>JASKON010000031.1:5455000-6770000 GCA_036010255.1 Myotis pilosus | reverse complement strand
GTGCTCTGGGCACGACGACTGGAAAATGAGCGTGCGTGAGGGGCAGGAAGTGATGTCACTGGGGACCCCAGGTAGCCGCCTGGTGACGTGATGCCGGTGGTCAGCAGAGGCCGCCCTTGTGTGGCTGGTGATGGAGGGAGCAAGGGGGAGTAGGTGGTAGCTGCTGGTCATCTGGGGCCAGGATGGGAGAGGCACGGGCGTGACACAGCTCAGGTAGCGGCGGGAGCTTGTGTCTCCAGCAAGCTGGGTAGCAGACACAAGGGCGCCACCTACTGGTCGGGGAGGTCAAGGGGCTCCCTGTTTGGATGCACTGTGGGCAAAGAAACTGTCTAGCTAAATTTGCCCGGCTACTTCTCCAGGGGTCTGAGCCCTTCGAAGAGGAGTCTTTTCTCCAGCCACGTCCCTAACACTGTCCCCCCACCCCCACCCCAGTCCCCCCACCAACCTTGCTTCCTCCACCTGCTGCCTCTAGCAGGGAAGCTAGGTCGTACCATGCAGAATCCAGAGTGCCCTGCGATCCTGGGCTCTCTACAAAGCCACAGAAGACCCTGCCTCCATGGGTGTCTCGTGTGTGTGTGTGTGTGTGTGTGTGTGTGTGTATGTGTTGGGGAGAGGGAGGGTGGAATGAGGGGAGGTTGTGCCGACAATCGCGAGTCTGTTCTGAAGCCCAGAGGAAAAAGTGAGCCCAGGCGAAGAGAAAGAAAATTTCAGGGTTTCCAAGAATACTTAAATAATTGCTCCTATTCCGGCCCTCGGATTGGCGGTTGGTTTGAGTAATAGCTCTGGCACGAGTCCCTGACACCACACTTGGTCCCGGAGGCCAGGCCGGCTCTGTCATGTCTGCAGGGCTATCCCCAGGGTGTGTGGGGGCTGTCCAGAGGGCGAGGTGGTGAACGGAGCACCTTACTGTCCAGGGTCATGGGTCATGTCCGTGGGCTCAGGACTTGCAGCCTCCGGACACGTGGAGACTTTCCAGGGGGGCCTTCCCTGAGGTGTGAACTCTCCACCGTGCAGATCTGACCCTATTACCCCACCGGAGCTCCGTGCATAGAAAGAGGCTACAGATATCCGTGTCATTTGTGGGGGCGCTCTCATCTTGCATCCAGTGTACCGGGTTGACTTGGTTGCTGGGTGTTTGCCAGATCCCGGATTGTCTACTCGGCCAGTTGTACCTGCAAAGGGGTTGACAGAGGTGTGCTTTGTCTTTGCACATGGTTGGGCTGTGGTTGCATTTTCAGCCATAATTTGCTCAGACGCCTCTTCCCTACCTGCCAGGGTATCAGCTCCCTGAGAACAGGGAGGGTCTTTTCCTGGGCTCCCAGAGCTGCAAAAGTAGGAGGAGTGCCCAGCTGGCATGGCTCAGTGGTTGAGCGTCAACCTATGAACCAGGAGGTCACGGTTCGATTCCCGGTCAGGGCACGTGCCCGGGTTGCGGGCTTGATCTCCAGTGGGGGGTGTGCAGGAGGCAGCTGATCCATGATTCCCTCTCATCATGGATGTTTCTATCTCCCTCTCCCTTCCTCTCTGAAATCAATAAAAAGATATTTTTTAAAAAAGTAGGAGGAGCAGCGGGCTGGATCTTGGAGGCCCCGGTTCTGGTCCCGACTCTGCCCTTCGTGACTCTGTGCTCTGAGCGGGTCACCCAATCCCCTTGGAAAGATGGGGGCGGGACTCGGCTTTGTGTTCAAACACCGCGGAGTGTGACCCAGTAGCCAGGGGTCATGACATCCAAGCGGGCAGAGTCCATCCAAGCGCCCCTTACCCGGGTGGGGTGCCTGGGAGCTCGGGGAATCCCTCCAGCCCCGTCTTCCCTGGGGACCCCGACACCAGGGCTCAGCTCCCTTTCCCTCACGACTCTTGAAACGGCTCTCCAGGGGGCAGAATCTTCAGCCACTGTCCTCACCCCGTGTCCCCTGCTTCTTCCCAGGGAGCCCTAGCTTGTCCCCTCCAGACATTATATCACAGATGATCTCCCAGGGGCGGCCAAGGAACTTCCGCTTTTGCTAGAAAACACACACACACACACACACACACACACACACGTGTACACACGCACACAGGCTAAGAATCCCTCCGGGCGCCCTCGTCTCTGCCTCATAGTAGCCGTGACGTTAAAACGGCTCACTCTGGCTTCTCGGGTTGTACCTGCTGGCGACAGAGACACTGTGTGGCTGCAGCAGATGTGCTGGAGCGCAGGGTCCCTCTCCTGCTTCTTGGGAGACTCCTCTTGGAAACCCGCTGCTTTCTATTCTTGGGGGAAATCCCTGAGGCTTCTCTCTAAGTGGGTGTGACCGCCCTGATTGTAACCCAGCAGCAGCTTCCCAACACGTCCCAAATGCTTACTGGGGCGCATTGGGCTGTGGATGGCCTGTCCCTGCCAGATCCCCCTCCCACACTCCCATTTCCCTCCCCCTCCCCCTCCCCTCCCCCTCTCCCTCTCCCTCTTTCCTTCCCCTCCCCCTCTCCATCCCCTCTGCCCTCCTCCCCCTCTTCCTCTTTCCCTCCCCCTCCCCCCTCTCCCTCTCATACATATTGCTCAGTTTTTCCTTTCTGTTTGCTTCTGCTGCCTGTTATGGCAAGCAGCCCCCAGAAGAGCCCACGTTCAGAGAGAGAGAGAGACCCTTATTTCCTCTGGGTGCACACCCCAGAAAGGGGTTAAATCCAAATATCGAGGAGCACAGCAGCAATCCACTTTCCCCAGGGGTGCTGATGGGGCTCCCCAAACCCTCCGGGTCCCATAAGGAAAAGCAGGCCGCAAGGATGGAAGTGGGACATTGCTCTTAGGACTCAGAGTCCTGGCCACGCCTCAAGAGGGCGCTCTTGCTTAGTTGGAGACCGTGGGCCCTTGGGGGACACCACAAGGGGTGGGGGGCCCTGAGAATGATCCCAGGACTGTAGACTCACCCCTGAGGGGAAGGTAGTACAGGAACCGACAGACATTCCCCCAAGACAAGCTTCCTAACCTGAGTCCGGGTCCCTGAATGTCCGGGGATGGATGACGGGGAGGGGGTGGGGGTGTCTATAAAGGCCTGTGTTGGAACGCGGCGTTGTGGGTGCACACGGATGCCACCTTCCGAGTGAGGGTCCTCAGGGGTTTGTGAGCCACCACAGGTTAAGAGCTCCCAAGGAGTCGCGTTTCCTGATATCGTTGAACCAAACGGGGCAGGTCAGCGCGTGGCTTTCACGTTCTCTCTAAGGGGGCCTGCGGAAGCAGTGACCTCCATTAGCTCCAGGGGAAGCGCGTCCAGAAACATCTGGTGGCCTCTCTGGGCACCCCCTCCCGCCCCCCAGAGTGATCCCCTGATGTTGGCTCAGAAGGCCCCAACGTCACTTCCCACGGCGGCCCTTCTCATTCTGGGGGGTGGGGGGGGGCTGCTTCAATCCCCGAGGGGGTGCAGGGCCCACCTGCTCTCCGGAGCTGCCCAGAACAGACCCAGCCCCCGAGCTGCTGGAGATTCCGCCGAAACGTTCTTGTGTGTCCGGGTCTGCTCGCCTCACGTCCTCCAGGCCGCACGTCTCTGTGTTCAAGCCAGTAGCTCCCCTGGGTAAATAGTCAAGTAGCTGCTTGGTTCTCAAATGAATAGAGTGTCCCACTGTTCTCTCACGCACACCCCCATTCGCCCCCCTCTCCAGGCCTCCCCACTGTCCTGGTGGCCACGCACGTTGGCTCCTGCATTTCCTGTGACCTTAAACCTCAGATGCTCATGGTGCCCGGGACACCCCTGACTCCCCAGAGCCCAAGATTCTCGCACACGTCATCGCTGGTGGCCAGCGTGTTCCCGCCCACGGCCTTCACACAAGCTGTGCCCTCTGCCAGGGACACGGCCACCTGCCTCCTGTCCTTTAGGTCTCAGCGGAAATGTCACCTGCGTAGCAACATCTCCCGAAAGCACCAGCCCGCGAGCCTGCTTGCTTCCCAGGGCTGGTCAGTCATTGGAGTTGGTTACCAAGTTTGTGGGTTCATCACCTGACACCCCACTCGAGTAGGGGGGAGCTCCTTGAGGACAGGGTCTGTGGCCTCTGTGGTCACCACTGGGTCTCCGGACCCAGAATCCTCTCTGGCACAGCGTGGTCACAATACGTCTTGGACACAATAGGTTTGGTTGCATGAACAACCAGCATCAGTAATCCTGGGGAGCAGGAAATGTTCTTGTCACCATTTGCATACAAAATAATCATAATCCTGTGTAATAAAGAGCTCATATGCTAATCAGACTGAACAGCAGAACGACCGTCCGGATGACCGTCCGGACGACCTTCCGGACGAAGCCAGGGCTGCGAGGGCCGAGCCCCTTGCACGAATTTCATGCTTCGGGCCTCTAGTAATTACAATAAAGGGGGCTGGGGGAGACCCTTGAGGGTAATGTATATATCTGTGGCCTTGATGGTGGGAATGATTTCATAGGTGTGTGTTTTCTCCCAAGTTCACTGAGTTGTATACATTAAATATTTACAGCTTTTTCACATGTCAATTACACCTCAAGAAATTGGCTTCAAAAATCAAAAAGTAATTAGGAGCCCTACATGGAAAAGTGATTACGTTTAAAAAGACAAAATTATGCTTTACAACGGTGATAATGTGAAAATACGTTTTATGTGGACATAAAGAAATATCTGTGTAGCTCTGGCCAGTGTGGACCGGTGGTTGGAGCGTTGGCCAGCGCACCGAAGGGGCGAGGGTTCAATTCTCAGTTAAGGGCACGTACCTGGGTTGCAGGTTCAATCCCTGGCCCCAGTTGGGGTGTGTGTGGGAGGCAACCCATTGATACATCACTATCACATCGATGTTTCTCTCTTTCTCTCTCCTTTTCCTCCTCCTCCTCATGCTCCTCTCCACTACCTTCCACTCTCTCTAAAAAAAAAAATCAATGGAAAAAATATCCTCAGGGGGAAAAATATCCTCAGGTAAGGATTAACAAAATAATTTTTAAAAAGAGAGAGCCGAAACCGGTTTGGCTCAGTGGATAGAGCGTCGGCCTGCGGGCTGAAAGGTCCCAGGTGGGATTCCGGTCAAGGGCATGTACCTGGGTTGCGGGCACATCCCCAGTAGGAGATGTGCAAGAGGCAGCTGATCGATGTTTCTCTCTCATCGATGTTTCTAACTCTCTATCTCTCTCCCTTCCTCTCTGTAAAAAAATCAATAAAATATATTTTAAAAAAATAAAAAGAGAGAAAGACCTGATTGTATTACTAAAAAAAAAAAAAAAATCGATCATGGGGGAACCATGACAACACAGACCGTCCTTCCACGTATCTGCCTCTGTGCAGCCAGAATCCGGGGCAGAGCAAGGCTCTGAGTCATGGCCCCTCGAACATAGGCTGATTCATCCAGCGCTGCCTCTGGCCGCCCGGCCGGCCCGGGCCGTCGGGGCCTGTGAAAGAGCCCCTTGTCACGTTTCACTGTGTGGTCGTTTACCGGGGCGGGCTTGCCTGGCAGAGAACTTTAATTTTTTGAAAATAATTCAGACCATCTTGGAACACACAGGCCAAGCGCCCAGGTGCAGGTAGGAGCAGCATGAATGCCTTTATTCCAGAGGCTTCCCGCCCGAGGAGACCACAGGAGGTGGGGACCCCGGCTGCCTCTCTGAAGCCCTGGCTTGTGTGCCCCTTTCTTAGATTTCCTACCCAAAGAACTCAGTGTCCCGGTGCTCAGAGGGGGGCGGGGGAGAGGCCGGAAGGGGGGGCCTGGGAGCCCTGACCAGTTTGGCTCAGTGGATAGAGCGTTGGCCTGCGGACTGAAAGGTCCCAGGTTCGATTCCGGTCAAGGGCATGTACCTTGGTTGTGGGCACATCCCCAGGAGTGGGTGTGCAGGAGGCAGCTGATCGATGGATGTTTCTCTCTCATCGATGTTTCTAACTATCCCACCCCCTTCCTCTATAAAAAATCAATAAAATATATTTTTTTAAAAAAAGGAAGGGGGGGCCTGGGCTCCTGGGATGGGTCTGCGATGGTTAAGGGAGCAGGAGAGTGAGGTGAAGTCTCAGAAGCCCTTTGAAGCGTCACACATCTGATACTGCTGACCCCGTCCACGTCATCAAGACTTGCTTGATGAAGGCCCTAGCCAGTGAGGCTCAGTGGATAGAGCGTTGGCCTGCAGACTGAAGGGTCTTGGGTTTGATTCCTGGTCAGGGCACATGTCCAGGTTTTGGGCTCGATCCCCCGTGTGGGGCGTGCAGGAGGCAGCCGATCCATGATTCTCTCTCCTCGTGGACGTTTCTATCTCTCTCTCCCTCTCCCTTCCTCTCTGAAATCAATAAAAATATATTTAAAAACAAAAAGACTTGCTTGATGTTTGCTCCCTAAATATTTCACAAATCCTCCCCCTGCACTGCTCTTAACTCCTGTTCACCTTTGAACCTGCCCTCCTCCAGGTGGGGCTGTGCCACCTGCCATGGCTGAGGGGAGGAAAGGCTGGACCCGTGTCTCTTCGGGGTGCTGGGTTCCTGGGAACATCGCTTCAGTCCTGGGCTCCCACGCACGGGCCCTGCTGGAACACTGGGCTGAGCATGAGGTGCAAAGCCACAGATTTGGCATTTTAAGTTCTGCATCCCCACTTCCCAGATGTGCAGCCTCAGGGAAGGCATTTGGTGTTCTCGTCTGCAGATGGGGGTTAGCAGCACAATCCTCAGTTCCCTTTCTGAGCCCCTTGGGGTCAGCGACGCCTCAGGATGGAGACTTGAAAAGTTCCAGACATGGGCATATACTCTAGACCAGTGTTCACCAACCTTTTGGACCTCATGGACCACCGGTGGTCCGCTTTATACAACACTAGAGGCCCAGTGCACGAAATTCGTGCACGGGCAGGGTCCCTAGGCCTGACTGGTGATCAGGGCCAATTAGGGCCTTCTCCCGGCTGCCGGCTGCCGGCCTTCCTTCATTTGGTGCCACCCCCTGGTGGTCAGCGCACATCATAGCGAGCGGTCAAACTCCCAGGCAGTCGAACTCCCGAGGGGACAATTTGCATATTAGCCTTTTATTATATAGGATAACCCCTGGTGGGCTCTGAAAGCGCCTTGTAATCACATACATGAGCATTTCCGTAGCTGAACTTTTATTTATTCCTAGAGGCCTGGCGCATGAAATTCATGTGTAGGTACGGTCCCTAGGCCTGGCCTGCGATCAGGGCCATCTTCCCCAGCTGTCTGCAGCCAGCCCCACCCCGTGCCACCACCCACCCCCGGTTCCCCGTTCGCCATCGGGTGATCGGTGCCTGACGGCCGGGGGAAGGGACCGAGAGGTCGGCTGTTCCTGCCTGCTCGCCAGTCCCGCCCCTGCCATGGGTGATCATCAGGCAGTCGGAGCCTGCCGGCTGGGAAAAGGGACCAAGAGGTGGTCAGGGCACCTCATAGTGACTGGTCCAGTGGTCATTCTGCCGTTAGGGTCAATTTGCATATGACCCTTTTATTATATAGGATTTTATTTATTTATTTTTTTTTAAATCCTCATCCGAGGATATTTTTCCACTGATTTTTAGGGGGACTGGGAGAGGGAAAGACAGAAACACTGATGTGAGAGGAACACATCAATTGGTTGCCTCCTGCACGAATCCCGACCAGGGCCCAGGCCGGGGAGGAGCCTGCAACTGAGGTACATGCCCTTGACCGGAATTGAACCCGGGATCCTTTGGTCCGCAGGCTGACACTCTATCCACTGAGCCAAACTGGCTAGGGCCATAGCTGAACTTTTAAACATTCACACTCAATGAAGACCATACATTGTTCCATGTCCATTCAGGTCAAATTATGTGACCAAATGAGTCGTTTGGAAATTGTTTTCAGAGCCCGGCAGGTTCGGGGTTGTAGGGCCCCGCGTCTCCGTAGATAATGGCACATAATGAGATGCAAAACGTTCACGGCTCTGAGGCCGGGCCACACCTAGCAGTGAGGTTTGAGCTGAGATGCCTGATAAGTCCAGGGTGGGGGTGGGAGGACTGCTCTGGAGCGGCTGTGCCGTTACCTGTGGGTCTGAGCCGTGGATGTCTCTCTCTCCCCCCTCTTCCTCCTCCTCCTCCTCCTCTTCCTCCTCTTCCTCCTCCTCCTCCTCTTCCTCTCTCGCTCCCCCCCTCCCCCCACTCTTTTGGTTAATCCTTGCCCGAGGATATTTTCCCATTGATTTTTAGGGAGAGTGGAAGAGAGAAAAACAGAGGGAAACACCGATGTGTCTCACATCGATTGGTTGCCTCCTGCATAAGCCCCGACTAGGGCCCAGGGTGAGGAGGAGCCTGCAACCCAGGTACGTGCCCTTGACTGGAATCGAACCCGGGGTCCTTTGGTCCACAGGTTGATGCTCTCTATCTACTGAGCCAAACTGACGAGGGCCTGGATGTCTCTCTTTTAAGGTGTGTGCTGGCTGCAGGTGCAGTGTGAGTGTGTGTGTGTGTGTCTCCATCTACCCACGTGTCTCGACACCGGAGCCCCTTTCCAGTAACCGGGGGAGCAGCTTCCTTCCGGAAAGGCACCACAGGCTTCCTTCCTGTCTTACCCCCAGCCACAGCCTCCCTGTGTCGCCGGGGCCAGGGCTGCGGGGGGCGGGGGGGGGGTGGGGGCGCTCATGGGAGGTGGTGTTCAGGGCCGGCCACTCTGAAGAAGCGAGTGTGCATTTGTACTATTTGTACTCCGCTAGTCTGGGTGCAAGGAATCGCCTCGTCTCCTCTTGTTCTAAATCACATCGAATAAACCCCTGGGATCTCGCTTCTCAGGCTGACGAGAAATTCATCCCCTGAGAGACCGTCCCCTGTGATTTAGCAAAAGGACGGCCAAGGAACAGTACCGTCTGGGCTGCTCACTGGCCAAGCCCTCCGGGTTCATGAGGGCGGCCCCTCCCTCCCTCCCTCCCTCCCTCCCTCCCATCTCATCGGGCCTTAGGGTCATCTGTCCAAGGGAAGGTCCAGTCCCCTCACTATGGAGCTGAAAAGAAAGTTTAACAGCTTCCCCCCCACCCATTCCCCTGCTGAGTCCAAGAGACAGTGCATCAAGAGGGGAGGTGGCTGGTTGGTCCAGGGGGGCCCGTGTGTGACAGAGTCTAAGATAGGAGCCAGGTTTTCTCACCTTCCTCACCTACAAGACGGGGCAGGGGCGGGGAAGGTGGTGGCTCCCACAAACCCCGCCTCTTCCTCGTACCCTGGACGGTCCCACTCTTGAAGGGTTCAGCAATCTGGAAAAGGGGCTGTGTATAGATGGCATAGAAATCCAGAGACTAATAAAGTGTCCGGAGACGAGATGTAATTTTGAAAGGCATTAGGGGGTCAGAGGAGCTTCAGCTGAAGGAACTGAAGACTCCCTCCTTGTCTAGGACCCTTGCTTTTATTAACACCATTTGTCCTAAGGAAGGCGGAGGTAATACACTTCAAAGGGTAAGGTTTCAAAGGGTACAGAGTCCATTGTCAGTTTGGGGAATAGCCTACGGCTGTTCAGGTGTTTGGCCAGTAGGAGGCAATAACATGTAGATTAAGACGCCCTTGAACTGTCTGGCGGCCACAATCAGTTTCCTATTCAGGTTTGGGGAAATGCCCTCAGCCATTCCCAACAGGTGACTCCATGTGTGACTCAACCCTGTTGAGTCCCCAAGTCTCATCAACCTTTTGATGAAACTCTTGCCATTATGACATGTGGGCATTGGTCTCCGGCAGACGGAGTCTTTGGGATGTGGGTCAGCCTGCCTCCCCTCTGTCCACTTTTCCTGTTGGCCCGCCGCGATCTTGTTTATTGCTTAGCTCCTTCCCGATCAGACAGACCCTCCCTCCCTCCCCTTGGCCTTTGCTTGGCGGTAAACATATTGCTCCTTCATAAAACGTGTTCCCCCGTCACTTGCTGGTTGTAAAACTCTCCAGTGATTCTCTTCAAAGGCACGAGTTGCTCTCATGGGCCTCCAAAGGCCCGGGGCTCCTGGGCTTCCCTGTTCCTGTGTAAGCTTGGCTTTCCACTTCTTACAGAGTCCAGCGCTCCGCCCGCCCGGATTCTCGCTGTGCGGGTAGCTCGTCCTTCCTTCCCTCCGTGAACTCAAAGCCCCTTTATCCTGGGAGCGCGAAGGGGCTGACCCTGAGTGATGGGCCAGGACGTGGAAGCCCAGAGTGAGAGAGATGCAAGTCCGCGATCCACGGCTGTGTCCACGGCTGTGTCCCCAGCTGTGTCCGTGCTGAGGCCACAGCTGGGTCCATGTCTGGGTCCATGGCTGTGCCCACAGCTGTGTCCGTGCTGGGGCCACGGCTGAGTCTATGTCTGGGTCTATGGCTGTGCCCACAGCTGTGTCCGTGCTGGGTCCATGGCTGTGCCCACAGCTGTGTCCGTGCTGGGTCCATGGCTGTGCCCACAGCTGTGTCCGTGCTGGGGCCATGGCTGGGTCTATGGCTGTGCCCACAGCTGTGTCCGTGCTGGGGCCATGGCTGGGTCTATGTCTGTGTCCACAGCTGTGTCTGTGCTGAGGCCACAGCTGAGTCCATGCTGGGACCATGGCTGAGTCCATGGCTGTGCCCACAGCTGTGTCCGTGGTGGGGCCACAGCTGGGGCCATGGCTCTGTCCACGGCTGGGCTCACTGTAACCTCTGCCTCTGATCCCATTCAGTGGCCCCAGAATCCTAGTCGGGGACCCCCCGGGGATGCAGCATGAGTATCGTGGCGAGCAGAGCCCAAGAGATGGGGTTTCTATTTCCGGTTCCGCCACAGGGGGACTTGTGACCGCAGTCCTGCCTTGCCCTGGTTCTGAGCCTCCGTTTCCCATTGGTGAGGTGGCGGCTTCTAAGCTGAGCTCCTTAGGTCCCGAGGGTCTGGAGAGGTTTCCCACGGCCTGGCAGGGGTGGTGGAGGCTACACGTAGGACATTAGCCTCACCTGCTTCCTTTTATTTACTTATTTTTAAAACCCGAGAATATGTTTTTATTGATTATTTTTCGAAGAGAGGAAGGGTGGGGGCGGGGGTGGGAAGTGGAGAGAGATATTGGTTTGTTGTTCCACTTATTTATGCATTCAGTGGTTGATTCTTAATATGTGCCCTGACTGGGGGGCTCGAACCCGCAACCCTGGCATACTGGGGCGACGCTCTGACCGACGGAGTTGCCCTAGGCCAGGGCCTGAAAGAAGACTTTTCTCAATGGATCGCGCTCTATATAGTATTTTGACTTTGAACCATGTAAACACATTACCTTTTCAAGAACATAAAATATACATTTCACATATAGAGCGCCCTCGCCGGTTTGGCTCAGTGGATAGAGCGTCGACCTGCGGACTAAAGGGTCCCGGGTTTGATTCCGGCCAGGGGCACATGCCCGGGTTGCGGACTCGATCCCCCTCAGTGTGGGGCGTGCAGAAGGCAGCCGATCCATGATTCTCTCTCATCATTGATGTTCCTATCTCTCTCTCTCTCCCTTCCTCTCTGAAATCAATAAAATTAAATGAAATATATATCAAATGGGTAAAAAGGGTCACGGGAAGATGAGGTCTGCCGTTCCCCGGAGCCGTGGTGAGCGGGCTGGTGAGGAGCTGAGAGATGCCCACAGATGCCTGTCTGAGAGGCAGAGGGAACAGGGAGGTACTTGGGCCCGGAACAGGGAGCCGTAGCCCCCCCGGCCCGCCTGCTGGGTGGCCGGGGCCTCCTCCAGCTCCTTAGCACGAACAGTGGATGGAGAAGGCCACTGGCACCCGGGCCTCAGGCTTTTCCTTGCCCCCCTTCCTGGCCTGGGCTCCCCGTCTCCGGGGAGGAGGCCAGCCAGCGGGCCCCACCAGCCGGCCAGCGGCCCAGCTGACGCCGGCCCCAGACTGTGGCCTGAGCCGCATCCAGCACCGAGCCCACGGCACAGATGTTCCCATTCTCTGGCTCGAGACGAGCTTCTTGGAAAAATCACGGAGCCAGCCTGCCTCAATCCACCTTTGAGCGGAGAGAAGAGGGCCCCTTTTCTCCTGCGGCCGCGGGCACCTGGCTGCCCGCCCCGGGGGCCGGCCGCCGGCTGCCGATCCATGCGGCCCTTGTCTGCGCCGCTGGCTCCCGTCCTAAGGTCCCTGCAGGGAGATGGGTGGGCCGAGGGGAGGGTGGTGAGGCTCCCGTCCGCCCCTGACTAAGGTCTCCACGCTCTCTCTGGCTTTTCTTCTGGCTGGCTTGCCAACAGTAAGTGGTCTGGCTGAGATGGGAGGGGTGTGGAGGGGGGGGCGGGGGAGCGGCCAGAGACTGCAACCAGGCCAGGACAGACATGAGTATAGGAGATGACTCCTGGACTCGGAGTAGGCAGAAAGGGCTCAGCGTTTATTGAGGGGCTACTATGTGCTGAGTTTTGCAGCGAGACAGGCTTCTCTTCAAATCCAGGCTCTGTCGTGGAGTCACGGTGCGACCTTGAGCAAGTTTTCATACTGTGCTCTCTGAGCCTCAGTCTCATCCTCTGTAAAATAGAGATGATGACACTATCTCCAAAAATGGGATGAAGGTCACCAGTGACCTCATCAGGCAGCCGGTGCTGAAGAAATATTGGCTTGCCCGCTCCTTTCCAGGGCTAAAGTGCAAGGTCTAGGCCAGGCAGAGGGTTTAAGAGGCTGAGCCCAGGTGCTTGGGTTCAAATCCCAGCTCTGCCACCTACTGTCTGTGTGACCTCGGGCCAGTTGCTTAACCTCTCTGAGCCTGTGCGAACGGGGACAACGTGTGCAGAGTCCACAGGACTGCAGGGGGGAACAAACGAGTGTAGAGCAATGCCCGGCATGCAGTGAGCACTTGGTGTGCTACGTCTTGGGATTGTTACGTCAGCCGCTGCCCGCTGCCGCCAAAGTCCTCGTGGGCACTTTAAAACGTGTGCGCTGTAATCCGGGGGCCTCTTCCATAGCCAGGCTGGGTCCGCATCTGACCAGGGCTGGTTGGTGGAGAGGTGGGGGGTGAGAGCCGGTTGGGGGGGGAGGGGAGACGCTCCGTTCAACCCCATCCCCTCACCCCGACTCCGTCCAGCATCTGTTTTTCATAAATCGCTCCAGCGGTTGGTGCGGGAGGGAGAGCGAGTTTCCTTAGGCAACAGAACCCTCTAGAAACACCCATCTGGGCATCCAGGCTGCTCACGGGGCGGGCGGACCTTTCTGGGCCTCCTTCCCATCCTACGCACTGCCAGGCGACATCACGGCCCTGCCCCAGCGGCAGCCTGCCTGCCCCCCGGCTCCTGGATGCCCGCTGCTGCCAGCGACACAGCCTTCCCCAGGCCACCTGATGACCGCCGTGGTCCGAGCCCGTGCTGAGCCGGGGACCTGCTACCATCCACCCGGAACCGCGGTCCCCAGTCTGGGACTGCCCTTACACGCACCCCTGGGAAGAAAGGGCGGTGGTTCTTTGTGGTGCTTCAGGCAGAAGGAGGGACTTACAGTGAGGCTGGCAAGGCCCTGGGTCCCTCCCTCATCTCTCTCACTGCTTGTCCCATTCCTAGGGGGGCCTGGCTCCCCAGTTTTCTCTCTCCCCTCCCACAAACTCAGCTTAGCTCTGTTCTTGGTGTGCCCAAGAACTCGGTTAACTATAGGCACATACAGACCATTTTCTAGCCCCGTGGGTGTGGCTCACTTGGTTGAGTGTCATCCATACGCCAGGAGAGGTCGCTCGGGTTCGATTCCTGGTCACAGCACATGCTCGGGTTGAGGGCTCCATCCCCAATAGGGGGCGTGCAGGAGGCAGCCGATCAGTGATTCTCTCCCATCCATTGATGGTTCTCTCTCTCTCTCTCCCTCTTCCTTCCTCTCTGAAATCAGTAAAAACATATTTTAGAAAATGAAATAGATTTTAAAATTCAAGCCTTCAGATGCACTAGCCACATTTCCGGCGCTCAGGGGACACATGTTAGTGGCAGCTACAGGACAGTATAGACCATGTCTATCTTGTGTAAAGTCCCGGCGGAATGCCTGCTACGTACATTCGAAGATTTGTGTTTGTACGTCTTCTTTTTGTTCCTTGATCGATCCGTAAACTCTCTCTTTGCCTCTTCTGATGTGTGTTATCTCAAATCTTGTTGGTCAGAATTTAAATGTGGAACTCAGTTTTGACTTGAATTTCCCCAAAGTCTGTGTCTCTGTGTCTTTTTATTCCCTCCCACCCCTGAAATCTATACAGTCGACGCAAATGTTTCTTTTTTAAAAAATTTTCTTCTTGCTAATCAAAGTGATAAGGGAATCACAGAAGATAAGATTTTGTGGCACAAAATTGAGCCTATCTGCTTTGTTGAAAAGCCCCCCCCCACACACACACAAAAATGCACGCTGGTCGATTCGGGTCCATTTCATTGTTTTTCGGC
The DNA here is from genome assembly GCA_036010255.1 of Myotis pilosus. NCBI lineage: Eukaryota > Metazoa > Chordata > Mammalia > Chiroptera > Vespertilionidae > Myotis > Myotis pilosus. The sequence goes on along the minus strand of JASKON010000031.1, from coordinate 6,755,761 downwards.
AATCCCCTTTCTGCTCTTGTCGGTCCCTTTACTGAATTTCCCCTGGGCAGTAGCCCCCCAAATTCCCCCTTCCTTAAACCCAACCATTCCCTTGTCAGGCAAAAACATATTCTCCCCAAACATATCCAGGTCCAATCCTGAGGATGTCACCTGACACGGGTGTGCTGAAGTTGAAGGTCCCGAGATAAGGAGCTAAGCGTGGGTCACCTGAGTGCCATGACAAGTGTCCTCAGAACAGAGAGGCCGGGGGAGACCGCAGGCCACCCCACAGCAAGGAGGAGGCTGCGTGAAGGTGGGGCAGAGGTCGGAGTGACCTGCCATCGCCTGGAACCCTGGGGTGCCAGCAGCAACCGGAAGCTGGAGGAGGGCGGGGAGGTGCTTTCTTGGGGCCTGCAGAGGAACCGGGGGACACCATCCCTACAGACATCTGTCCCCCAGAACTGGGAGAAAATGAACTCCTGTTATTTTAAGCCATCAAGGTTGAGGGCCCTAAACCCTGGGGCAGTGGTCGGCAAACTCATTAGTCAACAGAGCCAAATATCAACAGTACAGCGATTGAAATTTCTTTTGAGAGCCAAATTTTTTAAACTTGAACTATATAGGTAGGTACATTGTTATTCACTTCATTAGGGTCCTCCTAAGCTGGCCTTGGCTAAAAACGTCCTTAATCTGATGGAGGTACGTTCGCTGAGGTCGACCCCTTCCAACTCTCCCATCGACGCGTGTCTTGTATACTTGTTTCTCTATCTCCTTTTCTTCATCCTCTCTCTATGTCCAAACTATCTCCATATACCTTTCTCCATCCTCGACACTACATCTTCTTCCACTCCACAGCGTTCCGTAAAATTAACTTAATAGACTTTAGTTAAAGTTTTAAGTCAACTTCGCACTGTACGTGTGCACCCGCACGTGGTATTTTGTGGAAGAGCCACACTCAAGGGGCCAAAGAGCCGCATGTGGCTCGCGAGCCGCCATTTGCCGACCACTGCCCTGGGGGATGGAACATGAAAATGAAGATATAAGGACATCCAGCCCTGAGCGAGGGACCAGCTCGGTGCCCTTAAAGCCGAGGTCCCCCCCACCCCCGCCCCCCAGCACCTGGGAACAGAGGCCCGAGGTTCCACCGAAGATCACACAGCGCCTTGCTGGGAATCGGGGTGCTGGGACCAGCCCAAAAGGTTGCCTTTTCCTCCACGTCTTGGCAAAGCTCCTCACACCCCCACCCTCCCCCCAGCAGGGAAAGCATATATTCTTTCCGCATAGAGGAGGAATTGTTCCCCCAGTGATTAAGGCTCTGGGCTGCGGAGCCTGGCCCAGCCCGGCACTCTGGGCAGGAAGCGGGCAGCGTCCCTTAGCGCCCTGGGAGCCCGACGGGGCCGGCGGGCCTCACCCTGGGGACAGTGGCCTTCGGATGGGGTGGGGGACAGTGGGGAGCGGGCCTGAAGAGGTTGGGCAGGTCAGGGTCAAGAGGCCTGTCCCTGAATAGGAGCGCCTTTCCCCCATTCCGGCCGGGCTGGTAGAGGCGGGGAGGCTAAGGGGTTAGCGAGGAGCAGACGACTTTCCCAAGCCCCTCGCTCTGTAGGCCGCACACTGGCCTGAGTCATAGGTGACTCCGGTGTGCTCAGCCAGGCCAGGCTATATTTAGACTGTCATTTCCCCGTGTCTCTTCCCCCCCCTGCCCCCCACACACCCCCATTCTTCCTGATGCCTTCAGAGTTAGGTGACAGGCGGTGATCCGTGCCTTGGTCCATTCTGCCAAAGCCGCATGACTGCACGTGTCTTGGACTGGGGGACGCTGCTCATGCCTTAGCTCTCAACTGAGCCCACAGTTCCTCCCACCCCTTCTCCACCGGCTACAGATCTGCTGGAATGGGGTTCGGGCCGTGGTCGGCAAACTGCGGCTCGTGAGCCCCATGCGGCTCTTTGGCCCCTTGAGTGTGGCTCTTCCACAAAATACCACGTGCGGGCGCGCGCCTACAGGGCGATTGAAACTTCGTGGCCCAGGCGCAGAAGTCGGTTTTGGCCTGGGCGAGTCTGTTTTGAAGAAGTACTGTTGATATTTGGCTCTGTTGACTAATGCGTTTGCCGACCACTGGGCTGGGGGAGTGGGCAGGGGAGGCAAGGGCACTGGGCGGTTCCTAGGGTGAGGGGAGTGGGAGGGGCTCTGCGTAAGGGGAAAACGTTGCAGAAATCGGGGACATGTAAGCAGGCACCTGGGGGCAGAGGTGAGAGACATGACAGTGATCTGAAGATGGTGACAGGCCACCGTGTCGGCGTGGGCGTGACTTTGTCCTGGGTGGGGGCGTCCAGCCCCGCGTGCATACGCCGGGACCCCCACCCTCGGGGGAGTGCTTGTGAGACAGTGAGCTCATTCTCTGCCATTGGACACTTCCAGGCCGAGGGTGGACGGCCTCCCAGCCGGAAGGGGTCAGAGGTCAGGGGTCAGGTGGACCCGAGCTTAGGTCTCCAAGTGGCCCATGAGCCAGGCCCAGCCCTGAAGGTGTGCCCACTGGCCAGCGTGTCTGCCGGGCACACTCCCTGGGGGCCGAGTGCCCCCTGCCCAGCCCAGGGAGGTCAGGCGCTCACTCCCGGTTCTGCACGGCATTTAGGTCTGTGAGCCTTGGAGCTGAGGCACCGGCCCCACCACCTTTCTCCCCCTTCAGATTCCCACGGGCCCAGGTGAGACCACATGGCATGAACTGGGGTGCAGGCAGGTAGAGCTCCCGCCTGTCTGCAGGCCACCAGGGCACCCGTTTCCTCCCCCTCCTCATGCCGCCATCATGCACAGGGGTCCACCATGGTCTCCAGGGAGAGGCCACCCAGGACAGCTTTGTCATTCACCATGCTTTCCTGCCCAGGAGTGGAGCTAGGCCCCTGGGGTGTCTCGGGCCTGGGACGGGCACCCCAGCAGGTGCTCTGAGAATGGAGACACCCCTGGTCCAGCAGCTGTGGGTTTGAGGGTGGGGGGCAGTGGGGCTGGAGGCTGATCTGGGGAAGGCGAGTGGGGCAGCTAAAGGGCTTAGCTCTGCCTTCTCCCTGGGTGCCTGGGGCGGACCCTCATCGGCACTTTCCGGAACTGAGGGATGACGGATCGGATCGGGCACAAAGCCACCACTCACAAGCGTCACCTTCCCCGCCTCCATCCTTTGCAACCTCAGCGGATAGACCCAGTATTTATTGACTTTATTTCTGTTCGGACCCAGCTAGGTCAGTGGTCTCCAGGGGTGGCCCAGAGGCAGCTCTCTGTTTTTATGATGATGAGTAGTGGTGGGTGCTGCTTATGGGGCCCTACTGTGTGTGAGATCTCAAGTCTCCTCTCAGCCCATTTGGTGGATGGGAACACTGAGCCCCTCAGAGGTGAGACTGGAGCCAGGGTGCCCTGACTCTAAAGCTGGTGATCTTTCTAGAGCACCCAGCGCCTGTGTTTTCTCTCCCCTGAGGGCATCTGAGCGCCACAGCCAGAACCAGGAAGTCGGGTTAGATTTCCTTGGGGAACCCCCGTTCATCTCTCCTTTCACGGAAGCCTGGGGCGGTGGAAAGAAACTTCCTGGGAGTTGGGGTGGCTGGGGCCACCTTGCAGGCCAGGCTGCATCAGGGCCCAGCCCCTCTCTGGAGCAGCCCTCGGCCCATTTCTGCAGACACAGCCCCTCACACCTCACCATCCCCGCCGCCTGCGTTCCTCCTCGGGCTGGTTCTGCCTGCGCCGCAGCCCGGCTGATAGACGGACCAAGGGCACCACCTGGTGGCCAGACCAGGCAGCTGCACCCGGCCGCTTTGGAGGTTTACAAAAATCATCCAACAGCAGAGGGCAGCAGAGAGCCCTGAGGACGCAAACTGCACCCCTCCCCCCGCCCCCCTCACCCCCGCCACCTCGTACCCCCCTCCCCCTCCCTGACCTGGGAGGGAGCCTTCCTGGTTCGCAGAGGGTAGGGTGCCAATGGGGAGGCACAGCCATTGCAAAGCAGTGGTGTGGGAAGCACTCCAGTTGGGGGGCCGACGGGCTTGGATTCGAATCCTTTACGCCCTCAACCTTACCTGCAGCGGCGATACATAGGATATGGCCCTCTCTCTCTGCATGAACAGGCAGCAAGGGGGTGGCCGGGTAGGAGGCTGGGCCAGTGACAGGAGTCCGGCCTGGTGCCCTCAGCGCCTAGGGCAGTGACTCTGAACCAGGGGTCCTCAAACTTTTTAAACAGGGGGCCAGTTCACTGTCCCTCAGACCGTTGGAGGGCCGGACTATAGTTTAAAAAAAAAACTATGAACAAATTCCTATGCACACTGCACATATCTTATTTTGAAGGAAAAAAACAAAACGGGAACAAATACAATATTTGTATTTGCATGTGGCCCGCGGGCCGTAGTTTGAGGACCCCTGCTCTGAACTGTGGCTGCACGTTACAGTCACCTGGCGCTTACATGGTGCCTCTCGAAGCCTGGTCCTGGGCCAGCAGGATCGGCTGCGGCCGGGAACTTGGTAGGAATTCAGATTCTGGGGCTCCACCTGCACCCCCTGAGTCAGAAACGGGGGGTGGGCCCAGCACCCTCCAGACACTGGGGCTGCTTAACAAAGCCCCCGGGCACGATTCAAATATCCTAAAGCAGTAGTCGGCAAACTTGCGGCTCGGCAGACTGCGGCTCGCGAGCCACATGCGGCTCTTTGGCCCCTTGAGCATGGCGGTATTTTGTGGAAGACCCACACTCAAGGGGCCAAAGAGCCGCATGTGGCTCGCGAGCCACGGTTTGCCGACCACGGTCCTAGAGAGAGCAGCCATTCTTGCCCTGCCGGTGTGGCTCAGGGGTTGGGCATCAACCCACGAACCAGGAGGTCACGGATCGATTCCCGGTCAGGGCACAGGCCCGGGTTGCGGGCTCCATCCCCCAGTGTGGGGCGTGCAGGAGGCAGCCAATCCATGATTCTCCCTCCTCATTGATGTTTCTGCCTCTCTCTCCCTCTCCCTTCCTCTCTGAAATCAATAAAAATATATTTAAAAAAAAGAAAAAGAAAAAGAACAGCCATTCATGCTTAGTGGGCCTAACGTGAGACCCAGGCCCGGATGGAAATAATAGCTCTGTAGCCGACTCTAATGGGCAGTCAGCGCTCTGGGGTGGACCCTTCTCCCTGCACATGACCCTTCCTTCAGGGGGCCAGGCTGGGTGCGGCTGCTCTCCCCGGGGTCCCCTGACCCTCAGGTGGCCCGGAGGCTGAGCCCCCGTCATGACACGTGGTGGGTGCCTAAGCTCCAACAGGTGCGGTGACGAGGTTTCGTAGGCAGCCTCTCCCAAGAATCCTACGAATTGTGAAGAGTTCCCCATTTTACAGATGGAGAAACTGAGGCACGGGGAGGTTCAGTAACTCGCCCTGTATCATGCTGCTGCCCAGTGGCAGAGCCAGGACTCCAGCGCGTCCACTGGCTCTACCCCCTACTTCACGGGTAAGAGGAGGTCGCCAGGGGTGACACCCATCACATGGCCTGTGCCTTCGATTCAGACCTCACCGTGGCCGTGACACCAACTTCAGGATGGGTTGGATGGACCTCTGAGCCGGGTGCCACCCTCGGGAAATAATGCCACCTCTCTGGGCGTGGAAGCAACGGGAAAAGGGAGGCAGTGGCAGGAGTTGGTAATTAAGTCACACAACCCCCAGGATTCAGGATATGAAGGAAATGGACACTTGTCCCCCTGACATCCCGGCTCAAGTCTCCGTGGCCCTCTCAGCATCACACAGACCGGGTCCCGCCCACCGTCCCCCGGCTCGGAGAGAAGAAGGGAAAAGACAAGAAGAGGAACCGGGGTGGCGTAGAGAAAATATAGAGGCGTTTTACTATCAAAGATGCATTTTCCAAGAGCAAAGGAGTCGCAGTCCTGAAGGCGCCTGTGGCCCCTGGGGGAGGGGCCGAGTCCAGCGGGCACCACCGGGCGGGCGGCCCTCAGGGGGCGCGGATTCTCCGGGAGATCTGATAGAGCTCCATGGTTGCCCTGGCGTCTTCCACCGAGCTGTGGCCCGACAGGCTGCTCTGCAGACACACGGACAGAGTGGGGACTTGGGGACGGGCCCCAGGCACAGGCCTGGTGTGACCCGCCCTTCCCTGCTCACACCCCGACTTCCAGGCCCCGAGGTGGGTCTGTGGGTGGGTCTCCCCAGGACTCTGACACGCTGGACTCTGCAGGTGGCTGGGGCAGGCCTGGCTTCCCCCGTTAGCCGTGGGACCGGGGCACGAAGGCCTGGGACTTGGACATGGCCAGGCACCTCAGCAGCATCCTGGCAGCCGGTGGCCCTCAGGGCACTCATACCCGGTGACCGGTGACCGATGGCACTGCAGACTTGCTAAAGGACACAGCTCTGCAGGGCCCTCCCAGGCACCTAGGAATTTGTCACCGAGAGATTCCACAGTGTCCCTCGCTCAGCCGGTTGAGAAGGTGCTGTTCAGAGAACCGCTGTGCTGGCCCTTCTGCCCTTGGCCCTGTGCGCCTCACGGCTGACGGCGGAGCCCAAACCCAGCCCCATCTCTTGCTTCCTGCACGATCCCCGCTCCCCAGCCAAGCAGGCTGGGGATCCTGCGGTCCCCTCCCGCCCCCCATCTCCTGCCCGCCCCCACTGACAGCCGCCTTTCAGACTCCATCTGGATCTGTTCTCCTGTCCTGCCACCCACCTGCCACCGTGCCCCTGGGACGCCTGCCCTGCCCTGCCCTGGATGGGACATGCCCCTCAGTGTGTGCTGATGATCCAGGTAGGGGCCGCCCTCCACGGAACCAACAGTTCCTCCAGGACACGGCCTCGCTCACCTGGCATCCCCAGCCTTTGGGTCAGCAGGTGTGTGATCAACACCCGTCGCCCGGGAGCCCCAATGAGACCCAGCCCCTCTCAAAGGTGCACAGCCCCTCAGGACTGAGGGGACTCAGAGTGTCTCCAGGGCCAACTATAGGGTGTCCCAAAATTCATGCAAGATTTGAATTTTACGCCATTTGTGCTGTAAAGTGTTGCCAATGGAATTAAAAAGATAGTGTGACAGCCGACAGTTCAGGGTTATTAAAAATGGAGCGCTCCACGAAAGAACAATGCGTTTTTGTTGTTGAGCAATACTTTAAACATAATGAAGGTTTGGCAGCTACAGTTCACAATTTTCGTGCAAAATATGGTCGGAATAGTGATTTAACTTCATCAACTGTGAAGAGATTAATTGAAAAATTTAGGGAGACGGGATCGATTAGTGATCTTAAACACCCTGGCCGTCCTTCAACAAGTCATTCAACACAAAACATCGAAGCAGTTCGTGAGAGTGTTGCTGAGAGTCGAGGGACGTCAATTCGGCACCGTGGTCAAGAATTGAACATTTCGAGCAGCTCTCTACAGCATATTCTCACGATATGCCTTTGCATACATAACCCTATACTGTATACTTTATGAATCAATAAAAAATTGACAATTTTTAATTATAAACCTGTGTTTTCTATCAAAATTACTTCTTGCGTGGATTTTGGGACACCCTTTATTTGCTCTGTTGCCCCTGATGGGGTGTAGTGTCTTGGAGGGAAGGGCCAGGCCCCCCCAGACCGGACCCTCCCAGGGATGCCTCGGTTAGGGCTGCCCCGAGGCCGGCTCTTCGGCCCCCAGCCTGGGAGGGGAGGGAGCGCCTCACCTGGATGCGCCTCCCCAGGAGCCGCTCGCTGAGCACGCGGAGGGAGACACGCTTGCAGCGGTGCAGGTCGGCCTGACGCCACAGCAGCCTGTCGCTGGCCGTGTCGTAGATGGCGTAGTTGCTCATGTCCTCTTTCAGGGCGTCGAAGTCGTGCTTCAGGTCGTGACCCACCACCAGCTTGCCTCTCAGGAGCTGCAGGATCTGGCCGGGAAGACACGCACCCCCCACACGCATCACCCAGGGCCTCCAGGGATGGGTCTGGGGCCACTGGGTGCCGACCGGAGCTGGCAAGGAAGGTGGGAGCAGCCCCTCCTTGACCTGCTGTGTGACCTTGAGCAGACCACTGTCCCTCTCTGAACTTCAGACATATCATGTCCAAAATGAGAAGAGTGAACCACGTCCCTCGTCACGCTTAGCAGTGTAGGTCTATCTGTGTTCAAGGCCCATAGGATGCCATCAGTGGTTTCAGTGTGGAGTAGCGATGCGTGAGCTAATAGAAAAATATCTATCCGTCTCTGTCGTTGGTTCCTGGCCTAGAGCCCCTGAAACCCTTGGGCTTTCCTGGGCGACAGGTGTGTCTTTTGTTCTATGGAGGCAGCTCTGGATGGGGGCTGGTCACCAGAAAGACCGAGCCGTGATTAGAAGCTTGGCCTTTTCAGAACCGAAGACTGTAAATGATCGGTTAGCGTGGCTTTAAGCCAGAAGTTGATGGTTTCGTTACAGCACGTATAGCGCGACCGGGAGAGGCTGTAGCTCACTAACTCTTGCAAATGGGAAAAAATGGGAGCACCAAGAAGCGAAGCCATTTGCCCAAGGTTGCTCTGATGCTTTCCAAAAGGAGTTTGTAGATTTCATGACACTCCTCTTGCAGCATCTGGGGTCTGACTCCCCACCGCCTCCCACAGGGGCCAGCCTGTGTGACTTCTGACTTCTCTGTGAGACCAGTATCCCTGGGTCCCTGAGCTCCCCTGAGGCCTGGGGAGACCACACAGAGACAGAAATGCAGGCTGGAGAGCCCCCTGCCAGACGCTGCCCTCCGCGCTGCGTGGGGCCCAGTGCCTTCTCACCCTGGGGCCCAGGGTGCCCTTGGGGCATCTCACTGAACCTGGATTCTGCATTTCTAGCAGGCGAGGGCCCAGGAACTGTGCTGGAGGAAAGGGCGCTGGCCAGTGCGTAGAGAAAGCATGGGGGCGGGGGCGTGGGAGAGTGGGGAAGTGCGCCTGTGGCTTTGGGTCACACCCCTTCCCTTGCTCACATCCTGTGTTTGCAAACAATGTGGCCTGTTTTCCCAGCTCGGGGCTGGCTCAGGCCCAGCTCACACACAGCTCACACACGCCCGAGGGAGCTAGCTCCCATTCCAGAGGCAGCCACGGGGGTCCCAGATGTTGTAGGGCCAGGTCATGGTGGGGTGCATTCCTGGGAAATTCATCACTTCCCGAGCCTGAGGGTCCCTGCGGGGTGGGGCCCAGGACTCATCGTGAGACAAGTAGCGTAAGGGGGTGCGGGGGTGGACACGCAGAGGAAGGACAAGGAAGCAGGGCAAAGGGGAGAGCCACAGCCCTTCAGGACAGAAATGCTGAACATGGCAGGGAGAGCTGGCTGGGACGTGCTGTGTGGCCTCAGGGAGCTTAAAGAGCATCTCTGGGCTTCTGTTCCCCATGTGTAAGGTGACCCTCCAGGGGCCAGCTGGCAGCCAGGGCTCCCCTGGCTTTCTGAGGCAGGGCTGGGGAGGGGAAGGGGGACCTTCTGAAGCCCAGGCAGGTGGGGAGGTACCAGCCCGAAGGACCTCAGAGCCGTGGGACCTGCCCCGAGTCAGTGTAATGAGGCAGGTGTATCACACACAGGAGGTGGAGATGCTCACACTCCGGGAAAGAATTGGAGAGGGGTGGTGGGAAGGGACATCGATCTGCCTGCCTTCGTTATCCTGGCACCGGGCCAGGTACTTTCCTCACCCCATCATGCGGCCTCTCAGCAAGAGTATTTTTAGTTCCATTTTACTGAGGGTGGGGCCCAGGGATCAGAGAGGTTAAGACGCTTGCTCAGGTCACACAGCTGGCAGTTGAGAGCTGGGATGCGCCTGAGCCTGTCACTGTGATTGTGGTTGTGATGGTTACCCCACGAAGAACGCAGGGGCTGTATTAATGTCATTCGTCTCAGAGCAGAGAGCACTCCGTGAAGGTTTCTGGACCCAGGAAGACGGCTTCTGGAAGGCAGGGATCGTCATACCATGTGACCAACAGAGAGCAGGGCTGCAGAGCCGTGTGTACCCACGTGGCACAGCCAGGCAGGGGCTGGCCCAGGTGTCTGCCCCTATACTCTCCTTCCACTGAGCTTCACTCTTGTTCCAAGTATTTCCCATATCAAAAGTCACCTGGGCCCTTGTTGAACATCCAGAGGGCGGTCTCTACCCCAGAATCCACTGACTCACACAGCGGGGGAGGGGCCCTCGCCAGGGTTCAGGGCGTTGTCTGCCTTGCATGAGTGTGGACGTCTCTGCACTGAAGACTGCAGCAGTTCAGAGCTGCTGCTTCCATCATCCATTCACCTCTTCCTTCATTAGTTCCTATATCCACTCCTCCATTCCTTCATTGGTTCCTGTATCCATTCATCCATTCCTTCATTAGTTCCTGTATCCATTCATCCATTCCTTCATTGGTTCCTGTATCCATTCATCCATTCCTTTATTGGTTCCTGTATCTATTCCTCCATTCCTTTATTAGTTCCTGTATCCACTCCTCCATTCCTTCATTGGTTCCTGTATCAACTCTTCTATTCCTTCATTGTTTCCTGTATCCATTCATTCATTCCTTCATTAGTTCCTGTACCTACTCCTCCATTCATTCATTGGTTCTTATATCCACTCCTCCATTCCTTCATTGGTTCCTGTATCCATTCCTCCATTCCTTCATTAGTTCCTGTATCCATTCATGATTCCTTCACTAATTCCTGTATTCATTCCTTCATTGGTTCCTGTATCTACTCCATTCCTTCATTGGTTCCTGTATCCATTCACCCATTCCTTTATTAGTTCCTATATCCATTCCTCCATCCCTTCATTGGTTCCTGTATCCATCCATTCATTCCTTCCTTAGTTTCTGTATCCATTCATTGATTCCTTCACTAATTCCTGTATCCATTCCTTCATTAGTTCCTGTATCCATTCCTCCATTTCTTCATTGTTTCCTGTGTCCATTCATTCATTCCTTCATTAATACCTGTATCCATTCTCCCATCTCTCCATTGATTCATGTATCCATTCATCCATTCCCGGCTGCCAGGACAGGTGGCTGTCAGGGCCTGTAAGAATGTTGTCCTTGTGGAGGCCCAGGTCCTTTACTCTCATCTTCAGGAGCGGCCCGGCCCTCCTCTTTCCTGTCCCCTGCTTGTGTCTTCTCCCCACGAGGCAGCTGACTCTGGGGGAACCTGGATACTGAATTCGTCCTCCATCCAGCTGAGCCCATAGGCACCTGCCCAACGGTGGCCCCCCAACAAGGCATGCCACTGAGGCGAGGGCTGCTGTGCTGGTTCCAGATGAAATAGCTTCTGATCCACAAGCTACCGTGGCCTCTCTTGTGTCCTCCATGTCTCCCTCCTAAACCACAGTGCCCCACAGGATTCGGTTCCCTTGTTTGCAAAGTAAAAATGCAATTATCTATCCCTCCCAATCCCCATCATGGGGTAGATGCTACTCCCCATACTGGGCTAACATTAGAAGAGTATTAACTTACAGAAGTGAGTTACAAGCTATTAAAAAGTACTGTTAGTTAAAAGAAAAAGAAAGAAAGAAAAGAAAAAGGTAATGAATCTGCAGGTGAGAGCCCTGAGTCTGTGCACTAAGTTGCATCCCAAGTTGCTGTGTGTCCTTAGGCAAGTCACTGCCCCTCTCTGGACCTCAGTCTCCTCATGAGTTCCTTCTTGTGCTGACAGTTTGAATTGTGGGGACTCCTCTGGCCTGGGCCTGCCAGGATGGTAGGATTTCTAGGGTCAGGGAGGCGGGACGAGTAGAGGTTTGTCTGAAGCACAGGTGGGTGGTGGCTGAGCTGTGAGAGAAGGCAGGCAGGTTGAGGCTCAGAGGAACTTAGGCCAGGGGGGCCCTGGGAGGCTGTGATCTGAGCCAGACCTGGGGAAGTCTCTTAGGCAGCAGGGTAGGCAGCAAGCAGGCAGAAAATGAGGGCCAGAGTCTAAGGCTGCATTCTCTAGGGGAGTCAGAGAAGCGACTCAGATGAAAAATCAAGATTTATGTCTTTTCTCCACTGGCATGTTAGTGGCTGTGCGCCGTGAACTGGGCATTGAGCTAAGGCTATAGGCCATCACTGCTTCCATACTCCCCTGTGCTGGAAGGAAACACCAGTATTCCCCTTTCTCTGGTGAGAAAACAGGCTCAGAAAGGTCCATTATCTATATATATATAAAAGGGTAATATGCAAATTGACCCTAAGGATGGAATGACCGGAAACGACTGGTTGCTATGATGCACGCTGACCACCAGGGGGCAGACATTCAATGGAGGAGCTGCCCGCTGGTGGTCATTGCTCTCCCACAGGGGGAGCTCCACTCAGCCACTAGCCGGGCTGACTGGCTGTAAGCACAGCGGCGGTGGTGGGAGCCTCGGCAGCACTGAGGATGTCTGACTGATGGCTTAGGCCCACTCCCTGAGGTTCTAAGCCATCAGTCGGACATCCCCTGAGGGCTCCTGGGCTGCCAGAGGGATGTCTGTCTGCCACCATAGGCCTGATCCCCCGGGGAGCAGGTGGACATCTCTCAAAGGGTCCCATACTGTGAGAGGACACAGGCCAGGCTGAGTGCATGAATTTTCATGCACCGGGCCTTTAGTCCTATATAATAAAAACCTAACATACTAAGTGTCTGGTTGTCCAATCGTCCGTTCAACCAATCAAAGAATAATATGCTAATGATATGCTAAGGCTGCTCAACTGCTCGCACTGACCATCAGGGGCAGACAGTTGACTGGTTGACCAGTTGCTATGATGTACACTGACCACCGGGGGGCAGATGCTCTGACCTGTAGGTTGGCTTGCTGCTGGGGTCTGGTTGATTGGGACTGAGCAAGTTGGGCCAGATGTGCCCTGGAACACTCCCGTAGTCCTTCCCCGGCTGGCCAACTTCCCACATCTCTCTCCAGCCCCTATTGTGCACCAGTGGGGTCCCTCACCCTGGCCTGCATCCTTTCACAATCCAGGACCCCTCAAGGGATATCGGAGAGCTGGTTTCATCCTGATCCTGCAGTCCAGGCTGAGGGGCCACACTGGTGCATGAATTCATGCACCGGGCCTCTAGTATATACATAAGAAAGAAAGGGTCCCTCACTTGCTGAAGGTCACACGGGCCAGTCAGTGATGGAGCCGGAAGCGGGAACCCCAGCTGTGGGTCCAAAGACCCATTTCAGAGTCCCGCCTTGCTCCTGGAGTGGCTCGGTGCCTGCTCTGGGCAGGGCTTTGTGCCACTCGCGAGGAGCACTGGGCCTGGCCTCCCCTCCACCTGAGAACCAAAGCATTTCTGCACCAAGGCTGGATGAGGCCAAGGTGTCCCACCTCCCAGGCTGGCACTAAGGGCGCCCAGGGAACGGCCCGAATGTCCACGCCCAGAGCTGCCACAAGTGTGTCTTTGCTGCCTCCTGTCCCCCTGCTCCGGGCTCTTTCGCTTTCTGCCGCTCTGATGGGAGGGAGGCTGGGGAGGCGGAGGAAGGATGGGGTCCCTCCGTCCACCTGACTGCTCAGCGGGGATCTGAGTGTGGGATCCCCACTCCTCTCCGTGCCCTTGGCCTCTCGCTGGCACCTGAACTGACCCTCTTCTTCTTCTTCTTTTTTTAAAATATATTTTTATTGACTTCAGAGAGAAACATCCATGATGAGAGGGAATCATGGATTGGCTGCCTCCTGCACACCCCCTCCTGGGGATCGAGCCTGCAACTTGGGCATATGCCCTGACGGGGAATCGAACCCAGTACCCTTCAGTCCGCAGGCCGATGCTCTATCCACTGAGCCACACCAGCCAGGGCCTGTCCCTTCTTTATGCTGCTCTCCCCCTCTTGGTGAGTCTCCTTTGGTCTCCTCTGTCCTAACATTTCCTTCTTTCTAGTCCTTTGCTACTTATGTCTCAGCTCCCCCCCGCCCCGCCCCCATAGCTGCTCCCTAAGGGCTCTGACTCTCTCCCCATTGTCCTCTCTCCCTCACCCCCATCTCTCTGCCACAGCATCCCTCCCCAACCCCATTGTAGTTTTTCTGAAACTGGCTCTGATCCTGCCATGCTCTTGCTCAAGAGTCTTCAGTGGCTCCCTATGTCCCACTCAGTTGCATGCACAAACTCCTCCCACCCCTTGCACATGCCACCAGCCTCCTGGAGTCTCTCCAGAACCACCATGATATATAGTGCCCCCCCGCCTCCAGGGCTCCCCAGCACCCTCTTAGCACCACTAGGTCAGTGCTGACCAAGAGAAATAGACCAGGAGCCACATTAAGGCATTTACATCATCTAGTAGCCATATTGGAAAAGGTTCAAAGGAAATAGGTCAGGTTAGTTTTGATATGTTTTATTTAACCGAATAGACCCAAAATACTACCATGTCAACAGGTCATTGCTATAGAAAATTACCGAGGTATTTTATGATTTTTTTTTTTAAACAAACAAGTCTTTGAAATGCCGGGTACACTCACAGCACTTGGCAGTTCAGACCAGCTGCTTTCCGGGGGTTCACCGGCCAGCTGGGGCACCCCACCCTATGGGACACACAGCCCTAGAGGTCTCGAGCCCGAGTTCGAATCCTGACCAGCCCTCCCCATTCTGTTTTCTGAATTTGGGCCCGTTATTTAGTGTTTGGGGCTGAATTGTGCAAACTCTGTCCACCCCAGGCCGGCCAGATTCACTTGTTGAAATCCCTAGTTCCTCAAACATGGTTTATGTGGAAGTAGGACCTGTGCAGACGGAGTTAGGGGGAGCCCCGAGTCCAAATAATGGGAGCTTTGATAAAAAGGGGGAATCTGGGCACACAGGGAGAACGCCGCGTGAACGCGAAGGCAGAGGTTGAGGTGACATGTCTACAAGCCGACGGACACCAAAGATGGCGAACCCACGCCTGGCTGGGAGAGACCTAGAAACATTCTCCCCCTCAGCCCTCAGAGAGAACCAACCCCGGGCGCTGGCCGGGCCGCTCAGTTGGTCAGAGTGTCCATCCCAATACACCAAGGTTGTGGGTTCGATTCCCAGTCACATACAAGAATCAACCAGTGAGCCCTAACTGGTTTGACTCGGTGGATAGAGCGTCGGCCTGCGTACTCAAGGGTCCCAGGTTCGATTCCGGTCAAGGGCATGTACCTTGGTTGTGGGCACATCCCCAGTAGGGGGTGTGCAGGAGGCAGCTGATTGATGTTTCTCTCTCATCGATGTTTCTAACTCTCTATCCCTCTCCCTTCCTCTCTGTAAAAAATCAATAAAATATATTTATAAAAAAAAGAATTAACCAATGAGTGCGTCAATAAGTAGACCAACAAATCCATCTCTCTCTCTTTCTCTCTCTCCCCTTCCTCCCTCTATTTTCCTTCCAACCTCTCTCTCAAATAAATAAATTTAAAAGAAGAAGGAGCAAAACTCCACTGGTTCACACCTTTTTTTAAAAAAAAATTATCAGAGAGGAAGGGAGAGGGAAAGAGAGAGAGAAACATCAATGATGGGAGGGAATCATGGATTGGCTGCCGCCTGCACATCCCCCCACTGGGGATCAAGCCCGCAATCCAGGCATGTGCCCTTGGCTGGAATCGAACCTGGGACCCTTCAGTCTGCAGGCTGACGCTCTAGCCACTGAGCCAAACCAGCTAGGGCTGGCTCACCCCTTTTGATCTTGGACTTCTAGCCTCCAGACCTGAGAGACACACACTTCCGCTGCTTAAGCCCCCCAGTGTGGTCCTTCGTTACAGTGGCCCTAGCCAGGCAATACATCCATTGGTCTAGGTGAGCCTCAGTTTCCTTATCTGTGACACGGGGTTACAGGGCGGACAATCACGGTAGCTAGAGTGAGTCCCTAGAGCAGTGATGGCGAACCTATGACACGCGTGTCAGAGGTGACACGCAAACTCATTTGTTTGATTTTTCTTTGTTAAATGGCACTTAACTATATAAAATAAATATCAAAAATATAAATCTGTGTTTTACTACGGTTGCAAATATCAAAACATTTCTATGTGTGACACGGCACCAGGGTTAAGTTAGGGTTTTTCAAAATGCTGACAGGCCTAGCTCAAAAGGTTTGCCATCCCTGCCCTAGAGGCACCCTCCCCTGGCACTTTTCTCAGTCCCTACAAGAATCCTATGACATCCCTTCGTTGTCACCCCCGTTTTCTTCTCTGGGTGTGGAAACGGGGTGCAGAGAGGTGGACTGACCTGCCGGGATTCAGACCTGAGTTACCTCCGGGAACCCTCCTGGGAACCCACCTTAGCAGGCTGTTTGGTGAGGCATGAATGCGCCGGAGACGGAGTCAGGAAACTGTACACCTGTACACAGTAGCTACGCGCCCTGGCCGGCGGCTCTGTTGGTGTTGGCGGGAGCGCCCTCCAATACACCAAAAGGTTACAGGTGTGATCCCTGGTCAGGGTGCATGCAGGAGGCAACCGATTGATGTTTCTCTCTCACCAAATTCTCTCTCTCTTGTTGACGAAAGGGGCCACATCCTGACCTAACCAGCTCAGGGGAGGCCTGCACGGCGGTCTTGCAAACTCAGAGACCTAAAGTCACCACAAAGGATGGTCTGAAATTACACTTGAACTAAAAGCAGTGATGGTGGGCAGTTACGTCCTAGGCCGGTATCTTCCCTGACAAGATCAACCTTTCCCTTCACGGAGCCTATCTGTCTTTTTGCATCGATGATAACACACCCTTGAAATGTCTGGGTAACTTGTAACTTCCCCTTTTCTGGAGCCCCTGGGGCATAACCAAATGTGCTGGGCGCCAGGACAGAGACCACAGATGCCTTCACTATCATGTTAATTGATCCTGCACCCACCTAAGTATGTGTCCATCATTTTACTTTTTATGCAATCCCAGGGGTGTCTCCCCTCCCCCCTGCCCCCCTTTGCTTTATCCCACCTCCTTAATCTACCACCGATCAATTTCATGTAACCTTTGATTGCCATGTATAAATACAGATGTCACCCGCCATTCTCCGGAGCACTATCTCAATCCATTGAGGTTCAGCTTCCCAGCATTTGTCGACAGTTTGGGCCAAAGAAACTCGCAAAAATTCTTTACAGGTTTCAATGGTTTCTTTACGTTAACAGAGTAAAGATGGAAACATTAAAAAAAATTCTCTCTCTCTCTCTCTCTCTCTCTCTCTCTCTCTCTCTCTCTCTCTCTTTCTCTCTCTCACCAATGAAAACACGTCCTTTGGGTGAGGATTGAAAAACAAACAGTAACCCCAAACACAGGAGCTACTGTGGTTTTATTTCTAGCACCTGCGGCCGGCATGGGAGGTGTGGGAAGTTGAGACAAACCTCACTTCTCTCTGATCGACTTGGACATCCCCAAGCCCCAGCGGCCCAGAAACCAGTGCGTGCGTGCGTTTGCCCGTCGTCACCTTCCCCCAAGTGACTAACCTGGGGCCCCCTGTGAAGTAAGTGCTTGAGTTTGTTTTCTGTTTGGTGATTCTGAGAAACAGAAAGTTAAACCTGGAGCAGCTGAAGGAGGGGGTGGATCGCAGGACCACAGACTGACAGACTGACAGCCGGCCCAGCCTGCCTGCCGCCGCAGCCGGTCTGGGAACAAGCCCTCCCTTCGGGCCAGTGTTTAAGGACCCGGAGGGCACCCTGCCAGGGCCGGGCCAGTGAAGGCCTCTGCCCCGGACCCGCCCATATCTCCACACAGGGCTCACCGGTGGGGGCCAGCCGGTTATAGAGGAAAGAATGGGGAATCCAGCCCCCCAATCAGTGTGAGGAACATCAGGTGCGACCGTAGTTCATCATCATCACAGACCAGCAGGAGGGCCAGAGGCACAGGTGGCAGTCAGCATGGGGACACAGACAGGGATGCGTGGCACAGGTCGGGGATCCCCCACTTGGGGAAGGCGCCAGGGAAGTGTGTCTGTGTTGGGGCGATGGTGTCTGCAGCCCCTCCAGCCCCCCCTCGGCCCGGCTGGCATACGGCCCCTCACTCACCTCCAGCCTGGCCACGGCGAAGGGTGTGGCCTTCTCCATGTGCCGGGCCGTGACCCCGCTGACCGCGGTTCTGTAATTGGTGATCTCCCCCTCCGGCCGGATGAACTTGTCGTAGACCACGGCGCCCTTGATGTCCACGAGGCTGCACCGGGCCAAGCCGCTCTCGTTGTTGGGCCCCATCCCCACCATCTCACAGTCCATGGCCACCACCTCCATGCTGCTCGCCATGCTTGCCCCGGACGCTCAGCTGCGCTGGAGAACAGGAGGCAGCAAGGGCATCATCACCCGGGGGCCAAGCAGGGACCCAGGTGTCCCCGGCCACCGCCCAGCCAGCCTGCGCTCTGTGCCCTGCCCTTATCACCAACGCCACCTGGCAAAGGGAAGTTGGCCTCTTGCCACTCTGCCGGCAGCCTGGCCTGGCAGTGCCAGGGCTTGCGGTCCTGCTTGACGGACACAGGACCAGGAGGCCACCTCCCCTGACCTGCTACCCCCGAGACAGACCCTGACACCCCCTATTCCGGCGCCCACCCTCACCTGCCTGCTTCCTGCGCTCTCGTCTCGCGCCTCTGCCTCTCTGTGGCCACTTGTCAGCTGCCGAGGTCGGTCGCTCTCAGCGGTGACTCACCTCTGACTTCAAGCGGGGAATCCTGACCCCGCTGGCCTGGCGCGGCTTCAGTTTCAGGTTCGTTTTCGAGAGAGCACGTGGCCAGGTTGCTCCATCTCCTGCCGGGAGAGGCAGCTCGGCTGGCGCCTGAGTCAGGGCTGGCAGAGCGGGCCGGCTCCATGTCCCGCTGCCCGGCCTCTGCCCCACCCGTGTCCGCCAGCTAATCGCTCAGCTGACACCGCTGGCTGACGTGGAGGGAACGGATTGCAACATCTCGCTTTCCTTTCTCACCCTCCGCCCAGAGAGTAAACATCTCGGGGATCGGGTCGGAACTCCCGGAATGTGCCCCAGCTTCTGGGCTGCTACCGGCCTCGCACTCTAGGGTTTTTGTGTTGATGGGGGGGAGGAGTGGCCTGAGGGACAGGGAGGATCTTAATTGGGAAGGGCAGAAGGCGAGGGGAGAGGGGGCCAACCCCCAGCCCAGCCCAGCCCAGCCCGCGGGAGGCAGGGATGCAGGAAGAGAGCCCTCACAGCCTCCGTTATTCCAGGGTGTCCCAGAAAGGGCTCAGCCCGCCTGCTACAGGCTCCGTCTCCCAGCGGGGCTGGCAGTTTGGGGACAAGGGGGAGCAGGCTTGGAGGGAGCCCCTTTCTCCCCGGCCATATTTCCTCCTCCTTATTCTCTTTCAAGCTGGACCTTTAACTCCTCAGAGTGGTGCCTGGCCCAGGAAGAGATGAATGAGTTGCAAGTAAGGGCAAAACCAGAATCGGCTTTCATAGGCTGCGTGAGGTTTGGCGGGGTTGATGCCCCCCACCCCCCACCCCCCACCCCCGTGCGTCCTCCCCAGATCTGTACAGAATAAGCACAGCCCCCCTGGATCCCATTGCCCCCGGGGGTCATGGAGGTGGGTGGCTGGGAAGGGAATTTCCCCAAGTCCATGGGGTTTTCATAGAAGAGACATCCGACTGTGTCAGACCCCAAAAGTAAACCCGGATTCTGAAATGTGTCCAGACGACCAAGCATTGCTCTGTTGAGTGGTTCGCAGTTGAGGCCACACAGATCACTACAGGTTCCCATCCTGTGGGGGCACATTTTCCTGGCATTCTGACTCTTTGGGGACTTTTTGTTTTGCAAGCGTATAAAGGATTGCTACCCTGGTGTGGGGGGAGATGAGGCAGCATTCCTGCCCCACAGCTCTAAGGGAGGCTTTTGTTTCTACCACCTCCTCAGGACCTCATGCCCCCTGGGGATCCTGCCAGGACACCCCTCACCCCACTCACCTCCTCAGTTTTTTTTTTAAATTTGATTTTACTTTTAAATTATTTTTTTAAAAATATTTTTATTGCCCTAGCTGGTTTGGCTCACTGGCTAGAGCATTGGCCTGGGGACTAAAGGGTCCCAGGTTCGATTCCGGCCAAGGGCATGTACCCGCAACCAAGGTACATGCCCTTGACCGGAATCGAACACAGGACCCTTCCGTCCGAAAGCTGACGCTCTACCCACTGAGCCACACCAGCCAGGGCCCAAACTCTACTCTTTTGTACTGTTTGTCACAGCGACTTGGCTCAAGAACCTTACAGTGATTTCCCGTTATCCTGCCCCCCACCCCAAAAAAATCAAACCTCACTTCCTGTGCAGTTTCCAAGACCCCCTTTCCATCTGTCCCCAGGGGCCTTCCCAGGCTCCTCCTGGATGGCTCTCCCACCCAAGGCCTCTCCGTTAGGTTCAAACCTGAATGGAAGGCCTTTGTGTGGGCACAGGGTGACCCCTCCCAGACCATCCCAGGCCCTCCCGCCTCCTGGAGGGTGACGGTGTCCTCCGTGCATCCCCGTTCCGGCGTGCTGGGCCCCAGCGCCCGAGGGGAAGGGCCAGGTCTCGGCCCTCCGTGGAAGAGAGTCCGTGGTCAGTGCCTCGCCCACACTCTCTGACCTCTCTGCTCGCCTCCTCCCACTGCAGTGGCTGTTTCTCCGTCCCCCGGGGCCTGGGCACTTGCTGTCCGTCTGGAAAGCTCGTATCCAGGTTATCTGGTCCCTCCGCCTCTGGTCTCCCACTGAGGCCCTTCCCGGCCTTGATTGAAACTGCACCTCCACCCTGGCTGGTGTGGCTCAGTGGTTGAGCACCCACCTATGAACCAGAAGGTCACAGTTTGATTCCCGGTCAGGGCACGTGCCCGGGGTTGGGGGCTTGATCCCCAGTGTGGGGCGTGCAGGAGGCAGCCGATCCATGATTCTCTCGCATTGATGTTTCTATCTCTCTGTCCCTCCCTCCCTTCCTCTCTGAAATCAATACAAATAGATTCAAAACAAAACAACTGCACCTCCGCCCTGGTGGTGTGTCTCAGTTGGGTGGGTGTCATCCTGTTCACTGTAAGGTTGCTGGTTCCATTCCTGGTCAGGGCACATGCCCGGGTTGCCAGCTCGATCCCCAACAGGGGGGCGTGCAATAGGGAGCTTATAGGAGGCAGCTGATCAGTGGTTCACTCTCACATCGATGTTTCTCTCTCCCTCCCTCTCCCTTCCTCTCTTTCTAAAAATCAATATAAAAAATCTTAAAACAAAACGAAAAACAAGCCCTGACCGGTGTGGCTCAGTGGATAGAGCACCGGCCTGAGGACTGAAGGGTCCCAGGTTCGATTCCGATCAGGGGCATGTACCTGGGTTTCGGGCACATCCCCAGTAGGGGGTGTGCAGGAGGCAGCTGATCGATGTTTCTCTCTCATGGATGTTTCTAACTCTCTCCCTCCCCCTTCCTCTCTGTAAAAAATCAATAAAATATATTTTAAAAAACCCACAAAACAAAACAACAACAACGAAAAAACAAGCACAGCTTTCTTTTTCCTCCTTCACAATCTCACGGAGGGAAGAGTCATTCTTACCGTAGGCCTTGGCAGCCTCAGCGTACATTTTTTTTCTCCCCTCATTAAGCCGAGGACTTTCACCTTTCCACTTACAAGGAAGCACTTTATGGCGTCTCCCTGTCCTCTCTGAATTGCCAGCATTCACCACTCTTGCACTTTGGGGCTGTGATTAAGGAAAATAAGGGTTATTCGATCGCAGGCACTGTGACACCGAGACAGCCGGGCTCAGAACAGAGGCTCCTGCGTGATTTACAGGAGGGCCGAGCCTCCAGGCGGAGATGCTGCTGGAGACAGCGATGTGAGTCACATCCCAGGTGGGACCGAGCAGGACAGCGTGAGGTTTCATCACAGCACTCAGCAAGGCCTGCAACTTAAAACGTGTGTGTGATTATTTCTTCCTGGGATTTTCCTCTGTTTCCTATTTTCAGACCACAGTTGAATGGAATGAAACCTCGGGTAAGGGGGCAGTTACCCAAAAGAATTGAAAGCAGGGTCCCAGCAGGATATTTGCACACCCATGTTCATAGCAGCCTTATCTAGAGGCAGGATCCACGAAATTCATGCGAGGGGCTCGGTCCTTGCAGCCCCAGCTTCATCCAGAAGGTCATCCGGAAGGACGCTCGGCTGTCCGGTCTAATTAGCATATAATGCTTTTATTATCCTATATGATAAAAGGCTAACATGCAAATCGACTGAATGGAGGAATGACCGGTTGCTATGATACACACTGACCACCAGGAGGCAGATGCTCAACACAGGAGCTGCCCCCTGGTGGTCAGTGTGCTCCCATAGGGGGAGCACTGCTCAGCCAGAAGCTGGGCTCACAGCTGGCGAGTGCAGCGCCTCCGCAGCAGCCCTAAGGACCCCTTGGGGGATATCGGACTGCTGCTTAGGCTCTAGCTAGAGTGGGCCTAAGCCAGCAGTTGGACATCCCCCAAGGGGTCCTGGACTGTGAGAGGGTGCAGGCCAGGCCGAGGGACCCTCGCTGCCCCTCCCCCCCCCCAGTGCATGAATGTTGTGCACCAGGCCTTTAGTTATAGATATAAAAGGCTAAGTGACCAACCATCCAACCGACCTACCGGGACATATGACGCGCACTGGCAATCTAAAAATAAATGACTCCGTGCATGTGCGATACACATAAAGCTCTCGCTTGTGCCAGTCACACGCGTATGTTTCGATCTGTCGTTGTCGATTGTGAATTTGATTGACACTTCCATTAGAGAGAAAGGGCGAATAGCGATATTAAACTATTCTAATTAATTTCCTTTCAATGTGCACGAATTCATGCACCGGGCCACTAACTCACAATATCCAAGAGGGGGCGGCGACCCAGGGGTCCATCAGGGGATGAGTAGATACACAAAATGTGGCAGAGTCAGCCCAATGAATCTTCTTCAGGCTTGACAAGGAAGGAAAGGCTGACACGTACAGCATGGATTTAACGTTCAGGACATTATGCGAAGTGAAATAAGCCAGGCCCACAAAAAGCAAATCTTGTAGGATTCTACTTACATGAGGAATCTAGTCAAACTCATAGAAACAGAAAGCAGAATGGTGTTGCCAGGGGCTGAAGGGAGGGAGGAATGGAGCGCGATTGGTGAATGAGGATAGAATTTCAGTTCTGCAAGATGAAACGGTTTTAGAAATCGGTGTGGATGTACTGAGTCCTGCTGAACTCGGCGCTCAACCATCGTTCGGGTGATAGATGTTATGCTGTGTCCTTTACAATGAAAACTAGAAGATGTTTTTAAAGATCAAAGAAAAGGGAATATGTAGCTTTGGGGAGAAACAAGTTAAATAAACTGGGGCTCTGTAATAGGGCCATTATAAAATGTTTAAAGTATGTATACAGTATAAATTCCGTAGCTCAAATATGTTCTTGCCACCCACCACCTCCCAAAGCATTGTCTCCAAAGCCGCCCACCATGAAGGTCCCAGCAAGACTGGGTGTCCCAGCACCCCGATCCCTCCACCAGGCCTCCCCCCATGCTCACGTGAGGAGTCACAGAGAAGGCCTCTTGCCCTCACTGGTTTGGCTCAGTGGAAAGAGCATTGGCCAGCGGGCTGAAGGGTCCCGGGTTCAATTCCCCGTCAGGGCACATGCCCGGGTTGTGGGCTCGATCCCCAGTGTGGGGCGTGCAGGAAGCAGCCGATCCATGATTCTTTCTCATCATTGATGTTTCTCTCTCTCTCTCCCTCTCCCTTCCTCTCCGAAATGGATTAAAAAAAAAAATAAAAAAGGTCTTTTCACCCGCTTTTCCAGTTGAGGTTTATTCCAGAGCAGTGCTGCAGCCATGCTGACTCAGGACCCAGTCCATTTCTAGAACACCAGTAACGGCTTCCTCTCCCTCCACCCACAGGCAGAGGAACAGATGCTACTGCCCAGCTGTGCGTCTAGACTTTTGAGGAATCCAGAACACAGTCCTGGAGCCGGGCCAGTTGTGTCTATGACTCGGCCACTCCCTGCTCTGCAGATGGGAAAGGAGATGGTGATGGATCGCCCTGCAGCCCGGCTCACGGTGGTGTGGTTTCAGTGTCTCCCTCCTGGCCCTGCGGCTCTGCTCGGACCCTCATGAGCAGCCACCGTCACCTCCGCACACAGCAGAGGGACGCAGATGACACTCGGGTCACCCGGCCGTGAGAGCGGCGAGAACCCTGAACCTCCACGAGGTGCCCTCGCCAGGGCGGGCCCTGCCCCACCTGCTGGAGCAGCCGAGCGCGAGGCCAAAGTCCTGCCCCTGGGGGCGTGTTCGGGCGTCGCCCTGAAGAGGCTGAAATGGATCCTTCAGGGAAAACAGCAGCTCACGTGGACCAGGGCCTGCGTGTGCCGGGCACCGTGCTGCGTGCGGGCATTCCGTCCTCATAACCACCCTGAGGTAGGTCGTACCGTTGTTCCCATGTGACAGGTGTGGGACTAGGCTCCAGAGTGAAGCCACACAGCTACGATGTGACAGGGACAAGCAACGAAGGGGCTCCAAGGTCCGTATGACCTGAGCTTTTGGTGACCCCAGTCCCCCAATTCGCTCCCTTAGGGAACAAGGAAACGGGTGGGGGGTGAAATTTGGAGAAAACCGAGCCACCACGGTGATTATCGGTCAAAGTGCCTGAAGGGACATCCGCCAAGGGTGGGCTCCCTCATCACTGCCTGTGCCCCAGCCCCACCCCCGCTGACACGCAGACCCTGCTCCTGGGGCGGCCTTGCTTTTTTTTTTTTTTTAATATATTTTTATTGATTTCAGAGAGGAAGGGAGAGGGAGAGAGAGAAACATCCATGATGAGAGAGAATCATGGATTGGCTGCCTCCTGCACACCCCCTACTGGGGATTGAGCCTGCAACCCAGGCATGTGCCCTTGGCTGGAATCGAACCCAGGACCCTTCAATCCGCAGGCCAACGCTCTATCCACTGAGCCAAACCGGCCAGGGCCAATTTGATGTTTAATTTGAGAATGACTTATTAACCGTGAATTTTTTGCATTTCTTATGGTTCCAGGGGCCTCACATACAGTCTGTAAATATATATATGGTGACATAGTTATGCATTTCAGTTCTCTATTATATTTTGAAACTTTATTTGCTATTTTTTCATATCACTTCATATTATTATTTTAAACAATTTCTTAGTGATTTCTTCCTCAGTCCTTCCACTGTCCTTTCGTTCTTTTATCTTTCTCTGTCATGGATGCCATATTCTTTGGAAGCTTGTTTAGACCAAGTTCATGGTCTTTGAGGTTTCCTCCACGTGAATAGGAGCTCACTTTTTGAATAATAAGAATGATGTCACGGCAGGGGGGGCGGGGAAGGCGGGCATCAGGATGTTAAAGATGCTTAGGTGGGGCGTGGCCACAGAAAGGTCTGGGACCACTGCTCCAGGGGAAATGTTTGAGAATATCAGGGTCACACACTACGTCATTGAATCATCCTGACAACACTGTGGCATTATGGGATGGGCGTCTTTATTCAGCGCGTGGATTCCTCCCCCACATTTGAGTCCCTCTTTGTTGTGTGTGTCTTGGGGGGAGCCTGGGCCTCACTCTCAGCAAGAGGCTTAAAAGACCAGATACACGTCTCACCTGCCCCCACAGGTGGGGTCCGGACACACACCTGCAGAGCAGGCGACACACAGGTACAAGGTCATGAATCCATTCTGCCGGGGCCTGCAGGGACCGCGTTGTGTGCTGCCCATGGCCGTGGTGCCCGGGCCAGGCTTCCTTTGGCTGTGTCTGCACCCCCCCTTCCTGCCCGTGTTCTGAGCGCGGTCCCTCCCTGGCATGTGTCCGAACTACCCAGCATCCTGCTGACACAGTTGCTCTCTGCTTCAGTTGCCAGAGAGAGTTCCTCGGTATCTCAAATTAGAGGCTGTTCTCTCAATGTTCTAGATGAGGGCACGGAGGCCGCGAGTACTAAGTGCAGTACCACTGTGTGCCGGGCTGTGGACAGGGGGCCGTGGGAGGGGGGTGCCTGGGGGTGCGGGGGAGGCTTCACAGAAGTTGCACAAGCTGAGGTTTGAGGAGGAGGAGTGGCTCAGGTGTGGTAGGTGTGGCCTGTTCTCCTGGCGGCTGGAGCAAAGGTGCAGGGAGACCATGACGGGGACGCCCGAGAAGGAGGCGGCAGCCACCAGCCACCTCTGGAGGGGCCTGGTCTGCCTTGGGCAGGAGTTTGCATTTTGGGACAGGCTTCCCAGTTGTAAGCAACAGAAGTAGACTTTGGCTGATTTCATCAGAAAAGGGATTCAGCCCTAACAGGTGTGGCTCAGTGGATAGTGCGTTGGCCTGTGGACCGAAGGGTCCCGGGTTCGATTCCGATCAAGGGCACATGCTGGGTTGCGGGCTCAATCCCTACTACGGGGCATGCAGGAGGCAGCCAATCAATGGTTCTCATTGTTGATGTTTCTGCCTCTCTCTCTCCCTCTTCCTCTCTGGACTTAATAAAAAATATATTTTAAAAAGAAAGAAAGAAATACCCAAGTGCTGTTTCCAGGAGAAGCTAGGAACCTGTGAGGAAAGTGAACGGAAAGCAGATGCTGGGTGGGACGTGGGGACGTGCAGAGTTTGCAGGGCCTGGGGGCAGCCCACTGGGCTGGTTTAAAGTTTAAGAAAATGGCCAGTGAGTCATCCCCTAATGGGGTCATTGAATTGAGGGACATAAGTGCACCTCCCGGGGTGAGAGGCAGAGGTAGCTGAGCTGGAAGAGCTGAGGGAATGCAGGCAGGACAGGCACCTACAGAGAAGTCGACAGCGAGCTGGAAAGAATCAGACGCGGTTCATGTCATTAACAATAAAAAAATAGAGTATAAATATTTCTCTCTTGGACCGAGACCAGCACGGCTAGAGAGCAGAAGACGAGTCCTGAGTAGGGGCGACGGGGGATTGAGAAAAAGAAAGGGACAGACACAGAGACAGTAGGGAAAGCTGGGACCGGGTGGGACAGCTGGCCCTCGGATGGAGAGATAGTGACCCAGAGCTGGTGCAGCGCGTTTATTTTATCCAGTATGATTCCAGGGAGTTTTACTAGAGTTTAAGACAAAGGAAATTATGTGAAATCATGGTGAAAGATCAAGCTGCAATTCTTCATTCTCGTGGCTTCTTTGTCACTGTCACTCCTGGCTGAGCCCGGATAATTGCGTCCGTTCCTTGTGCCTGGCTGAACTGAGATCATGAAACCTACCCCCTGGCACCCGAGCTCAGGGTCAGGCTGACAACTTACCTGCCTCTGGCACGGAATGTTTCCAGGACGTGGCCCTGCCAACGCCATTGGACTCAGCTAATAATAATCATGTGCCTTCCCAGGCGTTCTCTACAATAGAGCCCTGGGCAGGAGGCTCGGTTGGTTGGAGCATCGTCCAATGTGTGAGCGTTAGGTGGGCGAATTTCCATGGAGACTGGGGAAGCTGTGGCGTTCCCTGCCCACCTCGCTCTCCTACCTTCGCCTCCGTCATTTCACGCAGGGTACGCAGTCTCACCGCGGCCACGCCACGGAAAGACAGGATCCCGGGAGGTCCGCAAGCCCCGTGCCCAACCCAACATCCAGGGAGCCCGGCTTTCTGTCTTTTTCAGCATCAAATAAGAATCAGAAAGAGTAATTTCTTCTCATGTCAGAAACATCCTATATAATGTCCACAGCCACGGAAATGCTCTCACGGATGCGTTTTCACGCCCACGGACTCTGGAAAATGGAATTGGCTCATCTTATGCAGCCCCCTTCCCACCAAACAAGTCACCTTCGGGCTTTCTGGACAGCACCCTACCCGGCGGGGGCCCTGACTGTGTGGAGATGGCTGCGGAGTTCTGAGCTTTGGTGACCTTGATCGTCCACGACTCACGGCGTCCCCTCCCCGGTGGGTGGCCTGTGCACACTCTACAAGGCGGCCACTGAGCCGACGACTCCTCTGGTGTTTGGGTAACCGGGGTTCCTGTGGCTGCGTCTTGAGACACTGTGGGTTGTGACAGTTGGGTGAGGGGTGCCACCCAGTGGCCAGGGCTCAGGGGTGCTGCTCAGTGTGCCACGGTGCCAGGACTGCCCCCCCCAACCCCATGAACTATCCAGCCGGCTGCGTCCTACCAAGATTGAGAAACCTCACTCTGGACGAACAGGTGCCTCAAGTTCTAGGTGTGTGCAGGTTCGGCCCGTCTAAACCTCCTTTGCTTGTGGCTTCAGAGCAAGCTGGGAGCTCGGGTCTCCTTTCATCTTCCAATGAAACCACTTTGTTATTATTTTTAAATATGTCTTTATCGATTTCAGAGAGGAAGGGAGAGGGAGAGGGAGCGATAGAAACATCTGTGACGAGAGAGAATCATGGATCGGCTGCCTCCTGCACGCCCCCTACTGGGGATCAAGCCCACAACCCCGGGCACGTGCCCTGATGGGGAATCAAACCGTGACCTCCTGGTTCCTAGGTCAATGCTCAACCACTGAGCCACGCTGGTCGGGCAACGAAACACTTTAAAACTGATATTCGGGGAGCACGTGCTTTGTGCTGGTGGGGCTCCTACACAAAGAGGGTCCCAGGAGCTCCCAGGCCTGTGTCCAACTCTGAAACGGGGGTGGGACTTCGAAGGTGAGCCAGCGGAGACCTGGCCGGTGCCTGGGGGCTTTGAGTCCCGGACCCTTCAACTCTCCTGACTGGTCAGAAAGTTCTTAGTTTAGAGGAGACCTCACTGCAGGCCTGGCTAGGCCCCTGGTGGGGCCCAGAGATGCCTTGGAGAAGACTCAGACCTGCATGGCAACACAAGAGCTTCATTTTCCTCTTAATCTAGATCTTGAGCTCCCATTCTGGCTGGTGGTGGCAGAAAACAGAGGTCTTAGTATATATATTGACTCGCGGGGAGCGTGGACCCTTGCTCTAGGCCAGTGGTTCTCAACCTTCCGGCCCTTTAAATACAGTTCCTCATGTTGTGACCAACCATAAATTATTGTTGTTGCTACTTCAAAACTGTCATGTTGCTACTGTGATGAATCGTCATATAAATATCTGATATGCAGGATGGTCTTAGGCGACCCCTAAGGGTGAAAGGGTCGTTCGAGTGCCAAAGGGGTCGCGACCCACAGGTTGAGAACCGCTGGTCTAGGCAGTTTCTGAGGCAAATACCCGAGGCGGCCACACGATGGCAGCCTTGCCCAAACCAAAGTCCTGTGTCCCTGGCCCACAGTCCCAGGGGGGTGTCCCCAGCGGTGGGCTCTTAGGGCTTCCTGCAAAAACCCCCGGGGAGGCCGGCTGGGGGTGGGGGCTTTTAATTGCGGCTGGAAACTGCGCTTTGCAAGGGAAAGACCCGGCCGTGCAGACGGCTCATGCCTGTCTGTGTGTGGATTGTTCTCACTGTGGGACTAGCTTGCCACTCCAGCCCCGGAATTTCAGTGACGTGAGAAGGCAGATAACACCGTTGACACTCGTTCTTAAGAGGGTCGCGGATGTCGGTCTGCCTCCCTTTTGAGAAGGGAAAAAAACATTTGGCTTTCACTGCAAGTCCAGACGTTCAGACAGGTTCTAAATGCCCCTAATTTCTTCAAATCCACAGGCTTGCCAGTAAAGCAAAACAAAGCAGCCCTAGCTGGTGTGGCTCAGTGGTTAGAGAGGGTTGGCCTGAGGATGGAAGGGTCCTGGGTTCGATTCTGGTCAAGGGCACATGCCCAGGTTTGATCCCCAGTGAGGGGCGTGCAGGAGGCAGCCAATCAGTGATTCTCTCTCATCATTGATGTGCCTATCTCTGTTTCTCCCTTCTTCTCCGACATAAATCAAAACAAGACAAAATCCAGAATCTGTTAAAATGCACTGCACCTCCATTTGCTGCTGTTAAAGTAGGGCCTTGGGGCTTGCTCACTCCCAGGCCCCTCCTAGGGTCAGGTCCTGAGCCCCGAAGGGCCTGGGGCACTGCTGCACGGGCCCTGGAGACCCAGGAACCCCAATCCAGCGCCCCCTTGAGGCCCCCCCATCGACACTCAAGCTGAATAGGCTCAAACTCTGTCCGGATTTTGGCCTTTGTTTTCCTTTTTTAAAAATATATTTTATTGATTTTTTACAGAGAGGAAGGGAGAGGGATAGAGAGTTAGAAACATCGATGAGAGAGAAACATCGATCAGCTGCCTCCTGCACACCCCCTACTGGGGATGTGCCTGCAACCAAGGTACATGCCCTTGACCGGATTCGAACCCGGGACCCTTGAGTCCACAGGCCAACGCTCTATCCACTGAGCCAAACTGGTTAGGGCGGCCTTTGTTTTTCTTAACGATGCGGCAGCGGTAGCCACTCGTGTTAGCTGGGCAGCTCAGAGGGCGCGTGGCTGCGCAGTGACCCCGGAGGAGGTGGGGGGACCACGTTTTCCCGGGGATGGAGATCCCGGGTCCCGGTGGCGCGCGCATCCCTGCAGCCGCCCCGCGCGGCCACTAGATGGCGCTGGTGCACTTTCCTGCGGGCTCCGCTATGGGGTGTGCAGGTTCCCGCCTCCCTGCTTCTAGGGGTCCCACCAGAGTCCCCATTGTGAGCCGAGGCCTCGTTCACTGAGGTGTCTGGGAGATGAGATGCAAGCTGGGAGGCTGTGACCGGAGGGAATGCAGACTGCGATTCTAGCGGGAAAACCCAGTAGGACTCTCACATGTCCCCCCACCTACTCCCTCCCCAAGGCAGAATTCCCATCACAGGCCCTGGTAACAGGTGGCGGCAGGCATTTTCTTCTTGGGGGCACCTCTAATCTGCTTGCATCTTTCTTGCTCTTTTTAAAAACTATATTTTTATTGTCTTCAGAGAGCAGAGAGAGAGAGAAACATCAGTGATGAGAGAGAATCATGGATCTGCTGCCTCCTGCACACCCCCTACTGGGGTTGGAGCCGGCAACCCTGGGCATGTGCCCTTTACCGGAATCGAACCTGGCACCCTTTAGTCTGCAGGCCGATGCTCTATCCACTGAGCCACACCGGCCAGGGCTCCTTTTGCTTTTGTGTATGTCTGTGGATCAGTTCAGCCATGGCAGCTAAGGAGAAAGAAACACCAGATTGGCTGGGGACCTGCAGAAGGACCCCAGACAGAGAGCAGCCTGAGGGTTTTGAGGAACCAGCTCTCTCCCCAGCTCCAGCGTGCTGATGGGTCAGTCCATGTGGTTTACCTGGGCTGTGGATTCTGTTTATTTCCTCACCAGCTTCGAGAGATACAGTTGCCCCATGAGGCATCGAAAGACCAACCCTGACCATGTTCACTCCTGTCTTAAAACCCGTCCCACGCCCTCGCCCAGTGATGGCGAACCTTTTGGGCTCGGTGTGTCAGCATTTTGAAAAACCCTAACTTAACCCTGGTGCCGTGTCACATATAGAAATTTTTTGATCTTTGCAACCATAGTAAAACAAAGACTTATATTTTTGATATTTATTTTATATATTTAAATGCCATTCAACAAAGAAAAATCAACCAAAAAAAATGAGTTCATAGGTTCGCCATCACTGCCCTAGCTTGTGTGGCTCAGTGGATAGAGCATCGGCCTGCAGACGGAAGGGTCCCGGGTTCGATTCCAGTCAAGGGCACATGCCTGGGTTGCGGGCTCAATCCCCAGTAGGGGGCGTGCAGGAGGCAGCCGATTGATGATTCCCTCTCATCATTGATGTTTCTCTCCTCTCTTCCTTCCTCTCTGAAATCAATAAAAAATGTTAAAAAACAAAACAAAACAAAAAACCCATCCCTGTCTTCCCACCAGGGCCTGGTAGAGTCCAGCTTCCTTCTGTGACGCCCCAGACCCTCTGGGACCAGCCCCCACCCAGCCCGCTTCTCTGGGCTGCTCTCACTCCCACGCCTCGTTCTAGAAGGAAACATGCCTCTTGCTGTAATCCTCACACCGGGCAGCTCCGGGCCTTGGCACCTTGCTCATGCTCCCATCTGGCAGGCGGGTGGGGGGGGGGGCGGGGCGGGGGACAGGGGAGAAGGGAAGCAGCGCCGTCGGGGCCCCTGTGAATGTGAGCCCCAGGAGCCCACAGGCAACTCCAGAGGCACCGGACTTGCCCCCAGACCAGGAACAGGAGTCCGCAGGCAGCTTTATGTAGGCCTCCGAGGACAGGCACATATTGGTTCTGAATCCAGCTTGCTAATTAGACTCCCTAATGATCTTGACCTGGAAAAGGAGGTCCTTTCCCGAGTCCCCTATAAGCCTGGAGGAGCTGGGGCTGAGCGGTGTACGGGGGTGAGGGAGGGGGTTGCCGCTGCTAACAACACCCAGCCGCCCGACAGGAAGTGTCCTGGGAGGAGTTCCTGCTGCTCTGTGCATTTTCAAACCCGTTTCCAAATTAGGGAGAGAAGCATTTGTCCACCCTGTGCATGAATCCAAACTCTTGGAGCCCCTCCATCCTATTCTTGCTCAATCAAGACAGGCAGTGTTGTGCCCTGGCTGGTTTGGCTCAGTGGATAGAGCGTCAGCCTGTGAACTGAAGGTCCCAGGTTCAATTCCAGCCAAGGGCACATGCCTGGGTTGCAGGCTCGATCCCCAGTAGGGGGCGTGCAGGAGGCAGCTGATCAATGATTCTCTTTCATCATTGATGTTTCTATCTCTCTCTCCCTCTCCCTTCCTGTCTGAAATCAGTAAGAAATCCTATGTAATAAAAGGGTAATATGCAAATTGACCCTAAAGGTGGAATGATGGGAACAACCGGTCACTATGACATGTACCGACCACCAGAGGGCAGGTGCTCTCCCCTGGTGGTCAGTGCGCTCCCACAGGGGGAGCTCTTCTCAGCCACAAGCTGGGCTGATGGCTGCAAGTGCAGCGGTGGCTGGGGGAGAGGCTCTTTGGGGCTGGGATTTAAGGATGTCCCAGGCAGCTCTAAGGATGTCCAACTGTGGCTTAGGCCTGCTCCTGGGCCTAAGCCTGCAGGTAGACATCCCCCAAGGGTTCCTGGACTGCAAGAGGGCGCGGGTCCAGCTGAGGGACTGCCCCCTCTCCCGAGTGCATGCATTTTTGTGCACCGGGCCTCTAGTGTGTGTGTGTGTATGTATATGTGTGTGTGTGTGTGTCACACACACACATACACACACATACATACTAGTGGCCCGGTGCACGAAATTCATGCATGGGGGGTAGGGGTGTCCCTCAGCCTGGCCTGTGCCCACTCCAATCTGGTACCCTTCAGGGATGTCCGACTGTGGTTTAGGCCCTATCCCTAAACCGGCAATCAGACATCCCTCTTGCAATCCGGGACCGCTGGCTCCTAACTACTCAGCTGCTTGCCTGCCTGATTGCCCCTAACCACTCTGCCTGGCAGCCTGATTGCCCCCGAATGCCACCTCCCTGCTGGCTTGCTCGCCCCCAACTACCCCCCCCCCCCGCCAACCTGCTCACCCGCAACTGCCATCTCCTCTGCCAGCCTGATCACCCCCAACTGCCCTCCCTAGCCGGCTGATTACCTCTAACCACCTCTGCCTTGGCCCCGCCAACATGGCTTTGTCCGGAAGGACATCTGGAAGGTCTCTGGGAAGGTCTCCCGGTCTAATTAGCATATTACCCTTTTATTAGTGTGTGTGTGTGTGTGTGTGTGTGTGTGTATATATATATATATATATATATATATATATATATATATGAAAAGAATGACAGCATTGAGTCCTGGCTCTTTGGGGGCGTACATAGATTTCCCCAAAGTTTGGCCTGCCCCTCATCCTGAGTGGCTCGGGCGTGGTTGTCCAGCAGGAACAACAGACGGAGCCCTGTGACCACACGCTCCGCACTCGGCTGGGCTGATGGGCGCGGAGCCGGCGTGGCGGCTCCGGGGGGAACATGTAATTCCCGTGTATGAAAAGCGCGGACCAGGGTTGCCGTGTCCGCTGCTTGTTTTTGAAAGCCCCCACAGGCCACGCCACATTTCTGGGTCAGAGGGGCTATCGATTACCTGTCAGGGCCCGAGGTGTGGGTAATCAATAACACCAACCTACAGGAAAGGTGGCCTTGAGAGCAGAAACCCCGTCACGCGCACCCTCCCCTGCGCGCCCTCGGGTCTGTAAGTGCTTTGCAGGGAAGTGGCACTCTCCAAAGTAGAGCCACTGACGCCCCGAATTCTGGCAGCGCCCCCCCCCCCAGCTGAGACTTTGGAGATGACCCCGTAAGGGACTCCAAGGGAGTGATGGCTTGGTCCCCAGGTCTTTAAACAGACATGGGACACTCAGGTGTGTGTGTGCGTGTCCCTCATCAAATTCCGAGCCGTAGCATCTTCCCCGGGGAAGGGAGATGAAGAATGATTTTGTCAGAGGGTCCCTAGCGCCCCAGCCTTGACCTTTGGCTAATGTGCAATCGGGTGCTCAGAGCAAAGCGCTTAAAAAACTCCTGCAAAATCCACGTGATGGATGAAGGGCCAGTGACGGAGGAGGCCGGCTGTGCTTGGATCCGCAAATGACGCTCCCCGCACGGATGGCTTTCTTTGTGGGGGGAAGTGCCATGCAGAGCAAGGGCCGCTTCTCATTGTGTGTCTGCCGGGGCCGGGGCGGGGGCGGGGGCGGGGGCGTAGGGGGTCCAGGGTTCGTGTTGAGCGGAGCTGATGTCCTAACAGCTGCCCTGGCTCTTGCGATCACCTCCCAGCAGCCAGTCCCCCTCCTGCATCCCAAGGGGCCCTGATGCGGTTAAGTGCGCCCTCTGCCGTTGGCAGGTGGAACTGCAGCTGGGGAGCCGGCAGGTAACCATCCATCCCGCTGGTGGCTGAGCTGAGTCCAGAGGTGTTGGGGGGGGGGAGGAGGGGGTCCTCCCACATGGAAAGTTCCACAGCCCACGGCGAGAGGAGGGTTTTCTCTGGTGCAGAATAAGAGCAGCCTGCCTCCCGCCCACCTGTGCGACCTGCCGCCCGGCTCCCGCCCTGCCTGATGCGGGCCTTTCCCGTAGAGCCGGGCCCAAGCCGAGTAGAAACAGGAACACGGTGACTAACGATGCAATCATTGTAGGATTCAACTCAATTAACTCCCAGTAACCCTTGCGGGGTGCTTGGTGTCAGCCCTCGGTCCTGCCCCAGCTGCTAACTATGGCTTTTCTTTGAAACCGACGGAGGAGCTGATGATGCCGTGGGTGGGCCTGGTGGTGCTCTGCAGGGTACACACCCTGAGTGCGGCCGGAGAGGGTGCCTGTGCCCGGGGTCCTGGGTGCACGCGGGTAGGGGGAGCCCTGGGGGACAGTGCGGATGGAGTTGGGGAGCCTGCAGTTGTGCTGGGTGTCAGACCACGAGTGCTGGCTGGGGACAGGGAGGGGCCTCCCCCTGGCTCTGATGGGTCCCTCCAACCCTTTAACCTTGGACGCGGTGCCTATGTGGGATGAACCGTGTCCCTCACCACGTTCATAGGTGGAGTCCTGGCCCCTCTGCCTCAGACCGGAACTGCACAGCATGGGCAAGGGACCTTGACCGGGATCGAACCCGTGGCCCTTTAGTCGGCGGGCTGACGCTCTAACCATTGAGAAACCCGGCCAGGGCTGTTTAACTTTCTTAAGAAAGACACCACACTTACTTTGTTCCTGCTCTATCTCCCTAATACCTTGCAACATGTTTTTTTTTAATATCTATACTAATAAACAGGTAATA
The DNA here is from genome assembly GCA_036010255.1 of Myotis pilosus. NCBI lineage: Eukaryota > Metazoa > Chordata > Mammalia > Chiroptera > Vespertilionidae > Myotis > Myotis pilosus. Next base: position 6,720,478 of record JASKON010000031.1, on the reverse strand, counting down.
TGCTAATTAGAGTGGGAGACCTTCCGGACGTCCTTCCGGACAAAGCCATGGTGGCTTTGTGTATATATATATATATACACACACACACACACACACACACACATATATATATACACACATACATATACATATACATATATGTATACATATACACGTATAGGTATATATACATATAGATGTATATGCATATGTATACATGTATATGTGTATATGTATGTATATACACATATACATACATATACACATGTACATATATACATGTATATGTGTGTGTATGTATATATGTGTGTATATATACACATACACATATATACATATATATGTATATGTATGTGTGTGTGTGTGTGTGTATGTATATTTTATTGACTTCAGAGAGGAAGGGAGAGGGAGAGAGAGATCGAAACATCAATGATGAGCCCTGGCTGCTTTGCTCAGTGGATAGAGCCTTGGCCTGCAGACTGAAGGGTCCCAAGTTTGATTCCAATCAAGGGCACATGCCCGGGTTGTCTTCTCGATCCCCAGTAGGGGGCGTACAGGAGGCAGCCAATCAATGATTCTCATCATCCATGTTTCTATCTCTCTCTCCCTTCCTCTCTGACATCAATAAAAATATATTTTTAAAAACACAAAACAAAATAACATGTCCTTGGCCAGAATCGAACCTGGGACCCTTCAGTCCATAGGCCGTCGCTCTATCCACTGAGCCAAACCAGCTAGGACATTGCAGCACATTTTATATGATGGGGGTGATTAGTAAATATTGCCGACTGATTCACTGGGGAGAGTGGTCCAGTTGTGCCCTCTGGAAACGTCCAATAAGCCCCATTGTGCGTTTTTTTGCAGTCCGTTGTCCTGGAACGGGCAATCCCGAAAGGATAGTAAAGAGAGGAGGCTGTGTGATTTTATTGTCTCTCGCCCTCCAACATGGCTGCCTGCCTCACCTCCGTCGTCCGTGTGTCTCTGCCTCATTGCTTCTGGGTTCACCCCTAGTCCAGCCTTTGGATCCCGCTAATAGCCCCCAGATCTTCCCGTTCAACCATGATGTGTATTTCCAGAATAATTGAACCCGGCAGGGACACGGAGGGCGGAGGGCACGGTACATAACCTTTGCTGGGAAACCGGGAAAGTCACGAATTGGTTGGATGGCCTTCAGGTCAGGGGACTCCATAGCCGATGGTCCTGGCGTGCTCATGGTTAGCGATTCAGCGCTGGGGGGGAACCAGCTGCAGACAGGAAGCGAGAAGTGCTCCTCCGGCGAAGCCCCGTGGTTTAACTCGGTTGTTAAATATTTTCAGGAGGGTCAGGCCTCAAGGCCTGCATGGGCTGTCCTTCCAGTGAAAGTTGCTAAAATGAACATGAGATCCGCTGCAGCTCCAACCAGGGAGACACGTGGACGTGGGCGGGGTCAGAGGTCCCGGTTTGGGGCCCTGAGGAAGGAGCTTGAATGTGGCTCATTGTGTTACCTAAACAGCAGCTTAGAAGAATCCTGGGAAATGGATGCTTTATTTAAGGTTGATGAGCTCGGAGCTCTCTCACCAAGGCTTAGGGCTGTCCGCCCTCCTAGACAAGTGGACATTATGGTGAGGGAGGTTCGCAGAGGGGCCCTGCCCTGCAGCCACGCGTCCTGTGTTGATCCCCGGAAATGGGTGGGCACTGCTTGTCCCCCAGGGCCCAGGGAGCAAACCCACAGGCCCCTGGAGACCATTCTGGCCTCTGGGGCTCCAGCTGTTTGCTTTGTAAGGTTTGCATCCGGAAGCTTCTTCATTTCCGCCCGGGCACCTCTTGGCTACAGGATGAACTCTGACCCCTCGTGCAAAGATCCCAGGCGTGGTTCTCTTGGCACCATCAGCAGGTTGTCCCACAAAAGTGTGCCATTATATTTTTTAATTTTTTGTTAATCTTCCCCCGAGGATATTTTTTTCATTGATTTTTAGGGAAAGAGGGCAAGAGAGAGAAAGACAGAGAGAAACATCAATGGGAGAGAAGCACATTGATTGGGTGCCTCCTGCATGAGCTCCAACCAGGGCCCAGGCTGGGGAGGAGCCTGCAACCAAGGGACGTGCCCTTGGACCAGAATCGAACCCGGGACCGTTTGGTCCGCAGGCTGACGCTCTATCCATTGAGCCAAACTGGCTAGGGCATAGTGTGCCTTTAAACAGAAATCTTCAGCACCCCATGAGCCAAGATGCTGTAATTATTATTAACCTCAATACCATATTTGTCTAGGTAGGATTTATGTTCAGCGTTCCTCATCTGCTGGCTACAGCATCCAGAGGTAACTGGAAATAATCCTACAAAACGGAGCTCTTTATTAGCTCGATTAAACATAAGCATTAATCAGTTTTAGTGTAAACACAGTCTTAGAATAAACTATGCAATTAGAATGAGATTTAGATAATTGTCTCCTTTATTTACTGGCTGCACTCATGGGATAAATTAGAAAGAGGCAGGTAAGTGGAAGGCGGAATGTAACTTAGAAGCAAAACAAACACAACCACACACACACAAACTCATACTTTAAAACAGGAAGTGGAGGCCCTGGCCAGGTAGCTCAGGTGGTTAGAGCATCTTCCCTATACACCAAGGTTTCAAGTTCAATTCCCCGTCAGGGCACATAAAAGAATCGACCGATGAGTGCATTAATAAGTGAAACAACAAGTCAGCCTCTCTCTCTCTCTCTCTATCTCTTTTCCTTCCTCTTTCTCTAAAATCAATAAAAACAAACACACAGGAAGTGACAAGGTTTTAAAACAATTTCGAATGACCCTCCATTCCCAGGACTGTGGATTTGGGATGTTGCCTACTAAGATAGTGGGTACTTCAATTCTAGAGAAATAGTCGAATTTATAATCCATCTTAGGGGTAAGGACTTGGGACCTGAGAGTCTTAAAGCATGAGAGGAAGTCTGCTGGGGCATTTTTGTTGGTTTTAAATTTTATTTTTATTGATTTCAAACAAGAAGGGAGAGGGAGAGAGAGAAACATCCATGATGAGAGAGAATCAGGGATCGGCTGCCTCCTGCACGCCCCCTACTGGGGACCAAGCCCACAACCCGGGCGTGTGCCCTGACGGGGATTCCAACCGTGATCTAGCTGGTTCATAGGCCAGCGCTAACCCCTGAGCGCACTGGCTGGGCTGTTTTGTGTGTGTGTGTAGGAACACTAGTCTCCATAAGGGCTGCCTCTTGGAATTCCTCTTATAGTCCTCTTATATTAGTGTCTATATATCCTTGCAAAAGTCTGAAACCTCGGGCGACCTTGGGTTTGTTGTCGCCATCTGGCCACTTCCCAGGGTAAAAGGAGGAGCTAGGAATAGTGAGGCTGGGACCACAGGTGGGGTGGGGCTGTCAGGAGCCGTTTCCCAGGAAACGGGACCCCAGTGTCACCATGGCCTCGTCTTTCCTGCCTCTGCCTTCACTGTCCCCCTGTTTGCTCCAGGTGCTCCCCTAAGGAGTCCTAGGCTCTAAAACGTGTAAACAGCAGGGCTGAGGACCGGGCGGGGGGGGATGGGAGGGGGCCGGGAGTCGGAAGAAGGGCCTGGGCGCAGGGGAGATGCGCTGGCCTGTCACCGTCCTCCGGTTTGGATCTCGGTGTCACCACTTGTGAGCTCTGTGCCCGACCTAAAGCCACTTATTTCACCTCCTGTGCCTCGATTTTCCTCATCTGTAAAATAGGGATTGTTGTGAGGGTTGAAGAGTATGATAGCCCTACTTGGTGTGGCTCAGCAGATAGAGCGCCAGCCTGCGGACTGAAGGGTCCCGGGTTCGATTCCCCGTCAGGGCACATGCCCGGGTTGTGGGCTCGATTCCCAGTGCGGGGTGTGCAGGAGGCAGCCAGTCAATGATTCTCTCTCATCATTGAAGTGTCTCTCTCTCTCTCTCCCTCTCCCTTCCTCTCTGCAATCAATACAAATATATTAAAAAAGAAAAGAATATGATAGAGTGTTTACCAGCATTTAGTAATTACTGGCTCGGGCCTGTGCCTGTGGCTGCTCATGTCTTTATTTCTCAGACTTGGAAAAGCTGCATCGATGCTGAAAGCTGCGTTCACACCCGTGCCGGGTTATTTTAAAGCCCGGCGTCTGATGCCCGAAGTGTGAAACACAATTTTTAATTTTCTTATTGGTTTCAGAGAGGAAAACGAGAGGGAGAGATAGACACATCAATGATGAGAGGGAATCATGGATCAGCTGCCTCCTGCACGCTCCACACTGGGGATCGAGCCCGCAACCCGGGCATGTGCCCTGACCGGGAATTGAACCATGACCTCCTGGTTCATAGGTTGATGCTCAAACACTGAGCCATACTGACCGGGTCAAAAAAAAAAAATCTTTTTAATCCTTGTGGTGTGAACTGACAGCTGGGAATGTTTTATTTGTTTTTTTAAAAATATATATTTTATTGATTTTTTTACAGAGAGGAAGGGAGAGGGATAGAGAGTTAGAAACATCGGTGAGAGAGAAACATCGATCAGCTGCCTCCTGCACACCTTCCACTGGGGATGTGCCCACAACTAAGGTACATGCCCTTGACCAGAATCGAACCTGGGACCCTTCAGTCTGCCAGCCGACGCTCTATCCACTGAGCCACACCGGTCAGGGCAGGTCACCGTCTCTTACCCAACCTTCTGCTCACAAACAGGAAAAGCATAGACGACAATGTTAACTTGAAACAGGTCGAAATGGGGCTAGAGTTTCCACAACAGGCCATTTACGCACAAGCCGGTGGACGCCAATAGGAAGCAAAGAACCTCATCGCAAATTAAAAGAAGAATCTTCAGAAAATAGCTAAAATGGAAGGTTAATTGGAGCTAGAAATGTCAAATTAATGCAGTGATGCCCGGGGGAGCCCGCCCCGGCCTTGGTGTCCGGGCCGGGAGCGTGCGGCGGAGGCGAGCCGGGCGGCGTGATAGGGTGTTAGGGAGTCCCCTGTCCTATTAAGCGGGCTTTGCAATTAATTTCTTGCCGCAACGTTATTTTCACTGACCTATATTTTCTTTGACCTCTCACATTTCCTAAAGCTGCCACTGTGGGGCAAGTGGGATTTCAGAGTGAAGTTTTCAGACCCTGCAAAACTGTTTTGACTTCGAAATCAATAGAAATAGGGTAAAACGGCAGCGGGGTGGGTGAGCCGTCGGAGCGCTCCTGGGGTGAGTTGGGGTTCATGGGAACAGGGGGCCAACTCTGCTTGGGCTTTCCCTCCCTGCCTGGACTCCTTTCCGAATCACCCCCCAGGTCCCAGCTTCCGGGATAGGCATGGTGCCTGCAGGAGGGCCGTGGTCTTAACCGGCCAGGGTCGTGCATTCATTTAGCGTGACACACTGACGCCTTCGAAAAACTTCACCTTGTTTAATCTTCATAAAAACCCTCTGAGTGCCCTGGCTGGTTTGGCGCAGTGCATAGAGCGTCGGCCTGCAGACTGAAGGGTCTCAGGTTCGATTCCCAGTCAGGGCGTGCGGGGCCTTCAGACCACATAGCCAGCCAATCACTTTTGTTTCCAGGTTTATTCTCAATCATGGGGAAATACGTATAATATCAAACTGACCGTCTTAGCCCCTGTTAGGTGTGCAATTCAGTGCTGCTAAGTGTCTTCATGTAGTTGTACAACCAATCCCCAGAGCTTTTCGTCTTGCAAAGCTCAACCTCTGTACTCATTAACAGCCCCTCGCCCCACCTTCCCTACCACCCCCAAACCCTGACAACCCCCATCCTCCTGTCTTTCTCCATGAACGTGAGCCTCTGGGAGCCTCACGTGAGTGGAACCACGTACAGGAGTTGTTGGTTTGTGACTGGCTTATTTCTTTGAGCAGAATGTCCTCTATGTGTAGCATGTGTCAGAATTCCTTTCCTTTTCAAGGCTGTGTAATATTCCATTATGCAGTGGAATACTATATATATGCAACATATCATACTTTACTGATATGATACTTAACTAACATGGAATTATATACAGGGTGGGGCAAAAGCCGGTTTAAAGTTTTGAGTACACAAAACAGTTTGTTCTTGTATTATTATTTATTAATTATTATATTATTTAGTGAACAATCTTCAACCTACATTTGCCCAACTCTCTATATATGTTTGTATACACATTAGTACTTACTATCCTATATAATAAAAGGCTAATATGCAAATTGTCCCCTCGGGTGGGAGTTCGATTGACCGGGAGTTAGATGTGCACTGACCACTAGGGGGCGGTGTGGAACATAGCGGACGTCGGCAACGTGGTGTTGGCAGTGGAGGCACTGCTGGCCCTGATGGACCCCGATAAGAGCCAGACTGTGGCAGGATGGTGGAGCAGGTGAGCGGGTGGCGCCAGGCCAAGGCGAATGTGAAGGGAGACTCCAGCCGGCAGCCTGCAGCTGCTAGGGACCCTACCCATGCATGAATTTCGTGCACTGGGCCTTTAGTCTATCTATCTATCTATCTATCTATCTATCTATCTATCTATCTATGACTAAGTGACCGGCTGACTGGCTGGTAGGTATGATGCACACTGACCACCAGGGGGCAGATACTCAATGCAGGATCTGCTGAGCAACTTTTCAGAGTGCCCTCTTGCACTCCGGGACCCCTCGGGGGATGTCGGACTGCTGGTTTCGGCTCGATTTCCACAGGCCAGGCCGAGGGACCCCACCTGCCAGAGGGGCCCCACTCACTCTGCAGACGCCCTTTGAGCCCTGGTGCTGCCCCAGGTGTGGCCAGCCGGGGAGGGACTGTGGGAGGTTGGCTCCAGGGTGTGTCCGCCCCTTCTCGCCCAGTCCTGCCCCACCCTGCCGGCCACCTTCTAATTAATTTCCTTTCAATGTACATGAGTCTGTGCACCGGGTCTCTAGTTTAATATGTAATGAAACTCGATCTTCTGTAGGCTAATTCATTTTTTGAAAACGTTTCTCTTTTTACATGAAATGCGTGATTGTTGAAAATCCACCCTAACCGAAGTGTGAGTTTGAGTGTGTTTAGCCACCTCAGAGACTCCGGCTGTCTCAGGCGACAGGAGCAGGGACGGGTGGCTAAGTGTGCACAGCTGGCAGAGTTCCAGCCCTGGGCATCCCTCCAGAGTTCAGAGATCTCTTTCCACCTTTCTCACTGTCCTCCTGTAATTAGCTCACCTGTTTGTTTTCCCAGAATGCCCAGAGTGCGGGTGGGTTTGAAGTGGTACGGAGGGTCTCTTTGTCATATGGGCACATCCTTGCTTGGCCCTCTAACCAGCTGGCTGGTGGCTGCACCTCTGTATTCAACTGATCAGCAGCAACTTACAGTTAAATGTTTGCACGTGTACCTCATTGCGTATGCGAACCGTTCCTGCCAAATACACGTCTGGCGGAGCCTCCAAAATAGCCTGGCATCCAACCCGCATTAATATTTTAAACCATCGCTAACACTTGGTGCTGTGGATCCAACTTTACTAATTTTTTTTTTAAATATCTCCCTGTGCGGCATGCAATTTTGAATATCTGTAGCTTAGACTATTACTGTCAGCTCTCGAGAACCAAGAATTCTGCTTGTGTGTTCCCAGTGCCAAATAACCAGTAAAAAAAACAAACCCCAAACCCCAAAATTCAGTTAATCAACTGGTTATTTTTTTTTCTAAACGAATAGAACAAAACGGAGTTGACTTTGTGTTAGAGCACGGAGGGGGTCGGTCACTCCTTCAATGTAGCATCGTGTGGGCGAGAGCATGGCAGCTGTGACGGGCGTTAACCCTTTGCGGTCGTATTAAATTTGGACATGGGTGTCGTACTGGTCGGAATTAGTTTCCATTGAAAGAGCAGTGATACATAACATGCAAGATTATGAAGGATAAACAAGATTTATTAATTCTTTTTTGCAACTACGTCACTACTAGTAGAATCACTACAAACGTTATCACTTTCTACGTCAGAGTCAGTATTCAAGGTGCCAAAATAAAACTCTTCATTGTTACTTTCAGATTCGCAGTACACTTCTTTTGGCAACTTTCTTTTTGCCATTTTGGAGTGTTATTTTGAAACATCTTAACAAGCAAGAATGCCTAATTACAGTTAAACGTAATTTGTAAATCTTTGTTTGAAATTCTGCGAAGTATCTCCGAAGCTTGTCGATTTCTTCACTCTCAAAAGGCGACTGGCTCGCCATGGTGTTTTGCATGGCGAGTGTGGAACGACCGCGTTGGTTTATATTGAGTTTCGATATCTCCGATTTGTGGGGGCAATGTTTTGGTTCGTGACAAGGTCGCTTAGACACTTAAGAGCTTTCAGAGAAATTATGAACTGATACATGAATGAATAGAGTTAAGATTCGTACGGTTCCTTGCTGTGGTGGCTGAGAGTAGACAAACGACCGCAAAGGGTTAATCGCAGGAGGAAGGTGTGATATCGTCCATGGAGCATGTGCATTCCACACCCTGCAGGTGTTTGCAGCAGGTGGAGCTCAGGAGAGGTGCTCCCCCTGCCCGAGGATGGGTGCTGAGCCCACAGTCCCTGCAGGGCGCCAGGGGGCCAGCAGGTCCAGGCAGAAGGAAAAAGACAGCAGACTCAGGGATGCCGGGAGGCTGGCTTGGCGTCTGGAAGGTGAGGGGCCCATAGGGGGCGCTGGAGAGTGAAGCTGGCGAGGACGCAGGGACTGGAGAGCATGGAAAAACTTGCAGTCACACTGAGTAAGGACCGTGGGCCTCAGCCAGAGGGGCCTTGGCAGGGGAGCCAGGCACGGTGACTGCTCCTGACCTTCTCCTAAGCTCCAGCATCGATGCCAGCTTAGAACGCTAACTCCCCGAAAGCCTGTTGAATAGACAGTGACCCATCGACCACCGGAATAAGTCACCCTGCAGCGCCCAGGACGGTCGGTCCCCACAACCAGGAATCATTGGCCCCCAAATGTGAATCGTGCTGAGGCTGAGAAACCCTGATTTAGTGCCGACCTGCTTCCGACATCGTACCAGTCAGTCCGAGGGAGTACTGACCTAACTTAGACTTGAAGGTGACCTTGAGGAGCTGGTGATGGAGAGCAGTGATTTCCAACCTTTATCATCTCACGGCGCACGTAAACTAATGACTAAAATTCCGAGACATACCAGAAATATATTTTTGCCGATCTGAAAAAAAAAAAAAGGTATAATTTTGATTTATTCACACCGGACGGCTATTGTGTTGGTTGTTGACATTTTTTAAATTTGATGACCGGCAGTGGTGGGCAAACTGTGGCTCGCGAGCCACGTGCGGCTCTTTGGCCCCTTGAATGTGGCTCTTCCACAAAATACCGACTTCTGCGCATGGGCCACGAAGTTTCAATCGCACTGTACGTGCGCCCACATGTGGTATTTTGTGGAAGAGCCACACTCAAGGGGCCAAAGGGCACATGTGGCTCGCGTGCCGCAGTTTGCCAACCAGGGATCTAAGGGAAAAGAGGTCCGTGTCCCTGATCGAATAGTCAGGAATGGCATGTTTTGAAAATTCTTGCGGGACACCGGTTGAAAAACGCTTGGTGGCACCGAGCTCGAGGTCACAGAAGGTCTGTGGGCCGTGGGTTTCTAGAAGCGGGAACACCTCCCTGAGTCTGTGCGTGGACCAAGATGATGGCTCAGTCTTTCCTTTTGGAAAACGAGCCTTCCTTCCGAGCTGGGCCAGCTCTCTGGGCCTGCTTTAAAAGGGAGCCTGGTGATGGGGAAGTTCGACTGGGGGAAAAATACCTTTTCTTTTTTTAAAATATATTTTATTGATTTTTTTACAGAGAGGAAGGGAGAGGGATTGAGAGTTAGAAACATCGATGAGAGAGAAACATTGATCAGCTGCCTCCTGCACATCTCCCACTGGGGATGTACCCACAACCCAGGTACATGCCCTTGACCGGAATCGAACCTGGGACCTTTCAGTCCGCAGGCCGACACTCTATCCACTGAGCCAAACCGGTTTTGGCAGAAAAATACCTTTTCTTGAACATTCACTTACCAGACACTGAATAACGGCACGAATGAATAAGCGTCACGCAAATAAACCTATTTTTCTTGTTCTCCGAAAGCGACATATTTCCTGTGGCGCACACCAAACAGGTCAGTCCAAGGCTAATGACGTGGCCATTGGCTGCTGAAATATTCGCTGCTGGTATTAGTGGAGAGAAATGGTGTGCCTGCACATAAGGTGTGTAAGGGAAATGAATGCAACACGATGATAGTAATCCGTCATTAGCGAATGTTGTAGTTCGTTATTAATAATCTATAATAATAAAAAGGTAATAGGCTAATTAGACCGGACGTCTTCCAGATGTCATTCCAGACGTCCTTCCTGACGAAGCCGGGGCCGGAGGGAAGCCACCCCATGTCCTGGGTGCCTGCGGGCGGCCAGAGGGAAGCCGCCTGGGTCCCAGGTGCTGGAGGGAAGCTGGTGTCGGCAGTCAGGAGAAGGAAGGCCTACTCTTTTAGGAATTTTTGTGCATTGGGCCTCTAGTTGTGTATAACAGGATATTGTAAAAATTAAGTTGCAAAAATTTTTAAAAAAATATATCTTTATTGACTTCAGAGAGGAAGGGAGAAGGAGAGAGAGAGAAACATCAATGATGAGAGAGAATCACGGATCGGCTGCCTCCTGCACGCCCCACACTGGGGACCGAGCCCGCAACCTGGGCATGTGCCCTGACCGGGAATCGAACCGTGACCTCCTGGTTCATAGGTCGGCCCTCAACCACCGAGCCACACCGGCCGAGTTGCGTAATTTTAATTAAAACGTTTCTCACATACCCTTACATTGGCTGGGCCGCAAAAATATTCGTTGTGGGCCCTGTGCGGCCTGTGGGCCGCGAGTTTGACATGCTTGCTGTAGAGTGAGGGGATGGGGTGAGGGGACTGCAGATGGACCCCGGGTCCCCACCGAGGCAAAAAAGTGTCGTAAATGGAGAAGAAAATATAAACATTCCTGCACGCTGAAGGAAGATGAGGCTGGCTTCTTCCCCACTGGGTTCCCACGGAGCACATTTGTAATTGAAATGTATTCTTTGCAAAGTTTATTGGGTCCTGGGCGGCTTGTTACTGAACTGGTCCATTAATCTATTTTTTTGGGGGTGTGTGTGTGTGTTTTAATGAGTTAGGGGATTTCCTCTAACAGAAAAGCACCAGGAAGTATGACCCAATGCCCAGAGCTCGGGGAAGGCTGGCTTTTTCTGCTAGAAAACCCCAGTCAGCAACAAAAACGGGGAGGGAACTAACTGGACGCCTGTCGCTACAGGTGGCAAATGGGGCTGCTCTGGGAAGCAAAGAGGAAGGATTTTTCCTGCTCTGAGGTGCACACCAGCAGCTCGGCTCCTGCTCAAGTGAGGCCGATGGAGTCTTGGAAATAAAGCCGTTGGGGTCCCTGCTGAGAGACAAATGATTTCTATTTAAAAACCCGCCTGTTGCCTGCCGGAACTCCCGGCGTCGCCGTCATTAATGGTAGCAGAAGGTTAAGAAAGACCTTCTGCTGGACTCCTCCGCTCCAGGCACGAAATCGGATTAAAGTGAAGATAAACTGAGATGGGAAGTCTGCAGAGGAAACCAGGAGTTACGGGGAGACGCCCGCGTTTGGAGCCGGTGGGCGTTGGGCGGGGGAATGTTTCCGTTGTCTTGTCCCCGGAGAGGATGCTAACCAGGGCCCTGGACCCGCCTTCGTCCCAACTCCTGAAGGATTATTTTCCTAAGTCAAGTTCTGTGGGCCTTTAAAGAGAAAAAAGGAGCCCTGATCAGTTTGGTTCAGTGGATAGAGCATCGGCCTGCGGACTCATGGGTCCCGGGTTCGATTCCCGTCAAGGGGATGTACCTTGGTTGCGGGCACATACCCAGTGGGAGGTGTGCAGGAGGCAGCTGATGGATGTTTCTCTCTCATCGATGTTTCTAACTCTCTATCCCTCTCCCTTCCTCTCTGTAAAAAATCAATAAAATATATTTTTTTAAAAAAAGGATGTAGAGAGGAGGGGAGAGGGAGAGAGAAATAGAAACATCAACTATGGGCTGCCTCCTGCACACCCCTTACTGGGACTTGAGGCCGCAACCCGGGCATGTGCCCTGCCTGGGAATCGAACCCTGACCTCCTGGTTCATAGGTTGACGCTCAACCACTGAGCCACGCCGGCCTGGCTAAAATCTGCTCTCTATCATTTTCCAAACAAGGCAGGTGAGGATGTGCTCTGTGGCTTCTTTTAAGGGAAAAGTCCCGTACATCTGAACACTTATTTAGTATTGGTTCTGCTGCAAGCAGGAGGCTTCCGTCCTCACCCTGTCAGCTGCAGGCGGTGGACACGAGGACAGAGCTGCTCTGAGGATAAACATCCCTCTCCGTGGACGCAGCCTCTGGACGCGCCGTCGCCTGGGCCGCCTCCCTTTCTGCTCCTATCTTTGCTTGTGTCTCTGCTTCCGCCGCCACGGGCAGTGGCCAGACTTGGCAGCTCTGACATGGTGCATCTTGGGAAATATTTGGGGGGCCTATTCATTCTCCACCACGTCCGTTGGCAAGAGGAAGGCCTGGAAACAGATGAGTTTGGCGAGCGGCCCAGGCTGTCTGACCTGACTGCTGTTCATTGGCGAGGATGGGTTTTTTGTTTTTCTTTTAAATATATTTTCATTGATTTCAGAGAAGAAAGGAGAGAGAGAGGGCGGGGGGAGAAACATCAAAGATGAGAGAGAATCATGGATCGGCTGCCTCCTGCACACCCCACACTGAGGATGGAGCCCACAACCTGGGCATGTGCCCTGACCGGGAATTGAACCGTGACCTCCTGGTTCATAGGTGGATGCTCAACCACTGAGCCACCCCAGCTGGGAGAGGACGGGTTCTCTATCTGAGTTAGCCGACAGCTTCGTGAGCTCTTGGGTTCACATTCCACTCACTCAAGTGGGAACTCAGAAGCTGAGTCCTGCACTTAGGGCAGGCAGCGTTGGGGTCTCCAGTGAGGGGTGTTGCCCTAGTCTCCTTGCATTTTCTTCTTTTTTTAATTCTCACTCGAGGAATGAGGATAATTTTTCCCCATTGATTTTTAGAGAGAGTGGAGGGGAGAGAGAGAGAGAGAGAGAAACATCGATGTGAGAGAGACACATCGATGGGTTGCCACCCACATGCACCCTGACCAGAGCCAGGGATCCAACCTGCAACTGAGGTATGTGCCCTTGACCGGGAATCAAACCTGTGACCTTCAGTTCTCAGACAGACGTTCTAACCACTTAGCAAAACCTGCCAGGGTTTCTCCTTGCATCTTGTTGCTATTCCTGACCCTGGATGAAGGTCGGAAGGGGGGGCGGGGGAACGGGTAAGAGAGGGAGGACCTGGTCATGGCCTCTCTCCTAGCTCCTCTCAGCCTTGGGCTTGTAGACACGATGCGTGTCTACACTTTGTCTTCCCCGGGTGCATATCTCTGTGTCCAAAATTCCCCTTTTATAAGGATGAGTCCTGCCCTAGTCAGTTTGGCTCAGTGGATAGAGCATCGGCCTGTGGACTGAAGGGTCCCAGGTTTGATTCCGGTCAAGGGCACATGCCTGGGTTGCAGGCTCAATCCCCAGTGGGGGCGTGCAGGAGGCAGACCATCAATGATTCTCATCATTGATGTTTCTATCTCTCTCTCCTTCTCCCTTCCTCTCTGAAACCAATAAAGAAATATATTAAAAAAAAAAAAAAAAGGAATGAGTCCTATTGGGTTAGGGCAGTGGTCGGCAAACTCATTAGTCAACAGAGCCAAATACCAACAGTACAACGATTGAAATTTCTTCTGAGAGCCAAATTTTTTAAACTTAAACGATATAGGTAGGTACATTGTTATTAACTTAATTAGGGTCCTCCTAAGGCTTAGGAAGAGCCACACTCAAGGGGCCAAAGAGCCGCAGTTTGCCGACCACTGGGTTAGGGCCCTCTAATGATCTCATTTTAACTTGGTTACCCCTGTAATGACCCTGTCTCCAAATAAAGTCCCATTCAGAGGTAGGGGAGATTAGGACTCAATATATATTTTTTGGGGGGGACACTTCTCACCTTGTAACAGATCCTCTTCATAGACGAAAGCTCTGGATAAAATGTGTTGGAAAAAGAAATGTGCGGCCAAAGTGTCTGAAAACCCATGTTCTGGAAGGCGAGACAGCTCAAGCCGGTGTGGTAGGTGCTTTGTCGAATCGCACAGCTTAGGTGGCAGGTCTGGCATTCGGACCCTGGCCCTGGGGCCTGTCAGCGTGTTTCCCTCTCCTGGCAGCAGCTGCCGTGCTGGTTGGTAAGAAAGTCCCGGTGTCCAGCTCATGGGCTAAACAACTTCCTCCTTTCAAGTCCTCATCCAAAAATGTCCCCTTTAATTGGAGAAATTGACGTTGACATTCTGTTGAGTGCAGAGAGCCGGAGGCAACATAAAGTAATTGCCTTTCATTAGAGAAGTTCACAAGTACATCGGCGATCTCCGTCGTCAGCTGCTGAAAAACACTCCTTTCTTCCCGGGAGAACTTTGAAGTGAGAAGGTGGAAAACAATCCAACGGCTAGTGACATGCGATCAAAACTGGGGAGAGAGAATGCAAGAGTGTTGTTGGGCTTCTTCTATGTCTTTATTCCCTCTTCAGTCATTTTTTTTTTTCCTTCATTATCTGAAAAGACACATTGACAGATGCTAATTCAAAGGGTTCAGAACTTCTGGTTGAGCGGAGGATCGTTTGGCAATCCTGTGTAGTCTTGATTTTCCTGTGACGGGTTGGGAACGTGGAGACCCACGGAATGAAAGCAATCAGTCGGTGAGGTTTATCTGAACAGACCAAGATCTGCGTTGTGCGGTGTGGCAGGAAGGCCTGAGATCTGTCCGCTTGGCTAATTCTTTGGCACATTGAGAGGTGGCTCACGTGTGTCTTGGGGGGATGCCTGAGGCTGTCTCCATATTCCTTTAGGCACCTGGAGAAGATTTAAGCAGCAAGAAACACTCTCTCTCAAGAAAGCTCTCACTCCTCTCTCTCATTCTCTGTTCTTCATCTATCAGTTCATCATCTATCCATCATCCATCCCATCCATCCATCATCCATCTATCCATCCATCCATTCATCCATCCATCTACCCATCATCCATCCCATCCATCCATTATCTATCCATCTATTCATCATCCATCCTATCCACCCATCATCCATCCATCCATGCATCCATCCATCCTATCCATCATCGTGTATCCATCCATCATCCATCTTTATTGCATGCTGTCATATCTTTTCATCTACAAAACATGTTATTTATTTAACTCTACTGGTTTTTCAATGGCATGACCATATCAATCAATTGTTCTAGTTATATCGACCCAGCTAAAATACCAACACACTATCCCAATGTGTATGTGTGTGTTTTTTTATAGTAAGCAGGATCTGTTTGCCTGTAGTTCCATTTTTGATGTGATTCATTCTTAATATTTATTATGAATAGTAATGATGTTATTATTATTAATATTATTAATGAAGGTAGAGCTTCTGTGATAGTCAGAGTCCCAGGGGTCCTTGAGCATTGTCCCCTGGTCCTGTGTTCTTGCGGGCTCTTATGACTGATTCTTTTCTTAAAAAAAGTATATTTTCATTGAATTCAGAGAGGAGGGGAGAGGGAGAGAGAGAGAGAGAAACATCAATGATGGGAGAGAATTATCGATTGGCTGCCTTCTGCACGCCCCCTACTGGGGATCAAGCCTGCAATCCAGCATGTGCCCTGACGGGGAATCGAACCATGACCTCCTGGTTCATAGGTCGACGCTCAATCACTGAGCAACACAGGCCGGGCTCTGGTGACTGATTCTTTTCCCCAAGGCCTAGTGGGATGAGCAGCTTCCTTTGGCATTGATTGGCACCATTAAATGCAGCTCAAGGCAAAGCCCGTGGGTCTATGACTATCTTTGCTAAATTAGACGTAGACTCTGCCTATTTCATAAGGTTTTCAGCGCTGATTTTTTTTAAAAAAAAGATTCTTTCCTTTTTCATTTATGGATGGTGCCTCAGGCATCCATTATACGATAAGTGCTTAATAAATAACAATAACAGTTATTATTACGGAGCCGAAATCGGCGGATCCGTTCCCAGGAATGGAACCTCGAGGACCCTTTTCGATTATGGAGGCGGGTGTATTTGTTTTAACACCGCATTCTCGGGGCTTTTTATTTCCATGCACCCGCATTCCATTATCCACATGCGTCGGGATTTATGGTTATCGCTCGGTCTGTTTTCCTGTCTCCTCCACGTTCCCAAGCTTCAGATTCTTTCCTTCCTACGTCCCAAGAGTTCAGATTCCGACATAAAGTGCACAGGAGAGTTATGTCCCCGTAAATCACCCAGGAAGTGCGCGAAGCTCTGCGTGCGATGGGGCTCATGTTGTCCGTCTTCTTCTCACGTGGAGAAGATTTTGACCGTTTTATTCTCTATCACTTTGGGGAATAGGATACAATGTGATTCGAGGCCTGCATAATTCGGGCTGCGTTCCCAGAACTGTTTGTATTTAGTGCTGCTGTGTTTGGGTGATGAACGGTCGATGCCTCGGCAATAGAGACTTTTCAAGTTACACTGGATTCAGTCAGGCAAGATCGGGCACTTAAACCTCTTTTGGTCCATTTTGGGGTGATTGGGGCAGGAAGAGTCCTTTACCTCAAACTGTCATGCAACGTGTTTGGGTGGAAAATATATTTTTAAAAAAATATTTTTTTATTGATTTTAGAGAAGAAGGGAGAGGGGGAGAGAGAGAGAGAAACATCAGTGATGAGAGAGAATCATGGATCGGCTGCCTCCTGCACGCCCCCCACTGGGGATGGAGCCTGCAACCTGGGCATGTGCCCTGACCGGGAATCGAACTGTGTCCTCCTGGTTCGTAGGTCGACACTCAGCTACTGAGCCACACCAGCTGGGCAGTGTTAGGTATTATTATTATTATTATTCTTACCCCACTCACTATGCTACTTGACAGAATTTCAAGGGCCGCTCTGGCTTCATGTGGCTTCAAGGACTGGCTTTCCAGTCCTTGTTGATTTTATTAACTTTATGGGCTTACCTACAGAAAGCAGGGCCTGTAGGATTTCTCTGCCGGAGGCATCTCCAAAGTTAAGACTTCTCAGAATAATGATCTTCCAGGCCCGGCCAGTGTGGCTCAATTGGTTGAGCATCGTCCTATACACCAGGAGGTTGCCGGTTTGATTCCCCCTCAGGGCACATGCCTGGGTTGCAAACTTGATCTCCACTAGAGGGTGTGCAAGGAGGCAGCTGATGAATGATTATCTCTCATTGATGTTTCTCTCTCTCTCTCTCTCTCTCTCTCTCTCTCTCCCTCTCCCTTCCTCTCTGTGAGATCAATAAAAACATATTACAAGGAAAAAGAATTATGAATGTCCAGCTCAGTACCAAGGACAGCCACTCCCCCTGCCCAGGCCCCCTAACCATCTCGTGGCTGAGCTCACCTTGATGGAAACACCCAGCAAAGCGTTTCTCCGGACAGATCCATAAAACATAACCTGCCGTGTATTAAACCTACAAAACTCAGCCTCCAGCAGTGAGAGCCCGTTTTCTATGATAAAGTAGTGATTACATTTTCTAATTTTTGCTCAAAGTATTTTGCGATCTATCGGGAGCATATCTCACAGGTCCCATGAGCCCCCTCGCGCCCCTATCCATCACTCCAAGCTTTCAGTAGAGCAAGGGAGTGTGGGAGCGATGCTGGCATATGTTTACGCTCCGGGGAACTCAGGCTATGTGATACCCACGCGATTAACCTGCACCCGGCTAGCTCGGGTTGGTGCGTTCTCTCGTCAGCGATGAAGGCAAGAGGCATCCTGTGAATTGCACACCAGGCCTCTTACCCCCACCCAAGTCTCTGCTGAAAAATCAGGTTACTGTTCACATTCCAAGTGTGTTTTCCGCCTGCCCTCGAGCAAGACTTTCCTGCTAAAAACGTGAGAGCTGCAGATCCTTTGCGGAGTCTGCAAGGATAGTGGACCCGATTCGAACATGCTCCATAAAAGCATTTTCCTAATCAGAGACCCCCTTTTCTATTTTATTATTTATTTATTTATTTTTAAAATATATTTTATTGATTTTTTTTACAGAGAGGAAGGGAGAGGGATAGAGAATTAGAAACATCGATGAGAGAGAAACATTGATCAGCTGCCTCTTGCATACTCCCTACTAGGGATGTGCCCACAACCAAGGTACATGCCCTTGACCGGAATCGAACCTGGGACCCTTCAGTCCGCAGGCCGACGCTCTATCCACTGAGCCAAACTGGTGAGGGCAAGATATGTTTTTAAAAAAATAAAAGCATTAACAACATATCCTTGGGTGACGATTAACAAAAATAAACAAGTTATTGTTTTGGAATTTGAGTTTTTGTGGATCTCAGTTCCCTGATAGGAGCTATACCTGCGAGTTTGCTCCCTAGGGGACACTTGTCTAGTGACCCCTCGTTTCTCTCCGGATAAATTCCGTTATAAATTGCGGTGGAATGGGCTTTTTCCTAGCACCGCGTGCCCTCCGTGTATCTGAGGGTCCTCCGTGGGTTGTAAAGTACTCCCAGGGCCCCACGGACAGTCTCAGGATTGTGGACTCGCGCACAGACCCTCCCCTGTCTATTAGGGAAGGGCTGCTTCCCAGCTGGGAACGTTAAGCTCGATTTTATTGAAACTGGGGCCAGGCCGTGGGGTGATGCCCTGTGTAATTTTAAGAAGTATCTTGGGATCTTTAATTTCCACCTGGATGGTCAGGGCGGTGAGAGAAGGGCTCTCCCTGGGTGTGACCTGGAGTCACACTCGGGGTCTTGAACCAGCTCCCCTCTCCCTCCCCTGCCGCACGCACACACACAGAGGTGAGATGTGCAATATGAACAAATGAAATGACCTCTTTTCATTACTGGGCTGAATCCCAGCCGTGTTCCCATACGCGGGTCTCTCTCCCAGGTGAGTTCGGATGGTGGCCAGGAAGGAACATTAGGACGTTTTCAGATGGCTGTTTCCCAAGATTGTTTTATGGGTCTGTGCCGGATGCCCTTTTGTTGGTACCTTGTAATACGTCTTGTTTCTTTCTGTGATGGCGCTGGTGTGGTGCGGCCCTGACGAACACTGCAGGTTCCCTGGGTGTTCGTGCATCATTGGGCCTGTGGGCAGGGGCCGCCCAGCCTTTTCCCTTTCCGTCCTTCTCCTCCTCCGTGTGGCGCCACTGGCTGGGCGGGTCAGTGATCCTGGCGTCGTTTGCGCCTCCCCTGGGCAGGCTGTGGTGTGAAAAGGCGCTGAGTGAGCTGTAGCTGTTGGCTTGTTGCCCCTGTGGCTGCAGGAAGCCACAGCTCGTGGGTGTGTGTGTGTGTGTGTGTGTGTGTGTGGTGTGTGTTGAACCATGTGTGTGCTGAACCCTGTGTATGTGTGCGCGCACGTGTGTTGACTCTGGGTGTGTATGTTGAACCCTGTGTGTGTGTGTGTGTGTTGAACCCTGTGTGTGTGTGTGTTGGACTCTGGGTGTGTGTGTGTGTGTGTGTTGAACCCTGTGTGTGTGTGTGTTGGACTCTGGGTGTGTGTGTGTGTGTGTGTGTTGAACCCTGTGTGTGTGTGTGTTGGACTCTGGGGGTGTGTGTGTGTGTGTTGAACCCTGTGTGTGTGTGTGTGTTGGACTCTGGGTGTGTGTGTGTGTGTGTGTTGAACCCTGTGTGTGTGTGTGTTGAACCGTGTGTGTGTGTTGAACCCTGTGTGTGTGTGTGTTGAACCGTGTGTGTGTATGTGTGTGTGTGTGTGTGTGTGTTCAGCCCTGGCGGTGTTTCACCTTGTTTTATGCATTACAATGAAAGGAGGAGGCGTTAGTGGGTCACATAAAATCCACTGGCGCCAGGTGAGGGAGGCGGGAGGAAGCAAAGCGGGGCCACCTCTGGGATTGGATCCGAAGTATAATGACAGACACACCCTTCTCTCACTTGGGTGGGAGCAGGGTCGTTCACAGTCAGCCAGTAACTCAGTAACAGTGAGGGGGTCTGTGGTCTCAAATCCGAGGGGTGCCTGTGCTTTGAGGGGTCCGGAAAAAGGGACATGACTTCGACATTCCAACGGTATGTTGTCGTAGGTGCAAACAGGCAGTAGGCTCAGTTAAGGTAAAGATGGGCCTTTGTCAGGGGAGATACCGGCCTAGGACATGCCCGTCCACCATACACTGCTTTTAGTTAAAGTTTTAATGTCAGACCATCCTTTGTGGTGACTTTCCAGGGGTCCTCAAACTTTTTAAATAGAAGCCAGTTCACTGTCCCTCAGACCGTTGGAGGGCCGGACTATAGTTTAAAAAAAAACTATTAACAAATTCCTGTGCACACTGCACATATCTTATTTTGAAGTAGAAAAACAAAATGGGAACAAATATATTATTTGTATTTGCATGTGGCCTGCGGGCCATAGTTTGAGGACCCCTGCTTAGGCCTTTGAGCTCGCAGACCCGCCGCCCAGGCCTCCCCTGAGCAGGTCGGTGAACACGTGGCCTTTCTTCCATCCATCGGCTTTCCTGAGCCCTGACCTGTCTCACACCTTCTCCGGGCTGACAGGCGTGGTAATTGATGGGCCCGGGGGGCTCTTTCTGCAAACACATTAGAGCTGGAGTGGTGCTCCGGCCCTGCCTCTCTGCCGCCTGGCGCAGACTGAGGGGACGGGTCCAGGGCCCAGTGACGTCGCGAGGAGAAGAGATCGATTCTGTCCATCAGGCCCGTCAGGCTCCGCGGCCTCTCACCGGCTTCTGGAGGCATTCGCGCTCCCAAACCGCCGGGCAGACCTTTTCCATTAGATACATACTCCCAGGTTTTGATTTTTTTTTTCTCCCAAAGTCATTAAAAAAAAAAAATTACCTGCACGGAACCACACTTACCATCCGCGGGCTGAGCACGGGCCAATGATGTGTTAGTCTTGGTGTCTACCCGTGCGGAGCGGGCTTTGGATGGATTTTTGGCGGGCGACACACTCTGCGGACGCCGTGACGGGTGGGGGTCAATGTCAGAATGACGCCATTGACGGGGAACCGGAGGGTCTGGCGTTTGGTCAGCAGACTGTGACATCGCGAAAGTGGGGCCTCCTTCCGGTCAGGGCGGTGAGGGATGTTTCTCTTCAAGGAGAAGGGAAAGCTGGCTGTGGAGAGGCGACGGCATGTGCAACACAAATCGTTCTTTTTTTTAAAATCCTCACCTGATGATTTTTAGAGAGACTGGAAGGAGGGGGAGAGACAGAGAGAGAAACATCAATGTGAGAGAGACACATCGGTTGGTTGCCTCCTGCATGCGCCCCGTGACCAGGGCTGGGGATCGAGCCTGCAACCGAGGTACGTGCCCTGGAGCGGAATCGAACCCGGGACCCTTCAGTCCGCGGGTCGGCGCTCTAGCCACTGAGCCAAACTGGCCAGGGCGAGTTTTTGAGGACACTCTGGATTCTTCTGTCTACTCCGCCTGATTCGCTGTTACTACTCACTCTTACTTTCTCTTTTCCGTAGTTTACGGATTTGTTGGTTGGTAGAGCGCTGGGTGAGAAAAGTCATAAAACTGGTGTGTGTGTGTGTGTGTGTGTGTGTGTGTGTTTTGCATGAAGTTCTCGGACCACCTGCACCCACACTTGCAAGGGATGCTCCCTATAAAAATGCAGTCCCAGGCCTCACCTAGACCTGCAGCGCCGGGAATTCTGGGGGTGGGTGGGATCTGCAGGTGGCCATGTAGGTGAGCTTTTGAAAACACGTCTCATAGTGTCCAAGAGGCTAGGGCCCGAGGCTGCGCGTTAACGGACAGAGAGTGGTTTTCTTATGGAATTAGAAACTCATCGGATGGGGTTAAGTGGCCCAGTGAAGGTCACAGAACCAGTTAATGGGCAGCTGTAACCCCCCAAACCCTAAGAGTTGGATGAGATAGTGATGGGAATCTTTGAGCCCCTCTGAGGTTCTGGGTCAAGTGCCTACTGTTTGTAACACATAAAAAAACAACGCCCACTTCATAAAATGTGATGCTGCTCTCCGTCAAAAGTTCACTGAATGGGGTAAAAAATCCGATGCTATTTCCAGAGACTTAGGGGTCAGGGTCTGGGAGACCTGAGCCCCAACCTGGCCCTTAGCTCACAGCGGGTTCCTTAACCCTCCGATGAAGGGACTGCAGCTCCAGTTTGCACGCGGAAAGCCCTGGTAACCGTGTCCCCTCCCCTCCCCTCCCCTCTCCCCCCTCCCCTCCCCTCCCTTCCCCTCCCCTTCCCCCCCCTCCCTTCCCTCCCCTCCCTTCCCCTCCCAGGAAGTGTGGAGGCCATGGCTTTGAATGGAGGCTTTACCAATATCAGTTTGCCCTGTGTCCTGGGGGAATCTGTGGGTGTTTAAGCCACAAGGAAGATAAATCCTTGCCCGGCTGGTGTGGCTCAGTGGTTGAACGTCAACTATGAGCCAGGAGGTCACAGTTCGATTCCAGTCAAGGGCATATGCCTGGGTTGTGGGCTCCATCCCCAGTGTGGGGCGTGCAGGAGGCAGCCGATCCATGATTCTCTCTCATCATTGATGTTTCTCTCTCTTTTGCCCTCTCTGAAACCAATAAAAAAATATGTATAAGAATCACATCTGTATCTCATGACACATTGAAGATGCCTTAGGGCAGCGGTTCTCAACCTGTGGGTCACGACCCCTTTGGCGGTCAAATGACCCTTTCACAGGGGTCGCCTAAGACCATCCTGCATATCAGATATTTACATGACGATTCATCACAGTAGCAACATCACAGTTATGAAGTAGCCACGAAAATAATTTGATGGTTGGGTCACAACATGAGGAACTGCATTTAAAGGGCCAGAAGGTTGAGAACCACTGCCTTAGGGGTAGGAAGGCTCCATAAGAAGAGATGCTAATTTTTGATGTTATTTTTAAAATAAGTTCCTTCCCTTTTAACACTAGGGGTCACTCTGGGACCACATATGTGACAGCAGCACCCTGGGGCCACTCATCCGTATAAAGCGCTGAGCCAGGTGCCCAATTTGTACCTCATTACGAGTTGCTTTGATGGAGCCGCTCCTATTAAAGTTTCCCTCTTCCCTGCACGGCTGTGAGGCTGCGAGGCTGTGACGTGTAGATGTTTCACCGCTAGCACCACTGTTTCCCAGCCCAGCGGCCTCCTTTTGGGGACTGTCACCAGGAACCCTCACCTCCTTGCCCTCCGGTCTCCGAGGCCCATTTTCCAGGTGGAGAAAAACGCCTGTTTCTTTGGTATCCAATGGTGATGCCTTGGTTTATATTTCTTTTTAAAAAAATATTTTTATTGATTTTAGAGAGGAAGGGGGAGGGAGAGAGAGATAGAAAATCCACAGTGAGAGAGAATCATTGATCAGCTGCCTCCTCCATGTCCCCTTCTGGTGATCGAGCCTGCAACCCAGGCATGTGCCCTGACCGGGAATTGAACCGTGACCTCCTGGTTCATAGGTCGACGCTCAACCACTGACCCACAGTTTATATTTCTTTCCTTTTTTCTAAATTATATTTTTATTGATTCAGAGAGGAAGGGAGAGGGAGAGAGAGCTAGAAACATCAATGATGAGAGAGAATTATTGATTTGTTGCCTCCTGCATGCCCCCTACTAGAGAGTGAGCCGGCAACTCGAGCATGTGCCCTTGACTGGAATCGAACCCGGGACCCTTCAGTCTGCAGACCAATGCTCTATCCACTGAGCCAAACTGGCTAGGGCCGGTGGCCGCCTTTAGAACGACCTTCGCCCTGAGTAGGCCGGACCCTCCCTCCGTGGATGCCGCCATAAGGACCCGAGCCCTCTGTGTCGTTCCTGGCCGGATGGGATTTGCGGCGTGCTGTTTGCTTAGACGTAGAGCACTCGGGGCAGTTGAGAGCATTGTTCTCCCTAAAGAGACAACAGGTATATACTCTGTGGTCACTTACCTTGGCACCTGACCCGCCTGTCAGCCATTGATTTCCCATCCGAGGTGCTGAATGGAGCCGATCAATTTCACAGCCGGTGGGACACAGACATCCCATAATCTCTGCCATCAGTGGTCGCCTCTGACCGGGTCCCAGCGGCTTGTGGATCGGAGGAATGACAGGAGGTGTGGGGAGGTCTCCGTGGGAACGTGCCAGCTGGATTGGGGGGGCGGGGCGGGCGGTCGGGGAGAGGGCCCCTCGTGTCCATACCCTCCTAATGCCTTTACACATGTGCACTCTTGCATCGCCCCCCTCACACCCACCCTTGGATTTAAAGGAAAAGCTCTAATTCGTGTCCTGTTTTCTAGCAGCCGGCAAAAACACCGTTTAGGGAGGAACTGTTTAGAAAGCAGGTTTTTACTTAATCAACGGCGATCCATCGAATTGATTAGCCATGAACACTTCCCCACAGAGTCTGTGGGCAGCGCTTGTTGTTGGTGAGTTCATGTTGGTCAGATTGTTCACAGGCCGCCGGTGGACGGCTCCCGGCTCTTCCACGGGACAGGACTGGGGCTGGCGGAGGGGGGGGGCGGGAGGGGTTGGCCCCTGTGGACAGCACTGTTTGGGGCGGGACTGCGCCTGATACAGCATGTGACAGTATCTCCGTCCATCACGGCCACGCATGAGGCACTTCAGACGTTTCTAGAGACTTCGCATCTGTTTTCTATTTTATGTTAAATAAATAATTCATGTGGCCACGAGCTCTCCTCCTGCTGGCTTTGTGGCTTTGGGTAAACCAGTGGTTCTCAACCTGTGGGTCGCAACCCCTTTGGGGGTCGAACGACCCTTTCACAGGGGTGGCCTAAGACCATCAGAAAACACATAGATAATTACATACTGTTTTTGTGATTAATCACTATGCTTTCATTATGTTCAATGTGTAACAATGAAATTGCGGGTCACCACAACATGAGGAACTGTATTAAAGGGTCGTGGCATTAGGAAGGTCGAGAACCACTGGAAACAGTCAGTGTTTGGAGCCGCCTGCATATCGGAATGGGTGCTGTGTGCTGTGCAAGGCTCATTACCACCCCTCCTCTCCGGTCCCTAGAATGACGGCAGGAAACGGGGTGCCTCTGAAGAGAGAGGAGAGCCACCCGTCACCCAGGGGTGGTCCAGGACAGGCTGCGGTGGGTGTGACTGGGTGAGGGAGAGAAGGCGCGGGGGCAGGATGCCTGCAGGTAGCAGCCCTGCTGCAGGGCCAGCGCATGGCAGATCTGAGCCTCTCCGGGATGAATTTACCGAATTACCGGAAGGACCAGATAGCAATGCAGTGTCCTCCCCATGGCCAGGCTTCGGTGAGACCGAGTGAGGGTTCCTGGGAGGTGGATGCAGTGGTGGAGGTTATGGTGCCTTTTGTGCCCTCAGTAGTGGCCTTGGGTGAATGGGAAGGCCGGGGACCTCATCACTGTTCTGCAGCCGCCTCAGGGCTCGGGGATCTCTTGTGCCCTCTGGTGGTTCACCTGCGCACTATCCTTGGACGGCTAACCTAGTGGTCCTGAGCTTTTATTGAGTTAACAATCCTCAGGCCCCAGGTTTGTTGGTCTAACCTTGGTCGGCAAACCGTGGCTCGCGAGCCACATGCGGCTCTTTGGCCCCTTCAGTTTGGCTCTTATACCAGACACAAGAATAAACTCAAAATGCATCAAAGACTTAAATGTAAGTCGCAAAACCATAAAAATCCTAGAAGAAATCGTAGGCAGGGAAATTTCAGACATCTCTCGAAGCGATATGTTTACCGACACAGCTCCTAGGGCAGTGATGGCAAACTTTTGAGCTCGGCGTGCCAGCATTTTGAAAAACCGTAACTTAACTCTGGTGCCGTGTCACATATAGAAATTTTTTGATATTTGCAACCATAGTAAAACAAAGACATATTTTTGATATTTATTTTAGATATTTGAATGCCATTTAACAAAGAAAAATCAACCAAAAAAATGAGCTCGTGTGTCACCTCTGACACGCATGTCATAGGTTCGCCATCACTGTAGGGCAAAGGAAATGAGGGAGATGGAGAGCTGATTTTAGACAGTCACTGGAGAGCGCACATTTCAACACAGGTGTCATAACATTTCTGTGCATAAGTAGCGTAGACCCTTGTCACGGGTTATGGGGTCAGCCATTCCCCATAAAACTTGTACCTCCCCCCAGCCTGCATGGCTCAGTGGTTGAGCATCGACTTATGAACCAGGGGGTCGCAGTTCGATTCCCGGTCAGGGCACATGCCTGGATTGCAGGCTCGATCCCCAGTGTATGGGCGTGCAGGAGGCAGCCGACCCATGATGCCGTCTCATCATTTGATGTTTCTATCTCTCTTTCCCTCTCCCTTCCGCTCTGAAATCAATACATTAAAAAAAACACACTTAGCCCTAACCAGTTTGGCTCAGTGGATAGAGTATCAGCCTGCGGACTGAAGGGTCCCAGGGTCGATTCCAGTCAACGGCATGTACCTTGGTTGCGGGCACATCCCCAGTAGGAGGTGTGCAGGAGGCAGCTGATCGATGTTTCTCTTTCATAGATCTTTCTAACTCTCTATCCCTCTCCCTTCCTCTCTGTAAAAAATCAATAAAATATATTTAAAGAAAAAAAAAACACCTTGTATCTCCATGCAGCACTGAGTTAAGGACCCCTCACCTCCAGGCCCTGTTATGTATGGACAGGCAGACAAGGACCCGGATGGCTCGGACAGAGGGCACTGAGGTGCCCAAGAGGGGCCCAAACGGGACACGAGACACCATTCTCAGCCTTGGGTCCTAACCGCGTGTGTTGGCCTCACGTGGCCCCCTCTGAGTTAGAGCCGCCGGCCTCGCCCCCGAGTTCCCTGTATCATCGATTCGCACCTCCCGCCACTGGAAAGATCGATAGGGGAAACGGTTTACAAGGCTCTTGCGGAGCTGTTGCCTGTGGGAGAGAAAGCAAAGAGCAGCGAGACAGAGCTGTAACGAACGACGCTGAATCCCGTGCTTAACGGGGCCAGTAAAAACGGGAAGGCGCGATTAGCCGCAGACAAATGGACGTGCCTGCTGTAGAATCGGGAGCGGACCGCATTTTATTTGATTTCGTTCAAGCAATAGCGGAGTGTGTCCTTTACCGCCAAGTCCTTCTCACTAATCTCCTCATTGAATCCATCTCGTCGGCTGCAGGGGATTAAAACATTATTTCGTTTCTTCACGATTATGAGTCGTACAGTTTTTAGGTAGAAATTATAAAGAAGAATGAAGCGGAGACTTGAAATCGCCCGTCATCCACCCCTAATAATAATAATGATTCATAACAATAGGTAACATTTGCAGGGGCTTCTGGGTAGGCGCCGTACGCTTATCTAGAACCGTTGACTGTTAGCACATGAATGAAACCTTCTATGGAGTGGGAACAGCTACCAACCACATGCTCATAGGAGGAAACTGAGGCACAGGGAGATCCAATAACTTCTCCCGTTAAATGCCTTCAGGAGGGATGGAGTCAGTCTGGCTCTGGAACCTGCATTTTTAGCCGTGAAGTTCTAGAGCAGTGGTTCTCAACCTTCCTAATGCCGTGACCCTTTAATACAGTTCCTCATGTTGTGGTGACCCCCAAGTTCATTGTTACAAATTGAACATAATGAAAGCATAGCGATTCATCACAAAAACAATATGTAATTATAGATGTGTTTTCCGATGGTCTTGGGCGACCCCTGTGAAAGGGTCATTCGACCCCCAAAGGGGTCGCGACCCACGGGTTGAGAACCGTTCTCGAGTCATTGAGAGAAACTGCAGGTAACATGCATTCTCCTTTCTCTGAAAATACCTAGAAATATAAAACGTATTTCCACATTGGGGATCCTGTCCTATATGCTGGTTTGCAGTAGCTTTATGATGTAACTTTACACACTGTTATTTTAAGTAATTTTTTTAAAAAATATATTTTTATTGATTTCAGAGAGGCAGGGAGAGGGGGAGAGAGAGAGAGAGAAACATCAATGATGAGATTCATTGACCGGCTGCCTCCTGCACGCCCCACACTGGGGATCAAGCCCGCAACCCGGGCATTAATGTTGTTGTTTTCAAATGGCTTCCAATCCATTGTCCATTTCCAATAAGGAATCTAGGCGCTCTCTCCGTGCCATCATCTGTTTGTTTTACCACTTGTGCGTCCTTTCCACGTGTCAGACTCGTCCGTGGCTCTGAGACTCCGACGGGCCTGGGGGAAACTCCTCCCCGAGAACCCCCAGTTCCAGGAGAGAGTTGCGGGGAAAGGGCTCACTCTTACACCACGTGGAACTGGACGGGGGCCTGGGAGCAGAACGCTCTGGGCCTGAGGTGAAGGGACAGTCGATCTTCAGACAAAGTCTCTCTCCCGGATGCAAGTGGCTGTGAGGAGTTTCCTAAGGAGGACCCCTAGGAAAACAAATAAAAAACAAACACCCCCCCTCCCCTCCCCAAATAGTTAGAGCGCTGTGAGCAGAAATGTATTCTAGAAGGACCTAAAGAATGATCAGGGTCAAGTCAGGGAAAAGCACACAAAAAAAGCAGGGAATCGCCAGAATGTCTCATCACGACTGAGCAGCCTGAAAAAGTGGGCTCGTTTTCGTTTCTTTTTTGGCCAATTAGGCAAAAAGAGGAAAAGGGGAGGGAGGTAAGTGGGAAACAGTCATAAAGAAAATTGATTTTCCTCTCTCGTGCCAGCAGCATTTGCAAAGCTTGACATTGTTTGTACTGATATTTTCCCGTGCAGTGGGTACCGGTAACGCTTCTTAGAATAATTAGGGATGCCCAGGACAGACAGCCTGCCCCCTTTTCCCCCCCGCCCGCCAAGTTGAAGAATGGTCAGGCCCCAAATGCCAGAGGTGCTGCAGTTGGGAAAGTCTCACCTCAGTCTTCCCTTCTCTTTTCTGAAAGGAAAGACAAGGAAAAAAAAAAAAGATTTAGCACAGGGCGGGCAATGTTGAGAGCTGCCTTTTATAGCCCCGCCGTGTCCCTGGCTCTGGGACAGATCGGTGCCTGTGGTGTTCAGTCTTCACCGCGAAACGTTGCAGTGGGTATTGTGCCCATTTTACAGATGACAAACCGAGGCTCAGAGAGGCTCAGTAACTTGCCCAAAGTCATACAGGTAGCGCCTCCGAGCACAGGTCTGCCTGGATTCAGAGCCTGTGCGGTTGCCACAAGACACTGCCTCCTGGCGGTGGTAGGAGGTTGATCGCATTCGAAGGACCGGATGAACCCTTTGCATGGTAACAGTTCCCGAGGGAGCCTTTCTAGGTTCATTTATTTTTTAAAATATTTTTATTGATTTCAGAGAGGAAAGAAGAGGAAGAGAGAGAGAAACATTAATGATGAGAGAGAATCATGGATCGGCTGCCCCCCTGCATGCCGCCCCCTATTGGGGATCAAGCCTGCAACCGAGCATGTGTCCTGACCGGGAATCGAACCGTGACCTCCTGGTTCATAGGTCAACACTCAACCACTGAGGCATGCTGGCCGGGCGCCCCTCGGTTTAGATCCATTTGATAGGCTTGCATTTACAAGAGTTACTATTTTTCTTTTTCATGCCAGATTAATGCATATTTTCTATTAGAAAGAATATAAAGGCATTGCAGAAAATTTGAAAAACAGAGAAAAGGAAATGATAAACCCTCATCTCTTCCTGTTAACCCAGTCACTGTTGGCATTTCAGGGTGGTTTTGTGGTCATGTTTATTTTCTTTGATTTACATTCTGAATTCTTTTTTAAAAAATATATTTTATTGATTTTTCACAGAGAGGAAGGGAGAGGGATAGAGAGTTAGAAACATCGATGAGACAGAAACATCGATCAGCTGCCTCCTGCACACTCCCTACTGGGGATGTGCCCGCAACCAAGGTACGTGGCCTTGACCGGAATCGAACCTGGGACCCTTGAGTCTGCAGGCCAACGCTCTATCCACCGAGTCAAACCGGTCAGGGCTACATTCTGAATTCTTAAACCTAATACCATAACCAGTTGTTCAGATCTTGCGCAGTCTCCCTAACCATCCCTTTGAATGGCCACACACCAATCCGTCAGATGAATTGGGCCGCTTATTAATTTGAACATCCTCCAGTTTTAAACACTTAGGTTCCTTTCCCAGTTGTCACTGCGGTTTTATGTAATGCGATTACACGGTGTTGAATGTTTTTTCCTGGATTTAAGATCGCTTCTTCATGAAAGTTTCACAGTCAGTATTTTTACGGCTCTCAGCACCCGTTGCCAAATCGCTTCACGAGAGGGCCGTGCGGCGGCTCTCCAGCCGCGGAGCCACGGGAGGTGATTACTTTTTAATTCCGCGTTTCTTTATGGGAAGCACTGCGCTCGGAGGCTGGGAGTCGGGGCAGGAGGCATGCTACCCTGGGGCTGCCGCGTGGCTTCAGAGCAGCATTTATTTTTATTTATTTATTTAAAAGTATATTTTGTTGATTTCAGAGAGGAAGGGAGGGGGAGGGAGAGATAGAAACATTAATGATGACTTAGGCCTAGCTGGCTTGGATCAGTGGATAGAAGTGTCAGCCTGCGGACCGAAGGGTCCCGGGTTCGATACTAGTCAAAGGCACATACCTGGGTTGTGGGCTCGATCCCCAGTGGGGGGCGTGCAGGAGGCAGCTGGTTAATGATTCCCTCTCATCATTGATGTTTCTATCTCCCTCTCCCTTCCTCACTGAAATCAATAAAATATACTATACTAAATATATACAAAATATATCTATACTAATAAAAGGGTAATATGCTAATTAGACTGGGAGACCTTCTGGACTTCCTTCTGGACAAAGCCACGGTGGTGGGGCTGAGGCAGAGGTGGTGAGGGGCGATCAGGTCAGGAGGGGAGGGCAGTTGGGGATGATCAGGCTGGCGGGGGCAGGGGGCAGTTCGGGGTGAGCAGGCCAGCAGGCAGAGTGGTTAGGGGCGATCAGGCAGGCAGGCAGGTTAGGAGCCAGCGGTCCCGGATTTCGAGAGAGTGCAGCTGGGCTGAGGAACACCCCTCCTGCCCCCCCTGCACGAATTTTGTGCACAGGGCCCCTAGTGTGTGTGTGTGTGTGTGTGTGTGTGTGTGTGTGTGTGTATACACAAAGTTCATTGCAATAGAAGAGAGTGAAGGCGACAGGATGAGGTCACATGTGGTTTCAGTTAGAGAGTGAATGTGGCTGCAGCCACAGAGAAAAGGGGGGCAGGGGACCTCTTGGGCCTCCTCCTTGACGCATTCCTTGTAGACCAAAGCGGATCTTAGTGGGTGGGCAATGGTTTGAAGTCCCCTGTGCCCTCTGTGTGTCTCCACCGCCCTTCCACTTCAAATGCACCCTTTTGCAAAGAGAATTCACCCTTTGGTAAACGTTTAGGGTGAGTCTGCTTTGCCAAAGGGTGCATTTGAAGTGGGAACCCTGTACATTCTGAGGGGCCTGGGGTAGGACCGTAGATTCTGGGGCCCCGCAGGAGTCAACGCCGCACAGTTTCTGCTTTTTAGGGCGGCTCGAGGGCACCACAGCTCTCACCGATGCAGGAAGCACACGGTGGTGGCAGCCGCCTGTCATGGTGTCCCCCGTCTTCTCTCGGGGCTGGGAGGGGAAGGGTCATGGGGCGGGGGAGAAAGCCGTACCTTCACTTAACTGTCCGCTGTCTGCGCAATGGGGTGTAATTACCTCCAGGCGTAATTACCAAAAAGACAAATGGCACTTTTCTTCGCTGTGGTCTTCAGGAGGAGGAGAGTTCATTTCCGACGTCGACCAGAACGGTGTTAATGAGCTCCACGCTCTCTTTCTCTGAATGGAAGTTCTGCGCCCAGGACCGAGCCCGGCCGGCCTCCCCTGTACCTTTGAGTGATGAAGGGACAGCGTACGGCGACCGAATCGGCGATGCCGGATTAATAAGGCTACTTTCCCGGCCATTTATCATCAATTAAAGGTGCGCTAGTTGGTAAAGGAACCGCAACCTTCGGCCCGGCCGCCCAGAACGGCTCCTCATTTATTTTCCGCGTGGTTTCGATTGGGGGTGGACCCACCTCGCGGCTCAGAGGTGACGGGCGGGATGAAAAAGTACACTAATTGAGACATCTCCAGGGAGAGATAGAAGAAAACTGAACCGGTAATTAGAATGAGAGGATTTCAAGCTGGGCCGGGAAAATCGAATGCGGGCACGTATTAGGGGCTGTTACAAATGGGCATGAAAATCCTTGGTGGGCAGGGGGGGGGAAGAGAGAAATGGATCTTAGAGCAGACAGTCGCCTTTTAACACGTCAGAGAGAGAGAGGGGGGAGAGAGCGAGGAAATATCCCGGGTCAGGTGCAAGGGCTTTTAGGAGGGCTGGCCCCGAGCTCGGGCTGCAAGGCAAAGCTGAGAGATTAACATCTGGAGGGTTTAAGTGGAGTCTGGCATTTTGGGGAGAGGAAAATGCTGAATTCTGGAGGGGATGTAGCTCTAAGATTGAAATAGGGCCCGGCCGGTGTGGCTCAGTGGTTGTCTATCGACCTATGAACCAGGAAGTCACAGTTTGATGCCCAGTCCAGGCACATGCCCAGGTTGCAGGCTCGATGCCCAGTAGGGGGCGTGCAGGAGGCAGCCGATGCATGATTCTCTCTCATCATTGATGTGTCTGTCTCTCCTTCTCCCTTCCTCTCTGAAATCCATAAAATCAATTAAAAATATATTTAAAAAAATAGGAATATGACTTCTGGTGCAAAAGCGGTGAGGGAGCCTGCAAGCATAGTTCCCGTGCTTTCAGAAGAACATTCCAGGCTTCTGCTACCAGGCCTCTCACGTGGATGTCCTCAAAGCTTTGGTTTTCATAGGGTCCCCAGGAGGCTGCGTTGAATCCAAACCCTCCCAGGCCTTAGGGAAACCCCGTTCCTTCTCCTACTTCCTGGGTCTGTGACCCAACTTCCCATGTTCCAGCGGAGATTTCTGTGTTTATGCACATTTTAAACCTCGTCGCATTCAGTGAGGACAGTCTGAGTGGGTGTTTGTTTTTGGGTTTTGGATTCTATCCCCTGACGTATCTACTTTCTCCCCCAGCCCTGCTCGGCTTTGCTGTGTGTCTCCTCGGGCTCTTTCCGGGTTGATAAGCGCGTTGAGCCCCATGGAGCCCTGGGACAGGCCACCGAGTCCCCTCTTGGACACATATCGGGTCCGTGTTGAGACCCCCTGGAAGCCTCCTCATTGGCATCAGCCGGTGTCTTCCTCTCTCATCATCTGTGAGGGTGCAGATGGGAGAGGTGACCGTGCGGCCATCCGGAGCCGGCTGGGGCTGTGGCCATGCCCCTGCAGTGTGTGGGAGTCCACATGGGGCTGCTTGCATCCCTACCCAGACTGTTTCCCAGGGAGCTTATGAGAAACACTAGAGGCCCAGTGCACAAATTTTGTGCACAGGGGTAGGGTGGGGGGTCCCACAGCCTGGTCTGCACCCTCTCCAATTCAGAACCCCTCGGGGGATGTCCGACTGTTGGCAATCAGACATCCCTCTCGAAATCTGGGACTGCTAGCTCCTAACTGCTCACCTGCTTGCCTGCCTGATCACCCCTAACCGCCTCTGCCTGCCTGCCTGATGCCTCTAGCTGCTCCCTTGCCAGCCTGATCGCTTCTAACTGCTCTCCCCTGCCAGCCTGATCGCCCCTGACCTCTATGCCTGCCTGCCTGATTGCCCCTAACGTACTCTGCCTCAGCCCCTGTCACCATGGCTTTGTCCAGAAGGACATCTGGAAGATGTCCAATCTATCCGGTCTAATTAGCATATTACCTGTTTATTAGTATAAATTACTTCCCATCATCCTGTCTGATTCTTGGCCATGAGCGCAGGTGGCCTGGATGCCGTCCCTGCTGCCACCATTAGTGGGAAGCTTTGGGAACATCAAAATACTGACTCCAATGGTCAGATGCTCCCATTTCTGTCAATACCTGAAGCAGTTTAGGGTTCCCTAATTATTATTCCAGAAAATAGACGACAGTGGTCCCCCTTATCCATGGGGGATATATGTTCCAAGACCCCCATGGATACAACTGAACCCTGTATATACTATGTTCTTTCCTTTCCATACATATCTGCGATAAAATTTAATTTATATATTGGCACAGAAAGGTATTAACATCAATAACAGTAATAAAATAGAACAGTTACAGCATTATATTGTAACTAGAGGCCCGGTGCATGAAATTCATGCACGGGTAGGGTCCCTAGGCCTGTCCGGCAATCTGAGCTGCTCGGGGCCTTCCTTCCCCTGGCTGCCAGTCAGGGCCTTCCTTCATTCCGCGCTGCCCCCTAGTGGTCAGTGCGCGTCATAGTGAGGGGTCAAACTCCCGAGGGGACAACTTGTGTATTAGCCTTGTATTATATAGGATAAAGGTTATGGTAAGTGGTCTCTCTCTCTCAAAATACTGTATTGTACCCACCTGTTCACTCAAAGGAAGCACTTTATGGCTTGTCTGTGGCAGATCCGAATGGCCAGCATCACTCCTCTTGTGCTTTGGGGCCATTGTAGGGTCAAATATGGGCCACTTGCACAAATGCACTGTGATACCAGGACGATGGATCTGATGACCTAGAAGGCTACGAAGCAGCTAATGGGCGGGGAGCATGTGTCGTGTGGTTGCGCTAGACAAAGGGATGAGTCAGGATGGGGTTGGATGGTGTGCGATTCCATCACACTGCTTTCTAGGTCTTTAAAGTTTTCATATGTTTTGAGAGTGCATGTGATAGGCATGTATATGTATATAAGTGTATATGTGTGCATATATATGTGTATGCTAGTATATACTAGAGGCCTGGTGCACGAAATTGTGCACCAGTGGGGTCCCTCAGCCTGGCCTCCGGGATCAGGCTGAAACTGGCTCTCCGACATCCCCCAAGGGCTCCCGGATTGCGAGAGGGTGCAGATCAGGCCGAGGGACCCCACTGGTGCACGATCGGGGCTGGGGAGGGACGTGCGAAGTTGGCCAGCCGGGAATGGACTGTGTGAGGGTTCCAGGGCATGTCCGGCCCTTCTCGCTCAGTCCCAATTGGCCAGACCCCAGCAGCAAGCTAACCTACCAGTCGAGCGTCTGCCCCCTGGTGGTCAGTGCATGACACAGCAAGTGGTTGAGCGGCCTTAGCATATCATTAGCATATCACACTTTGATTGGTTGAAAGGCCGACCGGTTGACCAGAGACTTAGCATATTAGGCTTTTATTATATAGGTTGTATGTCTATAAGGTTTTTCTTCCTTTTCCAGTGAAAAACAAATTCCAACTGGGAAGTTGAAATAAAACAAATCCAATGCCGCACTATATTTTAATGCCCTTTAGATCCGTAGCGCCATTTTAATACGTCGTCTGGTTTTTCTCATGAAAATATGGTGCGCATTAAGTTAAGTAGACTAGAATAGTGTAGTCAAGCATTCCGTGATGGATTTTCATTTTCTTGGGTTATAAATTCAATTTTACGAGATGTTGGCATAAAGATGAGGGCAGAAGACTCCATCAAAGCAGAACTAAAACCAAGATGTGATATACGGCAGGGCTGGGCATGCTCCCCTGTGCCGGGCTGCATGGCGAGTCAGGACCCAAACAGGTGTGTCCTCCCCCCGTCCCCCACCCCAGGCCCAGCATCACTCTCTGTCCACTGGGCTCTTCCTGCACCCACTGCCAGATGGGGTGGGGGAAAAATGGAAGATTTGGGTCAAGAGCGTAGGGCATCTGCTTGTTCCCGGCACCATCTCCATTTCTCCTCTCCTCTTGAGCTCAGCCCTGTGGCCACACAGGGGCCAGATGGGAAGGGAGGAGGAGTATTTTACCAGTTTTCAGGTAGAGATGCTGCCTGCATCAGTGAACTCACAGCCTGAGGATGTCCAACTTCTCCAGGCCCAGGGGGCAGAATGCCCTTTCATATTAACATGTGATCCCAGCCAACGGGAAGCGATTGTATCAGAGAACGCCAGCCAGCCAGCAGTGCATGTAGAGACTCTGACATTCCACACAGTGTCAGAATGAGTATTTCTGAGTTTCTCTGTTAAATGAATTGGCTGCTAATTCCTTCATTTTATCATCTGTCCGTGTTAGCAAATAAGCATTAGGATGTGTCAAATGCTTAAGAACATTTTCTAGAGAAAAACATGATGTCCGAAAGGATCATTAGTGTTTTGGGGGCGGCCAGAAGAATCAGGCAGTAAAGCTGTTTACAGTGTGTGTGTGTGTGTGTGTGTGTGTGAGAGAGAGAGAGAGAGAGAGAGAGAGAGAGAGAGAGAGAGAGAAGAAGGGGGGAGAGAGAGTTTCCTCCATTTCCTTCCAGTTTCTAGTTATAATAATATTGTTTTGATAAAGTGTAATACTCTAGCATCCTATATAATATAAGCCTAATATGCCAAGTGTCCAGTGGTCCAGTCGTCTGTTCAACCAATCAAAGTGTAATATGCTAATGACATGCTAAGGCCGCTCGACTGCTCGCTATGATGTGAACTGACCACCAGGGGGCAGACAGTTGACTGGTTGACCAGTCACTATGATGTGCACTGACCACCAGGGGGCAGATGTTCTGACTGGTAGGTTAGCTTGCTGCTGGGGTCTGGCTGATCGGGACTGATCGAGATGGGCCGGACATGCCCTGGAGCCCTCCCGCGGTTCCTCCCCGGCTGGGCAATCTCCTGCTTCCCTCCCCAGCCCCAATCATGCACCGGTGGGGTCCCTCAGCCTGGTCTGCGTCCACTCGCAATCCGGGACCCCTCGGGGGATGTTGGAGAGCTGGTTTTGGCCCGATCCCGCAGGCCAGGTTGAAGGATCCCACTGGTGCACGAATTCATGCACTGGGGCCTGAAAATATCCTGTTTTCAAGAGGAGGTCCTCCTACAAGGTTGAACATCAAGTTTTCTTTGTTTCTAGTTTTGCCAATCCTTAGAGATGATGAAACTGTTTTTTGGTTCTTCTTCACCAGACCATTAGTGGCATATCACAGTTGCTTATTTTAACACATTGTATGCAGGAAACGTATTTATACGTTCTACCAGTGTAGAACGGGACACGTATTAATACGTTTTTTATAGACTAGCGGTAGAATGCAGGTAACATATAAATACGTAAACTAGTTATCGTAATTTTACTGAATGTTGCCATTTGCGCAAAAAATTAGCAAAAATGGCCCACGCCACCTGTTAGTGCACGATAAAAACTACCCGCAAACAATGTGTTAAAGCAGAAATGCTGGGAGAGAATTCAGTCTTTGGAATAAAGAAATAAAAACACTTAGATAATGGCTTTTTTTCACTTTCTTCCTTGGATTTGGAAACATTTGGGTGAAAACTGGTATTTTAAGAGTTCCTTATAGGTATTTCACCAAACCTCAGAACACAAGATTTTGCATTTAATTAGAAAATTTTGAGTGTTAGAAACAGCATGTAAAAAAGTTAGGATGTTCCAAATTCAGACAAGGAGAAGTTGTGTAAGATAGCAACGAACGGTATTCTTTTGAAAAATAACAGAAATGTTCTGTGGACTACTGGGATTTTCAAGATGTGTTGGGTAAAACTAATGGGTATAAAAATTTCAGGATTACTTTTGGATTTAATGGCCTTTATTTAGTATCTATAATAATAAAAGGGTAATATGCTAATTAGACCAGATGTCATTCTGGACATCATTTTGGACGTCCTTCCTGACGAAGCTGGGGCCGGAGTGAAACTTGGGTGGGTCCCAGATGCCAGAGGGAAGCCAGTGCTGGCAGCCAGGGGAAGGAAGGCCTACGGTTGCATGAATTTCGTGCATCGGGCCTCTATTATAGTCTTATAATGGAATAGGTATTCCAGTACCAGTTGACCCTATTTTTAGGACTCATGAATGAGAGATCTGTATGCAGACATTGAAACTTAGCTAGTAAAGGAGAAACTGGGAATCAAGATCCACCAGACCCACAAGGACCCTGCTCTTGGTTATGTGCAGGCGACTTCTGACAGGTCTGAGGGTCCTTTTCCCATCGAGGGAATGTGTCCGTGGCTAACACCAGCCAGGGTAACTGTAGGGAGGAAGGCCGAGGGCCCAGCTCTCAGTGTCTGGCTCCTAGCAGTGGATTCTGTATCTGCCAAAGGAAGCTGTGGCTCCATCGTCTCTAGATATAACCTTGGGAACTGACACAATTTCCTCTAGAACAGCGGTTCTCAACCTTCTGGCTCTTTAAATACAGTTCCTCATGTTGTGACCCAACCATAAAATTATTTTCGTGGCTACTTCATAGCTGTAATGTTGCTACTGTGATGCATCATCATGTAAATATCTGATATGCAGGATGGTCTTAGGCGATCCCTGTGAAAGGGTTGTTCGACCACCAACGGGTTGAGAACTACTGGTCTAGAGTGAAATAGCTCTCAGATGGTAATGATGGTGTTGATGCTTAAACATGGTAGTGTGACCAAACTTTTCCCAAGGGACTCTCCTGATGTGTGAATCTTTCCCCATTGGAAGCAAGACTAGCCTTCTTTTAGAATGCTCACTACCTCTCCTTTGTGTTGACAGTTGAACTCAGTATTTTGGGCCTTAGGAGGGACAAGGAAATCACTGGGAACCTCTCACCCAGGGGCTTGTTAGGAGCTGGATTCACAGCATTTTCCTGACTCCTCTGCATCTTTAGAAGGAACTGGAAGACAGACAGACAGTTCGGGGGGAGAAGAGGAGACACAAAAGCCCAGGGGATGGTGCTGGTTCTTGCTTGCGCCTGCCTCTCTTCAAAACACATTCTGCTTGCCCTAGCTGGTGTTGCTCAGTGGATAGAGCATCGGCCTGTGGACTGAAGGGTCCCAGGTTGGATTTTGGTCAAGGGTACATGCCCAGGTTGCAGGCTCGATCCCCAGTAGAGGGCGTGCAGGAGGCAGCCAATTAATGATTCTCTCTCATCATTGATGTTTCTATCTCTCTCTCTCTCTCTGAAATAAAGTATCTATCTATCTATCTATCTATCTATCTATCTATCTATCTATCTATCTAAAAGCCTAAGCAACTGAATGACTGGTCGACCGGTTGCTATGATGTGCACTGACCACCAGGGGGCAGATGCTCAACGCAGGAGTTGCCCCCTGGTGGTCAGTGTGCTCCCACAGCCAACCTCCCATGGGTACCCCTCCCTGCCCCACCAGCCAACCTGCTGTGGCCCTTATTGCTGGCCAGGCCGAGGGACCCCACACATGCACAAATTCATGCACCGGGCCTCTAATGTGTGTGTGTGTGTATCTATCTATCTATCTATCTAGATAGATAGATAGATAGATAGATACACACACATACACACACTATATATATGTGGGTATATATATATGTCTATATATGTGTGTGTATATATATGTGTGTGTATATATATATATATATACACCCCAAAACACACATCTGCTCAGTGCATAAAGTTTCCCCTAAAGAAAGGGCGCTGGCTCCTGCCATGGAAGTGATCAATATCCTTCTAGATCCCAGAGGCTTCCATAAGCATCCACTGTCGTTTCAAAGCAGATAAATCCGTGCACGTGTGTGTGTGTGTGTGTGTGTGTGTGTGTGTGAGAGAGAGAGAGAGAGAGAGAAATTGTGTAACAAAACATTTTTCTTTAATTTATCAAAATGAAGAGGGAAAGGAAAAACATGTGGGGGTGAGTGCTGGTCTTCTGTGACAAACAGGTGGCTCAGGTCTAACAGTGAAGGAACTCTTCTTCGAGAATGAACCATTCACTTGGCCATTCATTCCTTCATTGAGCAGTTACTGAGGCCCTGTTATATGCCAGACATTGTTCTGGCTTCAGGATAAGCCAGGATGAGGGCATGACCTCATTCTGCTGTGACATCTGGGCGCTTGGAGCCGGACGCCACGCCCGCCACCTCTCCCTTCCCTCTGGGGTCAGCCCGTGCCCCACTCCCAGGTGTCATCTTTGGCATCCAAAGGCCATAATCTCTTCAGAAAATGCCTGAAGCAAGACAGCTGTTACATTGGTCCAGACAGGTCCCTTGGAGAAACATGAACTAGTGCCTGCTCCCCAATAAAATGTTAAATTGATACGATTTACTTTTGGCCAAAAATAAGATGATGGGGGCCGCAGTGGGGGGGGGGGGGGGCAGGACCTTTGATCTTCTGTCCCCTTGGCAGTTCTGGCTTTTGGATCGCATTCTGGGCAGGTTAGCTCCGATCCAGCGCGATGCCGGGGCCTGAAGGTTACGAGCGGTTCCCGCAGACTGCCAGGCCTCGGGAACTGGCACTCGAACAGGTGGGAACGTTTGAATGGCTCCGGGCACAGTGACTGAGGGGGGAAAAAGAATAAAATCAAAAATAAAGGGGAGCCCTGGCCGGTGTGGCTCAGTGGATAGAGCATCGGCCTGTGGACCAAAGGGTCCCGGGTTCGATTCCGGTCAAAGGCACGTACCTTGGTTGCAGGCTCCTCTCCAGCCCGGGCCCTGGTTGGGGCTTCTGCAAGAGGCAATGAATCCATGTGTTTCTCTCACATCTATGCTTCTCCTTGTCTCTCCCTCTCTCTTCTACTCTCCCTAAAAATCAGTGAAAAAATATCCTCGGGGGAGGATGAACAACATCAACAAAAATGCAGCCCATTCATTGAGGAGGGAGAGGACAAGGTGTTCCCTGCTTCCCTCAGCAAAGCCACCCCCGCTAGCACTTGACAAAGAACTGGGGGCATGAACGTTTGTTGGCTTCTTTCTCTGGGGAATACACACCCTGTGGAAGGGCAGGGAGGATTGAAAAGTGGTTAAATACATGGCACTTTCGGACCGTGGCCAGTGGACTGTCTCAGGGTGTTAGCTGTCTATTTCGCTGACATATCCTGAAGGGTGTACAGGGGCCTTTTTCAGAGGCCAGGACCTCCCCGTCATATACAAGCCTTGGTTCTGATAGTTCCCTGGATAACAGCGCTTGACAATATTGGGGTCACAGGTCAGCAGGGTTCACCAGCTGCCCTGACGCTCCCTGTCACCAGCTGTAAGCACGGAGGGCCTGCGGTGAAGGCTGGCTTATAAAACTTTAGGGAACTTGGATGGCTTAAGGGAACTTGCAAGGCTCTGGGGTGGGCCGGCAGGCCTTCGGGGTCTACTTAGATTAATTTCAGAGTTTAAAGGGTCAAGAAAGATGGCCAGTGATGCGTATTAATTTATGAGAGGCAGACTCTTGTCTGTCTCGCTCTCTC
This sequence comes from Myotis pilosus, assembly GCA_036010255.1. Lineage (NCBI taxonomy): Eukaryota > Metazoa > Chordata > Mammalia > Chiroptera > Vespertilionidae > Myotis > Myotis pilosus. Next base: position 6,679,517 of record JASKON010000031.1, on the reverse strand, counting down.
GCCTTGACCATTCTGCCGATCCCTCGAGAGAATTTAACGTGAAGTCAACCTCACCAGATGAGAGTGTCCTTGAGGGTTAAGTCTAAAGTTCACAGCTGGGGTAGAAGGGTCCAGAGATGCCTTTTTTGCTGGCCCACGTTCATCAGAAGTTATGCTCAAACAGCAGACACACACGGTGGATGCACACGAGAAGGAAAAAGCAATTAGAGTCACACTGCTGTTAGTCAAGGATTAGGAGATCCTATATAATAAAAGGCTAATATGCAAATCAAATGACCGGTCGCTATGACGCGCACTGACCGCCAGGGGGCAGATGCTCAATGCAGAAGCTGCCCCCTGGTAGTCAGTGTGCTCCCATAGGGGGAGTGCCGCTCAGCCAGAAGCCGGCTCATGGCTGGCGAGGCAGTGGCAGGAGCCTCTCCTGCCTCCGCTGCAGTGCTAAGGACCCCTCGGGGGATGTCCACCTGCCGGCTTAGGCTCACTCCCTGTGAGAAGGCGCAGGCCGAGCTGAGGGACCCCTTGACAGTGCACGAATGTCGTGCACCAGGCCTCTAGTTTAAAATATAAGAGACGTGCTTGCCCCTAAGGATTTTTTTTTCTTGTTTCTTCAAAAAAAAAAAAGCTCTTGTAACAGGAGCATATTCCTGGCCTTATGTGGGGGGATGGTTCTTCCTGAGATGGGAATGTTGATGCATCATTACAATGTCTCAGAACATACCTGATGGGGGAGGCCAGACTGCTGAGAAAAGGGACAGGGACCATTGCCATAGAAATGAAAGCCAGTCTTACTGAAAGACTGCCCCTTGTTGGGTGGTTTGCTGTAGAATAAAGAAGGCAGGCACAATTCTGTAAAGGCAGGTATTTAAAAACACAATACCAAAAATCTATATATATAAAAGCCTAATATGCAAATTGTCCCCAGGGGAGTTTGACCAGGAAACTGATAGCTCACTATGACATGCACTGACCACCAGGGGGTGGCATGGAACAAAGGAAGGCCCTGGCTGGCAGCTGGAAGGCCCTGATTGGCCTTGATTGCTGGCCAGGCCTAGGGACCCTACCCATGCACAAATTTCATGCACTGGACCTCTAGTAAATAAATAAATAAATAAAAATAAAAATCTACTACCTAGTTAGCCCTCCCAGGAGGCTTTGGATGTTTCTCCCATTGTACAGATGTGGGCATTGAGGCTCAGAGAGAGCCATCCATTTTCCGAGGTTGTACAGCTGATGATTGTCCGTGGGGTATTGGGAAATAAAGGATCTGTTGCCTGGCTGGCATGGCTCAGTGGTTGAGCGTCAACCTATGAACCAGGAGGTCATGGTTTGATTCGGGTCAAGGGCACATGCCCGGGTGGTGGGCTCGATCCCCAGTGTGGGGCGTGCAGGAGGCAGTCGATCTGTGATTCTCTCTCCCTGTCTCTTCCTCTCTGAAATCAATAAAAATATATTTAAGAAAAAGAAAAAGAAAGGGATCTGTCACCCCACCTGCACCCCACCCCTCAAACCAAGGGGTCAGGTCAGTGGTCTCTGCTATTGAGCCTGATTCTTTTTCCAGGAAAGCTTTTGAGCAGCACATCCCAGGGAGGCAGTCGCATGTGCACCGAGGCCTGGAGTGAGGGGTGGGGATCAGCCAGCCTGGCTGCAGTCTGTGGGCACGGGGAGGGTAGGGAATGCACAATGAGGCTGGGGGGGTTGCACACCAACGTGAAGGGTGAAGTAGGCTAGTCATTTGATCTTTTTTTTTAAAATATATTTTTTCTTGCCCTAACCGGTTTGGCTCAGTGGATAGAGCGTCACCCTGCGGACTCAAGGGTCCCAGGTTTGAGTCTGGTCAAGGGCATGTACCTTGGTTGCGGGCACATACTCAGTGCGGAGTGTGCAGGAAGCAGCTGATCGATGTTTCTCTCCCATTGATGTTTCTAACTCTCTGTCCCTCTCCCTTTCTCTCTGTAAAAAATCAATAAAATACATTTTAAAAAACATATATATATATTTTTTTAATTTCAGAGAGGAAGGGAGAAGGAGAGAAAGATAGAAACATCAATGATGAGACAGAATCATTGATCAGCTGCCGCCTGCACGCCCCCTACTGGGGATCGAGCCTGCAACCTGGGCATGTGTCCCGATTGGGAATCGAACCTGTGACCTCCTAGTTCATGGGCCGACGCTCAACCACTGAGCCACACCGGCCGGGCTAGTCATTTGATCTTTAGGAGACATGCGGAAGGGACACAGAAGACACTTTCTCGTGTTATCCTACAAGCAGCATAGAACCACAAGGGACGTTGTTGAGAGGCAGGTTTTGGGGTGAACACACAGGAAGAGTGGACTCATAACAGAGCTGCCCATGAGGTCCGAGGTCTGAGGTCCGCCGGGACCCTGTGAGCTGCTGTGAGGAGGTGAGTCTGTGAGCTGTCAGTCGCGGCAGGAAGATGGCCAAGCATCTCAAGTGCCCATGACTCTCATGGCCCCAGAAGTTTCTTGCTACTTTTCGTGGAAGGATAGCTCACCCTCGTCGAAAGCCAAGATCCAGAATGAGTGCCGGAGAGCTCCAAGTGCCTCCCCCATCGCAAGCCGGGAGAATGGAGACCATAAATGATTCAGCGACCGCTCTGCTCTCCGGTGTGAATCACCCAAGAATTCCAAGCGATGTGCCTGTTGATTTCCTGCCTTTGGCAGCAGCCTGCCCGCTCAGAGGGGTGCGATTTTGACTGCGATGCTTATCACAGGGAATCCACCATTTTGTTTAAGAGGCTCTTCCGTTTTCTAAACTGGAAAATTACTGCCCTGGATTGCACTCCCTCCCCCAACCCCCTCATGGCCTAAAGGAAAACGAATGTCACCATTAGCTGATAATATTGTCCTTAAATCTACCCCCTTCTCCGCTCAGATGCAACTCACTGCTCCCCAAACAGGCGTGTGTTTTTCAAACGAATTGCGGTTAACAGTTCGAAGTATTTCCATTTATGCCCCGATTCCGAAGAGCCACCCCCACGCTATTTCTCCTGTTGTAATTTCAACAGTTAATTAGTGACGAAGCGCCAGAAACCTGTAGGGAGAAACACCCCATTATTTGTGAAGTGATAGTGTATTTACAACCCAGGTCCACCTGCTCCCTTTGTGCCCACCTGTCTCGCACCACGCAGATCTGTCTCAGCCCGCGTCCCTGCAGGAACACAGCTGTGTCATCACAAACGGTGGCATCCCCATATTTCATACTCCGGCTTTCAACCAATTAGGAGTGACTGCGGCCCGTGCTGACTCATGGGAAGAGAAGGGGATAATGTGTCCTTCAGGTAATGAAGTTCTTTGGGGACTTAACATATATTTCATTGTTTAGCACCGTGGTTTTTCCCCTGTCACATTCCCACCGATGTGGCTTCATTTTGCATCACTGAGCCCGGAGGGTCGGGCGGGGATTAATATTCGCCAAAGTAACCAAGTTTCTGTGAGTAACGACAGGAATCGGACCCGCGTGTGGGGGAGATATTGGGCCAACATCGGACGGAGGCCTCAGGGGCATCTTGAGATGGCACAGACAGTCGGGGGGGGGGGCGGTAGGGGGAGGGAAGGGACCCATTGAGAGGGACAGGCTCACCTGGAAACCAGAACTTCAGGTTTTATTTTATTTTATTTTTTAAAAATATATTTTTATTGGTTTCAGAGAGGAAGGGAGAGGGAGAGAGAGAGATAGAAACTTCAATGATGAGAGAGACTCATGGATTATCTCCCCCCTGCACGCCCCCTACTGGCGATTGAGCCCGCAACCCGGGCATGTGCCCTTGACTGGAATTGAACCTGAGGACCCTTCATTCTGCAGGCTGACGCTCTATCCACTGAGCCAAACCGGCTAGGGCCAGAACTTTGGGTTTTAGAAGATGAGCCCCCAATCTAGAGTTTTAAAAATGGGACGTTTCTGTATTTCAAAATAGAGGCACGATTCAATGAGACAGACGGCCCTTAGCATGCCATTGTGTAACCTCTGGCATCCAATCCAATCACCTTTCCTCCCCCTGCGGGTAGACAGGTTTATTACAGACACACGGACTTCCTGTAGTTTCTGTCAACTTTTCTAGTTACTCCTCCTAGTCCAGAGGAGGCCTTGGGTCCTGGGGGAAAAGCCCCAGGCAGGGGGCTGGCCAGCTGGGGACACGCTGGGTCAAAACCCTAGTGGGGAACCGGAAGGGAGGTGTCTGTATACAGGTGATGTGCGATGAGTCTCATTCTCCGACTAGGAAAGCATGTCGCCTACCGTGGTGGTGGTGGCTGGCGCGCTTTCTGTGTATGTCGAGGCAGTAGTGGAACCCGACAGGGCAGGCGCCTGCTGCCCACAGTAGAGGAGTGAGGACCAGGCAGCCTGGCCGTGGCCCCCTGAGAGGAGGACCCTTGTCCCAGGAGCGTCCACAGGCTGCGTCTCATCGAATCCACATGGCAACGCTAGGCGGTTGTATGGCCATTTGTTGAAGATGATGCTGACGGTCCGAGAGTTTCTGCGGTCAGCCCGCCAGTGCGTGGGCAGGGACCTACATCTGGATCCCCTGCTGGGAAGGCAAGTGACCCTGGTCTCAGGCGAATCCACTGCTACCCCTGCCCACAAAGAAAGCATGACAAGTAGCAAGCAAACCAGGGTTTTCATCTATTCCTTTTAAAAAAAATTATTGATTTCAGAGAGGAAGGGAGAGGGAGGTAGAAACATCAATGATGAGAGAGAATCATTGATCGGCTGCCTCCTGCACGCCCCCTACTGGGGACCGAGCCCGCAACCTGGACATGTGCCCTTGACTGGAATCGAACCCGGGACCCTTCAGCCCGCAGGCCGAAGCTCTAGCCACTGAGCCAAATTTTATGGGCTCAACTATTCTTTATGGCCCCAAATTTTACAGTGGGAATTGGCTCTTACATTTGCATGTATTTCTATACAGGAAGCACTTTGTTTTCTTGATTAGCATAGAAAATGACCCCAGGAGGAGTTCATTTCTGGCTCCAGTAACCCGTGTTGCCGCAGGATGTTAACAGGAAACTCCTCTGGCCTGCACAGCCCACTCCTGAGTCATTAACAGCCCCCGGGTTTGGATGGGGCCGGTCCTAATTCTTCAACTGAGAATTCTTCGCTCCACTAAATTCAATCCATGTTGGAGCTATTAAAATGTCTTAGTGCTTAGTCTAAAATTACCTCCTTTCACACATCTCCCCCGTTACATAGATCTATAGCCCTTTGGAAAATGAACTGCTTTCTCATGGTGGCAGTGGAGCTTCTGTGATTTTAATATTATACAACTAGAGCCCCAGTGCATGAAATTCGTGCACTCGGGGGTGGCGGGGGGGTTGTCCCTCAGCCTGGCCTGCGCCCTCTCGCAGTCCTGGAGCCCTCGGGGGATGTCCAACTGATGGCTTAGGCCACTGCACTCACCAGCCATGAGCCTGGCTTCTGACTGAGCGCCGCTCCCTGCATTGAGCTTCTGCCCCCTGGTGGCCAGTGTGCATCATAGTGACCGGCCGTTCAGTCAATTTGCATATTAGCCTTTTATTATATAGGATGTGTCTTCATGAATCAGCCATGCAGCTCTAAGCTAGATGACAAGTCAATATAAACGGAAGTTGTGTCTCACTCCTGCCCTGTGGAAAGTGCCCAGAAATGGCCAGGACAGGAGCAAGGGGGTGGCTGTGCCTGCGCCCAAGAACACGGCAGGTTTAAGTGAGATACTTAATATTCATCCGTTCTTCATTGCAATAACATCAATCGTGCCCAATTCTCCTGGTGTTAAGGCATATGTTCTGCATGCTGTCTATACTTGCAGTGGAATTTCATTGTAATTGAGCACTAAATGATGTCCATTTATGGCAAAGTGGTTCTGGGATTTTTTTTTGAATAAATGGGTTTTAGTAGAATAGGAGATCCCAGATTCTCCAAGTCTATATTAGACTCCTTATGCTCTAATTGGCATCAACTATCTTTACTGTATTATTTCCAGTCAGTTCATAATTTCCCCGTGCTGAACAAAAGATGATTTATTTGGGAGTGAAGCAAGACACTGCTTTATGGAGGTGACTGATTATTTTTATTGATGTTGATTTGCAAAATATCTTCAAAAATCATCCCAATCATCCCTGTTGTTGTCATCTTTTTTTTTGAATCCTCACCCGAGGATATTTTTTCCACTGGTTTTTAGGGAGAGTGGAAGACAGAGAGAAACATTGATGTGAGAGAAACACATGGATTGGTTGCCTCCTGCATGAGCCCCGACCAGGCCTTGGGCCTGGGGAAGAGCCTGCAACCAAGGTACGTGCCCTTGACCGGAATCCAACCCGGGACCCTCTGGTCTGCAGGCCGACGCTCTATCCACTGAGCCAAACCGGCCAGGGCCTTGTTGGTGTCGTTATGAATGGCTGTAGAATTATAAGGGGAATGAATTGTATCGTTACAGTAACAGCAAGACCTCACTGAGTGCTTAGTGTGTAGTAAACACCCCGTGAATGCTGACATGTTACAGTTGACCTCACGGTAATTGAATAGATCTGGTGACCATGTGTATTCTAGTCCAGTGAGCTGGGCAACAGAGGTTAAGGGGTTTGTCCGGCTGAGGAGAGGCAGAGTTGGGGTTGAATTCCGATCCTCCGGGCTCAGGCCTGAAGGTCTGAACTTTCAGCCACCGAACCGGACGGCTGGTGTCGTGAGATGTAAGTGGATGGAGAAGCGATGGACCCTGGGCTGGTGAGAAATGCCCGTGTGTTTCTTTATCACAAGCAGGTCGTCTTATCAAGAGACCTCACAAGCAATCTCCATGATTAAGGGATAGTTATATTTTTCTTCCTTTAAGCTCAGGGATGGTGGGAGCGGATGATTAGGGGAAATATTACCAGAAAACTAGACACAGCATGATTCCACGAAGCGAATAGCCTGTAAACCAAATAAATTGCACTCTGTGTTTGTTTGCGTAGAAGAAGTTTCAGCAGACATGCAGCGGTGGCTGGTTAACCCCGGGGTTCGAGTGTGTGGCAGGGGTTCGAACATGTGGTCCACAGTCCTCATGCTCCGTTGCTGGCTGTGGGGGCCCCCAAGGGAAGGGGCCAGCCCAGCTCTGATGCAAGGCAGCCCATGACCTTGACAGAGCATGCTGACTTTTCTTATGTGCTAAACGAAGGGGTTGGGTTGAATTCAAGACTTTCAAATGCATTTCAATTGTCTTGCTGAGAATGCAGAATCCTACTACGCGGAACAGACAAAAGCAGACCATCTCTTCCACTTTTTTTTTTTTAAATATATTTTATTGATTTTTTACAGAGAGGAAGGGTGAGGGATAGAGAGTTAGAAACATCGATGAGAGAGAAACATTGATCAGCTGCCTCCTGCACACCCCCTCCTGGGTATGTGCCCGCAATCAAGGTACATGCCCCTCACCAGAATCGAACCTGGGACCCTTGAGTCCGCAGGCTGACGCTCTATCCACTGAGCCAAACTGGTTAGGGCTCTACTTATTTTTTTAAAAATATATAATATATTTGTACTAGAGGCCCGATGCATGAAATTTGTGCAAGATTAGGCCTTCCTTCCCCTGGCTGCTGGCACCAGCTTCCCTCTGGCACCCGGGACCCGGGCTTCCCTCGCAACCCCGGCTTCGTCCAGAAGGATGTCCGTTCTAATTAGCATATTATGCTTTTATTATTATAGATTGATTTCAGAGAGGAAGGGAGAGGGAGAGAGAGAGAAACATCAATGATGAGAGAGAATCATGGATTGGCTGCTTCTTGCACGCCCCCTACTGGGGATCGAGCCTGCAACTCGGGCATGTGCCCTGACTGGGAATCGAACGGTGACCTCCTGGTTCATAAGTCGACATTCAACCACTGAGCCACGCCGGCTGGGCCAGACCATCTCTCCTTGAAGTAGGCACCTCCTCTCCATTTGGAAACCCTTTGGACCTCCTTGGGAGCCACCCGAGGTCCCCATAGCTGTCCCGGGACACGTGTAGAAAACTTCTGGACTAGCTGCTCCCTAAAGCTCTTGCTGGCTCATCTCCTGGCCCATCACTCAGGTGCCCCCCTCGCTGGCTCTGACCTCGGCCATTGCTCTGGGCCAGCACCACGCATCCTATCGAAGCAGAAAATTGTATGTTATAACCCTTGGGATTCCCCCCTCTCTGTCTCCCGTATAATGTTACCTAAACCGTGTCTTCTAGTCGGTTGTTGTTTTAACGTGGCTCCACGTGCACGGAGAAGCTGTGGATTCCTGTGTGAGGGGCCGCGTGTGTCTAGGGTGGTGGGTGTATGTGGGTGGTGTGTGCTTTTGGTCTCGTGGGAGGGGAACCGTGTTGCTCACTCCCTTGTGCTCTTGCTTTACGCCGTGCAGACCTAACCTCCAGGGGGGTGCAGTCTCCGGGGAGACACGTGCCTGAGCCCCGGGAGCTCCCTGAGCGAGTGAAGCAGCAGAAAGGAGGCAGTGACCACCCACCCGCCCCGGGAACTGGAGACGTTTTACTGGCAGAGAAGGGGCGCGCACGTGTCTGTGTGTGTGTGTGTGTGTGTGTGTGTGTGAATGAGTGTGGGAAGGTTGTGTGCATTGGATATGTGAAGGGGGATGTGTGTGTTTTGTTTTGGGGTGTTATATGGGTGGTGTTACGTTGTGTTGTGTGTGTGGGGATTGTGGTGCGTATGGAGTAGTTGTGGGGGTGTATGGTGGGGTGTGTGTGTAGTGACGTGGGGAATGTTGTGAAGGAGTCTGTGTGTGAGTGTGTAAGGGTTGTGGGTGGGTATGTATGGGATTGTGTGTGGGTGTTTTGAGGGGTTTCTGTGTCAAGGGCTGGGTGAGTGTGTCTAGGGTTATGGGTTTGTGTATAAGGGATTGAGTGTGGGTGTTTTGGGGTGGGTTTATGGGTGAGGGGCTGTGAGTGTGTAAGGGTGTGGGTTTATGTATAGGGGGTGTTTGGGGGGTTTATGTGTGAGAGGCTGAGTGTGTAAGGGTTGTGGATTTGTGTATAAGGGATTGAGTGTGGATGTTTGGGGAGTTTATGTGTGAGGGGCTGTGAGTGTGTAAGGGTGTAGGTTTATGTATAAAGGGTGTTTGGGGGTTATGTGTGAGGGGCTGTGAGTAAGGGTGTGGGTTTGTATAAGGGGTTGTGTGTGGGTGTTTGGGGGGTATGTGTGAGGGGCTGGGTGAGTGTGTAAGGGTGTGGGTTTGTGTATAAGGAGTGTTTGGGGGTATGTGTGAGGGGCTGGGTGAGTGTAAGGGTGTGGGTTTGTGTATAAAGGGTGTTTGGGGGTATGTGTGAGGGCTGGGTGAGTGTGTAAGGGTGTGGGTTTGTGTATAAGGGGTGTTTGGGGGGTATGTGTGAGGGCTGGGTGAGTGTAAGGGTGTGGGTTTGTGTATAAAGGGTGTTTGGGGTTTATGTGTGGGGGCTGTGAGTGTGTAAGGGTGTGGGGTGTGTATAAGGGGTGTTTGGGGGTTTATGTATGAGGGGCTGTGAGTGTGTAAGGGTGTGGGGTGTGTATAAGGGGTGTTTGGGGGGTATGTGTGAGGGGCTGTGAGTGTGTAAGGGTGTGGGGGTGTATGGGTGGCCATTGATGGGCGTGAGCGAGTCCCGTCAGACAGAAAAACCCATGGCTAGGGGTGGAGCAGTGACCAGCACAGCGCACTGGAGGATGATGACTGTTTAGGAGCAGAAACTGGAAGAGTGGGGGTTGGGGTCGTGCTGAGGTGTGTGGTCCCCACCCTGTCAAGTCGCAGAGTCACACAGACAGGCAGCAGGTCCTCCGCCAGCCAGTCCTGAGTGGCGGTCGGTACAAGATGGGCCCCTAGGGAGCAGCGGGGCTCTGCCGTCCATGCCGACACCTCAGACACTACACCCCCCGCTCCGCTCGGAACCGTCACGTAGATACATGCCATCCATCAGGTCTCCGCAGTAAAGAGGTTAATAAGTTTACGCTGGATAATTGAAAGCCATATTGGTGATTAAAAGGACCTTATATATCAGTTTTCTGGGTCACCAGCGAAGTCTTCTCCATGGCCAGCAATAAAACACAGCCCGTGGCTGGCTAGACAGGGCGACGGCCAGGCGTTAAATTGTGTAGAAAGTCCGACAGCCGCTTCCCTCGCGGTGGCCGGCCATTCACTTCGAACAGGAGGCCGTTGAAATCTGTGGTTTGAGCCCTGACCGGTTTGGCTCAGTGGCTGGAGCGTCAGCCTGCGGACTGAAGGGCCCCAGGTTCGATTCTGGTCAAGGGCATGTACCTTGGTTGCGGGCACATCCCCAGGAGGGGGTGCGCAGGAGGCAGCTTATGGATGTTTCTCTCTCATGGATGTTTCTAACTCTATCTCTCTCCCTTCCTCTCTGTAAAAAATCAATAAAGTATATTTTTTTAAAAAAAGGTTTATGGGTTGGTTCTGAGCTTGCGTAGGGACATGCAGGCTTGGGTAGTTAGCGGGTGGGTGGGTGGAAGTAAGATTGCTGAATTACACAAAACACACACTGTGTGTGAGGGAAGTGATGCCTCCTGGTGTAGCACGAGGCAGCAGGAAGTGCTGAGAGAGCTTGTCTCCCCATTTATTTCCAATTGTATTGATTAATTGATTGATTTGAGAGAGAGAGAGAGAGAGAAACATTGATTAGTTCTGCTTTTTTTAAAAAAAATGTGTTTTTATTGATTTCAGAGAGTAAGAGAAAGGGAGAAAGAAAAATATCAATGATGAGAGAGAATCATTGATCGGCTGCCTCCTGCACGCCCCCCACTGGGGATCGAACTTGCAACCCGGACATATGCCCTGACTGGGAATGGAACCGTGACCTCCTGGTTCACAGGTTGACACACAGGCCGGGCTCTTCTGCTTATGTATGCATTCACCAGCTGATGTGTCCATGTGCCCTGACTGGGATCGAACCTGCAACCTTGGCTTATCGGGACAGTGCTCTAACCAACTGAGCAACCAGGCAAGAGAGCCTGGTTTCCAAGTTTTGGAGGCTGCATAAAGGTAGATGGAAATGAGACTGGGAGGAGGAGGTGGAGGAGCGGCATTTGTTTCCAACTCTTGGTATTATTCCTTAAGAGTGACCCCATAAAATGCCATCACCTCTAGAACCTGCTCAAAAGAAATATGTTTACAGGGTTTAGGGCAGTAAAGAATAGTTATTGTATATACTAGAGGCCCAGTGCACAAATTTGCACATGGGTGGGGTCCCTCGGCCTAGCTGGAGATCAGGGCTGATTGGGGCCCTCCACCTGGGGGGAGGGACTGTAGGAGGTTGGCTGTGGGAGTGCATTGACCATGAGGGGGCAGCTCCTGCATTGAGCATCTGCCCCCTGGTGGTCAGTGCACGTCACAGCTACCGGCTGGTCATCCTGTCATCTGGTCGCAACAGTCACTTAGGCTTTTATATATATAGATAAGTATGAATTCGTGGGCTTCAACTCAGAAATACTGCTAGATATAGTGGTCACTATCTTTTCTTGGACACTTGAATGTGTCTGATTTTGTCCCATTAAGAAGGAGAGGAATTAAGGTTGGAAGTCTTATAGTCTTTTTTTGTTGTTTCTCTAAGTCAGTGATGGTGAACCTAGGACACGCATGTCAGAGGTGACATGCGAACTCATTTTTTTGGTTGATTTTTCTGTGTTAAATGGCATTTAAATATATAAAATAAATATCAAAAATATAAGTCTTTGTTTTACTATGGTTGCAAATATCAAAACATTTCTATATGTGACACGGCACCAGAGTGAAGTTAGGGTTTTTCAAAATGCTGACACGCCGGGCTCAAAAGGTTCGCCATCACTGCTGTAAGTCCTTGTGAAGTTCTGGCATCATCTCACGAAACAGGTACTGTGTTGGGATGAGAGAGTGTCTGAGTGTGTGTGTGTGTGTGTAGGGGAAGTGTATTTAGGGGTTGGGAAGATTTATAAATCATTCCATTGGGGCTCTACAAGGCCTTCCGATAGCAGATGATTCCAAAGTTTGAATTACTCAGTTACTTTCTTCAAAGGCAGGTGATTTACAGATGAAACAAAGGAGGGCATCCTGCCACGTGAAGCTGAGGTGTGATTCAAAATACAGGATGGCACATCCATTTCCAAGGTGGTGTTTATCGAGTTTCACCACAGGTATCTTTTTTTATAGGGCAGGTCCTCTAGAGCAGTGGTTCTCAACCTTCTGGCCCTTTAAATACAGTTCCTCATGTTGTGACCCAACCATAAAATTATTTTCGTGGCTACTTCATAACTGTCATGTTGCTACCGTCATGAATCGTCATGTAAATATCTGATATGCAGGATGGTCTTAGGCGACCCCTGTGAAAGGGTCATTCGACCGCCAAAGGGGTTGTGACCCATGAATGCTGTGTTAAGTTCAGTTGTCTCTGGGGTCATCTGTGAAGTCTGGACGTTTATGACCTTTTAATTGAAGTATGGCCTTAGTGTTTCGTTCTACGTCCAGTGTAAAGGGACTGGGGACAGGTTGAAACAGAGACCACTGTCAAGGTTTGCAAGGCTTTGCTTGCAAAAGCTGCAGACAGCTTCTCTTTTCCAAACAATAGGAACAAACAGAAGTGCTTGGTTATTCAGTAGAAAGGGGAAGCAGTATTATTGACACCCAGATTCGAGATTTTTAAAAAAAATCCCAGAGTCCCAGCTGGTTTTGCTCAGTGGTTAGAGCATCAGCCAGTCCCGGGTTGGATTCTGGTCAAGGGCACATGCCCGGGGTGCAGGCTCGATCCCCAGGAGGGGGCGTGCAGGAGGCAGCCGATCCATGATTCTCTCTCATCATGGATGCTTCTCTCTCTCTCTCTCTCTCTCTCTCTCTCTCGCTCCCTTCCTCTCAGAAATCAATAAAAATATATTTTAAAAAAAATCCCAGAGATTTAAGAGCCACGAAGTAATTAACACCTGCAGGTCGCACAGTGGGGGCGTGTGAATTGCTCTCTTTGTTCTTGGAAACAGTGTCGTCTTGCCCAGAGCATAACCGTCTAGTGAACCTGGCCCATAATTCAAAAGAGTTTTTTTATTTATTTATGGGAGAGCTTGCTTTTTTCTTTTTTTTATCGTTTGTCAAATTAGGCGGCTAATCACCGAATGGATACTTTTCACTTCGCACGCTGACCTAACTTGAATGTAGAAGAAATTACAAAACGATTTCTCCTGCCAATTACAGAAGAAAGCAGACCTCATTCACCTACGGCTGAATCGCTCCGTCTACAAATGGGGATGGGAAGGTTTCTGTGTTCTTTTTATATTGGACATAAATTCGCCTCCACAGAGGCGAGGCGGCCTGTTTGGTTCAACTCCTATTAAAATGCCTTCAAGAGCCCGGCCAGTGTTGGTTATTGGTTGAGCATCGACCTATGAACCAGGAGGTCAGGGTTCGATTCGTGGTCAGGGCACATGCCCGGGTTGTGGGCTCGATCACCAGCAGGGGCCGTGCAGGAGGCAGCTGATCCATGATTCTCTCTCATCATTGATTTTTCTATCTCTCTCTCCCTCTCCCTTCTTCTCTGAAATCAATACAAACATATTTTCAAAAATGCCTTAATAAGAAAGCATCCCTCCCCCAAAGTCTACTTGCACATATTTCCCCAACTGAACGAAAGGATATGAGACATAGATTCCTTTTTAAATCTACAAGCGAAGCCTCCTCTCTCCTTAACGTCGAGCAAACCTGGGTTGACTTCTCCCATAAATTCCGGAACAGAAGGGTATAAATTGAGCATCGGAAGGACGCTGCCTTTTCTGAAAGTGATGTCTCCTTGCCTTAATGGGTTTAGCTGTGGCAGGGAGGCAGAGGCGAGCTGTCGGAACGGAATCTTTGACTGATTATGCATTTTTTTCCCTATTCATACGAGATAGATTCATCATCCCCAATTTGTCAAGCTGGCGAGGTGCCAATTAATTACACCCGGCGGAGCTTGGCTGGTGCTGTGCCCGTGTCAGCCCTAATCTAGTGCCTCATTTGCAGGTGGCCCAATGACGAGGTATCAGAGGTGGCGTTGCCTTGGCACTTAGGGTGATGGATGCCCCCACGGGCGGCGTGGCCGGTGGCGGAGGCGGCGCGGCGGGCGCCTCTCTCCTCGGGGCCCGAGGACTCTCGGCTCCCGCACTAATTTGAGGGCTCATCTGTATAGCGGATGCCGTCCTCCCGTCTGTCCTTCATGGCCGCGCTGAAGGCTCTCCCTGACACCTGGGCCATTGAAATATCTCCTCGGGTCCTACATTTCTGTCACGTTTGTCCTTGCCAAACAGACAGAAAGAAGGCCGCTCGTCCTCGAGCTGAGATTTCGAGGTCTTTTGCAGCTGAGGGGTGCTGGAGGAGAAGCCAGAGCAGGGTGGATACCAGGCATGTTTATGACCGTGTCTGTGTGTGCTGCTTGCGTGTTTTGTGCCGTGTGCAGGCCACGCCACGCTCTGGGACTACGGAGACTTTGCTTTCGTGCTTCTTAGTCTACCAGGCAACGATCTGCTAACGACTAGGAAGTGAGGTGACGCCCCCTGGATGTCAGGGTGCACCCTCTGGTGCCTCAGGAACTCATGTTTGCTGAGTGAGCAGAGCCGTGGGCCAGGCCAGTGGTCGGCAAACTCATTAGTCAACAGCCAAATATCAACAGCACTTCTTCAAAACAGGCTCGCCCAGGCCGAAAACCGACTTCTGCGCATGGGCCACGAAGTTTCAATCGCACTGTACGTGCGCGTCCACACGTGGTATTTTGTGGAAGAGCCACACTCAAGGGGCCAAAGAGCCACATGTGGCTCGTGAGCCACGGTTTGCTGACCACGGGCCTAGGGGAGTGGGAGAAAGGAGGAGCCAAGCTGAGATAGACCCCTCGCTTCTCGCTGTCACAGATGCTCTCTGCTTCCCTGCAAGGAAGTCCCACTGCTAAGTGAACGTGTCTGCTGAGCCACGGGCTGTGTCTGTGGCCCACAGTGTGGCAGGGACCTGTGCCTGTGGCCCACAGTGTGGCAGGGACCTGTGCCTGTGGCCCACAGTGTGGCAGGGACCTGTGCCTGTGGCCCACAGTGTGGCAGGGACCTGTGCCTGTGGCCCACAGTGTGGCAGGGACCTGTGCCTGTGGCCCACAGTGTGGCAGGGACCTGTGCCTGTGGCCCACAGTGTGGCAGGGACCTGTGCCTGTGGCCCACAGTGTGGCAGGGACCTGTGCCTGTGGCCCACAGTGTGGCAGGGACCTGTGCCTGTGGCCCACAGTGTGGCAGGGACCTGTGCCTGTGGCACACAGTGTGGCAGGGACCTGTGTCTGTGGCCCACAGTGTGGCAGGGACCTGTGTCTGTGGCACACAGTGTGGCAGGGACCTGTGTCTGTGGCACACAGTGTGGCAGGACCACATGGCACCACATCCCCTCGCATCTTGGCTTAACTTCTTTTCTAACTCATGTCACTTTCAAAGCAGAGTCTTGCGTCTTGACCCCGACCCCTGGGGCTCTAGGAGGGAACAAAGCCGACTTCTCACCCTCGCAGCCCACACAAAAGAGATCCTGAAAGAGGTCGTCCGTCATGTTTGGGAAAGAATCAAGTCGCATCAAAGATCAGTGTTTCATTTAAAGAAGGCTCGAAGGGCATGCATATTCAGCATGTGCGTTCCTTCCCGGTTCTTGCCTGTAATGTGTTTTCCAGTTATCAAAGGCATATGCTGAGTTTCCCCAGCATTTTATATACGACTCGTCCGGCAGAAGGTGCCGGCAGCCCAATATGTTTTGCTTGCTTTGGCGCTAACCGTCGCGATGAAAGGATTCGAGCGCCAAGGCGTCCTCTTTCTGGATGAACGTGGAGGTGTTGCCGAAGGGGGCACCGGGGAAAAAGAAGAGGAGTATTTGTTATTTCTGTCTTTGAACTAATTTCTATGATGTTTCTGTTATGCGGAGGGCTCTGCACGAAGCTTGCGGAGAGCTACAGGGATGAATCAGTCCCAGGTCTTGTTTTTAAGGAACTTTCTGTCTCATAAAATACCTTCGTTGTTGTGGTTAATCCTCACTCGCTATGTTTCCATTGATGTTCACGGAGAGCGGAAGAGAGAGGGAGAGACAGTGAGAAACATCGATGTGAGAGAAACACATCGATGGGTTGCCTCCTGCAGGAGCCCCGACCAGGGCCCGGTCCAGGGAGGAGCCTGCAACTGAGATACGTGCCCTTGACGGGAATCGAACCTTTGACCCTTCGGTCCACAGGCCGATGCTATGTCCACTGAGTCACACCAGCTAGGGTGCTCCCGTGTGGTGGTGGTCAGTGATGGAGGATGGGGCCTCTGACCTCGTTAGTTACACGATGAGGTCACACTGGGGCTGTGCACGTGGCAAGAACCATCCGAGAAAAACGTCAGATCCGGCTGGAGTGGCACAAATAGCAACCCGTCCGTGTGGACAGAGAGACCAACACTCTTCGGTTCATTTCATCCCCTTTGAAGCTTCACGGGAGTGGGGGGGTGGGGGGTGGGGGCTGGGGGGAAACCTTCCTCTGATGATAGGAAATGAGCAAAGACAAGAGGAATGGGATCTCTGCCCCAAATCCATCCTTTCAGATGAATGCTCACTAATGGATATTAAAACACGGTGGATTAATGGAAGCCTGGTAGACCAGGCGGCCGAACCAAAGGCACCTTCTTTCAACAGCAAGGCAGTAGAAAGATGTGCAGGGATTAAAGAGCAATTCAGATTGAATTACCCTCTCCGTCAGGAGTGGGAGGAGCAGGGCAAAGAGATGGCAGGTCCACGGGGCGGGGAGGGAGGGGTCATCCATTCACACTGCCGTTTGTGACTGTATAAATAAGGGACATGTTCCGATTTCCCATGCTGGCAGGTTAACCAGACGTGGGTCAGCAGGAGGCAGGAGTGTGGGATGCTGGGGGTTTGGATGAGGAGGTGTTGGGAATGATGAGGGGCTTGGATGGAGAGAAACGAGGGAGCCCACCAGGTGTGCGTTGGCCAGCGGACCAGGGACGGAGGGTGTGGGGGTGATATGCAGTGGAGCGACTTCTGGGTGTATGATTGCAACGTTGGTGATGGTGTTTGTCCTCTTCAGTGCTAGCTCCCCTTTAGCTTCAGGCTCTGGGACAATCTAAATCCAACCAGAGCAAGTTATCTTCACTCTGTACAGTGATGAGGGCCGCTGGAAACGAGAGATGCTGGTGGGCGGCCTGCAGAGGTGGACTACAGCCTGCTTGCCTGTCGTCACTGCCTTTGACTACAGCCTCAAGAGTAACTGCCCCTCTTCCTATAACACTTGAAAGTCTTTTGGGGGGGTCATCCTTTTTTTCTGCCTTCAAGAGTTGGTGGGGGTAGCCACTCTCTTAATCCGGAGAAACCAGAGTTAGTTTTATGGAGAATGATCTCTAGTTTCTTTTCTTTTTATAAATAAATTTTTATTGATGTCAGAGAGGAAGGGAGAGGTGAAAACATCAATGATGAGAGAGAATTCACCGATCGGCTGCCTCCTGCACGCCCCACACTGGGGATCGAGCCCGCAAACTGGGCATGTGACCTTGATGGGAATCGAACCCAGGACCCTCCAGTTTGCAGGCTGATGCTCTATCCGCTGAGCCAAACCGGCCAGGGCTAAGCTCTAGTTTCTAATCTGTAGGACTGAGAGTCTCCTGCTCTATCCCCTGCAACTCTAGGAGCATGAAACTGGCTATGCATCCGAGATCTTTGTGTAGAAGGAAAGGATCTGGTGTTGGTGGAGTATTTGTTACGTCCCCTGTGCTTTATGTACATTTTCATCATGAGATTTTGAAATTAAGACTTTATTGTGAGAAGTTTAACGTTCACAGCAAAATTGAGAGGAGAATACAGAGATTTCCCATCTACCCTTGCCCGCACACACATCCTCCCCCATTATCAACATCCCCTATCAGAGCGGTGTATGGGCTACAACTGGTGGACCTTCATTGATCCATCATAATCACCCAGAGTCCATAGTTGATGTTAGGGTTCACTCTTGGGGTTGTACATTCTATAGATTTCTACAAATGTGTAATGACATGTATCCACCATTATAAGATCACACAGAGTATTTTCACCATCCTAGCAATCCTCCGTGCTCAGTCTATTCATCGTTTTCTCCCCTCCTCTTAATGAGAATCTATAATAATAAAAGGGTAGCATGCTAATTAGACCAAACATCCTTCTGGACGTCCTTCCAGACGACCTTCCAGGCAAAGCTGGGGCTGCGAGGGAAGCCCGGGTCCCGGGTGCCAGAGGGAAGCCATTGCCGGCAGCTGGGGGAAGGAAGGCCTACTCTTGCATGAATTTCATGGATAGGGCCTCTCAGTTGTATAATGATTTGATGTGTAAATTTGATTAGAAATAAAAAATCAAAAACAAGCATCTGATACTCAAATTTGAAAGCCACAGATGCGGCATAGGGTCTCGATGGCTTCTTACGACTAGAACCAAAATGAGTTGGACATGGTATAACTAACCTATGTCATGTCCAAAGGTTGATGGATCTGGTATAGAAGTCAAGTCTAGGTGTATAATTAGCGCATATATTAGGGAAAGTAGTTATGAGGAGTCCACGTTGGGTTTAATTTTGTGTGTGTGGCAGGGGCTGTCCATGCATCGGCAGCTTGTATCTGACTGTAGGAGGTTGGGCTGGAGGGGCTCAGGTAACGTGCAATCAACATGCCGCGTGAAGGCGACCTGAGCGAGGACAGTGACGGGGAGACAGGAGGCAGGAGTCTGGCCCCTCCATCGTACCCACATATGCTAATTAGCAAGTCACTTCCCCCATGAAGATGCTCATTCAAGCATTCACATATTCAGTGTCTTACATACAGCACTGAGGTCAAAGTAATGACCTCTTGAGTCTCTAAAAATAGTCTCATGTTTTATGCTCAGTTGCTGCTGTTTATTTATTTATTTTTTAAATATTTTTTTACTGATTTCAGAGAGGAAGGGGAGAGAGAGAGATCAATGGTGATAGAGAATCACTGATCGGCTGCCTCCTGCACGCCCCCTAATGGGGATCGAGCCTGCAACCTGGGCATGTGCCCTTGACTGAAATCGAACCTGGGACCCTTCAGTCCCCAGGCCGATGCTGTATCCACTGAGCCACACAAGCGAGGGCCAGTTGCTGCTGTTTAGGCAGAGATGCCAATGGGTGGAGGGACTGGGGAGAGTTGGTCCAGATTCCAGTGGTTCTCAACCTTCCGGCCCTTTAAATACAGTTCCTCGTGTTGTGACCCAACCATAAAATTATTTTCATGGCTACTTCATAACTGTAATGTTGCTACTGCTATGAATCATTATGTCAATATCTGATATGCAGGATGGTCTTAGGTGACCCCTGTGAAAGGGTCGTTCGACCGCCAAAGGGGTCACAACCCACAGGTTGAGAACCACTGTTCCAGAAGCAGGAAGGGGAGGTGACGTTGGAAAAGGGACGAATGCCTCTACCTTTGCTTTGCTGCTGCATTCCCAGTTGTCAGCTGGACGGCAGGGGTCTCGGCGAGGCCCCTGGCCCGGGAGTATTCACGGACTCCATGACCTAAACCTCCAAACGGCTCCGTCCTTCACCGCGTCCAGCAGCCCCCAGCAGCCGTGCGTGGGACCTGGGCCTGCACAGAGAGCGCTTTTCATCGAGGCCGTGGGAACCCGTTAGGCTGACCTCCGGGGTGGGCAGCCACCTTAAACACAGCGGCCCCGGGGAGCTGTTCAGGGCCCCCGCAGACGTGCAAAGCTGAAGAAATGCTTGTTCGTGGTGGGGAAGGTGGGAGGCGTAGAAAACTGATGAGCGTAGCAGTGCGGTCGGGTGGAAATGGAGCAGAATCGTTAACTGGGCGCTTACCTACTAATTTGAGCTGGGATGCCAGTGCAGTGTTGCACTTCATCGGCAGCCCGGGTCAGACTTTAATGCTACATCATAAATTACGTACAGGCACAACACTAACAATTAGGTAATTATGGAGACCCATGCTGGTGCAATTTAACTGGGCAAGTTCAGGGCAGACATGACAGGAAGACCGCTTAACCCTCAGACTGCTGGCCCGTCCGCTCCTGGAGAGGCACACGGGTACGCGAGATGATGCGGCCGACCGAGTTTTCAAAGCCTATGGGTTAAAAAAAAAAAAGTTCTTGCCAGTAGTGAACCAACCGGACCAGAAGAAATATTAGAGAAGTGATAATTACATCTTAGGAAAATCCAGCCTTTAAATCCATACCAGCTAACGCCCCCAGGGGGCGGGCTGGGTTCCAGCTCAACTTTACACTTAAACTTAAAATCAAAGCTAAATTTCTCCCATGAGGAGACTTTCTGTAGATGGAAGGGGTGATGTTTCTATCCCAGGTCCCTCACGTTAATTTATGAGTCAACGTAGGAGATTCGCGGTGCATACTTTATTCTCATGTCATTCTTTAAAAAAAAAAATTATCTATTGTTGAAAGCGTTACAGATGTCTTTTTCCCATGACCCCCTCCACCTCACCCCCACCTAGGCCTGCTGCACTGTAGTTTGTGTCCATGGGTTCTGCATATATGCAAATAAGTTCTAGGTTAATCTCTTCTCACCCCCTCTTACCTTCTTCCCTCTGAGATTCATCAGTCTGTTCCATCCTTCCATGTCTCTGGATCTATTTTGTTCATCAGTTTATTTGTCCATTAGATTCCACCTAGGAGTGAGATCCTGTGATACTTGTCTTCCTCCGACTGGTTGATTTTGCTTAGCATCATACTCTCCAGGTCCCTCCGTGCTGCCCCAAAGGGTAAGAGATCCTCCTTTTTCACTGCTGCATAGTATTCCCTGGTATAAATGCACCACATCTTTTTTAATCCACTCATCTACCAATGGGCATTTGGCTGTTTCCAGATCTTAGCTATTGTAAATTGTGCCGCTATGAACATAGGGGTGTATACATCCTTTCTGATTGGTGTTTCAGGATTCTTAGGATATATTCCTAAAAGTGGGATCACTGGGTTAAATGGCAGATGTTTTCATGACCTGGGTGCATCATCAAGGTGGTGCTGGTGCTTCTGTGATGGGCGTCATTCATTCATTCATTCATTCATTCATTCATTCATTCATTGGCTTATTTACCAAACAGAGAATCTTGAGTACCTCGTCTGCTGGGCATGTGATATTGACCTCATTAGGTAGACATTGAAATATCTTTCTGGCCCTAACTGGTTTGGCTCAGTGGATAGAGCGTCGGCCTGTGGACTGAAGGGTCCCAGGTTTGATTCTGGTCAAGAGCATGTACCTTGGTTGTGGGCACATCCCCAGTGGGAGGTGTGCAGGAGGCAGCTGATCAATGTTTCTCTCTCATTGATGCTTCCGACTCTCTATCCCTCTCCCTTCCTCTCTGTAAAATATCAATAAAATAGATTTTAAAAAAATAAATATCTTTCTGATTTCCCAGTAGAGCTAGAAGTGTTGTGGAGGGTTGGCCCATGTCCCTGTATATAAGTTCTTTGGTTATTTCTGGGAGAGTTTTGCCTTCACCGTCACAGTGTGAGCTTGAGAAGATCTGGAGCTACGCCTTATCTCCCCTCTACCCCTGCAGCCCCAGCACCGGGAGAGGAGTAGAGTTGAAGAATAGACAGGCCTTTAAGAACCTCCCTGAAGAAATGACTCATTCTCATCCGAAAAATCAAAATAAAAATGACGGGCAGTTAAATTGAAGTTTTTGGAAACTACAATTGTCTGACAAATGAAATCATAGGTTTACGTCCCCCAAACAGAATTCAGAAAAGCTGAATTCTGGCTGGTAAACAGTTGGCTATTAAATACCGATCTGCTTTGATCTTGTTCCCAGAAAGACACCATGTGACCAGCCCTAGTGCATGCAGCTGAGATGACGAAGATCGTAGAATCAGGGGCCATGGGGTTTAAGACGGTAGGAATCATGGGGAGCTGAATCTTGAATCTGGAGAAGGCTGTGCATAGATGTTAAATAGGAATCCAGAGACTAGTAAAGAGTCCGGAGAAGAAATATAACTTTGTAAGGCATTGGGGGTCAGAAAAGCTTAGCTAAAGGAGCTAAGTTTTAAGGTCTCAAGTCTAAGGCCTTAGGTTTTCTCTTCATCCCTAAGACCCCATGCTTTTTATTAACACAACTTGTCCTGAGGCGAGGCAGAGGTATACACACTTCAAAGGGTATACAGAAGCATTGTCAGAATGGGGGAATTAGCCTACGGCTGTTCAGGTGTTTGGCCAGTAGGAGGCAATAACATGTAGATTAAGATGCCCTGAGCTGTCTGGCAACCAAGCAATTATCCCTTTTCGGGTTTGGGGAAATGCCCTCAGCCATTCCCAACAGGTGACTCCATGTGTGACTCAACTCTGTTGAGTCCCCAAGTCTCATCAACCTTTTGATGAAACTCTTGAAATTATGACATGCTGGCATTGGTCTCCAGCGGACTCCAGAGTAAATGTCTTCTGGTGTGTGAGTGAGTGTGTGTGTGTGAACTTGACCTAGGTTGAAAACCCTTGTTTTAGGGAATGAGATAATAGGTTAGCCTGAACTGCATGGAAGGTAAGGGTAGACGTGTAGGCCGGAGGGCAGCAGGTAGAATGGGCAGATCATGGGTGTAAGGTGACTATGAAGAGGGAGGGGACCGGAAGGGGAAGCTGAGGTTCGGGGATATGGCGAATAGAAGCAGTGGGTGGTGTGACCCCTGAGTGGCGGGCCGAGCAGTGGTTTTCCAGGGAACACGATCACTTTCAGTTTGGAAGGCCTGAGTCGAAAGGGCCTGGGGCAGGGTGGGTGGGGGCGGTCGTCCAAGCGGGTATCTCACGGGAATGAGTCTAGGGCTCAGGTGAGCCTGGCAAGGCTCCGGAGTTGGGGGGCCATTTGAGGGCAGCTGTCCTGTAGTCAGTGATGCCCCTCTCCGCCCCACGATAGCATTGTGTGTGGAGCTGTGCATATCAGGTGCCCAAGCGCACGCGGTACTTGCTAAAGTGATACAGGAGCGTGTGGCCGATGCCTGAGGCTCAGAGTTCCGGGCCACTGACGAGGGCCGGCCACCCTCCTGGAGAAAGATCACCGCGGCTTCCCGGCTAAGGTGGGGTGGCCCCTGCCAGGCTGACGTCCCTGCTCCAGGCCCCGAAGTGCTCCTTAAGACACGGCTGAATGGTCAAAGCCATTACTCTCGCTGCGATTTGTAAGGGCTCTCCAAGGCTTTGGGGGGGCGGGGGGGGCGGCGTTTGTTGGGATGAAAGGTGACTTTTAAAAAGTCAGTAATTATACTTCCAGCGAAAAAAAAAAGTGTCTTTGGCAGGGAGCGTAACTATAGTGTACAGGGCTCCCAAGAATTCACTCCTGGACAGGGCTTATATTAATCATAGTTTCAATGCCCAGAGTGCAGGTTCCCAGTCGTTAACCATCCTCTCCCCGCTCCTTACACCCTGGGCCTTGTAATCAAAAGAAGGACACACCCTTCACTATAGCAGGGCCGCTGTGCTGAATAAAAAATTATAGTGATTACGCGCGCGGGCTTCAGACCGAGCTGGGTCGCGTCATAACACATCTGGTAACCCCCATTAAAGGACTGAGTTATGTGCCGCTTGTGTTTTAATTAACCCGCAATCAACAAAGAATCAAAGGCCACTCCGCCCGGGTGGCTTTTATATTTACGACGGCCTTCACCTGGGCTCAGAGGCAGGTTTATGATGTGTACAAACGCGGAGGGTTCTAGTCCTGCCGTGGCTAGACCGGTCACCGTAATCGGCCAGTTAGGAGGCCGGGGTTTCAGCACCAGCCAGATGCTTGCAACGGCCTGCGGAGCTGCTGGGCCGCTTGGTGCACAGAAATGTTGGGGACAAGCACCGTGTCTCCCCACAGTGGATTTGGTAGCCACACTCGGGGTCCCTTGGGCTTCTTCCTTCCTAGTTTGTGAAAACGGTCAGAAAAAGAATGTGTGTGTGACCTTCTGAGTTGAGACCTAACTCTTCCCGAATGGTGAGAAAGGTTACAGATCCAATGAGAAAACATTGGAAAAAATATATATATATACATGTACACACACACACATACTAGAGGCCTGGTGCACGAAATTTGTGCACGGGCAGGGTCCCTAGGCCTGGCTGGCGATCAGGGCTGATCAGGGTCTTCCTTCCCTGTCTGCTGGCTGCTGGCTGGGGCCTTCCTTTGTTCCGCACTGCCCCTGGTGGTCAGTGCATATCATAGTAAGCAATTGAACTCCTGGGCTCCCAGTCAAACTCCTGTGGGGACAATTTGCATATTAGCCTTTTATATATATAGATATTTGTTGATTGCAGAGAGGGTGGGGGAGAGAGAGAGAGAGAAACATCAATCAGAGAGAAACATTGATTGGCCGCCTCCTGCATGCCCCCTACTAGGAATGGAGCCTGCAATCCCGACATGTGCTCTGACTGGGAATCGAATCAGTGACCTTTTGGTTCATGGGTCGACGCTCAACCACTGAGCCATGCCATCTGGGCGAGGAAACATTTTTATAGGAGAGGAAGTTCAGCCCATAGACAGCTGCCCCAGCCCGCCTTCCCAGCTGTAAGTCACCCTATATAATAAAAGGGTAATATGCAAATTGACCCTAATGGCAGAATGACTGGGAACAACCGGTCACTGTGACGCGCACTGATCACCAGGGGGCAGATGCTCAATGCAGGAGCTGCCCCCTGGTGGTCAGTGCACCCCCATAGGAGGAGCTCTGCTCAGCCGCAAGTTGGGCAGATGGCTGCAAGCAGAGCGGCAGTGGCGGGAGCCTCTCCCACCTCCTTGACATCCCCCAAGGGCTCCTGGGCTGCCAGAAGGATGTCTGACTGCCAGCTTAGGCCCGGTCCCCTGGGGAGTGGGCCTAAGCCGGCAGGTAGACATCCCCCAAGGGGTCCCAGACTGTGAGAGGGCGCAGGCCAGACTAAGGAACCCTCCCCCGAGTGCACGAATTTTCATGCACCGGGCCTCTAGTTTTGATATAAAATCTTCAGAACTTGAATGATCCCCCAGGTATGTTCCAGCTCCGTGATTCTCAGGTAAAAGACTCATTAGGTATGTCACGTCCAAGGTTATCTGAGCATTTCACTCACTGGGCTTGAGACGTGGATCTGGAATGAGCGCTCTGCAGTGACCCTGCTCTGTTCGGCCCCTCGGAAAGCTCACCACACCTTCCTGTCTGGGGATTTGGTGCCAGTTCCCAGTATAGGGGCTTGATTCAGATTTAGCTCCATTTCTCTTATCTTCCTTTCAAGAACTTAAAAAAAAAAATCCCTGTGTTTTGAAGTGTCCTATCCATGCAGAAAAATGCAAAAATATTAACATGAGCACACTTTGTTAACCCTCACCTATGTCAAGAAGTAGGAAATCAACAGCACCCCAGAAACTGCTGTAGGGTCCCCTGAATCGCATTCCTTGTTCCCCCAAAGTAAATGCTCTTTTGTGCCTGACTTCTTTGACTCACCATTGGTGAGATTCATCAACGTGCCTGCCTATAGCTGTCGCTCTTTTATTAAAATCGCCGTGTAGCATTCCTTCATGTGAATACATACCAGTTTATCTACTGTTTTGCTGCTGATGGAAATTCGTTGTGTCCAGTTCGAGCCCATTATGAAGAAAGAAGTGGACATTCTTGTACGTGTCATTTCATACGCATGGGCAAGCATTTCTATTGTATACTTGTCCTGCTGACTTGTGATATGGCCTCTGACAAGTCATTCACCATCTCCGGATTTATTTCCGCCTCTTTGAAAAATGGTAATGAAATCCACCTCGATATCCGCTCTCTATTGTGTCTCCACCCTGCTGTTTGGGGCTATAGCTGAGCTGGTTATCGTCCACCATCTTGCCTTTCTTTCCTGTTCTTTCTGCTGGTTTCCTCCGTGTAAGCATGTGGTCCCAGTGAGCTAGCTCCTTGACATCAGGCGAGCCACGTTGAATTCTCCCTTTGGACCAGTAGTTCTAGGTGTGGTCGCTGGGCCTGTAGCATCAGCGTGACCTGGGAACTTAGGAATGCACATTCCCAGGCCTCTCCCCGGGCCACGGAACCAGGGACCGGGTTTGGTTTGGAGCCAGCACTCTGCGTCTTAACAAGCCATGCGGGGACTTGTGACGCCCCTGTGGGGCATGTGCCAGGGCCAATTTGATGTTTAAGGGGGGCAGTTTGAGAATGAGTTATTAACAGTGAAATTTTTGCATTTCTTCTGGTTCTAGGGGGCCTCATAGACAGTCTGTAAATATATACTGTGACATAGTTATGCATTTCAGTTCTCTATTATACATTTTGAAGCTTTATTTGCTATTTTTGCATATCACTTCCTACTATTATTTTTTTAAGCAATTTCTTAGCGATTTCTTCCTCAGTCCTTCCGCTGTCCTTTCCTTCTTTTATTTTTCTCTCTCTCAGGGGTGCCATGTTCTTTGGAAGCTTGTTTAGACCAAGTTCATGGTCTTTTAGACTTCCTCCGCGTGAATGGGAGCTCACTTTTTGAATAATAAGAATTCTATGTGGGGGAAGGCATCAGGGTGTTAGAGATGCTTAGGTGGGGCATGGCCACAGAAAGGTCGGGAACCACTGGGCTAGACACTTGAGAAGAATAATTAGGTCCATCCAAGCTTCCAGGTGACCTCTTCTCACAGTAAAACGTATGCCCTGGTGCAGTGGTCGGCAACCTGCGGCTCGCGAGCCACATGCGGCTCTTTGGCCTCTTGAGTGTGACTCTTCCACAAAATACCACGTGCGGGCACACACGTAGAGTGCGATTGAAACTTCGTGGCCCATGCACAGAAGTCGGTATTTTGTGGAAGAGCCGGTATTTTGTGGAAGAGCCACACTCAAGGGGCCAAAGAGCCGCATTGTGGCTCGCGAGCCGCGGTTTGCCGAGCCTCAGTTTGCCGACCACTGCCCTAGGAGACCCACAGAAGACACACAGACATCAGTTGACATTTCCTTGGTCAAAATGAGGCTGGCGACATACCTTCCCAGTGACCCGAGGGAGGAGGTAAGAATGTTTGTGAACAGCCCAGATGACCACATGGCCATGAGTCCAGCAAACTGGAAAGTTGGGAAGGACCGAACAGGCCATCTGCTTTGGACTTCTTCCGAAGGGAGACACCTTCTCTGCAGTTCATGGATCGCCTCCCATGCTCATCCTGGCAGGAGCGTTGCCGAGGAGGGGCCCTCACTGCTTTGCAAGGAGGCCATTGTGCTGTGGGCCGTCTTTGTGCACTTGGTTAACGCCTCTGACAACCCGAGTGTCTGGGACGTGGTCTCCTCCTCTGTGTTCAGTTATGTGGCCCTGGTGCTATAGCTCATGTGGCTGCGTCTCTTTCCCCTTCTGTACACGTGGGAATACGATTACCCTTTTTAAAAGTCGAATTGAGGAGTCCATGAAATGAAATAAGGTCTACAAAGCCCCTGTATGGTGGGCATATAATAAAAAACCAAAAGCTTGTTTCCTTCCTCTTCTCCTGTAGGACAGAATGTGAAAATGTATAGAAAAGTAATTATTATACATGTTAAAAAAATAGTCTGCCAGCACAATTAAAAGATGTAGCAGTATTTGAGCAGAAGTGATTGTGAAGTTTGGAAGTCCAGTGGCAAAGATGAATACTTAACCAATGGTTCAATCACATTAGACATTTATTTAAAAACTAGAGGCCCAGTGCACAAAATTCATGCACGTGTAGGGTCCCTAGGCCTGGCTGGCGATCAGGGCTGATCTGCAGGGTGACCGGCAGGGCGATTGGAGGGCTCCTGCTTGCACCCGCCTTGGCTGGCCTGGTGCTGCCTGCTCGCCGGCCCCACCCTTCGCTGCTGCCGCCTGTCGGGGCCTGCAGGCAGGGGGCAGCTTCTGCGTTGAGCATCTGCCCTCTGGTGGTCAGTGTGTGTCATAGCGACCGGTCGTTCTGCTGTTTGGTTGATTTGCATATTAGGGTTTTATATAGATAGATAGATGGATATTTATCTTTTCTATATTTTCAATTTGTTGCCTGGAATGCACTCATTTCCCCATCTTTTACTCTAAATTCTTCCTATTTTAGTTTCTCCAGTGTTCAATGACAAAAGTAGCTTACGTTTACCCAGATTTTGGTGTTTATCACGTGGCATTGCCTACAGCTTTACATACCTGGGGGCTATTTTTGAATACCATTGTGTCCATGCTTGCCTTTTCAAATGAATGAATGGGTAACTTATGGGAAGTGTCTGTCACTGTCTCTAGAACTTAGTAAGTCTTCAGCATATAGCCACTAGTCTCCTTTCCCTTTGGGTAACCTTGGAGAACACTGGACCCCCAGTTCTTACGGTTTAAGTTCAATATGCTAAACAAAATTCAGAGACATGTTGCTTGTCAGTGTCCTTCATAAAATAGTACCATCATTTCGGACAAATGGCTCAGAGGA
The DNA here is from genome assembly GCA_036010255.1 of Myotis pilosus. NCBI lineage: Eukaryota > Metazoa > Chordata > Mammalia > Chiroptera > Vespertilionidae > Myotis > Myotis pilosus. The sequence goes on along the minus strand of JASKON010000031.1, from coordinate 6,651,218 downwards.
CACCTGGCTATTCCGTGTGAGTTATGATGATCTAGCAAAGCAATGGCTATTTGAAGAATGGCTAAAGGCATTCAAGAACAGTGGGTAGGCAGAAACTACAACAGGGTCGAGAGAATGCCACACGAGAAGGGGCAAATTCCTTTCTGAATTTTAAACAGAACGGAGGTTGACTTAAAGAGCGCTTCCCTCCAGAAATACTTGTTGAGTGATGCAACATTTTATAACTTACTAAATTAATTGGACAATGAATCTGGAGAGCTACACTGAGTTACCACTTTGAAAACAAAACCCCAAACAGAAGATACACACTCAGTTCAATGAATTACCTTATACTGTACTAGAGGCCTGGTGCATGAAATCTGTGCACGGGTAGGGCCCTTAGGCCTGACTAGCGACCAGGGCCGATCGGGCCTTTCAGCTGCCAGCCAGGGCCTCCCTTACCTAGCTGCCGGCTGCTAGCTGGGGTCTTCCTTCATTCTGTGCCACCCCCAGTGGTCAGTGCACATCATAGCGAGCAATCAAACTCCCGTCTCCCAGTCGAACTCCCGAGGGGACAATTTGCATATTAGGCTTTTATACATATTAGGCCCGGTGCACAACATTCGTGCACTTGGGGGGGGGTGTCCCTTAGCCCGGCCCACTCCCAGTCATCAGTCAGACATCCTAACGCTGCCACGGAGACGGGAGAGGCTCCCGCCAATGCCACTGCGCTCACCAGCCATGAGCCCAGCTCTGGCTGAGCGGTGCTCCCCTTGTGGGAGCACACTGACCACCAGGGGGCAGGTCCTGCGTTGAGCATCTTCCCCCTTTCAGAGAGGAAGGGAGAGGGAGAGAGAGAGAGAGAGAAACATCAATGATGAGAGAATCATGCATCGGCTGCTTCCTGCACACCCACTACTGGGGATCGAGCCCGCAACCTGGGCCTGTGCCCTTGACTGGAATCGAACCTGGGACCCTTCAGTCCGCAGACCAATGCTTTAGCCACTGAGCCAAACCAGCGAGGGCCCCTCCCACTTTTACATTCGCTCTGTCCCTCTCCCAGATTCCTGCCGTTGAACTTGTGAAGCTCACCTAGCCGAGGGTGCAACCTCACCGTAGTGTGAACACGTCACACAGCTGTTGGGAGATCGGGTGTAGTAACCTCACCTCTGAGGCCCAGGCTCTTTCCATGGGCTCCTCCCTACTGTCCCTACAGGGCCCGCTGCTCTCCAGTTCACCACGTTGGGCAGAATGTAGTTCAGTCTGGTGTTCAACACACGCGACTTCTGTTTTCTGCTCTAAATCTCCAGACGTTTTATGGACCAATAATGTCCACTGTGTACATGGACTGGCCTGGTAATTAGTACGGACCTCCTTCCAGGACCCTTCTCCATACAGAGGCCACCTCTTTGGGGCAGACCCGCCACCCCCGACCCTCCAGGCTGTGGGTGAAACCATTGAGTTTTATTTTTTTAAAAATATTTTTATTGATTTCAGAGAGGAAGGGAGAGGGAGGGAGAGAGAAACATCAGTGATGAGAGCAAATCACACTGATCAGCTGCCTCCTGCACGCCCTCTATTGGGGATCGAGCCCAAAATCCAGGCACATGCCCTTGACTGGAGTCGAACCTGGGACCCTTCAGTCCGCAGGCCGATGCTCTGTCCACTGAGCCAGACCGGCCAGGATTATTTTTTTATTTTTTAATCCTCACCCGAGGATATTTTTCCGTTGGTTTCAGAGAGAGTGGAAGGGAGAGGGAAAGACAGAAATATCGATGTGAGAGAAACACATCGATTGATTGTCTCCTGCACGAGGCCCGACCAGGGCCCAGGCCAAGGAGAAGCCCGCAACCTGGGCATGTGCCCTTGACTGGAATGGAACCCGGGACACTTCTGTCCGCAGGCCGAGGCTCTATCCACTGAGCCACACCGGCCAGGGCCCACCGAGTTTTAATTAGCCGCAGGCACAGGGAAGCTTGGTGCGATTTTCAGGGCAGCATTTGATGGAGGGGGAATCAGGGAGATGATGCATCGACTTTGATTAAAGACCTGTGATGACTCGAGATAAAAACTGACAGTTCATTTCTTCCAGACAAACTCATCTTGTAGCCCAAACTTGAAGTTGAATTGTCTTCTCATTTGGTTGGTGGGGCAGGGGGAGAGGAAGTGGTCCCCACAATGGAATGGTAACCTTGAAGAAATTTGCTGTACTTTCTCAAATCACAAATATTTCATCGGACATGGATTCATGAGATGGTTTCATGGACTTACAGTCCTTTCCCACGTTTTCATCCTAACAGAACTCCCCCACCCCCCGCCCCACTTCCTCCCAGGGCTCAGTAACATGTTGAGTCCTTGCACTGTGGCTTTCCTCTGGGGAGCCCCGTCCATGTCCATGGTGGATCCTGTCCTCCTCTTAAGTCATTTACTGCTGTGCCCACCCTTAAGCCAGTGGGAAAATGCCTCTTTGCAATTAAAACAAAAACGAAAACCCAACCCCCCAAACACAAAACAAAACAAGGAGAAAGCTTGATAGATAGCAACATACATAGAGTAACAAATGTGCTCTGAAAACCAACACAAAAAGTGTGATTCCCACCCCCCTAATTAAGCCAACATCCTCTTTAAAAAAAAGGAAACATGCCCTAGCTGGTTTGGCTCAATGGTTAAAGTGTTGCCTGTGGGCTAAAGGGTCCCGCGTTCGATTCCGGTCAAGGGTACGTATCTTGGTTGCAGGCTCCACCCCGGCCCATGTCCTGGGTGGGGTGCACACAGGAGGCAACCAATGGATGTGTTTCTCTCACATCGGTGTTTCTTTCTGTCTTTACCTCTCTCTTCCACTCTCTCTAAAAAAATCAATGGAAAAATATTTTCGGGTGAGGATTAACAACCACCACAAAAGAAAGAAAACAAATCTAAGTGATGATGGTCTTTTCTTTGATTGTCAAAAGTGAAATAAATAACAGGAAAGCAGTAATTCACCAGGCGGTAAACTAGAACACTGTTAATTATTCTCAGAACACACACACACACACACACACACACACACACACACACACACACACACACACGCACACGCCTGCCTTGATGGGAAAATCTCATCTCCCAGGGGAAGTGACTTACTGCAGCCGGGGGCCTCATGCTCTGGTCCATGGGGAGGTGGAGAGGGCAGAGGAGGAGCAGCCGGGAAGTAGCAGCCTGTTATCAGTAGATGGGAGTAGAGGAACGCAGATGGAGCCTGCCGGCAGCCGGCCTCCGCGTCCCCAAGCCCTGGCTCGCATACTTCTTTATGAGTCAGCCCCGGGGAGAAAGGAAACATAGTCCAGAGGCTGTGAATCAGATGTGATGGACAGTCCGATCCCTGTCACACTGGGACCTGGGAGATCCCAGGACTGACAGGCCAGCTCAGGGTACCGGGTTTCCGGCCAAGTTGTACATTTCATTTTGCACTTTAATTTGGTGAGGAAATGATAACCTGGTCACTTCTACGTTTATTTCTCACTACCCTGCTGTGTGTTCTTTTCCTGATTCCTCTCTTCGCGTCTTCTTCCCCCCTCGTTTCTGTAGCTTCAGTGACTTCTGTAGCCTTTTTGGAGTGGCATGAAGTGTAACTAAACATTTTAAAAGCAGCTGTCAATGTTCTGATGGGAGTGTCTAACTGTGATATTTTCCCCTCTAAGCATGGGAGGAAATGGAGTCATAACATTTCTAGGACAGTCTACATTCTTGGGAAGGAAACCAGGTGCCATTTAAAGTATTGTTTTGGTGCTAGTTAAAATATTATTCTAGCATAGCTAATATTTAATAAATTCAGATGTAAGACTCGACCATGCTCCTTATCTCCTGGCATATTTGTCAACAACGGTGAATAAAATATTCTCTTTTAATTAACTAATTAAGCAAGGGCACATTTTTCAGAAGGAGAAGTTGAGGCCAGAGGGCTAAGGAATGGTAGATAGGAGCACAGACCCCAGGTTCTTCATTGTCAGTTGAATATTCCAGTTTGGCCATTTAGATGTTAAAACACGCCAGGCCCAGGGAATTCAGTCTGCTTGCATTGGACCCAGCAGCAGGTCTGGTATGATTACCTCCGCTCCACAGGTGAGCATCCTAAGGCTGAGCCATGCGGTCCAGCGACTTTCCCAAGGTCAAGAACACGCGTGTAGCATGGCCACGATTAGACGTGCATCTCTCTGAACCCAGTGCTTGCTCCTGCTCTACTCCTCCACGTGTGCACACCCTTTAATGCAAGGTCGTGTTTCAAGACAGGGCCTCTTAGACACCAGGACTAATCACTGGTGACTTCCAGTTTTGCGTGCTGCTCCCCGATAATGCTACTCTTCTGGCCCAAGCCTCTGGCGGGTTCCTCAGATGTGCCTCACTTCTGCTTTCTCAGGGGCCCCAAAGCATGGCATTGGCTCTAGAATGCAGTGGGGCTCTAGAATGTGATTAGCTCTAGAATGCAGTGGGGATCTGGAATGTAATTAGCTCTAGAATGCAATGGGGCTATAGAATGTAATTAACTCTAGCATGCAACCGGGCCCTAAATGTAATGGGACTCTAGAATACAAGGGAACTCTAGAATGTAATTAGCTCTAGAATGCAATGAGGCTTTAGAGTGTAATTAGCTCTAGAATGCAATTGGCTCTAGAACGCAAGGGGGCTCTAGAATGTAATTGGCTCTAGAACGCAAGGGGGCTCTAGAATGTAAATGGCTCTAGAATGGGGCTCTGGGCAGAGGCTGACAGGACCCTGGTGGAGCCCAGTTGGTGCTCTGGGGAACCTAGTGCTGTTTCTGTCTCTAAGGAACAGAGAGACCTAGAGAAGTTCTTTTACCTGGGAGCTGCCATATTTCTCACCTGTGAATCCAGGGGCCTAGGACAGCTGATCTTTAAGCTTTTCTCTGGCTTGGAAACAATTGGTAATATTATGTACTCGTGCTTCCCACCAGTACGGGTAACTGCTCTCTGCATATCAAACTGACTTTTTTTTCCTTTTTCTTTTTTTTCACTATCTGACTTTTTTGTGTGATCTCCACAGCAGCAGTAAAATCTCTGTGCGTGGCATTTTCCCAATGCGCAGCAGCGACGAGCGATTTATATTTGAGACTAGTTGCCCATCCCATTAAAGAAAAAAAGGTGTTGGGTATCCCCATATAAAATGCTGATGAGCCGGATTAACTATCCAAAAGTGCTCTACGCACACACTCCCACATAACCGAGAAGCAGAGCGCGGCCCGCTATAGCGTGTGCAGAGCGGGAGCTGACACCAGGCATATTTGAACACCATGAGATATGGTATCACTGGGGACAGCGAGTGAGTTCAGCTAATAATGAGTGACATATCCCATAAAATACCATTACACACTGCTCGGGCCCCAAGAATGATGACATAATTATTAGGAGGCTGGGAGATTAAGATACAATTTTTTTTAAAAAAAAACCAACATGACAGGGGAGGGTGTAATTGGGGAGACAAAATACACAGGAAGTTGGCAATTTACATGTCAAAATACCTTTTTCATGTTTTGATTGGATTAGACGCCGCCTTTCCACTCCATTTATCCTGGCTTCAATTAGAGGCAGCCCAAGTGACATCTCGCGTTCATATTCTTGACACACGCGGCTCCGAGGCACTCTCTAATGCTAACCGACAGGAAGGGGGAGAGGGAACGTCGGTTTTGCCTCTGTCATGCACTTTTTACTTAACCCCTAATTTGTTTCTAAATGAGCCTGTCACTTCGGTGCACGTGGCTTTGTGCTTGGGCCGCGCGGCCTGGTTCTGGGGCAAGCTCTTGTCATAACTTCATGGGCGCCGACCCCGCAGGCTGGTGGGGAGACAGACTCCAAAACTGAGCAGGGCTGGGGAGGAAGCTGTGGACTTCTTGCCCTCTAGGCAGTTTGGCTCAGTGGATAGAGCGTCCGCCTGTGGACCAAAGGGTCCCGGGTTCGATTCCGGTCAAGGGCACGTACCGTGGTTGCAGGCTCCTCCCTGGCCCGGGGCCCTGGTTGGGGCTCGTGCAGGAGGCCACCAATTGATGTGTTTCTCTCACATCGGTGTTTCTCTGTCTTTCCCTCTCTCTCCCACTCTCTCTAAAAACGAATAGAAAAATATCCTCAGGTGAGGATTAACAACAATAAAAACACCACACAATAAAAAAACCCGTGGACTTCTTTTTTAAAAATATTTTTTTTTTTTTATTGATGTCAGAGAGGAAGGGAGAGGGAGAAAGGGATAGAAACATCATTGATGAGAGAGAATCATGGATGAGCTGCCTCCTGCAGGCCCCACACTGGGGATCAGCCTGCAACCCAGGCATGTGCCCTTGACTGGCATTGAACCTGGGACCCTTCAGTCCGCAGGCGGATGCTCTAACCACTGAGCCAAACCGGCCAGGGCTGTGGACTTCTTGAACAGGACAGGATAAAAACATATGTAGAGATGCCAAAGATATATTATCAGCATCGTCCCCCCCCCACCCCCACCCCGCCACGGGGTCAATGTCAAGCATAATTGCAGCAAACATGGGGTGGCCAACACTTCCCCTAATTTCCTTTGTTCCTTTCTTCCTGGGTTTTGCCTGGAGACGTTCTCCCTGCATTCAATGGAAGGCGGGGGTGGGAGTCGTGGGGGGTGGGGGTGGGGGTGGAGCCGGTAAATCCTGAGGTTTTCATTTGCCTTGGGTCCCTGGTACCTCCTTCTCAGAGACCAGACAGCCCAAGGCTAACCTGAAAACCATCAGCGAAATATTTAGGTCAACTCCTTTTCACTCCAGAGAGCCTCGCTCCTACCAATCCGAAGGCATGAGGTCCCCCGCTGGCAATTCTAATTACCTGTGAGATGAAAGATATTATTGCTGGTATAAGTTCATCTGTGTGATGGACAAGCCTTGCTTTCCTTTTATCAATTTTGATGATTTTCTTTACATGGGGTGCGGTGCGGCTGCTACTTCTAGGTACATTTCAGAATATGCTGGCAAAGGGTGGCCTCTGAAGACCCTTAGATAATATCCTGGGTGACTGGTGAAGATGCCCACTGTGACTACCCATCATTGTGAGGCTGTAGCTCCAGGGCCAAGACGGGTCTCAAGTCAACCCCAGGGCAAACAAAAGACACCCGGTAGTAGAAGCGAACATTTCTTACCCACAGCCATTCTCTTGGTCCCCATGACCTCACCTGCTTACTGGTTCTATTAACAGCTTTATTATTTATTTATTTACTTATTTACTTACTTACTTACTTACTTACTTACTTACTTACTGGAGGCCCAGCACGCACGAAACTGTGCGCAAGTAGCTCACTTCTGCTTGGGTCAGCTGGCTGCCCTGCCCATTCTCCCTGGTAGCTCCCTGCCCCTACCCTGCTTTCTGGGGCTAGTAGCTCGCTCCCCGCCCCGCCCACCCTGAGCGCCTGCTTGTTTGGTTGTGACCAGCATTTTCTATATTTGGTTGTGACGGCTTACGGCATAATGGCCACAGGCCTTTTATAGAAGAGAGTTATTTATTTATCCTCACCCGAGGATATTTTTTCCATTGATTTTTAGAGAGAGTGGAAGAGAGAGGGAAAGTCAGAGAGGAATACTGATATAAGAGAAACACATGGATTGGTTGCCTCCTGCACGCACCCCGACCAGGGCCCGGGCTGGGGAGGAGCCTGCAACCCAGGTACGTGTCCTTGACTGGAATCGAACCTGGGGCCCTTCAGCCCACAGGCTGACACTCTATCCACTGAGCCAAATGCTCCAGCCAGGGCATTGATCAACAGTTTTAAACTGGGTATCATTTATTGGAGTCACTGAGTGGTTGATTTGAGAAACCTCTTGAGATGATCAAGATAAAGGGGCTTTTTAAGAGGGACGTTGTACCGTATCCTGGGAGGCAGCGGAATGGGGGGACTCAGACAGCCCTGCTTCAGATCCCCTGCTGCCCTTCGCGCTCCCTTGGACTGGACCGGATGCAAGCACCCTGACCCTCTGTTTCCCCATCTGTCAGTTGGATACAGTAGAGTGCCGACCTCACCCTGCTGAAATGACGGGTGAATGAAATAGGACGTGAGATGCTGGCCAGGGGTCTTAGGAGTGCAGGTTGCTGAGGTCAAGGTTCTCCATAGAGAAGTGACCTTCGCAGACATGCCTCCCGAGCACCTCTCTCCTTGGCTTCTCAAGGACCAAGGCCAGGGGCGTCTGGGCAGAGAGTCCCAGGAAGTGCCCACTGGAACACCCGATCCTGCCTGGCAACCAGAGTCTCGGAAGAAAAAATCAAAAGGACAAAGTCCCAAAGGAAAGAAAATGAAATGGGCCAAAGAAATGTGTTCAGGCAGATTGATTAGCGATAAAGATGGTCTAGAAAAATTGTTGACTTTTTAAGAAATATATTTTTACTTAGAAGCCCAGTGCATGGGATTCGTGCACTGGTGGGGGGGCGTGGCCTGTGGGGATCCGCCCACTGTGGGAGCGCACTGACCACCAGGGGGCAGCTCCTGCATTGAGTGTCTGCCCCCTGGTGGTCAGTGCACATCATAGCAACTGGTCGACTGGTCATTCTGCTGTTTGGTTGCTGGGCTTTTATTATATAGGATGGATTTCAGAGAGGAAGGGAGAGGGAGAGAGAGATAGAAACATCGATGATGAGAATCATGGATCTGCTGCCTCCTGCACGCCCCCTACTGGGGATCGAGCCCGCATCCCGGGCATGTGCCCTGACTGGGAATCGAACCATCACCTCCAGGTTTGTAGGTCGATGTTCAACCACAGGGCCATGCTGGCCCGGCCAGAATGTGAGGTTTTTTTTGTGGTGATTTGAGTTCTCCCTTTTACCGTCTTCCGCTTGCTGACAGCTTCCGTCATTGTCATAAATATGGGTGGCTAGAGTCAATTAAATATGCAAGAGGAACAGCATACATTTCAGGGGAAAGCAATGATTGTTACACCTTAGAGCAGCTTAATGAGTACACGAATCAGCAAACCTTCGCCGTCATTTTCTCCTAATAGCCATCAAAATCTTTGTAAACCTACCGTGCAACACATAACATCTTGTCCCAGGATTTGCTTAAAAAAAAAAAATCAATGCATACCTAAGTTATTTGTGTCAAAACTCATTTATTTTCACAATAACACGGACTGTCAAACCTGACACCCTGCTAATAACATCTAGTGTATTTCCATATTATTCAAATATTTCCTGGTATGAAATGGGGACTTTTACTCACCCCGCCCCGCTCACCGGGAGGCACGCATTAGCTCAGTTCACACTGCCAGAGAGAGGTTACCTGTGGCAACTAATTATGCCACCCTTTATGCATGTTAATGAGTCTGTGAGCAGCCACTCTCCTCTCTGCAGCCAGGAAAAAACAATTCCAGCCTAAATGGGAAACCGATTACAGGCCGAACGGAGAGAGCCGCAGAGCGGGCTGTGATAATTTTCCATTTTTGATGTCCCTAGGTGCGTGCGTTTAATATTGCCGCCGTAACACGGCCCCACAAACTCCGTGGCTTAACACGCGGATTTGGTATCTGACAGTCCCGGAGGTCAGAAGTGCCGGGCGGTCTCACCGGGCTGAGATTAAGGTGTCGGAGGAGCTGCGTTGCTTTCTGGAAGCTTTGGGGGTGAAGGTTTCCCCCCTTTTCCAGCGTGGCACGGGAGACACTCAAGCCTCTTGACTTCAACTCAGCTCCCAGGGATAAAGGAGGCTTCAGCCATGATTGGCAGCCTCTTAATTAGGAGCTTAATGCATGGCTGCCATGAATAGATTTTATTTTCTTTATCAGGGGAACCCATGTGGACCCACTGCCTACCTTGTCCTGAGCGCTGGGCTGTTCTTTGGGGGGCCATTATTTTATTTATTCCATCTGAGAGAGGTAATATAGATAAACTAGAGGCCTGGTGCATGAAATTCATGCATGGTGGGGGCGGGGTGTCCCTCAGCCCGGCCTGCACCCTCTCCAATCTGTGACCGCTGGCTCCTAACTGCTCACCTGCTTGCCATCCTGCTCGCCCCCTAACCACTCCCCTGCAGGCCTGATCGTCCCCAGCTGTCCTCCCCTGCCAGCCTGATTGCCCCCACTGCCCTCCCCTGACAGCCTGATCGCCCCTAACTGCTTGCTCCCCTGCCACCCTGCTCTCCCCTAACCACCTCTGCCTCGGCCCCCGCCACCGTGGCTTTGTCCAGAAGGAAGTTGGATGTCCGGAAGATGTCCGGTTGACCCGGTCTCATTAGCATATTACCCTTTTATTGGTATAGATGGATGCTACCCTTGGCCCCATTTTATAGATGAAGAAATAGAGGCCTGGAAAGGTGAAGGATTTGCCCAGTGCCTCTTGTATGTATTGCAGAAAAATCTATGCCCAAAATGTAGCTGCCTAAAGCCCCTGCTGTTCTGTTACGACCAGGAGTTAGTGGGCCAGGGACCCAGACAGAGCAGAGTTAGGGTGGCTGCTCTGCTCCTCAGTGGGGCGGGGGGGGAGGGTGCTCAGGTAGTTTGGCTCAGTGATTGGAGTCAACTCGTCTGGCGGTTTGATTCCTGTTGTCTGTCAGATTCCTTGGCCCTGGACCCTCGTCTCACGGTCCATGAAGCAGGAACCCAGAATGTTGTGGGAGAACTATCAACCGGCACTCTGAGGGAGGGAAGTTTAACCTTCATTTCACAGCTCTCCTAGTCCAGGGAATTCCAGACCCGAAGCCTGAACTGAACTCATGGGGAGGCTCTGGCCTCTGTATCTCCTCCTGGCGGGCCCCTGAGGGTCCTGCAGCTCTGCCCAGGTCAGCTGTGGGGGGGCCCTGGGGTTAGGCTCTGCAGCTCCGGCCTAGTCCGTCAGAGGGGGGAGGTAAGGCTACAGTTTTAACCAGATATTGAGCTAGGTTGCAAGCTGCCCGCCCCCAATTTTCCTTTTCCACAAAGTCAGGGACCCCTTTCATCCTCCTGGGAAACGCTGTTGGGTCTCAGTTCCCCTGCCAGGGACTGCACCTCCATGGACGCCGGGTACTGGGAGGAGATACGAGCAGCCGAAGGCATATAGGAGAGACTTTATTGCAGACCAAGTAGCCATTGGGAATAAGGAGCCATCAGACAGAACAGTTCTTCACAGGAGCTCCACAGAGCAGCCGCACACCGGCCGGTCAGCAACACGTCTGCATACCAACTCAGACACAAGAGGCGTCTTGCCAAGGATCGATGTCCATATCTGGGTTATACAAAGGTACGCCTGACTGAGCGTCATGTACAGCAAAACCACCGTGTCCTTGCCCTTGCACATGCATCTGGCGCGTGGCCTTGACCATCCGGCGTACTCTGATGAGGGCTCCCACACTCACCTCTCGTCGTGACCGGCCTAGCACAGTGGAGCCCAGGATGGGAGAGGTGAGAGGACTTTGCACATGGCTTTGTCCAGAGCCTGGCCCTCTGCTCCTCCCCACCCCGCCCCTCCCTCCCTCCCTCCCCCACAAAGCCCGCAATGACTTGGACGTGGCCTGTGGCGGGCCCTGGGAGGACTTCATCTGCAGACGGCTTTTCTGTTCGCTGACGTGGGAGGGGGAAGCCTTGCCCTTGCCTTTGAGAGCGTGGGGCGGGAATGGCTGGGCTCCAGCCCCTCTCCCGAGCGCTCCTGTCATCCTACTCAAAGGCTGGAAGGCAGATGAGCAGAAACCGCGTCACAGGTCACCATCGAGGCTGTGGCTCATGGGAGCAGTCGGAGTCCGTCAGAAAGGGAGATAATAAAAATAAAAATGAAAGAACCTGGAAAGCAGCAAAATATCATGAGAACCCTGCTCGAGAGGGGGAGCCCGACCTCCCCTAATTGGAAAGGAGTGTGGATGTGCTGAGGACCGAAGGGAAGGACAGATGGGGGGAAGGGGGCCGGGGTCGCAAGATGCTGGGAGCCACTGGGGGCGGGGGGCTGGGCTCACAGTCCAGCGTGGGGATGTGTCTGTGTGGGGCTGGAGCTGGGAGCTGGGAGTGCCCGGCGCTCTCTGGGGGGCAGGGAGAGCCATCCTGGTTGGGGGCTGGCGGGACTTGGACACAGATGTGGCTCTCCTGCAGCGCCCCGCCTAGCCGCATCATCTGTTTTGCTTTCTCTATAAATACGCCTCTCTCTGCCGAAGCTGGTTTGGCTCAGTGGATAGAGCGTCGGCCTGCGGACTGAAAGGTCCCAGGTTCGATTCCGGTCAAGGGCATGTACCTGGGTTGCGGGCACATCCCCAGTGGGAGATGTGCAGGAGGCAGCTGATCGATGTTTCTCTCTCATCGATGTTTCTGACTATCTCTCTCCCTTCCTTTCTGTAGAAATCAATAAAAATATATTTAAAAAATAAATAAATAAATACGCCTTTCTGAACGCCGACAGGGGGACATTGGGGAAATGAACCCCCCCGCAAAAGCACACACACACATCACACTGACTATGGGCACAAAAGGCTTGATTTACGACGGGCCTCGCAGCACAGTGAAAACGATGCACTTTTTAAAAGACCGTTGGCCACACCAACGTTTTGAAAAGGCAACAGGTGATCGCAAGGACTGTAGCTGTTTTTCGAAAGCGTTTACCAGCCGGTGGGCAGGTGTTCTGAGAACGTTCTCGGGCGTTTTTCTCCGCGGAGGTGGAGCTGGAGACGGGACGGCTCCACGGGGGTGAGTTCCAGGTGCAGCCGGCCTGTTCGGAGAAAGTGCAGACTCAGCCTGCTTCTGCCGTGCACTGTGGGCCTGGGCCTGGGGTGAGCTTCCCACGTCCCCCCGAGATCTTGTCCATGTCACAAGGCCCGTCCTCTGTCAGGACCCGGTGGGGGGGGGCGAGGAGGGGGGTGAAACACCCTTCGGGGCCTCACCACCAACAGAAGCAGCCATGCTCTTGACCAAGCATGTCAAACTCAAAGGCTCACATGGGCCCAATAAACAAGGTTTACGTTTATTGTGGTTGGGCCGCAAAGAAACAAAAGCTTCCGTGTTCATAGAAACGTAGGTTTGTTTCGATAGAGACATGCTGAATGCAAAGGGCTGAGATAAGTGAGTCATCGTTAACATAAAATCATAGAACATTTTAATAAAAATTAGTATTTTTTTCTTGACCATGAACTCACCAGACACTGAGTAACTGCACAAATGAATAAGCGTCACGCAAATAAACCTATTTTTCTGGTTCTCCGAAAGCGACATATTTCCTGTGGCGCACACCAAACAAGTCAGTCCAGGACTAATGGCGTGGCCATCGGCTGCTGAAATATTCGCTGCTGGTATTAGTGGAGAGAAATGGTGCGCCTGCGTGTAAGACGTGTAAGGGAAATGAGTGCAGCTCGTTGATAGTAATCAGTCATCAGCGAACGTTGTAGTTCGTTATTAATAATTATGTATATTGCCGTAACCGGTTTGGCTCAGTGGATAGAGCGTCGGCCTGCGGACTGAAAGGTCCCAGGTTCGATTCCGGTCAAGGGCATGTACCTTGGTTGCAAGCACATCTCCAGTAGGGAGTGTGCAGGAGGCAGCTGATTGATGTTTCTCTCTCATCCATGTTTCTAACTCTCATCTCTCTCCCTTCCTCTCTGTAAAAAAAATCAATAAAATATATTAAAAAAATAATTATGTATAACAGGATATTGTAAAAATTAAGTGACGGAATTTTTATTAAAATGTTTCTGACATACCATTATATTGGCTGGGCCACCAAAATATTCCTTGTGGGCCGCAGGCGGCCCGCGGGCCGAGAGTTTGACATGCCTGCTCTGAGGGTGTGGGGCATTCTCGTCTTGTGGCTTCTGTGAGTCTCAGAGACGCTCAGATTTCCTCTCGCTGGTGGTGGTCGCCGAGAAGCATCTGAGAGCTTAGGGCTCATGGTTCATGGATGTGCAGCATCTCCGGGACAGATGTTTTGTGCTCAATGCCATTATTTTTCATCCCTCTTTCCTCCTCTTGTAGCTCTGAGCTGTCTCTTGGCTTAAGCTCATATTGTAGCATAGGTTTCTACTTACTTTTATTCATTTTTTATTATTTTTTAAAAATATGTTTTATTGATTTCTTACAAAGAGGAAGGGAGAAGGATAGAGAGTTAGAAACATCGATGAGAGAGAAACATCAACCAGCTGCCTCCTGCACATCTCCCACTGGGGATGTGCCGGCAACCAAGGTCCATGCCCTTGACCGGAATCGAACCTGGGACCCTTCAGTCCGCAGGCCGACGCTCTATCCACTGAGCCAGACCGGTTAGGGCTTGCTTTTATTTTTATGTTAATCTTCGCCTGAGGATATTTTCCCATTGATTTTTAGGGAGAGGGGGAGAGCGAGGGAAAAACAGAGAGAAACATCGACGTGAGAGAAACACATCATCGCTTGCCTCCTGCACGAGCCTCACCAGGGCCCAGGCTGGATAGGAGCCTGCAACCGAGGTACGTGCCCTTGACCGGAATCGAACCCGGGATCCTTTGGTCTGCAGCCGGATGCTCTGTCCACTGAGCCACACCGGCCAGGGCTAGCATAGGTTTTTATCAGCTTCATGGAATTCTATGTCTGTACTCCCCTGGGGGTACCCTGCCGACCTAAGACATGGACCGTAGTGGGTGCACAAAGCTGTGACTTCCTCTCCTTCCTCCCCCTCCCTTTGTCTCATGTCCCCCCGGAAACCAATCTGGGAATTCCGATGCCTCTTTCACCCTCCTTATACCTAAAATGTTAGACTCAGCCAGTCTCTGTGTTCATTTCAGTGGCTGGAACCCCAAGCCAGGGCCAACACATGGGAGAGAGAACTTTCAGGAAGCGAACGTCTGCACTTGATTTAGACTCAGGCTGGGTTCACTCAACACCGCCTGGATGGACACGGGAAAAAAAAGCAAAAAAAAAAAAAAGAGAGAGAGCTTTTAAAAGAGGCTCTTTCGAAATATGCTGACGTTGGGGGCCAGCGGGGCCACGGATGTGGGGTGCGTGTCCTGGGGCTCGCATGCCCCTGGCCTTTCTGTTCAGACCAAGGCCACGGCGAGAGTCACGCGTGGCCTGTGTTCTCCGGTCGCTCACACACCGCTCACCCTCTCTGAGACCTGCTTCCCTGCCCTTTCATCATTTTTACGGCTTTTCCCTGGAGCATCTCCAGGTCTTGACATTTCTCTTAAAATGAAGAGGCCACAGACTGGGTAAAGAAAGCTAATGAGGAGAGGAATAATGTGGAGTCCATTAGGAGGATGAATTCCTGGCCCCTGCCTCGGCGGCTAATCCATCCCAGCTTCGCCAGGCATGGCCGGGAAGCTCCCTCGCGTCCGGACAGGGGTCCTCCCTGACCCTCGGTGCTTTCTTCGCTGCACCGCTCCCCGGCCCACCGTGCCGCACTCCTACCTCTGTGGTTTGGCCTTTGCTCCTGGTCAGGCTACCTTCCCCAGGCTCTCCATCTGCTTCGAGTAGAGCTCTTTTATTTTAAATCTTGCCTGGAATTGAATCTCACTTAACAGCCTGCTGACTTCCCCAGGACTTCATCCAGCTCGTAAACAAATGGACTCAAAGAAGCTGGGTGGGGGTGTGGTCGCCTCAAGACGCTGTACGGCCCTAACCGGTTTGGCGCAGTGGATAGAGCGTCGGCCTGCGGGCTGAAGGGTCCCGGGTTCGATTCCGGTCAAGGGCAGGTACCTCGGTTGCAGGGTCCTCCCCGGCCTGGGACCTGGTCAGGGTGCGTGCAGGAGGCAACCCATCAATGTGTGTCTCGCACATTGATATTTCTGTCTTTCCCTCTCTCTTCCATTCTCTCTAAAAATCAATGGAAAAATATCTTCAGGTGAGGATTTAAAATAAATTTTTTAAAAAAGCCCTAGCTGGTTTGGCTCAGTGGATGGAGCATCCGCCTATGGACCGAAGGGTCCCAGGTTCGATTCCAGTCAGGGCACATGCCCAGGTTGCAGGCTCAATCCCCAGTGTGGGGCGTGCAAGAGGCAGCCAATCATAGATTCTCTCACATCATTGATGTTTCTCCCTCTCTAGCCTTCTCCCTTCCTTTCTGAAATCAATAAAAAATATTTTTAAAAATTTAAAAAAGACACAACACAGAGGATGCTAGGAGGGTCTTGCTCTGTCCAGACTGTGTTGTCTTGGGCTGACCCAGACCTACACCAGCAGGCGTGGCCTCACCCCACACCCCACACCCCTGAAATGCTCCCAGCCACCAGGACGCCGGCGTCTTCATGACCCCGTGGCTGGTACGAGGGGCCACTGTGGATCTGTGATAACCAAATGGTGAAAGGCTGCCCTCACTCTAAGTGAATGAAAGCAGAGAGCGTGGCTTTCGGCTGTGACGCAGGGAAGGCCTGTGTGTGTGTGCGTGCGTATGCGTGTGTGTGTGTGCATGCACACACGTGTGGGCTGCAGCGGGATGGGGGGCGGTGGCTTCCTCTAATAGTGTACAGATGTTGCTTGGAGAATGCAGGTCGTCTCAGGGGCTGGAGAGCAGTCAGGTCAGGACTGAGCCTCGCCAACTTGGGGCTGTTGAATACTGAGCTTGAGCTGGGGCGTGGGCTCGGGGCCAGACGTCTGAATCCTCACCCCTGCCTCTGGCCTTCAGCCAGCGGTGGGCCCCTTACCGTCTTTCCATCTGTGTTTTACAGAAGGATTTTACGCGCATATCGCTAAGGTGGTTGCGAGGATCAAACAAGAGAGTGGGTGTGACGAGGCCTTCTATAGGAAAAGGTTTCTAACAGTAGGAGGCAAAGCTTTCATATCAGTTCAAATTAGGTTTGGTGGCTCATAGGAGGACAAAACCCCTCCATCAAATACTTCCCTCTCTTGCGAAAGCTCAGAGGTGTGTGTTCCTGGGCAGGAGTGGCAGCTCCATGAAGTGGTCTGCCTCTCAGGCTGCGTCCTCATGGCCCAGAATGGCTGCCAAGGCTCCGGCCATCACATCCTGGTACCGGTTAGCAAGATGATGGAGAAAGGAGGGAGGTGCCTTTCTCATGAAAAGACTTGTTGAAAGTTGCACAGAAATTTTGCTCCTATATAGCTGTGCTTGCTAACTCCTCCTTTTTGCTGTTATTACCATAAAAATGACATATTTACATGTGTGTGCCCATCAATGCAGACTTATCATTATGACTATTCAGTTTTCTTTTAAGTCAGGAGAAACAGAGCATTATAAACCGAAATAAATTTATATTGTACTTTATGTTTACCTATGGACAAGTGTATCTTATTTCATTGAGTTTTGTCTTATTGTGCATTGCAGATATTTCATCCACATCGAGGCAAGACCCTCCACCAGGCAAGACCCTACAACTTGCCGATGGCTCAGATACTGGTAAGAATTTTATAGTAACAATTTTTAATTAACATATGTATATATATTTTTTAATGCTGTTGCAGACATAGTAGACTATGGTGGAGTGTAAACATAACTTTTATGTACACTGGGAGACCAAAAAATGCGTGACTTACTTTATTGTGATATTTGCTTTATGGTGATGGTCTGGACCCAAAGCCAAAATATCTCTGAGGTATGTCTATAGTTACCTTTCCTGATATACTTTTTATTTTTTTAATCCGGAGATAAAGAATTATTTCCTAATGTCCTTTCATTTCAGTCCGAAGGACTCCTTATAGAGCAAGTCTAGCAACACGTTCAGGTTTTGCTGGTGTGGGAATGTCCTAATTTCTTCTTCATTGTTGAAGGATAATTTTGCTGGCTATCGAATTCTTGGCCAGCATTTTTTTTCCTGTTGGCACCTTGAATATGTCATCCAATGTCTTCTGGCCTCCATGGCTTCTGATGAGAAATTAGCTGTTAGTCTTCTGGCCATTTGAAGTCTCTATGTGGTTTGCTTGGTGGTCAGCTGATGGGGCAGATTTCCTCAAGTGCCTGGAGACAGTAAATCTCTAAATCATTTCAAATACAAAATAGGCTTTTAAGTGGAGTCTTCCAAAAAAAAAAAAAAGCACCCAACAGGTCTGACCAGACAGGCCAGGGACCAACAGTTCCTGGAAAAGGAGGCTTTGGTGCAGCTCCAACTCCATGAGCTCCCTCTGGAGGCTCCAAGTCTACCCCAGGAAGGTGGGTTGTCCCTTTTCAAGGCCATTGCAGAGCCGGAGAGCGAGCCATGGGACTAACGCAAGCGCAAAACCACCACGCTCACTGCTCTTGGCTCTTTTTTTGAAAATACATGCTTTGCCAGTGGCTGGGAGCCTTGGATGAATTTCTGAAGTTTTGAAAACAGTTGATTGACACTGTCGGTTTTTGTCAACGTTCTCATTCCTTCTACGGAGAAGAGAATCTTTGGAAGTCTTTACTGCCGACTTTACTCATCAGTTTTTTAAAAAATTAGTCATCAAGACAGTAGTCACGATGAGTTGCCAAAAGAACATAGTTCTGGAGTGTGACTTTTTGGGTCCGCTTATTGACTGTGGCCTTTGGCAAGTTACTCACCATCTTTGTGTCTCAGCATTCGCTTACAAATGGGGCATATTGATAATACTCGCTCAATTGGTGGGTCGTGACCATGTAAAACAGTGATGGCGAACCTATGACACGCGAACTCATTTTTTTGGTTGATTTTTCTTTGTGAAATGGCATTTAAATACATAAAAGAAATATCAAAAATATAAGTCTTTGTTTTACTATGGTTGCAAATATCAAAATATTTCTCTATGTGACACAGCACCAGAGTGAAGTTAGGGTTTTTCAAAATGCTGACACGCCGAGCTCAAAAGGTTCACCATCACTGATATAAAATGAATTAAGATGTGAGGATGCTTAGCGTGGAATAAAGATTTGGTGCATCGTAGCTGTTACTACCGTCCCTCTGGAGTCTCACCACATTCCTGAGCGGTTAGTAGGGCAACTTCTAAAGTGATGTTGAGAGAAATATTTACTGAAGTCACGGAGGTACGGAGTGGTTGATTCAGCCAACCTTGCAGGATTAGAGATAATAAATGTAAGACTTTGAGCTGGTGCCGATTAGATGCTCATTAAATGGGAAGTACTCCTACTAATTAGGGCTCTGGTATCTTCTCCACAATGGTGTACAGTCCATAGCTTCCTTGAAGATTTCATTTCATTTTTTTAAAATAAGAATTCTAGAGGCCTGGTGCATGGATTCGTGCACGGGTGGGGTCTGGCCGGCCAGCCCTGATGGGGGCCGATTGGGCGGGGGGGATAGGGGGATGTGGGAGTTTGGCCGCTGGCCCCACCCCCGATCAGGGTTGGCTGCCGCAGTGCACGTCATAGCGACCAGTCATTCTGGTAATTCATTGTTCTGGTCGCTTGGCTTTTATATACATAGATGTGTGTTCGGATTCAGAGGTATCTTGTAGCCGGCCTGTGAGTTCTGGTGAAACTTTTCTGTGTCTGATATCTGGGTTTCGGCAGAAGTCGAAGACTCAGACCAAGGGTCGGCCTCGATGGGCCTCCAGGCCTGGTGGTGGCTACCTGGGCCAGCAAGGTTAGCTTGATGTGAGTCCTCCACACCTTCTGGAAAGTACCGTCACTTCTGAAGATCTTTCGGGGGCTGAGGGGCAAGGGAAAGGTCTCTCAAAGCACAGGGTACGGGCGAAAGCGGTGATCACGAGCAGCTGACCGTGGAACGGGTGGCCTGCAGAGATGCCCGCTGTGCATCACGGCCGATGCGGTTGCCAGCGTATAACGCTCCCCACGGTGATTTTACAACCGTTTCCTTTCTTCCCGGCGTGGCTGTAGCCGTAAAATGGCTGTCATGAGCAGAATGGCCATGAAGTGAGACGGGGGAGTTTCAAGGACCCGCCGATTGTCGTGGGGAAGAAAGGGGGCTCAGGGTGCCAGCGAGAAGATAAAGCAAAGGAGGGTGGGGAGGTGAGGGGCCCAGTGCCTCCTCTGTACCAGAGTTTGTCCTGGAGTCAGTTTTAATGGCGAGAAAAGAGAGCACTTCCGGGCTGACGCCACCAGGTGGCGCCGTTGAAAACACGTCTCAGAAAAGGCCCCTTCGGAGAATTAGAATTTAGAAAATTTGATGGGTTTAGAGGCGGAAACAGTACTCGCTTACTTGTGGATGGAGAGTACATGCGAGCTTATTATGTGATCCTCTGTACGGTGTGTGTGTGTGTGTGTGTGTGTGTGTGTGTGTGTGTGTGTTGCAGTTTTAGACAACGAAAGACCCTTTTTCTCAAGAGATACAACTTCGACGTGGCCAGATTTTGTCAGGGGCAAGTTTGAACTACGCGATTTAGGGAGGCATTGATCTAGCTTCTGATTAATATGAATACGTTTTGTGTTTTCTGTTTTCTTAGCCTCAGACTATAATAAGCCTATACTTTCAATTTTCTTCTTATCCCCACCAAGAGGTGGGCGGGGGGTGGGGGGTGGAGGGAGAAACGACTAAGTGGTCCCATTTCACAATTATGAAATTTTAGCTCTGATACACATGGTATCTCTATATATACTATCAGGTATTACATATTCTGAATAGCCACCTCCTCCTTGCACCCTCTCCTGACACATCATGGATTGGCTGCCTCCTGTACACCCCGTACTGGGGACCAGCCCGCAACCCAGGCATGTGCCCTAGCTGGGCATTGAACCATGACCTCCTAGTTCAGTGGTCGGCAAGCCGCGGCTCGTGAGCCACATGCGGCTCTTTGGCCCCTTGAGTGTGGCTCTTCCACAAAATACCACGTGCGGGCGCGCACGTACAGTGCAAAGTTGACTTAAAACTGTAAGTAAAGTTTATGAAGTTAATTTTAGGGAACGCTGTGGAGTGAAAGAAGATGTAGTGTCGAGGACGGAGAAAGGTGTGTGGAGATGGTTTGGACATACAGAGAGGATGAACGAAAGGAGATAGAGAAACAAGTAAGACGAGTGTGGATGGGAGAGTTGGAAGGGGTCGACCTCAGCGAACGTACCTCCATCAGATTGCGGACGTTTCTAGCAAAGGCCAGTTTAGGAGTTACCCTAATTAAGTGAATAACAATGTACCTACCTATATAGTTTAAATTTAAAACATTTGGCTCTCAAAAGAGATTTCCATCGTTGTACTGTTGATATCTGGCTCTGTTGACTAATGAGTTTGACAACCATTGTCCTAGTTCATAGGTTGATGCTCAACCACTGAGCCACACCAGCTGGGCATAGCATGGTACTTTTCATAAATATTTACCTAAATGAGGAAAAAAGCTAAATACCGAGAAAGGCTTTTGGAGGAGGACATCCCTTGTGTGGGTTTTCCGCTCACCTGGCCGCAGGTGCCAGTGGCACAGGGGAGTGGGGGAGGCATTGCAACTTGCAGGGGTGGCAGGCAGTCTCCCCGCCTTCCCGGTGCAGCCTGTTCTCTGGTCCCCGATTCCAGGGCTCTACCTGACCCTGCTGTGACCCGTGCCCTGAGCCAGGGTTTCTCTGCTCCCGTTTTTCCAGAATGATCTCAGACCTTGTAGGAGTCGGAGGGCGGCAGTGGCTGTGTGGGGTTGCGTGGGGCCCTGGGGTCCAAAGCCCCATCGTTTCAGGACCAGAGAGAACGTCCAGGCGTCTGCCTCCCCCTCCCAGCTGGGGTGCCTGCCCTGCTGTCCAAGATCCCAGGATTCTGCTGGGCCAGCCCGACCCCTCCATCAAACCTCTGTCTCCACGGTGACTCGCTCTCCTCTTTATCCTTGTCATTCAACCTCCTTAAACATTCCTTTTTGGAGAATCTCTTTCCCTCTGAGACGGCATGGAGGGACCTGGAGGGTATCACGCTCAGTGAAATAGGTCAGTCAGAGAAAGATGAGTATCCCATCATCACACTCATAAGTGGAATCCAGTGAACAAAATAAACTGATGAACGGAGTGGATCCAGAGACATGGAAGCATGGAACAGAGTGTGGGATCTTGGAAGGAAGGCGGGGGAGGGTGGGTGGCTGGGAGGTAATCAACCAAGGACCTTGTATGCATAGATGCATGGTCTATGGACACGGACAGTAGGGTGTTGAAGGCCTGGGGTAGGTGGGTGGGGGGGACTGGAGGGAGCCAATGGGGGGTAAGGGACATAGGTAATACTTTTCAACAATAAAGAGTCATTTTAAAAATTTTCTTTTCTACCATTTCAGTGGTTCAGTCCACCAATCCCACCAGCTCTCACAGGAGCTTGTTTTATTGGGCTTTGTCTTTTCTTTTATCAAATGGACTAAAGAAAAGAATTTCCTGTTCCCCGGATTGTCCCAGAGGTTGAGTTCAGTTTGGGAGGGAATGAACCACAGGGCTTCTGGGGGCGACCGCCCCCCCCCCGCCTCCCCACCCCCCTGCCACACCCCCTTCCTCTTCCCGGGAAGACTCGTGGGTTCCGAGGAAGTGTTGTTGAAATAGCCAGGGGATCGCGGTTTTGAAAACCACCACCAACTCCAGCCACAACAACCTCTCCAGTGGCCTCCTCTTCCTCCTTCTCCACAGTTTCCAACTGTAACATGTTAATAGCCAGTTTTCAGCCTGCTCTCTGGTTTCAGTCTGGAGCAAGCATGTCCAACTCAAAGGCTAACACGGGCCCAATAAACAAGGTTTAAGTTGACGTGGCCGCAAAAAAACAAAAGCTTCCATTCTCATAGAAACGTAGGTTTATTTCGAAAACTATAGTATATAAGAAACAGCACAGGAGCAATGATAAAATTCATGTTTTCTTCCTGGCACTTGGCATCTCCTCTCTGCTACCATCTTTCTTACTTTGGGGGAAGTCTTGTTCACAGCGATCACTTTCAACACTGACCCACAGCCCTGACTGGTTTGGCTCAGTGGATCGAGCGTCGGCCTGCGGACTGAAGGGTCCCAGGTTCGATTCCAGTCAAGGGCATGTACCTTGGTTGCGGGCACATCCCCAGTGGGGAGTGTGCAGGAGGCAGCTGATGGATGTTTCTCTCTCATCGATGTTTCTAATTCTCTGTCCCTCTCACTTCCTCTCTGTAAAAAAATCAATAAAATATATTTTTAATAAAAAACACACAAAAAAACTGACCCACAGTGAATGTCAGCAATTCCAGATCTGACAGACTGATTTCCTTTCACGATTGTAAATAGCTGCTCACACCATTATATGGGCTGGGCTGCAGAAATACTCATTGTGGGCCGCATGGGGCCCGTGGGCTGCGAGTTTGACATGCTTGGTCCAGAGCAGTGGTTCTCAACCTTCTGGCCCTTTAAATACAGTTCCTCATGTTGTGACCCAACCATAACATTATTTCCGTGGCTACTTCATCACTGTCATGTTGCTGCTGTGATGGATCGTCATGTCAATATCTGATATGCAGTATGGTCTGAGGCGACCCCTGTGAAAGGGTCGTTCGACTGCCAACGGGGTCGCGACCCACAGGTTGAGAACTGAGGTTTAGCCTTTCCGAGAATGCTGTATAAAAGGCTCTTACAGCAAGTAGTCTTTTGCAGCTGTCTGCCTTTACTTTCCTAGGGCTTTTGAGATTCATTCATGTTGTTTTAGTATCATTAGCTTCCCCCCTCCTCCCTTCTTTCTTCCCTCCCTCCTCCTCCTCCCTCGTACCTTCTTCCCCTCCTCCATCCATCCTCCCTTTCTCTCTCCCTCCCTCCCTCCCTCTTCCCCCTTCCCTCCCTCCCTCCTCCCTCCTTCCCTCTTTTCCTTTCTCCCTCTTCCTCCTCCCTCCCTCCCTCCCACCCTCCCACCCTTGTACCCATTGCACCTAAAGCAGTTGGTACATTTTCCGAGGAGACATCGAATTTATGCTGCTCAGTGATCCTTAGTCCCAGGCTGAAGGGCAGAGACACCTGCTGCCCCCTGCACACTGTCATTGGCCTCCGCAGGACAGGCCACAGTCCAGCCAGGGCGCTGGCTTCATTGTCCCGTTGTCCCGAATGGAGATCTGACCCGCCTCTCCTCCCCCTGGCAGAGCTCACAGTGTGCTGGGCGGTGCTTGGAGGGGCTCTGAGGCCCCCCCACCCCACCCCCCGCAGGTGCCCTGCAGCTAAGGGCAGACACAGGTCCCTGGTCAAGTGCCACTCACTTGCTGCATGCAGGGACTTCCCATTCCCCCCTGAAGCTCCCCCACCCCAACTCCACCCTCAGCAGCTTCTCTGTCCTGGGTCATTTGGCTCTAGACATGGGGAGCCTGCAGTGGGGCTCATGTGAGCCTGGGGAGTCGTCATGGCTGGTTCTGCCAGAAGTGGCAGCGGCACATCACGGCTGGTGCCTCGCCCTCTGCAGTTTGCACGGCGACCGGTGGCTGCAGATCTTTGCTGAGATGAAACTCGACTTCAGGAGAACTCGCCTGCAAAGCAGGGCCTCCCCCAGATGGGACGGAAGAATTCCCGCACACCTTCCACTGGGTGGGAAGCGTGCAGACTTCCTCACGTCGGACTTAGCTCCACAGGTCGTCCAGGTGTGCAATTCCCAGCTGTCCGGGCCCTGGACGTCCACTGGGAGGAACAGCTCGATGTCTGTGTTCCTTGGAAACGCCCCCGCAGCATATGGTGTCGCCTTGTCAATTTTCGGGTCTTAGACGCCAAGGAGGGGCATGTCGGGATCGGGGTCTTTCTCAGGGTCCCCGGGAGGCTGGGCAGGAGGTTTCAGCTGTGGGTGAATATAGACGCGGCTTTGAACTTGGCACCACCTGGCTTGGTGGCCTTGGGCCCGTGATGCGATCTTTCCTGGCCTCCCTGGGTCTCCTCTTGGAGGGGGGCATCACAGGGCCATGAGAACGGACACAGCCTAAGCCTGCCCCATGGGGCCTGTCGGGTGGATGGTGGCTGCCTGCCTGTTGGTGGAAACTCAGGGCCTCCCATTCCTTGTGTATTCGTGGTGGGCGATCGTTTCTGCTCCGTGCACTCCTCAGAGGCGTCCTCAGAATCAAGCAAATGTGGGAACGTGCTTTGCAGGGGCGTCCGCAGCATCCCTGGCGTTCCCTGTGGCTCTTGATTTCTAGAATCCCTCCCAGCCCCCCTGGCTTTGGCCTGGCAGCTGTGCAGTTTGGGGCCTGTTGGTTGAAAGCTGATTCTTTCTCTTTTTTAAAAAAATACTTTTATTGATTTCAGAGAGGGAGAGAGAGAGAAGCATCAATGATGAGAGAGGATCATGGATCGGCTGCCTCCTGCATGCCCCACACTGGGGATCGAGCCTGTAACCGGGACATGTGCCCTGACTGGGAATTGAACCCTAACCTCCTGGTTCATAGGTGGGTGCTCAACCACTGAGCCACGCTGGCCAGGTGATGTCCTGTGAGTTTTCAGAGAGTCGGGCAGAAAGAGAGGGGGTGTGGGGCAGTACCTTCAGCGCCCACCGGGCCGCTGTGGGAAGCTGCGGTGTGTGGGGCGACTGCATGTCCACTTCTTGCTTCCCCACCCAGGCCGTCTGCCCCGGGGAGTTTGCCGAGAATGTGTCTTCACACCTTGCTGGCTGTGCATCTTGGGAAAATCCGTCTTTTGATACGTGGTTTCCCATGTTTCAAGCGGGGACAGCCTTATCTACCCAGTGGCTACGATTCTCTCTGCGCGTGTGTGTGCTGGTGAAGTTGAAACATTAAAGTAGGCGCCCGGTGAATGTACTAGCCCATTGGTTCTCAACCTGTGGGTCGCGACCCCTTTGGGGGTCGAACGACCCTTTCACAGGGGTCGCCTAAGACCATCGGAAAACACATACATAATGACATGTTGTTTTGTGATTCATCACTATGCTTTCATTGTGTTTGATTTGTAACAATGAAAATATATCCTGCCTATCAGATATTTACATGACGATTCATAACAGTAGCAACATTACAGTTATGAGGTAGCAACGAAAATAATTTTATGGTTGGGGGTCACCACAACATGAGGAACTAACTGTATGAAAGGGTCGCAGCATGAGGAAGGTTGAGAACCACTGTCCTATAGGGTGTCCCAAAATTCATGCAAGATTAGAATTTATTTATTTTTTTTTATTGCTTAAAGTATTACAAAGGGTATTACATATGTGTCCATTTTCCCCCCCACCCTAGACAGTCCCCTAGCCTCCCCTATCCCCCAGTGTCTTATGTCCATTGGTTATGCTTATATGCATGCATACAAGTCCTTTGGTTGATCTCTTACCCCCCTACCTCCTGCCCCCCAACCCTCCCCGGCCTTCCCGCTGCAGTTTGACAATCTGTTTGAGGCAGCTCTGCCTCTGTATCTATTATTGTTCAAAAGTTTATAATGGTCTCTATTATCCATGAATGAGTGAGATCATGTGGTATTTTTCTTTCATTGACTGGCTTATTTCACTTAGCATAATGCTCTCCAGTTCCATCCATGCCGTTGCAAATGGTAAGAGTTCCTTCCTTTTTAGAGCAGCATAGTATTCCATCGTGTAGATGTACCACAGTTTTCTAATCCATTCATCTACTGATGGGCACTTAGGCTGTTTCCAGATCTTAGCTATGGTGAATTGTGCTGCTGTGAACATAGGGGTGCATATATCCTTTCTGACTGGTATTTCTGGTTTCTTGGGATATATTCCTAGAAGTGGGATCACAGGGTCAAATGGGAGTTCCATTTTCAGTTTTTTGAGGAAACTCCATACCGTCTTCCACAGTGGCTGCACCAGTCTGCATTCCCACCAGCAGTGCACAAGTGTTCCTTTTTCTCCACATCCTCTCCAGCACTTGTCATTTGTTGATTTGTTGATGATAGCCAGTCTGACAGGTGTGAGATGGTCCCTCATAAGATTTGAATTTTGCGTGAGCATTAACAACAACAACAAATAAAAGCCTAATTTTACTTGGTTTATTGAATCAGATTCTAATATTTGTTGCCTTTTGGTTACAATCCCTTCAATTTGATAAGCATCACCAAGTACCAATGATGGCCCAGGAGCAGGGACAATGAAGACCAATGAAGACCACGGCTTTGCATATGTGCCAGCAAATTCTTGGAGGCCATTGACCCGATGTGTTATTCTATCCATAACCCTATACTGTGTACGGCATGAATCAATAAAAAATTTACAATTTTTAATTATAAACCTGTGTTTTCTATCAAAATTATTTCTTGCCGAAACCGGTTTGGCTCAGTGGATGGAGCGTCGGCCTGCGGACTGAGGGGTCCCAGGTTCGATTCCGGTCAAGGGCATGTACCTTGGTTGCGGTCAAGGGCATGTACCTGGGCAGCTGATCGATGTTTCTCTCTCATCGATGTTTCTAGCTCTCTGTCTCTCTCCCTTCCTCTCTGTAAAGAATCAATAAAATATATTTAAAAAAAAAATTATTTCTTGCGTGAATTTTGGGACACCCTATAGCAGTGATGGCATAGGTGACACGCGAACTCATGTTTTTGGTTGATTTTTCTTTGTTAAACGTAATTTAAATATCTAAAATAAATATCAAAAATATAAGTCTTTGTTTTACTATGGTTGCAAAGATCAAAAAATTTCTATCTGTGACACGGCA
Organism: Myotis pilosus; assembly: GCA_036010255.1. Lineage (NCBI taxonomy): Eukaryota > Metazoa > Chordata > Mammalia > Chiroptera > Vespertilionidae > Myotis > Myotis pilosus. The sequence continues at coordinate 6,623,941 of JASKON010000031.1, read as the reverse complement.
CCAGAGTTAAGTTAGGGTTTTTCAAAATGCTGACACGCCGAGCTCAAAAGGTTCGCCATCACTGGCCTAGAGTAACTCCCCATTGTCGTCATCCTAGCCAGAGGCGGGAGGTGTGAGGGAATGAGTGAGACCCAGAACTCTTCATGGGGGAAGAGAGTCAGGTTCTGAGAAGCGGCTCCTGGAATGGGAATTCCCAGGAGCTGATGAGGGAGGACACAGAGTGTTGCCCATCAGCCAGAGGGTGGGCCGGGGTCCCACTGTGTGGGACGCAGAGAGGGGAGACCTGGGAGGAGCCTGCGGAGCCCAGAGGGGCTTCCCCGGAATGCGTGTTCCGGGGGTGCTGTGTCCGGGACTTGGGCAGAGCTATTCCCACCCCTTGGGCCCGTGTTCCTGTTTCGATCTACAGAGAAAGGGAGGCAGCCCAGTGCTGGCGGTGGCTCTGTAGACAGTGGGATCCTGTCCGAGCTGATGCCAGACCGTGACGTGAGCCAGGCAGACACGGGGCATGGAGTGGTGGGTGGAGGTCTGGGCGGATGCGTCCGAGGGCAGCAGTACCTGCTTCTCGCCCAGGGCCCGCGCTCGGAGGTGAAATGAACGCTTTGCTGGCCGGTGGTTTCTGGCCTGTGGTTTCTCGGCGGCTCACTCTGCTGTGTGAGGCACGGGGCCACCGGGCGAGCATGGGCACGGAAATGGTAATTACCTTTTATGCCGGTGTCTGCTCTGGCCACGGAGACGGGGCCTGTCTGCCTGCCTGTGCACACAGCAGTTTGGGAGCCGGGGAAGGTCATGTTCACGTGCAACTGCGGACGAAGGGAGCGAGGGAGGGCCGAGCCGGCTGTGAAGGAGGCAGCGGCCTGTTCTCTCGTCTTCCCTGCGGAGGAGCAGGGCCTGGGCAGAGGAGGGAAGGCAGAAACCTGATGCGTTTCTTCTCTCAGAGGCCTGCTTCCTCCGGGCTCTCCGGGGCGCGTTTCATCCGTCACCCCGGCAGGAAGGCAGGGCCACCGGGGTGGAATGACACAAGGACACGTGTGGGTGTGGAGTCCTATGTGACCCTAGGGCCCACTCTTCTGCCTCCTGGCGGTGTGACCCCCTCCCGGGGTGCTGTTGGGACCCATGGGGGCACACGGCCGGTTCCCCGGGGTCCCCAGCGAACCGCAGGCCACGAGCCCAGGGGAGAAGCAGCCGTCTTGGAACATAGCAGTTGGCATACTGACCCCTCCTCCCCAAGCATCCGGCCCTTCCCAGTGGCACCAAGACTCCAGGAACTCGGGTTCCACGGAACCGTCTGCCTCCTGGTCTACACCGGGCCTTGGGCCCCAGCCTCTGCCCTCCCCGGCGACCTTCGAACCCTGGGCCGGCTCCCTGCTGCCTGGGCCCTGTGTGCCCCCAAGAACCCCCAGTCACCCTTCCTCTGGCCTGTGCTGTTCAGAACACAAAAGGCACTCACCCCCCAACCCCTTTCCCGCAACCAGTTTCCAGAAAAACCTCCTTTTGTGCGTTTCTGTTGAGGACGTTGATATTTCGGACTCTCCCAGCTCCCTTGAGTGACCAATGCCAGCAGGCCCCACAGAAAGATGCCCAGAACCCTCCCTAGGAGATGAGAGCAAGGCTGGTTGTCTGCAGGAAGGGTGGGCGGGTGGCAGGGGTGGGGAGAGAAAGAGTGGATACCTCAGTGGAATGAGCGCTTCACCACTGCACCATTCACCTCCCCAGTGTGACATCATCGCACCCGTAAGGGGGGTCGGTGGTAATTCAAAAACTCCCCCGACCCCCCACCTTCCAATCTGTGATCCTCTGACCACCGCGCCCTCCTTTGACCTTCTGAAACCTCTGTTTGGGGGGTAGGGGGGGCAGCTTTGCTTCAGTAACTGTTTTGATATTGCCATTCTGTGTTTTTTTTCCTTTTACATAACAAGTTTATTTTTCTAAAGGTACATAAACCATAAACAAGTGAACATTCAATCAGGTCTTAACTGCCAAGTATTATCTGTCCCGGAATTGTTCCGTTGAGTTCCAGTCGATGCATCTTAAATTCAATAATCGTCATCTTCATCGGGGTCCATTACTTTTCCTCTGGCATTCTGTGTTTTTGCTGTTGTTAATCCTCACCTGAGGATATTTTTCCATTGATTTTTTTTTTTTTTTTTTTTTAAGGGAGAGAAACTCATCGATTGGTTGCCTCCTGCATGCACCCCGACCAGAGCCCGGGCCGGGGAGGAGCCTGCAACCGAGGTACGTGCCCTGGACCAGAATGAAACCCGGGGCCCTTTGGTCCACAGGCCGACGCTCTACCCACTGAGCCACACCGGCTGGGGCGGTCTTGCCATTTCGTACGGATTAACGCAGAGAGAATTTTAAATGTGCATTCGCACAGAATGTCACGGCGGTGTCAGGAGGGGCTGTTGAGAACGGCAGGTCCCCACATCCGGGACCTGTCCCGCCTGCTTGTGGGTGGACCGCATACAGCCCCGAGGCTTTCGCTGGCAAAGAGGAAGCTCTGACCGCAGCAGAAAGGACAGAATGGCGTGAGGAATTCTCTCATCTCTAAAGCAGCGGTTCTCAACCTGTGGGTCGCGACCCCTTTGGCGGTCCAACGACCCTTTCACAGGGGTCACCTAAGACCATCCTGCATATCAGTTATTTACATGACGATCCATCACAGTAGCAACATGACAGTTATGAAGTAGCCACGAAAATAATGTTATGGTTGGGTCACAACATGAGGAACTGTATCTAAAGGGCCAGAAGGTTGAGAATTACTGCTCTAAAGGAAGATCTAGGGCCAGAAAAATTTCTCTCTGGTTTCCTGCTTTGGCCAGACAGGAACATCGAGGCACTTGCTGGCCGCCAGCCAGACCTGCGGCCTTGGTGAGGCCACACAGGGCAGGTGGCAGCTAATTTGCTCTTGTCCTAGAAAAGAAGCAGTTGATTGCCACCCCCCCCCTTTTTAATATATTTTTATTGATTTCAGAGAGGAAGGGATAGGGAAAGAGATAGAAACATCAGTGATGAGAGAGATTCATCGATCGGCTGCCTCCTGCACGTCCCACACTGGGGATGGAGCCCACAACCCTGGGCATGTGCCCCAACCTGGGAATCAAACCGTGGCCTCCTGGTTCATAGGTTGATGCTCAACCACTGAGCCACACTGGCCGGGCTTAATTCCCTTTTTTCCCTCCAAAGTTCTTCCAACCCAAGACCCTCCTGGTAACAGGCAGGCCCACCAGGTCGTCTCATGCCATAGCCAGTGCCGTCCCATCTCCCCACCTGCCGCCCCCAGTTGTGCGTAAGCTCTCTTGTTCCCCACTGTAAACTCTGAAACGAACTCTGTGCCCATCACATAGTAGGTGCTCAGTAAATGCTAGTCGCTTGAAGAAATAAAACCAACGTGCACCATCTCTTCATTGGACTTCTTGTCAGGTTGTTGGAGTTTGCCTCAATCCTGACTGCCCATCGAATCGGCCTTTCTCTCCTGGACCATCCCCACCCACTCCCGGCGCCCATGCCAGCATCCCAGTTAGCCCTAGCTGGTGTGGCTCAGTGGATAGAGCGTCAGCCTGCAGACTGAAGGGTCCCAGGTTCGATTCCCGGTCAAGGGCACATGCCCGGGTTGCGGGCTCCATCTCTAGTGTGGGGCGTGCAGGGGGCAGCTGATCCATGATTCTCTCTCATCATTGATGTTTCTCTTTCTCTCTCTCCCTTCCTTTCTGAAATCGTTTTAAAAAAATGTTTTTTTAAAAAAGCATCCAGTTGGTGTAGACATTGAGTCTTGGTCTTGTCCCCTTGCTGCGTGCTGGGCGGCCCATTTCATTCCTGGTTCCATTTGCCTGAGGTCTTCCTGCCTCCGTGGTCTGTAACCTCAACGCGTGTGTGTGCTGTCTGGTTCCTCCCAAGGAAAGAGGCATTTTTCTTTCAATTTTCACAGAGAAGGGACTTTAGATCCACAAAGATAAGGTCTTTCCCAGGGCCGCACAGCAAGAGCTCGCACCGCCCACCGATCCACGTTCAGATACGCCAGATTCCAGGAAGACGCTCCGGGAACATCTCTCAGACGTTTTTTCTGACACTAATTCTAGCTCTAGGAGGAAAGACGCGACACTGTGTTTTCGACCTTCCCAATTATCTGACAAGCCCGGTGTTAATCAGCTGAGTCAGAATGGATGACCCCCCGGACGGCTTATGCCCCCAAACCATCTTCCGATGAAATGATAAAACCAGATGTCTGAGCTCATTAGCGAGTCCGAACACATTACCGGGGGGGCCCAGCGATGCCTTCCCGTCTGGCCGCTCCCACACCTTCGCCAAAGAGGGAGAGCTACTCATTTGCAAAACCCTTGCTTCCGTGGGGCGGCCTGGAGAGCCCTTGCCATGTGTGATTAGCATGAAATTAATTCCTGTGGCGAAGCATGATGACCCATCTAATGAGGTTTAGGAAGCAACGCGGACTGTGTATGAAGGGAGGCAGACCCTCGTCTCCCCCCGGATTGAGTATGTGTGGGATGCCGTTTCGCACACAAAGCTCTGCGCTTAGGATCGGGTGTTTATGGTGACTTGTATGAGGGCCGCATCCCTCAGTGATTTGAGACGTGGAACCACTTCTGACAGTCTGAAGGGGTCTCTTTGGTGTGCGTCCATGTTTCTCTTTCGTGGGAAATCCCGTGTGTGGAAGACAAGTAGGACAGCGTTCAGCTCTTAAATGAAGTGTCCTTACCTGAGCTCCCATGGGTCGCATCCATCCTATTTATACATTTAAATGGAACAGAACAGAAAAAAAAAGTCTCATATGGAAATTATTTATTTCAATTACAGAAAAGGAACCACCCATGATTTGTTTTTATGGATGAAGAGAGTTAACTGAGTTTTGTATTTCCTTTTTTTAAAAAAAAATATATTTTATTGATTTTTTTACAGAGAGGAAGGGAGAGGGAGAGATAGAAACGTCAATGATGAGAATCATTGATCGGCTGCCTCCTGCACGCCCCCTACTGGGGATCGAGCCCATAACCCAGGCATGTGCCCTTGGCCGGAATCGAACCTGGGACCCTTCAGTCCGCAGGCAGATGCTCTATCCACTGACCAAAACCGGCTAGGGCTCCTCTGATATTTAGAGAGAGTGGAAGGGAGATGGAAAGACAGAGAGAAATATCGATGTGAGAGAAACACATCGATTGGTTGCCTCCTGCATGCTCCCTAACCATAAGTAATACTTTCAATAAAGATTTAATAAAAAAATAAAATATGGCCCTAACCGGTTTGGCTCAGTGGATGGAGCTTCCGCCTGCAGACTGAAGGGTCCCGGGTTTGATTCCGGTCAAGGGCATGTACCTTGGTTGCAGGCACATCCCCAGCAGGGGGCGTGCAGGAGGCAGCTGATCCATGTTTCTCTCTCATTGATGTTTCTGACTATCCCTCTCTCTTCTTCTCTGTAAAAAATCAATAAAATATATTAAAAAAATAAATAAAATAAAATATGTAACAAAAATAATGAGAGGATATTGTGAACAACTTAATTTCACTAAAAGTTGAAAGTAGATGCATCCCTAGATGTCCCATCAGCGATTGGGCATGGCCATGTATTTAGGGATCCTGTGTGTCCTCATTGCAATTTAAATCGGTTACTAACATTAAGAAGGCAAAACCACCTCTTCCTTGCGGCCTTGTCCCCACTGGGCCTTCCTTTTAGGATTTGCTCAGCTGTTGGGTCCGCATCTCCCAAACGTTTGGCTCTGGTACGAGGTCTGTTTCAAGGCCACAGAGCCTCGTCCCATCCAGTTCGAAACCAAAGACGCCCCCTGGAAAGCAGACTCGACAAATTCCGGGGCCCTTTTCATCCACAGGATGGCCAGTTTCCAGAGCTGGAGGCCAGAAAAAACCCCCACAAAAAAACCCTCGAAAAGACAGGAAGAATAAAGTCAGATTTTAATTGAATGGTCGCAACACGCTGGTAAGGCTAGTTGAGCATGTAATTAATTGTTGTAACCATAGCAACAGGGTGGCGGGCACTGCTAGGGCAGGCCAGGGGTTCGGTGAGAGACGCTTCAAAACACAAGTGGTGGAGTTGCAGCAAATAATCCGCCCTCTGCCAGTGGGCTCGCATTCTGCCGCAGCCCCAGGTAAACCTGGTGCACGGTATCTGCTTAGATTCACCAGCTTTTCTCAGCCCAGAGCGCCTTGAGGTGCTTCCTACGCCGTGAACATAAGCGTGGGTTTGGAATAATGTGTCGGGTTGGGTTTTTCTTGAGCGTGTGCAACCCCCTAGGGGTATGGTCCGCGCTGTTGGAAGCCCCTTGCTTTTGGGATAGAGCAATGGTTCTCAACCTGTGGGTCGCGACCCCTTTGGCGGTTGAACAACCCTTTCACAGGGGTTGCCTAAGACTATCCTGCATATCAGATATTTACATGACGATGCATCACAGTAGCAACATGACAGTGATGAAGTAGCCACGAAAATAATTTTATGGTTGGGTCACCACAGCATGAGGAACTCTATGAAAGGGTCGCGGCATTAGGAAGGTTGAGAACCGCTGGCATTAGGAAGGTTGAGAACCGCTGGCATAGAGGGAGGCAGCAATTCACCACGTGGCATCCTTACAGGCCCAGGGCCCAGAGCACCAACAGAGCGCTCAGTGGTTAGAGCGTCGGCACGTGGGTTCGATTCCTGGTCAAGGGCACGTACCTCGGTTGCAGGTTCGATCCCCGGCCCCAGTCGGGGCGCGAGCAGGAGGCAACCAATAGATGTGTCTCTCTCACCTTGATGTTTTTTTCTCTCTCTCTCCCCTCTCCTCTCCCTCCCTCTTTTCCACTCTCTCTAAAAATCAGTGGAGCCCTAGCCAGTTTGGCTCAGTGGATAGAGCGTCGGCCTGCAGACTGGAGGGTCCCGGGTTCAAATCCCGTCCAGGGCACATGCCCGGGTTGTGGGCTTGATCCCCAGTAGGGGGCGTGCAGGAGGCAGCCGATCAGTGGTTCTCTCTCTTCACTGTTGTTTCTACCTCTCTCTCCCTCTCCCTTCCTCTCTGGAATCAATAAACATATATTAAAAAAATTAATTTGAACCATATGCTTTGGAGCACATTTTTATTTTTATTTACTTTTTATTTTTTTTAATATATTTTATTGATTTTTTACAGAGGAAGGGAGAGGAATAGAGAGCCAGAAACATCGATGAGAGAGAAACATCGATCAGCTGCCTCCTGCACGCCCCCCACTGGGGAAGTGCCCGCAACCAAGGTACATGCCCTTGACCGGAATCGAACCTGGGACCCTTGAGTCTGCAGGCCGACGCTCTATCCACTGAGCCAAACCAGTTCTGGCATGGAGCACATTTTTAAAAAACGAAAAGTTAATGCCATGCTTCTGGGGAAACCTGATATGCTGTCCCTGGGTCATGTGTCTCTGTCCTTTGGTCTTCCGTCCGTCCGTCCATCCATCCATCCATCCATCCATCCATCCATCCATCTAGCCATCCTTCCATTCTTCTACCTTTCTATTCAATTGGTTCTCTTCCTCTGGCCAGCCCTCATACACCAGTCACCAGGATCCTGATACAACTGTTCCTCTTTTCATTTGCTTTGTGAGCTTTCGTTCATTTGTCTTTTTACAGAAATCCCTGTGTCTGTGTGACTTGACTTCAAGCCGTCTCTCACGTCATGGCAAGCGTCATCGCTTATCCTGTGGGAAGTAAACATTTAACCAGAAAACAAAGTGAATAGCCCCCGTGTTCTTTGATGGAACATTAATTCTCCCACGTGCGAACATTTCATCAACTTACATGTTTCTTTGTCTTTACGTACCTGGAAGAAAGGTTGTGTGTTTAGTTGTGCCTTTGCTAGCCTGCCCGTTTTATAATGAGATGTCTGGGTTCCCCTTTAATGATACTGCTCATTGGTATGTTGGCAACAGTTTATGACTGTCATTAGTGTTGATGGTTATAATTAAACTGGAGGCCCGGTGCATGAAATTTGTGCATGGGGAGGGGAGTGTCCCTTGGCCTGGCCTGCACCCTCTTGTAATCCGGGACCCCTTGGGAGATGTTCAAGTGCCAGTTTAGGTCTGATTGGGCCTAAACCGGCAGTCGGACATCCCTCTCGCAATCCAGGACCCCTCGCTCCTAACTGCCCGTCTGCTCACTCCTTATTGCTTGCTTGCCGCTCCTTAGCACTGCCGTGGAGGCAGGAGAGGCTCCCTCCACCGTCACTGCACTCGCCAGCCGTGAGCCCGGCTTCTGGCTGAGTGGCGCTCCCACTGTGAGAGCACACTGACCACCAGGGGGCAGCTCCTGAGTTAAGCAGGGCGTGTTTAAGGAACCCTGAGGTCGAAGTGGAGAGAGCAGGGGCAGGAGGCAGGAGATGTGGTCAGGGAGGTGGCGATCAGGTCTTAGAGCCCAGAGGCTAGACCAGTGATGGCGAACCTTTTGAGCTCGGGGTGTCAGCATTTTGAAAAACCCTAACTTAACTCTGGTGCCGTGTCACATATAGAATTTTTTTTGATATTTGCAACCATAGTAAAACAAAGACTTCTATTTTTGATATTTATTTTATATATTTAAATGCCATTTAACAAAGAAAAATCAACCCAAAAAATGAGTTCGCGTGTCACCTCTGAACATGCGTGTCATAGGTTCGCCATCACTGGACTAGACCAAGGACTTGTGCTCCTGACAGAGTCGGATGGAGCCATCAGGGGAGCCATTCCCAAAGCAATGACATGATGTGACTTGCTTTTCCAAGAATTGCATTCTGGCTGCAGAGAAAGGGCAGAGGCAAGAGGGCCAGGTTGAGGCTATGGAAAGAATGAAGATAAAGAGACTGGTTTGTCCAGCCGGTGTGGCTCAGTGGTTGAGCATCAACCTAGGAACCAGGAGGTCACGGTTTGATTCCCGGTCAGGGCACATGCCCGGGTTGCGGGCTTGAACCCCAGTGTGGGGCGTGCAGGAGGCAGCTGATCCATGATTCCCTCTCATCATTGATGTTTCTCTCTCTCTCCCTTCCTCCCTGAAATCAATAAAAATATATTTAAAAAAGAAAAAGAGAGAACATCTTTCTCTTCTTAAAGAATACCTTTCAGCATTTCATAAAGGGTGTCCCAAAATTCACGCAAGATTTGAATTTTGCGTGAGCATTAACAGCAACAAAAACAAAAGTAAAAGCCTAATTTTACTTGGCTTATTGAATCAGATTCTAATATCTGTTGCCCTTTGATTACAATCCCTTCAATTTGATAAGCATTACCAAGTACCAATTATGGCCCAAGAGCAGAGACAATGAAGACCAATAAAGACCACGGCTTTGCGTATGTGCCAGCAAAGCCGTGGAGGCCATTTACCCGATGTGCTATTCCATACATAACCCTATGCTGTCTACTTTGTGAATCAATAAAACATTTACAATCTTTAATTATAAACCTGTGTTTTCTATCAAAATTACTTCTTGCGTGAATTTTGGGACACCCTTTATAATACTGGTTTGGTGGTGATGAACTCCTTAAAAATTATGAACAACAAATACATATCTATCAACGAGTGAACCTAAAAATCAAGTGAATAAAAAAATCTGATGACCAGAATGAACTGGTGAATATAATAGAATCAGGGGCATAGAAAGGGAGTGGACTGACAATTCTCGGGGGGAAAGGAGTGTGGGGGGTTCGGGAAGAGACTGGACAAAAATCATATACCTATGGATGAGGACAGTGGGCGGGGGGGGGGGAGGTAAGGGCAGAGGGTTAGGTGGGAACTGGGTGGAGGGGAGCTATGGGGGGAAAAAAGAGGAACAACTGTAATAATCTGAACAATAAAGATTACAAAAAAGAGAGAGAACATCTGCTTGAGTTTCTAAGCCAGTGGTTCTCAACCTTCTGGCCCTTTAAATACAGTTGCTCACGTTGTGACCCAACCATAAAATTATTTTCGTGGCTACTTCATCACTGTCATGTTGCTACTGCTATGAATCGTCATGTAAATATCTGATATGCAGGATGGTCTTAGGCGACCCCTGTGAAAGGGTCCTTCGACCGCCAAGGTGGTCGCAACCCACAGGTTGAGAACCGCTGCTCTAAGTGATACACTGAGTGTTTAAATGACGTAAGACCCGACATTCAGGACTGGAAACCCCTGTTGCTCCCTCCCCGAGTCTCTGACAGCCACACCCAGAGGATCAAAGGATGAAGGGCAACGCTTGGGGCGAGGCTGTGGCTGGGCAGCAGGAAGCGGCACCTTGGCCATGATGGCAGGAAGCTTCCGGAAGGCTTTGCAGTGGCGGCATGCTCGGTGACTCACCTGGTCCCTCCCCACTCTGTCTTTAGCATCATCCCTGGGACTCTCTGCCCGTGTCTCCTGTGGCCCAGGCTTTGGTCTTCCGTTGAAGGCCACTGAGGCATCCTGACAAAGAGGACTGTTCGTGCTACACGCGGGCACAGGCCCTGGGCATATGGTGGCTCGCGATTGAACTAGACTCATGAGTTAAGTCACTCTTTGGTTCAGGTAGATAATAGCTGGGATTATAATTTTTTAAAATATATTTTTATTGATTTCAGAGAGGGAGAGAGAGAGAAAGAGGCATCAATGATGAGAGAGAATCATTGATCAGCTGCCTCCTGCACGCCCCACACTGGGGATCCAGCCCACAACCCGGAATCGAACCGTGTTGTCTGTGTCCATGGGTTATGCTCATATGGACACAGAGCCATTCTAGCGAAGGGTCCCGGGCTCGGGGTGCCCAGGGAATCACCCAGGTGTTTCAGGAAAGCTTTCTTCCTGGTGTCAAAAAGGCATGACACCGGTCACCCTGGGCAATGTTCCACGGCAGCCGTCATCACGAGACCGTGTGCCTACCCGGGACCCTTCAGTCCCCCAACGCTCAACCACTGGGCCACGCTAGCCAAGCTTTGGTTCTAGCATTTCGTTCATTTGGTAAAGAAATAGGCACACCAACACCAGGAGACAAGTGTACTTCATCTGAATCACTCCTTTCATTCGTTAAGATCATCAACAAAGCTCGGCCGGCGTGGCTCAGTAGTTGAGCGTCAACCTATGAACCAGGAGGTCACGGTTTGATTCCCGGTCAGGGCACATGCCCAGGTTGTGGGCTCGATCCCCAGTTGAGGGCATGAGGAGGCAGCCGATCCATGATTCTCTCGTCATTGATGCTTCTCTCTCTCTCTCCCTCTCCGTTCCTCTCTGAAGTCAATAAAACTATATTTAAGGGGGGAAAAAAAGTAAAATCGACTTCCCTGCTGTCTCGCCTCAGTGTGGGCGATGCCTCTGCTGACTCTGTTGGTTAATCACCAGGAGGCTGCAGGAGCCAGTCATTCTCCGACAGGATAGTTGAGCCTTGGTGGGTGAGTGATGGAGGTGGCTAAATCCCTTACCATTAGAGGGCCTCGCCTCATGCCAGTGAGATAGTTTCTTTCCCCAGGCAGTAGCCACACCCACTCACTTGATCCCTTATCCTAGAACAGGGGTGGGCAACCCCTGGCACGCGTGCCAAACATGGCACGCCAGTAACTTTTGCTGGCACGCGAAATCCTCTCTTATAATCTTCCATTTATAATTGTGAATCTTTGTTCTAGTGATGAATTTTGTTAAGTCTCGTAATAGGCGTAGCCTGACGGATGGACGTAGTAGCGCGTGCATATCTCTGAAGGTCACGAAATATAAACCTGATGTACAATCTCTGTCATCAGTGATGCAGCAGCAAAAGTCCCACTGATAATATCAAACAGTCATAAAGTTTTCTGTCGGACTATCAGTGTACATGTATACATTAAAAGATAAATGTATTTTTCATCATCATATGCTGTGTTTTTGTCGCTCGAATGAATTTTATTATTTCTTCAAGGTTCTTCACATACGTACACCTTAAGAGATATCAAGTAGGCGTAACATGTTCTCAAAAAATTAGGGTTGGCACGCAGAAGAATTTTGAGTCAGAGATTTTGCTGGTTTTGGCATGCACTCACAAAAAGGTTGCCGACCCCTGTCCTAGAAACATACAAGCGTGGGTGTCAGGTCTGCAGCCTGAAGCCCCGGGGGAAATGGTGTGTGTCTAGGTGACCCCGAATAGGTTTGCTACCTTGGCCACCTGGGGTGCCCCCATAGTCGCCTGCCTGCTCTTTCCTTTTGGCCTCTGCTCAGCCGCCCTGCTGCCGTTCAAGCTCAGCCACAACCTGAACTGCAGGTCGGACCCCGCCTCCCTCGGTCTGACCTGTCTGTCCACCTCCCGGCCCCGCGTTGCCTCACCGCGTGGGCTCTGTGCCCAGAAAGCAGGCCGCCCGCAGCGCTCCGGGGGTTGCCATTCCTTTTCTTCAGGATCCTGCCTCTTCCCCCAATGCTCCGCCCACTTGACATCACCAGGCCGGTTCTTACTCATCTTCCAGGAATACACTCAGGCATGACACCAGGCAGAACGCTTTCCAGACACACCTGGGGGATTCCCCGGGCACCCTGGGCATTGTTCCACGGCAGCCGTCATGGCGAGACCGTGTGCCCGCCTGTAGGACGAAACTCTGAAATCTCCCTGAGCAGGGCCCTGGTCTTGTGATCTCCGAGTCGCTAACCCCCAGTACGGGGCCTGATGCTCAGGTGACGCTCCGTGAACGCTGACCTGCCCTGGTTTCTGGCTCCTGGGGCTCCATCCTACATTTTGATCGGATCCTTCCCCCCCCCCGCCAATATATTTCTTTATTGATTTCAGCGAGGAAGGGAGAAGGAGAGAGAGAGATAGAAACATCAGGGATGATAGAGAATCATGGATCGGCTGCCTCCTGCACGCCCCCTACTGGGGATGGAGCCCACAACCCAGACATGTGCCCTGGGACCCTTGAGTCTGCAGGCTGATGCTCTATCCACTGAGCCAAGCCGGCTAGGGCTCTGACCGGATCCTTGTCGGCAAGTCCCTCCCGTCTGCTGGCCCAGCCCTTGGCCTTGAGGAGGCCAAGTGGGACCGGACCTGGGGTTTAGGGGTGAGATGACTGACAGCCGCCTTCTAGAACACAGTGCCTGTCCCCAGCACAGGGAAGCGAGAATAGCCTCTGGTCTTGGAGAGGGTGAACGACATACTTGAACTTGCTGTCCTTTTCCTGGCTGGCCGTCGACAGATGGTTTTCTGTTGCTCCATCCATTCCTAAGCCCGCGGTTCCCTGTGCCTTCTGGCCACGCAGGGCGCTGAATGGGAGCTGGCTGCCGTGCGCACCCGGGACACACAGAGACGAGCTACACAGCCTTGTCCTGGAGACCCTTTGTCCCTCTGATTGGCCATTCCCTACCCCCCCCTCCCCACCCCTGCTTTGTCCTTCTGTCTTATGCTTCTCACTTCCCAGCTGATGCAAAATGGGGGGTGGCTGCAGAACCCAGGCAGTTGCCCAGAGCAGCTGGGTTTGCAGATCCCATTAGCGAGGGGACCTTAAACAGCCCAAAGGGTGCCCTGGAACGGGGCAAGGGAGCCACCCTGGTGCCCTCACGACTCTTGCACACACACACACACACGCACACACACACATTTTTTATTTGTTAATCATCACTCGAGGATATTTTTCCATTGATTTTTATTTATTTATTTATTATTTTTTAAAAATATATATTTTGGGGGGATTTCAGAGAGGAAGGGAGAAAGAGAGAGAAAGAGAAACATCAATGATGAGAGAGAACCATTGTTCAGCTGCCTCCTGCACGCCCCCCACTGGGGACCAAACCTGCAACGCAGGCATATGCCCCCGACCAGAATTGAACCCGGGACCCTTCAGTCCACAGGCCGACGCTCCATCCACTGAGCCACACTGGCCGGGCTGACCTATTTCTTCCGTGACGTTCTTCATGCTCACGCTGGCCGTTGCAGGGAAAAGCAGGTTCCTCCTCCCTGCGGGTGGAGGTCTGGACCCAGCGTGGGTTTCAAGTGCACAGCCTCAGACTTGAATGGCCCTTGGGCACTGGGCACGGGGGTATCAGCACCCTCCCACACAGGGTGTAGGGGTCACACTCTGTTCCTGGGATGTCTGAGGAGCGTGGTCACTGGGTTGATGTTCCCTTTAAAAGGAGGAGGTGACTCGGATGCAACCTGGCCGGTGCCGTGTGTTGTTTTCACGCGTTGGGGCCTCCAATGGCGTTGTTTTCTCGTTTTTATTGCCCAGACACGCGGTTCGGAGGGGCTGGTACTTAAATTCTTCATCTTCTGGGATTTTGTTCAAGACTTTGTTTTTTTTAAAAAAAAATATATTTTCTTGATTTTTTACAGAGAGGAAGGGAGAGGGATAGAGAGTTAGAAACATCGATGAGAGAGAAACCTCGATCAGCTGCCTCCTGCACACCCGCTACTGGGGATGTGCCCGCAACCAAGGTACATGCCCTTGACGGGGAATCAAACCTGGGACCCTTGAGTCTGCAGGCCGACGCTCTATCCACTGAGCCACACCGGTTAGGGCAAGACTTTGTTTTTATCAAACGTAAAGAAGCTTCCCATTAGAGAGGCACCGGCATTTTTTTTTCTGTGCAAACAAAACACCTAGAAGCCACGTTCAGAATCGCTCTTTTTCTGGGGGGTTTCCCAGCTGCCTCTCCAGGGGTGTCATTAGGGGCAATGGGCCCGTCTCCCTTTCCCAGGGTGGCCCTGGGCTGAGCGTCACGGCAGCAACCGCCCCTTAAACTCTTTCCTGCTTTAGAGCAGTGGTTCTCAACCTTCTGGCCCTTTAAATCCAGTTCCTCATGTTGTGACCCAACCATGGAATTATTTTCGTGGCTACTTCATCACTGTCATGTTGCTACTGTGATGAATCGTCATGTAAATATCTGATATGCAGGATGGTCTTCGGCGACCCCTGGGAAAGGGTCGTTCGACCGCCAAGGGGGTCGTGACCCACAGGTTGAGAACCGCTGCTTTAGAGAGCAAGCGGGCAGGTGGAAGTCCGTGGTGAGTGGGTTTAGGGAAGGGAGAAGTCAGTTTGGAAGCTGCAGGCAAAAGGGTGTGTTGCAGGGGCCTGAGGCGACCTGCACCCCTTCCGCCTATTTTAGACACCTGGACTCCTTCCCAGCCAGACTGGATGGGAAATGTCCCGTGAATGCAGGCGCCCGGAGCGCGGTGGGAATTCCCAGGGAGTTTACGTGCCAGCGAATTCCTCAACTTAATGTTTCAGAAACCACCAGAGTCAGCAGGGGCAAGAATGCGTGACTCAACGGTGCGATACTGCTGTGGGGTGAAAGGCATCGTTTGTTTTCACAAACAGTCCATAAGCGGCTCGGACAGTAATTCCAACACTGGGGTTGTGGGACCTTCTGTGAGCGATGCCAGTGGTCCCCAGAAATTCCCGTATATGTGACTCTAATTCTCCTGCAAATGCTGCCCTGTGGCCTCCATTTTCTCTTGTGTTAGAACAGTGGTTCTCAACCTTCTGGCCCTTTAAATACAGTTCCTCGTGTTGTGACCCCAAACCCTAAAATTATTTTCGTGGCTACTTCATCACTGTCATGTTGCTACTGTGATGAATCGTCATGTCAAAATCTGATATGCAGGATGGTCTTAGGCGACCCCTGTGAAAGGGTCGTACGACCATCAAAGGGGTCGCGACCCACAGGTTGAGAACCGCTGTGTTATAACATAAAAACCTGTAAAGAATGTTTGTGAGTTTATTGGAACCAAACTGTAGACAATCGCCGGAAAGCAGAACCTCAAGGGATTGAGATAATGCTCCGGAGAATAGCGGGTGACATCTGTATTTATACATGGCAGTCAAAGGAAGGACATAGGTGGGTTACATGAAATCCACTGGTGATAGACGAGAGAGGCGGGAGAAAGCAAGGGGGGAAACCCCTGGGATTGGATAAAAAGTAAAATGATGGACACATACTTAGGTGGGTGTGGGAACAATTAACATAACAATGAAGGAATCTGTGGTCTCTGTCCTGGCGCCCAGGCACATTGCGCTGTGCCCCAAGGGGTCCAGAAAAAGGGAAGTTATAATTTACCCAGACACTTCAAGCCTGCGTTATTATAGATGCAAAAAGACAAACAGGCTCCATTAAGGTAAAGGTTGACCTTGTCAGGGAAGATACCGGCCTAGGACGTAACTGCCCACCATCACTGCTTTTAGTTAAAGTTTAATTTCAGACCATCCTTTGTGGTGACTTTAGGTCTCTGAGTTTGCAAGACCGCCGTGCAGGCCTCCCCTGAGCCGGTCAGGTCCTCATGTGGCCCTTGCTTTGTTCTCCTCTTTAAAGACCCGAAACCATTTCCCAAGGATCCGATCCCTGGGAATGTGCTCAGGTTTCCGGACTGGACACCCATCCCTTGTGTGGTGAAAGTCGAGCCGGGTACCTTTCTTTCCCAAGGAGACAGGAAGGGCCTGAAGTCAGAGGGCGGACCGATGACGACGCAGTGTTTGGGCCGGGCCCCGTGGAGGAAACCAAAGCTGAAATCCAGTCACCAGTGCTGGGAAGATCTGGAGATAGAAACGGACCTGGGTTCTGAAAAAACAGCCAGAGAGAAGCGCGTCTGAGGACAAGGGGTGCGTGCCTCCAAAGCCAGGGATGGTGTGAATTCCTAGGAATGTGCTGGGGCCTATGTCGACCTCCCTTCCGCCCCAAAAGACAGGAAGGTCTATCCAAACAAGTGAGCCCCAGAGGTCGCTAGGCCCGTCCCCGCGGATACCTTTATTTCTGCTTGCTTTGGTGTTGCTGCTACTGTCCTCGCTGACCTGTTAAACTTGCAGGCAGTGGTTCTCAACCTTCCTAATGCCGTGACCCTTTCATACAGTTCCTCATGTTGTGGTGACCCCCAACCATAAAATTATTTTCGTTGCTACTTCATCACTGTCATGTTGCTCCTGTGATGAATCGTCATGTAAATATCTGATAGGCAGGATGTATTTTCATGGTTACAAATTGAACATAATGAAAGCATCGTGATGAATCACAAAAACAATACGTAATTATCTATGTGTTTTCCGATGGTCTTAGGCGACCCCTGTGAAAGGGTCGTCTGACCCCCAAAGGGGTCGTGACCCACAGGTTGAGAACCGCTGGTCTATCCAAACAAGTGAGCCCCAGAGGTCGCTAGGCCCGTCCTCGCAGACAACGTTTATTTCTGCTTGCTTTGGTGTTGCTGCTACTGTCCTCGCTGACCTGTTAAACTCTAAGGAGAGATCAGATAAACTTTGGATTAAACCCTCCATGTCTTCTATTCCAAAACTCCTCTCTAAGCAACAACAGCATAGCAAGTATTTTGTTGTTGTTGCTGTTCATCCTCACCCGAGAATATTTTTCTGTTGGTTTTTAGGGAGAGTGGGAGAGAGAGGGAGAGACAGAGAGAAATATGGATGTGAGAGAGACACATCGATGGGTTGCCTCTTGCATGAGCCCTGACCAAGGCCCAGGTCGGGGAGCAGCCTGCAACCGAGGTACGTGTGCTCTTGACCGGAATCGAACCTGGGACCCTTCGGTCCGCAGTCCAGTGCTCCATCCACTGAGCCACACCGGCTAGGGCCGTCGCAAGTATCTTTGATGAGCCACACTGCTTTCGGCTGTGGAAATGTCCTTGTGATGAGCCAGGCGTAGCTCTGCCTTCACAGAGACACGATTTCCATACGAGGACGGAGGGTGTCCGGATCCTGAGGGCTGGGACGAGGGCTCCTCCTCACGTCACCAAGCCAAGAAGCTTTCTGCTCTGAAATAGTGGATGAGACTCTCACAACACAAGACCCCTCCCCCTCCATGGCACCTCCGTGTGAGCGTTCTCTGGCTGAATTCAGACTTGACTGAAAAGGTCCCTCTTGTATGATGTTTCCTGAGGTGCCTACCAGAAATCTGTGCTTACCTGTGTAAGAGTTGGCATCTTAAATGATAAGAAGAAGAGACGGTTTTATTTTTATAGATTTCAGAGACAAAAAGGGGGGAGGGAAACATCCATGAGGAGAGAGAAACATCCATGAGGAGAGAGAACCACCGATCGGCTGCCTCCTGCACACCCCCTCGTGGGGATCGAGCCCGCAACCCGGGCCTGTGCCCTGACCAGGAATCCAACTGTGACCACCTGGTTCATAGGTCGACGCTCAACCACTGAGCCACACAGGCCAGGTAGGAAGAGAAGGTTTTATCTACAAGGACTGGAGAGCCACAGGGATGATTCTTTGACAGTTCCTGTTGCTAGGGACGAGGGTTCGAGGTTCCAGCCAGGGACCTGATTGTGCACGGAGGAGACCGTGTGGACCATTGAGGGGAAAAGGGGGCCGGAGGGAGCTGAGAGGAGGCGAGAGGAGACCTGAGCTCTAATCGGTGTGTCACTGTGCACTGTCCTCTCTCTGTGGGTTTCCTGAACTCGTCTCTAAAGGGCAAGGGTGTCTCCAGGACACGGTGCCGTGGCCGCTGAGACAATGCCGACCGACTTTTGTCATTTCCTGAATTGACGTCAGGGATTGTTGTATGTTTCCTCGACTTAAATCAGCCCAAGTTTCCACCCCCATCCCTGTTCCTCGCGAGGATCGTTGAGATAAAATCCGTGTCCCAGAGCTCAGAGAGAGACTTGCTTTGTTGTTGTTATCGATCCTCACTCGATATCTTCCAATTGATTTTGAGAGAGAGTGGAAGGGGGAGGGAGAGGCAGAGAGAAACACTGATGTGAGAGAGGCACATGGATTGGTTGCCTCCTGCACACACACCGACCAGGGCCGGGGAACCTGCAACCAAGTATGTGCCTTTGACCGGAATCAAACCCAGGACCCTTCAGTCGGTGGGCCGACGCTCTATCCACTGAGCCACACCAGCTAGGGCAGCCCATTTCTTGACTATGCTTCCCCCTCTCCCTCTCAAAATATGCACAGCCAGTATCTCAAGTCTAAATAAAACCGAAAGGTCAGCTCTAGTCTTAGTGGAAAATGCCAAGGGGGAGGGCGTGCCCGGCGACCTTGGGCACATTCCTCACCGTCTCCAGCCTTGCTGTCCTCACCTAGAAATGGGTGAGTTGGTTGGTTTCGGTGATTTCTTGGGTCCCTTCTACCTGAGCTTGGGAACCCCCTGCAGGAGATAGGGGAGCTCTGTTTAGTGCACGGAGGGTGTATGGGACGAGGCCCAAGGTCGTAGTAACAGAAGGAAAGTCAAGGTCGTGGCCCTTTGGATGCCTTCCCACATTACAGATATGAAAGGTACACAGTCACGGGAAGGAATGTTGTTGTGACAGCTGCCCAAGGGCCCTTGGCTGGGCTGCCTCCCCCTGCCCTGCCTACATCTTTCTTTTCTTGTTGTTAGTCCTCATCCAGGGATATTTTTCTCTTGACTAGAGAGAGCAGGAAAGAGAGAGGGAAAGACAGAGAGAAACATCGATGTGAGAGAAACACATCGATTGGTTGCCTCCTGCACGTGGCCCGACCAGGGCTCTGGCTGGGGAGGAGCCTGCAACGGAACTACGTGCCCTTGACCGGAATCGAACCCAGGACCCTTTGGTCCGCAGGCTGACGCTCTACCCACTGAGCCGAACTGGCTCTAGGGTCTGCATACACCTTTATGCTCCCCCTTCTTTCAATCCTGTGCTCATCCGGCCCCTTTTTATGGAGGAGGTCCAGTTTGAGCTGAACTTTCACTTCCTAAAAGGCAGTGGTTCCCGATCAGCCACACAGCCTGTCCCAGGGACAGATGGTGAGAACTCTCCCGGGGTCCCTTGCCATTGCCCGGCCGACGGCCGAGGAGCAGTGCCCCTGTGCCACCACCCACACCCCTCGCCCTCTGGCTCGCTGTCCCCTCCCTCCTGGACTCCCGCATGCCCAGGCAGCAGCAGGCAGCAGCTCTGCCCGCTGGCCTGAGGCCTCTCAGGCAAGTTTCTCTCCTGGGGCCTGGCGTCACTGGGCAGTGCCAGGGTTGGGGGACAGACACGCGGCCCCCAAATCCAGGAAACCCGGCTTTCACATGAAGTCCCAGCTCTCCCTACTGTTGTGACCTTTGAAAACATCTCCTACGTTCCCTGAACTGTGGGTTTCCCGTGTGTGCAAGGACGATGATCGAATCACCACGTAGATAGCATTATCTTAAGGCTGAAGTGAGATAAAATATGTCAACCGTTGGCTCAAAAAAAAAAAAAAAAAAAAGGATTGATAGCTGCTCACGAGGTCTCCTCCAGGTAGATGCCCTGACTGGACCATGTTGGTTCAAGCACCAACCTGCCCAAAGGTTTGACCCGGGCCCAGGTGTTTATTCCCAGAATGTTCCGGCCATAGGCGCAGGAGGAATGTGCTGGGGGCTTTGTTGACCTCTCCAGAATCACACCTGGAAGGATCTTGAAAATCCAGATGTGTTGTTAAAATTATGGTTTAAGAAGCTATAATTTCTGCTGTAGGTGTATTTCCTCATATGAGGTGACATTGTGTTAATTTTTCCCCCTCACTTTCTATCCAACCCTGATAGCATATCGGCTGCTGCTGATGCCTCGACCTTCAAGGCTGAGTGCTGGGGTCTTTTATAGAAACACTAGAGGCCTGGTGCACGAATTCATGCATGGGTGTGGTCCCTAGCGGCTGCCGGCTGCTGGCTGGGGCCTCCCTTCCTGCGGGCGGCTGTCCAGCCCTGCCCCCTGGACAAACTCATGGTCAAACTCTCAGTCAAGGGGACAGTTTGCATATTAGGCTTTTATTATATAGGATTGTTGATTTTAGAAAGAGGAAGGGGGAGAGAGAGAGAGGAGAGAGGAGAGAGAGAGAGATCATTTGCTTCCTGCACGCACCCCAACTGGGGATCCAAGTTGCAACCTGGGTAGGCGCCCTGACAGGGAATAGAATCCGCCACCTTTGGTGCATGGACGACGCTTCAACCAGCTGAGCCACACAGCCAGGCCTGACTTGCTGTTTTTGCTCTGCCGGTAAACCTGTGTTTTGAGAACAGCATCACACTTGGCCTACAGTTCCCTAAGTTCCCTACTCGGGAATCTCAAGGGACTTGAGCGAAGAGAGGACTTTGGATGGAAAACCCTTGTGAGTGGAGCAGACACAGAGCTGTGGGCGGAGTGGAGCTCGTGTCGCCCACAGTGAACGGTTCCCTCAGGGACCGGCAGGAGAGAGCTGTTCGAAGTTCCCTTTTCAAGGAGAACAACCAGGTTGTGTTTGTTCCAAATAGATAGCAGTTTAAGCGGTGCCAAGCGATCTGAGACATCTCCCAGGGATTGGAGATCCAGTACTTCCTTTGAATGTTTGTGTTCATTGTCTGTTCATCCCTACCTGAGTAACTCAACTGTTCTTCTCTGAGCCTTGCCGCTGGTGCCCGTCTTGAAGGCATCAGTCATCATAGTTGGCTGGCCATGTCCACTGACATGGTCCTTCCGTTTAGTATTAAAAAATATATATACCCGGCCCCTAGCTGATTTGGCTCAGTGGATAGAGCAGGGGTCCTCAAACTACAGCCCGCGGGCCACATGCAGATACAAATATTGTATTTGTTCCTGTTTTGTTTTTTCACTTCAAAATAAGATATGTGCAGTGTGCATAGGAATTCGTTCATAGTTTTCTTTTAAACTATAGTCCGGCCTGCCAATGGTCTGAGGGACAGTGAACTGGCCCCCTGTTTAAAAAGTTTGAGGACCCCTGGGATAGAGCGTCAGCCTGTGGATTGAAGGGTCCCGGGTTGGATTCCGGTCAAGGGCACATGCTTGGGTTGTGGGCTCGATCCCCAGAAGTGGGTGTGTAGCCGGTCAATGATTCTCTCTCATCATTGATGTTTCTCTCTCTCTCTCCCTTCCTCTCTGAAATCAATAATAATCTATACTAATAAAAGAGTAATATGGTAATTAGACCAGACATGTTCCGGACACTCTTCCAGACAAAGCCACAGTGGCGGGGGCAGGGAAGAGCAGTTAGGGGCGATCAGGCCAGCAGGGCCTGGCAGTTAGGGGCAACCAGGCCAGCAGGGGAGGGCAGTTAAGGGGCGATCAGACTGGCATGCAGAGTGGTTAGGGGCGATCAGGTAGGCAGGCAGGTGAGTGGTTAGAAGCCAGCAGTCCCAGATGGGAGAGGATGCAGGCTGGGCTGAGGGAACCCTGCCCAGCCATGCACAAATTTCATGCACTGGGCCTCTAGTAATAATAATAAAAACCTGACTGGATTCACAGGATACGAGGTGAGCCTCCTGTTTCTGACACTGTTTAAGGGGAGTGCAAGCTCAGCTGGCTGGGCCGGGAGAGGATGGAGGAATTCAGGAGGGAGATGTTGAGATGGGAACACGCAGCTCTAGCTGAAAGGAGAGGGTTTGCGGTTCCAAGTGTTTGGAAACGACCCGAAAGCCCTCCGCCAGCCGTCTTGACATCCCTTGGGGATGAGACATTCCTGTCTGATCCTGTTTTTAAGGAGAAATCCGGGATCGACCTGAGGGAATACAAGCGTAGAGAATGTAGGAGCCACTTCTCCGAGTGGCTCCCAGTATCTCAACACCAGAGCCGAGTTCTCCCCACAGGCCTGGCGTCCCCGTTGCCTGTTGTGCTATAAAAGCCGAATGATGTCTCGTGCCTTTTGGGAACGAGAGATATTATCCACGGTGACAAAATCATCAAATCTTATTATGCCTAACTCAGTGCTGTCTATTTCGGAGTTTGGCTCTTAAAGGATATCATTTAGAGAAAGGGGACAGCTTTTCATTGGCTCAGAAGTTTGCATCGTCAAGAGCTAATTGCCAGGGAAGTACAATACGTTGTAAAATTCCAAGGGGCTGCGGTGCAGCCCTATTTTGATTTTATTTATAAAAACGAATTAATAGCAAATGAATAAGACTTTTAAGCCATTAGCTGAGTAATAATACTAAACAAAACAACGAATAAAACAGCCGCATTCAAACAGCTGTTTAGGAAAACCCGACGATATTTCATCCATTGCTAAACTTGGCATTTGGGCAGAATGCAGACCAAAGTAAATATTTATTGATTCGTGGGAGAACACTGAAAATTCCTCTTTTTAAAGTAGCACAAACGAATAAAACATGATTTATAAAAAACCCCGACTAACTCACTCGGCTAATGGGTCTATTCAAAAAATTCTTACCATGTAAACTGTGAACTGACAATTATAACGGAAAATTACCAGCTTCTCTATGAATTTAATATACATATAGTTAACCACCTGCTTGACTGTTATACGGAGCCATTTAAACGTGCAAATGGGTGTACGAATGTTTGCAGGCTTTTGAACCAAACACATTAATTGCCCGTCTGTGTTTATGGAAACAGGCGGAGGGGATGCTTGCCTCTCTCTGTAATAAATATAAAAACTCCTTGGGCTCCAGGGTCTGCGCCAGCACACAGGGGGAGCCCTCCTGCAGACGCAAGTCATAAGAGAGACTGAACCCCTCAACCCCAAGCAAGTAGGTGAAAAGGAGAGAGAAAATTACATCAGCCAGATATGCTATAAGCGCCTTAGGCCTAACGTAGGTCTGTGCACCCTGAATGCTTCCCCAGAGACGCAAGGCTGCTGGGAATAGGCAGCGAGGACCAAGGTGCAGTGCAAAGCCAGGGCATGGGTTTAAGGGTACATGGTGCCCAGTTCCTTCCTATAAGACACCCAGAGCCCTAGCCAGTTTGGCTCAGAGGATAGAGTGTCGGCCTGCGGATCGAAGGGTTCCGGGTTTGATTCTGGTCAAGGGCACGGACCTCAGATGCAGGCTCCTCCCTGGCCCAGGTCCAGGTTGGGGCTCATGCAGGAGGCAACCAATAGATGTGTTTCTCTCTGTCATCCCCCCTCCCTTCCACTCTCTCTAAAAATCAATGGAAAAATATCCTTGGGTGAGGATTAACAACAACAGAAAAAGACACCCAGGCAGGTGACCTTCTGCTTTCCCTTAGCGGCCTGGGCGCCCCTGAACTTGACCTCATGGGACAGTGAGCCATGTGCTCAGAAGCGCCTCCTCTTGCTAAAGATATGTTGGTCCTCTGTCCCCCCGCTTCCCTATGGGGTTTGGGCGTTTCAGAAAGACACCGTGTAAATTTAGCACGAACCGGGCGTTCTCGTCTGCCCAGTCTCTCATTCAGAGGGTGTCTGGTGGTCCCTTCTGCGGTCACACTTTGACACGGCCTGCTTTTCCGTGACTCCGCCCATCGTGGTACGGATGACCCCAACTTGACCCCTGCCGAGCTCCCTGATGGACTTAGATACCTGGGAAGTGGTTGGGGAGCGTCTCCAAGCAACCAGTGGGAGGCAGTGGCTGAGCCAGCGGGTGCTCAGGTGCCTGGGCTCAGACCGGACTTGGGCCCCCGGGACCCTTCCCAGCTCCCACCAGCTCCATGAAGTGGAAGGCCCAGGATCCGTGGCTGGGAGAGGCAGGAAAAACAGCTCCACCTAAGAAATATGTCCTGGTGCATTCGGTTATAGTGGCATTCTGGAAACTGACCCCATTTTACCAATGCCCTCACCCCATTCACGGTATGTCTGTTTGCTGCTCTGTTCCATCACCGCCAGATCCATGCCTGGTCTTAGGGAAATGCCCCTTAGATTCCTACATAGTGGCTTCTATAACATGAGTTCTCCTTAAGAAAGACTTAATACTCTGAATGAGCTGGTCCCTATTCTGCGATATTGCTTCCTTAAGAATAAATATAACTGTATTCTACAGTTAGTTTTTCTCAGCTTCCTCGTAGGCTTTCATCTCAGATATTAGGAGGTGGGACTGGAAAGAAGGGAATGAAAGAACAGACAGAAAAAAAAAAACAATAACAAAATTTAATAGAAAAACACACAGACAAATGTAGTTTTTCTGTATAATTTGCAGTACATTTAGCATGTTCAGAAGCAGATAGGAGAAACAGTCCAAGATAGTTTTTCCTTGGTTTATTCTCATCACAGGTGTATCTTGCTCATTTATAATGCAACTAGAGGCCTGATGCACGAAATTTGTGCAAGGGGCTCATCTCTTGCAGCTACAGTGGCTTGCCTCGGCCCTCGCAGCCCCGGCTTCATCCAGAAGGTCGTCCGGAAGGATGTCCGGAAGGTCGTCCTATTTAGCATATTATGCTTTTATTATTATAGATAGTTTGTTATTTGAAGGAAAGATACTTCAAGTGCTTAGGCAAACTAAAAATGAGCCCCTAAAAGTTTATGTAAACCTGTACTTATATATTTTTCAGCATCAAAAGTACTTCCCAAATTTAGAACCAAAATATTTACTGAGCTGTCATGTGTGCATAAATGTTCCATTTCTTCTCTGCAAGTTGCAAAATGAAATTATAAATGTCAATTAGTGTCTTTTAAAAATGTCTCCTCTGAAACCTGAAGGCACATCCCTGATTTGGCTCAGTGGATAGAGCATCGGCCTGTGGACTGAAGGGTCCCAGGTTCGATTCCGGTCAAGGGCATGTACCTTGGTTGCAGGCACATCCCCAATAGGGGGTGTGCAGGAGGCAGCTGATCAATGTTTCTCATCGATGTTTCTAGCTCTCTATCCCTCTCTCTTCCTCTCTGTAAAAAATCAATAATGAAAAAAAAAGAAACCTAAAGCCACAAATTACTGATCTATTGCCTAGATCTTAAGGGTGTTAAACTGAGTGAAGAAGCCAACTGAGAAGGTACATACGGAATGACTCCTTTTAGGTAGCATTCTCCAAATGCTGAAATGACAGGGATGGGGACGAGATGATGAGGGGTTGGGAAGTGGCGGGTGTGACTGCCTAGGGTGGTGGAGTTCCCTGGTGGGAAGGAGGCTCTTATCCTGACTTCGGTGATGATACGAAGCTACACGTGTCATGAAATGTCACAGAACCATGCACACAGACAAACACAAGAACGATCAAGTGCATTCAGAACCCAGTGAAATTCCAGTAAGGCCTGAGTGCTGGTTGATCATATGTATTGTGTCAATACCGTTTCCTGGTTTTGAGGATGTATTACAGTTACGTAAGGGGTTCCCTTTGGGCGGGACTGGATGATGGATACATAGGATCACTCTCCTGTTATGGCACCTTCTTGGTGCCATATGGCTGGGAAGACATCTTCCCAGCCAGACTGGATGGGAAATTTCCCGTGAACGCAAGTGCCCAGAGCACTGTGGGAATTCCCAGGGGAGTTTACGTGCCAGCGAATTCCTCAACGTAATGTTTCAGAAACCAGCAGAGTCAGCAGGGGCAAGAATGTGTGACTCAACGGTGCGATACTGCAGTGGGGTGAAAGGCATCGTTTGTTTTCACAAACAGTCCGTAAGTACAGCGCGGTTGTGGGACCTTCTGTGAGCGATGCCAGTGGTCCCCAGAAATTCCTGTCTATGTGACTCTAATTCTCCTGCAAATGCTGCCCTGTGGCCTGCCATTCTCTCTTGTGTTATTACAGTGGTTCTCAACCTTCTGGCCCTTTAAATACAGTTCCTCATGTTGTGACCCCACCATGAAATTATTTTCGTGGCTACTTCATCACTGTCATGTTGCTACTGTGATGAATCCTCATGTCAATATCTGATATGCAGGATGGTCTTAGGCGACCCCTGTGAAAGGGTCGTTCGACCGCCAAAGGGGTCGAGACCCACAGGTTGAGAACCGCTGTTCTTGGGCGTCTATAATGATTTCAAAATAACAGAAACCAATCCCTCTGCTGAAGAAAGGGTTCCAGCTGCTCATTAAACGCACTGATGAAGCTTTTCAATACAAACTGGAAAGACTTGATGTGGCCTGTGCTTAGTTAGTATTCAGGTCTGCGAGGCTTCAAGGGTGTGGTTTAGAGCAGCCACTGTTTCCATGACTTTTGTGGAAGCCGTGGCATCAGGAAATTTTAGCGGGAGCAAGGCTCTTGCAGAGAATGTAGGTCAAACCTCCTGGTTACACCTCTATATTCTCATTTGTAACCTGAGGGCGTTGTCCTAGATTCTTTGGACTGTCCTGCCTCCGTTCTACATTTTACAGCGCACGACTTTCCGATGTGAACTACAGAAACGCTAATGAACGTGGCCTCGATGTGAGAATAGTTCTGTGACAAAGGTTTTCATTTATGGTGACTGCAGATGCGGATGCGACCTCTATTTATTATTGGTTTATTGAACACCATCTCACACAGTATCAACGCTTGAGGAGTAAACGCCTGGGCTAATTTTTACCTCTTGGCTAAGGTTAATTTTCCAGGACTGAGGGTCTGGGCAGGTTTCTAATTCTTTTTATAAAACATATGGCTTGCCTGGCTGGCGTGGCTCAGTGGTTGAGCGTCAACCCATGAACCAGGAGGTCACGGTTCGATTCCCAGTTAGGGCACAGGCCCAGGTTGTGGGGTCCATCCCCAGTAGGGGGTGTGCAGGAGGCAGCCGGTCAGTGATTCTCTCTTAACACTGATGTTTCTCTCTCTCTCTCTCTCCCTCTCCCTTTCTTTCTGAAATCGATAAAAATATATTTTAAAAAACAACCCCCCCCCCCAAAAAAAACCCCCAAACAACACATATGGCTTTTGTCTGTGAGTGTTCAACGGAAAGGGAAGACTTATTTAGGCCTGTGTCCCTAGTGTGGGGGGGCCCATTGGCTGCCCACCAGACCTAGTAAATCAATCCAGGGCTTTGAAAAGTGGCCACTACCTTCGGGGATAAAGGCAGATAATGCTCTGTTATCCACCCATAGAGCTTATACGGATTACTCCTCTTAACTGCTCCTCCTACACTGATGTTGAGGAAACCCAGCCCTTTGTGAAAACAGGCTCAGAAGCCCCAGCCGGTTTGGCTCAGTGGATAGAGCGTCGGCCTGCGGACCAAAGGGTCCCGGGTTCGATTCCGGTCAAGGGCACGTGCCTCGGTTGCAGCCTCCTCCCCGGCCCGGGCCCTGGTCAGGGCTCATGTAGGAGGCAACCAATGGATGTGTTTCTCTCACATCGATTGTCTGTTTCTCCCTCTTCCTAAAAATCAGTGGAAATATATCCTCGGGTGAGGATGAACAACAACAACAAAAAATAGAGTAAAAAATAAACAGGGTCGG
This sequence comes from Myotis pilosus, assembly GCA_036010255.1. Lineage (NCBI taxonomy): Eukaryota > Metazoa > Chordata > Mammalia > Chiroptera > Vespertilionidae > Myotis > Myotis pilosus. Next base: position 6,596,069 of record JASKON010000031.1, on the reverse strand, counting down.
ACCCTCTGGACACAAGGCATCCTCACTGCAGTGCGTGTTGCTGTTATGGTACCAACTTCCCTCAAGTCTGTACCAGTGTGCGTCACAGTCACACCCAAACAGAACAGAACAAAACCAAACCAGCGACTCCCAGCATCAGTGTGATCATTTTATTAACAAAAGGAACCCATGGGGTTCAAACAAGAGTACAAAATACAATTTTCTTTTTTTTTTTTCCTGTGGGTTAAATTGCTACATTTTTAATAATAAAAATAGAAAAGCGGTCATCGTCAACTTATCAAAAACACAACCCCCAGCCTATTGAGTTTCTTATTGGAAAAAAAAAAAAAAGTTCTACCCACAGAAGATTTTTTTGTGTGCCAAAAGTTTCACATTTTCAACTGCAAAATGTTTGCGTCAGAAAGAAAATTCTAAGGCCATGGTTTCTTTGGAAACTAAACATGGAGCTATGCAAGCAAATACCACAGCTAGCTAACTTTTAACCTTCATTGCCAAGTATTCTCTGTTCCCGTGTAGAATGAACGACATTCATTAACTCTTGATATGGGAAGGAATGCCTTCTACCCACTGAAGGGCAGACATACTGATCGGAATGAAAAGGGCAAACCCCACTTCTGAGGTCTTCGGGGCTATGTCAGCTGCGCTTCCGTTTTCTGGGTTCGCGTCCTGATTCCTCTAACCAAGCGGAGAAAGCAACCCCGGGGGGAGAGGCTAGGAAGTCGTGGCTTTTCGGTCTGGAGCCAAACACTCAGACCTTCTCGTCCTCCTCCCTGTTCTACTTCATTCTTCACTGTGTCTGGGTGTCGTGGGGACGGACCAAGTCTGGATGAGGCGTGTGAACTGATTCAGAATTCAACCAGTAGCGGAAGGTGATCTCTTTAAAAGTAAAACCGAAACAGTTTCGACCGTGCTTAAACGCATGTCCTTGTTTCACAGCGATCACCACAACGAGCCGTCGGAAACCCAGGCAGGGACAGCGCGCTGGGACAATTTCAGGCCCACGCACGCGTGTCGGTGTAACTGTCTTGCATGGCGGGTTTTAAACAGTGGCTCCCACGGAAAGACATGCGTGTGAGGCTTCCGTGACCACGGAGAAGAGAGGGGTGAAAAAAAAATACAAGTATCTAATGTCCGTAGAAAAATCCCTGATCAGGTGGCCGACTCATTTTTTAATTCAGAATTTAACCAGAGAGATTTTTTTTTTCTATTCCTCACCGAACACACTGATTGAAAGGTAAACGGTTCTGTTGAATGAAGCACCGGGGTTTCTAGGATTTGGGGGAGACCCAAGGCCTCGGCTGGTCCCAAATCTCCGTCGCAGGAACCCCACCTCCCGTCCCCTCCTGTCCAGACTCGCTCCCAGTCCACAGAACCGACAGACGGGAGGACAGAGCACGGGACCCTGAGACCAGGACTGCCAGGGCCCAGGGGAAGAGGAAAAACACTCCTCAGAATGTTAGCAGCGGCACTAGCCTGCTGGTCTCACTGTCCTGAGGTTAAATGCTCATCAGATATTGCACCAAAGCAATAAGCGAGATCACAGTTTCAACAGCATCACTGAAGAATTGGACTAACGCGGTACAAGGCGGTGCCGGTCATCAGGAGCCACGAAGTCGTCCCGCCGGGAATGAAAGCCATGCCTTTTAAAAAAAACGGCATGTCTACCCTCTTTGACTTTGTGTTTATTTTGAAATGCCCTTTGGTATATATGTTTATCCGGGAACTTCCCTCCAACGCTAACTGTATGGGTTTTTCCCCGGAGCGGTTTCAGATGCGGTGATGGGTGTGGTAAGACCCCACTGCCACGTGTAGACCCTCCAAAAACTTGTCAGACCGATGTTTCAGACCAATCCGATCGCCCCTAGAGGTAGTTTAGGGAAAGACCTTCTTTTCCTCTCTTTCTGGAATAGTTATCAAGGCCTTCTAAGGATGCAGCATCCCCCCCTCCCCTTCTCTTTCTGACATGCTCCTATAAACAAGACGTGAGGGAAACCAAACACGTATCCTGTCCAGGTGCTTAAAGAGGGGGAAAACCCCAGCCTTCCACAGACGGGTTTCGGGTTGAAGTTCATCTTTCCCCTTGGAACTGACGGGCCTCAGGAGGGACGCTTGCTGCGTTGCATCCTACTCCACCGCCCACTTACAAACCCCGTCTCGAACCAGCTCCCGGGGACAGTGAGCACCCAATCACCTCCCAGGACCGTGACCTCAGGAAAGGTCTTTCCTGGACTTGAGTCCTAGGGGGTTGGGGAGGAATCAGGCAACCCCTGGCCCCCGGGGCCTGCACATCCCTGCGCTGCCAACTTCTCCCAAATCAAGTGCCCTCCCAGCGCGCCCACATCGCCCGGAAGCTCAGCGTCCCTTCGCTCCGCTCTGAGCTCTCTCGGGAGGCACGCTGCCCCGTCACACACCTTCCAGGCCCCTTCGCCGACTGGGTCCCCAGCGGGGCTCCCGTGACACGCTGCTGCGGCTTCCCAAGGTCGCCCACTCTTCCACGGGGACGCTCGGCCCTGCCATCAGCTCGGGCAACAGTCCTGTCGGGCCCTGGAAAGTTCACGTAGTTTTTAATTCCTTGGTGTGGACCTATTTATGTTCTTAAGCGAATCGTCCCTCCCTCAGTCCCGGAAAGGCGGCGGAGCGAGCCAGCGCTCTGTGGTGGGTCACAGTGACTTCTGAGGCGTGTTCAGAGGATGAAGGAGACAGGCTGGGCCTCCCCGACGCGACTGGGATGCGGGTCGACCTGCAAGAGAGAGAGCAGCCCGGTTACTACTTGACAGCGACGCCGGGACCTGTTTCTAGGGACGCGAGGGGGGCGACCACGAAGTCCCGGGAGGCGCTTTGATGCTTCGTGGTCCTCGGCCACGTCCCACGCGCTCACGGAGCACAAGGGAAGTACTCCATCGGAGAAGGTGGCCGGTGACACAATGGTCATCTGTCGTCACCGTAAACGAACACACGAACTTGTTTTAAATATGGAATCTTTACTACCTAGACCAGCGGTTCTCAGCCTGTGGGTCACGACCCCTTTGGGGGTTGAATGATCCTTTCACAGGGGTCACCTAAGGCCATCGGAAAACACATATACAATTACATATTGTTTTTGGGATTCATCACTATGCTTCCATTATGTTCAATCTGTAACAATGAAAATACGTCCTGCATATCAGATATTTACATGACGATTCATAACAGTAGCAACATGACAGTTATGAAGTAGCAACGAAAATAATTTTATGGTTGGGGGTCACCACGACATGAGGAACTGTATGAAAGGGTCGCGGCATTGGGAAGGTTGAGAACCACTGACCTAGGCGTTAGCCACAGACCAAGGCTCCTGCACAGAGAGCACAGTGCAGGTTGCAGGTCGAATGGACCTGCTTTCGCTCTGTTTACCTCGGAATAAAGAGGTGGGGGCTGAAGCCGGAAGTCCTGGATGCAGGCGAAGGCGGGGCAGCGGGTCTCTCCCTCCCAGCTGGGCGGCCGTGGGTAAGGAGCGCCGTGCCTGGAGACTTCTTCTTCTGACACCACATCCGTGTAATCTGGGGGGGCTGAAGCAGAAAGGGGCGGGACTGAGACACCCCAGCAAAACCCAACTCCACAAACCCCTCTGAGCTCTAAGGAAGCAAGAAATATCTTTCAAGTTGATGATGATGCAGTGGTACCCTTCCCTCTGATCAGCAAGTTTTTACGCACATTGCACCGAAAAGCATTTAGGAGAGTCTGCTTCGATGAAACGATTAGCATTGATGATACTCTATTCTTTTGAGATGTGTATCATAGTCTAGGTTAAAAAAAGAAATCATTGAAATGTGGCTACAGCCTGGCCGGCGTGGCTCAGTGGTTGAGTGTCAACCTATGAACCAGGAGGTCACGGTTTGATTCCCCGTCAAGACACATGTCCGGGTTGTGGGCTCGATCCCAGTGTGGGGCGTGCAGGAGGCAGCAGATCCATGATTCTCTCTCATCACTGATGTTTCTCTCTCTCTCCCCCTCTCTCGTCCTCTCTGAAACCAATAAAAATATATTTAAAAACAAAAAAGAACTGTGGCTACAGAAAGTATATGACCCTGTACTTTTTGCTGACTCCCTTTCGTTGCTTTACTATTCTACACCTGAATCAGGAAATGTAGACTTTATTCCTGGGCAAGCTGCACTCTCAGTGGCTTCTCGCAAAACTGTCTGATGGGTTTAGTAAGAGGAAGAGAAAGCGTAGCTCTGGTGGCAGCAGGAATTCCCATCTGAGGCCTTGCTCTGTTCCCCGTCCTGTGCTTAGGTACTTCGCGTGCAAAGCTTCATTCTGCGAGAACCCCAGGCCCTTTACCTTCGGGCTGTTCCGGCAGCGCCAGCGCCCACCAGCTCATGTCCACGCTGAACTGGCTGGCCATGCTGCAGTTCCTGCTGGCAAAGCCGTTGTACGGGATCGTCCCGATCACCAGGGGCAGCTCCAGCATCAGTTTTTTAGCACCAGGGATGTGAATATACACCTATTATGCCAAAAAGAAAAAAGAAAAAAAAGGGAATGAAAGACACAGAAAGGCGCCAACAACCCTAGCCTGTTTGGCTCAGTGGATAGAGCATCGACCTAGGGATTGAAGGGTCCTGAGTTCAATTCCGGTCAAGGGCACATGCCCGGGTTGCGGGTTCCATCCTCAGTAGGGGGTGTGCAGGAGGCAGCTGATCTCTCCCTCTTCCTTCCTCTTTGAAATCAATAAAATATATTTTTAAAAAAAGAAAAGGCACCAACAAAGTTAAACCTTACAGAAACAGCTGATTCATTGATTTTTTCATAGAAACAAATGCTTGTCGCCTGCCACCGCCCCACCATACAATTGTCCATTGTCAAGACCCAATAAACGGAAGGACAGACCACACGGCAGGAGGAGCGCACCACATACTGCGAGCATTCAGGGACGGGGAGCCATGGCCTTAACACACTTCACTGCTAGTGAGCGTGGCTTACGTAATAACCATAGAAGAGGAAGTTCGTGTCCTTCATGCACCTGAATTCTTTCATGTCATTTAATTAAATCCCGTAGGGCAGTGGTTCTCAACGTTCCTCTTGCCGCGACCCTTTCATACAGCTCCTCATGTTGTGGTGACCCCCAACCATAAAATCATTTTCGTTGCTACTTCATAACTATAATTTTGCTACTGTTATGAATTGTCATGTAAATATCTGATATGCAGGGTGTATTTTCATTGTTACAAATTGAACATAATGAAAGCATAGTGATTCATCACAAAAACAATATGTGATTATCTATGTGTTTTCCGATGGTCTTAGGCGACCCCTGCGAAAGGGTTGTTCGACCCCCAAAGGGGTCGCGACCCACAGGTTGAGAACCGCCGCCGTAGGGGGATAGTTTGCTCATAGGGTCCACAGTTTGGTGCAGTGCTGCCGCCCTGAAATGCCAGTTCCCTAGGTATCACGGGTGCATAGTCCCAGGACCGCGGCGCCGGCACGGCTCCATTCAGCACGCTGGCTGCTGGTTTTGCCGAGAGCTCTGCTTACCGCCAGGGTGTAGTCCACTCTGATGATGCAGCAGTCCAGGATGGATGGCGGGAGGGGCGGGATTTTCAGCATCTTCCCATTCCACGTGTCGGTGCTCCCGGAAGCGATGTGGTTTCCTCGCACGTTGGCGACCATGTGCCGGATGGTCTTCGTTTTCCCGCTGGCCATGTACGTCTGGGTTTGGAAAATAGCAGCTTTGGGGACGACCAGGCGGGAGGAACAGTTCTCTATTTCTGCATAGATTGGGATAGCTTCTCCTAAAATGGAAAAAAACCAACACAAAACCTTCAGAGACTTTGCAGGAAGTTCTCCCCACGGTGGAGTAGAGCTGTTACCAAGGAGAGCTGGAAGGTTCGCAGCAAAACTCCAACAAGTTTTGAGAAGCCCTGATGGAAAACTTACTGTAAATCTGAGTCGGAGGAATGAAAATTCACTGCAGGTTGTGGTGGACGTTGTTTTATTATTGCACTCGAGGCCCGGTGCACAAATTCATGCACAGGGGCGCTGATCAGGGGCGGGGCCAGCCAGGGGTGGGGGGCTGTGGGTGGTTGGCCAGCCGTCTCCGTCCACTGGTTGAACTCCCCATCAAGGGGACAATTTGCATATTAGCCTTTTATTATATAGGACTAGAGGCCTGATGCATGAAATTCATTCAAGAGTAGGCCTTCCTTCCCCCAGCTGCCAGCACTGGCTTCCCTCTAGCACCTGGGATCCGGGCTTCCCTTGAAGCCCTGGCTTCGATGGAAGGTCCTCTGGTCTAATTAGCATATTACGCTTTTATTATTATAGATTATTCACTTTCTAATGTTGTGATACTAGGTTATCAGTTCTAAAGTGATGTAAATGACAAGTTAATGATTGAATGACATATTAAGTACAAATGATCACTGACAAGCTCAGTGCCCCCCAATTAAATCTCTGCCCCGCCCCCGTCCCCCCAAGAACTGAGCCTTGGCTTTTAAGGACTGGATGGTCAGGCACGAATAAAACAATGCATGGTGGACAAGTTTTACATGCACATGTACGCCCACCATCCTACCTACCATCCCCCCCTCATTTCCGATAAGCCGGGACCCCGGGGATGGAATGGGGCCCTTCACATGGGAGCTCTGATATCGGCAGACTGTTAAGCTGGCCGGTGTTCTGCATTCCAGCCCCGAGTGTTTGTATTCCCAGCGTGGAATCAGAATTCCTAGCAGCGCTTTCATACAAGAGCTCTCCTCTGAGCAACACTGTTGTGGACATTCTTTACACGAAAACAAGACGTCAGTATTTACCCACTTTCCCAGGCGTAAGAGTAACGGGACTGATGTCAGGAATACCTGGAGTTTTATTGGCATCTACTTGTCCACTCAAAAATATTTAAATATCAGTTATTTACCTTTAAAAAATATATTATTTTTATTGACTTCAGAGAAGAAGGGAGAGGGAGAAAGAGAGATGGAAACATCAATGAGATAGAAACATCAATGATGAGAGAGAATCATGGACCGGCTGCCTCCTGCATGCCCCACACTGGGGGTCAAGCCCGCAGCCCGGGCCTGTGACCTTGACCGGGAATCGAACCGTGACCTCATGGTTCATAGGTCGACGCTCAATCACTGAGCCACGCCAGCCGGGCTACATATCAATTATTTACATTAAAAACAGCAACATTTATTATTCATGTTTTAAAATAGTATATACTTCAGAAATGACAAAACACACTATTTAAAATCACTTAAATTAGCGAATAAAATGAATGCATTTGCCATTTGAACTTTCAAAACATCGTGCTTACCGTTACAATATCCCTTCCTTTCGATTTTGGCACTCAGCGAGACGGGACCCGACGTGAAAAACCAGCAGCCAACCATTTTCTCTTGAGTTTTAAATACGGGGCTCTTGGAAATTTCAAATAATAAAACAGCTTTAATTACACCAGTCCAGGAAATTCACAAAACTTAGAAAATGATGTTATTCTTCCTGATGGAGTGGTAAAGGAATGTCTTCCAAAAGACAGATCAACCTTTCTGATCTCCTGTGACATTTTCGGTAGAATACTTACTGAAACACGAAGCACTGAAAAACATTCCCTTTTTAGGAAAACTCAGGTGAATGTTCAGATTCACGTTAGGGTGGGACCATCCGAGTCATTACGTTTCCGGGAAATGATATACCATCCCTTACAAAAGCAATCAGCACCTTTACTCACCCCTATTCACATGTGAGAACTACTATTTTATTTTAAGACTTTATATGGAGATCAGATCAAAGGAGACATAGCAGAAAAATCAATAATCACCATGTTCTATGTGTCTTGGCATGTACACTGTGGGGTAAACCAACTGCCCTTTTTTCCTCCCCACTTCCTCCAAAATGCATTGTTAGGCAGATATTTCCAGTGTTTTTAACTTAGAATGGCTTGTGGTTTTGGTGTAATGGCAGGAAAACATGCCCAGGGTTAAGGATCCAAATGGTTATGAACACACCACCACACTTTCCATTCTACTACCAGCAAAGGAAATGATACGAGACTCAAAAGGCTCGGGTACAAGATGCACTGATCACAAGTTCATTGTAAAGCCCCAAGTTACAATGTTTTTCTTCTTTGTTTATAGAAAGAATAGTAGCCCTAACCGGTTTGGCTCAGTGGAGCGTTGGCCTGTGGACTGAAGGGTCCCAGGTTCGATTCCGGCCAAGGGCACATGCCTGGGTTGAGGGCTCGATCCCCAGTAGGGGGTGTGCAGAAGGCATCCGATCCATGATTCTCTCTCATCACTGATGTTTCTCTCTCTCTCTCCCTCTCCCTTCCTCTCTGAAACCAATACAAATATATTTTTTAAAAAGAAGGAATAATAAAGGATAATAGTATCTTTTTTATTTTTTAGGCAAAAAAGAAAAGCTCTTTAAATCATTTGCCACAATGGCCCCATAAATAGTTTATCTCCCAATTCGAATTAGTTTTTAAAAATACAAGACATGTAGCATTGTCAGTTTTCAAAGGTGTTAAGCTGGGGGTAAGCCATAGCTATAAACCGGATCACTAGGTGCTGGTTATTTTAAGATATGGGTCTCAAATGTGCAAACAGAGCACATCTGTTAATATTTTCACAATCTAAAGGTGAACATTAGAGTAAATTCTATTCCATTTTCATGCGAAAATAGAGTTAAACAACTCCTCTAACTCCTGGCTTTTTCCCTTATCTTTAAAAGCACTAGCTAAAAAAAAAAAAAGAAACCTCCCATATTCAAATAACATCTTTGTGCCCAGTGTCATGATGAAAAGTTGAAATTACCCCAGTATGTTTTATGAAGTAAAAAAGAAAAAAAAGAAAAATCATTCATATTGAAATGAAGAACCATTAGGTCCCAGCAGCTCTCATGAAAGCACAAGGTATAATTTCATATGATTTTGATAATGTGGGTTTAGATAAAAGAATCTCGCTCATTAGCCCCCGTCGCGGCCATTCCGTTGTTACTTATGGCCCAATCTTTCTCCTCGGGCTGCGGTATTCCGGGTGGTTATTAGAAGTTCAATGCTGTCATGCGGCCAGATCTGTCAGAAGGAGATGATGAGTGAAAGGATCCCCACACAGCTGCATGCGCTCACTGCGTGTTAGAAAATGACACGCGAGATGGCCGGGTGCATAGCATAATGGCCCGGGCCCCAATCACAGGCTGCACATGATTAATACTCTTGAGTAATTGCTGCTCCCCAACCTGCTATTACGGGAGGGTGCAGAACCCCCCAGCCCCGTGCGTGTGGCGGCTCTGGTGGAAGTGACGGCTCTCCGGGTCCGAGTTATTACTATTATTAAGCCTTATCCGTGCGTCCCCGGCCTGCATCACCGGTTGGCAGAAGCGGCCCGTAGTGTTCACACACGCGATTTGTCATTTGCTCAACCTCGGGGCACAGGTGTAGGATGAATGCCTATGGGCACAGTGGTCGGCAAACTCATTAGTCAACAGAGCCAAGTATCAACAGTACAATGATTGAAATTTCTTTGGAGAGCCAAATTTTTTAAACTCAAACTATATAGGTAGGTACATTGTTATGAACTTAATTAGGGCACTCCTAAGGCAGTGATGGTGAACCTTTTGAGCCCAGCGTGTCAGCATTTTGAAAAACCCTAACTTAACTCTGGTGCCGTGTCACATAGAAATTTTTTGATCTTGCAACCATAGTAAAACAAAGACTTATATTTTTGATATTTATTTTATATATTTAAATGCCATTAAACAAAGAAAAATCAACCAAAAAAATGAGTTCGCGTGTCACCTCTGACACGCGTGTCATAGGTTCGCCATCACTGTCCTAAGGCTTAGGAAGAGCCACTTTCAAGGGGCCCAAGAGCCGCATGTGGCTCGAGAGCCGCAGTTTGCCGACCACGGGGTTATGAGATGGTATCGGGAAAGGGACAGGGCAGATGAGCCCTAAACTGGTTAGGCGGGGATTCCACCACGGAGAGGAAGGAGGAAGAGAGGGCAGGGGCGGGAAGGAAGGAGGAAGGACTTACGAGTAATGCCGGCGTGTTGACATCGATGTGACTGATCACCTGGAGTTCCCGCCGGACACTCTGCTCGGGGAGCCTGGGCCTCTCCAAGACCGCCCTCACGCAGTACTGGATGCTTCCGTACTTCCCGCTGAAGGACGTGACTAAGAGCCTGAGCCAGCCAAAGAGATGACTGTCTAAGCTTATTGCTCAGGTAACAACACCAGAGCGGGCTGGAGAGGTTAATGTGGGGTAGGGGGTGAGAGGAGGACCTATGTAATACTTGCAACAATAAAGATTAAAAAAACACATACACACACACACACTCACACACACACACACACACCAGGCAAAGCTCTTAGCATGTTGGTTTGGTTAAAAGAAAAATGAGTGAGAGCAGGGGTGGCCCAGGTGTGCCCGGCGTGCCCGTGAGCCTGAGCCGGGGCGGGTCTGTTTGGGGCTCTTCAGGATAAGCAAGCACCCGAGAGCCGGAAGGGCCTGCACCCTCACGTGTGGGTGGACGTGGGGCAGGGAAGAAAATTTAAACAAGTGACCGCTGTCGCACTTACTCGGACGGAAGTTGAAAGCTAAATGGGAATTCGTGTTTTCCGGGCTGCAGCAGGAGGGTGCCTTCGCCTAAGAAGGAGAACACATTGGATTTTGATGAAGGTTAGGACTCGGTTGAGAAGTGTCACCACCTACATCATAGGTTTTTTTAAAAAGGCAGTTTCCCTGGCTGTAATAGCTGGTGTGCGCCAGAGAGTTCACGGAACGGAGATTTCGAGAATTAAAATTTGAGTCAGTTTGTACCAAGTTTCACCACGTATATAGCTTCTGTCTTCAAATAGACAATTACACAAGTACCAAGCAGAAAGTGTGCGAGCCCAGCACTCCCATATGCATAAACATGTGCACACACACGTACGTGTATACACATAAACATTTGTAAACACACATATATGTACATACATAAACGTGTACACTTACGTGTATATACATAAGCATTTGTATACATGCATATGTATACACATAAACATGTACACACGTGTATGTACATAAACATTTGTATACACACATATATGTATAAACATACACACTTATGTGTATATACATAAACATTTGTATACGCACATGTATTCACATGAACATGTACACACACTTATGTGTATGTACATAAACATTTGTATGCACATATGTTTATACATAAATGTGTACACACACTTGTGTATATACATAAACATGTATACACATATATATACACATAAACATGTGTACATGTACTTACATGTATATACATAAACATTTGCATACACACATACATGTTTATACATAAACACGTGTACACACACATATATATGAATATACATAAACATTTGTATGGATACCACCCACTCTTGTCCTAGCACAGGTATACTAACATCAGTACACTATTATGCTAACATCAGACACCAATATTAAATTTGACTGAAAACGAACTAATCAAAAATACATCCATCTATTTTGGGTACATCACAAAAGTCAGGCTGTGTACGCCTCGGGCAGAGGTGGGAAAAGAGGTGAAAAATTAACTTCGACTGTTATGCATATTGAGTATAGTACTACACAGCCAACAGGACCAGTTATTAAGCGAGAACCCCGTATCGATTATAATCCAGGTCTGCTGATGAATGGGTGTTTGGGGGTTAGCTTGGGATACAGACAGGGGCTTTGCCATGCACAGCCATGACCCTTGCTCCTGCTCGGGGTCAGCCAGCTCTATTTGATTTCATGCCCAGGCTTAGCCCTGTTGTGGGAAGGCCGAGATGCAAGGTGTGGACGGACCGCGCAAGGCCACGGGTCCCGCGGGCGCTTGGATGAACGCGCAGACAGCACCTGTGTTCACGTCCAAGGCCAGCTCCACGCTGGCAGTGCTGGTCGGGGGCCCTCCAGAGAACCTTGTAAACGTTCCCTTCTTCCCCCGCTCACAGGTTCAAGTTTACAGTGAAATTCCCTCTGGGGTGGGGTGACTACGACGAAGAAAGGGCCGCAGAGGTTAAGAACGCTCTCTCTGAGCTTTGCCGGCCACTTGATACGACCGCGTCCGTTCACATAAAGCAGTTAGAAGGCAGAAATCACCAGTGAGACGGCATAGTTTTTCCCTGGAGTCCTCAGACCTTAAACAGCTCGGTTAACATTTCAACCTTGCACTTTTAGAAAACAGGAACACTGTCTTGGCCCATTGTCTCCTGAATCTGTCCCCGATTTTCAATGTGTGATACACTGGTATTGGGGCAAGTCAACAAAATGTTTGCCATGTAAGGTCATTCAACTAAACACACAGGAGGGTGACTTGGAGGCAAAAGGAACAGGTCACGGGGATGTGAGCCATGGTAAGTGACAGTGAGAGACGGAGCAGTGTGCCCAGCTGTGCCCGTGACCCTGAGCAACGAAGCCACCCCACTCACTGCGCAGCCAGCAAGGGAAAGCTCAGGGCAGGCCCCGTGCTCCTGCGAGCTGGGCTAGAGTTCTGATTTGTAACCACTAGGTTATTGAATATGACAACTTTAACATATATATAGATAGATATAGATATAGATATAGATTTCAAAGAGGAAGGGAGAGGGAGAGAGAGAGAAACATCAATGATGAGAGAGAATAATGGATCAGCTGCCTCCTGCACAACCCCTACTGGGGATCGAGCCTGCAACCCGGGCATGCGCCCTTGACCAGAATTGAACCTGGGACCCTTCAGTCCGCAGGCTGACGCTCTATCCACTGAGCCAAACCAGCCAGGGCTCAATATGACAACTTAAAGTACTATAAAATGTTTAAAATGGTGGGTTTCATTTGAGGTCAAAATTGATAGTGCTCAGATGTCAGGCTGTTGGCTATAAGGATAAATAACTTGAATCCTCAAACAGGGCCTTGGGAGGAAGGGAAGCTGGGATACCTGTACTCAAGCAGTGACCACGGAGTGCTAGAGCCTGAGGGGCCGGGGACGGGCACCCTGGGGACCACACCCATCGCATGTTGGGGTTGGCATGGAGATGAGTGGGAGGGGGCTCAGATGAAGGGAACAGCAGGAAGCAGGGCACGGTAGACGTGTGGGGGAACAGTGGTCCAGGGTTTCAAAAGAGGGTAGGAGGGAGCTGAAGTTGCCTCTTCAAGACAAAACTAACCAACGTAGGAACTGTCAGTGGTTAGAACTTCGGCCTGCAGACTGAAAGGTCCTGGGTTCGATTCCGGTCAAGGGCACATGCCGGGGTTTCAGGCTTGGTCCCCAGTAGGGGGCGTGCAGGAGGCAGCCGGTCAATGATTCTCTCTCATCATTGATGTTTCTCTCTCCCTCTCCCTTCCTCTTGGAAACTGATTATATATATATATATATATATATATATATATATATATATATATATATATATTTTTTTTTTTTTAAAAAGGAACCTTTAAAAGAGACGTGTAATCACCTCAAAACATAAACAGGAAAAACAACTGAGGAAGTTGATAAATGTGTGGGTGACAGTATTTGGACTCCAATATTTGTTTTCATTCTCTTTCCCTTTCTCTTTCTCTTTCTCATTTATTTGTTTAGAATTTAAAACTTTCCCAGGCTGACTCACGCGTCCTTTCCCATATGTCATGGGGGGATGTTCCATTTGCTAATGGTCTTACAGCCAGAGCCCATAACTCAGGCACTGCTGAGCTGTGGGAGCTAGAAGCCCTTTACAGAGTTAGAGGGGGGCTCAGGAAGGATGGGGGGTGCACACAAGGTCACCCTGCCGGTGGGTGACCAAGAACTGAAACCAACTCTCTGGCCCGTCTTGTCTACCACAATTTCGCAATAAAATTCTGAAGAAAATTAGTCACAATGCAAACAAGTATTTGGGTCAGATGAGCAATGTCCAAGAATGAGCTGAGGAGGTTTTTTTGGAAAATAGATCCCACAGCCACCCTTCCCCAAACTCTCAATATTTCTGAAAATGTGTTTGGGTGATTGCAATCCATTATGTGTTGGAATTCAGTGACCCTGAGTATCTGTGACCATGTAAAGTCGCCTACTTCTTCTGAGTTTCTTCCAGATACGGGAGTGATCTCTCTTTATTTCTGTATGAAAGCAACTAAAACTATGATTGTTTGTTTTTTAAGGTACAACATATTTTTGCCAATGTTTGTTATGGTGCATTCTGAAAACAAGCGTTCAGGTTGTTTAGGTTTGGACATTCCATTCCGTCGGAGTGAAAATACAAAATTTGACTTGTGAATCATAATGTTATTGGTTAGCCCAGATTTTAGCAAAGTATTTTTGTGGCTAGTTTTTTTTGTTTTGTTTTTTTTTTGCTAGGTAGGTCTAATTGCTGTTAATCTTACATCTATTGACTCAGTCATCATGGGACTAGAGACAGAGTTCAAAGTCCTGGACAAAAACAACTTACTTCTCTCTCCACGGCCCTGTCAGCCATTCTGAGAATCTGTGGTCTCTTACCTTTGGGGGAGGCAGGTGGAAGCTGACTGCCCCACCGGAAACCATATTCATGATGAAAGGGCACAAAGGCAGGTAACAGCTGTCACCTAGCACACTGCTCTTGGTCATCCAAAGGACAGCTTCGGCCCTAGCCCATTTGGCTCAGTGGATAGAGCATCGGCCTGCTGACTGAAGGGTCCCGGGTTCGATTCCAGTCAAGGGCACATGCCCGGTTGTGGGTTCGATCTCCCCAGTAGGGGGTGTGCAGGAGGCAGCCGATCCATGATTCTCTCTCATTGATGTTTCTGTCTCTCTCTCCCTCGCCCTTCCTCTCTGAAATTAATAAAAATAAATTTAAAAACAAAGAAAAACATAAAACAAGAGAGCTTTGGTTCCAAATATGTTTTTCCTTACTACAATTTTGGGGACCACTCCATTCTCACACACCTTGAGGATCCACCTGTGGGCAGTCCACTTTTCCACAGTAGGACAAGGCAAAACTGCACATTCTATTGATTTTGTATAAGACATAGCAAGGGTCAATCAAAGATACAATGCATCTTACTCTTGGGGAGGGAGAGAGGGGGACTTGTACCATTATTTAATAGCTAAAAGCTGAAGCTGATGAGGCAGAAAAAAAAGTAAGATAGCTTCTACCAACTAAAAGAAGACCAAGATGCAATGTTCCTAGTCATTTCATGATTGAAGGAAATCAGTGTTTGCACGTAATGCTAATGGCACATCCATCTAGTCACTAGATGGTTCTCAACCTTCCTAATGCTGCGACCCTTTAATACAGTTCCTCATGTTGTGGTGACCTCCAATTTCATTGTTACAAATGGAACATAATGAAAGCATAGTGACTAATCACAAAAACAATATGTAATTATATATGTGTTTTCTGATGGTCTTAGGCGACCCCTGTGAAAGGGTCGTTCAACCCCCAAAGGGGTCGGGACCCACAGGTTGAGAACCGCTGATCTAGTGGGTTCCCACATGGAGACTCCTGGAAAAGCCTAGACTATTAAACTGGACTTTCACAAGAGTGGAAAAGAAGGGTGATCTTTCCTCCAGCTAATTTTTTAAAAATATACTTTTATTGACTTCAGAGAGGAAGGGAGAGGGGAGAGAGAGAAACATCAACGATGAGAGAGAATCATGGATCGGCTGCCTCCTGCACGCCCCCTACTGCGGATCAAGCCTGCAACCAGGCATGTGCCCTTGACCGGAATCGAACCCGGGACCCTTCAGCCTGCAGGCCGACGCTCTATCCACTGAGCCACACCAGCTAGGACCCTCCTGAGAATCTTACCACGTCCAGACCCTACTGTCTCTAAAGGGGTGGCGTGAAAAAGGAAACAAAAGAAGCAAAAATAATAAAGAGAAAGGATGAAAGGCCGAGGCAGAACTCTCCAGAGAGGGGACACCAAAGATGAAGGCCAAGAAACACTTTTCTTTGAACTACCACCACCCCGCCGGACAGGTTTGGCCAATTCACCTGGAAGAAGGGGAGACCCATAAAACGCGGGGTGCCAGAGGGCACGGCGCTGCACAGCCTCTGGTGGCGCCCTCCCTCCCTCCCTCAGGCCTGCAGGGGACACAAGACCTGCAGTCCCCGATGCTGGGTTCCTGACCAAGCATCCCAGGTTTCCATGACAACCGGCTCACGCCCAGAGCGGTCCTAGAAGGTCTGGGTTGCCAGGTGGAGGGATGCACCCCCCGCGCGCGGGATCTCCCCGGTACTGTGAGGTTGGGGGGTGCGGGCATTGTTACCTGCGCGTGACCGGCGACGGGGACCCCCCCCCCCCGGAGCCCGCCGCCTCCCACCGGGCACCCGGTGGGCATCTCCCGGCGCGCCCCCTCCTCCCAAGCGTCCCTGCTGGCACCCGGACCTCGGGGCTGTGTCCCCGCGCTCACCAGCCGGGGCCTCGCGCAGGTTCAGCCGCACGTTCAGGTATTCCACCTCCGAGGGGGAGGCCGGGGCTGCGGAGCCGGCGCTCGGGCCCCAGGCGGCGGTGGCGCGGCCGAGGGCCTCCAGGCGCAGCGCGCTCAGGGCCACGGGCTCGGCCGCCTCCAGCAGCACGTGCCCCGCCACCGTCTCGCCGCTCGCATAGCAGCCCTTGAGCTCGTCCTGGAACACCAGACCCAGGCTCTTGACGCGACCCTCGGAGCCCAGGGCCGCTGCCGACCCCGCTTCACCGCCCATCCCGCCGAACAGATCGGCAGCGCCCGGGATCCGGGGTCGGGAGCAGAGCGGCGCCGCTGTCACGGGCGCCAGCCGGACAGGGAGGGCCGCAGCTGCCGCGGTGCGATGCCCCGTGGAGGACCTGGCGCGCCGCGGGGCCTGTCACTTTAACACACCCCGCTGGGACTGGAGACCGGGCCGGGACAGCCCGCCCCCGGCGCGCGCCCATAGGCCGGCGGCGAACCCCGCCTGGTGCCGATTGGTTGGAAGTGGCTACTGAGTCATTTCATTGGCGCCCCACGCGGTTAGTTGGCGCAGGTAGGCTGTGCGTGATCGGCCCGTAGTGACCTATCGGGATACGCAGCTGTGCACGTGCACAGGCCGCTTATTGGCTGGGGCGAGGCACAGCCCAGGGGCACTGACCAATAGGGAGGTGGTGCGCCCATGTGGACAGAGAGTGAGAAACAATATTCGGGAGGGAGGGGACGGGACCGGGAATCCCCGGGCTTGGGGCTTGTCAGCGTTCCTATGGTGACGGGCGGGGGCGGGGTTTCTGGCCGCATGGGGAGGGTTTTTTTTTTTTTTTGCTGGAGTCACTGGGTTCCTACTGGAACGAGAAGTTGTGGCTGAACTGGCTGCGGTTATGATGACATCTGCAGTTTTCGAGAGCACATCGATGTCCTGGAAAGTGGAACTCAGTAACATTAACTTAGGAGCGTTCGGAACTTTCCTGGGCAAGTTGTTGGCCTGGGGTCACCTCCAGGTTCCGAGCCCCGCTTCTCTGCAGATTCAGAATTCGCCCTCTTTCCTAGGGTGGGAATGGAGGCCCTGGCTCCCAGCCAGGCACCGCTGGAACCAGTTCTGCTGCTGGGCTCGCAGCGTCGCTTAGATGGGAATGGCTGGATGGGTCATTCTTCCTGCTGGCAGTAAGGTCAGGTCGTGAATCACAGGCTGTTTCTAAACCAGCCACCCCAGTTTCTGCTCCACCCGAAGGCATTTCGTGACTTGAGTATCGTAGGCCCCCCCAAAACATGTCCAGTGGTTTTGATGACTTGTCCACGCCCAGAGCTCCTTCCCGCTGACCTTGCTTCTCTTGTTTTCCTTTATCTTCCATTCCTTATCCGTTCCATCGGGCATAGCCGCCACTATCTGGCCATCGTTATCTAACCCTTTCAAACGCGTCCCTTACAAAAATTCCAAGTCAGTGAGCTGAGAATGGTTGCTTAACCTCATACTGAGATTTACGACCTTGCCTGATATAGCTACTTCTTTTCTTTTTGTTAAATTATTTTATTTTTATTTTTTAATATATTTTATTGATTTTCTACAGAGAGGAAGGGAGAGGGACAGAGAGTCAGAAACATCGATGAGAAAGGAACATTGATCAGCTGCCTCCTGCACACTCCCTACTGGGGGGATGTGCCCGCAACCAAGGTACATGCCCTTGGCCGGAATCGAACTTGGGACCCTTCAGTCCACAGGCCGATGCTCTATCCACTGAGCCAAACCGGTTAAGTTCTTTTCTTTCTTTTTTTTTCTTTTCTCTTCTCTTTTCTCTTCTCTTCTCTCTTTTCTTTTCTCTTCTCTTCTCCCCTCCCCTCCTCTCCCCTCCCCTCCTCTCCTCTCCTATTTTTTCTTTTCTTTTCTTTTCTTTTCTTTTCTTTTCTCTTCTTTTCTTTTCTTTTCTTCTTTTCTTGGATCCCAAACTAAAGGTTGCTCTGCTGTTTCTCTGAGTTTAGATGATTAATGTGAGATTTTAAAAAGGCTTCACAGTTCCAGGTTTTCTTATCTCCTCTTCAAGAAAGTGGAACAGGTCAGACAACCAGTCCTGCGTAAAGTTCAGAAATAGCTGTTCTTCTAGACTAGCCTCCAACATGCGCTGACTCTGCCTCTTACCAGCGGGCCTGAGTTATTTATTTGCAGATTGGCCATCACCCCCACTTGAAACGCAAAACTTTTTCTCAGCATTGGTGTTCCTTCTGGTACCTAACCCCGAGTTCCGCATACAGTCAGCGCTCAATCAATGTTCGCTGGCCTTCTCAGAGTCACAGAGGATGAAGCGGAACCAATAACCAAGACCAGCAAACAATGAAGGAAATAAGATATGGAGTCAGGGTCAAGGGTCAGACGGAGAGCCTTAAAATTCGCCCTATACCCCTGCCCCAAATTTCTCTTCCATTTTCCTCAACTGGCTCTCACTCAACACTCCGTCTCTACTTGGCTGGGACCGTCTTAGCTCCGGTTACATACGGACAATCTAATGAGCCAAAAAGCCTGTGGCAGACCACGAAGAGACTGTTACGGTTTCTGCAACGAGGGGCATCCTTCAGGCCGTCAGCCCTCCTCAGCTTGAGAGAGCAAATAGGTCTGAACACACCCATGCAAGATCCCTGGACGGCTAAGGGCATCCTAACAGAGTTCCTTAAACTGAACCGTGCGTCTGAATCCATAGCCTCTGGCAGCAAAGCAGATTCCGTCTCCCTCGGGGAGCCGCTGGGAGTGGCAGGGTCTCTAGGGGGTTCTGCTGAGAACGGCTCTGAGGCTGGTTTCCTTGGGCCATGTGCCTGGGTAGGGTCCGTAGGCCTGGTCAGCTATCAGGGCCGATCAGGGCCTTCCGGCTGCCAGCCCCCTGGTGGTCAGCGCACGTCATAGCAAGTGATCGAAATCCTGGTCTCCCAGTCATACTCTCAAGGGGACATTTTGCACATTAGCCTTTTATATATAGACTAGAGGCCCGGTGCATGAAATTCATGCACTGGTAGAGTCCCTAGGCCTGGCTGGCAATCAGGGCTGATCTGTGGGGCAACCAGTGAGGCCCCTGCTGGCACCCGCATTGGCTGGCCTGGGGCCTGTGGGCTGAGGGCAGCTCCTGCCTTGAGCATCTGCCCCCTGGTGGTCAGTGCGTGTCCTAGCAACCAGTCGTTCCACCAGTGGTTCTGCTGTTTGGTCAATTTGCGTATTAGGCTTTTATTATGTAGGATAGATTAAAAAAAAGGGGTGCCTCGAATTGGACATTCCTGATGATAACTGCTGTTTCCAGGGTGCACTCTGTGCTGCCCCTTCATGGAGGTCTTTATTCCTTCCGTTCGCTTGGAGAGGGAGATGGGGGTGTCCCCACAATCCAGGGACAGCTTCAGCACAGCCCTGCCTTCAGTCTGTGGGGAGCGGGTCTCGGCTGCATGGTGCCAGCTCGCTCCCTTCTGCTGATTCCGGACGGGTCTGGAGCGTTCCTCCTGCCCCAGCCAGTGCAGCGTGACCTGAGTCCTGTGTGTTCCTTGGGCATCACTCTGCAGCCCTTCTGGCTGTTTTTAAAATATATTTTATTAATTTTTTTTACAGAGAGGGAGAGGGATAGAGAGTTAGAAACATCGACAAGAGAGAAACATTGATCAGCTGCCTCCTGCACGCCCCCCACTGAGGATGTGCCCGTAACCAAGGTACATGCCCTTGACCGGAATCGAACCTGGGACCTTTTAGTCCGCAGGCCGATGCTCTATCCACTGAGCCACACTGGCCAGGGCCCCTTCTGGCTGTTTTGTCTTTTGGCCCCTGTCCAGGCATCTCTCGGGGTCTGGAGCCCAGCCCTGGGCTTGCCTTCTTTGGGCTGAATTCTGTCTTGGCTTCTGTTGTTGCTGCTTCAGACCGGTTGGCGTGTGAAGGTGAGGGAGACGCTGACAGAGGCTGGCGATGGGACATGCACTCTGAGCCACGGCGTCTTCCCCACCTTCCCACGTGGCTGCCCTGGGGGGCTGATGCCAATCCTGCCTGGCCCAGCATTAGCTCTGGGTCTTGCTGTTCGGGCCTTGGGAGGTGCGGGCGTGTTACCTTATTATAAGTGATACTAAAAGTAGTAACAATGAGCATGTATTCAGTGCTTTCTATGTTGCGAGCTCTGGACCAGGTATATTGCATATATTGTTACGTTTAAGTCTCGGAAGCACCCTATGGGGTAGTTAGTATTTTAGACACAGTTTTTCCAAGGGGGAAACTGAGGCCCAGAAAGGTAAATAAGTAACTTGTGCGTGATCACTCAGACCCTCAGAGGTGGAGCTGCCCTAGCTGGTTTGGCTCAGTGGCT
Source organism: Myotis pilosus (assembly GCA_036010255.1). Lineage (NCBI taxonomy): Eukaryota > Metazoa > Chordata > Mammalia > Chiroptera > Vespertilionidae > Myotis > Myotis pilosus. The sequence goes on along the minus strand of JASKON010000031.1, from coordinate 6,575,378 downwards.
ACAGCGTCGGCTTGCAGACTGAAGGGTCTTGGGTTCGATTCCAGTCAAGGGCACATGCCCAGGTTGCAGGCTCCATCCCCAGTAGGGGGTGTGCAGGAGGCAGCCGATCCATGATTCTCTCTCATCATTGATGTTTCTATCTCTCTCCCTCTTCCTCTCTGAAATCAAAATATATATATTGCCCATTGCACAAAATTTGTGCACAGGTAGGGTCCCTAGGCCTACCCAGCTATCAGGGCCAATCGGGACCTTCTGGCTGACAGTCCTTTGGTGGTCAGCACACATCATAGAAGTGATCAAACTCCCGGTCTCCCAAACTCCCAAGGGGACATTTTGCATATTAGCCTTTTATATATATAGACTAGAGGCCTGTTGCACAAAGAGATTCGTGCTATAGGCCTTCCCTTCCCTTCCCTTCCCTTCTTCGTTGCCGGCACCGGTTTTCCTCCGGCACCCGGGACCCAGGCCTTCACTCGGCCGGAGCCGCCTTCCGTCCTCCCGCTTTGCGCCTCCAGCTCACCTTCAGTCTTCGCTCCGCCGCTTGGAGCCTACGTATGCAAATTAACTGCCATCTTTGTTGGCGGTTAATTTGCATATCACACTGATTAGCCGATGGGAGGCGTAGCGAAGGTACGGTCAGTTACCCTGTTTGTCTATTATTAGATGAGATTAAAAAAAAGAGGTGGAGCTGAGGTTGGACCTCACAGGTTTCTGATTCAAAGGCTGTGCTCCTAAGCACTAGCCCCACTGTCTCGGGTGGCCCCGTGCTCAGGCTCATGCCTGCTTGACAATGGCCGGAACTTCAACCCAAAAAGCCACAAGTGAGTTTCTTTTAGAAGCCGCTGAGCGGCAGTTGGGTAAATATTTTGGGGGAGGCGTCTGATTCGTCTGGACTCTGCATTCTCCAAAGTTTGTGGGCCCACTTTGTGCATATAGATGGCTGCTCGCTGTTTAAATGCCTGAAAAGGGAGTTGGTGCCTTCTGTCCTCCCCAACTGGCATAGTGAATTAGTAAGGGAATGTGACCAGCAGGAAATAGCAGTCGTTAAGTATTCCATGCCGGCATGATTGTAAACGGCAGTGCCATCGAGGAGCAAATAGAACAGCGGCCGAGGCTGCCATATGTCAGCGGAAAGCAGGAAACATGAGGCAGTTGCCTTCATAGCCGGAATGTGAATATTTGGCCCAATTGCCGGAAACTTAGGCCTCTCCTGGCATTCGAGAGCGCTGGCATCCGCAGACCTGCCACACGGCCATGTTGCTGGACAACTCAAGCTTTGCCGAAAATAACATTTCGGAGTTGTTTCTATAGCATTCATTGCTCTTGCTTTGTGGTTGTGTTGAATTTGTCTGTTAGGATGTTTAATGAGTTTTTAAAGTCTTTTTTAAATATATTTTTTTTTATTGATTTCAGAGAGGAAGGGAGAGGGAGAGAGAGATAGAAACATCACTGTGAGAGAGAATCATCGATCAGCTGCCTCCTGCACACCCCACACTGGGGATGGAGCCTGCAACCCAGGCATGTGCCCTGACCGGAAATCGAACTGTGACCTCCTGGTTCATAGGTCGACACTCAACCACTGAGCCATGCCAGTTGGCTAAAGTATTTTTTAAATGAGTCATTTTGGTGGCTAAAATATTTTTTAGAAAATTTATCTGTTTTCTAATGTATTGGTGCAAAACAGTATATAGTATTAACTTACTGGCTAGCTATAGTTATGCATAAGTTATAATGTATTCCTATAAGTATAACACATGACTTATCTGTAGTTATGTTTCTTTCCTGTTCCTAATTTTGGTAATTTGGGTTTTTCTCTCTCTTTCTTCTTGATTACTCTTTTTTTTAAAAAATATATTTTATTGATTTTTTACAGAGAGGAAGGGAGAGGGATAGAGAGTTAGAAACATTGATGAGAGAGAAGCATCGATCAGCTGCCTCCCGCACACCCCCCACTGGGGATGTGCCCAAAACCAAGGTACATGCCCTTGTCGGGAATCGAACCCGGAACTCTTCAGTCTGCAGGCCGACACTCTATCCAGTGAGCCAAACTGGCTAGAGGCTTGATTAGTCTTCCTAGAGATTTGTAAATAGTACTCATCTTTCCAGGAAACTAAATTTCAGTTTTGTTGTTCATCTCTATTTTTTTCTTAAAGTATGACTTTTTACTCTCATTTTACTTTCTACTACCTTATTTGGACTTGTTCTCTTGCCCTTGTTATGTCATCTTTGGCTGAATATATCGTTAATTTACTTTCAGCCTTTTAACATGCTTATTAATGCTGCAGAATTGCTTCAAAATACCCATTTCCTATAAACTACATGTTTGATATTTGCTGCCATTTAGCTATAAATAGTTTATAATGTCTTATATGTTTCTTGGTCCCCATTGTATGGTGGCATTTTAGACCTATTATTACAGATTTTTAAAAATATATATATTTTATTGATTTCAGAGAGGAAGGTAGAGGGAGAGATAGAAACATCAATGATGAGAATCATTTATCAGTTGCCTCTTGTACGCCCCCTACTGGGGACCCAGCCGCAACTCGGGCATGTGCCCTTGACCAGGAATTGAACCGTGACCTCCTGGTTCATAAGTTGATGCTCAACTACTGAGCCACGCTGGCCGGGCTAACTTTTTTATTTTATTGCTCCATGATTAAATAATGTCTTCACTTTGTCAAATTTGGAACTGCGTGGAGACTTTCTGTGTAGGGCTGTGTAAGTGAAAAGCATCTGTCATTTGTCTCCTCGATTCCTTGGCGTGCTGGGGCGGTGTGGAGGGAAGGAGCGGGAATTCGGGACGCATAGGCTCAGAGGTGCCCGAGGTGTGAGCTCATGGAGGAAGGGAGCCCGCCTTCCTTCCTCAGGAGCCTTTAGCTTTCTCATCTGTCAACCCATCAAAGTTTACGACGCCGGTTTCTGCGCTTATGCCGTCTTGCGTGTCTACATTCTGTACCTTGGCACCAGGTATGTGTTTGACTTCAGGACAGTTTACAAATCAAAACCGAAACTTGCAATAAACTCCCCTTACAGTTGTGGTTCGGAAACGCTTCAGAGCCCCTTAGGCTGGTTGATAAAACATGGCATGTCTCCTGCTCCGACGAGGCTGCTCAGCCAACTTTATGACGGAGGGGAACAGCTGGCGAAGTGGGTTCATGCAAAGGTGAAGGTAATATCGCCATAAAAGCCACGAGGATAATGATGTTAAAAGTGGGCGGGGGGGGGAAGGGAGGGAGTTGTGACAACACCATTAACCTTTTGCTTCAGATTGTCGAGTGCGTGGTCTTTGTCAGAGGTCTGAGCGAAGGCTTTCCGTAACTGCGATGAGTGAAAGAGAAGCAAGAGAGAACTTGCTGTCATTTCTCCTTCAAATCATCCTTTCCCCCTCACCCATTAAAAATTCAAGGCCATCGGAGAGTTTCAACTTATATTAAATGTATTGCCCTAGCTGGCTTGGCTCAGTGGATAGAGCGTCGGCCTGCGGATTGAAGGGTCCCAGGTTCGATTCCAGCCAAGGGCACATGCCTGGGTTCGGGCTCAATCCCCAGTCGGGGGTATGCAGGAGGCAGCCAATCAGTGATTCTCTATCATCATTGATGTTTCTATTTCTCTCTCCTTCTCCCTTCCTCTCTGAAATCAATAAAGAAATATATATTTTTAAAAAATTTATTTTTGTGAATGCTCACCCGAAGGTATTTTTCCCATAGAGAGAGTGGAGGGGAGGGGGACAGAGAGAGAGAAACATAGATGTGAGAGAGACACATCGATGGGTTGCCTCCCGCACCTGCCCCGACCAGGGCCGGGGATCAAGCCTGCAACCGAGGTACATGCCCTTGACCAGAATCAAACCCGTGACCCTTCAGTCTGTGGGCTGACGCTCTAACCACTGAGCCAAACCACTGAACTAGGGCTCAACTTATTTTGAAAGTGTATATGATTTGCTTTGTAGTATATGGAATGTTAAAGAAAACACACACACACACCCTAGCCCGTTTGGCTCAGTGGCTAGAGCATCGGCCTGGGGACTGAAGGGTCCCGGGTTCGATTCCGGTCAAGGGCATGTACCTTGGTTGTGGGCACATCCCCAGTAGGGGGTGTGCAGGAGGCAGCTGATCCATGTTTCTCTCTCATCGATGTTTCTAACCCTTTATCCCTCTCCCTTCCTCTCTGTAATAAATCAATAAAGTATATTATATAAACACACACACACACACACACACACACACACACGAGACCAGGATTCCAATACAGGTACCAATTCTAAGAGGGGGAGAAATTTTTACGAAGCTTGAATATAACCCAGTGTTTTCTAGTTTAGTTTATAGGCCTAGAAACCCAATGGGGACTTTGTATGCCATCTGGGCACTGGTTTGAATTGAGTGGACCCTGGAATCGATCTCCTTGTGGACTTTGTGATGCTATCGCTGATGAAGGCGGGGTGCGTGCAGGACACGTGAGGTTAATTGCAGAGTGAATGGGATCAATAAAAACCAGATAATGTAAACATTAGTCGGGCTAATGGCGGTGAAAACAATGGTCTCTGAGTTTCTGTTGAGGGAAAGGGGAGTTATCGAGAACGGGGGCTCTGAGGCTGGGGTCCAGGGTCCCATCCATGTTCTTGGCTGGAGGGCTTCTGTGAACCCCTTGCTATCATATGCACAATTGCCTATGAACATACCTGTGTGGGAGGTCGGAGGTCACAAGCAAGCAGAAATGTCACTTGTAAAACAGGTTAATGTATGTGGCCCACTTTGAACTTCGGCCAGAGATTAAAATTGCTCTTCATGGAGCCTGCAGAAGGGTCCACCTGAGTCCACAGTGAGTGTGTATACATGTCCTTTTAAAAAAAAATACATTTTCTTTATTGATTTCCGAGAGGAAGGGAGAAGGAGAGAGAGATAGAAACATCAAATATGAGAGAGAATTATTGATTGGCTGCCTCCTGTACACCCCTTTCTGGGGACTGAGCGTGCAACCCGGGCATGTGCCCTGACCAGGAATCGAACCCTGACCTCCTGGTTCATAGGTTGATGATGCTCAACCACTGTGCCACACCAGCCAGGCAAAATGCCTTTTTTTAAAAAAATACACTTTATTGACTTTTTACAGAGAGGAAGGGAGAGGAATAGAGAGTCAGAAACATCAATGAGAGAGAAACATCGATCAGCTGCCTCCTGCACACCCCCTACTGGGGATGTGCCCGCAACCAAGGTACATGCCCCTGACTAGAATCGAACCTGGGACCCTTCAGTCCGCAGGCTGATGCTTTATCCACTGAGCCAAACAGGTTACGGCAATATGAGAGAGAGTTATTGATTGGCTGCCTCCTGCATGCCCCCAACTGGGGATGGAGCCTGCAACCTGGGCATGTGCCCTGACTGGGAATCGAACCCTGACCTCCTGGTTCCTAGGTCAATGCTCAACCACTGAGCCACACCAGCCGGGAAAAATGCCTTTTTAAGTTATCTTTATGTCCAAGTTTCTTTTTAACAAGTACTGTTGGTGTAAAACAAAACTTACGTGAGTGCCCTGTCAGGTTATTATAATAGTCTGTGTAGAAGCAAATTGGACAAACAAGGAGAATGTCAAGGATGAAGAGGAGGCAAGCAATTATTTCGGTTCTGATGTTGCCTGTGGATATTTTTCAGGTCGTGTCAATGTTTGATGCTAGACTGTGACGTTAAGGACAAATACAGCGGAGCCCTAGCCGGTTTGGTTCAGTGGATAGAGCGTCGGCCTGCAGACCCAAGGGTCCCGGGTTCGATTCTGGTCAAGGGCACATCTCAGGGAGACACATAACAAGAAAACTAGAAAAGGAAATCGAACCATGTTTCAGAAGGAGTGTGATGGGAAGGAAGGCCGAGGCAGATAGATTCGCCTTTGGATACTTGTGTTTTCTGTTGGCAAGGTAACAGCTGCTACCTGGGCACGGAAAGATAGCTAACATGGAGGCCCAACATCAAAATTAAAATCTGGGGGGAAAATACCCGTGTGAATTGTTGTTCTTAAAAAACGTATTTTTATTGATTTCAGAGAGGAAGGGAGAGGGAGAGAAAGAAACATCAATGATAGGGAATCATTGATCGGCTGCCTCTTGCACGCCCCCTACTGGGGATCGAGCCTGCAATCCAGCAGGTGCCCTTGACTGGAATTGAACCTGGGACCCTTTAGTCCTCAGGCCGAGGCTCTATCCCCTGAGCCACACCAGCTAGGGCCTGTGTGAGTTGTTTTTGTAGGAGGTCTGTCGTACTCAGCAACCTCTCCAAGGTTCTGGGGGTTGGGGCCTGTGACCCTATAAAGGTTGAGAACAACTGATGTAGATTTTTCTTCCCACATTTGCCCTGTGACCAAGTTGCCGCCCCTTTTTCTGCTGAGAGACTTAATGCTGCTTTGCCCTGGCCGGCCTGCTCACACGCAGTCTGGTGGCCGTGGGCTCCTGGCCGCCACGGCCCCTTGAACTTGGCCCTGCCACCATGCTTCCCACATACGGCTCCCTTACTTGTCTACATGCCTGTAAGACGCCTGTAGTCAGAAACGAATTTTTTTTTTTTATTCCAACTTGTAGCCCAGTTCCCAGGGGGCCTGTTGTTAGTCAGCATTCCATTTGAATTTTAGGCTGGTGGAATGAATGTGTCATTGGGGCCTGTACGGGTACGTTGAGAAATTTATTAGCGGGAAAGACTCAAAAATGGAAGAGAGATTCGTCAGGAGATAATACACAGTTGCTTTGACTTCTTTCTTCTTTTTTTAAGCACATTGCACCAAAATATTCTAAAGATCCAAGAAAGCCTGTAAGAGAACAATTCTTATTTTCTTCCCTCGCTCCCTCCCTCCCTTCCTTCTTTCCCTTCCCTTCCTTTTTCCTTCTCTCCTCCCTCCCTTCTTTCCCTTCCCTTTCCCTTTTCCTTTCCCTTTCCTTCCCTTCCCTCCCCTCCTTCCCTCTCCCTTTCCTTCCCTTCCTCCCCCCTCCGTCCCTCTTTCCTTCCTTCCTCCCTCCCTTCCTTCCTTCCTTCCTTCCTTCCTTCCTTCCTTCCTTCCTTCCTTCCTCCCTCCCTCCCTCCCTCCCTCCCTCCCTCCCTCCCTCCCTCCCTTCCTTCCTTCCTTATAGTGCAGGGGAGTGAAAAGAACACTTCGCTGTTGCTGAACAGACTAAGCCCAGATTCTGGATCTGCCTTTTATTATTAGGCGACTTCGGTGGAAGCCTGCTGGTCTACTTACAACTTCACCTCTTCCCTGCCCCGTTAGAGGTCACAGAAATACTTTGTCATCCCCTAGGAAAGCTGCTGGGATGGGAACAGTGCCTGAATGCGTATACTCTTGGGGTAACGTGTCATTCTTACCTAGCGGTAGGGCTGTGCCTGGGAACATGGTCCCTCAGCATAAAAGCGAACTACCCCGGCCTATTCTTTGCAGCTGGATGTGGCTGCAGGGGGCAAGTTTCTGGTCACGGGATGGAGGCAGCCAGATCCAAGCCACACGCCGTGAAACCGTGGACGGACCTGTTTGCTGGCAGAGGCCCAGCGGGGGGACTTGCTAAGAAGGGACAGCAGATAAGTGATACCTCTCCAGCCTGATCGGCGTGGCTCAGTGGTTGAGCGTCGACCTATGAACCAGGAGGTCACGGTTCGATTCCCTGTCACGGCAGTCGATCAATGATTCTCTCTCATCATTGACGTTTCTCAGTCTCTCTCCCTATCATCAATAAAAATATATCCCATCTAATAAAGATAGGATATGCAAATTGACTGTCATTCCACGACAAAGATCGCAGTGCCCACAGCCAATAAGGAGGGAATATGCAAATTGATGCGACGATGGCGGTGGCCGGGCCGGGATGCTCCGGGCTTCTGGACAGTGCGTGCACACAGGCACAGAGCGGGCAGGGCGCGGGTGGACGCCTGCTATGAGAGGAGGGGCAGGGGGTGTAGGGAGCTACAGGAGGGAGGCAGGGTCGGAGCGAAGGCCCGGGTCCTGGGTGCCAGAGGGAAGCTGGTGCCGGCAGCCAGGGGAAGGAAGGCCTATTCTTGCACGAATCTTCGTGCATCGGGCCTCTATTTTTAAAAAAATAAAATAGAAAAGTGAACCCTTTGCATTGGGACATTCGCATCTTACTTCACATGCTCAGCACCCCCATTCATTTTCCACGGGGGGGTCGTTTTCTGCGTTTTGCCGTGCGCTGCTTGCTTCGGATGTCTATCACGGCTCCTCGTTTCACTCTTCCCTCCCTACGTGTATTCAGTTTACGTTCGAACACCTACATGTACACCGACCGCAGGGACCGAAGTGCGGAAGGAAGCCGTTCAGCACCAAGAACAGCGCTCTAGCTGCGGTGCCAGAACGTGGCTCTCAAAGGCTCCATCCTCTTAAACGCACAGTAGTTAAGTCAGCGCCAACATTTCTTCCGCAACGACCCATTAAATCATCTTAAATCCTCTGTCATCACGACAACGGGATGCAACCAGATGTGATATTCGGGGATTTAAAAGAAATGCTTTGCTGAAGTCACAGCGTCCTGGTTCGACGACGTTCGGAGCCGGTGTGCACAGCTGTGGCGTCTCGCGGGTCCCCTTCCTGCAGGTGTATGTCCGCCCCCCCCCCCCCATGTCCTGCTTCATGCCAGGCGGGACTGAAGGGCCAGAGGACATTCCCCAGGATTTGTGATGGGCATTTCTGGGCGATCTGCACCATGGCATGATCTCCTCACTCTGCAAACACACGCATTAGTGTGATCACGTGCCCACGTGCACGTGGGCCCAAAAGGACGGTATTCATCGTACCCAGGATGGATAGGAGGTTGCTGTAAGGTAGAGCTGAAATGTACAAATCCACATTTGAGTTAAGAACCCCTCCGGCCGGGCTGTTGTGGCCCAGTGGTTGAGCATCGACCTATGAACCAGGAGGTCACGGTTGGATTCCAAGTGTTGCAAGGCTCGATCCCCAGTAGGGGGCATGCGGGAGGCGGCTGATCAGTGATTCTCATGGTTGATGTTTCTATCTCTCCCTCTCCCTTCCTCTCTGAAATCAATACATTTTTTTTTAAAAAAAGAACTTCTCCTGATAGGTTTTTTTTTTTTTAACACCCTCAAAATAATAAACTAGTTCCTTCAATTTCTGCCCTGCATCACAATGAATTATTATCATTTTTATCCTCACCCAAGATCTGTTTTCATTGATTTTAAACATAGAGGAAGGTTAGAGAAAGCAAGAGAGACAGAAACATCACTGGTTGCCTCCCCTCTTGAGCCCACAACCTAGGTATCTGCCCTGACCATTGCACCTGTTGGTGTATAGCAGTGGTTCTCAACCTTTTCGCCCTTTAAATACAGTTCCTCATGTTGTGACCCAACCATAAAATTATTTTTGTGGCTACTTCATCACTGTCATGTTGCTACTGTGATGAATCGTCATGTAAATATCTGATACGCAGGATGGTCTTCGGCGACCCCTGTGAAAGGATCGTTCGACCACCAAAGGGGTCGCGACCCACAGGTTGAGAACCGCTGGCGTATAGGATGACGATCCAGCCAACTGAGCCACCTGGCCAGGGCTGCCATTAGCTATTTATTAAAGGTGTAAGCTCTACGGTATTTGAAGTTTCCAGGTCACGTGGGATTAGACGTGAACTTTTGAACTTCCGATTTTACCAGTTTGGCACGAACGTTGGCACCATTCAAAACCCTGTTTGTGACGAACCATCAAAAAAAGAGAGAAGCCATTTGACAGCCACGCGACGCGCCGTGTGCCGGAAAAGACAGCGCCAGCATCAAGCAGGAATCCTCGAAATGAGATCCGCACAGGCCGGGCGAGTGGGCCCGGATGAACCCGGATTCCTGTTGGCGGTGGAATTACGAGGTGGGTAAATGTCCTCGGAAAAGCTGCCACGTCTCCGTCTGGAAAGGGGCCCGTTGCTGATACAACAAATCAATTGATAAGAAGTGTCTTTATGGAGCTCAATAAAAAAACACAAAACCCCAAACAGCGCAACCCCGAATAAAACATGCACGGCTCATAAAACAAATTGCCCACCTAAAATGAATTACACGCCACGTTTATTTTTTCCAAGGAAATGACAGCTAGGATAGTCAGTGCTGTTTCTACCCACCAGAGAGAAAGATTATAAACAGCATTAAAAGTAAATGTGTTCACGTTTCCATTCAGTTTAGGTGGTTCGTTTGTTTTTCCATCTACAGGATTACCAAGAGCAAAATGTAAAAGAAAAAAAGAAAAGAGCGGTAGAAATGGCCTGTTTTGTGAAATATAGGAAAAAATATACCATCTGTGATTGAGCACAGCTCTCCGTAGCCCATCTGTGGTCTGAACGCCATTCTTTACAAAGGCTGAACCCGTTGTCGCTCATCATGATTTTTAACAAAGTTTTCCTAAGAAGTCTACTTTGAAAGCACACTGGAGTTCCTTTGGAATGAAATAGTAAATATGACCTTTACCACGGCTTTCCGAATTTGTTGTCCCATGCAGAGCTTGCCTTTGTTTTGTTTTGTTTTTTAAATTTTAAATCTATCTTTATTGATTTCAGAGAGAGAGGGAGAGAGAGAATCATGGATCGGCTGCCTCCTGCACGCCCCCAACTGGAGGTCGAGCCCGCAACCCCGGCATGTGCCCTGACCGGGAATCGAACCGTGACCTCCTGGCTCATCGTCGATGCTCAGCCACTGAGCCACGCTGGCCGGGCGGGCTTAAATTTTTGAAAGCTGCCCTGACCCGTTTGGCTCAGTGGATAGAGCGTCGGCCTGCGGACTGAACGGCCCCGGGTTCGATTCCAGTCAAGGGCATGTACCTTGGTTGCGGGTACATTCCCAGTATGGGGTGTGCAGGAGGCAGCTGATCAACGCTTCTCTCTCATCGATGTTTCTGACTCTGTATCCCTCTCCCTTCCTCTCTGTAAAAAAAAAAAAATCAATAAAATAGATTAAAAAATTTTTTTGAAAGCAAATAAACCCAGGGGTTCTTCTATTTAATGCTCCATCCCCAGGCAGCCTCATTGTCAAAGAAATGCATTTGAACACTGTGTGATGGGCTTTGTTTCTTCATTCACTGATGAAGCAAGTATTTATTGCAGAGAGACTTTTGTTAGAGGCATTTCAGTGCATAAAGCTGGGTTTTTCAACCTTTTTAACCCCACAGCCCACATAAACTACTACAATTCTGCTGTGCACACTGTATATACTACGGGCCCGAAAATTCATGCAAGAGTAGGCCTTCCTTCCCCTGGCTGCCAGCACCGGCTTCCCTCCGGCACCCGGGACCCCGGCTTCCCTCCTCCAGCCGCCGCCAGCAGGCACTCAGGACCCTGGCTGGCTTCCTTTCGGCCCCGGCTTCGTCAGGAAGGATGTCCGGAATGACGTCCGGTCTAATTAGCATATTGCCCTTTTATTATATACTGTGTGTGTGTGTGTGTGTATATATATATATATATATATATATATATATATATATATTGCCCTGACATTATATACTATATATATATATGCCTTGATTGTCGCACCTTTGTCAGATTGCATATATATATATATATATATATATACACACACACACATATATATATATGCAATTTTACAAAAAAAGTATAATTTGTATTCATTTGTCCTGGACAGCTATTGTTGCGTTGGCTCTAGTCATTTTTTCACTTAGAAATCTAAGGGAAAAGAGGTCAGTGCCCTGGCTAACTAGTCAGCTATTGCATCTTTTAAAAATTCCTTTGGCACCCCAGTTGCAAATCACTGGCATACGGGGAACCACGTGTATTACGTGGCATTATTACGCTGCTTTAATCAATACAGTTTGATTCAGTTTTAATACTTTTTAAAAATCCTCACCCAATGATATACTTTTCTATTTATTATTATTATTATTAATTTAGAAAGAGAGGAAGGGTGAGAGAAAACATCAATTGGTTGCCTTTCAAATCCGGTATTGAACCCAAAACCTAGAGATATGTGCTATGACTGGGAAATGAACCTGCAACCTCTTGGTGAATGGCACGAAGCTCCAGCCTACTGAGCTACCCAGCCAGGGCCAGTTTGATTCAGTTTTGTTTTTTAAAAAAATACACTTTATTGATTTTTTTACAGAGAGGAAGGGGGAGGGATAGAGAGTTAGAAACATCGATGATGAGAGAGAAACATCGATCAGCTGCCTCCTGCACAACCCCCACTGGGGATGTGCCCGCAACCCAGGTACATGCCCTTGACCGGAATCGAACCTGGGACCCTTGAGTCCGCAGGCCGACGCTCTATCCACTGAGCCAAACCGGTTAGGGCTAGTTTGATTCAGTTTTCATTGGAAGAAGCAATGAATGGTTTACCCCCCTGTGATGCCTGGTCTTTTCTCAGCAGCTCAGGAGGCTGCTGCCGTCTGCTCACGTCCCTCCGATGAGCTCAGTGATACGGAGGAACATGTGGGCAGCCCCATGACTCACCATCAAATTCTATAAAAGCAGGGTTTCTCATACTCAGCACTATTGTCCCTGTCAACGGGTCATTCTTTATATACTGAGGGAGAAAGTTCCACGTGTGTGTGTCTCTCTCTCCCCCTCCCGCCCACGCTCTCTAAAAATCAATGGAAAAAATGTCCTTGGGTGAGGATTAGCAGCAACGACAACAAAAGCTAAACACGATCATTTTGTTCCTTAATGTGTGTGATGAAAGCAAGCCTAGGACTTTACCTATATCATAATTTACTTGGCTATTTCTTCATCGCTGGATGTTCTGAAGGCTTCCAGTTTTCCTCTCTTGAATCTTTGCTGTAATCACTGCTTTTAAGGATATAGCCCTAATCCCACATTTTGCATTACTTTTGCCATAAGAGAGCCCACTAAGTGGGATTGTGAATATTTGTGTTTCTGAAGCAGTGGTTCCCAACCTTCTGGCCCTTTAAATACAGTTCCTCATGTTGGGATCCAACCATCAAATTATTTTCGTGGCTACTTCATCACTGTCATGTTGCTACTGTGATGCATCGTCATGTAAATAGCTGATCTGCAGGATGGTCCTAGGCGACCCCTGTGAAAGGGTCATTCGACCGCCAAAGGGGTCGCGACCCACAGGTTGAGAACCGCTGGTAAGTGCTTGAGACCTTTGAGCCCTGAGCATCCCTGACTCTTGCAGGAATCGTGTTAGACTGCCCTCTCGTGGCAGCCACGTTAACTGCACCCGCGTTTTAATTGTCCTCTGGTTGCTTCTGCCCCATTAACCTTAGTAGCCAGAATGACACCCCATGATCAGAGAGAGAAACAGCTCTCTGTGTAGTGAGGTGGGCTTTTCTTTACTCCCAGGACCTTCTCAGAACATTTCCCTGGGAGTTGAGACTAGCCACATTGCTTTAAGACAGTGGTTCTCAATCTGTGGGTCGCGACCCCTTTGGGGGTCAAACGACCCTTTCACAGGGGTCTCCTAAGGCCATCGGAAAACACATATATAATTACATACTGTTTTTTAAATTATGTTCAATTTGTAACCATGAAAATACATCCTGCCTATCAGATATTTCCATGACGATTCATCACAGTAGCAGCATGACAGTTATGAAGTAGCCACGAAAATAATTGTATGGTTGGGTCACAACATGAGGACCTGTATTTAAAGGGCCAGAAGGTTGAGAACCACTGCTCTAGTAGGTTCCACCTGCCCCTTTCCAGGCGATCGGCACCCCCAGAGGCAACCGCTGACCTGCTTCCTGTCACTGCAGGTGACTTTGCCTGTTCTAGAATGTCCTATGCATGGGATCCTAGCGTACGTAGTGCTTGGTGTCTGGCTCCTGTCACTCAACATAAAGCCACGCTGTTGTCCAGATCAGCACGCCAGCCCTCTTTAGTGCCGAGAGCGAGCCCATGTTATGAACACGCCGCACTTTGCTCATCCGCCCTCCTGTTGATAGGCGCTTGGATTATTGCCAGCTCTGGGCTGCTATGAATGAAGCTGCCGTGAGCATTCTGGTCGCATCCACCTTTGTGGACAAGCTCCTCCCGGGGAACAGAATTCCTGGCCCACAGGGTGGGGGCTGTCGAATTGCACTGGCAAGTGATATAAGATATTCTATAGTTCTTTAAAAAGAAATTTCTTTTTGCATATATTTTTAATAGAGAGGAAGGGAGAGGGAGGGAGAGAAAGAAAACACCAATGATGAGAGGGAATCATGGATCGGCTGCCTCCTGCACGCCCCTCACTGGGGACCGAGCCCGCAACCCAGGGCATGTACCCTTGAGTGGAATTGAACCCGGGACCCTTCGGTCCGCAGGGCAACAACGCTCTACTAGCCACTGCGCCAAACCAGCCAGGGCAGACATTTTAGCCAGTTCTTAACAAATGTTTATTGCACTTTATAAGTGTTAATTGTTCAACTCAGACATTGCCCCCAGGCAAGAGTCACAAAATTTGGAATAATGTCCTATCCTTTGGTTTCCTGGTGACCAGTTCTTCAAACCCCATTGTAACCCCCAAATGCATCAGAGTCTTGGGTTCATAAAGTATTGCCTGTGCGTCGTTATGGCAGGTTGGAAAGATAAAAGTGTTAAAAAAGTAAAAGGTGGTGTTTTACCCAGCAGACGGTCATGGGAAGGCAAGGAAGGACCGGGCAGAGCTGGTCCTGGGGGAACCACCCCCTTCCCAGAGCCGGGCAGCGGCCTCCGGCTGCCTTGCTGAGCGGCGCCACCTAGCGGCGGCCGGGCGCGGTGCCCAGCTTGCACATGCAGCCCCGCGTTCCTTCTTGGTGTATGACATCACCCGCATCTTTTGCCAAAAAACGAAGTGCATTTCTCAGCATCCTTGGATCTAATCGTGTATCATTCCCGACCCCTCTCTGGAAAGGGCCCCTGAGTGAGCCTCTCGCAGCCCGGTCCTCCTCTCTGTACCCAGAGGCGCCCCAACCACGGATCCCAACAGAATCGGTACCATGGACAGCAGCCAGGACTGCGCGCCTGTGTGTCCCCCCCTGGACCTTTCAGCCCTTCTCCCTGCCCCTCCCCTGGGCCTCATGGCTGTCTCGGCAAGAATGGGGTTTCATTTATTTATTTTTTTAAAACATCGTTTTATTGATTTCAGAGAGGAAGGGAGAAGGAGAGAGAAAAACATCAGTGATGAGAGAATCATGGATCAGCTGCCTCTTGCACGCCGCCTACTGGGAATCGAGCCCACAACCGGGTCATGAGCCCTGACCGGGAATTGAACCCATGATCTCCTGGTTCATAGGTCGACGTTCAACCACTGACAACTCGGGCCAGGCTGGAGTTTCATTTAAAAAGTCCTCCAGGGCCCTGACCGGTTTGGCTCAGTGGATAGAGCCTCAGCCTGTGACTGAAGGGTCCCAGGTTCGATTCCAGCCAAGGGCATGTGCCTGGGTTGCGGGCACATCCCTAGTAGGGGGTGTGCAGGAGGCAGCTGATCGATGTTTCTCTCTCATCATCGATGTTTCTAACTCTCTATCCCTCTCCCTTCCTCTCTGTAAAACATCAATAAAATATATTTTAAAAAGTCCTCCAGGGAAGCCATAAAGAGAACTGAGAGCTACTGCTCTTGGAATAGGTGTGCCAGACAGTGGGCCATTTTATATTGAACTAGAGGCCTGGTGCACAAAATTCCTGCAAGAGTAGGCCTTCCTTCCCCCGGTTTCCAGCACCAGCTTCTCTCTAGCACCCAGGACCCGGGCTTCTGTCACAGCCCTGGCTTCATCTGGAAGGTCGTTTGGAAGGACGTTTGGAAGGACATCTGGTCTAATTAGCATATTACACTTTTATTATTATAGATATTCCAACAAGCCTGTGCAGCGGCCATCTTGATCTCCTTTTGTGCATGGGGAAGGTGAGATTCGGAGAGGTGACATATTTGTCCCAAGGCCACACAGCCATTCCAGAAAGAACCGGGCTTCAAACTCACCACTGGCTGCTTCTTCCCAGGACAGCAGCATTTTCCTGGATCCAGGATTCTACTCCATCTTGCTCCCCCGGTCACATCTTGTCCTGCTCCCCTGGGATGCGTATAAACCGTCATCACTCCTGCTTGAGATGCCACATGTCCCGTGGTTGGAAGGGACTCCAGTTGGCCTTTAGGGACTGGCCCTTGTCACCCACCCTGCTGTCCTGAGTGTCCGAGAGAGGCCCCGTCCATCGCCCCTGTGACCTGGGGCTCTTTGCTTGGGTGGGGGGGAGAAGGACAGCGTTCGGGATTTGAGGTGCTTTGGCACTTTATCTCCATTTTCTCAGAAAGTGAAGCAAGTAGAAATTTTTTTTTTTTAGATCAGGAAGAGTCCTGGGAATTCTCATAGACCCTGTGCTACAGGATAACGAGGGAGGCGGGGGGTGTCTCAGGGGCATGTCCACCATGGTTTAGTGGTGGGAATAGCAGAGCCTGGATGGGTTCACGTGCCCCCTGATGTCCAGGGCCTGTCCCCATGTGGAGAGGGGCACACTGGTGTCCCTAGGGCAGTGGTCAGCAAACTCATTAGTCAACAGAGCCAAATATCAACAGTATGACGATTGAAATTTCTTTTGAGAGCCACATTTTTTAAACTTAAACTATATAGGTAGGTTGCTATTAACTTAATTAGGGTCCTCCTAAGCTGGCCTTTGCTAAAAATGTCCTCAATCTGATGGAGGTACGTTCGCTGAGGTCGACCCCTTCCAACTCTCCCATTCACACTTGTCTTGTGTACTTGTTTCGTCTATCTCCTTTCATTCATCCTCTCTATATGTCCAAACCATCTCCACACACCTTTCTCCATCCTCGACACTACATCTTCTTTCACTCCACAATGTTCCCTGTACGTGCGCGCCCACACGTGGTATTTTGTGGAAGAGCCACACTCAAGGGGCCAAAGAGCCACATGTGGCTCGCAGCCATGGTTTGCCGACCACTGCCCTAGGGGATGTACAATATATAACACTATTGGAGGAAGGCATTGGTTTGGTGCTGGAGGGAGGGTGGGAAGATATCCACAGACAAAACTGAAATTCGAGGGACACAGTCACCGGTCTGAGGGCCCTTGAGTGTTCACACGTGTGTCCTTGACCTGTCAGGTATGGGTGCTCTTTTACGGGTTGAATTGTGTCCCCCTCAAATGCATATGCTGAAGTCCTAACCCCCCAGCACCTCAGAATGTGACCTTACTCGGAGATGGGGGTCTTTTGCGGAGGTTGCCAGGGTAACATGAAGTCATTGGGGCGGGTTTGAATCCAATATGACTGGTGTTATATGAAAAGAGGAAAGTGGGCCGAAACCGGTTTGGCTCAGTGGATTGAGCGTCGGCTTGCGGACTGAAAGGTCCCAGGTTCGATTCCGGTCAAGGGCATGTACCTGGGTTGCGGGCACATCCCCAGTAGGAGATGTGCAGGAGGCAGCTGATCGATGTTCCTCTCTCATTGATGTTTCTAACTCTCTATCTCTCTCCCTTCCTCTCTGTAAAAAATCAATAAAATATATATTTAAAAAATAAAAATAAAAAAAAAGAAAAAAAAAGAAAAGAGGAAAGTGGGAGACGGACGTGGGTGCAGAGAGAGGGCACCACGCGACAGGGGGAGCAGAGATTGGGGTGGTGGGTGCTTTAAGAAGCCGAGGTTGCTGGAGAAGGCCAGGTCGCCACCAGAATGGCGAGGCGCTACGTTTCTGATGTTTACGCCCCCAAGCCTGTGGTAGGAACACATGCCCTCTGTCCTCATAGGGTCGATGAAGGCAGGGACAAGCTCCCAGGCAAAAGGGCGTCGCTCCGATGGCTATGTCCTTCTCTGCTGGTGAGGGACTGTGCCGTGCATTTGCTAAAAGGATGGCAATCTCTTTCCGCATAAACCCGGATTGCTCCCACCTAGAGATGACTACGATGTGTGTGTTGGGAAAGTTCAATGCTTGTCTCCAAGGAGAAGTACCTGTATTTGCAGGGCCAGGACTAAGGAGAGGCAGTAAGACACCCGAGAGGCAAAATTGAAGGAGGCCCCTGCTCTCAGGTGCTGAGTCTGCACTGGTATTTTTGTCAAACTCCGTGCCCCCTTAAACGGTGGCCGCTATGTGCCTCTCTAGCCTTCCCCATGGCCCAGAGCCTGACACTTGGACTTGGGGCCAAAGAGAAGGAAGTAGGCGTGGGGGATGCCTTGCTTGAACCGCTACCACAGAACCTGGTGGTGCCTCATTTCCCTGAGGTGTCTCCATCCGCCCAGCTGTGTGCAGGAGCCGTGTCATGATTTCCGTTTTCAGATGATGGTTTCCGGAGAATTCGGGGAGAATGCATCAGCCCACGCGTTCCAGGACTGTCTTTGAATATAGATGACATTTCCTTTTAAGAATAGTTTGTTCTGCCCTCGCCAGTTCGGCTCAGTGGATAGAGTGTTGGCCTGCGGACTGAAAGGTCCCGGGTTCGATTTTGATCAGGGGCACATGCCCGGGTTTCGGGTTCGGTCCCCCAGGAGGGGGCGTGCAGGATGCAGCTGATCCATGATTCTCTCTCATCAGTGATGTTTCTATCTCTCTCTCTCCCTCTCCCTTCCTCTCTGAAATAAATAAAAATATATTAAAAAAAGAATAGTTTGTTCTTAAGAATCGTCCAAGCTGTGTGACTGAGGAAGTCCTGGTGACAGATGTGACTCGGGCTGGCATCCGTGGCAAGTCTGCAAGACCAGGGGAAGCCAATGGCCTTTGTTGGGACCTAACTGTCCCTCCACCACATGGCCATCCATCTGTCCATCTGCCCAGCACCTGGGTTAGGCACATATGGAGTCAAGAGAGAGAAAAAGGATGCAGTTCTTCTTCAAGGAGCTCAGAGCCTCTTAGAGCAGACAGGCTTGTAACTAGAGGAGGATCATAAATTACGACTTTGCTGGGATAGAGGTGGGCACAGGGGATTGTGGGAATACTCAGACGCAGGGTTTAATTAGGGTCAGGAGGGGGAGGGGGCCAGTTTTCAGGAGGAACTGATGCTTTTGGTGAACCTGGGAAAAAGAGAGTGGGTTACGTAGCCAGGTGATATACTTAGGAGGTTGGCCGTTGGGTAGAGAATACGGGGGAGCAGTGGAAGAAGGAATGGAAAGTGATTTGTAGATTTCTGGCGTGGCCACTGCCTCGTTGGATGCAGGAGGAGAGACTAGGCTTGGACCTCAAAGCAGCCACTTTTATTATTATTATTATTATTATTATTATTATTGGTTAATCCTCACCTGAGGACATTTTTCCATTTATTTTTAGGGAGAGTGGGAGAGAGAGGGAAAGACAGAGAAACATCGATGTGAGAGAAACACACCGATTGGTTGCCTCCTGCATGATCCCAACCAGGGCCTGGGCTGGGGAGGGGCCTGTAACCAAGGTACATGCCCTTGACTGGAATCGAACCCAGGACCCTTAAATCTGCAGGCCGACGCTCTATCCACTGAGCCAAACCGGCTAGGGCAAAGCAGCTGCTTTTATTTATTTCATTTTAATATATATATATTATTGATTTCAGAGAGGAAGGGAGAGGGAGAGATAGAAACATCAATGATGGGAGAGAATCATTGATTGCCTGCCTCCTACACACCCCCTCCTGGGGATAGAGCCTGCAATCTGGCATGTGCCCTTAACCAGAGTCGAACCTGGGACCCTTCAGTCCGCAGGCCAATGCTCTATCCACTGAGCCAAACCGGCCAGGGCAAAGCAGCCACTTTTAGAAGTGAGTGACCCCACCACAGTGGACGTCGGGACAACTTCAAAATGGTCAACCCGTGAGCTTGGGAGTGTTGACGTTAATCAATGAAGAAAACATCACCTCTACACTCTAGTCACCAAGACACCGCTGTGCAGAGTGGCCGACTGAGCTACCGAAGACTCTATGTCCGGTATTGACCTTAATTCTGAAGGTTTCCTTTGCTGCCATTTGAATCTATAGTGTGTGTGTGTGTGTGTGTGTGTGTGTGTGTGTGTGTGTGTCTGCAGACTAAATAGAATGGGTATAGGAAATGGAATAGGATGGATAGAGGGTGGTCCATGAGTCCCACTCCTTGTAGAGGGAGCTGCCCCGAGAACTCGAGGAAGCAGTAAAACTGGCAGGTTTGCCTGCAGAATTGAACTGGGCGTCGCTGGGTGACACGCTGCAACCCATAGATGGTATTTTGGGGCCAATGTACTAGATGAGCTACAGGCTGTATTTTCCATGTCTTCATGACTCACATTTGCAATTGCTAATAGTTGGGGACAGTTCCCACTGGAACAGACGTCTTTGGCATTTTTTTTTAAAATACAGAATTAGTCACGCGGGTTCCCTGGGACTTTGTGTTTTATTCTCTCTCGCTCACCTCTGTCTTTCTAACTGTGTGTGTGTATGTATGTGTGTGTGTGTGTATGCCTGTGCGTGTGTGCGTGCGCGCTGTGCACTCCTGCAAGATGTGTGTGTGTGTGTGTTTTTTAAATGTGAGGTATGCATTGAAATTAAAGTGGTCCGGTCTCTGCTCCAGAATTCACACAAGTGCCTGTTCCGGTCAAAAGGACGACAGGACCTAAGAGTCACCGCTTTGATCGGCATGCCAGGCGCACGGAGGAGCCCTTTGTTCCGCACGAGTGCAGCTTGTGGCGTGTTTATTTGGCAACGGGGAAAAGGTCAGCGTTTTAAGGCAGTTCAGAAACCAAATGTTCCCATCGTATGGCAGCTGCCTCCCAACGCACCCTCTGGCTTTGTCGCTTTGGAATCTGTGCTTTCCACGAGCTCAAGCGCTCCTGTGTGTGTGTGTGTGTGTGTGTGTGTGTGAGAGAGAGAGAGAGAGAGTGTGTTGGTGGTCGGGGGTCTATTAATTGCTGAAGCTGGAGGTCTCCACAGCGAAGAAACTATTTTTATCCCAAGGTGAGCTCTTTATTTCATTAACAATTTTTTAAAAAAAAATTTTTTTTATTGATTTCAGAGAGAAAGGGAGGGGAGAGATGGAAACATCAATGATGAGAGAGAATCATTGATTGGCTGCCACTTGCACACCCCCTACTGGGGAGGGATGGAGCCTACAACTGGGCATGTGCCCTTGACTGGAATGGACCCAGGACCCTCTATCCACTGAGCCACACCAGCCAGGGCATGACGCACCTCTTGACACAGAGCAAGCGTCACATGACTGATCGAGACTTTTAAAAAGCCACACTTCCCATTTCACTGGCAGCCCTGAAAAGTACTTTACAGGTGGAAATCGCTCCTCCAAACAATAACGGAGCCAAAACCAAGTGAGCGGATGGGTTCCAAGGTTAGGACCGTGTTAACCGCTCTCCCCGCCTTCGCTGTGCTAATGACACACGTGGGGAACCGCTGGCACTCATCCCAGCCACAGCTCACAGCGCCGATCGCACACGTTCACCCACTCGGCCCACCATATAGATATGCGTGGTACTTATTTTCGCTTCTCTTGGGTCTCTAGCCAGTGTGTCTAGTTTTGTTCATGAAAGCCTCAGATTGGGTTTATTGGGTTAACATCTGTTAGGACAGTGGTTCTCAACCTTCCTGATGCCGCGGCCCTTTAATACAGTTCCTCATGTTGTGGTGACCCCCAATTTCACTGTTACAGATTGAGCATCATGAAAACATAGTGATTCATCACAAAAACAATATGTAATTATCTATGTGTTTTCCCGTGGTCTTAGGCGACCCCTGTGAAAGGGTCGATCGACCCCCAAAGGGGTCGAGACCCACAGGTTGAGAACCGCTGTGTTAGGACGAAGGCCTTCCTCTTAACTGGTACCCCCTGGAAAGGTGGAGGAATGGGGAGGGGATCCCCACCCAGGGTGGAAGGCTGGCATCACAGATAGATACCCAGCAACATAACCGGAAGGTGGGAGTTGCATCATTGCAGGTACCAGCCAGGCGTGTGTATGTGTGTGTATGTGTGTGTGTGTGTGTTGCGTGCACGCATGTGCGAGCTCTTGTTCAGGGATGTCCAGCATCTTCTTTCTGGGGATTTCCCCCTTTTCTCAGCCCCTACTGCTCATCCCCGGCTCCGTCCCCCCTCTTCCGCGGGCCCTGGTTTCCATAGCGGCGGCAGCAGCAGGTCGCTCTCGTCATTTGCACGCAGATGCCTCTCTGAGCTCAAAGCCTCAACGCCACAGGCCATGCGAGTGTTTCTTCGCTTTCACTCTCTCCCGACGTGATTGGAGAGCTTGGAGCAGGTACCGTTTTGTGCGACTGCGAAATAGAAAAGGAGTAACTGGCATTAACATCTGAGAAGCACGGAGTTTGGAAGATAATGCCCTCCCCCTCCTCACCCCCCCTTCCTCATGCGACTACAGTCTGACCAGGAATAAAAACAGAATTCTGGCCCTAACCGGTGTGGCTTAGTGGATAGAGCGCCGGCCTGCGGACTGATGGGTCCCGGGTTCGATTCTCGTCAAGGGCATGTACCTTGGTTGCGGGCACATCCCCAGTAGGGGGTGTGCAGGAGGCAGCTGATCGATGTTTCTCTCTCATCGATGTTTCTAACTCTCTATCCCTCTCCCTTCCTCTCTGTAAAAAAAAAATAAATAAAATATATTTAAAAACAAACAAACAAAAACCAGAATCCTGACCCATGACCTGCAGGAACCAGACCAAGAAATCAGACAACCACCCTTGGAACAGGGAGCCCCGAGTGGCCAGGACTTGAACAGTGGCTGACACCTTCCCTAACGTTTGCCCCTGTTTCCAATCAGGATGAAGTGGAAAAAGCCAAAGAAACCGGTTTGGCTCAGTGGATAGAGCATCGGCCTGCGGACTGAAAGGTCCCAGGTTCGATTCCGGTCAAGGGCATGTACCTTGATTGCGGGCACATCCCCAGTAGGAGATGTGCAGGAGGCAGCTGATCGATGTTTCTATGTTTCTAACTCTCTATCTCTCTCCCTTCCTCTCTGTAAAAAATCAATAAAATATATTTTTTTAAAAAAAAGCTAAATGTACCCAGTAACCAATCACATAGGACGCCCCCCAACCCCGCCCCGCCCCCTTCTAGGGAGCCCGTGTCCAGCTTCTCCATCAACAGCATCCAATCAGGATGCATCTTAGTCTCCCCCTTCCCCACTATAAGGCGCTGTTGCCGTCCGCCTGTCTTTCTTTGCTTCTCCGACAAGTGCAGGTGCTGGTGGTGGCTGAGGCCCTCGCTGTGGCAAACTCAGACTAAAGGGCCCCTGCTTGTTCCCATCAGGGGTGGGGGGGGGGTCCCTTCGTTTATTTCCACATAAAATGTAGTCTTTTGGGAAACCACGCGCATTTATAAAACGATTACACGCACCGTTATGTTATTCCCTCGTATGACAGATTCAGGTCCTCGTGGTTGAGAAATGTTTCATCTCCAGCCAAGAACTACGTCCAAATGGCCCCAAATTACTTGGCGAGACTAGGGTCCAACTCCTGGTGAATGAAATAAACATGGAGCTGGAAATTGTTATCGTGTTAAGATCTCCTAATAGGAAACAAAGAAGTAGCCGCCGGGAGTAGTCAACTGCGTTTAAGCAGGTCCCCGGGGTCCTAACGTTCCCAAACTATTTACTAAGTCTCACCACTGGTATTAACTCCGGTTTGTGGAGAAATGAATAAAAGCCTGATGAGCTGGCGAAGGAGCAAGAAACAGCAAACCTGGGAGGGATTTCATCTTGAACAGGGTGCCGTCAGCCGCGTGGTCAGTCGACAAGCCGCTGTTTTATTCCCATGTCAGTGATCGTACAGCAGTTGAGTAGATGGATCAAAGTTCATTCTTATTACTTTTAATTTTTATTTGTATTGGTTTCAGATAGGAAGGGAGAGGGAGGGAGAGAGAGAAACATCAATAATGAGAGAGAATCATGGATCGGCTGCCTCCTGCACGCCCCCCACTGGGGATGGAGACCACAACCCGGGCATGTATCCATGACCGGAATCGAACCCGGGACCCCTCAGTCTGCAGGCCAATGCTCTATCTACTGAGCCAAACCAGCTCGGGCTCCAAGTTCATTATTAACTAGAAGTCCAGTGCGTGAAATAGCGCAGCCCTGCCCACCTGCCTGCCGGCCGCCAGGCACCTGGGACCTGGCTGCTTCACTCTGGCCACGGCCGCCATTCACCTGGTTTCCTGTGGTTCCCCATCCGGTCGTTGGTTGTTACGGCGTTAAGGCCACAGGCCTTTTATAATATAGATAAGCGTCACCCGTATGTCAGGCAGTTTTCATGTGAGAGAAAGCTGAGGCTTATGTCAGAAACAGGGCAGGAGGAGAATACCAAACAGGTTGAAGAAACGTGTAGAAATCGTGTGGGAAGGCTGAGACGCAGTGTGACTACGAATGAGGGGTCTGGTTATCTGACAGGTGGTGAAAGGCCCGGATGTGACTAAAAGAAGGGTGTCTGATTCCCGTGTTAATGGACATGTGTGGGTGGGGTGCGGTGAGAGGGAGAATTTCTGCAAACCCAAGCCATTACAATGGAATGAAGCTTCTGTACGAATGTCAAACTATTGGCTTGTTTATCACAAATCAGATAATGGAGGTTGCACGTATGTTATTGATTCAGAGGGCTACTTTGTATATGGGAGGCCCATAATGCACGTGTAAGAATCCCGGGTTCGATTCTGGTCAATGACATGTACCTTGGTTGCAGGCTCCTCCCTGGCCCAGGCCCTGGTCAGGGCATGTGCAGGAGGGAATCAATTTGCCGTGTTTCTCTCACATTGAGTGTCCTCATAGGTTCATTGAAAGATCCACCTTACCTGTGATAAGGTGCTTACCTCACCCACATTCTTTGGCAGCTACCCATGCTTGTGTTCGCCATGGTAGTGTTCTACTTTTATTTATTTTTATTTTTAAATATTTTTATTAATTTCAGAGAAGAAGGGAGAAGGAGAGAAAGAGAGAAACATCCTGTATAACAAAAGGCTAATATGCAAATTTCCCCCACAGGTGGGAGTTCGACCGGCCAGGAGTTAAATGTGGGCTGACCACCAGGGGGCGGCGTGGAACATGGCGGGTGTTGGCGGTGGCAGGCAGCTGTGGGAAGGGAGGCCCTGGCTGGCAGCTGGCAGCCACTAGGGAACCTTCCCGTGCACAAATTTCATGCACTGGGCCTCTAATCAGTGATAAGAGAGAATCATTGATCCACTGCCTCCTGCACACCCCACACTGGGGTTGGAACCCACAGCCTGGGCATGTGCCCTGACCGGGAATCGAACTGTGACCTCCTGGTCCACCACTGTCATGTCTGCTCTTAGAAGGTAAGACAGTGATGCCAGTTCCCACCTTCCAGGCCAGCGTTACTCCATTGCTGCCTAGGACCCAGCAGTGAGGTCTGTAAGCTTGTGCCTGGGTTTCAAGGAAGTGAGAACAGGGTTTGTCAGACAGGCGTTGGGAAGCGATGATGTCTTGGGGGTTTAACTCCCAGAAGCCCCTGTCACAGTGCTTGCACTGCAGTTCCAACGTGAACCGTGTCACGGTTGTCGTCCCCACAGATGAGCGGGGTCCACAGAGGGCGGGCAGGCGAGGGTAGGGTTGGAAGAAAAGATCCCACTGCTAGACCCTGGTGGAGAAAATGGGTCCACCAGTTTGAGGTTCTGCAACGGGAAGATGGGGCTCCTGGTCAGTTGCGGAGGGCAGCCTGAAGGCAGACGAGGAGCCTGTGAGAGGCAGGTGCCAAGCGAAGGACTCACATGGCCAACCTTTCACCTGCCTGGTTCCACAATTGATGCTGAAAGTGTTCATTCCCCTGTTCACGAAGAAAGCTCATTTCCATCATTCTTTTTTTAAAAAATATATTTTATTGAATTTTTACAGAGAGGAAGGGAGAGGGATAGAGAGTTAGAAACATCGGGGAGAGAGAAACATCGATCAGCTGCCTCCTGCACACCCCCCTACTGAGGATGTGCCTGCAACCCAGGTACATGCCCTTGACCAGAATCGAACCCGGGACCCTTCAGTGCGCAGGCCGACGCTCTATCCACTGAGCCAAACCGGTTAGGGCTCCATCATGCTTCTAAACCAGCGGTTCTCAACCTGTGGGTCGCAAACAATGAAATTACATCCTGCATATCAGGTATTTGCATGACGATTCATAACAGTAGCAAAATGACAGTTATGAAGTAGCCACGAAAATAATTTTATGGTTGGGGGTCACCCCAACAGGAGGAGCTGTATGAAAGGGTCGCGGCATTAGGAAGGTTGAGAACCACTGTTTCCATCATCTCCCCTCCCAGCGCCCCCCACTACCCCCCAGTCTAAAACCTTCCTTCCCTGTGTTCCCAATGCATTCCAACCAGGTCGTTCTTTGGAGCTCTTAGAGAGGAACAAAGAAATAGCTGGGGAATGGAAACGAGATGCAGGTGGCCGGGGGATGGCCCTTGGTGGATGGCCCTGGAGGAGCTGCGAATGGTAAAGCTGTAGCTTTTGATTTCCAGGTAGGATTAGGTGGGCGGGGGTAGAACCGTCTTTCAGACTTGGCCGAAAACAATGAGCTCATCCTTTCTGAGGTCTAAATGAGGATCCTCTGTCAGAAATCATCAAAAAGAACCATATACCATCACTGGGGACAATGAAAACCATGGGCCCCTTTTGCATTTAATGGAATGTCATGATTCAAAGAAGTTGCCTTTTTTTTTTTTTTTAGCTGAGGCTGGGGAAAAAAAAGCAGCTCTCCTCTCATTAGACTATATCGGAGTGACCCTCCTGGTCTTCTATCTGTAACATATTTGGAGGGAAATTCATGGATCAATATGGTTTCGGAGACAGGAGGTTGCATATCAAGTGGATGAGTCTCAGGTTCACTTCCGCTCTGGTATGATTAACAGTCGTTCCTGGCTGATCCACCCTCATATACATTTTTGGTTTCCAACCTAGAAAAGTGAGACGAAAGAGAATATGAAGGAAGACTTCCATGCGAAATTGTCCCCCCTCCCCTCTCCTCCTCCCCGTTTTGCCATTTTTCCCCCCAAATGGGAGAGAACTGGACGGACAAGGGGTCCAGCCTCCATATGGATGCAATATGGGCTCGGGAATGCTTGATGACAGAGAGCAGACTTGTAATGCATCCCAAATGGACCGTCATCTGGCTGTTGGAAACGTCATGCTGTAAACAGGGCTCCCTCACCCCCGGGAGGTTATGTAGGGTTGAGTGCAGATGAAAGCCGACATTCGTATCGTGAAGCCAACTATGAAGTGAACATTACCTCCTAAGTGCTCCTTTATCCCCACACTGTCGGGCTCTGCTAACTGCCTGTCTCCAAATTACAGTGCTGCTCGAGTCTTTAACGCTTTGTCCGTCATCTCCCGACCCCCATCATCTCCTCCAGGCCTCTCTCTCTCTCTCTCTCTCTCTCTCTCTCTCTCTCAGAGGGGCCACATGCTACCCGACTAACTCAGGGAAGGCCTGTGTGGATGATGCCTTGCAAACTCAAAGATCTAGAGCTGTGGTCAGCAAACTGCGGCTCACGAGCCTCATGCAGCTCTTTGGCCCCTTGAGTGTAGCTCTTCCTAAGCCTTAGGAGCACCCTAATTAAGTTAATAACAATGTACCTACCTATATAGTTTAAGTTTAAAAAATTTGGCTCTCAAAAGAAATTTCAATCCTTGTACTGTTGATATTTGGCTCTGTTGACTAATGAGTTTGCCAACCACTGCCTAGACCAGGGGTGGGCAAACTTTTTGACCTGAGGGCCACAATGGGTTCTTAAATTGGACCGGAGGCCGGAACAAAAGCATGAATGGAGTGTTTGTGTGAACTAATATAAATTCAAAGTAAACATCATTACATAAAAGGGTATGGTCTTTTTTTTTTTTTTTTTTAGTTTTATTCATTTCAAAGGGGCCAGATCCGGCCTGCAGGCCGTAGTTTGCCCACGGCTGGCCTAGAGTCACCACAGGACGGTCTGAAATGAAAAGTTGAACTAAGAGCAGTTATGGTGGGTAGTCCTGTCCTAGGCTGATAGCTTTCCTGACAAAAAGCAGCTTTCATCTTAACTGAGCCCATTGTCTTTCTGCATCTAGGATAACACACCTGTGGAATGTCAGGGTAACTTGCAACTTCCCTTTTTCCTAAGACCCCTCAGGGCACAACAAATGGGGGGGGGACCACACATTCCCTCATTGTGATTGTTATCCTCGTAATTCGTCACTGGTTGACTGTGAGCTATCCTGCACCCCCCCGCTATGTAAAACAGTGGTTCTCAACCTTCCTCATGCCACGACCCTTTCATACAGTTCCTCATGTTGTGGTGACCCCCAACCATAAAATTATTTTCGTTGCTACTTCATCACTGTCATGTTGCTACTATAAACAATATGTAATGATATATGTGTTTTCCGATGGTCTTAGGCGACCCCTGTGAAAGGGTCGTTCGACCCCCAAAGGGGTCGCGACCCACAGGTTGAGAACCGCGGATGTAAAAGACACTTATGTCTGTCATTTTAGTTTTTATCCAATCCAAGATGTTTCCTCACTTTGCTGTCTCCCACCTCCCCGATCTCTCACCAAATGAACTTGATGCCACCCACTTAGGTCTCCTCCTTGGATGGTAATTTAGAAAAACGGGTGAAAAACCGCCATTCTCCGGAGCATTGTCTCAACGCGTCAGATTTTGCTTCCTGGCCGTGGTCCACAGTTCGGCTCAAATAAACTCGCAAAAAAAATTCTGTACAGGTTTGAATGTTTCTTACGTTAACGCTCTCAAGAAAGTGGGCAAGACGTTTAGAATTCAAAGGGATTTTGGAATACTTCAGTCCACCCAAGTGCACGTTAGGTTAAAGCAGACAAGTAAGATATGGGAAGCTCTGCAGCCGCCCAGCTCCTACGTAGCAGTGGCTGAGCCAGGAATGTGGTCTATGGACTCCCCGTTTGGGGAAGGATGATTTGATGATGCGCTGTTTGTTGCTTTTCCGTTGGCACCTGCTTCTCCTGTAATGTTTTCACGCCTGTAATGAGGACTGGTTTCCTCTAAGTGTCCTCATAACCGGAACAGGCATAGGGAGTGAACCTATTGATGGCATCGATCTCATTCATTCAGTTTTCATTCATTCATTCATTCAGTTTTCATTCATTCATTCAGTTTTCATTCATTCATTCATTCAGTTTTCATTCATTCATTCAGTTTTCATTCATTCATTCCTTGAGATCATATTTATTTTCCTCCACCCTTTATTGTGAACATATACATCCTCAGCAGGAAGAGAAGACGAGAGGCAGGAAAGTAGAGAAAGGAGCAACATTCCTCTTCTCGCTGCCATATTCCACTACCCAGAGATGATAATAGCTCATGAGAGCATCCTGCCCGCCCTTTCCTTACATTTACGATGTCTAAAAAGATATGTTTTTTGAAAAAAAATATTTTTATTGATTTCAGAGAGGAAGGGAGAGGGAGAGAGAGAGAAACATCAGTGATGAGGGAGAATCATTGATCGGCCGCCTCCTGCACCCCCCACACTAGGGAAGTGCCCGCAATTTGGGCATGTGCCTTGACCTGAATTGAACCGTGACCTTCTGGTTCGTAGGTCGACGCTCAACCACTGAGCCACACAGGCTGGGGTCAGG
Organism: Myotis pilosus; assembly: GCA_036010255.1. Taxonomy (NCBI): domain Eukaryota; kingdom Metazoa; phylum Chordata; class Mammalia; order Chiroptera; family Vespertilionidae; genus Myotis; species Myotis pilosus. The sequence goes on along the minus strand of JASKON010000031.1, from coordinate 6,545,927 downwards.
TATGGTTCAAAATATAGATGTGTGTGCTTCTTAAAAGTGGGAGCCTATTCCACATAGTTTGTGCAACTTTCCTTTTGAACTTGTTCACGTAATATTATCATTTTTCCATACCTTATTGACCTAACGCGTTCTTGCAGTATGAAGTGCCCGTGTGTATGTCCTATATATTTTTCTGTATGTTGTGACCCATAGTTTTCATGGTATGGGCGTCTGTCTCTCCCTTCCTCTGTTGGTGGGCATTTGATGTAGATCCTAATTTTCATGGTTGAGAACGAGTTTCTGTCTACACACCATGCCAACATTTCTGCACAAGGCACTCCTAGGCGGTAAATTCTACGTCCTTCCTCCCACTTATTTTGATTGAGTAACTACTGCATGCAAAGTGCTGCTGGGCTGTAAAACCACAGGGTACATCTTTGCAGCTAAAAAGATGGTGTCTCCTCTCCTGAAGTTTGTAGTTTAGGCAGCAAGAAATATATCCAAATAACCAATTCCAGCCCGGCTGGTGTGGCTCAGTGGTTGAGTGGTGACCTATGACCCAGGAGGCCACGGTTCAATTCCCAGTCAAGGCACATGCCCCGGTTGCAGGCTTGATCCCCAGTGTGGGGCGTGCAGGAGGCAGCCAATCCATGATTCTCTCTCATCATTGATGTTTCTATCTCTCTCTCCCTCTCCCTTCCTCTCTGAAATCAGTTTTTAAAAATATATAAAACACCCCCTCCCCCCAAAACACACACACCCACCCACACACAAATAACCAATTCCATGTAGACAAGCATGAGAAAATACAGAGAAATTTCACCAGGGAAGAATAAGAACACATTGGCTTTCTAACCCCCACCTGTGCAGTCATGAATGTTCTAGAAATGGGAGACTCTAGGTTCTCAACAGTTCTCAAACTTCCTAACACCTCGACCCTTTAATACAGTTCCTCCTGTTGTGGTGACCCCAACCATAACATTATTTTCGTTGCTGCTGCATCACTGTCATTTTGCTACTGTTATGAATCGTCATGTAAATATCTGATATGCAGGATGTATTTTCATGGTTACACATTGAACATCATTAAAGCATAGTGATGAATCACAAGAACAATATGTAATTATATATGTGTTTTCCGATGTTCTTGGGTGATCCCTGTGAAAGGGTCATTTGACCCCCAAAGGGGTCGCGACCCACAGGTTGAGAACCACTGGATTAGAATGTGGTGTTCCATGTCTTGGCCCGAGGCCTAGCACATGGCCCTCCTTCCCGCCCCAGACGAAACTCATCAAGTTCACGGTCACGGAGCGTTCGCTTATCTCTCCTTCTCCGTTGAATGAACCCTTAAAAGGCTGAGCTGGCTCCCAGCAGAGGCGGCGTCCAGCAATATGCCACCTGGACATTGTCAGACGATACAGCCACAGGCCCAGCGAGGGGCCTGCACGCGTCCCCCAGGAGGGAGCGCCCATGCATATGCCATCGAAGGTGCTGGGGAGCTGGGGGAAGGACCATATGCTGCCGCTGCTCCCGGGTGGACGGGGGTGCAGTAAACAACCGCAGAGGCCTGGCACCAGGCGGGAGCCCCCCACGGCTGCTCAGGTGCTTGCATGGCGTCCTCCTGGACTCCCGCCCACGCTATCCATTTTGGAAGCAAAGAAGGTTCTTCCGATGGGAACAAAAGAACAGCAGTGAAGTGTGGTCAGCCAACACGAACGCGAGCAGCGAGGGAGGGAAGGGGGGGCCCATCTGCCCGTGTGCATCCGAACAAGCCGCACTGCGTTTTGCAATGCCGCATCCGGCTGTGTCCAGAGCATGTCGCCTACCCAGTGGCTGCTGTACCCGGATCCTGCAAAGCAGCGGCTCAGCACGGTTCCCTGGGGGAATGGGGGGCAGGGGGAGCCACATGCTTCTACAGAGGGAATGTTCGAGAGGCCGGCCGACGTGGGGAGTCCAGCAGAGTTGAAACTCCATCTGTTCTTTTCTTGAGATGGTTGAAGAAATCCCGCTGTGACGGTACAGTGAGCGGAGAATGGATCATTCCCATGGGGGCGATGCTGAGAGTCCAGGGAGCCAATGACAACGGGGCAGCGAGCTTATACTGAGGGTCCCACGCCAGCCGCAGGGTGATGGCCACTGCGGGGGCCTGAACCGTGTCCCCCCCACCCATATTCATAGGATGGACGCCTAACCCTCCGTACCTTGTAATGTGACTGTACATATAGACAGGGACTTATGAAAGGTGGTGATGCCAAAACCGGTTTGGCTCAGTGGATAGAGCGTCGGCCTGTGGACTGAAAGGTCCCAGGTTCGATTCCGGTCAAGGGCATGTACCTGGGTTGCGGGCACATCCCCAGTAGGAAATGTGCAGGAGGCAGCTGATCGATGTTTCTCTCTCATCGATGTTTCTAACTCTCTATCTCTCTCCCTTCCTCTCTGTAAAAAATCAATAAAATATATTTTTTAAAAAAGAAAAGGTGCTGAAGTTCAAACGCCCTGTGGAATGGGCTGTGGCGTGACCTGTCTTCCAACAAAGACACAGAGTGACCGCAGGGACACACAGGGGAAAGACCATGTGAGGACGTGGAGAGAAGGTGGCCGTCTGTAAGCCAAGGAGAGAGGCCTCTCTGGCCAGGTCTCCCCAAGTCACCAGAAGCCCAGAAATGAGATAATTATGCAGATAATCAGAACAAACCATTTTTACCCTCAGTAATCTATGGAATGTAAGACCAAGTGGGAGAGTTTTTTTTTTTTAAATTTGTGTTATTTCTGATTTGTGAATTACCGATGCAGTTTTATCTGCTTTTTAAAAAAAGTATTTTTTTTAATTGATTTCAGAGAGAAAGGGAGAGGGAGAAAGAGAGATAGAAACATCAATGATGAGAGGGAATCATTGATTAACTGCCTCCTGCATGCCCCCTACTGGGGATTGAACTCGCAACCTGGGCATGTGCCGTTGACAGGAATCGAACCCAGGACCCTTCAGTCTCCAGGCTGACGCTCTATCCACGGAGCCACACTAGCTAGAGCATTTTTCTCTGTTTTTAATATTCGTGTTGGGACTCAAAGGCATCTGAGATTGTCTTGGTCTTCAGGTATTTTTTGTGCTCCCCAAACTTTATCCAAGTTCTCCCTCACTTCTGCTAGAGCAGCGGTTCTCAACCTGTGGGTCGCGACCCCTTTGGCGGTTGAACGACCCTTTCACCGGGGTCGCCTAAGACCATCCTGCAGATCAGATATTGACATGACGATTCATCACAGTAGCAACATAACAGTTATGAAGTAGCCACGACAATAATTTGATGGTTGGGTCACAACATGAGGAACTGCATTTAAAGGGCCAGAAGGTTGAGAACCACTGTGCTAGAGGCTGTGTGTCTTTTTAATCGAGCTCAGAAAGGCTTCGTCTGAATGTCTGAAACAATGTGGCCTGAGCTGTAAGCAGAGCCGGTGGGTAGTTCTGGGGGAGGCCTGGCGCCCCTGCCTTTGAACCCAAGCCTAACCTGGCCCAGGACGCTGTGCGTGCCTCTGGGACTCCCCACGTGTGTTTTGACTCCACATCAGCCCGAAATAAACTCTTGGAGAGAACACAGCGCTGTTTTCTCCCCGGGCCCTGGCCGATGACCTGGAAAGGGTGGCGTTCGTCAAGTGCCTTTGGCCAGGGGACCTGCAGGCGGGTCAGGCTCAGGTGTAAGGGTAGATGCTTATGGCTGGATCCCCAATATCTTGAAAGAGCAGTGTCCCCACCCTGTCCGGTTTGGCTCAGTGGATAGAGCGTCGGCCTGTGGACTGAAAGGTCCCGGGTTCGATTCCGGTCAAGGTCATGTACCTGGGTTTCAGGCACATACCCAGTAGGGGGTGTGCAGGAGGCAGCTGATGGATGTTTCTCTCTCATCGATGTTTCTAACTCTCTATCCCTCTCCCTTCCTCTCTGTAAAAAATCAATAAAATATATTTTAAAAATAAAAGAAAAATCAGTGTCCCCAGACAGGACTCTCTCTCCCTTCTGGAAATGTTCTCCGGATGCATTAGTGTGGAGTGTGGGCCTCCTCTCATTTCTCATACATGTCTGTGCTGTGTCCACCTACCCCCTCCACCACCTGCTTAGCTATGAAGTTCCCAAACAGTCTCAGCATCAGGCTTTATTTGGGGGCAAAGATGAGGCATCTCTTCTTTAAAAAGCATGATGAGGCCCGGCCGGCGTGGCTCAGTGGCTGAGGGCCGACCTATGAACCAGGAGGTCATGGTTCGATTCCCGGTCAGGGCACATGCCCGGGGTAGTGGGCTCCATCCCCAGTGTAGGGGGCGTGCAGGAGGCAGCCGATCCATGATTCTCTCTCATCATGGATGTTTCTCTCTCCTTCTCCCTTCCTCTCTGAAATCAATAAGAATATATTTACAAAAATTTAAAAAAAGCAGAATGTGATTTTAGCATAACATTGAAATGCACAACAAACCTGTCTTTTGTGGGTTCTGTTTGCCCCCAGTACAAGTTTCCTATGATTTGCACGCATAGTCTGAGAAAGCAGACCCCGCCTGCTCCCCCCCAGACCTACTCAGTCAGAATCTGCATTTTAACACGCATTCCAGGGGGCCTTTGAAGGTTTGAGGGGTGATGTCTCCAAAACAGAGCATCCAGCCCAAGGTGGCAAACTATTTAACCTCCCTTGCCTCAGTTTCCTGATCTATACACTGGGGACAAGATGGGGAGGGGAAGGGTTCAATGCCCAGTTCGGTGTTTTGTGGGGTGCAGGGGTCACGGGAGACCCCACCTGGGCATCTTCCTCCTGCAGGGGCTTTGCAATGCCCCCGGGGAGTTGGAGCACAGTGCCATTCCGCCCAGTTCATGCGGGAACGTGGGACGGCAGCCGTGGGCAGAGCGTTCAGGGAGCTCAGCCAGCCCTGACTTGCTGGGAGCTGTGGGCTCTGCCCGGATGCCAACCACCAGCCAGGCTCAGCCCAGCCCCCATCACGGAGCACACCGCATCCGTCCGAGTGCCAATCAGCAGCAACAAACCCCAGTGGGCCCCCCACAACAGGTGTCTCATTAAACGTCTCTCCCCCCTCCCAGGAGCCCCCACTGACAGGCACCGAACTCCCATTCAATCCCCGCTTCATCACAGCCAAACTCCATTAACAAGTCCTACTAATTACCAACTTCTAACCGCGTCTCCGGTTCGGGGGGCAAAACGCCGTATCCTTCTGAGATGGAAACTGGCTTGTGATCCTTCAGAGAGACCCCTAATTAGGTCCTTTAAACATGGGGGCCCGGGGCGGGAGGCAGGGGAAAAGCTCATAGACCCAGGGCCGGGCGGGTGCTGCCAGCGCACACAGCCAAGCTGTGTTGGTTTTAATTTTGTGGCCCCCAAGGGTCCAATTAGCTTGCTACAGATGCTTCCATTGGTTCCATCCTCTTATCCTGTTCTTCCTTTTCTCGCTCTTTTTTTTTTTTTCTTTCTGGGAGGGATGAACTTGTAGAACAGATTGCAGGCCTGCAGGCATCCAGAGATCAACAGCCAGTTGCAGGTGATTGAACCTCCCCTGCGAACCAGGAACACTCATTTGCAGAATTCCTAACGCAGAGGATGCGGCAGGGAGGGAGGGGCCTCGGCCTGCGCTCAGGGTGGCTTTGGTGGGAGCTGGTGCATTCTTTAAGTAAAGATTTTTATTGATTTCAGAGAGGATGGGAGAGGGAGAGAGAGATAGAAACATCCGTGATGAGAGAGCATCATTGACTGGCTGCCTCCTGCATGCCCCACACTGGGATGGAGCCCACAACCCGGGCATGTGCCCTTGATTGGAACCGAACCCGGGACCCTTCAGTCCACAGGCTCTATCCACTGAGCCAAACCAGCTAGGGCAGCTTTTTTCCTTTCTCAATTTTATTTTGGTTTATATTAGGATGATTATCCTGCTTATTCTTATTTGCATTACCTTCTCATAAAGTAAGCCATACGCTAGAGAAACCCAGGTGAACTTGATCCAGTCTCAAATTTGTGCAGACTCAGTGACTGGTTAGAGACAGCTTACCTGTGTTAGAATCTCACTGGGAGCGTCCCGACCTCTTGGGTTTGGCTCAGTGGATAGAGCATTGGCCTACGGACTGAAAGGCCCCGGGTTCGATTCGGTTAAAGGCATGCACCTCGCTTGTGGGCTCGATCCCCAGTCAGGGGCGTGCAGGAGGCAGTGGATCGATGTTTCTCTCTCATCGATGTGTCTAACTCTCTATCCCTCTCCCTTCCTCAGCTGTAAAAAAATCAATAAAAAATATATTTAAAGAAATATCTCACTGGGGTGACTTGGTTTTGCCTCTGGGGTCCACCCCCGTGTGGTTGACCAGAATATCTCTGGGCACTCCATGCACTTCCTGCTTTAGAATTTGACAGGCTGGGGGCCTTTGTCATGAGCGCCATCAACAGTCCTGGGGCTCAGGGTCCCTCTGCCACCCTCCCCCCCACCCTCCGCGATTCGCCATCTGCTTCAAGGCCAACTCCTTTGATAGACACATGGACGAGGGCGCCTGGGCTCTGCATTTCAGGAACATGGGCGATGGTGGAGGAGGAAGCGGCTGTTTAAGCAACGGAGGTGGAGCGTCATCTCATTGCTTTGCAACGAGTCCTTTGCATTTTAAACAGCCTCTGCTGACAACAGACCCACTGACCTAGACCGGCTAGACCGGCTCGGGTGTAGGGTATAAACATAGCTGGTGCGGAATTCAGACTTCTTAAAGCGAACGCTGCTCTTTTGGGTCCTAATTCACGCGAAGGGAAGAAGATAGTAGAGTCATGGGGTATTGGTATAGGTAAGGTCCGAAGAGGTCGCCATTCAGGAGCTTTCAAACTATGTGGGGGGAGTCCCGGGACCCTCATGGTTACCCCCAGAGGTGGCACAGGCCGGGCACAGAGCGTCGGAGTTTGGGATGTGACTGTTAAGTGGCCGAAGCTTGGGGTAGACAGGGTCAGTTTTGCCTGTTGTGCAAACCATGGGTGGGCATATTTCTGTAGAATAGATCGCGATGGCCCCTCTTGCATTTCTGAGTTTAGCAATTGGAGTCTTCTCTCTTTTTTTCGTAGTCCATGTAGCTACAGTTCTGTCTCTTCCTTTGACTGGGCCATTCTTCCCTCCTTCTCTCTATGCCTTATGGTTTCTCGCTGAAAACTGGATATTCCGGTGTAATAATGTGGTAATTCTGGAAATCAGATTCTCCCCTTCCACTGGGATTTCTGTTTGTTTGTTTATTTATTTAACTAGAGGCCCGGTGCATGAAATTCGTGCACGGGTAGGTTTCCTAGGCCGAGCAGGCGATCAGGGCTGATCTGTGGGGTGACCGGCAGGGTGATCGGGCCCCCGCTTGTGCCTGCCTTGGCCTGGCACCACCTGCTCACCTGCTCCACCATCCCACCGAGGTCTGGCTCTGAGCAGGGCCCATCAGGGCCGGAAGCACTTCCACTGCTGCCCGCTGCCAGCGCGGCGTTGCCAACACCCACCGTGTTCCACACCGCCCCCTGTTGGTCAGTGCACATCTAACTCCCAGTCGGTTGAACTCATGCCAACAATTTGCATATTAGCCTTTTATTATATAGGATTGTTATAGGCTGCCTCTGAAGTATAAACTTAAGATCTTCTCAGGTTGTTTATGAGCTGTGTGGTGGCTTTCTAATTTTCCCTATACACGCAGTTGCTTTTTTTTTTTTTTTCGTTCTCAAAGACAGTGTTACCTCTACTAAAAACGGGCAGACGTAGCAGCACTGAGAACAGCACACAGTTGCTTTTGAATGTTCCGGCGATTTTCAACCTTTGCCACCTTATCGCGCCCATAAACGAATTACTAAAATTCTGAGGCACATCAAAAAAACACATTTTCTGCCGATCTGACAAAAAAATTGGTATAATTTTGATTCATTCACACCAGATGGCTGCTTTTCTGTTGACTGTCATTTTTCTTTTTTTAAATTTGACAATCTAAGGGCAAAGAGGCCAGCGCCCCTGGCTAACGAGTCGGGTATTGCGTGTTGGAACAATTCTTTCAGCGCACAGGGTGAAAACGCAGTCCTTGTCTGTGGGAAGCATGGGACCTGGTTGGAAAGTCTGTAAGGAGGATTCTCGGAAAGGTCGGGGGCCTCTGAGGGGGACCTTGCTGACTACCTTGATTTTTCCGAACAAGTCTGATCCCCCGGGGTGTGTACTGGAGTCTCTCTGTTTAGTCTTTAAAGACCTGACCTTGTAGAACAGTGGTTCTCAATCTTCGGGCCCTTTAAACACAGTTCCTCATGTTGTGACCTAACCATCAAATTATTTTCGTGGCTATTTCATCACTGTGATGTTGCTACTGTTATGAATCGTCATGTCAATATCTGATCTGCAGGATGGTCTTAGGCGACCCCTGTGAAAGGGGCGTTCGACCGCCCAAGGGGTCGCGACCCACAGGTTGAGAACCGCTGTTGTAGAAGCCACGTGCTTTCTCAAGGATGCTTACCCTGCTGATTGTATCTAGAAATTAATTTTAGTTCAAGCTGTTATGACAATAAAAGCCAAAGGAGGCAGGCGAACAGGGCTACTTGGTGGTGATAGCCAGGTAGTGCCTTAGCTCTCTCTTTCACAGAAACGTGTGTCAGTTAATCATTCATCCATCCCTCAGGGTCTGTCCGTCAGCCCCGGCCCTCGTCTGTCATGTCTGGCTCCCAAAAGGGGGGAAAAAAAAACGAGAAAAAGTCAGGGGAGAAAATGAAGGGTGCTAGCCCCTTAAGTCCCCTGGGTGTCATTTCAGCCCATGGTGGGTCCTTGTATAAACTTAAGATCCAGCCCTGACCGGTTTGGCTCAGTGGATAGAGTGTTGGCCTGCAGACTGAAGGGTCCCGGGTTCGATTCCGGTCAAGGGCATGTACCTTGGTTGCGGGCACATCCCCACCAGGGGGTGTGCAGGAGGCAGCTGATCGATGTTTCTCTCTCATCGATGTTTCTAACTCTCTATCCCTCTCCCTTCCTCTCTGTAAAAATAAATCAATAAAATATATTTAAAAAGAAAACAAAAAACAAACAAACTTAAGATCCACAACCATGGCCGCCCACCTCTTTGTACCTGTAAAGCCAGAAGCAGCGATTAGTGATGGGAACACAGGTTCCTAATATTTGGAGGGCAGGGTCCTTTTTGCCTCCAAGGAGCTGCTTGCCTAACAGGTACACAGTGGCCTGGGCCTTGGTGTGGGCAGTGGGCAGCCAGGGCTGAGTTAAGAAGTGAGACGGACCAAAGTTAGCCAGCCTTTCCCTGGCCAGCTTTCTCCTGGCTGTTTCAACCTTTCAGGGTCCCTGAGTAGTTATCCAGACAGGTTTTTAAAAATATATATATATTTTAATGATTTTTTACAGAGAGGAAGAGAGAAGAATAGAAAGTTAGAAACATCAATGAGAGAGAGAAACATCGATCAGCTGCTTCCTGCACACCCACTGCTGGGGATGTGCCCGCAACCAAGGTACATGCCCTTGGCCAGAATCGAACCCCGGACCCTTCAGTCTGCAGGCCGACGCTCTATCCACTGAGCCAAACCGGTTAGGGCGCCCAGGAAGGTTCTGAGAGCGTGGTCTTTGTCCAGGTGGGGAGATAAAGTCTCATGGCGCTTCTTACTACAGACTCAGTGGACCTGGGACAAAATCATGCCGCTTTAATTTTGCTGAAACAGAGAAGGCCATCCTCAGACCCACGTGGAAACGGAGGGGCCCTGAAAATAGCCGAAATAATATTGCAAAAGAGGAAAAAGTTGGCGGAGCCCGCCGTTCCGAATTCGGAACTTACTGACGAAGCTGCCACGGCTAAGACAGCACGGTCCTGAGATACCCTTAGGCAGGTGAATGGATGGCCACACTGTTTGTATGTACAGTGGGTGGTCTGCAGCCGGAAAAAGGAATGATGTTTTCTGACCCATCCTGGTCTGTGAGCTGGAGTTCAGGTTTGCTGATGAGTAATGTCTCCAGACCAGACCGAGTCCTACCCTTTAACACTGAAATTTCGTCTCGGGATTTTGCTTTTTAGAAATATATATATTTTTTATTGATTTTTTCCAGAGAGGAAGGGAGAGGAGTAGAGAGTTAGAAACATCAGCGAGAGAGAAACATCGATCAGCTGCCTTCTGCACAATCCCTACTGGGGATGTGCCCGCAACCAAGGTACATACATGCCCTTGACCGGAATCGAACCTGGGACCCTTGAGTCGGCAGGCTGACGCTCTATCCACTGAGCGAAACCGGTTAGGCGTATTTTGCTTTTTAAACACCTGCGCTAAATATTTCAATACAAGCTCGGCATGTTACTCAAACATCGTAGAAGCGGACATATCAGAGCAAACACATTTCTCTCAAGCGAGGGATTTTAATCAGGTAATATTTAGCGCTCAGGTAAAAGGCTCAGTATCCCTGGCAAGCAAGTCCCCTTTTGGTCAAGGGGATAGATTTTAATTTTCTAGTTCTAACCAGAGAGAGTGGTTTGATCACCTCATAGTTTTGGGGTGTATTTTTGCAGTTGTCTGCAGAATGAGAAGAATAACAGCCGCTTAAGGTCCCCTGGTGTGGATAGAAGCAGCGTATCCCTCCTCCCAATGACAGCTTCTTTTATTATGATTTTAATTTTTTATTGGTACAGAGAGGAAGGGGGAGGGAGAGAGAGAGCAACATGAATGATGAGAGAGAATCATTGATCGGCTGCCTCCTGCACACCCGCTGCTGGGGATGGAGCCCTCAACCCAGGCATGTGCCCTGGGCTGGAATCGAACCTGGGACCCTGCAGTCCGCAGGCTGACGCTCTATCCACTGAGCCAAACCGGTTAGGGCAGTGCCGCGGTGTTTTGCTTAATCAAAGCTGCTGGAACCTGGGGCCGGAAGTAGGGAGGAAAAAAAGAAAGAAAGAAGCAAGTGGGAAAGACATAAGTTATGAATCTGTACGTTTTTCCACGAAGGATAAATATCTCTCTGGGATTCTTTTTTTAAAAAAAATATATTTTATTGATTTTTTTACAGAGAGGAAGGGAGAAGAATAGAAAGTTAGAAACATCGATGAGAGAGAAACATCGGATCAGCTGCCTCCTGCACACCCACTGCTGGGGATGTGCCCGCAACCAAGGTACATGCCCTTGACCGGAATCGAACCTGGGACCCTTCAGTCCGCAGGCCCAATGCTCTATCCACTGAGCCAAACCGGTTAAGGCTCCCTGGGATTCTTTTATATTGCTACGGAATTCCCTGAAATTTCTAATTTCCAATAATGATTTCTTTAGCTATGCTATTCATTTTTTTCTTAATTTACATGAACACATGGGTGTCCTTTGGTGCTGAAATAATTATAATGGGCATTATTTAACGTTTACTTAACGATGTCTTCAGGTGGAGCACGCTTGGGTACTGGATGCTTTTGAATGTTATAAAACCCGTATCAGTATGTAATGTTTTGTGTTTACCTTGTTTCCATGATGATGCAGGTTCCTGACCACATAGTTCACAACAGGTTCCCTGAAATCACAGTGCATGCTGTTTAGAAATCAAGGACATGATTTGGGAGATCCTGTTTTTGGTCCCAGATTTTTAAAAAATTAATTTCAGAGAGGAAGAGAGAGAAACATCAATGATGAGAGAAAATCATGGATCGGCTGCCTCCTGCACGCCCCCTGCTGGGGGATTGAGCCCACAAGTTGGACGTGTGCCCCTGACCGGAATCGAACCCGGGACCTTTCAGTCCCCAGGCCAACGCTCTAGCCACTGAGCCAAACCAGCTCTGGTGCCTGAGCTGATTTTATTTCTCCTAAGGGTGCTGCAGGCTCTGGGCTGGTTTTGACTGGGACCCACTGGCGAAGCCCAGAGGGTGGTCCTGGAATTTCCAGGCACAGGATCTAAGTTCAGTTCTTGACTTGGCTGCTAATTGGCCCCATACATTTGAGAAATTTAAAAAGAATTTTGTTCTTGGGGTACAAAAGTAAAGGGAATGAATACAGTCATTTCTGAGGGCGCGTCTACTTCTAAGAGGTAAAGAATGTAAATCTGCAGATGTTTTGCGGGGTTTTCTCTGCTGAAAATCAAAGCAAGTCAGTGTTCGTACCAGGTAGAGAGGAGCTGAAGTCAGTAACTCTTAGACGTGGCTGCAGCCCTAAGCGGTGTGGCTCAGTGGATAGAGCGTCGGCCTGCGGACTGAGGGGTCCCAGGTTCGATTCTAGTCAAGGTCATGTTACCTCGGTTGTGGGCACATACTCAGTTTGGGGTGTGCAGGAGGCAGCTGATCGATGTTTCTCTCTCATCAATGTTTCTAACTCTCTATCCTTCTTTCTTCCTCTCTGTAAAAAACCAATAAAATATATATTACAAAAAACAAAACAGTCCTCAGCATCTGAATTAAAAAAAAAAAAAGTACAGACATATCTACACAAATTGTAAAAATGAATCCACTGGATCATAAACCTCCTATGCAGATATAATTACAAACCATGATGTTCCAACAAGTCAGGGCAGTAAGTTCACGGGAATAATAATAAAAAAAGAATAAAAGAAACCCCCATATCACGTGTCCGGATCCGGATCCTGATTTAAAAACTTGTAAATGTAGGATGCATTGGAGATACGCAAAAAAGACAAAAAACAATAATAACAAAAAAAATGAGGGACCCGAGCTTCCCTTGTAGCCCTAGCTTCATCCGGAAGGACGTCCGGTCTAATTAGCATAATATAGATAATATATAAATATACTACATATTTTAATATATAAGTATATTATATATTTATTAGAGGCCTGGTGCACAACATTCGTGCACTGGTGGGGGCGTCCCTCAGCCCGGCCTGCGCCCTCTCGTAGTCCGGGAGCTCTCGGGGGACATCCTTAGCGCTGCCCCAGAGGCGGGAGAGGCTCCCACCACCGGCACTGCACTCGCCAGCCCTGAGCCTGGCTTCTGGCTGAGTGTTGCTCCCCGTGTGGGGGCGTATTGACCACCAGGGGGCAGCTCCTGTGTTGAGCGTCTGCCCCCTGGTGGTCAGTGTGCGTCATAGCAACCGGTCTTCTGCCGTTCGGTTGATTTGCATATTACCCTTTATATAGGATAGCTAGGTAGTTATTCTCTTTCTTTCTTTTTTGCTGCAAAACACTTTCTTGTTTCACTTGGTCTAATGCAGCGGTTCTCAACCTGTGGGTCGCGACCCCTTTGGCGGTCGAACGACCCTTTCACAGGGGTCGCCTAAGACCATCCTGCATATCAGATATTTGCATGACGATTCATCACAGTCGCAACATGACAGTTATGAAGTAGCCACGAAAATTATTTTATGGTTGGGTCCCAACATGAGGAACTGTATTTAAAGGGCCAGAAGGTTGAGAACCACCGGGCTCGGGGTTCCGGCAAAAGCCAGACGCCAGGGGGTGCAGGGGGGCCCCTCAGGCTCCTGGTCGTGCTCGAAGGGGAGCCTTTCGGACAGACACTCGCCCGCCCGTCTGGGGGCCGCCTGGGGCGAGCCAGGTGCTGCCCACCCTCCTGATGAGGCTCCCCCCTGACCCGGAAGTGGTTCTGCCGGAAGTCACAGGGCCCCGGGTCCGCGCGGGCGGCACCAGGGCCTGCCGCTCCACCAGGGCCCTGTCAGGGTCCTCGCCAAGGCCAGGGGGCCCATGGGGTCCCGAGTGTCCCCCCGTCCCCTGGGGAGGCGGCACCTCGTCCTGGAGAGAACGGGGTTTGCATCTTCAGGAGACGCTCGGCCCTCGGGGTTCGCCATCGCCTCCAGGGAGAAGCGGCCAACTCCTCACGGGGTCGAAACAGAAGCCCGAGAGAGGTAGGTGTGCGAGGCCCCCCGGGGCAGGCGACCAGGCGGGTGACGGTGCCTCCACTTCGGGGAATAATTCTGACGAATTTGGGAGCCCGTGGTTGTTCGGCAATAAGGAGTTAAGGTAGAGAAACAAACCGTGTGTTGGCCGGTCCCGGAGGTGGTTCCGAAGGCGGCGGCGGAATGAGACGCAGGAGAGTGGTCGAGGCTGGAAGTCGGGGTGTCCCTAGGTCTGTTCCTTCCAAACACTGTTGAAGCCGGAGACAAAGCCAGGACCACCGAGAGCTCTCTCTCGCTCTCTCTCTCTCTCTTTCTCTCTCTCTCTCTCTCTCTCTCTCTCTCTCTCTCTCTCTCTCTCTCTCCCTCTCTCTCTCTCTCTCTCTCTCTCTCTCTCTCTCTTTCTCTCTCTCTCTCTTCCAGATGAAGAAGAATGACTTGGTATTGCCAACAGGAGTAGCCTGGTGGACCGGGGTAAAATAACACACAAAAAGGTTGATCCATCATGTGGAAAAGCTCATTTTTAAAACTCTTTTTTTAAATGTCACCTTTTTATTAAAAAGAAAATGTCAGTTATAGGAGAAGTTTTACAAAACCCCCTCTTGGCTATTTATACTTGGGGCGCCAGACATGTCCTCTTCCTTGAACGCAATGGAGGTGGTTCCAGGAGTCCGCATGTGTGTAAAAATCTGTTGGGTCGTATACTTAAGAATTCCGTCTTCTTATAAAATAATGTTACAATTAAAATAATCAGATTGCTTTTAGTTGAATTTTTTTAAAATATATTTTTATTGACTTCAGAGAGGAAGGGAGAGGGAGAGAGATAGAAACATCAATGATGAGAGAGAATCATGGATCAGCTGCCGCCTGCACGCCTCACACTGGGGTTCGAGCCCTTGACCAGAATCGAACCTGGGACCCTTCGGTCCGCAGGCCGACGCTCTAGCCACTGAGCCAAACCAGCTAGGGCCTTCGAGTTGAATTTTAATGCCCGATGTAACATCTTTTTTTTTCTTTTTCTTAAAAATATATTTTATTGATTTTTTACAGAGAAGAAGGGAGAAGGGTAGAGAGCTAGAAACATCGATGAGAGAGATCGACCAGCTGCCTCCTGCACGCCCCCCAGTGGGGATGTGCCCGCAACCAAGGTCCATGCCCTTGACCGGAATCCAACCTGGGACCCTTGAGTCCGCAGGCTGACGCTCTATCCACTGAGCCACACCGGTTCGGCCCGATGTAACATCTTTATGGTGCTATGACTATAGATACAGAACAAATCTTTGGAATATAATGCGTAGTGTTAGAGGTACCGAGTCGCTCTCTGAGATGCAGTCCACAGGGCACAGCGGGGCCGCCAGGTGGTTTATAACATCAAACTACGCATCGTTTTGAACCAAATGCCAGGAGAAGCAGAAAGCGAAGCAAACGGCAACAAGCAAGCCAGTTAAAAAACTATAAATAAAGGCGAGGGACGACACTTAACGCATAAATCATCCATCATCTTTGATCTCGGCGCAATGACCCTGCACTTGGCAGGCACTCAAGACAGCGTTGCTTGTATTTGTCAAAGTTAAAATGATTCCTCATCATGTGATTTTTTTTTTTTCTTTCTTTTTTTGGTGCCAAATCTGAGGTTCATTTCTCTGGCTCAACATCTGTGGCTACTCCTAGGAACTCATCGGGCAATAAAAGTTTTCAGCCGCAGGAAAATCAAGTATTAAAATAAAAAAAATAAAAAAAAAGACGGGCCGATAAATATCAGTTTTAGAACGTGAGGGGTAGGATTTGGAAACTGATCTCCCCCCTCGTGCACGGGACAGATTGCGGCCGGAAGCGAGGCCGAGGTGGCCCATTGTCAGAGTGAAGGATGTTGTCTGCCCGAGAAACATCTTTGATGTGGCTCAAGATGTGTGTGTGTGTGTGTGTTTTTTTTGTATTTTCAAACAAAAGCCTGCAGGAGGGAAGGCGGGGAGGCATCCAATTATTGACCCTTGCCGGGGAAATATTTTAAAAGCCCCGCCAGGGCTCCGTCTCCGAAAGCCACCTGTCCCCTTAAAACACACATAATCAGCCCCAGATGCCAGGTGACTCGAGAGAGAAAATATTTCACTCATTTCCCGGGACATCCTTAATTCCTTCCAAGCGAAACGTTCAGGCCGTATTTTCTGCTCCAACTTAATAACTCGCCTTTGACATTCCTTCCCGGTGACCCCAGAGTTCCGGCCGGCGGCCTGGACACCTGCTCCCCAATGCAGGAGAGGCACTGGGCTTTTTTTTTCTTTTTCTTTTTCTTTCTTGCTTTCTTTTTCCTTTAAAGTATCAGTTTTGTTTTCTTTGCCCAGCCTTGAGGCCATCCTTTGAATGGGAGGAAGTAGGGGATATGGGCTTCTATTCTACTGTGAGTTTCGTTACTATCTTAGGTTTCTTTAGTTTTCGTTGATGTTGTTGTGCAGCCAAAAAAAAAAAAAAAAAAATAGTTCCTAAGACTTTGGAAATCTAACCCACTTAGAGTTTCTGATTTTGATGTTGGAAGCTAATGGGGGACAATCCCTAATGGTGACTCTTATTTGTGAGTGAGTTGGTAAGGATAAACGGAAAAGTTTTTTGAATAGTGTCTGTGATGTTAAAACAAAATTTGTGGCTGTCTCATCATGCTGGCACAGACGTTCACATCCCTGCAGTGCTGGTCAAAAAAGTTAGTGAGTGATCTAAGACAGGGGTCCTCAAAGTTTTTAAACAGGGGGCCAGTTCACTGTCCCTCAGACCGTTGGAGGGCCGGACTATACTTTAAAAAAAAAACTATGAACCAATTCCTATGCACACTGCACATATCTTATTTTGAAGTAAAAAAAACAAAACGAGAACGAATACAATATTTGTATTTGCATGTGGCCCGCGGGCGGTAGTTTGAGGACCCCTGATCTAAGAAAACACTTAAAGCAGCGGTTCTCAACCTGTGGGTCGCGACCCCTTTGGCGGTCGAACGACCCTTTCCCAGGGGTCGCCTAAGACCATCCTGCATAGCAGATATTTACATGACGATTCATCACAGTAGCAACATGACAGTGATGACGTAGCCACGAAAATAATTTTATGGTTGGGTCCCAACATGAGGAACTATATTTAAAGGGCCAGAAGGTTGAGAACCACTGACTTACAGGGTCAGCGTGGAGGCTTTTGAATCCGATTACGTTTGTTTGAAAAACCTGAGACTATAGAAGAATTGAAAGTCTGTTGGAAAAATAATAAGTCTATCCATGTTTAATTGGGGGAAGTCCAGCTACATGTATTACTGGATGAGTACGTGGCTAATGTTGTTCTACCTTTTTGCCTGAAATCATTCTCCCCTATATCTATTTTCCAAACTCGTATCTTTCTTCCATGAATGAAATGAGCAATCAAAACCTGTTCCACGGGGGGAAAGTGTGTGGATTCTGGAGTGAGTGTATGTGTGTGATTGATTATTGGAAATAAACGACGGCTTCTAATAAAAAGGAGAACGACAGCCTGGAAACGTGTTTTAAGTCTCAGAACACCTCCGATGACTTTATAAAAATCTGAAACTCTATCCGGAACGTTTCAGCGGGAAATGGCCGTTTTTCTATCTCTCTCTGAGACGATTGAAGCAACAGAATTCCCCAAACTGCTATGTGTGATTCAGAGAGTGAGGGTAGAAGAGGTTTCTTTTATTATTATTTTTTTGGGGGGGGGCAGCGATCAAAAGGTTACCCTAAGTCTCCACAGACAACTTGTTTGGGGCATTTTTTTTTTTTATTTGTTTCCTATCAAACTGGGGAAGGCCTCGACACCGGGCCCCCCGGTCGGATTTCCCTCTCCCTCCAGATAACGCCAAATAAGCCCTTCATCACACCAGAAATCACTCAAGTTTTACGGCTCCTCCTGCTCCCTGACCCGCCGCTCGCCCATTTCATTTCCCATGGTCTGGCCTCTTGGCCTCTCTCCCTCATAAGCCGGATCACCTGGCCGTCGGCGACTTCCAGCTCCAGGCCCCGTCTGGTTTCTGGTTTCTTCCGCCAGGTTACCCAGAGTTTACGGGCCCCGCTGTGCTGCCTCGGGTCCGTCGCTGCCCCTGGAGTAGCTTTGCCCCCCGACCTCCAGGCAGAAAATCTTTCTCTAGCGCCAGGCCTGCTCTCCAAGCTGCGTAGCGGCCTTGAGTGCTTTAGGTCACAGTGGTTCTCAACCTTGGCTGCACATTAGAATCACCGGGGAATCTTTTGTTAAAAATCCTGATTTCTGGGCCTCATCCTCGGGAAATTCTCTTTCTTTGTTACTCGTGTTGTGGCCCCACCCCAGTAGGAGGTGTGCAGGATCAATGTTTCTCACTCATGGATGTTTCTACCTCTCTATCCCTCTCCCTTCCTCTCTGTAAAAAATCAATACAATATATTTAAAAACTGTATTTTTCACCATCATAGACTGTGTTTTTGTCGCTCAAATGAATTTTATTATTTCTTCAAGGTTCTTCACATGCGTACACCTTAAGAGATATCAAGTAGGCGTAACATGTTCTCAAAAAATTAGGGTTGGGCCGAAACCGGTTTGGCTCAGTGGATGGAGCGTCGGCCTGCGGACTGAGGGGTCCCAGGTTCGATTCCGGTCAAGGGCATGTACCTTGGTTGCGGGCACATCCCCAGTGAGGGGTGTGCAGGAGGCAGCTGATCGATGTTTCTCTCTCATCGATGTTTCTAACTCTCTATCTCTCTCCCTTCCTCTCTGTAAAAAAATCAATAAAATATATTTAATAAAAAAAAATAGCGTTGGCACGCAGAAGAATTTTGAGTCAGAGATTTTGCTGGTTTTGGCACGCACTCACAAAAAGGTTGCCCACCCCTGTACTAGAATATGTGAGAGAGAGAGAGAGGGAGGAAGTATCAGAGGATATACACATATCCTCTGAGAACGTTGTTTCATTCATTCATTCATTCATTCATTCATTCATTCTCTGCGTCGGCACGTGTGGCCTAAGCACAGAGCAGACCCCTGCCTCCTGGATGGCTTTGTAGGCACGTCACTGGAGGTGCTCAGGGAGTGTTGTGTCCGGTGCCTCTCTTGGCTCCTACGCCAGAGGTCTCGCTGGGTCCCCTACCTCTCGCCCTGTTGGGGGTGGTGCGTGAACCCTGGACAAGTCCCCGCAGTGTGGCCCTGTCTACCTCTTAGGCCAGTGGTTCTCAACCTCCTGGCCCTTTACATACAGTTCCTCATGTTGTGACCCAACCATAAAATTATTTTCGTGGCTACTTCATAACGGTCATGTTGCTACTGTGATGAATCGTCATGTCAATATCTGATATGCAGGATGGTCTTAGGCGACCCCTGTGAAAGGGTCGTTCGACCGCCAAAGGAGTCGCGGCCCACAGGTTGAGAACCGCTGTCTTAGGCCTCGAGCGTCTCTGCAAGAGAAGTCCTCCTGGAGACGTAGCTGCCGTCCCCGTCCTAGGAAATGAATGGACACAGCAGGCTGCTCACTGGCCCGGAAGCTGCCGAAATGGGAAGCAAGAGAGGAGTGAGCTCCGGCGGTCAGGGCCGGGCTGGCATGCCTGTGACGGTTTTCACTGGCTGGGCGAGTGGCCGGCCTGTGGGAGACCCTTGCTCATGTCTGCTGGACGAGGGAGGGAATGAATCAATGGCTTCTTTCGAATATTGGTAAACTCGTGGCGCCGTTGCGAGACGACTATGGGAATGGCTGATGGCCCCTCGCCGCTCTGAGGGGGTGGGGACAGGGACAGCCGACGGCAGGGGGATGCATGCTTTCACCTGTCACTGGGAGCCAAGTGTCTGGTGGGGCTGTTTCCGTGCCGATGGGGAGCAGGGGCAGCTGGCGTGGGAATGGGCTGGTCGTCCCGTCCCAGGAGCCGTAAACATGCCAGGGACCCGGGCTGGGGCGCTGACAGATGCCCTTTCTGCCAGGCTGCGATGGGAGGGAGGGAAAGAGGGAGGGACGCACGCCAGGGCCAGGTTTTAAATTAAATTCACCTGAGCCCCGTCAGGGACCTGTCATCCTTTGGAGGGAACGGAAGGAGGAGGGGGAGCCTGGAGGAGGCTCTCTGTAGCCGGGCCTACCTGCCCCGGCTCGGTGGGAGGCACGTGCGCGCTGTTTCATGTCAACGGGAGGCAGTTAAAATGCAGACCGTTCACTCCCCGGTCTCAGAACCCGGGAGGTGTGGCTCGTGCCTGTGGCCCGCTCATCCTCCCTTCCTTTGATCTCTCACTTGATGTGGAGAAAGCCTTTTATGTGTGGCTCCCATATAATGGATAATTTAGTCCATCCCGTAATGCAAAAGCCGTCCGTCTAGTTCGGGTTCTTTGGCTCCGGTGTCTCTTTAAAGTCTCCAGTAACGTCTTACTCGCCTACGCGGGAAGCCCGACTACCTTTGCTAGTTGTTCAGAAGCTACTTGGGGGGCTCGTCTGAGCCCATTTAAAGCCGGTAAGTTCCAAGTGAAAAAGTGTCCTCGCCTGTTGGGCTCAGTCGGTAGATAGAGATAAAGAGATAGATGATAGATAGACGGTAAATAAACAGCTGCAGACTGAAGGGTCCCGGGTTTGATTCCGGTCAAGGGCACAGGCCCGGGTTGCGGGCTCGATCCCCAGTGGGGGGCGCGCAGGAGGCAGCCGATCCATGATTCCCTCTCATCATGGATGGTTCTGTCCCTCTCTCCCTCTCCCTTCTTCGCTGAAAACTATATTAAAAAATAGAAAAAGCCCTAACCGGTTTGGCTTAGTGGATAGAGCCTCGGCCTGTGGACTCAAGGGTCCCAGGTTTGATTCCGGTCAAGGGCATGTACCTGGGTTGTGGGCACATCCTCAGTAGGGGGTGTGCAGGAGGCAGCTGATCGATGTTTCTCTCTCATTGATGTTTCTAACTCTCTATCCCTCTCCCTTCCTCTCTGTAAAAAATCAATAAAATATTAAAAAAATAGAAAAAGTAAACTGAGGATGAGGGTGGGTATTCTGCCGGACTGCACATCCGTGTGAGAAAGGCGATGTCGTGGGAGTTCATGGGCACACGGACCACGGAGGATGTGCCTGTGGTATCACTGCAACCAGCTAACTCTCCGTCCCCTTCCTGACCTATTGCATGCAGCGACCATAACTGGAAAGGGACCCTCCCATCCCTCGGCTCAAAGCCCGCAGGTTAGGGTTAGGGTTAGGGTTAGGGTTAGGGTTAGGGTTAGGGTTAGGGTTAGGGTTGCATGTCCAACTTAGCTTTCTCAGCAGCTCCCGGCACAGCCCCGACCGAGCTAGTTTCTAAGGACTGGACCCCAGAAGTCTGAGTTTGCAGCTCGGACGGGACCCCCCAGTGAATGACGTGCCTGCCCGTAGGGAAGTTCAAGTTCATCACACCCGGGCCAGCCACCGCCAAGCCCAGACCAGCAGCGCTCGGTTCGCAGACCACGTGTCTGGTCTCGGCTCTTTGTCTGCAAAGCCTTTGAGAGGTTTCGAGGTTGGGGCGGGGGGGGGCGTGTGGGAGTTTTCCTTCATGTGCACGTTTCGTAGAGAAAATGCTCCACGCACTGATATTTCTCCAAGAAAGGATGTGCTTTAAAATAATAATTGGCTAATTGCCCTTTAAAATATCATCGTAGAGCCTTTGAGACAGATATGGCGTGCACTTAACCTTTCTTGGAGGAGGCTTTAGGAAGCAGAGGGGAATGAATGGAAAGGAAGACAGATTTCTTACGTCAGTACGAGAGAGAGAGAGAGAGAGAGAGAGAGAGAGAGAGAGAGAGAAAGAGAGAAAGAGACAGGCTTCCAGGGTCTGACCGGGTGGAATAGGTCTTCATTTTCTACCTCCTGGGCCCTGTGCTTGGCCCTGGTGGCCGAGTGAGTTCGGAATAAATTCCCAGTCTGCCTGGCTCTGTTTTATGAGCTTTTTCACTGCGAAAATCCAGAGCTCTGCCCAAAGGGATGCCCTGCGGACCGATCTGTAGTGGCACTGAGGTGACAGCGTCTGTGAACAGGCCAGGGCTCCCGGTGAACCTGGAACACCCATGCAGGTGTGTCAAACCGTCCCATCCACCTTCCTCCCCATTAAGGGGAAATCAACACTTTGAAACATTTTCAACTCCTTACAGCATACTGTTCCCCTCTCCCCCCATATGTTTCAGAGTGTACCTTTTACAAGGCGCCCTGAAGTGTCAGTCACGTGACAGAATGCCTGTGACAGGTGGGAGTCCTGCCTGTGTCTCCCTCTCCTCCAGGCAGGCGGCCGGGCAGAGAGGCAGGGCGGAGAAAAGCTCATCGAAGTGTGGGGCTCAGGGTCCTGGGAGGGCAGGCGGCTCCAGGGCGGCCCGGATAATGGCAGGGTTTCCTGCTACCCGGTCAGAGGGGCTCTCGGGTAAGGTCTAAGCCCACAGATTCTTTGACGTTTCTCCCCTCAAAAAGCGCAGCTCATGTCCTTTCTCTTGAGTGTGGGCTACCTGTTCTGACTTGCTTCCGACGAACAGCTTGTGGTAGAAGTAACAGAGGCCTCTTCCAGGTCACTTCCGAGGTTAGGTTATAAAAGGACTGTGGCTTCTATTTTGGGTGAGTTCTGTCTGTCTGTCTATCTATCTCTCTATCATCTATCTTCCTATTATCTATCTATTTATGTATATCCATCTTCTATCATTTATCATCTATCTATTATCTATCATCTATCAATCTATCATCTATTTATCTATAATCTATCATCTATCATTTATCTACCATCTATCATCTATCTCTTTATCTTCTATCATTTATCATCTATCATCTATCAAGCTATCATCTATTTATCTATCTATCATCTATCATTTATCTAACATCTATCTCCCTATCTATCGCTTTATCTATATCTATCTTCTATCATTTATCTATCATCTATCATCTATTAATCTATCATCTATTTATCTATTTATCATCTATCATTTATCTACCATCTATCTATCATCTTTGTCTTTATATCTATCTTCTATCATTTATCTATCATCTATTAATCTATCAATCTATCAACCATCTATTCATGTATTTATCATCTATCTATCTATCTATCTATCTATCATCTATCTATATCTGTCTGTCTCTCTGTCTGTCTATCTATCGATCTATCTTAGAGTGCTTGCTCTTTGGAGAGCAGACTGTCACATTGGGCTCAGCGTGTGCCCAAAGTCCCTGGCTGGCCGCAGGAACAGATACAAAATGGGGGCTTTCCCCGGCACGTCCCCAAGAGGCGGCAACATGGTTTTAGGACTGGGCCTCATGGGTCCCGCACGTTCTGCGGCGTTCACAGCTGCTTAGGTTTAAGATGCAGCCCCGCTGAGTTACCAGCGTCAGGTACCACGCACCCAGCCAGCCCAGCCCGCGTGGGGCCCCAGCGCCGACGGGAGTGACGCGGCCACAGCGGCTCTGAGTCTTCCGAAGGGCGTCCCTGCTGGGGGACCCTCGGTCCGCTTATCGGAGGAGAGTTACGGTCGGGGCTCTGGACATGAGGCATGCTGGGAGAGTGAAAGATTTACGTGCCAGTTCCCCGTTAGATTTATTTTGATGAATTGGGCCGTGGCAATATGTAAAAATCTCATAAATGTAACTCTTTAAAAGAGGGGGCCGCTCCGGTTTTACTGTTTCAGAGAAGAGGGTTGGCAAAAAGTCAGAACGTGCATTAAAAACACACTTTCGAGAAGTCTAATAAATAAAGTCTTTGAAATACGGCTTCCGAGTGAAAGGCATTTTAAATCATGTTGATAAAGAATCCAAATTAGACCTTTAAATAAGAAAGGCAAGTTTCCCTTAACTTATTATTTATAGATAGTTGGAAAACAAAACCCATGCAGGCCGATGGCGTCTTCCATTCTTCACGAGGCAAATAAATACATTGTCAAGTTTTAGCAGCGCACATGCTCGGCCAGAGGTTGTCGTCGTTAAAAGGGGCAGGAAATAGCTGGCGAGCATGTGCCGAGCGCTTAGCATGTGCTGCGTGCTGTGCAGCATGGTTTGTGGGGGCTGTCTCATGGAGTCCCCTGCTCTAGCAGGCCCTGGGCCCAGAATGCTGCATGACCTTGGCCAGATACCCACCCTCACTCTGCCTTAATCGTCTCACCTGTTAATGAGGCCAATGATAGCCCCCTAACCCACAGGATTCTGGGGAAGTTCATTGAGTCAGACGTGCCAAGAGCTTAGCACTGTGCCTGGGCATGGAGAGTGTCCGTGCATGCTGACTTCTAGTAGAGCTGTTCTCAGTTTACCTGGGCGCAGGTAGCTAAGGGATGTGCCCATAAGTACATGGGCTGGTTAAGGGGAGAGCTTGGATTCCAACCCTGGGTGGCACCTGTATCTGGGGACCTTCACCACTTTCATCTCAGACTTTCATTCATTCATTCTGTCATTGTTATATATCTATATGCATCTTCTATATAGTCTATAACATGTGGCCTGGTATATATATGCACACACACACACACACACATATATATATGTATATGTATATGTATATGTATATGTATATGTATATGTATATGTAAATTATAGCCAATTGTGATATAAAACATGGTTAAATTATATGGTAAATATATAATATGTTATATATGATCCATGCTACATAATATGAAATATATTTCATATGTAATATATATGTACATGCTATATAAAACATTATATTATGTATGAATATATGTACATACTATATGTACTAAAAAATTACTATATTAGCTATTATAAGGTAAATATATTTTGTATTATGCATCATGTATTATGTTACATACTAGTGACCCAGTGCATGGATTTGTGCACATTGAAAGGGAATTAATTAGAAGGTGGCCGGTGTGGGGGGACTGGGCGAGCTGGGCCGGACACAACCTGGAACCAACCTCCTGCAGTCCCTGCCCCGCCCCCACACCTGGGGTGGGAGTGAGGCTCGAAGGGCGTCTGTGGAGTGAGCAGAGTCCCTCTGGCAGGTGGGGTCCTGTGGCCTGGTGGAATCATGCTGCCCCATGAGAAATGGGGCTCCCTCCTCTCGGGTTCCAGGGTGCGTCACCCAAAAACCACCGCTGCCAAGTCACTGCAGCTCCGCAGCTCCTGCGTGGAGCACCTGCCCCCTGGTGGTCAGTGCACGTCATACCTACCGGCCGGTTGGCCGGTCACTTAGCCTTTTATATATATAGATGACATATATTACATATTTACTGATGATTTATTATACCATATAGCGCATAATATGCCTGCATGTATATATATAAATATACATGTACTTGCACACACATGTACATATATGTGCTGAGGACTTTATGCATGCTCTGGGGCTAAAATGGGGCGAGAAGACCCTGTCCTATGGGACTGAGCTTCCAGTGGGACTGGGAACATGAGAGACACCAACAATCACAACCAAGTGTGGTAATTGTTATGATCAAGGGAAGTGCGGGTTGCAAGTAGGACACAGATTGTGGAGTGGGGGCCGTTACTCTTTGCACGATAGAGGGATGGCAACAGTCTCTTTCCATTGACTCTGTTTGCTCGGGTGGCATTTCAGTTCACCAGAACGGCCACTTCCTGAACATTTTTGAATAATTGAGCGACGACCGACACAACCACAAAGACCGGAAGAGTTCGAGATGACGCTCAAGGCGAGTTTATGTCGATGGCACAAGTCTGGGCGAAGTGGAAAGGACTTGTGCTCCACACTTGGCTTAGAATCCTGTCTTTATTTACCACGTGCCAGTTGGGTCCTTAGACATTGAACTTGTCTGAAACTCAGTTCCTGTCTCTTTAAAAGGGGTCGATGTTTCTTTCCTAGAATCAGTGTGTGTTATAGTCATCTCGTCTCCCCCGGCACGTGTGCAGGTGAAAAGTGTACAGACATGGAATAGCTCACCTGGGGGGACTGGGTTCCTGGCCCCCAAATACTCTAACGCTGTGTAACTTGCCAGCGACCCAGCCAATCTTGGTGACCATTTGTTCTGTCTATAGATTCTCCCAGGAAGGGCAAAGCTTTCAGGGGGAGAGCGGAGCATTCAGGGACCCCTAGAATCGGCTGGCCCTCACTTGGGTGCTTTTCTGTACCACTTCCCTCATGTCAACTTGTGGGCGGCTCTCAACTCTCCAAGGCAGCAGAATCTGGGCGACTTCATGGCTACGTTGGGATCTGTCTGTCCTTCCTCCGTATGCTCGAAGCATTCTCTCTCCAGCCCCCCAAACCACGCTTCCCTTTAGCAAAGAATGCACTGCCCCCCTCGGAAACATTTGATGACGTGGCAGCTAGCGTTTGGAGGATGGCGTATCCGACTGAATTAGAGTTTAGTTTTGCACTTGGGGACCCGACCCCCAGGATTGATGGCAAAGGCACGGGACACAAAAATACTCCCTGGGGGGAGGCACACGGATTTCACATGCCTCTTCCAGATCCATCACAGAAAACCCCTAGAAAGTTCTGCAGTGACGGAGGCTCCATCCCTTCCATCGCTCGACTGCTGAGATGGCCGAGAAGGGCCTGCTGTGGACTTATTGGTGCTCCAGGTGTAAGCGCCCATCCTCTCCCGTGCATGCCCAGGGACACTCACATAGGGTGCATTTATTTGCTAAGCACCGTTGAAAACGATTTAAAAATCAGTGTTTATTTACGACGACGCTATCTAGTCTCAGTGAAGCTTAGATCCAGCTCTTTGCCGCTCAGATTTAATATTGAAACGCAGCAAACCCAATGCCTTCTCCATTCCTTGTGATGGTCACGTGCCGGCCGACGCCCAGGGCCATTGCTCTTCATGTTAAGGTAACAAGGCATTGGGTCCTGCCCCCAGCATCCCAGGAAAGCAAGATTGCATCCTCGATGCGGAAATTTTATTTCCCTGCGAGAGAGAAGACACACGGCAAGACAGTTAAATGTCAAGGGAAATCTTCTGAAATTAAAAGTATGCCGTGAGGTGTGACATTCTTAACTCCATCTATGGAGCAAATGTTAATTCGATTAATTACCGTCTCCCCCAGTGTTGAACTGGAAACTTCATTTTCATGCAGTAAGGGGAGAGGTCAGCTGCTTTTTCCTGCTAGGGACTGATCTCGGGGTTCCAGAAACATCTGTAGGAAGAAGTACAGCCATAGTTTATTACGGCAGCCACAGGAGAGAGAGAGAGAGAGAGAGAGAGAGAGAGAGAGAGAGAGAGAGAGAGAGAGAGAGATTGAAAGTCTCAGATGCCTTGAAATGCTCAGCCTCCACAAACCCACTTGTCGCTAAATTAAAGCCCCGTGTCCCAGTCTCCCCATGAGTCTCGATAAACTGCCGGACCGCTGAGCCCTCCTCAGAAATGAATCCTATTTCCCCTGTGCTACTTGATCGCTGTGGAGCACTAATTCACCCCGTATTGATCTCGCGCCCACACTTCTCACGGTTTAGACGGGGAATTATCTCCTGCTATTGACATGCTGCAGAGTTTCAGAAGCCCTCGCCATCGCTGTGCCTGGAGGCCAAGTTCGCCCCCATGAAGTGGGGAAGGGTTGGGCCTGTAGGAGCGACGTTTCGCCCCTGAATGTCTAGTGCCTTCTTCGGTCTACGGGTCAAGAGGCCGTTATTCGAGGGAGAGAAAGGAGACACGGTGCTTAGGGAGGAGTGGAAGTGGGTTTATAGAGATGACGTTCTGTGGAGAAACTTGCCCAATTGTCTTGTTCTAAATCTCTTCTCTGGTCCAGGAAACTCCCCCCAAAAAGAACGTTATGAGCCCTAGCTGGTATGGCTCAGTGGATAGCGCGTCGGCCTGTGGACTGAAGGGGCCCAGGTTCAATTCCAGTCAAGGGCACATCCCCGGGTTATGGCTTGATCCCCGGTGATGGGGGGCGTGCAGGAGACAGCTGATCCATGATTCTCTCTCATCATTGGTGTTTCTATCTCTTCCTCTCTGATATCAATAAAAATATATCTTTTAAAAAGAACGTTATGAAAAAGCTCCTTGGTACTGAGAATACAGTTTTATATCTTTGAAGTGCGGACAGTGTGGAAAAGGGAGGACTTCAACATATTTTTTTCTCGTTAGAGATGTGATAGCCCTAGCTGGGTTGGCTCAGTGGATAGAGCGTCGGCCTGCGGACTGAAGGGTCCTGGCTTTGATTCTGGACAAGGGCACATGCCCAGGTTGCGGGCTTGATCCCCAGTAGGGGGCGTGCAGGAGGCAGCCGATCAATGCTTCTCTCTCATCATTGACATTTCTATCTTTCTCTTCCTCTTCCTTCCTTGCTGAAGTCAATAAAAAAAATATATATATATAAAGAAATGTAATATATCCACTCTTGATAGAAAAGCCGACTACCAAGAAAAGCATAAATGAGAAGCTCAAATTGTTCCACGGACTCACCTCTCCGGGGTTGCTGTTGCCAAACTCTGTATTTCGGGAGAAATAGCACCGCGTGTTCGAGATCTTTGACCCACTCCAGATGTTTGGGGTGTGAATTTAGGCTCCACTGTTGACATGCTGTGTGACCCTGGGCAGTTTGCTCGTCTGGACCATGGGGAGCATGTTAGTGATGATTTTAAAGGGGCATCGTGCCCAGCCTTTATGGCTCAGTAGTTGAGCATCGACCTATGAACCGGGAGGTTGAGGTTCGATTCCCGGTCAGGGCACATGCCCAGGTTGTGGGCTCGGTCCCCAGTAGGGGGCGTGCAGGAGGCAGCCGATCCATGATCCTCTGCCTTCATCAATGTTTCTCTCTCTCTCTCTCCCTCTCCCTTCCTCTCTGAAATCAATAAACAGATATAAAAAGAATAAATAAAGGGGCATCGTGAGGACCATGAGGTGGTCATTCGTGCCACCCGGTGCCTGGCACATGTTAGCCATTTGCTACGTGTGGTGCCCACCACCTGACTTGTTTGCGTGGGGCTCGCTCCCCTCTGTGACAAGCTGTGCGAATGCATGCACACGCTCAAGGTTTCCAAGCTTTAGCTGCCGCGGCAGAAATGTGTCGATCGGACATGGTATATGATTTCATCTCGAGAGCACCTGAGTTTAATGTACTTGTTATACAACTGTACTTTATTGAAGCGTAGCAACTGACGCTGTGGCATAAATCACAAGCCTGAATAGGAAATGAAGGTCTTCTCCCCACCTCCCCCGACCCTCACCCCAGGCAGCTGAACGTAGAAATGGAGCCAGATGCCTTATGGGACGCTGGAGGGCCAGCTTGGCTCTGGGCACTGACCCAGAAGGGAAATGAAAGATAACCTGCCGTTCCCTTTCCCAGGGGGACCGTTGTGGAGGCAAAGGAAAGACAGCGAGCAAAGCAAAGCGCCCCCAGGTCCGTCCCCCTGCTCCCCACCCCCGGGGTTAACAGAGGTCTCATTGAAAGGAGCCCCTCCGCAGGATTTGAACCCGCGACCCCGGAAATATGAAGCAGCCCCGCTGCCCGACCTCCTGGAAAAGCCCTTGTCCGGGTGCCTGGGAGCCAGGGGCCCAGAGCTGGCATTTGGCCAAGACCCCAGGGAGGGTAGTTACTTTTCTCCGGGGTGGGAGGGCGTGTCCGTGCCGCCACCATGACTGTCCTTGCAAGGAAGCACCGTGGTCAACAGACTGCAGTTCTACCTGGGTTGACCTATATCTGAGGCCTCTGGGTTACTGACTCTGCTCACGTCAGATGTGCCCAGGGGTTGGTAATGACCCTCCAGGTGACGACCGAGGTTTGCGGGAAAGAAGAGAAGTTCGGGGTCAGAAAGAAGGTGGCGTTGAGTCCCAGCCTCTTCGCCCGGCGTTAGTGTCGGCTCAGAGGGACGAGCCATAGATAACACGGGGGTTGCCTTGAAGGCCTTGCTGATGGGCTCCGTATATCGGGGTCGATACCCTCATGAAGTCTTTTGTTGGTGCTGCTGTTGGGATGGGGGCCCGGGCCTCAGGGGCAGGGAAGTAAAACCATGTTCCTTGGACTGTTCTCTCCCGCTGAGCACACACATCTGAAATGGTGTCTGGAGTGTCCGCCTCAGGCCTGGGTCTGAAGTCTCTTTTTTTTCCTTTTTAAAGAACAATCTATTTTAAATATATTTTTATTGCTTTCAGAGAGGAAGGGAGAGGGAGAAAGAGATAGAAACATCAACGATGAGAGAATCATGGATCGGCTGCCTCTTGCACACCCCTTACTGGGGA
Organism: Myotis pilosus; assembly: GCA_036010255.1. NCBI lineage: Eukaryota > Metazoa > Chordata > Mammalia > Chiroptera > Vespertilionidae > Myotis > Myotis pilosus. The sequence continues at coordinate 6,516,086 of JASKON010000031.1, read as the reverse complement.
TCGAGCCTGCAACCTGGGCATGTGCCCTTGACCGGAATTGAACCCGGGATCCTTCAGTCTACAGGCTGATGCTCTATCCACTGAGCACACCGGCCAGGGCTGGGTCAGAAGTCTTTAGAAAAGCCTGGCTATTTCATCTGCTCCCATTCCCAGGCCCAGAATGCCCCTTTCCTGTCCCAACCCCGCCTGTCATTCCTCTGTGGCCTCCCTCTTTTTCTTGCTCTTCCTCTCCATGCATTTAATCAATGCTGGTTTTATAATTCTTGGAGAATTTTTTGCCCCATCATGAATGTGCATCTGTCTTTTCAACATGTCTGTGCAGTTTTCACACATGTGTTTAGTTCGGAGTTTGATCTAGAAAATGTGTTCACACCACGCCCACCTTGTACATTATTGGGTGGCGAGCAGGCCAGGCTGTTTTCCAGGCGATGAAACAGGCCAGAGAGATCAAGCAAGCTGCCCAAGACCCACAGCCAGTAAGTGGTGGAGCTGGGGTGCAAGCCAGCTCTGAGCTCCAATCCACTGTGGTCTCCCTACTTATCTTAGTAAGGATAGGTAGGGAGATAGATAGATAGAGACAGATGATTGATAGAAAGATAGATAGACATAGACAAATGATTGATAGTTAGATATAGACAGACAGATGATAGATATAGACAAACAGATGATTGATAGAAAGATATAGACAGATGATTGATAGAAAGATAGATAGATAAAGACAGATGATAGATAGATAGATAGATAGATAGATATAGACAGATGATTGATATATAGTATAGAAGACAGATGATTGATAGAAAGATAGATATAGACAGACAGATGATAGATAGATATAGACCAGCTGTGGGCAAACTATGGCCCGCGGGCCGGATCCGGCCCGTTTGAAATGAATAAAACTAAAAAAAAAAAAAAAAAAAAAAGACCGTCCCCTTTTATGTAATGATGTTTACTTTGAATTTATATTAGTTCACACAAACACTCCATCCATGCTTTTGTTCCGACCCTCCGGTCCAGTTTAAGAACCCATTGTGGCCCTCGAGTCAAAAAGTTTGCCCACCCCTGATATAGACAGACAGATGATTGATAGATAAATAGATATAGACAGACAGATGATAGATAGATGTCGACAGACAGATGATTGATAGATAGATAGATACCCTCACCTTCCCCCCCTTGCCTCTGTAGGAGCAACAATGAACCTCTTGCCATGTCCCCTGGTTTTGTCCAGTAGATGAGACTGCCACTCAAACGATGGCCGTGTGCCTGCTGGCCTTCCTGACATCAGCAGTCCTGGCCCCCTAGCTCCTGTCCTCTCTCCCTCTCCCTTGTTCTGGACGGACCAGTTGTGGTGGTTGCTTTGTTCTGTGTGTGGCCAGCACCCCTCCCCTATCTGTGGAGCTCACCTCATCTCATCAGAATGCCTTTAAAAAAAAAAAAAAGATATATTTTATTTTCACAGAGAGGAAGGGAGAGGATAGAGAGTTGGAAACATTAGTGAGAGAGAAACATTGATCAGCTGCTTCCTGCACAACCCCCACTGGGGATGTGCCCGCAACCCAGGTACATGCCCTTGACCGGAATGGAACCTGGGACCCTTCAGTCCGCAGGCTGACACTCTATCCACTGAGCCAAACCGGTCAGGGCCAGAATGCCTTTTGATGGAGAGCCGAGCCTTCTCCCCCAGGTCAAGGCGACCTTCCCTGGGCGCTGCTCCTCCTGCCTGCTCCTCCCCGCCCCCCCACCCCCCAAGCTGTCTCTTTCTCAGCAAAGCCGCGCCTCTCCTCACACCGCACCTCGCTCCATGCCTTTGTTTTCTCGCTTCTTTCCCAAGTCCTGGCAACCGAATAGCACCTCCACACGGTTATAAACTTCTACCACACGTGGTCACTGATGTGTTCCAGAATCGACATGCCCTATTTTTTTTTTACCTTCTTCCACCCGAGGCTAATGTGATCCTGGGAACAGCCCAGCGGAGCCAGGCCAGGCGCTGACCAAGCAGGGAGGACTCCGTTCTGGCTGGAGAAGAGACAGCTCTCTGAGCCACAGCATTTAGGGAACAGGAGACACCGACCCCCACGGCTCACAGTTACCACTCTTCGCTCAGTCATTGGCCGGCAGACATTCACGGGCAGACCCGGCGCTGGGGGCCAGGAGGGTGATGCACAAGGCGTGGCTCCCAGCCTGACCTCCCAGCACCTTGCAGACGGGGGAGGGGGTCTAGTTAGCTAATGAACGTGTTTTGTCAGGATCTTATCTCCTGTTTACTGCCATCTCCCCAACAACTAGAACATTGAGTCATTGCAATATTGAATGAGTGAAAAAGTAATTCCACTACCTAAAGATGGGAACCATTTTTAAGTTTGTGCCTGTTTAAGAAGTAAGTAGATGGATCTATCTATGTATCTATCTATGTATCTATGTATCTATGTATCTATGTATCTATCTATCACCTATTTATCATCTATTTATCTGCCTATGTATATATTATCTATCCATCCATCCATCTATTTATCTACCTACCTGTTTATCATATATCCTTCTGTCTATCATCTATCATCTCTCCATATCTATCTATCTATCTATCTATCTATCTATCTATCTATCTATCATCTATCTGTCCGTCTATGTATTTATCAATCATCTATATATCTATCCTTCTATCTATTATCTATCTATCTATCTATCTATCTACCTACTTATCTATATCATCTGTCTGTCATCATTTTTTTTTGATATATATATTTATTGATTTCAGAGAAGAAGGGAGAGGGGGAGAGAGATAGAAACATCAATGATGAGAGAGAATCATCCATCGGCTGCCTCCTACATGTCCCCCACTGGGGTTTGAACCCACAACCCGGGCATGTGCCCTTGACCGGAATCGAACCTGGGACCCTTTAGTCCGCAGGCCGACGCTCTATCCACTGAGCCACACCGGTCAGGGTTCAATGGGATTTTTTTGGCAAATAGCAATTGTTTGAGAAAAAAGCAAAAGGAAATCTTATGGCAGAGGCAGCTTTGCTGTGCCCAGAAAGGGTGATCTGCCTAAGGAACGTGGTTCCGAGGTTGTAGAAACGAGCCCGCTTCCTCTTGGCTTCGACCCCACATGCGGGCTGCCGGCCAGGCTTCCCCAGCATGTCAGTTTTTATGGGCGAGTTGCAGACTTGGAGACAGAGAGGCAGGGGGCTTGGCCACAGAGAGACCGGCCGCCCCCGACTCCGCTGGATCAGCGAGGAGGCTCTGTAACTACCAGCAATTGATTTTATTTTCAGCTTTAAGGCTTTCATCCCTAACAACAAGGGTATCCAAATGAATGAGGCTTTGGCTGTCGCTGGTGGATTAAGCTCTACAGACAGCATCTGATGGGGACATGAAACCACGGTCCGCCCCTTATCGGCGGCAGGAGGATTTATGGCACTCGGGTCACCTGCTAACGCGCGTCTCTCTCTTCCATATCACCCAAGATCAAAGTGGACAGAAATCGGATTAATAAACATCGGAAGAACTTTTTTTCTTTTTTTTCTGGAGGGCACAGCTCATCACACGGCTCTTGCTTTGTATAGTATTTCCCCGGCTTGTGCTGCTTCATGGTTGACCATCGGTGCTTCTGTTGGCAATGAAACTAGCCAGGCAGGTGCGTCGCTTTAAGAGAACTGGAACCCCGGGTCCCATCAAAGAGAACCAACCAAACTTGTGGTCAGGAGGCAGGAAGGACCACGGTGTGGCTTGCCCTGTGGCCCTCCCCTTAGTTCAGAATGTGGCTGTTTGCTTCTTGAAGGGCGGCCGCATCTGGCCTGCCCTGGCCGGGTAGCTCAGTGGGTTAGCAGTGGCCGCCAACCTTTCGGACCTCACGGACCACTGGTTGGCGACCGCTGGGTTAGAGCATCCTCCAGGTAACACCAAGGCTGTAGGTTCGATTCCCGGTCAGGACACATGCTTGGGTTTTGGGCTTGATCCCCAGTAGAGGACGTGCAGGAGGCAGCGAATGGATATTTCTCTCTCTCTCCCTCTTTCTTCCTCTCTCTTTAAAACCAATATATATATATATATATATATATATATATATATATATATATATATATATATATACTTTAGAAATGCTATTTGCTCACCATTCTCAGCACCTGTTGGACCTCAGGAAATCTATGCATTGAAGACAAATTTGGTGAAGTTGGACTTAGCTATGGCATCGACGCCTTCTTTACCTTCATAATTTGGAGACAGACTTCACAGGGGTTGCTCGGGCTAAAATAGTGACTCATTTGGGGGCGCTGGGGTTCCCACTGCATTAGAAACCACAGCATTTGGTGCCACTTGGGACCCTCGCTGGCTCCTGCCCAGTGGTGGGACACGGGGCATCCGCGTCCAGTGAACCAAGGTCAAGGCCAAGCTTCCCATTGTGCTTTGCCGGCTGGAGCCAGACCTTTTTTCTTTTCTTTCTTGTAAGTGGGTGATATATGATGCAAATATTGTTCTTCATCAAAAGTCTATTAGCAATCCACCGTAAACGCGGAGGTACAGGGAAATGCTAGAGCGGATTTGGGGAGGGTTATTTTCATAAGAAACACATATCCATTTCCCCCAAGTCTGACTTTTAGCAGCAGGTATTCATCCAAATGCGGGAGCTTGTCCACGGGCCACCTTCCGATCACTCCTGGGTTGTTTGAAGACGGCCGCAGGCTGGGGAGGGAGGGAGATGGGAAAGAATAGGGTGCGCTTAAAATGTGGCCCTAACTTTAGCTGTTGGCTTTATTCCAAACGTCTAACGATAAGTCTTTTTTTAAAAATATAATTTTTATTGATTTCAGAGAGGAAGGGAGAAGGAGAGAGAGAGACATCAATGATGAGAGAGAATCATGGAGCGGCTGCCTCCTGCACGCCCGCTACTGGGGATGGAGCCCGCAACCCGGGCATGTGCCCTGACTGGGAATTGAACCGTGACCTCCTGGTTCATAGGTTGATGCTCAATCCCTGAGCCATGCTGGCCGGGCTAAGGAGAAGTCTTTACCCAGCTTTCCCACATCACTCTGACATCGCCTCACATAGCATGGATGCTGGCTCGCCATCCACTTCTTAGCCGTGACCCTGTGTATTTATATTTTTTCTTTAGTTATAGTTCCCAGATTAGAAATTACATTAATGTGTCGGAGAAGATCTAGGACATGTACCAAAAGAGAGGGAAAAAAACCCAAACCCTTGAATCCTCCTTGCAAGGGTTACATTTTCGTTGTTATAAATATATTATCCAAATTACTTTTCAACAAGATGGAAATCATACGGGGGATATACGATTGGTAATACCCCATTCTCACTCAACAGTATACCATAGAATTCTCTTATTTTCATTTTTTGTTAATCCTCACCTGAGGATATTTTTTCCATTGATTTTTAGAGAGAGTGGGAGGGCGGGAGGGAAGGAGAGAGAGACATCAATGTTAGAGACACACATTGATTGGTTGTCTCCTACACTCGCCCCAACTGGGCACTAGGGGTGAACCTGCAACCCAGGTATGTGTCCTTGACCGGGAATCGAACCCATGACCCTTCGGTGCGTAGGCCGACGCTCTAACCACTTAGCCACCGGTCATAGCACGAATTCTCTTACTTAAAAAATTTTTGTATGATGCTATTTTCAGCTCTCAAGTATTTCACCATAAGGAGGGGCTACAGATGCCCACTCTGTTAGATATGCATGTCATCTTTCCTTTTTTTAAAATTATTATAATTAATCCCGTAGCAAACACCTTAGTATACAGCTCCTTGTATGCATCTGATTATTCTTTTAGTGTAAATTTGGGGTCATGGGCTTATGTGGCTCATGGGGGACCTTGCCACATTGCCAGGCTGCTGTTAGGAGAAGCTGTGGCCAGAGCCTTCACGATGTCCTATGAGACCAAAGATCTGCTTAGAGCAGTGATGGTGAACCTATGACATGCATGTCAGAGGTGACACGCGAACTCATTTTTTTGGTTGATTTTTCTTTGTTCAATGGCATTTAAATATATAAAACAAATATCAAAAATATAAGCCTTTGTTTTACTATGGTTGCAGATATCAAAAAATTTCTCTATGTGACACGGCACCAGAGTTCAGTTAGGGTTTTTCAAAATGCTGGCACACTGAACTCAAAAGGTTCGCCATCACTGGCCTAGAAAATGCCCCGAACCCTCGTTCATATCGAAGACGATCGTTTTTGAAAATGAAAACTATCGAGTGTTATTTAGCATGTAACATAAGGACAATGGACAGATGTTTAGATGACTGGGTTAGTTGATTTGTTAGTGAAAATTAGGAGCTTGAACAAGGTCTTTTTTTTCTTTTCTTTAAATATATATCTTTATTGATTTCAGAGAGGAAAGGAGAGGGAGAGAGAGACAGAAACATCAGTGATGAGAGAGAATCATGGATCGGCTGCCTCCTGCACACCCCCGACGAGGGATCAAGCCTGCAATCCAGGCATATGCCCTTGACCGGAATCGAACCCGGGACTCTTCAGTCCACAGGCCAATGCTCTATCCCAGCTGTGGGCAAACTATGGCCCGCGGGCCAGATCCGGCCCATTTGAAATGAATCAAACTATTGAAAAAAGAGACCGTACCCTTTTATGTAATGATGTTTACTTTGAATTTATATTAGTTCACACAAACACTCCATCCATGCTTTTGTTCCGGCCCTCCGGTCCAGTTTAAGAACCCATTGTGGCCCTCGAGTCAAAAAGTTTGCCCACTCCTGGTCTAGCCACTGAGCCAAACCGGCCAGGCTGAACAAGGTCTTCTTGATCTTTCTCCGTCCTCCTGGCCTCCTCTGACTCAGCAGCTGAGTCATGGTGAACGAGCAGAAATCCGTCCCCCCATTTCCTCCTCTGGAAGAGGGAGAGAGCAGACGTGACTCGTGGGGTCAGCGTAGTTAAAAAAATCCTCGACGCCACCCAGCATCCACTTTAAAAATCTCTGCCTTGATTCCAGATGGTCTGATCCGACCTTCCTTTATTTCTAACGGATGCAGTAAACTCTTCGAACGTCCTGTGACATTGAGTTTGGCCCTCTTGCCTTGTTCCCAGATCCCAGGAAGCCACGCTTCACACTGACACGACACATGAGGACATCAGGTCACTGGCAACATCCAAAAACAAGATGTTGACTTAAAGCGTGTCACTGGTGCCCTGGCCGGTGTGGCTCAGTTGGTTGAGCATCGTCCTGTGCACCAAAAGGTTGCCGGGTCGGTTCCCAGTCAGGGCACGTGCCCAGGTTGTGGGCTCGATCCCCAGTAGGGGGCGTGCAGGAGGCAGCTGATCGATGTTTCTCTCTCATCCATGTTTCTAACTCTCTATCTCTGTAAAAAAATCAATAACATATATTTTTTAAAAATGAATGGGAACTGGCCCATGTGTTCAGTTGGTTGAGCATCATCCTGTGCAACGGTTCATTTCCCATCCGGGCACGTGCCTGGGTTGCAGGCTCCATCCCCGGTGGGGGCAGGGTGCAGGAGGCAGCTGATCTATGTTTTACTCTTACATTGATGTTTCTCTCTCTCTCTTTTTCTCACTCTCCCTTCTTCACCCTCTATCTAAAATTCAGTAAAAATGTATAAGTGGCCTTGGCCTGTTTGGCTCAGTGGATAGAGCGTCGGCCTGTGGACTGAAAGGTCCCAGGTTCGATTCCTGACAAGGGCACATGCCCAGGTTGTGGGCTCGGTCATTGGTTGGGGGCTTGCAGAAGGCAGCCGATCGGTGGTTCTCTCTCGTCATTGATGTTTCTATCTCTCTCTCCCTCTTCCTTCCTCTCTGAAATCAATAAAAATATATTTAAAAAAAATAAAAATGTATAAGTGCCCTAGGTGGTTTGGCTCAGTGGTTAGAGCGTCGGCCTGCGGACCTGAGGGGTCCCGGGTTTGATTCCGGTCAGGGGCACATGACCAGGTTGTGGGCTTGATCCCTCGTGGAGCACGTGTAGGAGGCAGCTGATCAGTGATTCTCATCATTGGTGTTTCTATCCCTCTCCCTCTCTCTTCCTCTATGAATTCAATAAAAATATATGTAAAACAAAAGTATAAGTAAAGAATGGGACCCAGGAGGCCAGGCCCTACCTCAGTGTGGCGGCCTCCAACAATTGACGTAGCAAAGGGAGGAGATAAAGGGCTTTTTCTCTTTTCCTTCCACCCTCTCTCTATTCAGAGTGTTGTTTTTTCCTCATTGGGATAAAAAAAAGACATATATTAGGAGAGAATTGGAAACAAAGCGGGGTGCAGTGGGGTGGGGATTTCTGCAAGTGAATCGCCAATTGGCCTACAGAGCCGAGGCTCTTGAATGTGGGGAATTATTCCTCTAGCTCAGTGGTTCTCAACCTTCCTAGTGCCGCGACCCTTTATTCCAGTTCCTCATGTTGTGGTGACCCCCAACCATAAAATTATTTTCGTTGCTATTGCATCACTGTCATTTTGCTACTGTGATGAATCGTCATGTAAATATCTGATATGCAGGATGTATTTTCATGGTGACAAATGAACATAATTAAAGCATAGTGATTAATCACAAAAACAATATGTAATTATATATGTGTTTTCTGATTGTGAAAGGGTCGTTCGACCCCCAAAGGGGTCGCGACCCACAGGTTGAGAACCGCTGCTCTAGAAGCTAAGAATCCTGCTGGAGAAGATGAGACCGCCGGCTTGTGTGTGAGGGACAGGGAAGTGGAGAAAAGGAAAATGCTGGGTTTTGAGTAAGGACCTGTAATTGATAGAAAGCCTTTATGAATAGAACAGACAGTAACATAATGGCGAATGATGTCATTGATTATACTTATATCATGCATCTGTACTGATTGTTTTTCTTAATGATAATTGTAAGAATAGCTGTCCTGTGTTGTGGTTTTATGAGGCGCCCAGACCATAAGTGACAGCTTTGGAACTTTTCCATAAGGTCGCTGATCAAACTGGAAGGTGTCGGTAGAAATACAGAAATGTGGTTTGGAGGGAGCAGTTAGTTGATGGTATGCCAATGAAACCATAATAATTGCTAAATAACAAATGCATGGCTACATACAAAATTGGAAAAGATAGTAGGATTATGATCCCAAAAATGCTTTGGCTGGAACCGTGAGCCATCTCTAACAAGAATTTATGTCACACAACCCAATATAAGGATAGTTTCTTCGATTAAAAAAAAACTATAAATCTATTAGGAGGATATAGCTTAGCAGCAAGCAGCACAGAGAGAAAAAAAAACCTGGAAGATTTCTTGAGTGAAAATCATTAAGTTGTGCTTGTGACTGCCAAAAGTATCTACCATGATCTTTGGTTGCATTAGCAAAGGTAGAACACGCAGAACAAGGGAGGTGATCAACCCATTCTGCAAAGTGTTTTCTTTCAGAGTCAACATTTAACAGAAAAGCAAGTGAAGTAGGTTTAGAGGATAGTCAGCCAACCACGTGAGATGTGCCGGAAAGATGCCTGCTTAGCTTGGAGAAAGACGTGTGTGTGTGTGTGTGTGTGTGTGTGTGTGTGTGTGTGTGTATTGTGCTGGTGATGATTCGAGTCCTTCCCTCAGAATGTTGAAGCCACAGAAAGCCAAGTCCAGCCCAGGAGGTGGTAGCCAAAGGTAGACAAGAGTTCAGCTCAGTTTAAGGAAGTATTTTCAAACATTTGGAGCAAACCTTCAAAGTAATGAGGCGTTCCAGGAGAGCTTTCAAAGTGTTTTTGGTTCTTAAGATAGAGTTCTATCATTTTAAACCTGTACCTTTAAGTCATGACGTTTAAACATTGGTCAGTAGGTGGCAGTAAGATACCATGAATTTTGCCAGGAGCATAAAACATGTCACCCTTAAATATTCTGGAAATAGATGGTCCCCCCCCCCCCATTATTATTTGAAGGTGTGTCCTCATCTATTGTTCAGAGAGAAATCGCAGATTTGAAAGCAGGAAGTAATACTTTCTAATTAAATGGACAAGAATAATTAGGGAACACTTTCCTTGTATGATAGAGAGGCCTCGATGTTTCTTTATTGGCCTCCAGAATTCACGGTGTGTGTGTGTGTGTGTGTGTGTGTGAGAGAGAGAAAGGATGAAAGGGGTCGGGTTTGTTTTATTAAAAATTCAAAATTTAACCATCTCCTGAGTGTGTGTCAAACTTTAAAAGAACCTTACTGAATCGAATAAGAAATATTTCCACAAAGCAACTGAATGAGAACTATCCTCTTCCTTACACAAGCACGTATTTGTACGTAGGCACCTTTGCATTTTAAAATGAAAGTATGTGTCCTTCCTGCACACACTGAGCTGGTGCCGTTTTCCCAGCATTTTTTTTTTTTTTAAAAAGCACATTTTGTTAGGGAATCCTCGGTGTGACAGATGTCCATCTGAGGCTTTGCACGCCCTCCGGACGCCGCCAGCAGCAGCTCTGGAACGGAGCAGGGCCTGTGTGTGTAGCAAACCAGAGAAACAGTCTTTACATCGGGTATGTGTCTGAAACGTGGAAAATAAAGCAATTTGGTATTTAGTTTGGAAAAGGGGCCTTCGATGGTTTCATCCCCTCTTTTTGTTTTGTTGTTTTGTTTGCCGAAAACATAGCGGGGCATGCACGCCCGTCGGGTTCCTACGCCTCTAACACAGCAGCACCCCATAACCGTCTCCCTCTGAGCCAGCGTGTTTATACTCTGCGTCGGTTTTTCGTGTCCTGGGTGGGTTCAGTGCAGAGCTCTGGGTCCCAGAGGCACGGGTGGGCTCCCTTGTTTCTCCTCCATCGGAAGTAGCCCCCGGCGTTCGGGGGAGACAAGTAGTTTTCATTTGCCCACATGTGGGTCTCCCCAGTTCTGGGAGAACTAACCCCAAAGTAGAGAGAGGCCATTGCTAGAGTCTTGAGCATTTTCTAAGGCTCCTGTTTGAACAAAAACCAAGCAAAAAAATTAATTTCTGCATCGGCTCGCCACCCGCCCTGCTCACATGTTCATTCCTATGCATCCTCTCTCCTGTCTCACCCCTACTGCCTCTTTCTCGTTTTTATTTTGATTGATTTTAAACGTGAGCGAAGTCTTCCCCTCTGTGAGGCACGTGGAGGCTGTGAGGCCGGCACGCAGCACAGAGAGCTACGACTTTTTGCCAGATCCCTGGACTTTCTGAGTCAGCCCAGCCTCCACGTACTTGGTCTCCTGCTGATGGAAATATGACAAAGATTTGACAAGATCCGTGTCTGGAAAGTTTCGTTATGACTCGCTCCACAAAAGGCTCGATGCAAAAAGAAAGGAACTCCCACTTATACCTACAACTGTCAGAGGTTCATCAGAGTGAATGGCCATTTACGGGTTGTCCCCACAAAGCCTCACGATGCCCCTTTAAAGGAGAAAATCACAGGAACAAAATGGTCTTTATTCTGGCAAATAAAGCTCATGTTTTTATTTCTCTCCCACCCCCCCAGGCAATACACGTTCCACCTATACGTGTAGATAATGTGTAAATAACACACCACACTTTTTTCCTGCTTCGATGTGTTGGTGTCTGTTAAAAAAATCAACTAAAAATCTTAAGTAAAACTTAAGCTCTTTCTTACAAGCATTCATTTCTTTTTTAAATATTTAATTCTTCACTCATTTGAGTATTGCTTTAAGGAAATTCCTTTTTTTCTTCTTCTTCTTTCTGTGTTTTTGCAGGGTGTACTCCTTAATGGGAGGGAGGCTGGGGTGAATACAGACTTTAAAAACTACGTCGTTAAAAAAAAATGTTAGAGGCTTGCTTTAACCCCAGGGTCTTGCTCGGACCTCGGTCCCATCAGCCGTCAAACCTACCCTGATGGGGGTAGAACATGTCAGGGAGCTCAGATGGCTCCGAACATGCAGTTTTAGGAGCACGCGGCCACGGAAGAAGCATTTCCCATCGGCCTGAACTCGGAGGAGCTGGTGCTATTTGTTTGTTTGTTTGTCTTCTCCTGCGGGAGAGAGTTAATTATCGGAGCGTGGAGAGCTGTGCGCCCGGGTCTGCGGCTGCTCCTCGCCAACCCGCGTCTAATGAGACAGGGTTCTCGCCCCGGCGCCCCACGCGCTGACTTATCTGACTTCGCATCAGAGCAGCCGCGCAGTGGCGAGTTCTTTCGAGTAAGGATTTCCTTTTTGTTGGCGGCTGCCTCCTGATGAGTGATTTTTTTTTTTTTTTAAACACGGCAAAGACGGCGATGCCTTGGATCTGATATAGGGAAGAGGTGCAGCAGGTTGGGCAGCGTCTAGGGCACGGATATCTACGTTAGGGCTCGCTGTAATGCATGTTTGTTCTTTTAATCCTCACCCGAGGATATTTTTCCATGGCTTTTTAATTTTTTTTTCTTGTTTTCTTTTTTGTTAAAATATATTTTTATTGATCTCAGAGAGGAAGGAAGAGGGGGAGAGAGACAGAAACATCAACGATGAGAGAGAGAGAGAGTCATTGATCGCTGCCTCCTGCACGCCCGCCACTGGGGATCGAGTCCACAACCCCGGGCATGTGCCCTTGACCGGAATCGAACCCGGGACCCTTTAGTCCGCATGCCGCCGCTCCATTCATTGAGCCAAACCAGCCAGGGCCCCATGGCTTTTTTAGAGAGACTGGGAAGAGGGAGAGAAAGAGAGAAATATTGATGTGAGAGAAACACATCGATGGGTTACCTCCTTCCTGTACCCCACCCGGGGCCGGGGAACCTGCCACCGAGGCCTGTGCCCTTGCCCGGAGTCGAACCCGGGACCCTCTGGCCCGCAGGCCGGCGCTCTAGCCACTGAGCCGAGCCCAGCCAGGGCCATGCATGTTACTAATGACGGCAGACATGAACTTGCACACCTTGTTTGTTTGGCAGAAACCCCTCTCCCCGAGACCTGCGGTTCATTTCAACTTTCCTTTTGTATTTTTGCGCTCTCCCCAAATAAGTTTTACTGGGTTTCTTTCTGATCTTCCTTGTCGTACCCCGATATTGGGGTTGCCTGGTTTTTGGGAAAGTACGTGGGGGAGAATGAGAGAAGGCTGGAGCCAGAGGGCTGAGGCCGGTCGTGGCTCATCCCTGGCTCTCTTGGCCTGATAACCTGGACCCTGAGCCATCTCGCCTGACTCTCGTTTATTTCTCCATCCGATGGAGCCGCCCCTCCGTCCGTCCGAATCGCAGGGGTGCCTTTGGAAGGAAGGAAGGAAGGAGAAAGTGTTTGTTTTGGTAAATGTAACCAACCCTGGATGTGCGGATCTTAAGAGTGCGTCTCGCCTCGTGCGGAAACCCTCCCTTGCCGCATCTGCTTTGAATACTGTCAGGTGTCGGAGGCCTTTGTGGGAGAGGGTTTGATGTGTCTTTTGTTGTCGGAAAACGCGTGTATTTGGTGATTCAGGAGGGTCCCAGTTCAAAGGGGGCAGCCTTCTTTCTTGGGGTTTCCTTTCTTTCTTTTCTTCTCCCTACCCCCACCCCCACCCCCCACATTGTGGTTTTTGCTGGGGATTGAGGGGGGGTGTGTGTTTCAGTTTAAGACATTCACACGTCCCAGTCTGTCTTCTCTTCAGAAAAGACAAGCCCTTCATGCTAATAATGACAAAACCCACAGTAAGAGTTTGTAAACGCAACACGCATGGGAAAGTATGGGCGAACACCTCATCCTTTTGTCCTGAATGAGGCGAATACCTCCGGACTCCATGGCGGTGGGCAGGACAGCGTTTCCAGGTACGGATGACCGCCACGCTAATGTAAAGAAAGTGTCCCTTCCGATCGTACTGCTTCCGCCTTTACCATTTATTTTTTTTTCTAGGAGTAATTGCCACCCACCTCCATGCACCGTCCTCCCCTAAGATTCTTAATTATCTGAACTCTCGACCTCCCCACCCAGTTTCAATGGCATCTTAATAAGGATCCTTTATTCGGATTTTTTCAAAAAAAGGCGTTCATTCATTCCAAGCGAACCTCAGCTCAGAGAGCGGCGCCGTCAGAGGCACGGGCCGTACGCAGGCCTGCGCCGGCTCGCAGACAGTCACCCGGCCCAGGTGACTGTGTGTTTTGCTGAGAAGGGGGCTGGATGGCATATCGACAGCTTCCCGTCAATAGTCGGGCCCCGGAGGCCTGGCTGTGGGGGCCCAGGGTGATTGACTACTTCTTAATAGACATATAATGGCTGACAAATACCTTCCAATAGACTGCGGCAGCGCCCGGCAGACAAAGGAGGTGTCAGGGCGGTAGAGACCGGGGCCCAGCCATATGGCCAGGGCAGATCCTTACGGAGGAGGAAAGGCCTCCTGCAAATAGAGAAACCAAGTCAGGGCACCCCCATCGGCAGCCCCGAGGGACCCCGCCTGGATCGGGGAAATTAAAAAGACTCATTGTGTCCGTATGTTACGGAGGGAACTGGGAAGCAGTGAACTCAGACTCCTTTTTGTGTGGCCTGGTATCAAACCGATCGATTTGCCCACATTGAAATAAAATTACACGCGTGTGTATGTGTGCATGTGTGTGTCTGTGCGTGTGTGCGCGCGTCTGTGTATGCATAAATAAAATCAGGCATGTAGGATATGTTTAGCTTGTTAATGGCAGTAGCAACTCTTTCGGCCGGCTGCTTGCATGGAACAGGCTGTTGGGATGTGGTCAGAGGGGCTCAGGCAGCAGTAAGAACACGGGGAAATATTTTGCGTTTGGCCATCATTTACTACCGAGATGTCAGAGGAGCCTGGGGGGGCTGGCCCTTTAAGGCGAGAGCATCCAAGAGGTTTGGGAACCTTCTGCTCAGATCCCGTCTGTCCGGCCAAGGCTGTCTGCCTGGACCACTGCCGGGCTGAGAGAGAGCTCTTGAAATTTGGCCCCGCGGGATGGACCCCCCTCGGCCCTCTTCGGGGTTCAGTACTTGCATCTCTCACTCCTTGGGGGGCTTACTCTCGGCCCGGAGAGCCCCCTTCCCTCCCCGCCCCCCCTCCCCCCCCATTGCTTTTAGTGCAGGACAGAGCCTGCGGACAATGGGGCGAGGCGGAATGATTGAGCTCTGCAGGCTGTTGTCAGCCGATCCAGGAAAAGAAAATGAAAGCAAAGTCCAAACGCGGCCTGGGCCTGGCCGGCGGAGAACACGAGACAAAAAACAGCAAATAGAAGCCAGGCCGCATGCGATCCGTGAGGCCGGTTCCCAAACAGGGTCCCGGGCACCCATCGAAGCGACAGACATCCTGCGTGAAACTGAACGGGCTTGTGCCCCAAAGGCCTTGCGCCCCGCCTGTCCGTCCCACCTTTGAGTCTCATTGATTAGATGTGCAGATTAAACCCCACATCACACACCAGGGCGGGACCCAGGGACCCCGGGGAAGCGCGTCCCCAAGCCTCTTTTTATGCAGGAAGAACGCAGGGCATGTCCATTTCCAGAAGATGCGGGCGAGTAGAGATGTAGGTCCGATAGCTCCGGGCTTTGTGGCAGGAGGATGAGCCGAATAAGAACGTCATACCTGTTACCTGTTGTCAAATTCAAACCTGTAGTTAGGATCCATGTGGGGGGATGTGTGGGGGAGTGGAGGGGAAGAGATTATTTTTAAAGTCGCTTTCTTTGCAATCTGTAAGCATTCCTAAACAGGCAGGCTTCTGCCAACAGCTGCCTCCAAATGTCCTGTGTGCGTGTGTGTGTGCGCGTGTGCGCGCGCGTGCCCATTAATTCGGAATTACTCCAATTACAAGCTTTTGATGCTCTAAAACCCTCTCTCTAACCCAAAAGAGATGGAGAGCCCTCGGCCGGCCCAATCAGATCGCTTTCCCCGCCGCCCGCAGCAGATGCAAGCAATTTACTTTTTTATTTCTGCATATTCCGCGCACGGGGAGCTGTGGGGGCCCTCTGACCCCGGAGCCTGCAGGATTCTAACCCTATCAAATTAAAGCATTTTGCTCACTTATTCCCAGACGCCGGGCTGGTGGCGGAGCACGCATCCGGCTGCATAGCCGTGGCGGCTGTCCGTGCCCACTCATCGCCTCGGCCTAATCAGAGATTATTAAGGAAATACACAGCGCTTTAATTTGATGAGATTGGTTGTGGGGAGTGCCGCGAAAGGTCGCACTCCTGCGTGTATCTCCCCGCATCCCTGTAATATCTCCCGCCCGCTCCACAGGCCTCCGCGGCAAACAGTGGGCCGAGGCAGGCGGCGCCTGTATTGCTGACACCACGCCTCGGGGATGAGGGCGAGCTATTGAAAGATTGCATAAGCAAACATCCCGGGCCAGGTTGGGGTGACCTCTTGCGCCCTGAGCCCTGTGGACGTGGTCACCTTAAGAGAACATGTCGGAGGAATGAGCCTCCTTTGGGTAAGGATGCATTTAGATGGAGAGGAGAGCCTGGGATAGGGCTGCAGATGGCTGCTAAGTCCTGTTACTGGCTGGGCAGGGGCTCCCGGGCTCCCGGCTCCTGGCTGCCTGCTCCCAGCAATCAGGGGAAGGTGCCTCTTGCAGAACTGATGCCTGGAAACTTCTCCGCCTGCTGAGAGTTTGGTGATCCGGCCTGGCTGCCCTGATGGGAGTGGGGGGGCCGCTGGGGCCACCGGGGCTGTGTGCTCGCATCCCCTGCACCTTCCAGGAGTCAGGGTACTGGAGTCTGACTCCCCCTGCTCATCTGAGGGTTGATTTAAAAAAATATATATTTTATTGTTTTGTTTTTTTTTACAGAGAGGAAGAGAGAGGGATAGTGAGTTAGAAACATCGATGAGAGAGAAACATCAATCAGCTGCCTCCTGCACACCCCCTACTGGGGATGTGCCCGCAACCCAGGTACATGCCCTTGACCGGAATCGAACCTGGGACCCTTCAGTCCACAGGCCGATGCTCTATCCACTGAGCCACACCGGTTAGGGCAGATTTTTTTTTTTTAAATTCTCACCCGAGGATATTTTTCCATTGCTTTTTTTTTCCCACAGAGAGTAGAAGAGAGAGGGGGAAGACAGAGAAATATCGATGTGAGAGAAACACAGCGAATTGATTGCCTCCTGCACGAGCTCCGACCAGGGCCAGGGCCTAGAGGAGCCTGCGCCCGAGGTCCATGCCCTTGACCGGAATCGAATCCGGGACCCTTTGGTGTGCAGGCTTGACGCTCTATGCACTGAGCCGAACCGGCCTGGGCTGAGGGTTGGTTTTCATGCCAAACTTCCTTTCTTTGCCAGGCAGGTCTTTTCTGATTCCAGGCCGTGCAGCCAGGGCGATACGCAGGCAAAGATAGACGCGGCTGCTTTTCTAACCCAGATGCCGTCCCAGGCGCCAGGAGAGGCCTCCGAGGGACAAGACCCGCGTCTCATCTTCCGTCCAACGTAAGGGTTCCTGCGTACGTGTCCCTGGCATAGACCAACTGCGGGCCGAGTCACCTAGAGATTTACATGAAAATTGCTTTCTGCAGCTGTATGTAAAAACTGGAGCCGCACAGTGTCACCGTACCACGCAGGTCAGAGCGAGGCCCCGCGGTATTGTAGCCCCAAACAATCTGTTTCCATTCAATGGGACGAGGGGGAGGGCCGCAGCCGGGGTAGGGGGCAAGGATGTCACCGAGAGGGCTCCCCAGGACAGCGCTGTGTGTGACAGCCAGGGGCAGGGGCCGGGGGCAGGGGCCTGGGCACCGCCCGCCTCCTCCTCCTCCTCCTCCTCCTCCTCCTCTGCCTCCTCCCGTGGCGTGCTCCTGTCTTGTGTGCCCCTTTTTCTTGAACCTTTAAGACTTTAAAGGCAAAACGGTGCCTGGCTCATTCTGCTTCCAAACGACACCACTTGCTGCTCATGCTAAATGCTTGGAAAGACTTCCCTGCTCGATCTGGGAGGCAGGAGGGCTGAGGTCCCTTAAGAATTTGTCACGTGGGCCTTCAGGCGAGTTGAAAATTCCACAAAATCCTCGCTCTCTACGGTATCTCATGTGCGGGGTGCACACTCTTGAAATGTGATTATTTGCAGGTGAGAGAGAAGGACTAATCAGCATCAGAATCATGCGGCGGCTGCACAGGCTTTTGGAATAAGTTCTCATTGGCTGGGGGAGTGGGTGTGCAGCCTCCTGGGTCTGGTTCCGGTCTTGAAGGTGCTCCTTCCCTTGAAGAGGCACCAGTGCAAGAGCCACAACGCACCCGGGGCTGCTGCCCGCATCCCTCCGGCGCCTTCGATGCATGTAAAGTTGGGCACACGGCCTGTTCCCCGCGGCCCGCACTTGGCCTGGCAAAGGCCGCCCTTGTCCACGGAGCAGAGGCCCGATCCCAGTGTCGGGGTGCCTGCGTGGGGAGAGGACCCCGCTGTCTGCAGCTGCTGGGTCTCAGGCCCGCCAGCCAGCCCTTCCCCGGGTCTCTGAGCAGGAAGGCAGGGCAAGGCGCTCCAAATGCCAGCCGCCGCGTCTTTGCTGTAGTTAATGTTTTATTAATTTATAGCTGTGCGCACAGATCCGCCTCCACCCGGGTCTTTATCATCGTTTTATGTTATGAGATGCCTCCATAAAAGACAGTGAATCGGATGCCTCTCATTTTCTGTAGTTATACGGCTAATTGAATATCTTTATTTCCAGCGATTTGCCGTGGCTGGGATCTGGGGCGGGGGTGGGGTGTCGAGAGAATGCCTTGGAGTTTGGCGAGGGCTGGCTGGGGGAGGGGCCGCCTTCTCAGCAGGTCCAGCTCTGTCCGTTTTATAAATTAATGCGATTAATTTAGTAATCCCCCCCCCCTCCAGTAATTCTCTCCCCCTCCCCCTTTTTCTGCTACTATTTGTTGCTTTCTATTTTAAAAGCGATTCTTTGGGCATATGTCTTGTGTCATATATATATATGAATACTAGAGGCCTGATGCATGAAATTCGTGCAAGAGTAGGCCTTCCTTCCCCCGGCTGCCGGCACCGGCTTCCCTCTGGCACCCGGGATCCGGGCTTCCCTCCCAGTCCTGGCTTCGTCTGGAAGGACTTCTGGTCTAATTAGCATATTAAGCTTTTATTATTACAGATATATATTTTATATATAAAAATATATTTTATATATACCTGAATATATATTATGTATTATTTATTATATATATACAGATATATATACAGATATATATATTATTATATATTATTTATTGTATATATAATATATTATATATATTACATATGTACAGATATTATATATATATATTTTTTTGCTTAGCCCCAAACTACATTTCTTCAACTACAAAAGAAACCTAGAAAACAAAACCAAAAACATTAAAAGGCTCAACATGCAAAGCAATTAAAAACTTGTTTGTGTTCCAGTCTTTGCATCTCAGGGCCATAACTCTGCCATGAGCGGAATCTCTCGTGTTTGCCTTTATTTACACTTTTAAGATGCAACTGGGGCAGGCTTTTGCCGCCGCCTTTTTGCGGAGGGTTCTGAAGGCAGGCCCCGGCTCAGATGAGAATAGGCTATTGTTGGTAAGTACGTCGTGTTATCTCGGTGAGAAGCTTCCCGTTCGTTGGAGGGCCTGACAAGACAAGCCTGGTTATTTTGGAATCCGTAGGAGAGATTAAAATATTGGGCGATTTTACTCCCCGCCAGCATGATGGTGTGAGGAATGATGTTTTCAGTTGGAAAGTTAACGTATGGGCAGGCAGATGTGAGAAGGCCCCGGGGAGGGTGTGTAGCTTTGTGAGCGGTGGAGCTGATTGTACAAATGAACTGGAAATACACGTGTGAGGGCTGTTTCTTCCTTCTATTGGGCACCCACTCGAGATGTCTCTAAAGCACTTCTTAAAGATAAAAATATTCCTTTCAGTCGGTCCTCAGACCGATGTCCTGTGACATCACCATCAGTCTCGTAAGTGGAATGGGTTATGGTGCCGATAGATGCTGCAGTGGATAAAGGCTGCCATCTCCTCTCTGTATTTTTTTTTTCCACATGAGATCCACGTAACGGGGCCACTGCGGCTGTCATATGCATCACCGAAGGTGTCATGTTATCAAACGTAACCTGGTGATCAGGAGAAGCTGAGTGGAGAAGTTTACTGAAATGTAGAAGAATAATCTACCCCCCCCCCCAAAACCAAAAGGGCTTATTCCTAAGGATTTCTAATGCAGACATTTGAGCTCATCCTCGGTGTTTTATTGTCTGTGCAGAATAGATGACACGTCTAGTTTCAGTTCGATTTTACTTCTCTCAACCCTTCAAGGAAAATAAACATAACAGTATTCTGGAACTTAAATGTTGGAATTTAATTCAGTCTAAAATGTAATACGACAGGGTGAAACGGCTGTTATCCTTCTGTTGTAGTGAAATATTTTTCTAGTATATTATTACGATTCTTTCCAGTTATGAATCAGATTACTATATTTTAAAGACCCCAAACCTACAGATGGTGATTTTCACGCAGAGAACCTCTGCTTGTGATTCTGAGAATGGCCACTAGGTGGGAGTGGTGCTAACGAGGGTCCTTGAGGTCTCTGGTTGAACTAGGGAGTCTAGAGTGAATATGTGACTGCCATGTATGCATATGGGTTCCCACAAAATAGCGCTGTGTATGAAAACAGAAACGCCACTATTCCACTAACCATGAATCGCCAGTGTTTGTATCTGAAATTAAAGAGGAATACAAATTGAGAAGGAAAAAAAAGAAATAAAGCTACCTGGGTATGCACAGTGTCCAAACAAACCCCTTACGATGATTCTGTTGCTAATCATTTAGCCCTACGAGGCACACAGGACCATTAGGGATAACACTGAAAAGTAACTCAAGCACAAATGTTTGTACCCTGCTTATAAAAAATACTTCCTTTTTAGGCATCTATTGAAAAATTAAAGGGGGATAAAAGAATCATATTCTGAGTCATAAAATACCCCCCCCCCCAAAAAAAAACAAAAAAATTTACATGGGTGAAGAAAATTAAATCAGTCTATTTAGAAATTTCAATTACTATTCTAAGTATCTGTGTTGTCAAGAACGAAGTTATAAATATAATGATCTTAAAAGCAAAAATGGAATGCTACTCATGAAAGTTATTGGATGCTTCCAAAACTGCAGTAAAAAGCAAATTAATAGCATCTACACTGATAAAAGAGAAACATGCAAATCGGTGTCACTCCGCTATGCCCACCAGCCAATTAGGATGAGTATGCAAATTAACCCAACAAAGATGGCAGTTAATTTGCATATGCAGGCACGGAGCGAAGACTGAAGACTGAAGAATGAAGACGACTGAAGACTGAAGAGGCTTGGCTTCTCCGCTGTGGCCGGAGCGAAGGCCTGGGTCCCGGGTGCTGGAGGAAAACCGGTGCCAGCAGCCAAGGGAAGGAAGGCCTATTGCACGAATCTCTTCATGCAACGGGCCTCTAGTTATTAAATAAGACAAAAGAAATGAGTTCATCATTCAGAGATTATGAGGGAAACAATTCCAGACATGCCTCTAGAATTCTCCCGAGATAGTCAAATCGATAGTACAAATAAAATTAGAATTGAGACACGGCCTAATGACAAGGGTAGAGATAGAAATTATAAGACCTCTCTCTATAAATTTATGTTAAATAAAATGAAGCAGTCATTACAATTAATAATTGTCTTTTTCTTTTTTAAAAAAAATATATTTTATTGATTTTTTACAGAGAAGAAGGGAGAGCGATAGAGAGCTAGAAACATTGATGAGAGAGAAACATTGATCAGCTGCCTCCTACACATCTCCCACTGGGGATGTGCCCACAACCCAGGTACATGCCCTTGACCAGAATCGAACCTGGGACCTTTCAGTCCGCAGGCTGACACTCTATCCACTGAGCCAAACCGGTTCGGCAATAATTGTCTTTTTCAGAAGCTTATAGAAGTCTGTCAACTCCAGGTGGGTAAATAACCTGAGTGTGCTCATATCATAAAAAGAAGCAACAGAAAGGAAAACTTATACATTAAGAAAAAGGCTAGAAGACAAAGAAATGGGATCAGCCAGTATTTTTTTTTATTATTTTAAAGTATATTTTTATTGATTTCAGAGAGAAAGAGCGAGAGAGAAAACATCAATGATGAGAGAGAATCATGGATCGGCTGCCTCCTGCACGCCCCCTACTGGGGATCGAGCCCACAACCCTGGGCATGTGCCCTGGACTGGAATCGAACCTGGGACCCTCTGGTCCGCAGGCCGACGCTCTATCCACTGAGCCAAACTGGCTAGGGCTCTGATGCTTCTTTATGTGATTAGAAAGCTCATTGGATGAATGAAGAGTGGGAATAACCCAACGCACTGAGAAAAGCATAATTAAGGAGGACTTGTCCTACTAAATATAAAATCATTTTTTTCAAGTGGCAGTAATCTAGACAGGCATGTGGAATGGGAATCGATAGAATAGATCAGTGGGTCACAGGGCACATCTGGAGATAGACTCCAATGCAGGTGTCTTCACGGAGCAAATGTTTGGGGTGGCAGCACAATGTAGGGCGGTTTGAGGAGCTGTCTCCATTTTCTTCCTTAAAGAGGTTCTTCTGCAAAAGAAAAGCATTGCAAAGCAAAAGTGGTAACATGCCAGAATGCCGCTGAAATGACGGAGATCGCAAACTCACCACCCGTCATGGGAAGGCCCGTGAGGTGGTGCAGAAAAGAAGTACGCATGCCCGGCCGGCGTGGCTCAGTGGCTGGGCATCAGCCTATGAACCAGGAGGTCACGGTTCGATTTCCGGTCAGGGTACCGGCCCCGGTTATGGGCTTGGTCCCCAGTAGGGGGGCGTACAGGAGGCAGCCTAGCAATGATTCTCTCTCATCATTGATGTTTCTCTCTCTCTCTCTCCCTCTCCCTTCTTCTCTGAAATCAATTAAAATATATATTTTTTAAAAGTAGTGAGCAGGAGGCACTGAGGGGAGGTGGGATGGAGCCTTCAGGAAGCTCTCCTGCCTGAGCCAGTCCTAAGAAGCGACCTCCGGGCCTCCTGGCCGACTCCACAGGCAGCATTCTGAGCTAAGCCCGACTCAGAGCATGAGCTGGGTGTTCCCACAATCGAGTGACAAGTTCCTTCTCTCTCTCTCTCTCTCTCTCTCTCTCTCTCTCTCTCTCTCTCTCTCTCTCTCTCTCCTGCAGTCTTTGATGGCCATGCAGAGATCACAGCTGAGCGTAGAGTCCCCTGAGACCTGTCAGTGATCAGGGCCCGAGGGGGGTCACCCCGAAAGTCCCCAGGGCTGCCCCTGTGGGCTGTGAGCTAGCTCATTGCCTCTGAAGATTGCTTGCCTTTCAGCGACACCAGCCAGCAGACATGCCTGCTCAGGGACTTCAGGTTCACTCAAGACGCCACAAACACCGAGTTCTCCATCACCCACTGGGCAAGCTTCTCTCCCTGTATTAGGCTCCAGGAATGTCGTTATGGCTCTCGCCTCATTTTGGAATCCCCTCCGTTTTTTGATCATCTGAAATTTATTTTTTTTAATCCTCACCCGAGGATATTCTTTCCCACTGATTTTTAGAGAGAGCGGAAGGGAGAGGGAGCGACAGGAAGAAACACTGATTTGAGAGAGACACATCAATTGGTTGCCTCCCTCCTCTACCCCCTCTGACCAGGGCAGGAGCCTGCAGCCGAGGTACCTGCCCTTGACCGGGGAATCGAACCTGGTACCCTTCCGTCTGCAGACCGGCGCCCTATCCGCTGAGCCAAACCGCCGAGGGCTGATCATCTGAAACTTAAACAAACAAACAAACAAACAAGAATTGGTGAATGATGTCCACCCAAGTCCAGTGTGCCCTCTGTAAGCGTTTTTGCAGTTTTTCTGAGGTGCGTGGATCTGCATGATCTCACTTGTGTTCCCACAACAACCTTTAGAAGCCCGCGGAGAGGGCCTACGATGCTTATTTCATTGCTGATTCTTTTAAAAAATGGCTCAGGGGAGTCATTCACCCAACCAGAATCCCGTGTCTCCTAGGAACGGCATCGTGGACAGACACAGCAGTGATTTTCATTCAAATAAACTCCATGACGGGGCCCGTTCGCTCCTCCTCCTCCATCGATGCCGACCTCAGGGATTGCACCCACATGGCAAATGCGAATCGTGGACGGAACATTTTCCAACGACCAACACCAGCCCCATCAATGAATTGATTTGTGTCCCCAACATCTCCCTCTACGTGACCCAGCTAGTTGCTGATCCTTATCCCCCAAAATATCCCACGGCAAACAGATGAGTCCACCAACGTGTTGTTCTTACCGTTAGCTGTGCTCTCCTGGGGGAAGAGGAAGAAACTCAGCCTGGCCGCAGCCGTGGGAGGTGGGGGCTGACCCCGTGAGCCTCCCACGGCCAAGGGCAGGTGAACTCTCGCCTCGGGCAGGGGGCACAGGGCTCCCGGGTCCCCACACGGCCTCCGGCTCCGCTGGCCTTTGCTCGCCGAGCTCTGCCCTCTTCTTTACCCGGGGACGTCTCTGAGGCAGAACCAACATTGGTGAAAGGCCAGCCTGCAGCAGGAGCAGAGAGGATGAGTAATAGTGACAGGAAAAAAGATGGGCAGGCGGGAGGACGTGTCTCGGACGCTGACCCAGGTTGGCCTCTTGGGGAGGGTGCCCTGGGGGGCTGATAGCCACGATGAGAAGGGGAAGACAAGCCTCCCTTTCCCCCCGACATTGAGAGCGTTGAGGAGGCGGCTTACCGGCCGCTCCTAAGCATGCTTCTGGCTGTTTATATACACTGCTGTCTAGTTTTGATACTCCGTGGTTCTCAACCTTCCTAAGGGCGACCCTTTCATACAGTTCCTCATGTGGTGGTGACCCCCAACCATAAAATTATCTACGTTGCTACTTCATAGCTGTCATGTTGCTACTGTTATGGATCGTCATGTAAATATCTGATATGCAGGATGTATTTTTTCATTGTTACAAATTGGACATAATTAAAGCATAGTGATTAGTCACAAAAACAATATGTAATTATATATGCGTTTTCCGATGGCTGTGGGCGACCCCTGTGAAAGGGTCGTTTGACCCCCAAGGGGGTCGCGACCCACAGGTTGAGAACCGCTGCTCCAAATGGTTGCAAAACATAGCTAGCAGCCTGTGAATGAAAGTCATAGTTCAAGGCAGTAAACTGGGGGCAGGGGAGGATTGGGGGGAGGCAGAAAGGGAATCACTGCTTTTTTATTTTTATTTTTATTGATTTCAGAGAGGAAGGAGAGGGAGAGGGAGAGGGAGAGGAACATCAATGATGAGAGAGAATCATGGATCGGCTGCCTCCTGCACGCCCTCCACTGGGGATCGAGCCCACAACCCGGGCATGTGCCCTTGACCGGGAATCGAACCCGGGACCCTTCAGTCCCCAGGCCGATGCTCTATCCACTGAGCCTAACCAGCCAGAGCTGTTGTCATTTTTAAAAATATGTTTTATTGATTTTCTACAGAGAGGAAGGGAGAGGGATAGAAAGTTAGAAACATCAGTGAGAGAGGAACATCGATCAGCTGCCTCCTACATACCCCCTGGTGGGGATGTGCCCGCAACCAAGGTACATGCCCTTGACCAGAATGGAACCCAGGACCCTTGAGTCTGCAGGCCGACGCCCTATCCACTGAGCCAAACTGTTTCTGGCTATTGTCATTTTTTTTAAAAAAATATATTTTTATTGATTTCAGAGAGGGAGAGGGAGAGAGAGAGGAACATCAATGATGCGAGAGAATCACGGATCGGCTGCCTCCTGCACGCCTGCCCCCCCCCCTCCGCCCCCCGACTGGGGATCAAGCCTGCAACCCGGGCATGTGCCCTTGACCTGGAATTGAACCCAGGACCCTTCAGTCCCCAGGCTGACACTCTATCCACTGAGCCAAACCAGCTAGGGCATCCCAGTGTCTTTGCAATATTTCTGATGAGAACAATCATTTACACGATGGCAGTCATCTTTGCCATCAGAACGGCGCTAAGCTAGATTTTCACTTAATTCACCCATGACAGGTGCAGAGGGCTCAGGAAGCAGTGATGTTTTAGGTGGTAGATTATAGGAACTGTGCCAGAGATGCCCGGACAGGACACATGTGATCCCTGAGCCCACCTTGAGCCCCAGTGGGCGCGATGACGTACTTGGATATTATTCGGTGACTCTCACACCAGCATCTATCATGAGAGACACACTTCCTCTAGGTTTACCATCAGGTTCTGGACTTGGTCTTTGAAATCAATATCATAAGATATTAATGGCCCCATAGAGGTCAGCGCCAAAGATTTGCGGTGTGGCACCGCGAAAATTTATTAATTTATAAGAGCAGTCAGGATAATTCCTGGAAATTTTTCTGCTCTTGCAAGAATCGCCGGAGGCCCTGCCCTCGTTAGGAAACGTTGCTTATTATTCTAGCAATCTGCATATCCCGGGGGCGAAGTCATTTTCCTTGAAATGAAGCAACTCTTAACAATTAAATCCTGATAAAAAGTCGCCTGGAACGCTGGTGGCAATCTGTCTCTTGCATCAAACTTATCAAATAAATTCTAATTTCTGTTTTGTAGGGTTTTGCAAAAGATCTTACTAATATTATCTGTTATTTCTCTTTTGAAAAAAGTTTTAATGTCTATTTAATATTTCTCCATTTTATTTTCAACATACACATATCCATAAATAAAAATATGAATATAACACATTTGTATTATTTATATGTAAATGATATATCTTTTATATATACACATACCTACCTTTTCTCTCTCTCTCTCTCTCTCTCACACACACACACACACACACACTCCTCACGAACTTTTCTTTTTTCTGTCAATGTTTTCTTCTCTGCCCCAGCTGGTTTGCCTCACTGGATAGAGCATCGGCCTACAGACTGAAGGGTCCAGGGTTCGATTCCAGTCAAGGGCACATGCCCGGGTTGCAGGCTTGATCCCCAGTAGGGGGGCGTGCAGGAGGCAGTGGATCAGTGATTCTCTCATCATTGATGTTTCTACCCCTCTCCCTTCCTCTCTGAAATCAAAACATATTTTAAAATAGGTTTTCTTGGATACTAACCGAACCTTAGGGGGTTTGAGCATTGATTTCTGTTTTTGCTTGCTTCCAGTGTGCTAGGATCTGATGGGACATGTGCCTTGTCTTACCATGAAGTTAGCACAGCCAAGAGTTAAGAACATTTGGGTTGGGGTCGAGCTAACCAGGTTCCAATCCTGCTTCTGCCACTGACAGACTCTGTGACTCTAGAGAAATCATCTGACTGTCCTGAGTCTCCAGTCGCTTGACACCGAACATGGTGTGGTGGTACCTACCGTGTAGATTTTCACATCCCTGTACATAGCAGACGTTGTCCAGAGCTGTGTAATAGTGTCTTACCACAACAGTTATAACCATAACTAGAGGCCTGGTGCATGAAATTCGTGCACTGGAGTTGGGGGGGGTCCCTCAGCCTGGCCGGTGCCCTCTCACAGTCCGGGAGCCCCGCATCGATCTCCCCAAAGAGGTAGGCCCTGCCCACTCAGCCAGGGCTGCTGCGGGGTAGCCTGGGCCTCCCTCTTTGGGGCAATCATGGAGCAATGGCAGGGCCCCCCACCAATCGCATCGCACCTGCCGTGGCTGGCCTGGCACCATTGGGTGTCATAGTGTGGTTGTCTGGATGGTCGTTCTGCTGTTGGGCTATTCGGTTGATTTGCATATTACGCTTTTATTATTATAGATTGCTGAACTATAGTCACTTTTTCTACTGAAAATATATTAACAGGAAGACAGGATAGCATAGGCAAGGATACACTGACTTACGCTTTGAAAATCTGGATTTTTTTCACTTAAGAAAATGAAATGCTCTTATTTTCCAAACAATGAAGTGGGGATGATAACATTCTAAATTTCTTGCTCTTGAACTCTGCATCTTTGGTGTTGGGTGAAGATAACTGTAATTAAAGAAATACTATAGCCCTGGCCGGTTTGGCTCAGTGGATGGAGCATAGACCTGCAGACTGAGGGATGCTGGGTTTGGTTCTGATCAGGGGCATGTACCTTGGTTGTGGGCACATCCCCAGTGGGAGGTGTGCAGGAGGCGGCTGATTGATGTTTCTCTCTCATCGATGTTTCTAACTCTCTATCCCTCTCCCTTCCGCTCTGTAAAAAATCAATAAAATATATTTTAAAAAAAGAAATGCCACAGGTAAAGGTTCTTGGTGGATTGTAAAATGATCTCCAAATGTTATTATTCTTATGGCATCTCATCACCATTGATATAGAAGACGTGGTAGATTTATTTAGGCTCCTACCCAATAAGTTATCAAGTTTTATATATACATTTAGGCAGAGTACTAAAGGTCCTCACAGTACGGCATAAGATAATCTTATGGTAATGGTCCCTCCAAGCAATATTCTGATAAAATTTCAGTGTGAACACTTTTGTCGGCCACGGCAATTAATCATTTCTTTTGACTAGATGAGTTAAAAAAAAAAAAGTCAGGTTTGCCCTGACCAGTTGGGTTCAGTGGATGGAGCATTGGCCTGCAGACTGAAGGGTCCCGGGTTTGATTCCAGTTAAGGGCATGTACCTCGGTTGCAGGCTCCTCCTCTGCCTGGGCCCCTGTTGG
This sequence comes from Myotis pilosus, assembly GCA_036010255.1. Lineage (NCBI taxonomy): Eukaryota > Metazoa > Chordata > Mammalia > Chiroptera > Vespertilionidae > Myotis > Myotis pilosus. The sequence goes on along the minus strand of JASKON010000031.1, from coordinate 6,487,701 downwards.
GACGCATGCAGGAGGCAACCGACTGATGTTTCTCTCTGTCTTTCCCTCTCTCTCCCACTCTCTCTGAAAATCAATGGGGGAATATCCTCAGGTGAGTTTTTTTTTTCTTTTTTCTTTTTTTTTTTTAGCATCTGTAACAGATGTTATATTTGTGTGTGTGTGTGGGGGGGGGCGTGGAGGCATGATTCTTTTTTTGAGCCATTTTCCTCAAGAGGCCCATGTAATTCAGGCTCAACTAAAGCAAACTCATTAGCTCCCAAGCCTTCCGTTCTTCCACGTAAGATAGTGGAGGGTCGTTTGGTAACGTTTCCCTGAGATCTCTGGCGGCTCTGAAACCACATTATTTAATGAAGACAGAAGTGAGTATATTTACGCCCATGGGGGTGTGTGTAGGTATGGGTATGCACGTTTTTACCCTAGTCATATATACACTCTGTGGCTAGAAGCAAGCCTCTTATTTGGAGAGAGGAATTGAAAAAAAAATGGGAGAGGCATTTGCAAAAATAAAATTAAGGTTAGATCGTGCCAATTTTCTTTCTTCCTTCCTTCCTTCCTTCCTTCCTTCCTTCCTTCCTTCCTTCCTTCCTTCCTTCCTTCCTTTCGCTAATTCTCACCCAAGGATATATTTTTTCCCCATTGATTTTTAGAGAGAGTGGGAGGGAGAGGGAGAGACTGAGAGAAACACTGATGTGAGAGAGACACATCGATTGGTTGCCTCCTGCGCGCGCCCCGTCCAGGGCCGGGGAACCTGCAACCAAGGTCTGTGCCCTTGATGGAAATCAAACCTGGGACCCTTCAGTCCGCAGGCTGATGCTCTATCCACGGAGCCAGACTGGCTAGGGCTGTGCCAGTTTTCTAGGAAAAAGAAACCATAGTCCTTTGGCCAATGTAACCAGATCCAGATCCAGTTCTTAAAGTGCCAAGATTCCGCTTTCCATCACGGTCCTCTTAATGACGATCGCTGCTTGCAGACTCACGCCTGTGGGGGTGCGTGTTGAACGTGAAAACGCCGGTTCCGGTCTGTCATCAACCCCGTCTTGTCGGGCATTGACGTTCCCCATCTGGCCTTCTGGGAACCCGAAATGAGTAAGAGCAATTCTTAACCTGAAGTCTGCAGCCACTGGTTGGCACCATCTCAGGATAATTTCCCTGAAACACTCATGATGAAATGCAAAGGTGGAGAATTTGAAAATCCATTTAAAAGAGCCGTGGTGTCATTTCAGCGAGGGTTTCTCTCTGCCGGGGGCGTTCTGGCAAGACTGGGCCTTTTCCGACGGGTCCCCCACAAACGATGTTCTGTGAGCCCTCACGGCCCCGGAAGCACGTTTAACACGTTTAAACCATTTTCTTCAGGCTGGTCTGAGTAAAGCAAGCAAACGAAATCATTGGTATTATTTTATTTTATTTTATTTTATTTAACTGGAGAAAAGCATCCAAATTTCCCTGAACGCAAGTCTCCCAATGGCTCATGGTCACCCAAAGGGGGCATAAAAAGAATGGTGAGAAATTCAACAAGTAGGAATACCATTACTTTTTTTTAAAAAAAAATGTATTTCTTTATTGATTTCAGAGAGAATGGGAGGAGAGAGAGATAGAAACATCCATGACGAGAGAGAATCATTGATTGGCTGCCTCCTGCATGTCCCCCACTGGGGATCAAGCCTGCAACCCCGGGCATGTGCCCTTGGCCGGAATCAACCCAGGACCCTTCAGTCTGCAGGCCAACGCTCTATCCACTGAGCCAAACTGGCCGGAGCCTAACAATTTCAGCTTTGAGGACGTGACACTTGGGTGACGACTTCCCTCACTGGGAATATTCTGCTTTCATTAGATTGCACTGGCCTTGACCCTGATGTATCTATCCTGGGGGATTTGGCCTCTTATTTTGGCCCAACTGCGGATTTCATTTCTCATTTGCTGTCTCAGAATCGGACTTTTTTTTCTTCTTCTGAATTATTCCCTGCTGTAGAGTCGGCATCCAAACTCCTACCTCCGCTTGGTTTTACATTTTCATTTCCAGACACTCCCCATCCCCCACCCCCACCCCCACCCCCACTCCCAACCAACACAAGTCACACCAGCTTTGTCTGGGCAAATGGTGACTTCTGGGCCAGCGTGGAACCACTTTTTACTGAGGGCTGAGCAAACTGTGTGTCTATGTTAACTTAAAAAAAAAAAAAAATATATATATATATATATATATATATATATACACACACACACACATATATATATACACATATATACATATATATGTATGTATGTATATATATATATTTTAGAGAGGAAGGGAGAGGGAGAGAGAGAGAAATACCAATGATGAGAGAGAATCATGGATTGGCTGCCTCCTGCACGCCCCCTACTGGGGATCGAGCCCACAACCTGGGCATGTGCCCTGACCGGGAATTGAAAGGTGACCTCCTGGTTCATAGGTCAACCACTGAGCCACACTGGCCAGGCTGTGTGTCTATATCAAAGCAAACTCACAGACCAAACATCTAACATCATCATAAAAGAAAACCCAGGCCAGTGTTTTGTGCGTCCTTACAAATTACACCCGAGAAAAGAAACAAAACATACACGGGTGTGAGAAGGACACAGTGGTGAGGCCGCCCAGCCCCAGCACCCATCTGTGTCACTTCCTCATCTTTCTCTCCGTTCGTTGGCTGTTCCAGTAAATAATTAGAAGCAGAGAGATTCCGTGAGCCATTTTACACGTGAGTGTTGTCAAAGGAAAGAAAGGTGAAGGGAGACAGACGTGAAAAGGACGAGGAAGCCAGGGACAGAACCGGCTAATTATAGAGCTTCTATTAAAATGCATCCTCCCTTTCTTGAAAGAGAATTTCTGTTTGATAATTAACGGACCTGCAGGGCCCATTACACCCTCAGACTCGGAAGGTATTGATCCCTCTGTCTCTGGCTGCCAGGTTTGTTTTTTCTGGGTCTTCCTCCCCGGAGAGTTTGGCGGATTTCATAATTGAGGGGTGGAGGGGAGCAGACCGGGGAAGTCACCAAAGATGACCTACTGTGCGAGGGGTGGGCGGAGTGCCTCCCGGGGCTGGGAGGGCGGCGGGGTACTCAGCCGCCCATGCAGTTCTCTTGCTTTATTGTATTTTATTGTTTTATTTGTTTTTGGTGATTTGGACAGAGGTAGGAGTCCACATCAGGGTGCAGTTTCAAAACACAAAAAACACTGAGATGCAAAATGTGCATAGTTAACCCTAATACGCACGACATCGCTGAAGGGTACATTCATCCTTTAGAACAAATGGTACCAGCTGAGCCGGTTTGGCCCAGTGGATAGAGTGTCAGTCTGCAGCCTGAAGGGTCTCGGGTTCGATTCCGGTCAAGGGCATGCACCTTGGTTGCAGGCGCTTCCCCGGCCTGGGCCCTGGTCAGGGCTCATGCAGGAGGCAACCAATCAATGTTTCTCTCACATCGATGTTTCTCTCTGTCTTTCCCTCTCTCTGAAAATCAATGGAGTCCTAGCTGGTTTGGTTCAGTGGATAGACCATCTGCCTGTGGACTGAAGGGTCCCAGGGTCGATTCCCGTCAAGGGCACATGCCCGGGTTGCAGGCTCGATTCCCAGTGTGGGGCGTGCAGGAGGCAGCCGATCAATGATTCTCTCTCGTCGTTGATGTTTCTATCCCTCTTGTCTCCTATCCCTTCCTCTCTGAAATCAATTGAAAAATAAATTGAGAAAAAAGCAATATAAAAATATCCTTGGGTGAGGATTAAAAAAAACAACACACACCCAAAAAAACAAACAAAAAATGGTATGGTTTTAACCCCCATCATCTCTCTAGGTTTTGTCATTTGAGAGCAATGGCAAGCAAGCACTATGACCCCCTGAGCGCAGGCCACAGCCCGGGAGCTGCTGGGTTTGGGTAAACTGGACAATGTGACTCTCCCCTCTCCCATGAGGGTGTTTTGCTGTGAGCGGAGGCGTTGCTGCCAGGACCATACACTTGCCTCTCCTCTGGGGCCCAGCTGTGGCCAGTCCCTCTCGAAGGGAATGGACGGGGTCTTGTCTCAAGGACGCGTGGACTGGCAGCAAACAGTTGACCTAGCTCCTGACGACGACCGGAATTTGTTCCCACGCAAATAGCTCCCACGAATGCTCTGGCCAGCGTACACACACACACACACACACACACACACACACACACACACACACGTGGCCATCTGTCTCGTCTCAGGCCAGGTTCACGCGTGCAGACCGAGAGTCAAGGAGAAGAGGTGGTGGGGAAAGGTCCTTTCCCCAATCCTTCTGGTCCTTTTCCAAAAATCCTCCTAAAAAGCAAGATCTTATTTTCATAGTCGGAGACTCATTTTGATTCCAGGTTGAATGTAGAGTGAGATCAGTTTTCTTTCAACTTCTGAATTGTAGATGTCTTCCTCATGGATCTTGCACATAGTAGGACCTTGGTAAACTCTTGCTCAGTAAACGCATCCTCTAGGAGTCAATGAAGTAAGAAAAGGAAAACGAGAAAGGAGCGTGGCCGGTGTGGCTCAGTGGTTGAGAGTTGACCTATGAACCAGGAGGTCACGGTTCAATTCCCTGTCAGGGCACATGCCTGGGTTGCGGGCTCCATCCCCAGTGTGGGGCGTGCAGGAGGCAGCTGATCAGTGATTCTCTGTCATCATTGATGTTTCTATCTCCCTCTACCTCTTCCTTCCTCTCTGAAATCAATAAGAGCATATTTTTAAAAAGAAAGGATTTCATGTTGAATTTTTCTGCCTCATTTCGCTGTTGCAGATTTGCTGGACAGGGTTGACACTGAATGTTGGGAAATTGGCGACGAGGACAGACCCTCCTTCCTTGATGGGGTGGGACCCACAAAACAGGTGGCCGAGGGAGGAGGAAAGGGGTTGGTCACAGGAGAACAAGGTCCGATCTGTTCCCACCCCCTGGCAACGAAAACCCATTTAATCCAGACAGAGCCACGAAAATGCCCCAGATCTGACCAAAGGGAGCCTTGAATGCCGAGAATTCACACAGGGCACAGCTCCCTGGTGGGCTCACACTTTTGGGGTGTCCCTTGCCTTGTTGGTCCATGGAGATCAAGGTAGACTGCTAATGTGATGTTCTCATGTGTTGCCTGCCTGTGTCATAACTGTAACCTCACCACGGGGGCCGCAAGTTAATTCCTGATGTCTGGCCCAAATCCAGCACAATCTTGCCCAAAGGTGGAAGGCAGGGTGTGCCTAAGGCTGTCCCTCAGACCCTCTCTGGGCCTGGGGTTCCTTGCAGCCTTGACAACCAGCCTCCATAGAATGTAATCTGAATGCCCTTATCTCTCTGGCTCTGTTTTCTTTTCCTTCCTCCCTCCCTTCCTTCCTTCCTTCCTTCCTTCCTTCCTTCCTTCCTTCCTTCCTTCCTTCCTTCCTTCCTTCTTTCCTTCCTTCCTTTTCTTTCTTCCTTCCCTCCCTCCCTCCCTCCCTCCCTCCCTCCCTCCCTCCCTCCCTCCCTCCCAGTCTCCCTCCCTCCCTCCTCTCTCTTTTTGCCAGAAGCTTGAACAGTACTTTGATTCTTTATGTTACACAGATCTTTTCATGGTCATTTCTGAAGTCCCAGTGGTTCATAACCTCTGTGATCACAAGGCTGGGTGTTTTTCTTCCTGCAGAATCTAAGTGAACAGGTGGAATCTGTCCCTGGGACCATCAGCCTGTCCCTCCCCTCATCCTCCTCTCTCACTCACATGCCCTCACTGCTCGGGCTACTCACCCACCAGGGCAGGTCTGATAGTGGGAGGCCCACATCAGAGAGCTAGAGAGAGAGAGAGAGAGAGAGAGAGAGAGAGAGAGAGAGAGGTTCCCGATTGCATGAATGACCCCGCACACACCAGGAGCCTGAAGAATAGAACAAAACCGTCCCTTCTCTCCTGGCCAATCCCCCCCCCCCCCCCGCCGCCCCCGGAGAAGAATGGCCATGTGGGGTGCACAGCGAGCTTGAGCAGCATGAGCACTCTTTCCGTTTACAAACAAGAGGCCTAATTGAGAAGAAAAATCTATCGGAGTATTTCTTCGTGCTCACCCGTGTGGAAAAATGGAAAAAATGTCTGTTCAGGGCAGGAGGGGGCTTGAAGGTGGCTTATTAACTCTTCGGGCTGGATCATGGCGGGGAAGGGCCATTGGGAAACCCTTATTCATCCTGAATCTCCAGGCTGAAGAGTCAGTAAGCGAAGGAGTGCTGGTGTGGGGCGCTCAGTGTGTAAACATGGGAGGTGGGTTTTATCGCCACTCTCTCCAAACAGCTCCTTCCCCAGCAATGCGGCCGATACTCAGAGTCCGCGACCCCAGGCCTCCTTACTCGTTTTTTTAAAAAAATATATTTTATTGATTTTTTACAGAGCGGAAGGGAGAGAGATAGAGAGTTAGAAACATCGATGAGAAACATCCATCAACTGCCTCCTGCACACTCCCTACTGGGGATGTGCCCGCAACCAAGGTACATGTCCTTGACTGGAATCGAACCTGGGACCCTTAAGTCCACAGGCTGACACTCTATCCACTGAGCCAAACCCGTTAGGGCTCTTATATTTATATATATATATTTAATATATTTTATTGATTTTTTACAGAGAGGAAGGGAGAGGGATAGAGATTTAGAAACAGATGAGAGAGAAACATCAATCAGCTGCCTCCTGCACACCCCTTACTGGGGATGTGCCCACAACCAAGGTACATGCCCTTGACCGGAATCGAACTCAGGACCCCCTGAATCCGCAGGCTGACACTCTATCCACTGAGCCAAACCGGTCAGGGCGGCCTCCTTACTCTTAAACACATTTCATGGCGCCATGAGAGATACAATCAGGCTCCCCAGTCGATAGAAAGCTCCAGAGTTTCATAAAAATTTCTGGGTTATCAGAACCATCCCAGCTGCTGGTTTCCTGGATCCCAAAGGGCTGCAATGCAAGGGCGGGGTGCGGGGGCGGGGGGAGGGGGAGGGCTGCCATCCAGTTGTCCCAAAGTGATCCCTGCATATGCATTGGAAGGACCAAACTAGGAGCTGAATGGGAAGAGTAGATGATGGTTACGGTTTACTGTAGAGCCATTCCACACATCTCTATTGGGAAAGTGTATTGATGGATTTATCAGTGATGGAGGAGGGGATGGGGTGTAAGACAGAAAAGACTGCGTTGTGGAGAGTTGTTTTTTCTCTTTCCTTTTTCCCTCCCTCCCTCCCTCCATCCCTCCCTCCCTCTCCTTGCTTCCTTTTAAAATATATTTTTACTAGAGGCCCAGTGCATCCATGCACCGGTGGGGTCCCTCAGCCTGGTCTGTGCCCTCTCGCAATCCGGGACCCCTCAGGGGAAAGTTAGGTGTTCCCGAGTTAACTTTGCTTACCGTAAGTCAGGCATGGGGAGCTATCCTTCTGGCATAGTTTTGGGATGGGCATATGAGCAATTCTGGTCAAGAGGCCGGTGTGGCTCAGTGGTTGAGCATGGAGCTATGAACCAAGAGGTCCCTGGTTTGATTCCTGGTCAGGGCACATGGTTGTAGGTTCAATCCCAAGTAGGGGGCATGCAGGAGGCAGCTGATAGATGCTTCCCTCTCATCGATGTTTCTATCTCTCTATCCTTCTCCCCTTCCTCGCTCTCTAAAATAAAAAATAAAAACATATTAAAAATTGATTAAAGGAAAGTCTCTTTGCTGAGTTGCAGTTTGTTAAGTTTTATTTGCTTTAATGGGTGATTCAAAAGACGGCATTCTCTTCTCTTTGTTTTGTGATAAGGTGATGATTGGAGCTGTTTTCCTCCTCACACTGTGAGGAACTGTCCTCTGGAGAAATAACGCATCCATATTGGTTGCAGTTGTGCGCTCTTTAATTTTTATGGGGTAATAAAACAAATAACGGAAGGATTTAATATGGAGACGAGTCATGTATTTGTAACATGTGAAGGCTAAATGATATGATAGAATAATATGCAACAGATGGTTTTACCATAACTTTTTTTTTTTTAACTTTTTCTCGGGGTCGAATAACAGACAATAAATTGAATGCATTAAAAGCGTACAATTTGTTCAATTTTGACACATGTATACCTGCGTGAATATCATTTTTAGCATAAGGTCTTTCACATGTATTTGTAAAGGTATCGTTTGGTAAATTTCAGTTTCTGTTTACTCATTGCTAATTTATTTCTAGTTATAATTTTTGTCTGCTAATCGTATATCCTGCAGTCTTTATAACTCACTGAGTAACTCTTGTGTCTCTCTCTTTTTTTGTAGCTTGCATCAGATTCCTACGTGATCTGTGAGTAAATCCAGTTTTATTTTTTCCTTTCCAATCTGGGTGCCATCTATATCTTTCTCTTGCCTTATTCGGTTGGCCGGATCCCTCGTATGATGTTGAATTAATATTGTCAGAGTAGACATTCGTGTCTTACTCCTGTTCTTAAGGGGAAAATGTTTAGTCCACCGTTAAATATGATGTTAGCTATACATTTTTATAGATGTTCATTATCAGATTGAGCAAGTTCCCTTTAATTCTTTGTTTGCTGAAAAATTTCTATCAGAAATGGAGGTTGCTAAATGCTTATTTTTCCATGTGTTGAAATGATTACATAATTTACTGTTTGGAGTTTGTTAAGGTAGTAGATTACATCGATTGATCTTTGAAGTTTTACAAAGCAACCCTACTTTCCTATGATAAACCCCACTTGGTCATGATGATGTGTTATCAGTTATATAAATTGTTGGATTCAACCTGTTAAGGTATTACCTAGAATTTTTGCTTCTTTAGTCAAGGAGACTATTTTTTGGGAATGTATTTGTCAAAATCTGGTCTTTTGGTAATGCTGGCCTCATTGAACAGGTTGGGAAGGGTTATTGTCTATTCACTTTTCTGGAAGGGGTTGTGAGAAATTGGTGTTATCTCTCTCTCTTAAATGTTTGGTAATGCTCCACTCTGAAGCTGTGTAGGCCTGGGGTTTTCTTTGCAGAAGTTTTTAACCATAAATTTAATTTTTGCAACAGATACAGGGCCATTCTGATTACCTGTTTCTTCTTAAATGAGCTTTGGTCGTTTGTGTTTTTCAAGAAATTTACCAAATCCATCTAAGTTGTTGAATCTATTGGCATGATGTTGTTTATGATATTTCCATATTATCTCTGTAATATCCGTAGACTCTTAAGTGATACTGCTTCTCACAGTCATAATGTTTATAATTTAGTTCTTCTCTCTTTGTCTTTACTGCTAAGCCGGCTAGAAGCTTGTCGATTTTATAAATCTCTTCGAAGAATCATGTTTGGTTTCATTGATTTTCTATGTGTTATATATTTCATTGACTTCCACTTTGATCTTTATTATTTTCTTTCTTCTTCCTACTATTGTTTTAATTTGCTTTGGTATTCCTATTTGTTTTTGAATTTGGGACAACAAGGCCAAAGATTCCGGGATGTTTATGTTTTTCCTAAATGATGATATTACCTGATTACATATTTTCTTCATGTTGAGAGGATTTTGGATTAAAATCTTTTGATAGGTATGTAGGAAACTAAGAAAAAAATATTGACTTTATTCATGGGGAAAAAATTAAAGGAAGAAGTTAAGCAAAACTGAGAAATAAGGGAAATTTAGTACTTTGTGTCATAGCTTTAAACAGCATTTAAGTGGTCATGGTGATATACTCGTTATATATTGATTTAACAAAACTTTGTTATAAGGCCATTGAGAAATTGAGGGGGGAAGTATGTATTAGTGTGTGTTGGGGGAGGGAGTTCAGCACTTGATTTTTATTTCTCATAGTGGAAGTCAATACGTAGTGTCCAAAATGGAACAGTCGAGAAACAGCAATGCAAAAATGACATTTTAAACATGAGGATAAGTAGTAGACTCAGTAAGTGAGAGAGCTAAAAATGGCTTATTCTCAGGGAGTGGGTTGTGGCGCGAAGAGTCATTTTATTGGATTTTACAAAACACATCCATTTTGCTTTCCTACCAATAAATATTAGGTGGAAACCAAACTGAAATAAAAAATGCCTAAAGGATAGCTCTGAAGATCAAGTGTGGAAACCTGGTATACGCTTGTTGAACTGTAACTGACTTATACATATTTATTGTTTTGTTATGGTTGTCATAATTAGAAGCAAACCCGATAGATCACCGTAATTGTCATAGTCCCGCCCTTAACCACCGGTGGACACAGCTTCATGCACTTAAAACACCACGTAGTCATCCGTAAAATAAAATAATCATTTCTCTCTGTCTACTCCATAGAGTTCTGTGAAGCTCAACTGTTTGTAGAAGGATTTGATTCACTATAATGGCTGTTCTTCTAAAGCAGTGGTTCTCAACCTTCCTCATGCCGCGACCCTTTCATACAGTTCCCCATGTTGTGGTAACCCCCAACCATAAAATTATTTTCGTTGCTACCTCATAACTGTCATGTTGCTACTGTTATGAATCGTCATGTAAATATCTGATATGCAGGATGTATTTTCATTGTGACAAATTGAACATAATTAAAGCATAGTGATGAATCACAAAAGCAGTATGTGATTATATATGTGTTTTCTGATGGTCTTAGGTAACCCCTGTGAAAGGGCCATTTGACTCCCAAAGGGGTCACGACCCACAGGTTGAGAACCGCTGTTCTAAAGGCTAATAATTATCTTGTCTAAGATCAGTCTCACTAGGCTGGATATGGGGGGAGTTGTAGACTAACTTAGACTTGGATTTCCTAGAGAGATTTACTTCTGCTTCCTGGGACTGGTCACCTAGGAGGTTTTATTCATTCATGCACTCATTCATCCATCCATCCATCCTTTATTCATGCATTATTTCTTTGTTTCATTCATTCACTCATTCATCCATTTATCCATCCATCCATCCATCCATCCTTTATTCATGCATTATTTCTTTGTTTCTTTCATTCACCCATCCATCCATCCATCCATCCATCCATCCATCCATCCTTTATTCATGCATTATTTCTTTGTTTCATTCATTCTAAGACAATAAGAGAGCAGATGATTCTCCGGGTGTTGGGCCAACTGCCATTTCTTGCCCTGACCTGGCCTGTCACCATGTCTCCGCGGCTAGTGTGGGTTTCCTCGCGTCCGTTTGGGGCAGGAAAGTAGGAGCATAAATATTTAACCTTCAGAAAAGGGCCTCGTTTACTGGAACTCTAACTGTACGAACCAGGGTGATAAATCTCTCGGAAGTATTTCAATATGCATAAGAGAATGAGACCACATGGCTGCCGGGCTAACTTGAACCCTTGATTGTTTCCCTCTCTCTTAAAAAAAAGGGGGACTTCTGGACAGATAGACAATCATCAGGCATAAGTGATGACATTTATCTTGTCCTGTGGCCCCTGCCTGCCTCCCCAGGCACAGAAATTTATATCGACTCTGTCCAAAAGCTTAAAGGAAAGTGTATTTTACCGCTGCCAATAAGTGTCGTTCTGCTGGAAAGGAGTCATTTCCCTTTGCTCTCGGTAGATTGAAAGGAAATTTTCATTCTTTGACGGCCTGTCAATAAGCAGAGGGCGAAGAGAGGGGACAGAATCCTGCAGACCGAGGCCCATGGTGCCACTTACGTGTGCTTCCTGAAGGTTTCTGTTCATTAAAGGAGCCGCTCATCGGCAAAGAGAAACTGAATTTCTTCTCGGTGCATAACGCCGTCTTAGATGCCAAGACGAAATTTAAGTCCATATAGAACAGCGGTTCTCAACCTGTGGGTCGCGACCCCTTTGGCGGTCGAACGCCCCTTTCACAGGGGTTGCCTAAGACCATCCTGCAGATCAGATATTTCCATGACGATTCATCACAGTAGCAACATGACAGTGATGAAGTAGCCACGAAAATAATTTGATGGTTGGGTCCCAACATGAGGAACTGTATTTAAAGGGCCAGAAGGTTGAGAACCACTGATGTAGAGATTGTGCAGAAAGGTTTATACTCAAATTTGGAAGCAAACAAGAGAAGTTGAGGCTGTGGGAAGGGGTACAAAGGTTTGAGGGTCTCGTATGTTTTTACATAACAGTTTATTTAACCGTTTTGATATTCTATTGCTGTCGTCATTCCACACAGGAGAATATCAAAATTCAGAGTTTAACTTCCCCCGTGTAAATGGCGTCAAATAAGTGCTACATTTATGCACCCAATTAAAATATCCCTTTCCTTCTAGAACTGATAGCTTTTCCGTTGTCTATCCCCGCCTTGGTGTTAAGCTTCGTCGAACATCTTTGCTAGCCCTGGCCGGGTGGTGCAGTTGGTTGGAGCATCGCCTTGTACGCCAGAAGGTTTCGGGTTCGATTTCTGGTCAGGGGCACGTACAGGAGCCATTGATGGATGTTTCTCTCTCACATTGATGTTTCTCTCTCTCTCTCTCTCCCCCCCTTCCTCTCTCTAAAAACCGATACACATATCCTCGGGTGAGGATAAGAAAAAAATCTTTGCTAACTTTTACTTATGTTTCCTGCTCAGTCCCTGGAGTGCCTGTGGCCTGGGGGGCGGGGGGGTCTCACTGGCTTGGCTTTGGTCCTCCGATGATCCTCTTCCTTTTCTTCTTCGTTTTTCTCTTTATTTATTGCCTGTAAACTGTGTATCTCTTCAAAGCAGAGACTGAAATATTTGTCTGTCTCTTCATCACAGTGTCTCGCTCAGGGCAGATGTGCGGTGAATGGTGATGAATGAATCAAATGAAGGGTTGTATCTGGGTTCTAAGTAGCACTGCCTGCGTGGACCTCACTTCCTGCCAGTCCTTTAAGACATTCCTTAGACCAGGGGTCTTCAAACTACAGCCCGCCCTCCACATGCAAATACAAATATTGTATTTGTTCCCGTTTTGTTTTTTTACTTCAAAATAAGATATGTGCAGTGTGCATAGGAATTTGTTCATCGTTTTTTTTTTTTTTTTTTAAACTATAGTCCGGCCCTCCAGCAGTCTGAGGGACAGTGAACTGGCCTCCTATTTAAAAAGTTTGAGGACCCCCTGCCTTAGATGTTCCTTCATTCTTCCAATCCGGGCTTTTCCCTCCATCTCTCTACTGCTTTAACTACACACAATTCTTTTCCAGCGCCATCACACCCCCCCTTAATGCTTATTTAGCTCAACTTCGATTTGAATTGCATTCTCTTTGTAACGAGAAAGCGCCAGCCAGGAGCTGAACTAGTACCCCCTGACCCCAACTCTCTTCTGGAATTTTTGTGGCCCTTCCGTGAGCTTCATTGTCTTTTCCGTTTCTGAAAGAGAAAACAATATTTGAGAAGTCCCCCTGTCTAAGTGGAGTAGCGTGAAAGCCTGACCTCTCAGCCAAACCTTTAAACACACTCAGCATGGTCATGTGTTACATCGGCGGTGATTGCTACTAGCCCCACCCTGGGAGCAAGGAACTCAACTGAGACACAGTGTTCGCCTGCTGTGGCTACTAAGACATGGGCAGGTCTCCAAGGCATCAGGCAAGCGGTTATTTGGGCAGACGGAAAAATAGATGACCTGGGACAACCATCAACACTCCAGAGCGGGACCTCCCTGTGCCTTGGCTAGTAATCTACACTAATAAAAGAGAAACATGCAAATTGGTGTCACTCCGCTATGCCCACCAGCCAATCAGATGAGTATGCAAATTAACCCAACAACGATGGTGGCTAATTTGCATACACAGGCACGGACCGAAGACTGAAGGCTCCGGCCGGAGTGAAGACTGAAGACTGAAGAGGTTTGGCTTCTCCGCTGCAGCTGGACCAAAGGCCTGGGTCCCGGGTGCCGGAGGAAAACCAGTGCCGGCAGCCAGGGGAAGGAAGGCCTATTGCGTGAATCTTCGTGCAACGGGCCTCTAGTCTATATAATAAAAACCTAAGCGACCATTATGGCAGAAGGACCAGAACGACCAGTCGCTATGATGCGCACTGACCACACACGAAATAGCCCCCTTTGCCACCAGGATCTAACAAGGTGGGGGTCCCCTCCCTCGTGGCTTATAATTGTATTTATCTGAGAGGTCTTCTGAAAAAAAATTTAAAATAAAATGACATGCCAGCCAGGCTGGTGTGGCTCAGTGGTTGAGCATTGACCTAGGCACCAGAAGGTCACAGTTCGATTCCTGGTCAGGACACATGCCTGGGTTGTGGGCTCAGTCCCCAGTGTGGGGCGTGCGGGAGGCCACCGATCCATGATTCTTGCTCATCATTGATGTTTCTATTTCTCTCTTCCTCTCTCTGTGAAATCAATAATAAAAAAAAATATATTTTAAAAAAGATGACATTCCATCAAACATTATTCTTTCCGGGAGGAGACGCTCTTGGAGCTGTCAGCCGCCTGTGGACAAGCCCCCCGCTTGCAGCAAAGCCCGCCTCTCACGTCCCCAGGCAGTGGCACTAGAAAAGGCTCTGCTGTCATCTGAATCCTTTTTTAGTGACAATCTCCCGTGGCCACCTGGTTTCAGGAAGCTTGACAGATTTTTGTTGTGAAATCGTATTCCTACCCTGGGAGCCGGAGCTGTCCTGCTTCTCATTCTGTCCTTGGTGCCCGTGTCTCCTCAAGGCCACGTTCACTCCCCCAGCAGCCAGGCTCCTGTGTGTCTAAACCAGTGATGGCGAACCTATGACACGTGTGTCAGAGGTGACAGGCGAACTCATTCTTTTGGTTGATTTTTCCTTGTTCAATGGCATTTAAATATATAAAATAAATATCAAAAATATAAGTCTTTGTTTTACTATGGTTGCAAAGATCAAAAAATTTCTATCTGTGACACGGCACCAGAGTTAACTTAGGGTTTTTCAAAACGCTGGCACGCCGAGCTCAAAAGGTTCGCCATCACTGCCCTAAGCTAACCTTCAGTTGGTTACTCGGGTAGATTGTTCTGCATTTCAGTTGTAATTCCAGGAGGTGAGTGTAGCTTCCACTTCGTTCGTCTCACCTTGGATCCCTGACCTTCCAAAAGTCATGAATTCTTTTTTTAAAATATGTTATTGTTGATTTCAGAGAGAAAGGCAGAGGGAGAGAGAGAGAGAAACATCAATGATGAGAGAGAATCATTGATCAGCTGCCTCCTGTGCGACCCCTACTGGGGATGGAGCCTACAACCCGGGCATGTGCCCTTGACCGGAATTGAACCCTGAACCCTTCAGTCCGCAGGCTGATGCTCTATCCACTGAGCCAAACTGGTTAGGGCTATGCTATTAAGCTTTAAAGTCATCTATTACGAAGGCTCAGGCGGGCTGTGACTTCAGAACGCGGATGCAGTCTGCCTGGTTCTGAGTGGGGGTCACAGGTAAGTCCGTGAGCACACGTGTGCACCCAGTCTCCGAGAATTCTGAGGTTCTTCCTGAGAAATGTGGTTTTTGATGGTGATCAACCCAAACACACAGGAACACACCCCGCCCCCACCACCTCTGGTAAGGAGAACAAAGGAAGTAGACTGTGACTCGCTGGGAGTGGCTGGCTTGAGGAGAGGAGTCAGTAATCCTGGGATCAAGAAGACTCAACTCAGGCCCTGGCCGGTGTGGCTCAGTGGTTGAGCATCATCCCGGGCACCAAGAGGTTGCTGGTTCGATTCCCCATCAGGGCATGTGCCCAGGTTGCAGGCTGGATCACCAGTAGGGGGCGTGCAGGAGGCAGCCAATCAATGATTTTCTCATTGATGTTTCTCTCTCTCTCTCTCTCTCTCTCTCAAATAAAAAAAAAACATATATTTTTCTTTAAAAAAGAAGACTCAACTCAGATGTCACTTGGACAGGGAGGGCCGGGTTGGAACGTGGGTTTAAACTCTGGTCTATTCCGCCTGAGATCTCTAGTTCCCAGGCTCTGGGCCCCGGCCCTCCCAAATCGCTCCCACACTCAGAACCCATCACTGTTTCTTCGAGACAATTTCTGCCTCAGTTGCATGAATATATCCTCACCAGCAGACCCATCTGAAAAAAGGCTGACCCTGTGACTTACCCGGGAGACCTATTGTTGCCATTTTTTTTTTTAAAGAGAAGCAATGCGACCAGAGGAGGGACAGACCATGCCATAACACAGATGGAACGCGACAGACTACAGAACCGCGAAAGAGCTCCCTTCTTTGGGGCTGCGAAGTGGCTGGGATGCCACCGTGAGTTCAGACTCGAGTTTCTGATGAATGGTCTCAAACCGAGCACGGCGGTGGAGTCCAGGCCCTTAACAACCAGGCTGCTTGCAATAACCATGGCAACACAGTAGCCAAGTACAGGACAATCAATCACCCTGATTACTGCGGAATTAGCACAAAACAAATGTTTATTCTTTTCCTAAATGGCTGTATTATGATGATGATCACAGCTTCCGAGCTCCCCCAGGTTTGCTCCTCGTCACTCCCTGTCCACACAAGGGGAGCACACGGCTTTCCCTGATATTTGGTTTTGATCTCCCCCGCCCCCCAAGAACCGCACAGAGCACAGGGGAGTGGGTGGTAGCGACAGTCCTTTCCTCTTCCCCTCCGGCCTCCATTGGATTCACCAGAAAACATCACACACACATCGATTCATTGATTCCCCAACCGCCTGGGCGCCAGGAGTGGGAGGCTAACCTTTCAAAAGGTGCCTGGAAGCTTCGGATTCAAATGGCCAATCTGCGCTGCATGTTAATTGGCATCACGGGATGTTGATTTCCTTGGTGGGCCCGGAGCGCCAGCCCCGCATCCCATCGGCTCCTGGCAGATATAGCCGCCTGGGAGGGAGACACGCCAAGGTCACGGTCGTGTCACCCGCCTCGGTCTGTCCTCGCGTGATGCGCACCTGATGGAGACAGTCCGCTCAGGGGTCACGCGGGCCGGCCGGCGGAGGCCGGAGTCTCCTCGCGGCCTGTCCACTTGCCGGCCTGGCAAGCGGCGAGGACAGCTGGACTCGGCTGTCCCCAAGCCCCTCTCGGGGTCCCCGGCACCACGCTTCCTCGGCGATTGAAGCAATTAGCTGCCGCGCGGCTGCTATACCCCACCGCGGACGGGTGGCTCGCCTGACACATCTGGGCATTGAAAGTAATTGAAACAGCTGCTTCCGCCCATATGGCAGCGAAAGCTGGTCCTGCAGAGCCTGCTGCCTGGGCTGCACCAACCTCGGGCAAATTAGCCGTCATTAATCCCCGGATCTGACCTGCATACGCAGAGCCACTAATCAGGACAGCTGGGCGGGCACCCAGGACCAGGGCCCCTTTAAGATTTCTAAATGGCATCCCAGGTTAAAAAAAATAATAATAAAAGAATAATAAAACGCACAAGCCCAAATTACAGTCTTCCTCTTCCTCTCACTCTCCCGCCCGTGGGGAGGGTGGGGTGTGGGAGCTGGAATAGCAACGGGACTTCCTGGGCTTGTCTGCTGCTCAGTGCATGCGAGCCTGGTGGCCTGCAGCTATAAATAGCTCGTCTCCCCATGTAGGGAACAGGAGTGGGGTGTCCTGTGGTCTTGGTGGCAGGGCTCTGAGCCTAGAGAAGCGGGTAATAAATTGCAGATCAGAGAGCAGGGCAGGGCAGCTTCCTTCATGCTGGCTTTTGGGGGGACTGGGTTTCCATATCTGAACCCCAAAGGCATGGACCTGCCTCGATATGGACTTTTTGTTGATTTATTTGTTAATCCTCATCTGAGGGTATTTTTCCCATTGATTTTTAGAGAGAGTGGAAGGAAGAGG
Source organism: Myotis pilosus (assembly GCA_036010255.1). NCBI lineage: Eukaryota > Metazoa > Chordata > Mammalia > Chiroptera > Vespertilionidae > Myotis > Myotis pilosus. The sequence goes on along the minus strand of JASKON010000031.1, from coordinate 6,470,101 downwards.
GAGAGACAGAGAGGAACGCTGATGTGAGAGACACATCGATTGGTTGCCTCCTGCATGAGCCTGCAACTGAGGTACATACCCTGAACCGGAATAGAACCCAGGACCCTTTGGTCCACAGTCCACAGGCTGATGCTCTATCCACTGAGCCAAACCAGCTAGGACTGTTCATGAGGCACTGGATGGGTTACAAGTAATGACATTTTCTCTTTTTAGTTTGATATTTGAGAAAAATAAATAAATACTTCAACATTGTAAAAGAGTCTGATAGATTAGTGTTTTATTTCTCTCTCTGTTTTTCTGCTAATACTAGAGGCCCGATGCACGAAATTCGGGCAAGAGTAGGCTTTCCTTCCCCCGGCTGCTGGCACCGGCTTCCCTCTGGCACCCGGGACCCGGGCTTCCCTCCGGCCGCCAGGAGGCACCCAGGACCCAGGCAGCTCCAGCTTCGTCTGAAAGGTCGTCCGGAAGGACATCCGGTCTAATTAGCATATTACGCTTTTATTATTATAGGTCTCTGGTTCCTATTCTTTCATAGCAATGTGATAAGTAAGAGTAGGAAATCGATTCCTAGGGTAAAAAGAACCAGTGCAGTTGTCTCCCCTTGTAGTCATGTGCGTCTCTCTTCTGTGGTGGTCCCTGTGAAAGGGGCTCTGTGTGCACCTTTAAAAGAGGAGCCTCAGGAGGAAGGTGAGATTCTGGGCTTGGGGCCCCAGGGATGCAGCGCAGTCCAGGTCAGGGCCTTCTCGAGTTACTGTGGCGGGACCCGCAGCTCCGTGCCCGCTCTATGCCCTGCCCCGGGAGGTGGTTTGGGCCGTGAGGCATCCCCGCGGGCTGTGGATGGTGGTGGATTGAGTGTAGGGGCTCAGCCAGTTGGTTGCTGATGGCATCTTCAGAGCTGAACCGAACGAGTTTCTCCCCCAGGAGCTGGCTGACGATGGCTGCTCTGGAGTTGAGGTCTGAGTGACACCGAACAGGACAGAAATGATTATTTGGGCCACCAGGACGCAGAATGTTCCTGTGAGCAGGGCCCACGGATCTGGGAATGGACTACTGTGGTTCGGAAGAGGTTTGGCTTCCCTGAGGGCAGCGGAGAGCTCTGTGCTGAGGGAGTGGCCCCGAGTCGTCTGTGATCCATTGCCCAGGCACAGTCTCTACGTGACAAACTCCTAGGACTGTGGTTGGCAAACTGCGGCTTGTGAGCCACCTGTGGCTCTTTGGCCCCTTGAGTGTGGCTCTTCCTAAGCCTTAGGAGGACCCTAATGAAGTGAATAACAATGTACCTACCTGTATAGTTTCAGTTTAAAAAATTGGGCTCTCAAAAGAAATTTCAATCGTTGTACTGTTGACTGTTGATATTTGACTCTGTTGACTAATGAGGTTGCCGACCATGACCTAGGAGGCCTTGCTGTGCGGGGCCTGCTGTGCTGTGCCGCGGTTCATCATGGAGAGTGGGGCCGACAGCTGCGAGGTTGTGGTGTCTGGGAAACTCCGAGGACAGAAGGCTGCATCCGTGAAGGTTGTCGATGGTCTGATGATCCGCAGTGGGGACCCTGTTAACTGCTACGTGGACACTGCAGTGCACCATGGGCTGCCCAGGCGAGGTGGGCTGGGCATCAAAGTGAAGATCATGCTTCCTTGGGACCCAGGTGGTAAAAGAGGCCCTAAGAAGCCCCCACCTGACTGTGTGAGCACCGTGGAACCCAAAGACGAGGTCCTACCCAGCACCCCCATCTCGGAGCAGAAGGGTGCAAAGCCAGGGCCGCCTGCCAGGCCCCAGCTCGTACCTACAGCATCACAGGGTCCCCTCGGCAGCTGGAGCTGGAGTCTGGATGTTGCTCTATAACAGTGATGGCGAACCTATGACACGCGTGTCAGAGGTGACACGCGAACTCATTTTTTTGGTTGATTTTTCTTTGTTCAATGGCATTTAAATATATCAAATAAATATCAAAAATATAAGTCTTTGTTTTACTATGGTTGCAAAGATCAAAAAATTTCTGTATGTGACACGGCACCAGAGTTAAGTTAGGGTTTTTCAAAATGCTGACACGCCGAGCTCAAAAGGTTCGCCATCACTGCTCTATAAAGACCTTTAATAAAATCTTTTTAAAAGATGAAAAAAAGAAAGGAAAGAAAAGAAGAAGAGGGTCAGCATCCCAGTGACAAAGACCGTGATGTGCAGCGACGTAGTCAGTATCGTTTCTCCCACGTCCTCGCTAAAAGCTGATAAGTAAGCAGCAGAGTTGGAAGATGAAATCCGCTATGGACTTCAGACTCAACGGTGTCTCATTCGCTGACAATGCATGAGCTGGCTTTCCATTGTTCAGAGTTGGGTTGCTAATAAAGTTCATTTGCTTTGGCAACAACTATCTTCCCAGTGTGTTTTCACAGCTGAACAGGAGGAACTTTTACAGATATTTTTACTGAATAGAAAATACCTTTTCAATGACAAAAAACTTAGATCACACGTGTAGGAAACTGTTCAAAAAATTCGACAACTAGACCCACGACTAGCATTTTCTGAAATGTGATGTGTACTCACTTAGTTTTCTCGTGTTTCGGGTCAGAATTGTGTTGTTTCTGTGTATAGGCTGGTTTGAGATGTAGAGCCAAAGGTGTGGTCTTTTTAAGTCAGATATAAACTGATATCACATGTACCAAAAATGAATGAATTAAATTTCTGAGTGAATGAAGAGGTAATAATTTAGACTGGCCATATAAGAGTAATGCTTAGACCGACACTCTTCTGTTTCTTAGAATGTTGTTTATATTAGCTTTGTTTCCTCCTTTCTTTTCCTTTTTTCTTCTCTTTACTTTCCCTTTTTTATTCTTCTTGTAACACTCCTTGCTTAATACACTCAGAGCAAATCTACATTAATAAAAGAGAAAGATGCAAATTGACCGGACCTTCGCGACGGCCACCAGCCAATCAGGAGTGAGTATGCAAATCAACCCAACAAAGATGGCGGGTTAATTTGCATACACAGGCGCCCAGCGGCCGGGCGATGACACAGGCATTCCACACCGCCCCAGCTGCTCCGGGCCTCTGGGCAGCATGGGAAGGTGGGAAGGCAGAAAGGCGGCTCTGGCCAGAGTGAAGGTGGTGCCGGCAGCCAGGGGAAGGAAGGTCCATTCTTGCACGAATCTTCGTGCATCTAGTATATATATATATATATATAACTTACTTTCTCAGTATGTTTCTGGACTGACTTCTAATTAGAACCATTGTTTCCTTGGGTATATATTATTGAAGACCGAGGGGGGCAGGCAACTAACCAATGACAGTCATTTACATATTGTCTCCCAGCCACGCCACCCTGCCATCTGGGATACTGACAAAAGACTCTGTCCACATTCCTGCTTTGCCAGTTGCCGCTGTCCGCCTCTGTCATAGGCTCTGCCAATAGGGGGCGATAGAGAGACCGCATGGCTGAAGAGGAAGGAGGGACTGCACCTTGTGTGTTTGCATCAGGTCCCTGTCCCTGTTGCTCCAACAATGCAGTGGGAATCTCTCTGTTTTTTTTGCGTTCAGGGACTTTATCATGTTGTAAAGATACTTTCCTATGTTTGCCTTTAGGGGCTTTATCTTTTTAACATTTACATTTAGGTATATGATCTCCTTCGAATTAATTATTGTGCATGATGTAAGATAGGGGTCAAGTTTTTTTTTTTCTCCCCATATAAACATATGCAGGTAGGTGGTTCGGCATCTTTTCCTTGTCCAAACGAATTGTATTTGCACCATCATGAGAAGTCAATTGGCCATGTGTTTGCACAACATTTAGTTTTATGTTTGCTTTAAGTAGTTTGGCATGGCTTCGTATTTCTTTGAACTAAATGGTCCTGGCCTGTTCAGCATCTCCTTTGTCTTTGTCTTTGGCTTTCCACCTAGTGTTCCCAGACTTAGCCAGTCAACATACTGGACTCTGCAGTAAGTTTAAATTTCAGACACACAAGAAATAATATTGCTTAGTTCCCAGTTGATAAATCGCTGAGTCTAAGAGTATATACATTCTGTACACCAGTGGGTTTCTACCTGTTCCCTGGTGCTCCCCCAAAACCCTCAGTGATGCCATGAAGAATGGTAGCTCAGTTGGTTAGAGCATCATCCCGATACACCAAGGTTGTGGGTTCAATCCCTGATCAGGGCAGATACAAGAATCAACCAATGAGTGCGTAGATGGGTAGAGCAACAAATCGATGTCTCTCTCTCTCTCTCTCTCTCTCTCTCTCTCTCTCTCTCTCTCTCTATCTCTCATAAAAATAAAATTCTTTTAAGCAATAAGAATTTAAACCACCCAAAGACATCATTTACTCCCTTTTGCTAACTCCCTTTTTATTTAGCAAATTCCTACAAGATTATATTTGCCAAAATTTATACCCTAAAAGTGTGTTTCTGTAGGCCATGAAGATACATATTTGAGTTAGGAACCAAAATAACAATAATACTCTTTTAGCAAAAATCAATTGGCATAGTGAGCAACACCCTTAGGAACGAGGTAATGACTTGATTTGGTCGGAAATAAAGATTAACACAAGTTTGCTTTTTTGGGGGACGTCCAATACAATGTTAAATTTAGCCTTTGAACATTTCTCTTGGGCTGCAACAGAGGGATTTGGAATAAGAATTTTTAATTTTAAATATATTTGTATAATATATTTGTATTGATTTCAGAGAGGAAAGGAGAAAGAGAGAGAAACATCAATGATGAGAGAGAATCATCAATGGGTTGCCTCCTGCACGCCCCACACCAGAGATGGAGCCCACAACCTGGGCCTGTGCCCTGACCGGGAATCGAACCCTGACCTCCTGGTTCCTAGGTTGACACTCAACCACTGAGCCACGACGGCCGGGCAAGAGTTGTTAATTTTAACAACAAGCACTGTTGTCCTGCTTCCTAGCTTGACTAAGTCAGCGTTGTAGATGTTGACAATGCCACAAATTCAGTATTTTCACTGTAGGATCCGGGCAGAGGGAGGAAAGCTTCCCCGGATGTGTCTCTAAATGTAATTTCTACCTTTTTCTTTAAAAAAAAAAAAAAACAGAGGACCCACGTGGGGTTTATTGTCTCATCTAATAAACATTTCAAAAAAAGCCGGGCAGACGGAGCCTTGAATGAAATGCCCCTGACGGTTGACATCCCTTACTCCCAGACACTCTCTCTTACAGCTCTGCGTTCAAAAAAACACACACAAAACAAAAAACCGAACTCCCCATTGGCCAATCTTCTGGAACGTCCCAGTCTATAGAAAACATATACACTGCTCTGACTTTTAAATGTCGCCCAGGTTTGGAAATCTATATGACATCCACTTTTGAAAAAAAAAAAATCAATCTTGAGTTATGATTTGATTAGCGGAAAATTGCCGTCACATTTGTTTCTACATTTGTCTACCTCATGTCCTTTTCAGTCATAGGCTGGCGGAGGGAGAGCTTCCTTAAAAACTCCCTGAGAAAGCCGATGACATTAAAATGTCCTTTGATGCTCTTTCAGGAGGCTGTGAATATTAACAGTTATGGTGACCCTGCTCCCTAATGTGTCTCCCCAGGATCAATAGCAGTTAAGTGCCACTGTTTTACAATTAGAAGGGGGATCATTTGAAATTTAAACGCTCATAGCTAATTTTCTTCTTGGCACTTAATGGTGTAATTCATTTTTGAAAAAAACCTCATTGGGAGAACATGGGCACCTTTTTCCTTTCTTTCTTTCTTTTTTTTTTTGGTGGGACCCTAGCAAGGGGCAACTCCTAGCACCTTCTGTTGCTTCTGAGATGACCCATAGCAGGGGTCCTCAAACTTTTTAAATAGGGGGCCAGTTCACTGTCCCTCAGACCGTTGGAGGGCCGGACTATCGTTTTTAAAAAAAACTATGGCCCTAGCTGGTTTGGCTCAGTGGATAGAGCATCAGCCTGTGGACTGAAAGATCCCAGATTCGATTCCTGCCAAGGGCATGTACCTTGGTTGCGGGCACATCTCCAGTAGGAGGTGTGTAAGAGGCAGCTGATTAATGTTTCTCTCTCATCGATGTTTCTAACTCTCTATCCTTCTCTCTTCCTCTCTGTAAAAAATCAATAAAATATATATTTAAAAAAAACAAAAATAAAAAACAAAACAAAACTATGAACACATTCCTATGCACACGGCACATATCTTATTTTGAAGTAAAAAAACAAAACGGGAACAAATACAATATTTGTATTTGCATGTGGCCCGCGGGCCGCAGTTTGAGGACCCCTGATCCATAGCATCATAGCTTCCTTAAGCTGCCAGGCAGGGGCGTCCATAAAATTTGCACCAAAACAGGCCTGGGCAACCATTGCAGTTCTCCGTGAAAATGATCCCACAGCCACGGTCTCGGGGAGTTGCTTTCTGAAATCTGTGGTTTTCGGCCAATCTCGCCTTCGCCCTCATTTTTTTTTGTTTGTTTGTTGTCCTCCCCTGACTTTTGCTTGCCTTCCCGCGCCCCATTAGGAAGCCGGGGACATGACAGGTGGCCGGGGCAGTGCGCACATATTCCCAACACCTAATTGGCGAACATGAAGCTGGAGATGTCATTCGGATCCTATCTCATTGTCATCGCGGGGGGCCTGGGCTCTGCTCTCTCTCCGCGGCTATGGCTTTCCTGCTTCCCAATTACAACAGTAACAGACGCATCGAGTTACATATACAGTGTGTCCCCGGGGGGAGCACTCAATACAGATCCACTTTGGGGGAAGGCTCGTGTCTGCGTACAGAATTTACATGATCGCCAGGCAGAGGAGAGATGTCTGTCATTTGTAGTTGCGGCGTGAAGCTCAGAAGACTATATTAATGCATTTAGCACGTTGGGGGGGGTGTCTTGTTTTATTTTTTATTTTATTATTATTATTTTAATATATATATATTTTTAAAATATATTTTATTGATTTTTTTTACAGAAAGGAAGGGAGAGGGGTAGAGAGTTAGAAACATCGATGAGCGAGAAACATCAATCAGCTGCCTCCTGCACAACCCCTACTGGGGATGTGCCCACAACCAAGGTACATGCCCTTGACCGGAATCAAACCTGGGACCCTGCAGTCCGCAGGCTGACGCTCTATCCACTGAGCCAAAGTGGTTACGGCTATATATATTTTTATTGATTTGAGAGAGGAAGGGAGAGGGAGAGAGAGAGGCAGAAACATCAGTGATGAGAGAGAATCCTTGATTGGCTCCCTCCTGCACATCCCTTACTGGAGATCATGCTGGCAACTCAGGTATATGCCCTTGACCGGGATTGAACCCGGGACCCTTCAGTCCCTGGGCTGACGCTATACCCACTGAGCCAAACTGGTTAGCGTAGAGGGTCTTGTTTTAATGTCTAGTTAATAAGCAGAAGGTGGCCATTGGTTTCCTCCTAAATCCTGAAAATACATCTCATACATCTTTTCGCTGGTCCTCGTCCTGCCTTGCTAAATGGACAGGCTCGATTATAATTTACAAACGAAGGCATAGGATCTCAGAGAGCGCATGTTCCTTGCTTGGTCACTCAGCTTATGTGTTATTGCCAACACCCTGCAGGCTTAGACTGTCTCACTCCCAAACCCCTCACCCTTAACCGCACCGCCTCTCACATCCACGGAAGCCACTTCAGGTTTCACAATGTGTCTTAGACGTAAATCCAGAAATAAACTCGCCAGAACTTGCAAGGTTCTTTTCAGAAACATTCCCAGGATTCGGGTGGTTAAAAAAACAGGACTAGCCAAGATCTATGGCATGCAAAGTTCTCAAGTTTGACCTTTTAGGAAATTATTTAGACTTTTGTTAGTTTATTACAGGACTAGGGGCCTGATGCACGAAATTCGTGCAAGGGGGCTCAGCCCTTGCAACCCCAGCTGCCTCAGCCCTCGCAGCCCTGGCTTTGTCTGGAAGGTTGTCCGGACGGTCATTCTGCTGTTCAGTCTAATTAGCATATTAGCTCTTTATTATATAGCACTAGTGGCCCAGTGCATGAAATTTGTGCACTGCGGGGGGGGGGTCCCTCAGCCCAGCCTGCACCCTCTCCAATCCGGGACCCCTTGGGGGACATCCCTTTTGCAATCCAGGACCGCTGGCTCCCAAGTGCTTACCTGCCTGCCTGCCTGATTGCCCGTAACCACTCTGCTGCTGGCCTGATCAACCCCAACTACACCCCCCCCCCCGCACCTTCCGGCCTGATCACCCCTAACTGCGCCGCCCCCCCCCCCCCCCCCCGCCGGTCTGATCACCCCTAACCGCCTCTGCCTCGGCACCGCCAACATGGCTTTGACCGGAAGGACTTCCAGAACATCTCCTGGAAGGTCTCCCAGTGTAATTAGCATATTACCCTAATATTAGTATAGATGTCTGTCACCGACTATCAGCTGCTAACTGAAGATTCCATGAAAGATTGCATGGGTCATTTTCTCTAAATATAAATTTTTGGCTAAACGCTAATGCTTCTGTAAGAAAACAGGATGAACTGGGGCACGTGCATCTTCTATTAGGGTTTGGAATCACTGTTAGGGCTGACAATATAATTAATTTTTACAAGGAAGCCCGTCTTTTCTGATGCCTGTTTGCAGCAATAACAGCAAAGGAGGAGGCACATTTATGAATATTGCCATCTTTTATGGAGCACTGGCTCTGATTTTTAAAAATTCTCCTGTATTCGAAGCTCTGATTTTTGCTTGATTGTTTTTTCCTCTTTTATTTTGTTCTTTTGTCTTTCCTAACCTCCTGCTATCTCTTCCTGCTTTTCTTCCCTTTTTATTCTTTTTTTTTTTCAAATATACCCCCTTTGCATTCACTTTTCCTCTTTAACCAGAGGTCTCTGTGTTAAGTGGCAGCAATGACTCCGGTCCCAGCCCAGCCAGTGGTCGATCAAGGCAGGTCACATGTGCGTGCGTTCACTGAAATGAAACGCGAGTCCACGGGGGATGCTGTCACCCAACTGGTCCATCCTGTAATCCAAGCCCTGAGTCAGAGGACCCGGCTGGGCGCCTGTGGAGCACATGGGCAGCTCGGTTCCAGGGAGGGATGCGCAGGTCCAACACGCCAGGGAACGGCTCAATTAGCCGTCGACAGCAGGTGCTGCCTGCACCCCAGCACGTTACACACTCCTCACATTTCATGTAATGTTCTCCCTTTTCAATTAGCCAGCCTGGCCGCCCGCACTCCCCCACTCTGTCTGTGCAGTTACGGGGAATTTGGGAGCCTGGGGTGGCGGCACTGGCAACCGTGACTCCGCTAAGCACAGCATCCACGTGCCCAGGGGTGACAACGTGGCTTACAGCTCTCATTAGGCATAATTCATCCCAGATGCTGGGGAGGAAACCAATGGGTGCTGTGACCTCCCTTTTGGTTTATGTTTACAGAAGAGATGAGGAAACGCTGCTATAAATAGCTCTAGCACCTCCCTCTGTGTGTGTCCCTTTACTCCTGTGGGCCTGTCCCCCTTTAAAGTAGCTGCAAGTTGCCTGGCTACTCAGTGCATTCAAATCGCCGCTCCTCCTCATCTCTGCAATAAACAATACCTCTCCATGTCTTCCCTGTGGCAATTACTCTTTTTCCTATATACTAGAGGCCCGGTGCACAAAATTCATGCGGGGGAGGGGGTGTCCCTCAGCCTGACCTGCACCCTCTCCAATCCGGGAGCCCTCAGGGCATGTCTTACTGATGGCTTAGGCCCGCTCCCCATGGTTCTCTGCAGGGCCTGCCTGCTCCACACCGCAGGGACGGCCAAGCCGACCGTGCTGGGAGCTGCCTGCAGGCTGCGCTTGCCTGCCCCCAGTTCGCTGCGGTGATGGCCAAGCAGGCCGTGCTGGGAGCTGCCTCCTCCCTGCTGTCAGTCTCCATGGAGGCCATGAGGTTAATTTGCATATTTACTCCTGATTGGTTGGTGGGTGTTGTGAAGGTATAGTCAATTTGCATCTTTCTCTTTTATTAGTGTAGATATAAAAGGCTAAGTGTCCGTCCATCCGACTGGTAGCTATGATGTGCGCACTGACCACTAGGGGGCAGACGCTCAATGCAGGAGTTGCCATGATGTGCACTGGCCATTTAAAAATAAACGGCACCGTGGGCCTGGTGCCGACATACCAACACTCAGCTCCCCCCCAAGTTGGACACAGGCCCCGCCACCACCCCAGAGTGACAGCCCACCAAATCGCAGCCAATGCTGCCAAGACCCTATGGCGCAAAATGCAGCCCACAGCCCAGCCCAGCCCAGAAATGGTGGCCGTGGGCGCCGGGTAATGATGTCATGTAGCAACACTCGGCTTCCTCTCCCTAGCAACTAGCCTCCTTGCAGTTTCTTCAGCCCAGGAACCTGACTTGCTTTATGGCCAGGTGCAAACATTTTACACTTTAACCAAATGTCTGTGAAGCGTTTCCCGTGCCTCATCTCATTTGATCCTCACAGAAGTCCTGGAGTAGGTAGATAGGAGACTCGGTAGAATCCTATTTTCTTTTCATTAGCCAGAAAACAGAGATTTAGAAAATTTAGAAACTTGACCAGACTGAAAAGAAGTAAGAAATGGTGGACCTTCAAAATGACTTCAGGTTTTCTCACTGTGCAGAATATAGTCAAACACTGCTGCAGTTAAATATTTCACCTTTGTTCTCCCTGCGTGATCTACAATAATAATCACTTCGCGTTGATATTTACTGCTGTGTTGCTGAAAATTACCTGAAAGAGAAGTTGGGGTGCTTCACGGGGCTGGAAAAAATTATCTAAATCAGAAAGCAGGTCTAATTAAGCAAGGTTATTCTATATCTATAAAAGGCTAAGTTGACTCGCACATGTGCGATACATATACTAGTCAAGCTCTCGTGCCAATCACCCTGGTATGTTTCAGTCTGTCATTGTTGATCGTGAATTTGGTTGACACTTCTATTATAGAGAAAGGGCAAAAGGTGGTATTAAAATATTTCTTCTAATTAATTTTCTTTCAATGTGCACAAATTCGTGCACCGGGACACTAGTCTATAATAATAAAAGCATAATATGCTAATTAGACCGACGTCCTTCTGGACAACCTTCCGGACATCCTTCTGGATGACCTTCCAGACATCCTTTCGGACAAAGCCGGGGCTGCGAGGGCCGAGGTGGCCGCCGCGGTGGGCAGGGGCTGAGACAGAGGGACAGATTCGAATTTTGTGCGTTGGGCCTCTAGTATATACATAAAGGGGCTGCCCTCCCAGTGGGCATAAATGGATTAACCAGCCAACAAACAAACAAAGAAATACTATCAAAAATCCCCCCCTGGTATTTATCTTAGCATTCGTTCAGGTCCATGTCTAATGTTTCATCCCCTGCAGAGGGTGGTGGTGGTGGGGGTGCGAATATAGTCTTCTGTTATTAACAAGTTCACCTGCTCAGTGTATCAGGGACCTTGGACAGGTGCCAGGGGAACGGCGTCCACCACGGTCACTTCTGCGTCCTCTGGACCCACAGGGTGTCTGTATGGAGATGAAGGTCTCCGCCCTGGCTAGATGCCCTGCTCTGTCCCCGTCGGCTGGCAGGAGCAGCCATCAATATTTCTGTAATGACTACGCTTCCTCTTTGGCATCGCTGAGATCCAGCAGGGGCCTAGCTCTGCAAACACAGCTTTCCCAGCTCCTTGGGATCCTGCTTTGCATACTCATTAGACCCTTTGGGGGGCTGCTCCGTGCAGATGGACTGAGCGTAACCAGCAGAGTGAGCCCCTCTGCTCCCCATTCTCCCCAGACTATCAAGCTGTCCGTGGGGACTGGACAGGTCCTGATGAAATAAATGTTGGCTGCTGACTCGTCCAATTTGGCCGCGCTCCTCCGTGTCACCGGTGCAGGCTTGTCCAAGATTGAGATATTTGCAAACTGTCATCTTTCATAAATATCTGCCTTGAGTGACACCTACTCCCCCCAACGCTTCCCTTTGAAATGCACCTGGCAGGCTCCTCGCCTAAGAAATTTCATTGCTGGTGATGTGTGATTAGCAAAGGGATGTTCCCTCCTCCTGCCTGTGCCTTCTCTCCCCCACCTCCCTTTCCATCTGCCCTTGACCTTCCCACTTTTCTTGCCTCCCCGCACTCTTGGGAAAGGCCAGATCCATAGTTCCCAAAGGCCAAAGACCGCAAATGTGTCAGAGGTGTGATGAGGCGAACTCCAAAGATACTTTCATTCAGCTTGCCACAGTGACCGTGAATTACAGTCAAAAGTTTGCCAAAGCTTTTCAGATTAATTTAACCTCCTCTCAAGCCCTCTGCATTCTTCAGGATGTCGCGCAGAATGTTAAAATGCTCACAGGAATGGAGATTGTCTTTTTAAATGCCCTTTTGGCTCTAATCTCCAACAGAAATGGAAATGGCATGTTAGTAACAATATTTATGGTCATTTTTATAGACCTGTGTTGGTGTTTTTTCTTTTTTTATAGGATTGATGTAAAAGCCCCCTATAGCCACTAACAGAGCCACTGCACGATGAATCAATATGCTTGCACATAAACGTTGAGATTATACAAAGACTGAGATATCGAACTCAGATCTCGAACTGGAAAGGATCACGGCATGAAATGGAATTACCCCTTTATTAGACACGAGTCTGGAGAGATTACAGGCCAATCAAACATTCTCAGTTGCTAAGATATCTGATCATATTTCCCATGCATAATTCATCTGAAAGAGGCTTACTATGTCAATGTGAGATTATTTGTTATATATTTAGATTGGAGAAATTATAATCAGTAGGATTAAGAGAAATTCTAATTTTCAATAAAAACTTGGTAGCTTTTTAATGCCCAGAAATAACATCATTTAGTGTATCAAACCTTTAATAACCTTATTTTGCTACGAAATTTTGCAGCGTTTCAATCTATTATCAACTGAACATTAATTCAGATCTAGCGCTTAATAAATAAATTGTCTCTCAAGGTGATATGAAAATGACAAGACATAGTGTCTTAGCATTTCTGATTTTCAATGCAAAATATAATACAATATAAAATAACATAATATAATAATATACACTATGCTGACTATAGTATACTATAACATACATACAGTATTTTCTGTGCTGGCTTCATTTTTTTTTTTTTTTTTAAGAAATGTTTCATGCACTACATAAAAATTTCAGGATTTATATAGGGTGATTAGCATATAATTAATATAAATTTATGTAAATAATTCTTACAATATGCATTTTAAAATTTATTTTCTAAAGCTTTTTAGTTTTCATTAGATATACTTATATTTTTATTTTATGGGCTACTCAGTATTTTAATTACATTATGATACATAATAGGCAATGATAGGTTTAGAGGGAGCAATTGATGGAACCTTAAGGAGTCTTTCATTTGATCTCAGAAATATAATTTAACCATGCTTGGCAGATAGAAATTATGAATATCACTGGAGAAGAAAACTTCATAAATATGAATTAATTTTCCCATACCTCATTGTTTGTAGAGATATTTTATCATAGTCAATTAAAATTTCCATATTAACAGGTCATTTCCTTTCTGTTAATTCTATTCATACACGAGAACACCAGTGAGACCTCAAACATTCAGTTGCATTCAATGGGTGGATTTTGGAGTTTCAATTATGTATCCATCATTGCACGATTCTAAGCACTGTCACAAATTTTATCTCAAATACTAGAGGCCCGATGCACAAAATTCGTGCAGGAATAGGTCTTCCTTCCCCCGGCTGCCGGCAGCGGCTTCCCTCTGGCACCCGGGAGACCCTGGCTTCCCTTGTAGCCCTGGCTTCGTCCGGAAGGTCGTCCAGAAGGACCTCTGGTCTAATTAGCATATTACACTTTTATTATTATAGATGCTTCACAACCATGAAAAGCGAGTGCTCCAATTCCCATTTTGCAGATGGTTAAACTCGGCTCAGGGACTTTAAGAGACTTGTCTGCATGCGGCTTGCTGGGGAGGTGGGCACCTGAGCTGACCCTCTTGACCACACACCTCTGTGTTCATACTTGTCAACAGAGCTCCTTTCTGATTGTCTCTTCAGTGATTATCCATCATGACTGGGCTCCCTCAGCTCAGTACAAAAGTCCAGAGGTCCAGCAATTTTAAATCATATATGTATGTATATATATATATATATATATATATATATATATATACACACACAGTGGGGCCTTGACTTACGAGTGTACCGAATAACGAGTTTTTCGAGATACGAGCCGTCTCTCTCGGCCGATTTTTTGCTTTGAGTTGCGAGCTAAAATTTGGGTTATGAGCCAGCTTCAGATACCCCACCACTAGTTGGCGCAGCGAACGTCACAGTGAACGCCACAACATCAGCCCAGCATCACGTGTCTCACTGGTTCACTTTTTGATTTGACATACGAGTAATTTGAGTTACGAGCTCCGTCATGGAACGAATTAAACTCGTTAGTCAAGGCCCCACTGTGTGTGTGTGTGTATATATATATATATAATTTTACTTTTCGTGAAATTTGAGGCTTTCTAAAGCCTGTAGAATTTTTTAAATATATTTTTAAATATATTTTTTATTGATTTCAGAGAAGAAGGGAGAGGGAGTGAGAGAGCTAGAAACATCAATGATGAGAGAGAATCATTGGTCGGCTGCCTCCTGCACGCCCCACACTGGGGATCGAGCCCACAACCTGGGCATGTGCCTTGACCGTGAATCGAACCCAGGACCCTTCAGTCCACAGGCCGAAGCTCTGTTCACTGAGCCAACCAGCTAGGGCAGTGGTTCTCAACCTTCCTAATGCCGCGACCCTTTCATACAGTTCCTCATGTTGTGGTGACCTCCAACCATAAAATTATTTTCGTTGCTACTTCATCACTGTCATGTTGCTACTGTTGTGAATCATCATGTAAATATCTGATAGGCAGGATGTATTTTCATGGTTACAAATTGAACATCATTAAAGCATAGTGATTCATCACAAAAACAATATGTAATTATATATTCAATATGTGTTTTCCAATGGTCTTAGGCGACCCCTGTGAAAGGGTCGTTCGATCCCCAAAGGGGTCGCGACCCACAGGTTGAGAACTGCTGAGCTAGGGCAAGATTATTTTTTTTAAGAGCAGTTTTAGGTTCTTAGCAAAATTGAGCAGAAAGCGCAGAGCGTTCCCATCCACCCCCGGCCCTGTGTAGTAGCTTCCCCCACTGTCAACATGATGGGGGACAGTTATTACAAGAGACGAACCTACTTTGACACATAATCATCCAAAGTCCATAGTTGACGGTAGGGCTCGCTCTTGCTGCCACACAGTCTATTGATTTGGACAAATATGTCATGACACGCACTCACCATTATAGAGCAGGCTGTTGCAGAGTATCATACAAGGAACTGCTCCTGCACTAAACAGTCTCTCCTTTTCATCTATTCTCTCTCCCTGCCCCCCGCCCCCTGTCCCCTGGCAATCACTGATCTTTATATTGTCTCCATCGTGTAGCCTTTCCTAGAATGTCATTTAGCGGCAGTCATATAGTTGGCAGCCTTTTCCCACAAAGCCTGTGTATCTTTTCTCTCTTCAGGATTTTGTTTGAGGCTCTGCTGGCTCTAGAATACAGTTTCTTGCTAAATCCCTGAAACCCCTGAAGATGCCAGACATGAACATAACCTTTTTGCTCTGTGCTGGAACTGGCTTATTGATCAGTATTCCTCACTCATGGGCATATGTGATCAAAAGTTATACCACCAGTCCTGGCCGGTTTGGCTCAGTGGATAGAGCGTCGGCCTACGGACTGAAGGGTCCCCGGTTAGATTCCGGTCAAGGGCACGTACCTCGGTTGCAGGGTCCTCCCTGGCCCGGGTCTGGTCGGAGCACATGCAGGAGGCAGCCAATCGATGTGTTTCTCTCACATCGGATATTTCTCTCTGTCTTTCCCTCTCTCTTCCCCTTTTTCTAAAGATCAATGGAAAAATATCCTCGGGTGAGGATTAAAAACAAAAACAGAAAACTCAAACAAAGGTTATACCCCAGCTATACGCCAGAGTAGACATAGGAAAGACACAATTCTTGACGCAAAGGAGCTCACAGGATAGCGTTTCTTCTTTTGTCCACTGTTGTCAATCTTTAAAAGACTTGAATTCTGGAACCATATCGCAGCAGGTGTAACTGTAGGCTAGAGTCGCTGACCGACGCGTTCACAGCATGCTCCCTTGGTGAGCGCACCTCCATCAAGTAGAACTTTCAATGTTTATTTCGCAAGGAGAACCTTTGAGGTACTACCCGCATTTGGAAATGTCATTGGCACACGTGGCCGCCTGGTTTCCAGTGGCCAGATGGATCCTGACCTCATGCCAAGGAATGTGTAAGGCCCATGAGATGTATTAGGGCTGTGCCTTTGGCATGATTTTTAGGGGCAAAGATCCACTGAATCAACCCCATCTTTTGTCTTTGTGTGGCTTTCTGTATCACCCAAGTAAATTTCAAGCATCTGATCTGAACGAGTAGAGAGGCCACGTGAAACTTAATTCCTTTCTTGCTTCCTATTTTGAGATATAAACTTGTACGTGGTCTACTTTTCTTGCCTAAAACCTCATGGCTACTTTTCTTACTAACCCTCTTCTAACGGGGCCCCAGACTTTGGTGTTGGTTTTGAGGTGCATGGGCCACTCTACTAGGGCGGGGCTCGTGTCATGAGCTTCATGTTAGTGAGGTGCTGGGTATCAACTCTATCCCTGCATATGTAGAGGCACTTTGACATCTTAACACCGCTTCCCTAACACGCAAACCCAGACATACGTGAGGACCCACACACGTGCCATTTCTCCTCCAAGTTAATCCAATGTGTACGGTTGACTAGGAACTAAATCCAACATCATGGGTGGCATTTTTGGCCCTTGGAACCCACATCAAAAGGACTGCCCAGTCCCTTGAAGAGTGGGATGAGTCCCCAGGATATTAAATTCCAAGCAACACTTTCTCCATTTGCCACGGCGAGTCCCAAACCTTTTTTCATGTTTCTTTTTATATTTTTTCCTGGGTTATTTTCTCACTTGGGATGAAAATAAACATAAAAACAGGGGATACAGATATAATGTAATATTTTTCTAATGTTTTCAATTAAGCAGCAGCTGCTGTTACCAAGCTGCCATCTCTGTTGCTATGAGGGTTTTGTGTGCGTGCCAGTGCGGGACCCGTTACTTGAATATACTCATCCGATCGCTGGGGCTGGTCTGTGGAATCTGTTAATATTGTGCATCCCCCCCACCCCCAACCCCGGGGTTCTGAAAGGGGCACCATCTTGTCTAGTGAATCCACGTGGGGTTGGGACTCCAGATCCCTTTATCTGAAACCAGTCAAGATCCCCATGAGTCAGCTCAAACTTCCAGGACAAAGAGAATCCAAGACTCAAGAATCTGTGTTTTTGAGACCCACTGAGTCTGTTATGCTTCCTTGGTTGCCCCATCGTAACTGAGCACAACCTGGTCCAAAGAGCAGATACTTCAAGATGCAAGTGCTTGCCCTATAGCGATGAGTCTCCTAGAACATAATTCAAGAGTTTAACCTCACAGATCTAGCTCTTGGCACACATCTGGTATACCAGAAGGCTTGGGAAGGACTTTTGCTGAATGAATGGATTCATTCAAAGAGCATTATATTCAATGGACCCAGTCTTTGAGCTCCAAGCTCCTGCCTTCTCCTATAGTCTTGCGACATTCGAAGTAGCAAGTGGCTACTTTCACGAACCCATAGTCTTCTTCACTGGGCCTGGGCTTGTTTTCATCTGCAAATCAAAACTGAATGAGGTGTGTCTTGCATATCCCACGGTGAAGGAGTCCCTGTGGGGTTTCGAGGGTGCTACTCAAATAATACGGTTTTAATATCTGTTACCTGGTCCACTCTGTCCTTTAGCTGAACAAACCAATTAAGACAGAACTCCGAATAAACTGCTGGGGAATAAGAACATGATAGACTTTATACTTGTCAGGGGTCCTCAAACTTTTTAAACAGGGGGCCAGTTCACTGCCCCTCAGACCATTGGAGGGCCGGACTATAGTTTAAAAAAAAACTATGAACAAATTCCTATGCACACAGCGGCGGCAAAAACACCCGGAGGGCCGGATAAATGTTTTTGGCGGGCTGTATGTGGCCCACGGGCCGTAGTTTGAGGACCCCTGCTTGACATCATTTTGTGGCCAGGTTGCCATCTCATTGGCAATAAGAGTTGCTTCTATTTTTTTTTTTTTTGGTTAATCCTCACTTGAGGATATTTTTCCATTGATTTTTAGGGAGAGTGGGAGGGAGGGAAAGACAGAGAGAAACATTGATGTGAGAGAAACACATCGATTGGTTGCCTCCTGCATGAGCCCTGACCAGGGTGCAGGCCAAGGAGGAGCCTGCAATCGAATCAAACCCGGGCCCTTTGGTCCACAAGCCAAACCGGCTAGGGCAAGAGTTGCTTCTTTATATACCCTGTGGTGTAGTGTCTTGCATACAGTAGATGCTCAATAAACATTTTTGAGGGTCATTTTCATTGTGTGAGATTAGAGAAGAGGTGGAGAGGTTCAAAACCGTGCTATCTCCAAGGGCTGTATTTCATGTTGATGTGATAGGACAGGACTAGAGGAAATGATTGAATGATTGCATAGGGAGGCAGGTGGTATTTCTTCTTTATCGGTGCTAACACGGAAGGTTAGAGTAGCAGACATTTGGCCAGCCCACATCTCTCCCCTGGCAGCCTCTTTGGGGCCTCCAGAATCTGGTTTTTTGAGAGTCTGTTATGCTTCCTTGGTTGCCCCATCCTAACGGAGTCCAACCTTGTCCAAAGGTATGCAAAGTCAAGCGAGGATTACTACATACTACAGAATTGCAGTGTGTCCCCATCATGATCATTCTTGGGGGTAGTGGCACCCACATCCTTTACCCTCTTATATGGTTTCTGGCCATTGACTGTAGCATAGTTCCAACATTATTTTTTTAAAAAGGGTTTTTAACGGATATCAAGATGGCATTTAACATGACAAGAGAAGCATTGCTTTTTAAAAATGAAATCAGCCCCCAGACGAGAACTTTCTTTCTATCCTGTAGGCACAGGGCCACGCCCAGGAGAGGGTCCCTGTAGGAAAACCTAATCAGCCCAAGAACTAACCCAGTGATGGCGAGCCTATGACACGCGTGTCAGAGGTGGCACGCAAACTCATTTTTTTGGTTGATTCTTCTTTGTTAAATGGCATTTAAATATATCAAATAAATATCAAAAATATAAGTCTTTGTTTTACTATGGTGGCCAAGATCAAAAAATTTCTATATGTGACACGGAACCAGAGTGAAGTTAGGGTTTTTCAAAATGCTGGCACGCCGAGCTCAAAAGGTTCGCCATCACTGCTCTGACCTGTGGTTTTCTGGCTGCTGGCTTGATCTGGGGAGATGACCCCATGCTCTTAGTTTAGAAGCTGTTGAAATGACACGCTCACGTGTCTCCAGTCCACACTTCTGACGGGCGGACCACGTCTCTTTAATGATGGTGAATCCTTCAGGCCTTTTGTTTTAAGACTGGACATCGCCTCTTGACACTTGGACGGGCGACACAACTTTGCGGCTGAAAAATGCATCGCAGGCGTTTAATAAAGGCCGGACGCAGGTTAGAGACGGGGCGCGACACGCTGCCAGCAGGTGCTCTTAACTTTTTGTCGCTGCTGGTGGAGCAGAAGTGCAAACAGGTCAGGCTCAATCTCTTAGCCGCAGAAAGACATTAAAAGAGGTTTTTCTCAGTTACCTCACCTTTAATAAAATGAAGTCATCTTATATATTAATATATTAATATTACAGCTGGGCTTCTGCTCCTGCGGACGGAGCTCCAGTTAATAGTTACATCAAATCGAATCTCAGATTTTATGAGTGATAAAATGACAATAAAACGGGTCTGGTCAGTCAGGATAATAACTTCATTCAGTACTTTGGCTTGTGTGTTTAAGGTTTCCATGATAAAACTGTAATTTTAGACTCCAAAGTGTGTTAATAACATTAAGTGAGGTAATAGGCAAAGTGCACTGATAATGCAATACCCACAGGACCGCAGTAATAGAAATAATTTATAATGTATCAGCAATAAAATCTTTAATGTTATCTCCATGCAGGCCAGGCACCATATCGGGGGGGTTCAGATTACACACGTCCCCTCCCCTCCCCCTGCCATGGACATAAGCGTTAACCTAAAATAATTAAGAAAATGGTTTTCAGAGAGCAGAGATCCTTTCACAGTTACGGCATAATGACCATCCTATTAACTATTTCCACCCCAATCCACTTACCTTTGATGGATGGAACTTAATTCCAAAGTTAGTAAGTAAGCATTTCTAAAAATAATCATGAGTCGTTTTCATTCATTCTTGGCTTTCTTTCTCCCCCCCCCCCCCAAATAGAACAATTTCTAACTTTTAGCGTTTGCAAAGGGATATTTTCAAAGATGGAGGAACCAGTGTATTTGCAAGACTGGAAATCATTTTATTTTGTGAAATCAGTGGTTTTACAGGTCAGAAACTAATTCCACAAATTGTATCTTTTTTTTTTTTTGAATCATCCCCCAATGAACATTTCCTTGACGATCAAACATTAAACAATTTTGTCGGGTGACTATTTCCTGTGACTAAATTAGGAGTATTTCTGCTGGTAACGCCTTCGAGAAAGAAGGGCACAGTGAAAGGGCTAATCGATGACGTACATACCATGTCGTAGGACAGTAGTTTTCTACTTAAAAGATGCACCCCAATGTTCACTGTAGCATTATTTACAATAGCCCGTATATGGAGCAACCCAGATGTCCACCAATAGATGAATGGATAAAGAAGAAGTGGATAGCCCTGGCCGGCTTGGCTCAGTGGATAGAGCTTCAGCCTGCGGACTGAAGGGTCCCAGGTTGGATTCCGGCCAAGGGCACATGCCCGGGTTGCAGGCTCGATCCCCAGTAGGGGGCGTGCAGGAGGCAGCCGATCAATGGTTCTCTCTCATCACTGATGCTTCTATCTCTCTCTCCTCCCTTCCTCTCTGAAATCAATAAAGAAATATTAAAAAAAAGAGAAATGGATAGTCCTAGAGCAGTGATGGCGAACCTTTTGAGCTCGACGTGCAGGGGGTAGCTGATCAATGATTCTCTCTCATCATTGATGTTTCTATCTCTCTCTCTTTCCTTCCTCCCTGAAATCAATAAAGAAATATTTAAAAAAAGAAAGAAAGAAATGGATAGTCCTAGAGCAGTGATGGTGAACGTTTTGAGTTCGGCGTGTCAGCATTTTGAAAAACCCGAACTTAACTCTGGTGCCGTGTCACAGATAGAAATGTTTTGTTATTTGCAACCCTAGTAAAACAAAGACTTATATTTTTGATATTTATTTTATATATTTAAATGCCATTTAACAAAGAAAAATCAACCAAAAAAGTGAGTTCGCCTGTCACCTCTGACACGCGTGTCATAGGTTCGCCATCACTGTCCTAGAGGGTATTATGCCAAATGAAAGAAATCAGAGAATAACAAGAATTTCTGCATCATTTCACTGATGTGTGGAATCTAAAAACAAACAAACAAAAACTAAACGAATGAACAAACAAAACAAATAGACTCAGAGATATAGAAAAGCTGATAGTTGCCAAAGGGTTGGGTAATGGAGTTATGGGCAAAAAGGTAAAGGGGATTAAGAGGTACAGACTTTGAGTTATAACATAAATAAATCATGGAGCTGTAAAGTACAGAGTAGGAAATACAATCAATACTATCACAATAACGTACGGTGACAGATAGTGGACCTTCTGTGGTGATCACTTTGTAAGATGTATACATGTGAGATCTCACTATGTCGTGAAACTAATATAATATTGTACGTCAACTATCATTGAAAAAGATTTCCATTTCAGGAACAAGAAAATAAAAGTACATTTAGAAATAGTATGGGAAAACTTGATATTCAAATTCTATAAATTCATCCTTTTGTTTTTTTTGAGTCTCTTCTAAATATTCATCTCCTTAACTTTAAAATCAGAAGGCTCCAGAAATTCCATGTTTGGGCATTCAGAGTAATTATAATAATGCATGTCGTCATCATAGCTACCTTTACTGAGTTTACTATGAGCCCAACTTTATTTATTTATTTTTTTCCAACTTTATTTTTAAAATATATTTTTATTGCTATCAGAGAGGAAGGGGGAGAGAGAAAGACAGAAATATCAGTGATGAGAGAGAATGATTGATCAGCTGCCTCCTGCACCATCCCTACCCAACCCAGGCATGTGCCCTGACCGGGAATCGAACCGTGACCTCCCGGTTCATAGGTCGACACTCAACCACTGAGCCACGCTGGCCGGGCACTATGAGCCCAACTTTAAATGGAATTTGAAAGTAATTTAATTGCATAACAACTTGATCGCTATCTCCAGTTTGTCTGAGAAGACACTGAGAGGTCCCGGGCAGGTGGGGCAGGTGTAACGAGACTGACCTGCTCTAGAGTTGAAGTTCTTGACCTCCCATCACACCAACATCCTTTTTTTTTCTTTTTTTTTTTTTTACAGAAATTGTCCTTAAATTCCTTGTGTAAATGGACGTTTGGCTTTACAAATACCTAAAGGGAGCAGAAATAGCCCTCTGAGGTGCCACCCACTTCAGGGAATTCACAGCATCTCTGAATACGAGGTGCCCGTTGATGGCCTCTAAGCGCTGGGGGCCCAGATAGGAGATAGAAGGCTCACGTAGATCCCCGGAAACCAGTTCCATCAACCTTCGTCCCCCGCATCCCTGTACAATGATCTGACTTTCCCAGGGCCTTCACCTTTAGGTACAACCCAAGGGCTGGGGCCTGTCGTGTCTTAGAGGGACATCGGAGACACAAAGCCACTTGCTCAGATGGTTCCGCATTAAATGCACTTCCTGGCCTTGTCACCCTCACATTAGGGAGCCCCCCTTGCAACCCACCACTTGCCCTATATCTAGGAGAGGAGCCTGCCCCTCATTCATTCCTGCAGGCTGAGTGTCTGTGGGGAGGGCGCCCTGGCCAGTCTGTGTATGTAAAACTTTGGTTCTGCGCTCTCCTACCATCCCCTCCCCTCCAGAGAGATGGAGATGGGCCCCTGGGTCCAGGGCCCGAGAACTTGCAGCCCGTCACCACGTCCTCACTGAGGCTGGCTGTCTAAAAAAATATATATTTTATTGATTTTTTTACAGAGAGGAAGGGAGAAGGATAGAGAGTTAGAAACATCGATGAGAAAGAAACATCAATCAGCTGCCTCCTGCATGCCCCCACCTGGGGATGTGCCTGCAACCAAGGTACATGCCCTTGACCAGAATCGAACCTGGGACCCTTCAGTCCGAAGGCCGACGCTCTATCCACTGAGCCAAACCAGCCAGGGCGAGGCTGGCTGTCTATATCGCCCGACAACACAGCCCTTGATCCGTCCCTTCAGGTGGGTCGGACTGGCTCAGAAGAAATAATAATCGTATCTTCTCAGAGCTTCGGGATGTGAAAATAGCCTGGCCGCTCGTTGCCCCGGGCTTTGAGGCCCAGGTAGTGGACAACAAGTCCATTGTCACTTCCTTGGCTGGACAGCGCAGCTCCGAATGCGCAAAGGAATCGCAGATGAAAGGGCGGGTGGCTCCACGCAGCCTTCTCCTCCAGGACGGCTTCACGGCCCCTCCCGGAGGGCCCCATCCATCCCAAAGCGGGTACAGGAGATAAACGTTAAAAATAAATGCCCCCAAAGCCCCGATGACCGCCCCTGCCTCCTCCATCACGTCCGGCCAGCAACGTGTTAAGTGAACTGCGACGCGATGGCGGGGCGGCCGCCGCCACCTGGTTATCAGCGGCGGTAAATGGCAGATAATGGCCCCTCTAGAGAGTTAGGAGATGGCTGGTGTTTGAGCTGCCAGCGTGTTTAGTCCCTTTTATTATATTCACAGCAGTAATCCGAGATGTCCCGGCTCCTGTCATCTGTGTGTAATGCTTATCAACTCCCTGTCAGTGCGGCACCCTCTTGTCAGGGACGATTATGCCTCAAAGTGCAGGGGTGAGGCCTGACGCCACCTTAGGAGGGGAAGGGAAATACGGAGGGCGGAGCGCCTCGCAGCAGGCAAGCTGCGAGCTGACGTCACGGGAGAGGGAAACATCATCGAGTGAAGGGCAGCAGAAGGCAAAGGTTTTTCTTTTTCTTTCCTTAATCCTCACCGGAGGCTTTGTTTACTGATGAGAGAGAGGAAGAGAGAGAGAGAAACGTGGATTTGTTGTTCCAGGTATTTATGCATCCGTCAGTTGATTCTTTCTCTTTTTGGTTAATCCTCACCCGAGGATATTTTTCCATTGATTTTTAGGGAGTAGAAATGGGGGGGTGGGAGAGAAACATCGATGTGAGAGAGACACTCAGATTGGTTGTCTCCTGCACGAGCCCTGACCAGGGCTGGGGATCAACTGAGGTACGTGCTCTTGACAGGAATCGAACCCGGGACCCTTCAGTCCGGAGGCTGATGCTCTATCCACTGAGCCAAATCAGCTAGCCCAGTGGTCAGCAAACTCATTAGTCAACAGAGCCAACTATCAACAGTACAATGATTGAAATTCCTTTTGAGAGCCAAATTTTTTAAACTTAAACTATATAGGTAGGTACATTGTTATTCACTTCATTAGGGTCCTCCTAAGCTGGCCTTTGCTAAAAACGTCCTCAATCTGATGGAGGTATGTTCGCTGAGGTCAACCCTTTCCAACTCTCCCATCCACACTCGTCTATCTGAAACAAGCCTACAAGACGAGTGTGGATGGGAGAGTTGGAAGGGGTCGACCTCAGTGAATGTACCTCAAAACAATGTACCTCCCACCTACGCCGCGTCTCCCGTCGCCTGACCGACTGACACCCCCCACTTCTCCTAACACCACTTCTTCAAAATAGACTCGCCCAGGCCAAAAACCATCTTCTGCACATGGGCCACGAAGTTTCAATTGCACTGTACGTGCGCGCCCGCATGTGGTATTTTGTGGAAGAGCCACACTGCAGGGACCAAAGAGCCGCATGTGGCTCGAGAGCCGCGGTTTGCTCACCACGGTCTATGCTATTCCAGATGAGCCGTAGACATATGGCTCCATTAACATGGGTCTGGAAATACGTAAATCGACCTCACTTTCTTTGCCCTGGCTGGTTTGTGTCAGAGTTGGCGTGGAGGTCAGTGTTTACCTGGTCCTCCCTCTCGCCCCTGGCCCCCTGGCCCTTTCGCAGACGTAATTGTGGCCAGCTGGCTGACCTTTGCCCTTTCCCCCCCAAAAAGGGACAAAGGAATACTTACCCTCCCCCCCTTTCAAAGGCTTTCCCTTTCCCTTTGGACTGGTGGTGCAACCGACCACATCTTTGTCGACTCAGCGCCCAAATTATCTTAATAGCCTGTGGCATCCAAAGGGTGACCTCCACCCTGTTCAGGCTCCTCTGGGGCCTTGAAGCCACACCTGCAGGCATTTAAAACAGTGTCACCAAGCTCTGTGGCCAAGTCCTCGTACCAGCTGGTCAGCGGCATTCAAACACTTCATTCCTCACTGGACACAGCCAGGGCTTGTGAGGAAGAGTTCTTTGTTCTTCACTGTCCAATATTAAAAAGAAATTACCCATCAAACTCTCCTCCCTCCCTCCCTCCATCCCTCCCTCCCTCCTACGTGCAGTATCATAGCATCATAGTCTAATCAAAAGAGCACCTGTAGATTTCAAAACATTGGGTGTCAGCCCAGCACCTAATAGACTCAACCGTCACCTCAAAGCCTCTGTTTTTTTCATCTGTAAAATGAATAGCATTCTCTGTTTGAGGGAAGAGCCAGAGACCATCACAGTGTTAAGAGTCCTGAACTGTATGAATAAAAATCAAGGTAAGGACACAGGGTGTGTGGGTGGCTAGTTTGAGATCCAGGAGTCGGGGAAGGGATGATGAGAATGCGGCATTTGGACAAGAGGCCAAGGAGGGAGGTGGAGGGAGCCATGCAATGATCCGGGCCAAGAGCATCCTAGGCACAAAGGGTAGCCAGTGAGTGAGGCAGGGAGGGAGGTAGTCTGGGCCATGTCCCAGGTGGGCTTAGAACCAAGAGAAAAGTCTTGGATTGGGGTATTCAAAGCCATTAGAGGAATTTTTAAAATCTTTATTGTTGAAAGCATTACATGAGTCCTCCTCCCAGCTCTCCCCCCCCATTAACCTCTTCCAGCCCACTCCTGTCCCCTCCTACCCATGCCCTCACCACTCCATTGTCTGTGACCGTAGGTTATGCATATAGGCATACAAGTTCATTCATAGAGGATTTTTAGCAGAGGGTGGGGGTGACATGATATTTTCTGGGTAAGATGGCCGCCGTGCCGTGTGAACAATCAATTCAGGCGACAGAAAGAGAAGCAGGGAGAGCTGGTTGGAGCTCTGGCAGCCTGCATGTCAAGAGATGACAGGGGAAAAAAAAAAAAAAAGAGATGACAGGGACTCGGATGGGTGTTGGTCATGGCGTCCCAGGAGAATTTGATTCAGAAGGCGGGTGTGAGAGAGGGGAGTGGTGAGCACTACAAGGCTTTTGTCCTGAACAGCTAGTTGGGTGAATGGAGTTTGCCCTTGACTGAGATAGGTACAGCGAAGGGAGGATTGGTGTTAGGGGGTGGACATCACGAGGCTGGTTTCAAATACACTCAATTCGACGTGGTTAACAGGTGCCCGTGTGGACATTCGGAGGAGGAAGCTATATGCACAAGTGCAGGTCAGAGATGGGGCTGGAGAACAAAACTGGGAGGCCTTCATGTGTCTGTACCAAATGCTGCGGGGCCACCCGGTAAGGCAGGCTCAGAACTTGGAGCTGACCAGGAGGGGCTGTCGGTGACTTAGACGTGTTTGAATCGCCATGGAGGGCATAAGGCCCAAAGGACTGTGCTCTAGACAAAACGTGGAGTAGAGACAGCTAGTATGGCCGACCCCATTGAGGAGTTCTGAGACAACAGGAGAACCAGGAAATGATACCCATTCATCAAATGGAAATTTCTATGGTAAAAGTAGGGGATACGGAAATACACCCTAATGTGATAATGACAAGTACAAACGTCTACCAAGATTTTCGGTCATTCTGATCGGATCACAATGAGATGAGAGTAAGGGCCTTTCTCAGGTGCGTGATGTCACCTTGGTTCTGCCCTCACCTTTGTCACACACGTCTGCGCGTTTCCTGTCCATGGGGACTTCCTCTTCCTGCTGTGGCTTGCTGCCTACTTTCTTCTTTACGCGGTAGCTCACAGCTCTGTGTGCGCTGTGAGTTCTCTGTGGCTTTGGAAGTATATGCCCTATTAGGTTTTTATACTTAGTTGATTGGTTAATTTTATATATCTTGTTCATATTTTCTTTATTGATTGTATGAATCAACTCTTCATATCTTAAAACCATCAGGGGCTGGACACACCCTTGGCAGTAGGCAATCCCGCCATTGGTGCAGAACCCACTGATTTTGTGTGCTTCTAGGATTCTCTTATTATTGGATTACTAGAGGCCCGGTGCATGAAATCCGTGCACTCAGGGGGTTCCTCAGCCCAGCCTGTGCCCTCTTGCAGTCCCCGTGGGGAGCAGGCCTAAGCCAGCAGTCGGACATCCTTAGCACTGCCACAGAGGTGGGAGAGGCACCTGCCATCGCCGCTGCACTTGCCAGCTGTGAGCCCGGCTTCTGGCTGAGTGGTGCTCCCCCTGTGGGAGTACACTGACCACCAGGGGGCAGCTCCTGCATTGAGCATCTGCCTCCTGGTGATCAGTGTGCATCATAGCAACTGATTGTTCTGCTGTTCAGTCGATTTGCATATTAGCCTTTTATTATATAGGACTAGAGGCCTGGTGCAGGAAATTTGTGCATGGGGAGGGGGATGAACCTCAGCCTAGGCTGCACCCTCTCACAATCTGTGACTGCTGGCTCCTAACCACTTGCCTGCCTGCCTGCCTGCCTGATTGCCCCTAACTACTCTGCCTGCCAGCCTAATAGCTCCCTAACTGCTTGCTCCCCTGCTGGCCTGATTGATGCCTAACTGCTCCCCTGCTGGCATGATCGTCCCTAACTGCCCTCCCCTGCTGGCCCGATTGCCTCCAACTGCCCTCTTCCACCGGCCTGATCACCCCTAACTGCCTTCCCCTGCAGGGCTGAGGGGACTGGGGGACTCTGGCTGGATGAGATGGAGCTGAGGGGACTAGGCGCTGCCATCTTGTGAGTGTGTGACAGTCAATTAGCATATTCCCTCTTTATTAGATAGGAGGATAGGTCAGTGTTTCCTCCAATCATTGCTCATGATGCTAGCTATCTAGGTATTTCATCTTCCCACCAGGACTCTGATTAGGGAAGGATGGAGGTTCTTACAAGAGGAGGTTCTTGAGGCCACCAAGGTCTTCTTAAGGGAAAGCAGGGGTCTCTGGCTTCTGGATCAACAAAGCATCTGCCATGTTGGAAACTCTTACCTAGTTTCTTAAAATCCTAGATTTAGAAATAATCAAAATGGCTTCACTTTTTTTTCTTTTAAAAAAATATTGTTGAAAGTATTCCATAGGCCCTCCTTTTCCCCCCATTAACCTCTCCCAGCTTGCTCCCACCCCCATCACTACCCCACTGTCTGTGTCCATGGGTTATGCATATACTAGTATGCATACAAGTTCATTGGTTGATCTCTTCCCACCCACCCATCCACCCTCCCCTTCAATTTTATTATTATGGTCTACACGCTTCAGAAATAATAACGTAAACATCTCTACATGAGACTCACTTTGAATCTGGCAGTGCGACTTTAAGTAAGTTCCTTAGCTTCATACAGCCGTAATTTTGAGTTTGCAGAGTGAAAGAAGGAGACTTGGTTTGGAAAGCACTGGCTATAATGAGGAGTTTATAAATAAAGAAATCCAACGCCAGCCCTAAAGCTGCCTCTCCTTCCAATTTTGAATTTGCTGCAAAATTCCTCCTGGGAAGAAGGAATACATTATTTGTGCTCGGGTCAGCCAGGATCTACTTTGATATCTGGCAAGTATCGGTCTTCTAATGAGTATCTATTGACTGGATGAAATTAGGGAAGAACTGTATGTGTGGAGAGTGAAGGTTTTTGTCTGGGCGCCAAACAAGAATAACAACATTGCTTTCCAAAGGGAAAAAAAATCACAAAGAAAAGGTACCATCGTTATGACAAAATGAAGAGGAAGATTTCTCTCTACAGTGGAAAAGAAAGCAAATTAAAAGATTTTTAAAATCTGGGAGAAAGCATTTCATGCAAACATTTAAAATGGAATGGTCTTAATATTTCAGGAAGCCATAAAAATCTGTAGGAATGCCTGATGAGTATGTGGGAAAGGGAATAAAGAGACCAGTCAAGGGAGAATATAAGCAATTAAAATAAAACCCAGATTCACAAGTTACTGAAGAAATGCAAAACCAAACAATGACAGCATTTATTTTTAAACATCGAAGTATGCAACGCTGACAAGGGTTTTGCCGAAACGGATACACTCACATCTTGATGATGAGCTATAAATTAATGTCACTTTTCAGAAATCAACTTGGACTCATGAATCAAAAGCTTATACATTTTGATCCAACAACATCCTTCCTGCATATCTTTGATTTAGGAACTTTCAATCCAGATAAAATTTTATGCATAGAGCTAAAATTATAAACAAAAGGCATCTATAAATTGGAAGAGTATGGAGTCTTTTTGAAAACTTTTTAAAAACAAAGAAAAGCTATTTTTATAACTAGAAAGTGAAAAATACAGATATAATTTTTTTTTTCTAAACGGCCCCCTCATTATGGAAAAGATAATTCAGAGAGTCTTAATGCAACATTTTTCTGTGACTTCTCTCTAGGAATTTCGATTTGCTTACCTGTCTTTTTCTCTGTTTCCCACATTTTTTACCTTAAGGAGAGTCTGCTTTGACTAACTGTCAAATCCAAAAAGAACAATAGCTCACAATATCCTTGCTTCACCTGTGTGAACACATTACAGGCTTTAAAATCCCCCCCATCTTGTCCTTGGTTGCAGGCTCCTCCCCGGCCTGGGCCCTGGTCAGGGCACATGCAGGAGGCAACCAGTCGATGTGTTTCTCTCACATTGATGTTTCTCTCTGTCTCTCCCTCTCTCTTCCACTCTCCCTAAAAATCAATGGGAAAATATCCTTGGGCGAGGATTAAAAAAAACACCCCAAAATTCTCCCATGTTGATTAGGTTCTTCCAGTCCTGAGAGTATGACAAAGGAAGCATTACTTTCTCCATCTTGAGTTAAGGACCACGAAGGTCAACATGTGACGATCACATTGAATGACTGCACCAAGGACATTAGCTAGAATGTGGTAGGACCTCAGTGCTTTTGTCTTGGATTCTAGGTCAGTGCCCCCTCCACTCGGCAAAGCTGTTTCTTTCCCTTTGTGTAAAGTGTGTAATTTCTTGCTTGGAGATGTCAATGTAGGCCAGTGGTCGGCAAACTGCGGCTCGCGAGCCACACGCGGCTCTTTGTCCCCTTCAGTGTGGCTCTGCCACAAAATACCAACTTCTGCGCATGGGGCACGAAGTTTCAATCGCACTGTACATCTGCACCCGCACATGGTATTTTGTGGAAGAGCCACACTCAAGGGGCCAAAGAGCCACGTGTGGCTCGCGAGCCGCAGTTTGCCGACCACTGATGTAGGCGATTTCTGTTGGGCGGGTTATCCGAATCCCCATTCTGGGTTCCAAGTCCACAGGCACGAATTATTCTAGGAGGCTTTCCAGTAACATACTGGGATGAGGTTTTTGGTGACAACACAGTGAATGTGGGGTCTACCTACAGGGCCAGGACCAGGGGTCCTCAAACTACGGCCCGCGGGCCACATGCAAATACAAATATTGTATTTGTTCCCATTTTGTTTTTTTACTTCAAAATAAGATATGTGCAGTGTGCATAGGAATGTGTTCTTAGTTTTTTTTTAAACTATAGTCCGGCCCTCCAATGGTCGGAGGGACAGTGAACTGGCCCCCTGTTTAAAAAGTTTGAGGACCCCTGGCCAGGACGAAATAGAAATAAATGCAGAGGATGCTCCGATTGGCATCCACCCTGGGATCCACGGAGAGGCACTGTGGCAACCTGGAGGAAGGGAACCCACGGAGGGTCAGACACACCTTCTTTATGTCCTCACGACCTGAACATCTGCGTGCTCTACTCTCTCCGAAATTGGGGAAAACTTCTCTTCATCTGGCGCTCGGGAAGGGCATGAGAATTAATCATACTTTTTACCTAAAGTTTCCTCTTGGAAGTAAAAACACCTGTGCACGCAATTAAGCAGAAACGACTGAAAGCAATTGTTTCCACTTGGTCTGGTGGTCTCACGAATACTGTACTTGTGCATGTCCGCTGGGGCCGCTAGCCCTCCCCTCGTGGGATGTATTCCTTTGGGGGAAAATCTAACTGTTGTTACATGATCATCGCATTAGAGAACAGTGCTTGGAAGAGTCATGTAATTCGAAAAAGCTTTTGCCTTATTTTATAATATAAATAAGTATATGGATATATATATATATCTCCAGCAGAAATTCTGAACTTGGGCAATCCTTAGCACTTTCGCTTGAAAAGCTTTTTACAAAATATTAGAGTGTCTCCCTTCCTTCCTTCCTTCCTTCCTTCCTTCCTTCCTTCCTTCCTTCCTTCCTTCCTTCCTTCCTTTCTTTCTTTCAGACACTAGGGAAAACTCTTTTTCACAATAGGGCTAGGGGGTATAAAACCTCACGACTGTCCCACCAGACTGCTTTCCAATTCCAAAAACAATATGAACTCACTTGTCTAGGAGCCTGTTGTTCCCCTGTTCAGAATGCCATCTTCCTTTTACCCCCATGGATCCTCCTCTATCTTTCTTTTTTATATAAATACTAGAGGCCCAGTGCACGAAATTCGTGCACTGGGGGGGGGGGAGCACGGGCGGGGTCCTTCAGCCCCTTGCAATATAGGTCGCCCTTGGGGGATGTCCAACTGCCATGGAGACAGGACAGGCTCCCGCCACCACTGCTATGCTCACCAGCCTTGAGCCTGGCTTCTGGCTGAGCAGTGTTCCCCCTGTGGGAGAACACTGACCACCAGGGGGCAGCTCCTATGTTGAGCATCTACCCCCTGGTGGTCAGTGCACACCAAAGCGACGGATTGTTCTGCCCTTCGGTTGATTTGCATATTAGCCTTTTATTATATAGGATTTGTATTGATTTCAGAGAGGAAGGGAGAGGGAGATAGAAACATCAATGATGAGAGAGAATCATTGATCTGCTGCATCCTGCACGCCCCCAACTGGGGATCGAGCCAGCAACCCGGGCATGTGCCCTGACCAGAATTGAACCTGGGACCCTTCAGTGCACAGGCTGACGCTCTATCTGCTGAGCCAAACTGGCTAGGGCTCCTCTATCTTGTTACAGCACAAGGTTGATGCCTCCCTGTGACCCCCTGATCACCCCTTGACCGCATCTCAAAATACTGAAAGAAGCAGCTCATCTACTGAAATTATTTTGAAGGATTGTAGTTATTTGCACACACAACTGGATATCCCACTGATCATGAATGCTTTGGTGGTTTGGACACTATTCAGGTGTCCCTAGAATGCAATAAACACTCGAAAAATGTTTATTCCATTGAACTGAATGGAAAGGCCCAATATCTCATATTCTGATGGGCTCCTCACATGGTCTGCTCTCATGTAGTATAAGAATATTTTAATATATCAATATATTAAATAAAATAGTTCACAATATGGATATCATTATGAGTAGTTTTTTTCTGTATTCGAAGGGGCCCTGAAATGGAATTTGGTTCAGATATGTACACTTCAAGTAGAAGTGAACATCTTTAGTCTTTAATAGCAAAAGAATGTTTGGTTTTTAAAATGTCTAAAGTCATCAACAAAGAACACCCCCAAACAATGCTTAAGGTGCACACAGTGTTAGTCTGCGCGTCTAAAGGATTATGACCTAATAATAGCGCTCAGTGTTGGCGGACCGTGGAATCACCCCGAAGTTCTATAATATACTAATGCCTGGGCCCCGCCCAGTTGGTCGGAGGTGGGCGGGGTTTTTTAAAAGCTCTCAAGGGGCGTCTAATGTATAGGTTGATCATTTCTGCCATACAGCCAAATAGCTTCCAAATGCCATCCCTACCAAACCTGGAAGCAGAATGTAACCGGCTGCCAATATCCAATAGATACTGACCTGCATTTTATTATGGCGCACAGCTGTTTTATCGCAGGCATGTAAATAAATCACAATTAAAAAAAACCCCCACAACTTTGGGAACAGAGAATTTGAATCAGGGCGCAATGAACTTTCCCCACAAAAATCCAGATATGCATTCTGCTTATAGTTGCAGCAATCCGTGATTCCCATGTGAAAGGTATCAGTCCACTTCCTCCTCCTGTCAATCACTTGTGCCATGCAGCATTCCGGTATGTTGGGTCCCGACCTAACTCCTGGACACGAGCCAAAGACACTAGTAATTGGAATGGCGTAATTATTTAGGCTGTTTCTAATAAGCCTAAACATGTGCTGTTAACATTTCTCACGTGTGTGTAGGCCTCTGGTCTTCAAGTGACCCTCAGCAAGACGTTGTATGGTTTTCTTCAGTGATATTGCAAGAAAGTGCAATTTTTCAATAGGTGAGCTTTTCTCATGGCCATTGGAAACCACCTTGCTTATAGGGCCATCTGATATTATTGATATTACTAGAGGCCTGGTGCACAAAATTCATGCACTCCGGGGAGTCACTCAGCCCAGCCTGCGTCCTTACAGTTTGGGAGACCTAAGCCGGCAGTCGGACATTCTTAGTGCTGCCCCGGAGGCAGGAGAGGCTTCCGCCACCGCCGCTGCACTCGCCAGCTGTGAGCCTGTGGGAGCGCACTGACACCAGGGGACAGCTCCTGCGTTGAATGTCTGCCCTCTAGTGGTCAGTGCGTGTCATAGCGACCGGTTGTTCTGCCGTTCAGTCAATTTGCATATTAGCCTTTTATTATATAGGATTTCTTTAGAATTTTGGTATTTTCCCATGGTAAGTCAAACTCTTACCAAAAAAAATCAAAATTAATTCAACAGAAATTTACTGAGCCAGGTGCAGAGAATTAAAATGGTAGCCATTCTAGACAGCTTTGCTCCCTAACCTTGACCCCACCCGCTCTTACCTATTTCCTCTACTGAAATCTCACAGAGATGATATCTGTGGGGCGACAATCCAAGTTCAGAAAAGAGTCTTTGGGCCTGAACCAAATATGCAGAATAGCAGAAGGTTGGCACTGTCGTTCCCAGCAGCCAGTGCAGAAACCAAACACACACGTGCCTTCATGTTTCGAGTCCAACTTCAAGCAGGTACCAGAGGCAATGAAGTATCCTTGCCCGTCGAGTTTGGATATTTCAAATTTAGCTGCAGAACGGAGTGAGGTGACCTAATCGTACCTCAGCTTTTCACTTGAATTTATCTTGACAAGTGACAGGATGTTGCTTTTTTAGGCCTGGCCCCCTGTTTCATACTTCAGTAATGAGATGCACTGTTGTCAGCTGTGAAATTGCTACCAGCTATTCTTTCTTTGTTTATTATTTCTATTGATTGACTTTAGAGAGAGAGAGAACCATCGATTTGTTGTTCCACTTATTGATACAACCATTGGTTGCTTCTTGTGTGTGCCCTGATGGAGTTCGAACCCACAACTTTGGGGTATTGGGACGATGCTTCAACTGAGCTACCCAGCCAGGGCCCTAACAGCTTTTTTTTTAAAAAATATATTTTTATTGATTTCAGAGAGGAAGGGAGAGGGGGAGAGAGAGAGAGAGAGAGAGAGAGAGAGAGAGAGAGAGAGAGGGATAGAAACATTGATGAGAGAGAGAGTCATTGATCAGCTGCCTCCTGCATGGCTCTCTCAGGGGATCAAGCCCACAACCCGGGCCTGTGCCCTTGGCCAGAATCAAACCTGAGACCCTTCAGTCTGCAGGCTGACGCTCTATCTACTGAGCCAAACCGGCTGGGGCCTAATAGCTTTTCAGTAACAACATATCGGAGGCTTTTGCGGTCCTTAAGGTGACTGCCCGATGTCCTTAACAGGAAGGACAGTGATGTGAGAGCCCCACTCAGGTGTGTGCAAACCCAGGTGTGGGGGTGGCTGGGGATTGATGGCCAAAGCTATCATTTCCTCGTTTCCCAATCCCATGAGCCAGGACAACCCACAAATATGGCCAGAGAAAGTGGGAAAAAGAAAACGTCTCATTGACCCAAGCTGGTTTGGCTCAGTGTATTGAGCATCGGCCTGTGGACTGAAGGGTCCTGGGCTCGATTCCGGTCAAGGGCACATGCCTGGGTTGCAGGCTTGGTTTGACGTGCAGGAGGCAGCCTATCAGTGATTCCCTCTCATCATGGATGATTCTCTCTCTTCCTCTTCTTTCCTCTCTGAAATCAATAAAAATATATTTAAAAATAAAAATAAAAAAATAAAATGTCTCATCACTCATGCACCCTGATTGCGCCTGTGACCTTAGTGTCGGGCTCACTTGCTGGGCACCGCCTCGCCGGGGGTGAGTGAACATAGCTCCCTGCACCCCATTGTGGAAACTTTTTCCTGCGCACGGTGATGTGCTTGGAGTCTCAAAAAATCGCTCTTTGCAAGTAATTTATCATTTTTTTTTCCTCCCGAGAAGAAAACTTTCAAAAGAAACAAAGAAAAGGTAAAGGGCTGTAACGGCAGCATGCTAATTACCCGGCTCAGGCACATCATGTTTTATGTCTTTGTTCATCGGCGAGGCCTTCCAGCCGCCTAATAATTCACGCTCGGACCAGCTTTATCAAGAAGACACTGTGTTTTAGAACCATAAAAGATCATTTAGAGCAGTAACAAATTACTGCTTTTAATAAAATGCTTTTTTCCCCCCCAACTCAATAGGACACTGTAAAAAAAAAATCCCACGTTTGTAGAGAAGGACTCTATAGAAAAGGAACGTTTTTATCTTGGAGGAGATAATACTGGGAACATGATAATGTAGTGGTGACTCAGGGCGCGAAAGGTGGGGTAGAAAGGCTCCTTCTGGCACGTCTGTCGCTGTTGCTTTTCCTTCCACCTGCCTGATCATTCCCTTCAAAGCTCGCCTATGGCCTCCTCTTTGCCAAGCCCCGCTCATTTACCGCTGGGTTCCCCAGATGTCAGCACTTTGCGATTGCTCTTTTCACCCCATCCCCAAGGTGGTCCAATCCATTGGTTTTAAAATCTAGACCCAGAGTCCTGGCCGGTTTGGCTCAGTGGATAGAGCGTCAGCCTGTGGAACAAAGGGTCCCGGGTTCGATGCCGGTCAAGGGCACGTACCTTGATTGCAGGCTCCTCCCCGGCCTGGGCCCTGGTCTGGGCGAGTGCAGGAGGCAACCAATCGATGTGTCTCTCACATGGATGCTTCTCTCTGCCTTTCCCTCTCTCTTCCACTCTCTCTAAAAAATCAATAGAAAAATAGCCTCAGGTGAGGATAAAAAAAATAAAAGTCTATATAATAAAAGCCTAATATGCAAATAGACCAAACTGCAGAATGAACGGCGGAATGACTGGTCGCTATGACATGCAATGACCACCAGGGGGAAGATGCTTAACACAAGAGCTGCTCGCAGCCCACAGGCCCCAGGCCTCAACATGGGTATCAGTGGGGGCCCCCGATCGCCCTGCCGGTTGCCCCACAGATCATGCCTAGGGACCCTACCCATGCACGAATTTCATGCACCGGGCCTCTAGTAAATACAATAAAAAGGGTGCATTTGAACCCTTGATTCCTGGCCACTGCCCCTGACTGCCTGAGTAAGAATCGCTCGAGGCTGAGCCCTGAAATCTGCTTTCACAACCTTCCAGGTGGTGCTGGGTCTGGGAACCTAGGTGGTAACCCACGGGCATCACATATGCTGCCAAAGCACAAAGGGATATGTCCCTTTAGCTCTGACCGCTCCCTTCTGTCCCAGGCATGGCCGTCGGGCTCCCTGACAACGCTCATGTCACTCAGACTCATCACGTGCAAGACGCCCCGAAGTGGTTTGGGCGTTCATTGGCTCATTGGGTGGCTGTCGTCCCCCGCCTGGTAAATAATGCCACACACCCGTCTCTCCGTCGTTTTCTGCATTTACTCACCAAAGCTGAAGACACGCCCCTTTATGCTACGTTTCTCTCTCTGTCCTTAGTTAGGGTTTCTCCTGTGTGTATAACATCATTCGAGGGCCATATAAAATTATCCACTTAAAAATTAGCCTGCTTGCCCTAGTCGGCAAACTGTGGCTCGTGAGCCACATGCGGCTGGCTCTTTGGCCCCTTGAGTGTGGCTCTTCCTAAGCCTTAGGAGTACCCTAATTAAGTTAATAACAATGTACCTACCTATATAGTTTAAGTTTAAAAAATTGGGCTCTCAAAAGAAATTTCAATCATTGTACTGTTGATATTTGGCTCTGTTGACTAATGAGTTTGCCGACCACTGGCCTAGCCGGTTTGGCTCAGTGGATAGAGCATCAGCCTGCGGACTGAAAGGGCACAGGCTGCAGGAGGCAGCCGATCCATGATTCTCTCTCATCGTTGATATTTCTGTCTTTCTCTCCCTCTCCCTTCCTCTCTGAAATCAATAAAAACATATATAAAAAAATTAGCCTGCTATAGGTTGGTTCCCCGGCCCTGGTCCGGGCATGTGCGGGAGGCAACCAATCCATGTGTCTCTCTCCCATCTATGTTTCTCTCTCTCTGTCTCTCCCTCTCTCTTCCACTCTCTCTAAAAATCAGTGGGAAAATATTCTCGGGTGAGGATTAACAAAACCAAACTAAAACGAAACAAAACAAAAACCCACAAACAAAAAACCACCAAGCCCCCTTAGCTCTTTAAGAAAAGAAAAAAAACGTAGCTTGCTATATTTGGTCAAACATTTAATCAGTTCATCCCTAATGCCTTGGCAGGGCCAGACCGAATGGTTTCTAGGACTTTATATGGGACGTTCCCCACCCCCGTCTAAAGCAGTGGTCGGCAAACTCATTAGTCAACAGCCAAATATCAACAGTACAACGATTGAAATTTCTTTTGGGAGCCACATTTTTTAAACGTAAACGATATAGGTAGGTACATTGTTATTCACTTAATGAGGGTCCTCCTAAGGCTTAGGAAGAGCCACACTCAAGGGGCCAAAGAGCTGCATGTGGCTCGTGAGCCGCAGTTTGCTGACCACAGGTCTAATGAAGCAATGAGGAAGGTCAAAGCTCCTAACAGGAAGCGAATGGCCTGCCCCTTCTGGTGTGGGCTGCCTCATCCCCACATCTGGAATTCCCATTCCCCTGCAGATTCAGAACCTAACGCCCAGGACATGGGCTCCCTTCTCCCCGAAAGGACTCAGATAGTATCTGAGCATGAGATGGGCACCCTCGTCCTTGCTCCAAGCTCCTCCCCGCCAGGGAACCTCTCCCTTTCCACTTAAAAAACATATATTTTTATTGATTTCAGAGAGGAGAGAGAGAGAGAGAGAGAGAGAGAGAGAGAGAGAGAGAGAGAGAGAGAGAAACATCAATGATGATAGAGAACCAGAGAGAGAGGCATCAATGATGATAATCGGAGAGAGATAGAGAGAAACATTAGTGATGAGGGAGAATCATGGATCGGCTGCCTCCTGCACGCCCCTCACTGGAGATTGAGCCTACAACCCGGGCACGTGCCCTGACCAGGAATTGAACCGTGACCTCCTGGTTCCTAGGTTGACGCTCAACCACTGAGCCACACTGGCCGGGCTCCCTTTACAATTTCCAAGGACTGCCTTCAGGTTTCCACTGTTTACAGGGAATCTCTGTGACCAGACACCCACCTCCCCACCAGCTCTACAAGGATATTATTGGAATTGAGAAATCTTTTATTCGCTCAACAAAGCTAGGCTTTTAAGACCAAGAACTTAAAAAAAGGGGGGGAAGGCAGTGTGATATGCAAGCTGCTTTGTGCTACGTGGCATTTGGGTCCCCTGCACCCCCCGGGAACAATGCAAGCTATTGATCCCATGGGTGAGAAGCCTCAGGGCGAAGTGATTGACAGGGAAGGGAAAATGCATTGTTTTCACTATCGCCCTCCCTGGCCCCTCGCTGGCCCCCCCTGCCAGACCTTTGCACCTTTGAAAAGCACGTTTGTTCTCAGGGCCGAGCTCCCCACCCCTCCGCCCAAGAAGGAGGGTGCGCCCCCCACCCTCTGCGCTTGTGGGGACCCCCATCCAGGTTGAGAGGACTCGCGTCTTTTCTGGTTCAGGACAGGAATACAGTCCCCGCACTGAACAGCGGTCCTTGTCCCCAGAGGAGGCGGAAGTAGAGGGGCAGGCGGTATCCCCATAGCCTGGGTTTGAGGGGTACCGGACACTCCTCATGTGAGGGTTTGTGTTTGTCCATCTTGCCTTTGCTCCTAAGAATTTTTTAAAAATTTAATTCTTTTTTAAAAAAATATATTTTATTGACTTTTTACAGAGAGGAAGGGAGAGGGATAGAGAGTTAGAAATATCGATGAGAGAGAAACATCGATCAGCTGCCTCCTGCACACTCCCCACTGAGGATATGCCCCCAACCAAAGTACATGCCCTTGACCGGAATGGAACCTGAGACCCTTGAGTCTGCAGGCCGACGCGCTATCCACTGAGCCAAACCGACCTTTAGGGCATAAAATTTAATTCTTTATTTAGAGTATTACACATGTCTCCTTTCCCCCCATTGACCTCTGCACTGCCGTTCCCACCCCCCAGCACATGCCCTCACCCCCCTACTGTCTGTGTCCCTGGGTGATGCTCATATGCCTGCATACACGTCCTTTGGTTGCTCTCTCACGCCCCACTCCCTCCCCTGCCTTCCCTCTGAGGTTGGACGGTCGCTGGATCTATTTTTGTTCATCAGTTTGTGCTGTTCGTTAAATTCCACAAATGAGTGAGATCCTGTGATAGTTCTCTTTCCCCGACTGGCCTATTTCGCTCAGCACAACGCTCTCCAGGTCCATTCCTATTGGCCGTAACTAGAAAAGGGAAGTGGCAATTGGGATTAGAGAAGGGGAAAGCAGAGAGGTAGACGGTGGAGGTGAAGCCAGCTGGGTTTTGGTTTTGTTTCAGTTTTGTCTTGTTTTGCAAAGAAGCCTTAGGAAAATTAAGGGTAAGGGGAGGGGGGGAAACTTTGAATGTTCTATTACTGCCTGTTAAGGAAGGAGTTGAGGTATACTTTTCCGTTATGGGCTGATACAAAGTAATTTGTCATAAAGTTATCATGAGTAGAATTGCGTTCATATAAGTTTGTTCTCTCTGTCACACACACACACACACACACACACATACTCTCTCTCTCTCTCTCTCACACACACACACACATTTATAAATTTGGGGAATTGAAATTCAAAATATGTTGCACAATTTGATATAAGAAGGCACACAAAATTTATCAGCATTCTGTTAAAAATAAATGAAGTAAGATTCTGCAAATATTTCAAGCAGTTGATGATACGATTTATTGTAATGTATTTGTTTGAGAAGATTTATAGCCTAGTATAGATAGTTTATGGCATAAACTACCCAGATACATTTTTACCCTTTCCCTTTTTTTTGTTCATTTTTAAATTCTTTATTTTTATGGGTTTATTCATTCATTCATTCATTCATTCATTTTGCTTTTATATTTATTTTTCATTTTTCAGTTGCAGCTGACATACAGTATACATTAGCTTTGGGTGTACACGCCAGTGAATGGACATTCGATGACACACTGAGGGATCATCCCGCTAAATCCGTACCCATCTGACACCATTCACAGCTGTGTCTTCTGTGCATTCTTAGATCAGCACAGTCCGTGTCAGAGCTGTGCCATGTGTGAGGGGCCAAGTTCAACAACACAACCTCATTCAGAAGAAACTGTTTTCCTCACAGGGGATCCGCAGATGAAGGACTTGGAAACGCTTTGTCAGATCCCCTCTCCTCCACGATCCATGTACTTTAGACTCAAGTACCATGTTTCTCTAAAACAGTCTCCTTTCTCTCTTCATCTTCTCCATCCAACAGAATCCTCCTTTCCCCATCTTCCTCCTCCTGCAGCTCTCATTACTTTACAGCGTATGGTCCGAGGTGTTTTCCGTTCTTTCCCCCAGAGTTTGTTGTTGTTATTGTGGTTTTGTCTTCTTCCGTCTCTAGATTTTACATCATAAAAATTCAGAGAGCCCTAACCGGTTTGGCTCAGTGAATGGAGCGTTGGCCTGTGGACTGAAAGGTCCCGGGTTCGATTCCGGTCAAGGGCATGTACCTTGGTTGCAGGCACATCCCCAATAGGGAGTGTGCAAGAGGCAGCTGATCGATGTTTCTCTCTCATCGATGTTTCTAACTCTCTATCCCTCTCCCTTCCTCTCTGTAAAAAAAAAAAAAAATCAATAAAATATATTTAAAAAAAAATTCAAAGAGTGGAGGAACCTTGACAGTAATCTTCTGTGTTGTACCTGTCACTGCATAGACCCCCGTGCTCACAGGGACCAGGACATAGCAGACCTTCGACAAGGGGCCAAGAGGAGGGATGCAGAGAGAGGCAAGCGGCAGCCAGTGGAAAGGAGACCTGAGTCAGTTTATGAATTTTTAAAAATATTTTTGCTTGGAAATTTCACAAAAGAAAATTCAAACATGAACAGTTCCCGCCTGGTGGATTGTTATCTAGAGTAACATCACATTAATGTGGATGGAATATTGTT
The DNA here is from genome assembly GCA_036010255.1 of Myotis pilosus. Lineage (NCBI taxonomy): Eukaryota > Metazoa > Chordata > Mammalia > Chiroptera > Vespertilionidae > Myotis > Myotis pilosus. The sequence continues at coordinate 6,428,483 of JASKON010000031.1, read as the reverse complement.
AAGTCCATATGCGGTTAACGGCATAGTGACACACCCTTGATTGCAAAATAACAGGGAATATGGCAGAAGGTCAGTCCGCACCAGGGATTTTTATTTTATCTGGGGTTTTTGGCAATTTAGTTGCTCTAGAATCTTTTCTCTTTAATATGTTTTTATTGATTTCCAAGAGGAAGAGAGAGGGAGAAAGAGAGAAACATCAATGATGAGAGAGAATCACTGATCAGCTGCCTCCTGCACACCCCACACTGGGATCAAGCCAGCGACCTGGGCATGTGCCCTTGACCGGAATCAAACCCGGGACCCTTCAGTCTGCAGGACGACACCCTATCCACTGGGCCACACTGGCCAGGGTTAGAATCTTTCCATTAGTCCCTCCATCGATGCGTGTTCCAAACATCAAGGGGGCTGTGTACTTTGCATTTCTCCAAGTTAGCACGATGGTAAAGATTATTTGGCTTTTGCAGATGTTTAAAGACACCATGCCAAAGAAAACATTCTCAAGTGGTTCCCCAAGAAATGTCACTTCCGTGTCTCGCCAAGAGAGGATGCATCGCCTTCTCTCCATAAACATCTCCTGGGAACACTTTGCAGGGAGGCATTTTTAAATAACGATGTTTGTAGCTGCTGGTCTTCAATAATTTTGAAATGGACGGAAAATGAATTGGGGGTGCTTTCCCTCTCAAAGCAACTTCTCCTCGTTGGCATGCATGGACTCGGAGGATGAGAACGGGAGAACGTTACCCTTGCGTTGGGCGGAAACGGTTAAAACCATTTCTGTGAACTCTGTATCCATCATCCCGGAGAGATACTCATAAATCATAGGTTCCCCTAACTCCTGAAAACTCCCCCAGTTCATTGTTATGCTCGCTTGTTTGTGGCAATTATACCGTGTTTATATTTACATAATAATTGGATTTCCTATTAAATGAAACAAAAAACACCCTCAAAAGCGCGAGTCGCGGAGCCATCAGGCAGCTATGCAACCTGAACAATGCCCATTCATTTGTGGCTACAATGGAAACTTCATCTTGTTCAAACCGGCGTAGATGTTGGCCGATAATTCTCCGCAGTGAATGCAAGGTATACAGCCAGGCTCTGGAAGGTTCCAAGAAAGAGAGACACACGGATTGCCTTTGGTAACAGGTGTTTATTGCAAGGAGACACCAAGATGTAATTCAGCAAGGAATGTTGTCTCCTAGCTCCTCTGGGCTTTGCTGCTTCAAAGAATCAGAAGTACTGCAAGCGTCATGGAACGGGAAAAAGATTTCATGTAAAAATACATAGCTGGGTCCTAGCCGGTTTGGCTCAGTGGATAGAGCGTCGGCCTGCGAACCAAAGGGTCCCGGGTTCGATTCCGGTCAAGGGCATGTACCTTGGTTGCAGGCGCCTCCCCGGCCCAGGCCCTGGTCAGGGTGCGTTTAGGAGGCAGCCAATCGATGTGTCTCTCTCACATCGATGTTTCTCTCTGTCTTTCCCCTCTCTCTTCCACTCTCTCTAAAAATCAGTGGAAATATATCCTCGGGTGAGGATTAAAAAAATAACAGTAATAAAAAAGGAAAATAGCTCAGGGTGCTGATGTACTGGTTGCTAGGTACAAGGTTTGATTTCTGTTAAGACATGGAGCTCAAGAAGGAGCAAAGGATACAGGGTCGTACTGGTGTGGGCTCAGCAATGACCTTGATTGAAACAATTCTCCCAGAGCTCATGGGAGCCAGCTTCATAAACCAAATAAAGAAAAAACTAATTAAACAAATAAACAAACAGCTCCTGACTTATGTGGGGGAGGGAAATCAGTATATGGAGTTGCTAGAGCCGTGGTTCTCAACCTGTGGGTCGCGACCCCTTTGGCGGTCGAACGACCCTTTCACAGGGGTCGCCGAAGACATCCTACATATCAGATATTTACATGACAATTCATCACAGTAGCAACATGACAGTTATGAAGTAGCCACGAAAATAATTTTATGGTTGGGTCACAACATGAGGAACTGTATCTAAAGGGCCAGAAGGTTGAGAACCACTGGGCTAGAGTCTATAATTTAAATGTTCAGTTTTCAACAATAAAGAAACAGGGAAGTATGACACACGGAAGAAAGAAAAAGTACATCAGGCCCGGCCGGCGTGGCTCAGTGGTTGAGCATCGACCTATGAACCAGGAGGTCACAGTTCGATTCCCGGTCAGGGCACATGCCTGGGTTGCAGGCTCGATCCCCAGTGTGGGGCCTGCAGGAGGCAGCCGATCCATGATTCTCTCTCATCATGGATGTTTCTCTCTCTCTCTTCTCCCTCTCCCCTTCCTCTCTGAAATCAATAAAGATATATTTAAAAAATAAAATCAAAAATAGGAATGAGTATTCTGTAAGTACAGTTTTAATATTAGTCCACAGTCTCTGACACTCCTTTTAAAAAAAATTACTAATGTGAGATGCGTCGTACCAAGTAGATTTCCATGTCATCATTGCGCTGCTGAAATTTTGTAGTTTCCAATAAACTCTACAGAATCAGTGCCATGTATGAAAAGAAAACAATTTTACTATCAGCTATTAGAAAGGTATCTTAGACACACTCTAGTGTATGTTTTACGTATGTTTTCCCCTTAATTAGGGAACGTGTTTAAGTTATTCATTTGATGGGAGGGAGGGAGATAGGAGAAACAAATGAAAATATTCCTTTTACTCTTTCTCTTTCCTCAAGCTGAGAACGAAAACGCTGAGAAGAAAAACGGCTGCCCTTAAAAGTTTTAGTGCAGAAATCTATAAACAATGCAATTATCTTTCCAAGGTGACTGCCCTTTAATGCTGGGTTCTGTCCCTTTAATGGTGGGTTCTGGACGCAATAATGGAAACGCTACAGCTTATCCATTATTTTCTAAAAAGCAGTCGAAAGGAGAAGTCAAGGGAAACACTGCAACACAAAAGTTACCGAAAAAAAAAAAAAAAAAGAAGAAGACAGATTATGTCCAAATATCTCCAAATGTATTGATAGTCATCGGGCCGATCATAATAATTAAAAAAAGCATTCTGTGCCTAGTTCCAGAAATTCCCCATCTCCATTATTTGCTGGAAGAGCCATCTAAAAAGCACTTGAAGTTGATGATGTCTGTTGTCTGCGCTCTTGAAAAACATCCTCTCCAAACAGGGGGAAAAGGTTAGAAATGATTTGCGCTGCATTGATCAATTTATCCGAAGTTGTCTTTCGACACATTGTATTAATGGAACTTCATTTTCTTTCATTCCGTCTGTGGCCAATTTTTTCTGTTGTCTCTTAAAATGATCAATGATCGCGTCTCGCCATCTTTGCACAAAACAAGATGATTTCCCCCCGTAAACTTTCAAAAAAGACTTTATTATTTTGTTGTAATGGATTTCTGTCCCCCTCTCCCCTGCTTGCCACCCCCTGCCGCGAGTTTTCTAATGCCTGCCTATTCTTTTATATTTCTTTGTAGTTGTGACTTCAATGCCTTGGGTTTCGTTTTTTCTTTTTCTTTTTTTTTTTTCATCGTTCTGGGAGCCACGAAGTCTGTAGGGAGGGCAGCCTCTCTTCTCTTTCAGCGGCCCTGGGCGGGGAGACCTCACTGTTGCAATGTGAAAACACAGTCAAAACCAGCATCTGGCCCTGGCTGGTGTGGCTCACTGGATAGAGCGTCAGCCTGCGGACTGAAGGGTCCCCGGTTCGATTTGGGTCAAGGGCACGTGCCCGGGTTGCGGGCTGGATCCCCAGTAGGGGGCGTGCAGGAGGCAGCCGATCCATGATTCTCATCATTGATGTTTCTCTCTCTTTCTCCCTCTCCCTTCCTCTCTGAAATCAATAAAAATATATTAAAAAAAACAAAAACACTAAAAACCCAGCCTCTAGAAGACCAGAAGTGCATTTTGACAGGGGCACAGTGGACCACATCTTTCCTGTTCCTTAGCAATGAACGCTGGCTGCTTTCCCCAAGGCCAGGTGGGAACAGCGATTCTCTTTCTATGCAGGGAGGGTACGAAGGGGTCGAGTAGCCCTCATTCTCCATTTGTTCTTTGTTTTTTTGACATTTAAAGTCTATTTCTTCGAATGTAAATGCATCTTTCTGGCTGATGCAAACATTCTTTTTGTTGTTGGAATAGTTGTTTGTTTGCTTGGTTTGTTTTTATTGCAATGGGAAATATGAGCCCCAGCCGGTTTGGCTCAGTGGGTAGAGCGTCAGCCTGTGGACTGAAGGGTCCCGGGTTCGATTCCGGTCAAGGGCACATGCCCTGGTTGTGGGCTCAGTCCTCAATAGGGGGGCGTGCAGAGGCAGCTGATCAACGATTCCATTCTCATCATTGATGTTTCTATCTCCCTCTCTCTTCCTCTCTGAAATCAATAAAAATATATTTAAAAAGAAAAGAAAATATGAAAAGCCAACCTAATAGAACTCAGTGTATCTACCAGTCTCGCTAATGCATGCTGATCCCTGGTTCCTCCGACCCCTCCCCTGCCTCCTCGTACTTACCCCCACAATCCCATCTCGGCCGAGCACATACCCAGCCGACTGACATAGGACGGAGTAGCCACGCCTGGAGAGAACCCGTATATTCATGAAGTAAGGGCTTTTGCTAGACATTGAATAGCAAATAGCAGTGGAAGCCATGTGATGCATACTAACTTCTCCCAACCCCCAACCCCTCCAAAAAATATTAACATGGTGAGAACCTTCAGTACTTCGGCAATGCCTATCCTCAGCACAGGTGGTATCGATGGCCATACCCTGACCATAGCCTATTCTTTTCTTCCCTCTTACAGACTCGAAAACACCCTCAGAACCTATTTCCGGGGGGAAATAGAAAAACAGTATAGGTGCATCTTCCCATTGATTTTTCGAGAGAGTGGAAGGGAGGGGGAGTGACAGAGAGAGAGAGAGAGAGAGAGAGAGAGAGAGAGAGAGAGAGAAACATCGATGTGAGAGAGACACATCCATTGGTAGCCTCCCCCACGTGTCCTGACCGGGACTGGGAATAGAGCCTGCAATCGAGGTACGTGCCCTTGACCGGAATCAAACCCTCGACCCTTCAGTCCATGGGCCGATGCTCTATTCATTGAGCCAAACCGGCTAGGGCTGCATACATTTCCTTGCATGGTCGTTCTAGCAAAAACAGAGTAAAATTCCGATTCCCTGAATTCTGGATCCATTTATTAAACTACTGACTCAGGGCACCGAGTGAACCGTGATTGGCTTAGGATCAGTTATAAATCAGGTTGTAACAGGGAGGGTCTAGGGCAGCGTGTCCAGGCCGGACATCTGGATATAACCCTACCTTCCCCCCTTCTATTCAACCCACAAAATAATTAGTCACCAAGCACTGCAGGATCGATTTCCTAAGCATCTCCTATGCATCACCTTGTCTACTCCTTTCGCCATTGTCTCCATTCAGACTTGCAGTGTCGCTCACTGGATGGCTGGGCTACCTCCCACCCTGACTCATTTTCTCTCGCAAGGCCCTTAAAATAACCCCACACACTGGGCCAGAGGAAGCTTTCCAGACCAGCGGTCGCCACCCGGTGGTCCGCGGACACTGGTGGTCCGTGAGGTCCGAAAGGTTGGCGACCGCCATGAACTGCAGATCCGACCCTGACATTGTGTTCCTCAGGCTCCTGGAAACGCCCCTTGGTTTCAGGGGCATCGCTGTGTCCCCCCTGGAGCCCTCTGGCCTCGTCTGCAGCCCCGCCCACATGCACAGGACCCTGAAGAAATAGGAACTCTGGCCCTGGCTGGTGTGGCTCAGTGGATAGAGCGTCGGCCTGCGGACTGAAGGGTCCTGGGTTCGATTCCACTCAAGGGCACATGCCTGGGTTGTGGACTCCATTCCCAGTGTGGGGCGTGCAGGAGGCAGCCGATCCATGGTTCTCTCTCCTCATTGATGTTTCTCTCTCTCTCTCCCTCTCCCTTCCTCTCTGAAATCAATACAAAAGTATTTTTTTAAAAATAAAGAAATGGGAACTCTATGCTCATCCTTCTGTTCACTCCTCTGAGCTTCCACGTGTTCTGTTCCTCTCAACAGGAAGGCCCTTCCTCTCATTTTCATGGAGCAGTTCTCTCCTTATTCTCCAAAGCCAAACAACAGCGAAAACAAAACCATGAATCTTATTCAATCTCCCCTTGACTCCCGGGTGAATGAGGATCGCTGTAACCATCCTAGTGACCCGAGTCAAGAATATTCTGCCCTGAGAATTTTCCCTTCTGCCCCCTAGGAGTCATCCCCCCCGAAAAGGAGGGGCTACTCTTTGCACAGTCGAGAGAGCAAAACAGAGTAAAATGCTAACACAGCGTTGAAATGGCAATAGAAATAAAAAGGATGCTTTGGAAGCCTGCAGATGCAATAGCCCAGAATGGAACCCAAGAAACTGGACTGGCCAGGTTAATTTCTGGGAGTCTTTGTGCTTCCTGCCTGATCTCTCCTCCCTCAGAGATGTCCATGCAATTAGCATTTCCGAGGCCCTAAGGATTCTGCATAAGAGCCCCCTGCATAGCTTTGTTTTAAACCGGAGTTTCTGAGACCTGCGGGGTCCACTGAAATAAATTTTTTTACTTAATACTTTTAAACATCTGCTGGAACAATGTCCCAAAGGGGTGTATTTTAGGAAACGCTAAACAACTCAATTAAAAATACACTGTTTAGATTCTTGGGGGGTTGAGAGAGGTTAATTGCTTTCTGCCAGAGCCCACACTGCCAGCAAAGGGCAGAGGCGGATGAAAATGCAGAGACTTCAGACCCAAAGGCCAGACCTGTACCTTTCCCTGCCCTGGGCCTGGGTTTCCTCATCTGTAGGATTTGAAGATGAGAGCTTGTAGCATGGGAGACAGCGAGCAATACCCACACTCGCCCTGTCAGTCTTTTTGTGGTTGTTGTTAATCCTCACCTGAAGATATTTTTTTAGGGAGAGTGGAAGAGAGAGGGAAAGACAGAGAGAAACATCGATGTGAGAGAAACACATGGATGGGTTGCCTCCTGCCCGAGCCCTGACCAGGGCCTGGGCCGGGGAGGAGCCTGCAACCAAGGTACGTGCCCTTGACTGGAATCGAACCCAGGACTCTCGGTCCACAGGCCGATGCTCTAGCCCAGTGGGTTCTCAACCTTCCTAATGCCGCAACCCTTTCATACAGTTCCTCATGTTGGGTTGACCCCCAACCATAACATTATTTTTGTTGCTACTTCATCACTGTCATGTTGCTACTGTTATGAATCATCATGTAAATATCTGATATGCAGGATGTATTTTCATGGTTACAAATTGAACATAAAGCATAGTGATTAATCACAAAAACAATATGTAATTATATACTCAATATGGGTTTTCCAATGGTCTTAGGCGACCCCTGTGAAAGGGTCGTTCGACCCCCAAAGGGGTCGCGACCCACAGGTTGAGAACCGCTGCTCTAGCCACTGAGCCACACCAGCTAGGGCTCTCCCTGTGTGTCTCGAGGTGGCTTAAACTCTCTGAGCTTCAAGGTCTTTGTAAAATCAGAATGATAATACCCGGACTGAAATGAGAATGAAACAAAATAACTTCCTATAAGAAACAACAAAAAAAAACTCAGCCCTTTTCTTCCCATTTTTAATAGAAAACATAGCCAGCGACAATAGAGATGCTTTCCACTGCTGTGTGGATTGAGCTCCTGTGATTGCTCAGCTATCCTCTGTGTGTACAAGGTCAGCCCTTATTCGTCCGCTTCGGGTTTCTGTCAGTACGTACCAGGCTTGGCACCCAGAGAAGGGCATTCATTAAGGGCCCACCTCACCCCTGGAAAGAGAAGCATCATTTTAATCTTAGTGTCTGATGTCCTGATGAATCCGGAGACCAGGGGTCATTTATGATACCATGTGCCTGATAGCTGTGCTGCGAAACAGGTTCTCTGAAGATGTTCTTTTACTTAATCTCCATACACCTCTAAGAGGAAAATATTATTATGCCCGTTGGAGCAGAACTTTGGAGAGTTTATGAAGTGGTGGAATTGCGTCCAAGTTAAGTCTCTCCCCTCTGTGTTTGCCGCCTGGACATTGCTTCCTTGTGGCTGAAAAGGTGCTCACGGACCAAGGAGCCGTGGGGGCTGATGGCTCTGTTTTAGTTTATCTCTCGGAGATTATAACGCATCGGTGGTGCCTCCAAAGCGTCTCCATTAGGATTTGGGAAGTACGGTGTTTTTCTTTACACTCTCAGGTACTCAGGCAGTTCCCAAATCTCTTTTTGAGAAAAATAAGAACCATATCAGGTTTGATATGGAAATGGAACAGTAAAAAAAAAAAAAAAAAAAAGTACACCGTGGAATACTATGCAGCAGTGAAAAAGAAGAACCTCTTACCCTCTGAGACAGCATGGAGGGACCTGGAGAGTATCACGCTAAGTGAAATAAGTCAGTCAGAGAAAGACAAGTATCCCATGTTCTCACTCATGTGGAATCTCAGTAACAAAATAAACTGATGAATGGAGTGGATTCAGAGATATGGAATGATGAACTGAACACTGCCTCTGTGCCATTCATTCCTTCTTCGCCGACTCCGTCCACACCTTTGGGGACCCCTGGACCCGCTGGGGCTGGACCCCAGCAGGGCATAGAATGTGTAGTATTAATAGCTTGCATGTTGGTAGAATTGTTGGTACATTCAAGTCTATAATTGCCTCATTAGATTTTTTATTCACGTCCTAACTTTCCATAGCATGCCGTCTTGAAAGTTTTTGTTTTTTTTATACCTTCTTCTCTTCCTTCTTCCTCTCCTTCTTCCTTTCTGATTTTTCCTTCATCTTCATCTAGGATATACGGGATCAGCAAGTAGCTTACCATCTACGTAGGGTGGCAAACAAACAAGGCCAACTCTGACACGATGAATACTGTTATTCCAGAAAAACAGAAAGTGATGAAAATAGGAAATAAGGATGAGGGGTAGAAGAATGTCGTTATAATTAAAGTGGCATTCTTGCCTGGCCGGTGTGGCTCAGTGGTTGAGCATCTGTCTACCTAGGAACCAGGAGGTCACGGTTCGATTCCTGGTCAGTGCATATGCCCGGGTTGCAGGCTTGATCCCCAGTGTGGGGTGTGCAGGAGGCGGCCGATCAATGATTCTCTCTCATCATGGATGTTTCTATCTCTCTCTCCCTCTCCCTCTCCCTTCTCCGAAATCAATAAAAAAATACATATTTTAAAAAGTGGCATTGTTGAGATTGGTAGGCTAGTTTTTGCAAGAGGACTGTAGGCATTCCTTGGATGGTTACTGCATTTTTATATTCAATAATCCGTGGGATCTGGTAGAAAGCAAAGTGCCCAGAAGGGCAGTGCACTCAATATGGGAATGGAGGGAAGGATCGCCTGGTAATACAATATCTAGCTTTCCAAGCAGAACTGACTCGGGCCCGTGTAATGCTAAGCAAGCCATCGATCCAAAGTTCTGATTTCTCAAGCCTCTTACGGAGAACATGACCAAGACACGAGAAAGTGCGAAAGCCGAAGGGAGACCTGCTGATGAGAAACAAATGATTCTGCCATTAGCATTGATCGTTCATTGATTAAAAAGAGAGTAAATCCAACCCTACACAATGAGTTCAGACAAGAGACACATTGACTCCCGGCTGCCTAGTGTCTGTTTTAATCTTGTCCTGCGAGGTGTTTTCCCAGGAACGGGTATGCTGGCCAGGAGCTGGGGCCCTTGGAGCATAAAGGGCGATTCATGTGAAGAATCTAGACGTGAAAAATACAGACTAGGGTTTCTTTAGACGCGGCAAGAGCGGAGCTCTCTTCATTGTGCAACTATATTAGTTATTAGATGCACACCGGGCCATGTACCTAAATAGTTGTCTCTGGAAACTTCATTGTGGCCAGGAACCAAATTCCTAATGTGGTTTTGTGACTGGGGGAGGGGGGTCATTGTTGATAATGCCATGCAGAGCTAAAGAATGGCATCTTTGATGTCTTCAGGTACAATGGGTGCAACAGTCGGGGGAGACTACCAGTGGTTTCCTGAAACCACTTTCTGTCTCCTTAGCAACCTCAACTTTAACCTTTCATTGAGGTTAGAGATTAAATCCAGTGTGCCTGAAATCGCCAGTTATAGTTTGGAACAGGATTCATCACCGCAAACCCCAGTTTTTAACAAATTGACACTCACGCCTGAACTCAAGTAGCAGGTCAACATAGTCATCCCCACATTCCTGGTTCCTGGTCGTCAGCTGACCTGCAGATCTTCCCCGGGTATTTAGTTGCATTTTTTGACTCTTACTGTGAAATAGTTAGGTCCCCTCCCTATGACGATGTCCTTACTCTGTATCACTCATCAAGGTTGGACTTCCTTGAGTGAGCCCTAAATATTACAATGGCCAAAACATTTGTGGCAGGAAGGGACATGAGATGGTGTCGCTCATTCTTTTCTCTTTCTCTTTTTTAATTGGTTTCAGGGAGGAAGGAGAGAGAGAGAGAGAGAGAGAGAGAGAGAGAGAGAGAGAGATCAATGATGAGATAGAACCATTGATCGGCTGCCTCCTGCACACCCCACACTGGTTCATAGGTCAATGCTCAACCACTGAGTCATGTGGCCCGGCTGTCACTCATTCTTTTTTGAAAATATATTTTAAACATATTTTTTTACAGAGAGGAAGGGAGAGGGATAGAGAGTTAGAAACATCGATGAGAGAGAAACATTGATCAGCTGCCTCCTGCACACTCCACTGGGGATGTGCCCGCAACCAAGGTACATGCCCTTGGCCGGAATTGAATCTGGGACCCTTGAGTCCGCAGGCCGACGCTCTATCCACTGAGCCAAACCGGTCAGGGCTGTCACTCATTCTTTTTTTTTTTTTTTTAAATATATTTTATTGTTTTTTTATAGAGAGGAAGGGAGAGAGATAGAGAGCCAGAAACATCAATGAGAGAGAAACATCGATCAGCTGCCTCCTGCACACTCCCCACTGGGGATGTGCCCGCAACCAAGGTACATGCCCTTGGCTGGAATCGAACCTGGGACCTTTCAGTCCGCAGGCCGACGCTCTATCCACTGAGCCAAATCGGTCAGGGCTGTCACTCATTCTTTAAGGAACTTTTCCCCACCGTGTGCTGAGCATTTGACCCAACTGGTGGAAGGGCTCAGCAAATTCCTCGTTACAAAATAATTCAGGACACTTACCACCAGGCTTTGGACTCGAAGCAAAATTGTCGTAAGCACCTCCTCATGGGAAAGAAAAGTTGTCTATGTCCCCTGCTCCCGCGGGTGGGAAAACAGGTGACACGCGGGACGTGCGTATGAGAATTTGTCTCTGTTACCGGGGTTCTGACGCTGTGGGCACCTGAGCTGTTCCTCTCATTCCCAAACTGGCCGGTGTCTGCTGCTGATTGGCAGGGAGCAGATTGGACTCGCCTGACCTGAAGTCTAATGAATGCCACGGAGCGAAAATAATCTGGAGACACTTGAAAAAAGGAAGCAGAATTAAAAAAAAAACTCCCTTCAAGAAATCTAAGCCTTTTATTCTCCCCTCCTCAGCCTCACTTGAAGCCAACTGAGCTCCCCACACATTCTGATCTCTGAGCTTCTCCCCCGCACCCAGGCAGGGGCGTCTGTGGTCTGTGGTGGTGACAACTGATTCATGAGTTCATTTGCATATCCCCAGTGCCAGCCGCAGACAGGCAGCCCTGGCAAATGGGCGGGGGGGCAGGGGAGTGCCTGTCAGAAACAGCTGTCCATGCGCGGAGCTGGTGGAGGACCAGGAGCTGTTTGAAAATGCCTAGGTGGTAGAATTTAATTGGAGTAGCAACTGTTCAGAATTAAGATTAAAAGGACCAGTCAGTCAGTGAGGACTTGGTGACACCTTAAGAATAACGTTTTGCGTTTGATTAATGCGGCGCCACGTTGCACATCCCTCTCCTTGGCCAACAGGGCCCGTTTGCTGGTGGGTGATGCAGTGGGTATATCTAACGTTGAGAGCTCAAGGGTTCCCAAGGTTAGGGTTAGCCTACTCTCTAGGCTGAGACCCTTGTTGCTTTTCATTTTTAAAATATATTTTTATTGATTTCAGAGAGGAAGGGAGAGGGTGGGAGAGATAGAAACATCAATGATGAGAGAGAATCATGGATCGGCTGCCTCCTGCACACCCCACACGGGATGGAGCCCGAAACCTGGATTTGAACCGTGATCTCCTGGTTCATAGGTTGATGCTCAACCACTGAGCCACGCTGGCCGGGCGACCCTTGTTGCTCTAAGAAAGAAGGGTTTTGCCCTAACTGGTTTGACTCAGTGGATAGAGCATCGGCCTGCAGGCTCAAGGGTCCCAGGTTCGATTCCGATCAAGGGCATGTACCTTGGTTGCGGGCACATACCGAGTGGGGAGTGTACAGGAGGCAGCTGATCGATGTTTCTCTTATCGATGTTTCTAACTTTCTGTTCCTCTTTCTTCCTCTCTGTAAAAAATCAATAAAATACATTAAAAAAAAGTAGGTTTTTAATAGGAAGCACATAAAGACGGAATAGGGCGGAGCATAGTGGGTCCGCAGGAAGCAAGGTTGGCAGATTTGGAGACAGACGTTTCTCTTTCTCCAAACTGAGTGAGGCTCAGCCAAGAGCCACCCGACTCAATCCTTGAGGCATCGTCACTGGACACAGGAATCCCCAAAGCACATTTGCTTCGCCCTGAGCTGGGGAGAAAAGGGATCTGGTCTCCACGGCCCGTTCGACCCTCGGCTCCCCTCCTGAGTTTGCCAAAAAGGGTGTCAGATGTTGCTGATTCCGAAGTGATGGCGAGGAGCGGGCTTGTGATGGGGAGCCCAGTGTGGTTTCCCGAATCCACGTTTTGTCTGCCTTAACCTCCCGTTAAGATTGGAGAATAAGTCCAGTGTGCCTGAAATCGCCTGTTAGAATTTGGACCCGGATGCTTAGCTGCAAACCCCAATGTTTCACTCTTTGATGTTCACCATTGAACTCAAATATCAGGTCAGCATACTCATAGATTGGAGAGGGCATGCCTCCCTTGCAAGCATTCATTTCAAAGTCAGGTTGAAAGGAACCCCACTGAATTCCATTGATAATGAGAGCAATTGTACCATATGGTTAGATACAGTTTTTTCTCCAGTAAATCCTTTTTTTAAAATTTATTTTATTGTTTAAAGTATTACAAATAGTAGTACATATGTCTCCTTTCCCCCCCCACCCCCCACTGACCTTACCTCGGCCTCCCCTACCCCCCAGCACATGCCCTCAATACCCCACCCCCCAGTGTCTTGTGTCCATTGGTTATGCTTATATGCATGCATACAAGTCCTTTGGTTGATCTCTTACCCCCCGCCCCCAATACTCCCCAGCCTTCCCCACTGTACTTTGACAGTCTGTTCTCTGCCTCTGTATGTATCTTTTTGTTCATCAGGTTATAGTGTTCTTTATTATCCATAAGTGAATGAGTTAATGTGGTATTTTTCCAGTAGATCCTTAAAAAAAAAATAAAACAAAACATCAGAGAGAGCATAGAGCAAGAACCGTGGTCTGGAGGCCGTTCTGGTAGCCAGGAGAGGAGGTGACAGCTGGTGGCTTAGGAAACAGATTTCAGTTTAGGACTTTCTGAACGTTTTCATATGCTCCTCCACCATATCTTTTGTTCCCACTTCAGTAACAAAGCCATGTTCTACGTGTCGCCTTGAAATGTGGGCTCAGTTAGGAAACAGATCCAAAAACGATAAAATCAGGTGGTATTAAACAAAATATTTCTAAATATCTGATGCAGTGTTATAGTGATACTAGAGGCCCGGTGCACAAAATTCGTGCATAGGTAGGGTCCCTAGGCCTGGCTGGTGATCAGGGCTGATCTGCGGGGTGATGGGGGCAGGAGGAGGGGGCCCTGCTGGTACCCACCTTGGCCGGCTTGAGCATCTGCCCCCTGCTGGTCAGTGCACGTCATAGCGACCGGTCCTTCCATGGGTCATTCTGCCGTTTGGCCAATTTGCATATTAGGCTTTTATTATCTAGGATAGGATTGGGAGGTGAGGAGAAGGGACGTTATTCTAAAGGAGAGCGCACAAGCCCCGTCAGCATAGCTCAATGGACCCTACCTATGAACCAGAAGGTCATGGGTTTGATTCCCAGTCAGGGCACATGCTGGGGTTGCGGGCTCAGTCCCCAGTGTAGGGGGGTGCAGGAGGCAGCCGATCAGTGACTGTCTCTCATCATTGATGTCTGTCTCTCTCTCTCTCTCTCTCTCTCTCTCTCTCTCTCTCTCTCTCTCTTTCTCTCTCTCCCTGAAATATATATATATTTCAGAGACTGTTCTGATGACAGCTAGAACACAGTCCAGCTCAGAAATGTATCCACATTGCAGTGGAGACAAATGAAACCAAGAGTATTCTCTGCCTGTGTGGGTCCTCACTCGACTGCTCGCCAACACAGACGCAGGACGGGAGTTATTTTGTGATGCAACCCAAAAGGAACTCTGAGTACGCATTTTTCACCGGAATGTGAACTTTAAGATGATCCGTGTGCAAGTCTCGTGATTCTTCCAAGAAAATGCGTAGCTAGTAACCTCTCCCTTTTCGAAAGGGCAGGTGCTTTTCTCAGATGTTCTCAGCCACATCCTTGGTGTGTGCATCCATGGCAGCTCCCCATTGATTTTGTACTCTAGCCATTGAACGCTTTCCCCGGTTTTATCGTAGTTAGACACACGATGGAGTTTCTAAAACTGTGGAGGCCACGGGAAGTAATGATACTCATAGTCCAGGCAGCGAGTTAAGAGCTGTAAAACACGGTGTGACCCGTTGTCTAAATTCATGCTCTGCTGAGTCCTCTTTTTATTTTTATTTTTTAATATATTTTATTGATTTTTTACAGAGAGGAAGGGAGAGAGATAGAGTTAGAAACATCGATCAGCTGCCTCCTGCACATCTCCTACTGGGGATGTGCCTGCAACCCAGGTACATGCCCTTGACCGGAATCGAACCTGGGACCTTTCAGTCCCCAGGCCGACGCTCTATCCACTGAGCCAAACCGGTTTCAGCTCGGCGAGTCCTCTTTTTAAAAAAATATATTTTTATTGACTTCAGAGAGGAAGGGAGAGGGAGAGAGATAGAAACATCCATGATGCGAGGGAATCATCGATTGGCTGCCTCCTGCACGCTCCCCACTGGGGATCGAGGCTGCAACCCGGGCATGTGCCCTGACCTGGAATCGAACTGTGACCTCCTGATTCATAGGTCAACTTGGCTCAACCACTGAGCCACACCAGCCGTGCTGAGTCCTCTTTTTAAATCGTCAGTGTTTTGTTTAATCTTTTTAGTAATGATGTTACCTATAGGAAACTAGAAGGATGAAGATGTGCCAGGGTTCTTGTTCCGGCATTAAGAAGGGTTCAGGAATCTGGAGAAGGGCTGTGTGTAACTTAGGGTCCAGAGACGAAGCATAATTTTGAAAGGGATTTGGGGGGCAGAGGAGCTTAGCTAAAAGGGACTAAGATCCCCTCGTCTCAGGACCCCATGCTTTTTATTAACATAAATTGCCCTGAGGCGAGGCAGAGATATACACTTCCAAGGGTAGGCTTTCCTATACAGAGGCATTGTCAGAATGGGGGGAATTAGACTACGGCTCTTCAGGTGTCTGGCCAGTAGGAGGCAATAACATGTAGATTAAGACGCCCTGAGCTGTCTGGCAGCAAACAATCATCCCTTTTTCAGGTTTGGGGAAATGCCATCAGCCATTCCCAACAGGTGACAACATAGGTGACTCAGCCCTTGTTGAGTCCCCAGATTCCATCAACCTTTGGATGAAATTCTTGCAATTATGACATGCTGGAACTGGCTTCCGGCAAAGATGAAATGAGCATTTAGAAAGAGCAAAATAGTGTAGTGTTTGAGCACGTTGGCTCAGGAACCAGAGAGGTAAGGAGGTAAAAATCACCAAGACCATAGCCATGACTTCGGGCAACATTAGGAACCTCCACTCTGAGCGCCAGTTTACTCCAAGGAAAAATATGAAAAATACATTTTTTTATAAAGGTATTTCCCTTCTATTCTTTCTTTTTAAAAAAATATACTTTATTGATTTTTTACAGAGAGGAAGAGAGAGGGATAGAGAGTTAGAAACATGGATGAGAGAGAAACATCGATCAGCTGCCTCCTGCATACCTCCTACTGGGGATGTGCCTGAAACCAAGGTACACGCCCTTGACTGGAATCAAACCCGGGACCCTTCAGTCCACAGGCTGACGCTCTATCCACTGAGCCAAACCGGGTAGGGCTGAAAAATACATTTTGTTGAAGGAACAGATAAGTGAGTTTGTGCTAAACTCTACAGATGACACCTGACCCAGGAGTAACCACCAAACCTTCACTGCTCTCTCAATGTGAATGACATTATTATTATTATTATTATTTTTTTTTACAATAAATTCGTTTATTTTTTACCTACTGTATTCTGGTACTTAAAAAAATTTTAATTTAAATTCTTTACTGTTTAAAGTGTTACATATGTCTCCTTTTCCCACCATTGACCTCTCCCCGGCCGCCCCCACCCCCTGAATTAACATTATTATTGTGATTTTCATCACGGTCCCCCTCAACCCAGCCCTTCCAGACATTAAGGTTGACTTCTTTCCCATCCTTTCTTCTATGCTTATCTGTCTTCCATACTTTTTAAAATATACATATATTTTGTCACTGTTTTCAGAGAGGAAGGGAGAGGAAGAGAGAGAGAGAAACATCGATGATGAGAGGGAATCATGGATCAGGTGCCTCCTGCATGCCCCCTACTGGGGATGGAGCCCACAACCCAGGCATGTGCCCTGACTAGGAATCAACCATGACCTCCTGGTTCTTGATGCTCAACCACTGAGCCACAGCGGCCGGGCTGTCTTCTATACTTTGACCACTTGTGTATGTAAACCCCTTTCAGTGAAGTGTTTTAAAAGGGAGTAATACCATGTTTTCGAATCAAAGTTTCCAGTTCTTTTTAACACTGTGGGGATTTCACTACAGGATCCATTAAGAAAAATGTAATACCGTGCAACTTTCTTGTCACATGTTTTTTGATGCCATAAAGTCTTTATCTGCTCACACTGACAAGTTAGGTTCTGATCCATAATCATTACAAAATAGTAAATGAAATGTAATGTGTTTACCCCAAATAAAAGGGGTCCTTCTCTCCTTCCAATATCAGGGTTATAAAAAGATACACTGTGTTTTCTCAGAGTCAATTTTTATGTTCTTCTAGCACAGTGGTTCTCAACCTTCCTAATGCCATGACCCTTTAATACAGTTCCTCATGTTGTGACCCAACCATAAAATTATTTTCGTTGCTACTTCATAACTGTAATTTTGCTACTGTTATGAATTGTCATGTAAATATCTGATATGCAGGATGCATTTTCATTGGTTCAAATTGAACATAATTAAAGCGTAGTGACTAATCACAAAAACAATATGTAATTATGTATGTGTTTTCCGATGGTCTTAGGCGACCCCTGGGAAAAGGTCGTTCGACCCCCAAAGGGGTCGCGACCCACAGGTTGAGAACCGCTGTTCTAGCAGTTAATTTTCTAATTTGTATATCAGTTTATCATTACCTATGTGTATTATCATCACACTCACATGCATTATTCTAGCACAGTTGCATCAGTGCACAAATATGCACACTTTTTAAAAAGATGAGTCATTCAGCCCTGACTGGTTTGGCTCAGTGGATAGAGAGTCGGCCTGCGGACTGAAGGGTCCCGGGTTTGATTCTGGTCAAGGGCATGTACCTTGGTTACGGGCACATCCCCAGTAGGGGGCTTGCAGAAGGCAGCTGATGGATGTTTCTCTCTCATCCATGTTTCTAACTCTCTATCCCTCTCCCTTCCTCTCTGTAAAAATTAATAAAATCTATTTTTTTTTTAAAAAAGATGAGCCATTCAGCCCTGGCAAGTCATCTCAGTGAGATAAAGCTTTGGCCTGTGGACTAAAGATTCCCGGGTTCAATTCCCAGTCTGGGCACATGCCTGGGTTGCAGGCTCGATCCCCAGTAGGGGGCGTGCAGGAGGCAGCTGATCAATGGTTCTCTCTCATCATTGATGTTTCTCTCTCTCCCTCTCCCTTTATCTCTGAAATCAATAAAAATACATTTTTTAAAAAACGAGCCATTCAAATCCATGCTTATCAAACTTTAGGGAAGTTCTTAGAACTAAGCCAAAGCTCCAGATTTAAAAGATTAACAAAGACACCACCCAGACATGTAACTCCATGGGTTGTGCATCGCCTAACCTGGCAACAAAGATCTTAGCGAGAGCTCAGAAGACAATAAATAGAAATGCGACCTGAACAGGAGAAGGGGTAAGAGCATGAGCCAGAGGCAGGCTGGAAAGGCGGGGGCTGTCACTTTAAAGAGAAGTCATGTACGCTTTGAATCTCATTCATTCCGGCCAGGTTCTCCAGCAAAGTCCTGTGTCCTAAAATATTTGGAACTATTACAAAGCATAAATTATAAATGTGTCAGGAAAATGGAAAGAGGTGTCTCGGGCCCTCTCCAAGCTGCAGACGATCCCCCCCCCCCATTATCGCCCCGCGATCCGAACACCCCCGATTTCATTTCTCTGGCCCGGTTCCTTCTGTTTGCTGTCTGTGCCCGCTCCGTGCCCGCCGTGTCAATAATTACTAAATGAGCGGGCGCCTGTGCCATTTCAGCTCAAGTGCTATTGCTGACAAGTAAAACAATGGGGCTGATCGGAAAGAGGGGCCCCCATCTTCTTATTTAAATGGGCCGCCGCTCACAAGGAGAGAAGGCAGCCCTGCTCCCCTCAAAGCCGCAGGGAGGGCTGCGTTTACATTTTTTTGTTCGGCTCAAGGACACGGAGTCAGAGGAAATGCCTTTTTAATATAAACCTCTTTTCATTTCCCGGGGACGAAAATGAAGGTGATTGCAAAGAATCCTGCTTGGTGGAAGAAGTAATTACTTTTTTTTTTTTCTTTTCCCCTCGAATCTCGGAGGGAGGAGTGATGCTTTTATATTCCCCGAGATGACCCACTTTGCACTGAGATAGGCTGCCTTTGCTGGGAGCATGCGGATGGCCTGCCCCGTGTTGTGTTCCCTGCCGCACGCACTCCTGGTTCACGGGCGGCCCCATCTCTCCGTGAGCAACAGTGACTGCATGCAGGCGTGTCCTTCGCACAGGGATGAGTTAAAATGAGAGACTCCTTGGCCAGTTGTGCCTTACTAGCTTCCCAAAAAGCCAGCCAGTGAAGCAGCTGCAACTATAAACCATCTTTATTTTTTTCAATTGATTGATTTTAGGGAGAGAAAGAGAGGAAAGGAGAGAGGAAGAAAGAGAGAGAGAGAGAGAGAGAGAGAGAGAGAGAGAGAGTTGTTGTTCCATTTATCAATGCATTCATTGGTTGATTCTTGTATGTGCCCTGATGGGGGATGGAACCCATGACGCTCTAACCCAGCGGTTCTCAACCTGTGGGTCGCGACCCCTTTGGGGGTCGAACAGCCCCTTTCACAGGGGTCGCCTAAGACCATCGGAAAACACATATATAATTACATATATGAAATCAATAAAAATACATTTTGTGATTAATCACTATGCTCTCACTATGTTCAATTTGTAACAATGAAATTGGGGGTCGCCACAATGTGAGGAACTGTATTAAAGGGTCGCGGCATTAGGAAGGTTGAGAACCACTGCCCTAACCAAAAAAGGAAAGATTACCATGGGGATCATTTGGGGTGATTTGGTCTGAGAGCTGACAGGGAGCTGGGATTTCTATCACATGCAGTAATAACACAAAGAGGTCATCGCAAGCACTAGAGTCATCAGAATCCTACAGACTAAAGAGAAATGGCTCCTGCCCTGGCCCCGGGTGGCTCAGTTGATTGGAGCCTTGTCTCAAATACCAAAAGGTTGTGGGTTCGATCCCCAGTCAGGGAGCGTGTGGGAGGCATTTGATTGGGATTTCTCACATTGATGTCTCTCTCTCTCTCTCTCTCTCTCTCCCTCTCTCCCTCCCTCCCTCTCTCAATCCCTCCCTCTCTATCGAAAATGAATAAGCAGTCCTAACCGGTTTGGCTCAGTGGCTAGAGCATCGGCCTGCGGACTGAAGGGTCCCAGGTTCGATTCCCGTCAAGGGCATGTACCTGGGTTGCGGGCACATCCCCAGTAGGAGGTGTGCAGGAGGCAGCTGATAGATGTTTCTCTCTCATCGATGTTTCTCTCTGTCCCTCTCCCTTCCTCTCTGTAAAAAAATCAATAAAATGTTTAAAAAAATAAAATGAAGAAGCATATTCTTAGGTGAGGATAAAAAAAGAAAAAGAAATGGCTTCTGTTTCTAAGATGAACTTGGATGCCTCACCTACATTGTCACCAAGCTGGTGTTCAGTGTTCACTGAGTACGTGGACTTCCCTCGAGAAGACCTGTACCGTTTGGTTAGTTATACTCCAGAACAAAACTGTCAATTTAGGTGATTTTAAAAACGAGACTTAAGGTGTGCCAAAGCCTTCACTCTTTCCAGTGGCAGAAATTGATTGGTGATTTCAGATTGGTGGTTAATGACGGAGGGGATAGTGAGAAAGGGGGAGGAAAGGGGGATGAAAAGAAACGAAAGGAAGTAAAAGCTAATATTATAATTATAATCTTTCTCGTATTTGATTTTAATGAATTTACCTGTATTTGTGCACAGGTCACTCCTTCAGTCAACAAATCCCCCCCCCCCCGCCCCTACTGTCTTGACTGAATTCTTTGATTTTTTGCACCAGTATTGACCCTCTTGAATCCTTGAATATATGTTTCATTGGATGGTGTTGGTGGAAATAACTCTTGAACCATCAGCTATGTGAGTTCGTTGCTTTTCCTTCAGGTTTGTCTCTTTATTTGTTTACTATTCATAGTTTTGAAAGAAGTCTCTGAACTTTAAGGTCTTGCCTAGCAGTTTGGGTAGATCTATGTACACTGTCTTAATGGGAGCATCATATTTTGTGTAGGAATATATTTATCTGATGTCACAGCTGTGCTACTGGGAAAATATCGTTGAGCTGTTACCTAGATTAAGAAACTTGCACCGGAGGAGAAATCAACGCACTGCTTCCTTCATTGAGAGCTGACAGGGAGCTGGGATTTTGCTATTTAAAAAAAAAAAAGTGAGCTGAATGAAACAGTAACTTTTATGTGTTTTTTTTCTGTTTTAACAATTTTTATTTGATTTGATTTTTTAAATAATTTTTTATTGTTGAAAGTATTACATATGCACCCTTTTCCCCCCTCATTGATGCCCTCCAGCCCGCCCCCGCCCCCCACCACAGGCCCTCGCCACCCCATTGTCTGAAACAGTGACTTTTAAATACCGCTGGCAAGTGAGGGGACAGTTGCCAAAGTCCATGCCTGTTGAGTTGCTCTTAAAGGACACAGGATCAAAGGTAATCAGAGAGCTGGTTCATCCCCAAAAGGCAGGCAGGAAAACGTACATCTACTGGTAGCACATGTAGCTAGTAAGCCTATGGAAGTTCCGATCATTTCTGTTCTCTCACTGACGTAGGAAACGACATTGCTGGTTGAGAGTAAAGGAGAGGGAGGGGGTGTGTTGGAGGTCTGCAGACACAAGGGGACAGATGAGACGAGGCAGAGGGAGAGGTGACTGAGTCAGCACCGCGAGCCGCCCTAGGTCATGACCACTGAACGTGGCCCATCATCCTGGTAGTGAGTCCTCCAGCTGCGTGGAGCAGCCAGAGTGGGCTCTGGATTATCTCAGAGTTGGATTTCACATGGTTGGGCGTTTTTCTGGTGCGTATGTGAAGGGAAAGAGGAGCATGGAATAAAGGAACCTAGAAAGTGATTACGTCACACCCGTGATCCTCAGACTTAAACGTACGTCAGGATCAGCTGGAGAGGCCTGGCCTGTTGGGCTCAGTGGATAGAGCGTCAGCCCATGGACGGAAGGGTCCTGGTTGGATTCTGGTCAAGGGCACGTTCCTTGGTTGCAGGATCCCCGGCCCTGGTTGGGGTGCATGCAGGAGGCAACCAATCGATGTGTGTCTCTCTCACATCCATGTTTCTCTCTGTCCCACCCTCTTCCTTCCAGTCTCTCTAAAAATCAGTGGGAAAATGTCCTCGGATGAGGATTAACACAACAACAATAACAACAAAGAATCAGCTGTAGAGCATGTTAACACACTGTTTCCTGGAGATTCTGAATCAATAGATGGCGTGGGGCCCATGGATTTTCCTTGGTGAGAGCCATGCTGCCGCTCAGAGGACCACACTCTGAGAAACACGGTGTTGCACTGTCCCAGGTAGGCTGGACAAAGAGAAAGAGAGGAGCGAGGTGGGGTGCACAGTAGACCGGGGGAAGTTTGAGGCATTGGAGAAGGCTCTGGGTTAGGAGAAGTGAGAAGGAGGGATCAGAGGCATTGAATAAAGATAAGGGAGCCCAGCTGGCATGGTTCCGTGGTTGAGCATCGACCTATGAACCAGGAGGTCCCGGTTCGATTCCTGGTCAGGGCACATGCCCTGGTTGCGGGCTCAATCCCCAGTGTGGGGCGTGCAGGAGGCAGCCGATCAATGGTTCTCTCTCATCACTGATGTTTCTCTCTCTCTCTCTCCCCGTCTCCTTTTCACTCTGAAATCAATAAAAATATATTTTTTTAAAATTAAAAAAAAAGATGAGATGGTATAAATTGTTGCTGATGACAGGGAGTAAGGGATAACCTCATAGTGGGAGACAGAGATATACAACAAGATCCTTGGAAGTGAGCTGCTTAAGGAGCCAGGAGGCCAAGGTGTATTGACCTTGACACGGTATCTTGATATTGGCATTACTGGGAATTTTCCCCCATCTTTCAGGGAATTTGTGGAGACTGTCCCAATAGAACTTTTCTTGTTTTGAGGCAGACCATTCAGAGACCCAGTTTTCCACTTCTTCGTACGTTTTGAAGTGCTTCTCAGAAAGTGTGGGCAATGGATCGGAACAAGTGGTTATCTGGAGGAGCAAGGGCTGGTGAATATGGCGGGTGGGTTAATACTAAGTAGACAGGTCCAGGTCAGCTGGGTCTGGAAAATGCTTTGAGTGTGATGGGCGACCCTGGAGGGTTGCAGGCAGAAGAGCGACATACACTCATTTTACTTTTTAACTGAACTTCCTGGGTTCCGTGGAGAATGAACTGCAGGGGCAAAAGACAAAAAAAAAGGTGGGTTTGGTTTTCAGAACCATCACCTCCAGGGACAGTAGATGTTGGAAAGCTAAATCCAGTTCGGAGCTTGATGTCCCGGCAGCTCTGAGTCACCGTGTCATTTCACAATGAGATCAGAAGACCGTGACTCACTGATGTCGCAATTCCGTCTCTCCAGAATGTATTTCTCCGGTTGGGTTTCATGTCTGTCTGACCTGCTTCTGATAACAGCATCTCTCAGTGCTGCCTTAGAGGTACTGTTTATGTTGGCAGACAACGGCGTCATTGCTGGTTAAGGGATTTTGTTGCCTGTTACATCCACTACGTGGAGTTCCAGCAACTCGTAATATCCCTAGTAGGAAGCAAAATCATGGCCAATTGTCCTAAGTCAACAACTTAGCCTATTGGTTGCCTCCCGGTTCAGTAATGTAATTTAGCCAGTGAGAGGGAATGTGCTTTTTTTCTGTAGGAGATGCAAACTTTTAACATGAATTTACAGCATTCTACTCAAAACAGTGCATGCTGGCGGAGCAGCACAGGGGACCTGGCCATGGGAGGAACAAGGGC
Organism: Myotis pilosus; assembly: GCA_036010255.1. Classification (NCBI taxonomy): domain Eukaryota; kingdom Metazoa; phylum Chordata; class Mammalia; order Chiroptera; family Vespertilionidae; genus Myotis; species Myotis pilosus. Next base: position 6,404,813 of record JASKON010000031.1, on the reverse strand, counting down.
CAACCTTTAGTTCACACCCACAGTTTTCATGGTTAGTTCAGTTCCGACTTAACTGTCAAGGAAGACAAAGAATTTAGTTGTGAGTAACGACTTCACTGATTTTAAGAATGGAAGGGTCCCAGGTATTCTTGGGGCCAGAACATTTACGTGGTCATTCACCTCTCCCACTTGCTAATTGAGTTTTCTTGGGCAATTTATGTACTTACTCTGTGTCATTATTACATCTAAAATAGAACAAATAAAGTTGTCCTAAAATGGTGCTGAAACACTAAATATATGAATGAGAATATGTGTGAAAGTTCTTTTATTAATAGAGCACTCTATGGGAATAGAATTGGTATGCAAATATGAGTATTTATGCCCCTAAAAAGAACTCCAGAATTCATATTTTGGCTTTTGTCTCTAAGAAAACATAAATGCTTTATTCAAAAAAGGTATAGTTATCATTGTTATTGAGGCCACGGAATATGTCCGTTTGTTTATCTTTCTAAAGAGGATATATGGTGTAACAAATAGCCCCTTTCACAACATCACCACAGCACAGCAAGTAAACAGCAACTACGCAGGGCTGATGCTTCTCAAGTTCTGCAGTCACAGAAAATGTCTACAAAGAAAAGCTTTTAGTCAGAATCAAGTCAATGTCATGGCAGAGCCTGTAAGTAAAACCTCATCCCGGCCTTTTGGGCTCTTAACCAGGGACATGTTGGGCACACGGCATTGGTAGATGAACTAGAGGCCTGATGCATGAAATTCGTGCAAGGGCCTTGGCCCCCGCCTCTGCCCCTGCCTCGGCCTCTGCCCACCATGGCTCTGTCTGGAAGGAAAGATGTCTGTCTAATTAGCATATTACTCTTTTATTATGATAGATACTTCTGGGGACTATGCCATGCATTTGAAATGTGTTTCTGCCCTGGCTGGTGTGGCTCAGTTGGTTGCGGGTCATCCCATGCACCAAAAGATCACCAGTTCGATTCCCAGTCAGGGCCCATTCCCAGGTTGCAGGTTTGATCCCCAGGGTCGGGGTACATACAGGAGGGATGCAGCCAATCGATGTTTCTCACATCGATGTTTCCCTCTTTCTCCTTCTCCCTTCCTCTCTCTCTAAAATCAATGAAAACATATTTTTTTTTAAAAAAAGAAAAGTGTTTCTTACAAACTTTAAAAGAATATGTGAGAAAGAGGAGAGGAGTTTGCATGCCTTTTAAATTTGTGGTATGTCTCAAGTCCCAGAAACTCATTTTGTATAAAAGAAAATAAATACACAAATAAATAAAAAATCAGTTCCATAACCTTGATCCCAAAGTACCTCTCTGACTTATCCCATCACAGAGTCCATATCATTCATGACTTGATATCAGTTCGTTTAAAAAAATACTCTTCTAACTTACAATATTTTGTTTATTCAGGAGGAAGGTGTGCTTTTCAGAGTCAAGGTCTATAATACTATGTGTATTGATGAGAACCTGGTTGCCTGGCATTGATTATTTTTGGGCCATTCCAAGTCTTAGAGATATTATCCCAGTATTTATATCAGATTTCTGAAGAGGAATATACAGATTCTCCAAACATTTCTTCGGAGGAGATCTCTAATGGGCTTATTTGGCAGTGGGAAAAAATGGCAGCTCATTCATATTGGCCAAGGCTACCAGTATCTTGATTTATGGATCATTATTGCGGTCCTACTATGAGTAGGGCCCTGCACTAGGCCCTAGAGTTAAAAACCCTCCACAAAATCTGGGTACATGAGTCATGAATTGTCTGAGGGCAGTGCTTTGGGATGGACAAACACATACAGACACGCTCAGTTTACTTTGTAAGAGGCTCGCATAAATGCCTCAGGGGTGAGTTTCATTCTTGCACTTAAGAATGTTTAGGCAGAGTAATAATAATAATAAAAATAATAAACACTTACTCAGTGGAAACTACCAATAAGTATGAAATATATTATTTTGGATACCCAGAGTGATTGTAAGGGGCACATGTTACTATCCCATTTTCAGTTTCAAAAACTAAGATTTAATAAGTCCTCCAGGTTATCTGAATAGTAAGTTTAGAAGTTAGCATTTACAAATTAATAGCTTCCAAGCCTATTTATTTCCTTTGTCGGTTCTTTAAATGCTAGACAATCTGTTATTGTGAAATATCTTTTAGGAGTTGGGTAGTTTGGGTGGATCTTGTATGCTGCCGAAATGAATACAAGGCAATCAATGAAGATAAAAACTATTTTCCTTCTGATGTTTGACTTAATTTGTATTTTATTTTCCCCCAAATCATCTTATTTTATTTTTCACATTGTGAGGCAGAATGAGCATACTGTTTGAAATGTACAGAGGGCGAAAAGTAAGGGCCAACAAAATGAAACGCCTTGCCCAAGGTGCTACAGCTGGAAGTTCACAGACCTAGCGATGCTCTCTGCTCTTCTGCCCTTTCTGTTGAACCCCCAATGCTGGATTATACTCTCCTCTTCTTGGTTAAGGAGGAAACACATACCCCACAACCCTTTTCCCAGGATGCCTCTGAGCCAGCCTTGGCCAAAAACATCGCTAAGAAAGTAGATCTCGAATGTTCTCCCCACAAACAAAGAAATGGTGACAGGATGGCGGTGTGAACTGACATCTGGTGGTGATCATTTTGCAAATCAACGCAGTGGACACCTTGAATATACAGAATGCATCAGTTATAACTCCATAAAGCTGGGAAAAAAGACCAAAAATTAAGCATCAAGCTAACAAAGGAATCATTGGATGGCCTTGTCTGTGCATGTCATTCACCCTTCTTTCGCTGCCCAATGCTCTCATGACCTTGAGGCAACAGTGGTGGTTTTGCATGGCCTCATCCACATGGGCATCCACTCCCCAAGCCCCATAGAGTTGTAGCTCCCGTTGAGTTCTCTACCTGCCCAAGAGAGCACCTGTGATTCCTCTGCGTTTGGACAGCCTAAGGCCATGGTCGGCAAACTGTGGCTCGAGAGCCACATGCGGCTCTTTGGCCCCTTGAGTGTGGCTCTTCCACAAAATACCGACTTCTGCGCATGGGCCACGAAGTTTCAATCGCATTGTACGTGCACGCCCACACGTGGTATTTTGTGGAAGAGCCACACTCAAGGGGCCAAAGAGCCGCATGTGGCTCGCGAGCCGCAGTTTGCCCACCACAGGCCTAAGGCATCTCCTTTAGCACATTATCTTCTTTGAATGTTAACGACTGGGTTAATTTGCATCCCCTAACTTTCCCAAGGCTTGAAAAATTGATTTATCTTAAATAATCATAAGTATTTCCAACTTCTTAAAATTGAAGTGATCTTTTCGAGTAGCAAGAATGATGCAATCTAATTTTTCATCTAAGAAGTTACCCCATCAAAAACCCATCGTGTTGGCCAATAGCCTACAGAGAACAGAAAGTAAGCAGACTAGCTGATTTAAAGCCCTCTTGTGTCCACAGAATGTCTCGCAAACCCTCCGGTATAATATTTATTCCCCTTGCCCATCATGATTTACTCTATAATTTATCATCACACTTGAGCTGTCAGTTCTAAATCAAAGAGCATTTCTGAGATAGTAGCGCAGTCCTGTAGAAGACCACTAAATCTCTCCCTTAAGCATACTTGAACTTTTCCAGTACTCCGTGGGGAGGACTCATAAGATGCAGCACGACGGTATGCAAGCTACTTACATGGAAATATTATGATTTTTGCTAATTGGACCATTAAAATATAGGTTTCGATAAAATTTGAATTCCTCCGTGAATAGGCTCAAAGCTGACAACCAGACTTTAACACTTTTTCACACCATTCTCTATAGAGCTAAACATATTAGCTCATGTAAGCCAGGCATGTTGGTCAGATAAGATTGGCTTGGCTAGTCAAGCCGAACTTGTTAGTTCTGATCAAATAATTAAACCGATACCCCTCCCCCAGCAACTGACCTTCAGGCCACGTCACAATGGACATTCCCCTTCACTTAGACCACATTCCACTTGCTAAGACCATTATCTCTCCCCTCCGGACTTTCCCAGGATCCGGACCTGCACAGAGAATTCTCCGCCCAGAAGAAGTCCACCTAGAGTCCTTTAAAAACCTCTGACTCCCCATCTTTGGGGTGCTGGCACCATTTGGGGGCTCAGCCCATCTGGTATCCAGATGACCTAATCCATTTATAATCCCTGACCACTTTGACCTCGTATGTTCCTCCTTCAGCAACCCTAACAAAGCCGATATGAACTATGGAAACACCGACCAACTAGACCGACCACACACTCTGAAAAGAATTATGATTGAAATGTCTGAGCAAATTCAGTGGCATTGAAGAATTGGAAGGAAACTAGAATTCTGTTTCTGAGATGAAGTCAATAGGATGTGATTCTTGCCAGGCGTGGGATATCAGAGGGAGGAAGGGATTGAGGATGCCCATTGCCCTAACCCAGTGGTCGGCAAACTGAGGCTCACGAGCCACATGAGGCTCTTTGGCCCCTTGAGTGTGGCTCTTCCACAAAGTAGTACGTGCGGGTGCGCACGTACGGTGCGAAGTTGACTTAAAACTTTAAGTAAAGTTTATTAAGTTAATTTTAGGGAACGCTGTGGAGTGAAAGAAGATGTAGTGTCGAGGATTGAGAAAGGTATGTGGAGATGGTTTGGACGTATAGAGAGAAGGAACGAAAGGAGATAGACGAAAGAAGTAAATAAGACGAGTGTGGATGGGAGAGTTGGAAGGGGTCGACCTCAGCGAACATACCTCCATCAGATTGAGGACGTTTTTAGCAAAGCCCAGCTTAGGAGGACCCTAATGAAGTTAATAACAATGTACCTACCTATTTAGTTTCAATTTAAAAAATGTGGCTCTCAAAAGAAATTTCCATCATTGTACTGTTGATATTTGGCTCTGTTGACTAATGAGTTTGCCGACCACTGGGCTAGCCATTCTCCAAGACCCCGTAACACCCGTGCCATGTTTCAGCGTCAAACTTTCTTTCTATTCCGATCGACCGGCCTGGTCAGAATTGAAGCTCCTATAATCTGTGGGAGAAGAAGGAACGGAGTCAGACACCTACAAACCTCTTCTCATTCTTTTGAAACGTATTCTTCTTCCTTTTGAAACGTGGGACACCCGTGCTCAGGGTCAGGAAGCGGAGGTGCTGACCACTCTGTCTAAATGGGAAATAATTGGACGCTCGCGTGTCAAAGCGCTGAGCTACATCAAGCGCAGGATCCGCACATCAATGGGAAGGCAAGTGGGTCAGAAGGTAGCCTGTATCTCTGCATCCCTCTGTACCTCCATCTTCTAAAGGCTCTTTTTAGAATCCATGGCGTTCTCTTGTAACCCAATGAAGCCCAGCCGCTGATTATAGTATGTTAATAGTACTGGACAGGCAATTCAGTCAAGACCCCTGAAATGGAAAGAAGTCCTCTTTGAAGGCAGAGGAGAATGGAAAAACCCTGAAATCGACCTTCGCAAATCCCTCCGCTATAAAAGAAGACATTTGAAAATATTCCTAAAGCGAGTCTTTGAGCACAAGGAACTTTTCTAAGCTAACAGGAAGGCAGAGAGAATGGTTGGACCAAAGCACACATCAGTCACTTTGATGTGGTAACTGGATCACAAATTTGTACAAGCGGTTCTCACAGAAGTTGGGGTGGGGGGGCTGCTAAATTTCACTCAAGGTTTACTTTCCAAAAGATACTGAAATCAGAGTACATCATTTCTTGACATCGAATTGAGTTATTTTAAAATCAGCATTCTATATATTTTGAAAGGAGCGTAGTATTTGACAACAACTTCCTCGAGGGATGAATGTATTATGAAGATGAATGAATTATTTTATGTTGACTCTTCACTTTCCTTCTAGACTTCTCATGACACTGAAGTCTTGTGTGAAACATTACAGATCCCGGGCAATGAATAACGATTTCACACACACTCTCACTCATGTATTTCGCATTCATAACCCTAAACCTCTAATATCCGTACGTCCCTCCCATCTTCTGCCCCCGCTACTGGAATGAAGTCAAACGTTTTGGTGGGATTATAACAAATGTTCATTTCAAAGGGAAGTATAGTTTTACCTCTCTAAAACCAAATTACTCCTTGATCCAGTGTGCTAATTTGAGCGAGTGACTGAGTGGATCAGTTGATTTGGCATCGGGTTAAATGAGTCTAAAGGGAATTACATACTTTATTTATAATCCAAGTGGTGGCTGACTTTTGTGTCCTTCTTATTAGATCTGTCCGTAAAGAAACTTAGAAAACAGTGAAGAGAAATTATTATAGATTCGTAGCTAGAGACTCCAAGTTTACAGGAATACCCAAAAGCTCCATTGTAAGGAGAATGAGTTGGGATTTTAATTTCAAAAGTTACCTTTTCTCAAATGTCCTCCAAATGAAAAAGAGAAAGTAAGATGTGTCTTTACACTAAGAATCCAATTAACACATGAAAACCACCCGCCTCAATCAGTTTTCTGCATTCCTAAGGGGAGAATTGGCTGGGTAATCAATTCAATTGTAGATGAACGGGCCTGTAACAAAGTACAAGTAAATTTGACAGAAGTATATTTTACTCAGGGGCTTAGGTATGTCAGGGAGAGAAACAATGTTGGCATGAGATGAATTAAACATGTTGAAGTCTGTGGACCTGAAAGGTTTACATTTATTATTTTTAAAATATTTTTATTGATTTCAGAGAGGAAGGGAGAGAGGGATAGAACCATCAATGATGAGAGAGAATCATGGAGTCAAGGGGTCCATTTGTCAAGATGGCTCAAGGTCCATTCTTTCCTTTTTAAATATTTTGTTATTGATTTCAGAGAAGAAGGGAGAGGGAGAGAGTGAGAGAGAAACATCAGCGATGAGAGAGAATCATGGATCCATGGTCTCCTGCACGCCCCCTACTGGGGATAGAGCCCACAGCCTGCACATGTGCCCTGACCAGGAATCAAACCGTGACCTCCTGGTTCATAGGTCAACGCTCAGCCACTGAGCCACACCGGCCGGGGCGTAACGGGCTTCCATTTAGCTGGGAACTTTGAAATGGCATCGTCTTGGGCTACCACCCCTGGCCTTTGACTGGCTTGGGCCTGGTCAAACCGGAGGCAGGAGGACCTGATGGGTTCCAGGTGGCTCTCCCCCCTGAGACGCTGGCCAGGGGACTTGACTGTAGATGGATGAGCACGCTTCTAGGACGGCTCTTTCTAGCTCTAGGATTCTTTGTCCCCGAGATGTCACGACGGCGCCTTTCTGACAAGTGACCCGCGTCTGGCGTAGGATGGAGGCGTCTCCCGCAAGGTGACAGGAAATGGCTTGACAGCTCTGCGTGGGGAGCCCCTTCCAACATCTGAAGCTCTTTGCCCGGCGTGCATGCAGTGCGACCACTTTGAATTTGCACCATTTCCCACGGCTGCCATTTAAGCGAGAACAGCAGGTCCCCGTGATTTGCAAACTGTCAGAAATATGACCTCGGACAACCCCGTCATTTTCCGTGACGGTGGATACCCCCTTAGGCTAAAGCCACAGCAGAATTTTAAATGAAGCGGATAGATCTCCAGCTCTGACACTTCCAACAGCTCAGGCCCCGTCAACCTCGCTCCAGTCCTTGTTCGGGTAGGAACGCCACGCTGCCTGCCCAGGGACGCCCCAGAGCTGGCTTGCTCTAAGATGAAAAATAGAACAGCTACTTTAGATTTCCTCAGAATCCCTATGCTAACAATCTGAAGGAGAGCCTCTCTCTTCCCCTCCCCAGGATATCTTCAACACACTGCACAGTAATTTGTATTTATTGGATTTTTTTTCCCCTTCTAAAATCTGACTTCCTTGCCGGAATTTCACCCCTCAAAGAGCAGGGACATGGCCTGTATCACTCGACATTGTGTCTGGCTCATCAGGGTGCTTGGTAAACATATGCTGAATAAATGAATGAATGAATGAATGAATGAATGAATCAATCAATCATCAATCAATCCATGGATCCAAATTTAGAGGGAAGGCCTGTGAAAGTCAAGGAAAACGCATAGTTGGGGGTACATAATTAATCGCTTTAGTTGGTGCTACTGCATTATTCTGACATAGCCATGACCTTCTTCCAGGTCTGCTCATCATATTTTTGCTCACCATTACGCTCTCTTGTTTAATTTGGCTTCAAGCAGGTCATTTTCCTCTCCGCGATAATACACTTTTTACTGTGCTATAGATTTTCTAAATGCATGCAAATGTATCCGAGATGGCCCATTCTGTTATCAATTCCCCAACCCCTGGCTCCCTAATCGTTAAGTAATTGTCTCTGTGCTCTATTGACAATTTGGCCACCTTCTCGCTAATTTTTGCTGACACGATGGAGGCCCCCAAGTGCGGGGCTCACCTTTGGCTGTTCACTCAAAGAGCCACAGGTGGACCGGCAATCGATCAGGCTGGCCTGTGTGTTCAGGGACACCTTATCAGCGATCCAAGTGACTGGTCTAATGAGGCATCATTAATCGATAATGGGCAGGTGGGTGAAGAAACGCCTTTAGTATGATCCCAGTTTTGCTAAAATGGACCAGAGCTTGGAAAAACAGAAGCCTAAATAAGTGTAGAATGAATGGTGGTCTAAAGGCTATCTTCTAGGCCAGCGTAAGAAACTGGGCCATAGCTGGTTTGGCTCAGAGAATAGAGCGTCCACCTGTGGGGTCCTGGGTTCGATTCCCATCAAGGGCACGTACCTCGGTTGTAGGCTCCTCCCCAGCCTGGGCCCTGGTCAGGCTCATACAGGAGGCAACCAATCGATGTGTTTCTCTCACATTGATGTTTCTCTCTGTCTTTCTCTCTCTCTTTCCCTCTCTCTAAAAATCAGTGGAAAAATATCCTCGGGTGAGGATTAAAAAAAGAAACCGAGGAAATTTCCTCAAACTTCTGGTCACGTGCGAAGTTTATATAAGAGAGGAATGCAAATTTGAAGGAAGGTACTATGAATTCACCTCCATGAGTATTTCACAGTTATAATCTGTGAGGTGGATTTATGAGCACAGGATAAGGGATGTGGATATTTGTTTATTTTCTTAAGAAACACACAACTAGCTGGGATTAGATGGGGTTAGAGCTGGGAAGTGACTAGCAGAAGCTGGTATTGGACTTGAATATGAGATGGCCATCTGGACTGATAGATTACTTCATCTTTTCTCACTGAGCTCATTAATCCCGGTTACTCAAAGGTGTGACTTCAGTTAATCTAAACAATTGATAGGGAAAAAAAGAGTAAATTCATAAAATAGCTCTTTTACTGACCTGAGCCGTGTTTTTTGGCAGTTCTAGAAACAAATTATTAATGTATGCAATCTTTTTGGAATTTGCCACTATTTACACTGATTGATACTGAATTAAGTGCCTGAACTTGAAAGATAATTTTGCTTATGTATGAGAAAGGGGGTCCTCACCAATGCTGGTGACATCATGGAAGCCAAATAGCCACTATGTATATTTTAAGTTTTAAGTAACCCCATTTGGGGGTAAACGGTTTAAGTATATGGATGCATCAGCTGACTGTTGTATAGTCAAGAGTAGGTCTACTTGAGTAAAAGAGAGAAAATAAACAAGAATGGATTGACCGAATTATGGAATATTCTGAAATTCAAGGTTAACACAAGTGCACACCATTGTTGACAGAATGCTGTTGCTGACTGCTATACAGGGAAATGGGATCTATACCTTAACAACATCTCTCAGCAGAAACGCCTCACTGGGATCTGACATTTTGACATAAGATCATTATTAATTTAAAAATCGCATTATTATATAGTTTTCATTATTCATCTACTGTGAAGAGCCCAAACCAGTTTCTGGGTCTTGTCCGAAAAACCTAGGTAGGTGGTATTTTCGCTCCCGGCGTTGTTATTTCTCATTTTACCGAAAAGATAATTTTCTTTTCCTCTGACAATCCATTTTCTAATAGCCCGATAACCTTCCGTCACAGGCCCAATAATTTCGTTCTAAAATGTTGACCAGAACAATGACAAGGAACTTCCTCTGTAGCCCCCTTTGTCACTGGTGCGGAGATGGCACCCACGTGGCTCTATCTCTGGTTACCATGGAAATAATTTATTATTGTTGTCAAAGATAGATGGGCCACATACATTTTAAATAAGGGTAACGTAGGAACTTTTCATATAAGCAGACTGGCTCTGTCACCGTCTCTGAGAACCTCGCTCTAGGAGGCAGTCCATGACACTGCAGTTCAATTATGGACGCCATTAGCATGAACCTTCCAGAAATCGTTTCAAAAATACTTTAAAATCTAATCCATCTTTTTGAAACTCTCTGCCTTTCTATTTGCAAAAAAAAGCTAGGAAAAGATGGTGCATATTTTATGTTATTTGCATTAGACGCTCCAAGTCAGACCATAGCCACGCACACACTCACACATATATATACACACACACATGTAAAGCAGGTAGGCAGTTGAGTTCTCTTGGGAATAAGAGCTGCTTAGTAAAATAGCATTGGACAGAATACAACCAGTTATCTTCCAAAATGGACCAACAAATAGCCACATTCAAAACGGTCTGTGTTTCCCCCCAACACTGTGTGCGTCTATCCATCTGTGATCGCAAATTTCCTGGGTGTGTTCAGCCACTTTAACTTCCTTTTTATGTGACCTTCCTGGGCCTGTTAAGCTGACTCATTCTCCTATTTAATGATTTCATAGAATCCTTTCTCAGATATGCAGAATCCCGGTCAGCTGGCGAGCGTAGCAAAAATTAAAACACACGGCAAGGAACCATTTCTTGGCTCTGGCCGTCTTCCCGATTCAGTGGCGGAAACCAAAATGCCGCACAGGTACCCCCGGAGCATGTCTTACGCTCACGGAGAAGGTTGTTCTCTTTGGCAGTAAATGAGTAGCCAAAAGGGGTTTCCTTAAACTTTGCTGCTTATTATATTCCAGTTCCCCACAATATTGCTATCACAATGAATATCAATTGAATTTTAAAACATCACCGTCTTGGAAAGCAATACCGTAATAGGGTGACTAATTTAATCTCCTTTGCCAGGACCATCCTGTTTTCTTTCTTTTCTTAAAAAGATATTTTTGTATTGATTTCAGAGAGGGAGGGAGGGGGGGGAGAGAAAGAAACATCAGTGATGAGAGAGAATCATGGATTGGCTGCCTCCTGCACGCCCCCTACTGGGGACAGAGCCCCCTACCCAGGCATGTGCCTTGACTGGGAATGGAACTGTGACCTCCTGGTTCATAGGTCAATGCTCAACCCCTGAGCCACGCCAGCCGGGCAGGACTGCCTGTTTTCAAAACAGAGAATTCCATATCCCAGGAAAACCTACCTCAATCCTGTTAGACCAAAACAATTGGTTGTCCTACAGCATAGTTGAAAATGTCTTTTTTAAGAAGTATTTTTATTGATTTCAGAGAGGAAGGGAGAGAGAGAGAGAGAGAGAGAGAGAGAGAGAGAGAGAGAGAGAGAGAGAGAAACATCAATGATGAGAGAGAATCATGGATTGGCTGCCTCCTGCACTCCCCCTACTTGGGACAGAGCCCCCTACCCGGGCATGTGCCCTAACTGGGAATTGAACCATGACCTCCTGGTTCATAGGTCGATGCTCAACCACTGAGCCTCGCTGGCCGGGCCATTGTTAGAAGTTTTATTATTTCCTATCTATCTATCTATCTATCTATCTATCTATCTATCTATCTATCCATCCATCCATCCATCCATCCATCCATCCATCCATCTACCTATCTAATTCTTACTGTGTGTAGGTATGATTGCCTTAATACTTTCGTTTATTTCTTCTAGCCATGCCCTATGTACACCTCCACAGTGTAAGCTGTGTTTCCATCATGACTGCTTGTTTGGAAAGAGCCCCATTGGAAAGAGATTTTGAGTTTAGCTTTCCTCCTCTCCGACCTCTGGGCAGGCAGTGGGGTGACCGACATACAGAAGTGCGGGGTCCCCGTGGCCTGAAGCCAGCCTGCCAGGCTTGTGTCCCTGGGACCCTGTAGGCGGAGCCCTGTGCTAATTCCCAGTCCCTCCTGCACAGACTGACTGACTTCCTTTGCGTTGATGATGATTGATTATGCTGGTTTCTTCATCACTTTAAACCTAATCAGTGCTCGAAGTAATTTGAGTAATGATTGCTCATTATTGGCAATTGTGAAGTTTAAGTCTCTCTTTATTTTGCTTCCTGGGCAGCCAGTTGGGAAATCCGGGGACGCCTCCCGGTTCGCACGCGTTTTCAAGGAGAGAGTTGGGAGTGAAGGACGCGCAGCGCTCTGTGATGGACAGGAAGTCACGGAGGCTTCGTAGAAGCCACGTTACATATTTTTCTTGGCAGGAAGCAGTGACAGTTCCCACTAGATTAAACGTGATCATCAAAGCGGCAGTTCTTACTGGATCTGAAAGCCATTCAGCCTGTTAGTGAAATTCCCAAGTTCAATAAATCACGCTATTTCATGGAACGCTGTTATCCCACTCTGTCTCAGAAATGAAGATCTATGGGTCTCCAGCCAATGGGCTGTTGTGAAAAAAAGATAATTAATGACACCGGCACCTAAACCAATGCTGCCAGATACCGCCGCTGATTAGGGGGTGCGTGCGGCTTTAAGGGGCGTTCCCCACTCTCCGCGGTTCCATCAAATTGCAAAGCCAGTTTGCATGTATTGTTTGATTGATTTGCAGCCTTCAAATGGACTGTGCAAGAAGAAGGCATTTTAGGCTGTTCAGCAAGTAAATAATTAGCAAAGTCATTAGATACCCGAGGATATTAGATATACTGGGCTTGTCACATTAATGTTCCTGTGCTGCTTAAAGGACCATGAATTCACTAAAGAAACTAAGTTTTTTTAAAAATATGCTCTTATTGATGTTTTTTAGATAGATAGATAGATAGATGATAAATAGAAACATTGATCTGCTGCCTCCTGCAAGCCCTCTACTGGGGATCAAGCCTGCAACCTGGGCATGTGCCCAGACCAGGAATCAAACCGGCGACCTTTTGGTGCATGGGACGGTGCTCAACCAACTGAGCCACGCTGGCCAGGGCCAAAGAAACTGCATTTTAAGAGACTGCACTCACAATCTAAAGTTGCCGATGATGTGGCGTGTGTGTGTGTGTGTGTGTGAGAGAGAGAGAGAGAGTTGAGAATTTGAGAACATGAAAAGGCAGTTCTAGTTTTTAGACCACCATACTAGTAAACAAAGCTATGATGCATTAGAAAAGCTTCCAATTTGATCCTTACATGTAAAGCAACATGGGTAGGCCTAGTCATACATTTCCATCATCAACATCCACATCCAAGGAATTTTGCTGTTCTCTCCTGCCCCTCCTGCCCCTCTCCTACCCCATGTAAACCAACAATGAAAGAACCTGTATTTAACAAGTCACGTTTTGACCTGAGCTTCAAATGAAAGAAGCCTTCATGCTGCCCGACAGTTGTCTGGCTCCCACCTTGATAAGGACACGCTGCCAGAAGCGAGCTCTCTACTGTGGGATTTGGCAGTGGCGACCCAAGCCATTTCTAGCGCTGTGTTTATCAGCTTTCGCCGAAACGAGCTTTGGGTGCAACCAGCCCTGAGCAGGACACAGTATTCCACAGGGTGCCACCGAGTCCTGCTCTAGAACCAGCGCACAGTGACATCGAAGGGCAGCCAGGCCCTGCAACGTTCAGACATGGTTCAGATTAGTGAAAGCGGCATCGGTCTCCTCTCCTGATTCCTACTTGCTTCACTTAGAGATCGAACTTAAGCCCCAGCAACCAGAAGCCATAGGTCCCTCCACGAGAGAATGGAGGCATTTTTATTTTTATTTTTTTAAAATATATTTTTATTGATGTCAGAGAGGAAGGAAGAGAGGGAGAGAGAGCTAGAAATATCAATGATGAGAGAGAATCATTGATCGGCTGCCTCCTGCACGCCCCCCACCGGGGATCGAGCCTGCAACCCGGGCATGTGCCCTTGACCAGAATCGAACCTGGGACCCTTCAGTCCGCAGGCCGACACTCTATCCACTGAGCCTAACCAGCCAGGGCTCCAATGCGAGCATCTCATATCATAGGTCTCAGATCCTGAAATGCTGAGCTCATTAAATACAGTGCTAGAGTTAACATCAAATAAGAATCATGAACTTAAAGTGAAATAGTGCAGCAAGTTTTTATCTTGCCTACTGCCTTCAAAAAATGGCAAAAAAAACAAAACAAAATAAGCACAAAGCCAAAACACCAAACATTGGTAAAAACATTTTTATTGGAAACTATTTCACATATAACATTGTGTAAATTTAAGGTACACACGTGTGGATCCAATACATTTATATACTGTAATATGATTGCCAATGTAGCAGTAATTAGCATCTTTTATCATATTGCATAATTACAATTTCTCTTTTGTGGTTGGGATAATTAAGATCTTCTCTTAGGGAGATAGATGATTATAATACAATAAAGTTGTCTATAGTCCTTATACTGTGCATTAGCTCTGTAGGACTTACTACTCGTTGAAAGTTTCTACCTTTAAACAACATCTTTCCTATCCCTCCGCCCTTAGCCTCTGGTACCACCATTTGACTCTCTGTGATATCATACACCATGTCTTTCTCTGTCTGACTTATTTAACTTTGTATAATGTCCCCAGGACCCACCCATGTTGTCACAAATGGCAGGGTTTCATTCTTCTTCATGGCTGAATAATATTCCACTGTATCATCTGTTGACCAGCACTTTCCATCTGCTGGGTATCCTATATAATAAAAGGCTAATATGCAAATCAACCAAATGGCTGAATGACTGGTCACTATGATCGCACTGACCACCAGGGGGCAGATGCTCAATGCAGGAGCTGCTGCCTGGTGGTCAGTGCGCTCTCACACGGGGAGCACCACTCAGTCAGAAGCCGGGCTCATGGCTGGTGAGTGCAGTGGCAGTGGCAGGAGCCTCTACCACCTCCACAGCAATGCTAAGGACATCCGACTGACATCCCCTGAGGGTGTAGACTGGGCTGAGGGATTCCCTGCCCGCCCCACCTCCGCCGAGGGCACAAATTTCATGCACCGGGCCTCTAGTTTTGAATAATGCTGCAGTAACAGTAAACACAGGAGTGAATATATCTCTTTGCTATCTTGTTTTCATTTCCTTTGGATCTATACACAGAGATGAAATTGCTGGATCATCTGGTAGACCTAGTTTTAATTTTATAAGGAGCCACCATATTGGCTGGCTGGTTAGGGCACACACAAGGATCAACTGATGAATGACTGCCTGAATGGGTAGAGCAGCAGATTGGTGTCTCTCTCTCTCTCTCTCTCTCTCTCTCTCTCTCTCTCTCTCTCTCTCTCTCTCTCATAACATTGTTCAAGACTTTTCTTTTCTCCCCATCCTTGCCAACAGCACTTGTTGTCTCTCCTGTTGAAGATAACAAAAAGAGTTGACAGGAATCTAAATATTTCTCAGCAGCAGAACGAATATATGGCATAGATTGCATATCCAGTACCATGAAATATTATGAAGCAATGAAAAAGAATGAGGTTGTACTGTAGGCTGGATCATGGACAAAATCACCAGGATGTTTTACAGCTAAAAACCCATTAAGGATAAAATTCAGCCATAAAACCATATTATGCATTTCCCATGAGCCCACATTTATTGCATGCTTACATGTAACAAAAGGCATGATGGCCCTAGCTGGTTTGGCTCAATGGATAGAGCGTCGGCCTGCGGACTGAAGGGTCCTGGGTTCGATTCTAGTCAAGGGCACATGCCTGGGTTGTGGGCTCCATCCCCAGTGTGGTACGTGCAGGAGGCAGCCGATCCATGATTCTCTCTCATCATGGATGTTTCTCTCTCTCCCTCTCCCTCTCCCTTCCTCTTTGGAATCAATAAAGAAATAAATGTTTAAGAAAAAAAGGCATGATGGATACATTTGTTCCCATTTGTACCTGTAGTTGCTTCTTTAGAAGGAAAGTGGTGCCTGGGGAGTGGGAGGTGGTTCTGGGGTTACTTGAGTATTATTTGCAATTTTTAATATTTTTACAAGGAGATTTATGTATTATTTGTAGGAGAATGAACTACATATTATCATTAACAGAAATACAAATAAACCAAGGCGATAGGATTTATAAAAATGTAATTTTTAAACAGTATATTTTTATTGATTTCAGAGAGGAAGGGAGAGGGAGAGAGGGACAGAAACATCAGTGATGAGAAAGAATCATGGATCGGCTGCCTCCTGCATGCCCTACACTGGGGATCAAGCCCACAACTCGGGCATGTGCCCTTGACCGGGAATCGAACCCGGAACCCTTCAGTCCACAGGTTGATGCTGTATCCACTGAGCCATACCAGCCAGGGCAAAATGTATTATTTTAAAAGGAAGCTAGACTATTCTGTGAGCTCATAATAACACAGCGTGCTTCAAATAAACCAGCATTGAATTTCCTAGACGGCAACCATGCTAGCCCGTGCCATATTCCTGCCCAGCATGTTTTTTTATCTGCCCTTTGCATGTTGGGGAGTGAGAGCTGAGATACGGCTAATGAAACACACACACGCTTCTTTCAGTGTAACCCAGGACATGCTTCGTGCGAGCCCCATGTATTCACGTCCCACAAACTTGCGCAGCTAGAAACGTGCCGGATTCAGAAGCCCGGTGAGAATGAATTATCACCACTCAAAGGCAAAACCTCCAACGTGGGGAAGATTTACGCGGTAGGTCACCTCGCGAAAACAAGATAAATGCAAATTATGTATTGATAAACTCCCTTGATTCGGCGCCAGCGCTGTAAATAAGCAGGGAAGAAAAGTCGCGAGTTGGCAGGAGCCAACGCAATGGCTCAAAAAAACCCCACCATTTCCACGTGGAGTTCCCAGCGGGTCCAGAATTGGGTCTTTTATCCTTAATTTCAGGAGCAGCTTGTTGACGGTGTACCACTAAGTGCTGAGAACTCTGGATTGAGCAGCAAACAAATCAGGGAGAAGCAGGCCCCCCGCCCTCCTCACACCACCGGTGCCCATGGCCTTCAAGTACCTATTGAAACACATTCGTAATCATTTTTGGAAAAACCTCACAACCTGTCCGGCTCATCTGCTCTTTTTTTCTTTTCTTTTTTGATAATCCTCCCCCGAGGATATTTTCCCATTGATTTTTAGGGAGAGTGGAAGAAAGAGGGAAAGACAGAGAGAAACATCGATGTGAGAGAAACACATCCATTGGTTGCCTCCTACATGAGGTCCGACCAGGGACCGGGCCGGGGAGGAGCCTGCAACCAAGGTATGTGCCCTTGACCAGAATCGAACCTGGGACCCTTTCGTCTGCAGGTTGAAGCTCTATCCACTGAGCTAAACCTTCCTTACAAAGGGAAAACCCACACCCCAAATTGCAAATGAAACTCATGCTTGAGTTGCCAGAATGAGAGAGGAGAGCCAGGAAACTGGAGTTAGGCAGGGAGATTTTACTCCAAACTGCTGTTGCTATGGGTGTGGCTTAGTGCTGTGATATATATACTGAGAAGCAGTGAGTGATCTCTTTTTTTTTTTAATATATTTTATTGATTTTTTACAGAGAGGAAGGGAGAGGGATAGAGTTAGAAACATCAATGAAAGAAACATCCATCAGCTGCCTCCTGCACACCCCCTACTGGGGATGTGCCTGCAACCAAGGTACGTGGCCTTGATCGGAATCGAACCCCGGACCCTTTAGTCCACAGGCCGAGGTTCTATCCACTGAGCCAAACCAGTTAGTGCAGTGAGTGATCTTAAAGCCTGAAGACTATATCCCATCTAAAACAAATACCTGTCAACTTACTTCCTTCGGTTTAGCATCTGGGTCCTTGTGAAATTTGAAGTGTGATTCTGCATGTCAAATCACCTTGGAACAGACAAAAAGGCTGCATCGTTTGGATTTGTGAGCCTTCTTCCACAGTCCTTTTCCTTTCTGAAGTCTGATACCTTCGCCCAACTCTGGTTTGTGCAGGGAAATGTAACCATTAGAGCAGCGGTTCTCAACCTGTGGGTCGCGACCCCTTTGGTGGTCGAACGACCCTTTCACAGGGGTCGCCTAAGACCATCCTGCAGATCAGATATTTACATGACGATTCATCACAGTAGCAACATGACAGTTATGAAGTAGCCACGAAAATAATGTTATGGTTGGGTCACAACATGAGGAGCTGTATTTAAAGGGCCAGAAGGTTGAGAATCACTGCATTAGAGGGAAGATTTATGAAAGGAAACAGTACTTTTAATTTTCTTAACTTCCTGGTTAAAGCAAGAACCCCTCTAGGCCGGGGCACCCTTTTAACCGCAGCCATGCGTATATTTAAAGAGCATCTGCCCGGAGGATTGAGGCTCCGTACCACATCTCACGTTTCTGCGTGGTTATTCATGGGGTCTTGGCAAATTCTCACGGAGCCATTGAACGCCAACTCCCAATCGTCAGAGCAAACATTCCTGAGACGCGTTTACTTAGACAAATTGCATAATGCGCTGGCGCGGACAAGAAACTCTCCAAATTAAGTTTTCGGAGGATGAAGCGTGTATTTTTAAACCTCTAAGGCACTCAACTCATTTTATACGGAACACCAATACTTCCTCTCACAAGACGTTACCAACCACATCTCCCCCGGATCCAGGGGCCTTAAATCCCATTTATAAGACTAAGTACCGAGACGAGATGAGCAATTGTCAGGTGGTGGAGATATTCAATGGACTATGTTTGATGGATCAAGCCAGGCTCTCCCCTCCCCCACCCAGGAATGCCTGTGCATTGCCAGTTAAAGGACCCACATGTTCCTTCTGGATGTTGCTGGCCGAGCTGGGGTGCCACGTGACACTTAAACTTTATAACAGCGA
This sequence comes from Myotis pilosus, assembly GCA_036010255.1. Taxonomy (NCBI): domain Eukaryota; kingdom Metazoa; phylum Chordata; class Mammalia; order Chiroptera; family Vespertilionidae; genus Myotis; species Myotis pilosus. The sequence continues at coordinate 6,386,006 of JASKON010000031.1, read as the reverse complement.
GTCTGGGAGTAGTGGCCTTTCCGCCTTTGCCCTTCTCAAGCTCCTCTTGAAATGTGCGTTTTGACAAGAAGCTCGGGCCTTGCAAAGGGCAAGCAGGAAGCAGGACTGGAGGTATATTGCCAACTCGGTGCTCACACTGCGAATAACATAATTCAGTGTCAGAAAGCTTCTTTCTGAATCCATCCAGCACCTGCTGGACAAATGGCGCTGAATATTTCCTAAGCAGATGAATGCGTTTAGTGACTTGGCGGTTACTTTCATGGCTACTGAGGGCCTACTAAGTGCTACAGAGTAGGTCTCACGGGATTTAACGACCGACAGAAATGGTTAAGCATGAAATAGTGGTCCTAGCCCAGCCGGCGTGGCTCAGTGGTTGAGCATCAACCTATGACCAGGGGGTCACGGTTCGATTCCTGGTCAGGGCACATGCCCGGGTTGTGGGCTCGATCCCCAGTAGGGGGCGTGTAGGAGGCAGCCGGTTAATGGTTCTTTCTCATCATTGATGTTTCTCTCTCTCTCTCTTCCCCCCTCTCCCTTCCTCTCTGAAATCAATACAAATATATTTAAACAAAATAGTGTTCCTAACCAAGAGTGTCCTGAATAAAAAACGGTGGCATTGGAATGGGACGCTGCTGCATTGAATTGTGATGTGGAATGACCTTCAGGGTGTTTTTTTTGCTTCTAAGGTCATCCAGTCCTACCTGAGGAGCCTGCCTTCCAGGTGGGAGGAGCCTTCCTTCTGGGTGGGAGGAGCCTGCCTTTGGGGAGGGGGGGTGGGGTAGGGGCTCTGTCAGGTTCCTGTGCAGATGCAGTTCTGATATTCACGCCTCAGGAAGGCCTGGCCGAGCTCATGTCAATCAACCCCAGAAGACACCCTTGCTGTCTTCCTAGCATGACACAGGCAAAGCCTCATTTGTTTGCAGCTCCAATCAGTATTTGTCTTGATGAGGATCTTACTACCTCAGCTGGTTCCCCTGCCAGGGCTACGCTTCGGCAGAATTCCGATCCGTGCCAAGCAGTCTGTTCCCGTCCTGCTTCCCAGGCCTGTGCACTGCCAGCCGGGGAATGCGAGCAGCTGCTTTCCATGGCCGGGGAGGAAGAGCTGCCTTCTGGGGCCTGGACGCAGTTGCATGTGGTTTGCAGAACCCCCGAGCACCCCCCGATCAGACCCATGGACTTGTAATTTTCAGAAATCCTAACGTACCTGTAGAAAGTTAACAGTGTCCTAATCACTTTCATGCAAATTACCTCATTGGATAATTTCATGCAGGTTATCTCATTGGATTATAGCCCAGAAAAGCTAATCCTATATAATAAAAGGCTAATATGCAAATCGACCGAACGGCAGAACGAGCGGTCGCTATGATGTGCACTGACCACCAGGGGGCAGACGTTCAACGCAGGAGCTGCCCCCTGGTGGTCAGTGCGCTCCCACAGGGGGAGCACTGCTCAGCCAGAAGCCGGGCTCACGGCTGGCGAGTGCAGCGGTGGTGGTGGGAGCCTCTCCTGCCTCTGCGGCAGCAGTAGGGATGTCTGACTGACGGCTTAGGCCCACTTCCAGGCCTAATCCCCTTAGGGCTCCTGGACTGCGAGAGGGCACAGGCCAGGCTGAGGGACACTCCCCCCCCCAAGTGCATAATTTCATGCACTGGGCCTCTAGTAAATACATACATACATACATATTTATGTACTTATTTTTTAATCCTCACCAAGAATATTTTTTTCCATTTGATTTCTAGAGAGTGGAAGGGAGAGGGAGACAGAGAGAAACACCAATGTGAGCGAGCCACATCGATTGGTTGCCTTCTGCATGCCCCCAACCAGGACTGGGAGCCTGCAACCGAGGTACATGCCCTTGGCGTGAACCGAACCAGGACCCTTCAGTCCACAGGCCGATGCTCTATCCACTGAGCCAAACTGGCTAGGGCTAAAAATAGTTATTTTTAAAAATTTCCATCAAACAGTTGGGAAAACGGAGGCTCCTGGACATTGAAGGTCTTGCCTATTGAGGCTGAGCTACTATAAATAACTCAAGCCCTGGCGTTGGAGTCTGAATCCAGGACCGTTTCATTACTGCAGTGCCTGGGCCTCCAAATTCAGATTAGTCAATGGAGGCAAAGACAATGAAAGCCTTCAGGCTGTGATTTGAATCATTACAATATCCCACAAAAATTTCAGATCTCATTTTCTATCAGAGCAGCCTTTACATTACGCATACAAAATTTTATATATAAAATCATATGACCAATTCCTATATTTCTGCTTGATCCACTTTCTCTGTGCCTCTTGTATCTGTTGGTGATTTTGACAAAACAGAACAAACCACCTTCTAGAAGTCCCGGAATGGAGAGAAATCACCTTGAAATCATTACTCCTCCTACAATAACCACCTTGCTATGAGTTGCACGGATCAAAATCAGTTGAACTTTTGGAATCCCTCTTGATCTCCTAGTTAATTTGTTGCTTTGTGAATCACATCTTAACAGACCTTTTTTTTTTCCCTCCTTATCTGCTATTGAAGTTCACAGGTATATACATTTCAACCATTGTAATGAAACCTGTAGACCAGTGGTTCTCAACCTGTGGGTCGCGACCCTTTGGGGGTCAAAGAACCCTTTCACAGGGGTTCCCTAAGACCATTGGAAAACACATATATAATTACATATTGTTTCTGTGATTAATCAGTATGCTTTAATTCTGTTCAATTTGTAACCACGAAAATACATCCTGCATATCAGATATTTACATGACGATTCCTAACAGTAGCAAAATTATAGTTATGCAGTAGCAACGAAAATAATTTTATGGTTGGGGGTCACCACAACATGAGGAACTGTATTAAAGGGTTGCGGCATTAGGAAGGTTGAGAACCACTACTGTAGATCCTCTTTGTCCCAATTTTGTGGTCTGTGCCTTGAGTTCCATATCTGCAAAAGGAAAAGTTTGATCTCTAAGGTTTCTCTAATCATATATGTCTGTAACTTTTGTCCGACACCACTGCTCACATGTGGCTATTTTGTAGACCCGCAAACTCAGTATGTAAAATGCTAATGTAACCCACGCATTACTCACTCAGGGAATCTTCTTTAAAAATTACATCCATGTGATCTCAAAGAACAGTCAGGTCTATTTCCGTCACCACTAATAACTTTACAATAAATTCTAACCTGTATGGACACCTTATAGACATATAGATATTTACACAGTCGTTATCATCTTCTGAAGTTTGGCTTGTGACAAGCTAAATAGCCGGTTGTTAACTAAGTAACCTCTGACCATCAAAAATAGTATTGATTCAGAGTTAAAAATGCCCTTTCTGTTAAAATATTATGACATAGATTTGATGTATACAATCTGTTCTATTATTCATATACTTAATACTGCTCATAGATTTTTTTAATAATTCTTTTTTTATTTTGCTCATGATTCTGATGGCCTATTCAGGTGATTTCTAAGCATTCAACCCTTCCAAAAAATGAGCCATATTTACTATGGTTATTTTTTGACATTATGGTACAATTGAGGCCTATCCAATAAGGGGACCCCTCTCTGTATGTTTTTATACAAGGAATAAGTTCAAACTTGAAAAATAATACCATAACCAATATCTCATAGCAAGTGGTGTTATAATCTCAGCTCAACACTAACAGAAATATCTCAGCATAATACATTGATTTGGGGCAGAATGAAAATCTTAGATAGGGGAAGGAGAAAAAGAGAGAGAGAGGGAGAGAGAGAGAGAGAGAGAGAGAGAGAGAGAGAGAGAGAGAGAGAGAGAGAGAGAGAGAGAAAGAAAGAAAAAGAAGAAGAAGAAGGAGGAGGAGGAGGAGGGGGAGGAGAAGGAGAAGGGGGAGGGGGAGGAGGAAAGAGAAAGAGAGGCTTTCTTTTTCCTTTTGTTTCCTTTAGATAAAAGGATGCAACTTTAAAAATACAAGTCAAAAACATATTACCTATGACAGTGATTTTCCAGGTAGTTCTAGAAAGAGTTGTGATCAATATGGGAGACTGCTAAGGAAAGATATATTTTGTTGTATAACTTAGAGGCCCAGTGCACAAATTCCCTCTGCCTGGCCTGCGGGAGTGGGCTGAAACCGGCTCTCCGACATACCCTAAGGGGTCTCGGATTATGAGAGGGTGCAGGCCAGGCCGATGGACCCCATGGGTGCATAATTGGGGTCAGAGAGAGATGCGGGAGGTTGGCCAGCTTGGGGGAGGGGGAACTCCAGGAGGGCTCCAGTGCGTGTCCAGCCCCACTAGCTCTGTCCTGATCAGCCAGACCCCAGCAGCAAGCTAACCTACCAGTCGGAGCGTCTTCCCCCTGGTGGTCAGTGCACATCATAGCGACTGGTTGATCAGTTGACTCTCTGCCTTCTAGTGGTCAGTGCCCATCATAGCGAGTGGTTGAGCAGCTTTAGCATATCATTAACATATTACTCTTTGATTGGTTGAATGGATGACCATCGATACTTAGCATATTAGGCTTTTATTACATAGGATTGTTATAAGTCCTAAATAGGAAGTTGTGTGTGTGTGTGTGTGTGTGTGTGTGTGTGTGTGTGTGTGTGTATTCCATAGTTGATTGCAGGTAAAAAAAAAAAAAAACCACACTAAGAAAAGTCACTGCTTTATTTTGAAAAACAGCTACGCATATACCATAATATGTACCAATATTAGGTTTTCATCTTACAGTTTATTATACGTATTTCCAGATGAGCATGGCTTGCAATAATGGACTTGGAATGTGGGCGATGTCTTCCCCATGAATTAGCGGCAAAAAATCTCCGTAGCTCACAGATCTCTTCGGGGAGGTGGATTGGAAGTCTCTGACGTATTACATTTATACCATCCGGCTTCTCCCTAATATTGTTAGCGATTCAGCACAGTGTTTTTTTTTTTTTCTCCTTCTGCACCACATTTATAAACCATAGCGTGTTTTGATGCCAGGTGCAAGGGAATTCCAACTTCAGGCTCCAAGTTGGACGGCTGTTGCTTTTTTTCTGGCCAGGCCAAGGAGCTCTCTAACCCTGGTCACCCGGAAAGCCGATCTCTCAACGCCCTTCCCTTTACGAGCGCAGTATATATGATAATGCCTTCCTTGTCACCCCGTAGAATACAATTAATTTTAGTTTTTAGTATGTTATCAGCAAGCAAAGCACCGGTATTAGCTCGATGCCATCTGCGAGTGACAGTCTCCTTATTACAAAATATGTAAAAATATGGGTCCCCTTAAGGAATCTGTTGCGTTGCATCTGCTCAGATTTTTGTTCTATGCTAATGGTTTTAACCCAGCATATGAAGCGTGCGAGAGGGGAACAAAAAAAAAATTAAACTGGAATTTTTCAGCTAAATTACGCGTTTCCCATTTAAAGCGCCTCAAACATGGAGACAAAGCCACGTGGGCGGCTTCAGCTAACGGGGGCCTGAGCAGAAACAAAGAAGCAAGAGCTAGCATTGCTTCTTACCTGATGTTAAGTCCACCCCTGGCTTTGTCCCCAGAAAACCCTGACTGCCCACACAATTAAGGCCACTTGATACGCGAGGGAGGTGTGGGGAGTGGGAGTGTAGATGCGAAATCCCCAGATGAGCACTGGCGATAACAAAGAGATCGGGAATGATAAGACAATTCTCGTCCTTAGAGCTCTGTATTCACACCATATTAAACAATCGCGGTGATTAAGACGAGCTATTATAATTATGAAAGCATTCTCCAGGGGAACGTTGCTTTCCTTTCCGTCCCTGGCCCGTCTGTCTTTTCTCACCTTTCCTGGGATGCGGGGAATTCATTTGAATGAATTCTGCCCCTTGACTGAGGAGAGGGCTTGGGTTGGAGCCAAAAGCATGGAGTGGATTTCAAATGCTGGCCTCCGAGTCCCAACCATTTAGGGCAAAGCCCAGCTAGCGTGGCTCAGCGGTTGAGCATCAACTTGTGAACCAGGAGGTCACGGTTCGATTCCCGGTCAGGGCACATGCCCGGGTTGTGGGCTCATTCCTCAGTGGGAGGCGTGCAGGAGGCAGCCGATCGAAGATTTTCTCTCATCATTGATGTTTCTGTCTCTCTCCCTCCCTCTCCCTTCCTCTCTGAAATCAATACAAATATAATTAAAAAGAAACCACACACAAAAAACAGCATGTAAGGAAAAGACCCATTTGAATAGGAGACTGCAGTGACAAAGTGAGTTAGGTTTCCAGAATCATTCTGGGGCAGGAGCTTCTATCTGGCTGCTGCTCCTCCCGTGTGCTCATGGAGAGCTTTGCTTCAGGCAAGCGGCGTTTTCACACTTGTGTAACAATTTACTACGAATTGCCTTTCCATGTCTATCTGTCCTCAGGCTCCAGATTGTGGAATATATGAGGCATTGCTTCCTCATTACCAGCATCCCAAGGTACAGCTACAGATTCCATTCTACAATTTCCATCCATGCTTTGTCATTATATATACTCGCCACAATAAGTATGTTTCTTTCCTGAAAATAAGAATGGCCCAATGCTTCTTTTTATTTTTTTGTTGATTTGAGGGACAGTAACACAGAGAGAGAATTGTTGATTTGTTGTATTGGTTGATTCTTGGATGTGCCTTGACCAGGGATCGAACCTGCAATGTTGGCGTATCAGGACGATGCTCTAACCAACTGCCAGGGTGGGGACTCGCTGATTTAAAAAGCCTCAAGCACATTGAGAAAATAAATGGCTCCAGCCTGAAAAGATTTCCACAGGTTTGTTGATTAGGAATTATATATATATATATATATTTAAAAACCCTAGCCTAAAACAAAATAAATGCATTTCTTTCTTAGCTAACCATTGTGGACTATTCTCTTTTATTCCTCACTAGAGGCCCGGTGCATGAAATGTGCACTGATTGGGGGAGGGGTTCCCTCAGCCTGGCCTGCGCCCTTGTGCAGTCTGGGAGCCCCGCGATTGATCGACCCCCAGAGGGAGGCCCTACCCACCCTCCACAACACTGCTGCCGGGCAGTCTGGGCCTCCCTCTTTGGGGCGATTGTGGAGCCCCCCCGATTGATCACCCCATCAATCTCCCTCTGTGAGGCAATCATGGGGCAATGGCGGGGCCCCTCACCAATCGCATCACACCCTTCTTGGCTGGCCTGGCACCAGTGGGTGTCATAGTGTGGTCGCTTGGGCGGTTATTCCACTATTTGGCCGTTCGGTTGATTTGCATATTACGCTTTTATTATTATAGATGTGCCATAGTTCTCTGCCCTTTTCTGCTGTGTTCACCCTTGTTTTTTGTGGGTTCCACAGATTGGCCTGGATTACCCAATACTTTCACACACGAGTGTCAGAACAGAAATAATGCTTTGTGATAGAATTCGTAGACTCGTCACTGCCAGTGTGCGTGTCCTGGGGAGAGGGTAGCTCCCACAGCTGTGCTGAGCAAAATTAGCTACTAAAACGATAAGGGGTAGGTAGTACTTAGTGGCTACTGAAATGAAAACTTTGCAGGCCTTCAGATGAAATCTCACCTACTCATCCGGAAATAGCTGAAGCGGGTAGGAGGGAATAGCTCCAAAAAAAAAAAAAAAAATGGAAGGAAGACATCAAGAAGAGAGGGCTGTGGCCCTGTTTGAGTCAGCATAGAGGTGAGATTTTCGTTCTGTGCAGTAGGCATACAGTAATTTCCATATCTAAGGAAGAGTGGTCACCCACAAACACTTCATGTAGGACAATCTTGTAACCTATGTCCACTTTATACATATACTAGAGGCCGGTGCACGAAATTAGTGCACGGGGGGTGCGGGTCCCTTAGCCCAGCCTGTACCCTCTGCATTCTGGGACCCCACAGGAGATGTACGGCTACCGGTTTAGGCCTGATCCCACAGGGATCGAACATCCCTCTCGTAATCCTGGACCACTGGCTCCTAACTGCTCACCTGCCTGCCTGCCTGCTTGATTGCCCATAACCACTCTTTGTGCCTGCCTGGTCTCCCCTAACTGCCCTTCCCTGCAGGCTTGGTTGCCCCTAACTGCCTTCCCCTGCAGGCCTGGTCTCCCCTAACTGCCCTCCCCTGCCAGCCTGGTCGCCCCTGACTGCTCTCCCCTGCTGGCCTAGATCCCCTAACCACCTCTGCCTCGGCCCCTGCCACCGTGGCTTTGTCTGGAAGAATGTCTGGTCTAATTAGCATATTACCCTTTTATTAGTATAGATATATATTTATTGGTTGATTTCAGAGAGAAAGGGAGAATGAGAAAGAGATGGAAACATCAATGATGAGAGAGAATCATGGATTGGCTGCCTCCTGCATGCCTCACACTGGGGATCGAGCCCGCAACCCGGGCATGTGCCCTGACCGGAAATCGAACCATGACCACCTGGTTCATAGGTCGACGCTCAACCACTGAGCTATGCCAGCCAGGCCAATGCCCACTCTTAATTCTCTGTTTTCATTAATAGCACTTCGATCTGTTGAGAGCTTGAGCAAGGTCAGGGCTCTGGGATGAAGGCTTAAGTTGCATTTTCTCACTCAGTTCTTGCATTAACCCTGGGCGACGGGTAGCATCATCGCAATCCCATTCTGCTGACCAGAAACTGAGTTGGAGAAATGGGGAAAATGTCCCCTGGCCGAGCTGCGGTTTAGAGCCAGGCAGCTATATGAGCATAGGTAGCTCAAGCTTCTAATGGTGGCAGGCACAGGGGACTAAGTGGGACTGTGTGCTCACTGCTTCTGCTGGGAAGAATTCAGTGTATTAGACTGTTACCAAGTGGAGACTGACTCAAGATCAGTTAGAGAGAATATTAACATTTTCATGTGGAGCAGTTTTCAGAGTACTGCATTTTGTGCCAAACCTAGAGGAGTTTTTGCCTTAGGGGCTTACATCTTCTCTTAAACTAACCTCATATCAAATATCAATGTTAATACCCTCTAAAGCAGTGGCTCTCAACCTTCCTAATGCCGCGACCCTTTAATACAGTTCCTCATGTTGTGGTGACCCCCAACCATAACATTATTTTTGTGGCTACTTCATCACTGTCATTTTGCTACTGTTATGAATCGTCATGTAAATATCTGCTAGGCAGGATGGATTTTCATTGTTCGCGACCCACAGGTTGAGAACTGCGGCAAAGGGACATGCGTTCTAAGAGTCCCTCTCGGGTTTCCTTCAGCCTTGTCTTCTACTTTGTTCGTTTTGTTTTTTCTTGTTGCTGTTAATCCTCACCCGAGGATATTTTTCCATTGATTTTTAGAGAGAGTGGAAGAGAGAGGGAAAGACAGAGAGAAACATCGATGTGAGAGAGACACATCGATTGGTTGCCTCCAGCACACGCCCCGAACAGGGCCCGGGCCAGGGAGGAGCCTGCCACCCAGGTACATGCCCTTGACTGGAATCAAACCTGGGACCTTCAGTCCACAGGCCGACGCTCTATCCATTGAGCCACACTGTGTAGGGCTTGTCTTCTCCTTTTATGCCAAAGAGCTAGGAACAGTCAGCTTTAAACTACATTCTGACACACTTAATACTCTCTTGTTTTTGACTGGAATGCTAATTGATGGGGACCCGAAAGAAGAATACCTCTTCGTCGTCTTAAAAGCTTAGGAGTTTCCGTGTGGCAGCGAGGCACCTGTGTGAGAACAGGGTCAGAGGGGAGTTTGTAATGGATGGCGATGAAGTCAGACTGCTGCTGCTTCCAGTATATTCCTGACGAGGGACTCAGGAGCACATCTAAGTGGTACTTAACGTTTTCCCCACTGCACGCCGTCAGTAGACTTTAAATAACATCGACCCGGAGTGTAGCTTTGAACTTGGCGAGCCGGGAAAGCTTAGTAGAACTTTCCTGATGAGCTTGCAAAAGCTAGTTCAAGTTCAAGAAGATAGCATTAAAAAAACGCGGCGGCAGGGACACTTGATAGAGTCTGCCTTTTAAATAATTCAAGAGATGAAGCTACGTTATCTATGCACCTCGCTGGGATGTTCCTAGAGATACTGAAGTTGTTTTGTGTTTAAAATGTATCACCGTGCTGATTGGAAAGAACAGGCACCAACATGCTATTATAAATTTTTTCTTTATTGATTAAGGTATTACATATGTGTCCTTATCCCTCCATTGCTTCCCCCACCCCTACCCCTCCGCTCATGCCCTCACCCCCCTGCTGTCTGTACCCATTGGTTATGCTTATATGCATACATACAGGTCCTTTGGCAATTATAATTTTTTAAAACTATACTAGGCACAGTGGCCTCAATGAGTTACCACGAAGTTCAAAAGTCCAGAAAGTAGTTTGTTTTGGGACTGTGTGTAATGGACATTTGGAAGTTCAGAAACACAATATATTTGATGCCCAGTGTCTGATAAGAGCATTTCATATTTAGTTTGAGAAACTGTCTTACCTCCTCAGGGCAGTGGTTCTGGGCAGCAGAGGTGCTGGTCTTAGTCCTCATCTGACCTTGCTCTTCGGATTCGACCTTGGCCTCATCACATGACGATTAGTGATGGGGACACCATCCATCCTTGGTCCAAAACAAGAGTTAATCCTGAGACTTGCAAGTGAACCATTGGTAAAGGAGCAAAGGACACTTTTCCTTTCTGTGGGGTGTGGATCTGATAGGATATCAGCTTCCCGCTGTGGGTCTGGCCCCAGTGGGAGGACCCCTGGACCAAGAATGAAACCAGCCGGAAAGACATAGGGGTAGAGATAAAATCTTCATTTTCCCTCACGTACCTTTCAGCCCAGCCTGGCTCTCCCTGTTTTATTACATCTGAGTGTCATGCTTCCATGCTACCTCACACCCAGTTCTTCCTTGCTTGGGCGGCCCCTCTACTTATCTTTCTTTAAATATTTTTTTTTTTATTGATTTCAGTGAGGAAGAGAGAGGAAGAGAGAGAAACATCAATGATGGGAGAGAATCACTGATCGGCTGCCTCCTGCAGGCCCCCTACTGGGGATCGAGCCCACAACCCTGGCATGTGCTCTTGACTCGACTCAAACCTGGGACCCTTCAGTTTGCAGGCCAACGCTCTATCCACTGAGCCAAACCAGCCACGGCCCCTTTATTTATCTTTAGTTCAGTGTTTTAAGACTTCATAGCCCACCATTGTCCAAAGGTACTTCCCCCTCTTTTGAATAGTACCAATATGGACGTTTCATTGTTGAGCATAATGAAGGACAACCTATCCTTTATTAATTATGGTCCTTCGTAATTATGGTCTGGTCATTTAGTCATTCATTCATTCATTCAGCAGATGATGGCTGAATACTGTGACAAAGCAAATATTGAGCTAAAACTAAGCCAATACAGGTCTTGCCCTTAGGGAGTTTATAGAGTGGTGGTGAGAAGAGACAGAAAAACAGACAATCACAACAATTTGATGTAAGGACAGGGAAAATGAACAGAGCAAGGAAAGGGAGGACCCCAAGACTTGGGAGGACTCTTGAGGAGGGGATGAGTCAGCCATATCTTGTGGGAGAGAAGCAACTTAAGTATTAAGAGGAAAGATAATGAGAAAGACGTAACAGGGAGCAGAGCCAGCCTGCGCCAAGACAGAGAGACACTGTGTTGGCTTTTTGTGAGACGACATGTAGTGCTAAATAAGAGAATGAATGAAAGGACACATGAGTCAGGAAAGTAAGCAGGTGGTTTAGTGGGTGTGTAGAATTCTCTGTGGACCTCTCTAACTTGGTCAGAATGATGGAGATAGAGCTCAGATAACAGAGGACTGTATGGGCTGGTTAGGTTTTATCCGGAGTTAAGGGAAGTGTTAGATTTTAGCAGGGCAGCCGCCTGGTCAGATTGCATTTTGGAAAGAGTTTTCATAAAAAGGTTAATCCTCATAAACTCCTTTAATCCTCATAAAAACAGTGTGCATATGTGTGTCTTCTTCTTCATTTTAGAGCTAAAGGAGATACTGCCGAAACCGGTTTGGCTCAGTGGATAGAGCGTCGGCCTGCGGACTGAGGGGTCCCAGGTTCGATTCCGGTCAAGGGCCTGTACCTGGGTTGCGGGCACATCCCCAGTGGGAGGTGTGCAGGAGGCAGCTGATCGATGTTTCTCTCATCATAGATGTTTCTAATTCTCTATCTCTCTCCCTTCCTCTCTGTAAAAAATCAATAAAATATATATAAAAAACAAAACAAAAAAACTTTGAACTGTTTAAAAAACACACAAAGAAGATGCACAGTGAGATGGAGGGGTCCTGTAGACATCAAACTCATCTAGATATTGCTTAGATAATTGGGGCTAGTGTCTTGGAAGAGGTCAGAGGTTTAGATTTAGGAGTCATCTATATATATAAAAGCCTAAAAGACCATTACAACCGAACGACCGAGTTGCCCCCTGGTGGTCAGTGTGCTCCCACAGCCAACCTCCCACAGCCAGCCAGCGGCGGCTGGTAGCTGTTCCTTCTGTACCCGGCCCAGCGACCATTGCCTCCTTTCCAGACCCCGCTGGGGCCTTCAGACCCCAGACTGGGACAGGGAACTGGGGGTGGGTGGCGGTGGAAGTGGCCCCTTTCCCAGGGGGGCCAAGGGCCGGCTCCCTCCTCAGGGCTGGCGGCCAACCTCCCGTGCCCCGTCCCTCACCCCTACCAGCAGTCCCTGATCAACCTGGCCATGATTGGCCCTGACCGCCGGCCAGGCCTAGGGGCCCTCTTGCATGCACGAATTCATGCACCGGGCCTCTAGTTAATATATAAATGGTGACTTAAATCATTGTAGCTTGTGACATTATCTAGATTGAGGGCAGAAAGGGATATGAGAGATTTCGAGGGCAGAGCTATGAGGGATGGTGTGTTTTTCCTTCTATTTGTTTGTTATTTATTATGATTTGTTTTCTGTTTGTCTTGTGCACAGAAGCTCACTCATTTCTAAACTAATCTAGCAAGTGACATTTGAGGTGGTAAAATGATTTCAGGAAAATTGGGGGCACACACCCCCATTTCTAAGTGTTAAACTTCAGAGACTTCACAAACCAACCCTAGGATTACGGTATTAATCTCCTAGAATCCAAAAAAGTAACTGTTTAGATCAGTGGTTCCCAACCTTCCTTCGGCCACGCCCCACCTAAGTTTCTCTAACATCCTGATGCCCTCCCCCCCCCGTGACATATAATTCTTATTATTAAAAAAGTGAGCTCCTATTCATGTGTAGGAAGCCTAAAAGGCCATGAACTTGGTCTAAACAAGCTGCGAAGAACATGGCATCCATGAGAGAGAAAAATACAAGAACGCAAGGATAGTGGAAGGACTGAGGAAGAAATCACTAAGAAATTGTTAAAAAAAATAATTTGAAGTGATACGCAAATATAGCAAATAAAGTTTCAAAACATATAAGAGACCCAAAATGCATAAATATGTCACAATATATACTTATAGACTGTATATGAGGCTCCTAGAACCATAAGAAATGCAAAAAAAATTCACTGTTAATAACTCATTCTCAAATTGTCCCCCTTAAACATCAGATTGCCCCCCTGTGGCGTGTGCCCCACATTGGGAACCACTGGTTTAGATTGTACAACAAATTTATCTTCAGTTCTTTTGAACCTTTTTTTAAAAAAAAAAATTGTAACGTCATCTCCCATAAGTACCTGGGACCAGACACACCTGGTCCATTTCCCTTGGGGAAGAGCATCCATTTCCTCCAAGCCCAGTCGGTCACCCTCAGGAATCATCCCCGATGAACCTTGTCAGCATCTTCCTGTTCGGGGGACTTTTAAAGACGTAGCCAATCAGGATATATTCTTTTTCATCTCTGCCTCCCGTCATTTTCTTCGGCAGGGGTCTCGTCGAAAATGCTTGATTTTTCCTTCCCCAATTAGAACTCTTCAAAGGCAAGAAAATGAGGCTTGGGCCCAGGTTTCCCAGAAAATGCTTCTAGGACCACAGCAGCTCGAGCGTTTGAAGTCTCCCCCTGCACACCCCAGAGCCACGGCCCTCGTAATAGCAGCATTAGCGCTCAGCTCCTTTTTCCAGGGGGGCAAGCCTTTTATGTGGGACTTGGCTACTCGGCTGCCATGCTCGAAAGATAAAAACCATTTTGATGTCTCTGGTCCTAGCACATGTATGTAGCTTCATTTCTTAGCTTAGCAAGCAGTGATGGTTACGCTGGGTTTTTCTTGACTAGTATTCCACGTTGATTAATGGAGACGAGAACTCTACACAACTGATTTAGGAGGCTGGATGAAAGAAGGTGAAGGAATTAAGCAAACACACACACACACACACACACACACACAGACACAGACAATAGTGTGGTGATAGCCAGAGTGAAGAAGGGGTGGGAAGTAGGTAGAAGTGGGCACAGGTGAGGAAAATGGGGACAAAAGACACTTTGCTGGGGGCGATGGGCGCATGATGCAGTGAGCAGATGATGTTTTGTTGAGTTGTGAACCAATGTCACCCCAGACACCTGGGACCAGACACCTGGTCCATTTCCCTTGGGGAAGAGCATCCATTTCCTCCAAGCCCAGTCGGTCACCCTCAGGAATCATCCCCGATGAACCTTCTCAGCATCTTACTGTTCGGGGGACTTTTATTGAAAGAAATACACTAGTATTGTAGAACATAATATAAGGAAACAATCCATCTTCAACATAGATGTTGAAGCAAGGGGATTAGATATGGAAGAAAATATGCTAATTAAATTTTGTCATGGTTTGGATCCATAGGTATGGGCTGAAATTAAAGTACTTTCTTTCAGAAGGACGGAATCATTCCAGTATATTTAATTTTTATGGTTATCTATTTCTATAATGTTAATGTTTTTTAGGAGCTGATAGTCCATGAGGTCATACAACTTTTACCTAAAGTTGAGTGATTCAGTTTTATCACAATTTCTATTTACTCTACTAACCTCAATAAAATTAAATGCTCTCAAACTCAAAAATTGCCCAAATGCAGTTTGTGACATTATTTATATTCACTCATCCACACACATATCTATTCATTTTTCTACTGATTTAGTGTCTCTCTCTCTCTCTCTGTGTTGGTTTATATTAATTCATATTCATATTTACATTAAAATGTATATTTATATTTAGATGTATACATATGAATTAAAATGTATGGTGTAGCATTTTCCTAATGTTCACAATAGTTGTATCTATGTAGGTGGATTTTTAAAATTTCCCTTTTCATTTTTGTTTTATGATACTAGAGGCCTAGTGCATGAATTCATGCACAGATGGGGTCCCTTGGCCTGGGCAGCGATCAGAGCCGATCCGGCCATCTTGCCGAGTCCTGATAGGGGCGGGGCCAGCCAGCAGGGGGTGGGTGTGGGGAGGGACCGCGGGAGGTAGGCCGGCCACAGAAGGTTGGCTGTGGAAGTGCACTGACCACCAGGGAGCACCTACTACGTTGAGCGTCTGCCCCCTGGTGGTCAGTGCACATCATAGCGACTGGTCAACGTTTGGTGGACCAGTCGTAACAATTGCTTAGGCTTTTATATATATAGATTTATTGCTTTTGTTCAAATAATAAACAAGTAAAATTATTTCCCAGGCAAAAATATGAATTAACTCATCATGCCTAAGCCCTAAGAATATTTGAAGTCATTACTCTCTAACCGATTGTCCCATATATAAGACTTCCTTAGAAAACACTGTGTCACACCCTTTGCAAAGTAGTGATGATGCTACACGACAAAGGAGGAAAATGTTTACGGACATAAATACACCACAGTCCTCCTCAAATCCCATGTCCCTTTTGCCAACAAAAAGGGCTATGAGTTGAGTAACCAGGATTAGAATCTTCCCAGGTGTCCAGGAGCCCTAAAGAATCCTGGAATCACTTGTCATTTATTTAGAAAGTCGAATGGGTTAAAGGTCAGAGCGCAAACAGCTTAGAACAGGGGTGGGCAAACTTTTTGACTCGAGGGCCACAATGGGTTCTTAAACTGGACCGGAGGGCCGGAACAAAAGCATGGATGGAGTGTTTGTGTGAACTAATATAAATTCAAAGTAAACATCATTACATAAAAGGGGACGGTCTTTTTTTTTTTTTAGTTTTATTCATTTCAAACGGGCCGGATCTGGCCCGCGGGCTGTAGTTTGCCCACGGCTGGCTTAGAACCTATCCAATGACTTAGCAGAGCTCAAGAAACTAAGATTATGAAGAAAACCCATTGTTTCGGTCTTGGAAAAATATGATTGACTTTTTGATTAACCACAGCCCCAGAAGTTGGATTCCATATCTATCCTTCCTTGAATTTTCCCGTTTCCTACCGATAATCCAAACAGATAATGGCAAATACCAGCAACGATAATGCCGCCCTGTAGAGGCCTTAGGCGAGGACAGTGGAGGGACCATGGTCAGGGCTCAGCTGTGTTTACCTTTGAAGAGAACATGTGTTTTATATCAGACCGTCTCCTCTCTCCTTCTCCCCGACTCTTCCGCTCCAAACAGGAGCCAATCACAGAGCTCAGAGCGGGCCTTGCTCGATGCTATCAGCAAAGTTGGACACTGTTAACAACTAGCTCCAGGCTTCCGTGTGTGTTTTTAATTGCACCGCAGCAGAGGCCGAAACCAACTTAGAGCAGTTGCATTCATATAGAGGTAAAATATTCAAATACAGTCCGGGCAAAGAAACTCAAATCTGTTTCCTCAGAGCTTTGGGAGCAGTTGCCAGGGGGGGTTGTACACTGGTTTGGAATAGTTGCATGCCTAGCAGTGAGCACTGGCTCACTTCTGTACCGTGGCCGTGAGTGGCGGCCAGGCTCCTGGGGTGGAGGCCATGGTGACCCCTCAACCTGAGACAGGGAGAGAGAGGCCTTCTGGGCTGCTGGGTGCTAATCCTTTATCCTTCCTCCATTTCCCTTCCCCTCATCCCTCACCCATCCCTCCAAAACCCACCAGTGTGCAAAATGTCTTCATTTGCCAAAGGCTGTGTGCGTCTGTTTAATAGACACCTATGGCCCCCTCATTCTGTCTCTTTAGATCGTCTGGGCAGGCACAGAGCAAATTAGAGCAAAATGCTTTCGGTCATGTGTCGGGTGGAATCAGGGGGATGAATGCTCCCCTCTTGGGCTTTCGAGCCCTCTGGGCAGCACTGTGTCCCTGGGCTTCAGGGGTGTCCTCAGGGGCTGCCTGGTCTCTGGGGGGACAATGAAGACATGGTGAGCTCCCCATGAAAGAAGGAACCTACAGGTCTCAACATCGGGAGTTTTGTGAAGTTTCAATCCTATTTTCCTGGATGGAGAATGTTCCGCCTTGCTTGGTTCTAATAAAGATTAGGGAGTTCTCATATAGGGCCACACACAGAGTCTAGGGCGCAGTCTTTAGCACAGAATTTATTAATGACCTTGATTTAAACAAGTCACTGGACTGATGACCTTAATTTTCTTACACCAAATGTATATTGACGTCACTATTTAAGGAGGCTCCTTAGCCAGCAACAGAAGGCAACTACTATTATGCACTGGTAATTTTTGCAGTTCAAGCCCAGCCTTAGAAATAAGCTTAATTGGAACGAACGCAGTAAACTTCCAGGTCAATCTTCAAATTCTCAGTATTTTAAAAACATCCCCCAATTTGTTTTTAAAGAAAAACTCTCACTTTTATCTCTTTTCTCTCTCTCTTCCTCTCTTCCTCCATCCTTCCCTCCTTCTCTCTTATTTTCTTTCTCTTTCTGTGTTTGTTTTAGGCAGATTTCTCTATTGTCATCTGGGACCTAAATTATTTATCATCCATAGCCTATAATTATCATAACTAGCCACTAATTTATTAAAACCTATAGACCAGTGGTTCTCAACCTTCTGGCCCTTTAAATACAGTTCCTCATGTTGTGACCCAACCATAAAATTATTTTTGTTGCTACTTCATAACTGTCATGTCGCTACTGTTTTGAATCGTCATGTAAATATCTGATATGCAGGATGGTCTTAGGCGACCCCTGTGAAAGGATCGTTCGACCGCCAAAGGGGTCGCGACCCTCAGGTTGAGAACCGCTGCTATAGACAGTAATCATGTTGGTAACTCAGAATGTGCAAAGTATAGTCTTGGTGACAGCAAGAATTGAGGAGATATGCAAAGAGTCCTGTGACCTCCACTCCGAATGGCATCAATCAGAAGACACCTATTGGGTTGGTTTTCCAACATCATTTCTCTGATGTCCCAAGTTCCCCCAGCAAAGTGGGTTTTCCCAAGCCATTGCTGTTGGAAGACCTTGGCTCCTGGTGAGCTGGTCCGGGGTTGGACACCTCAGACACCTACCTCGATCTGAGCCAATCAGGTCGCAGTAGGTGTCAGGGAGCTGAACATCAGACAGAAGGAACGCCCATAGCAGCCCGTGACCGCAGTTTCTGGGTTTATTCTGGCTCCTCAATGGACTGAAATTGGATTGTTCAACTTCTCCTCTGATTCCGCACAATATTTTCCTTGCCAATCTCTTGATGACAGACTCAAGGAATGATTTGCAGTGACAATAATTTTCACTTATATATAAGAAGATTCTGATAGCTAATAGGAGGAAGCATTGAATAAGGGATTGGCTAGAAATCTACAATTATCTTTTTCTCCCAAGCCAGTGTGGCTCAGTGGTTGAGTGTCGACCCATGAACCAAGAGGTTACTGGTTCGATTCCCAGTCAGGGCACATGCCCGTGTTGTGGGCTCCATCCCCAATAGGGGGTGTGCAGGAGGCAGCTGATGGATGTTTCTATCTCTCTTTCCCTCTCCCTTCCTCTTTCTAAAAAAAAAAAATCAGTAGAAAAACATATTTATAATTATCTTTTTCTCTCTGCAGAATCTCTAAGGCTTGGTAGCCTTGCTAGGCCCTGGGGTTATCTCTGTTAATTTTAAGAATGGTTGATGATAATAAGAGGGTGATTTCTTTTCTTTGTCATTGATTTCTGTCTACTTCTTTTTATTCTTTCAACATTAAAGAAAAACACAACAGATGAAATGAAATTGAATGCAACGGGAATATAGACAATTGATTCCTAATTATGGTTCATTTAAATGATAAAAACACACATTCAAATGAGGAAAAGTATTTATTCAGACATCTGCCAAAAACTCAAAGTGGAATGCTAGAAAAGTTGAAATATAATTCAGTGTATTGTTTTGCATGCCTCCAGTTTTAATTGGTTATTCCATTTTATCACATACCTGCTTCCCATCTTTACAATGGTTTTAGATATTGCAATTACAGGACTAGTTTAATTTCTATTAAAATATCTTGCTACCCATTCCTGTGTAGAAACTGTAATGACTTATATACCATATGAATCTCTGAAGTTTAGGCAATTCATGGCTTTTTATCCACATGAATGATAGTTATATGGTTAGTTGCATACATCAAACTTGTACACAAAAGATGCAGTGTGATGAGCCAGGGTTATACACATAAATAAAATATTATGAACTTTGATGTTATAAAATAAACAAAATGCTAATATTAAACTTTTAGTGAGTATTTAATAATTCCATTAATATAGTAATTTCATATTCACGGTTTCATATGTTCTCCTGGGAGGATGTTTTCTGCAAGAGCTGAATTTGCTGAAGATGTGCAAGGAAATTGTTCCGTGTAGGATCAGTTCTTTTTCAGGAAGGTTCCTAGACGCTATCAAGCAGCTTTGCTCATTTGGGGAAAGCTCTAGTGGCATTCCAAAGTCGGGCGTTCCATTGCATAGGTACACAGAATACAAAATTCCATGTAAAGTGTTCGTCCTTTATCAGTGATCTCTATTTCCCAAACATGCTCTTAATTGCTGAACACCTATGAATGAAAGCCTACACATCTAATAACTTACTCGGAATATAATCTGAAACAAATCTTTCTATCACAAAAGTACCCGAGGACAAATAGAATGCAGACGGACATATACGAACATTCAGATTTTAGTAGAAGGGAAATCAGTTGTCTTAATTTTTCTTTTCAATCAATAGAATAAAACATTGTCAAATCTTTTATCTTCTTTAAATGTATTTTTATTAATTTCAGAGAGGAATGGAGAGGGGGAGAGAGAGAGAAACATCAACAATAGAGAATCATTGTCAAGTCTTTTGAAAATATCTACATAAGAAATGGAATGCAGCCCACCAGTGTGGCTCAGTGGCTGAGCGTCGACCTAGGAACCAGGAGGTCACGGTTTGATTCCCGGTCAGGGCACAGGCCCGGGTTGCGGGCTCGATCCCCAATGTTGGGTGTGCAGGAGGCAGCCGATCAGTGATTCTCTCTCGTCATTGATGTTTCTCTCTCTCACCCTCTCCCTTCTTCTCTGACATCAATAAATAATATTTTTTTTTTAAAAAAAAGAAATGGAATGCAATACTTTTAAAAGTCAGGATAGTAGAGCGACGTTAGCTCACATTTTGGGGGATAAGTTACATGCTATATCATTTTCATCCCTTTTATCGAATCTTCACAATATCCCAGTGTGGTAAGTATCACAATGCCCAATTT
This sequence comes from Myotis pilosus, assembly GCA_036010255.1. Taxonomy (NCBI): domain Eukaryota; kingdom Metazoa; phylum Chordata; class Mammalia; order Chiroptera; family Vespertilionidae; genus Myotis; species Myotis pilosus. The sequence goes on along the minus strand of JASKON010000031.1, from coordinate 6,365,648 downwards.
ACAAAGGCTCAGAAACATTAAGTAAGTAACCTACATGCAAATATCCAGTAGGCAGAAAAGTCAGAATTTGAACTCCGGCCTGATTCCAAAGCCCTTAGCTACTTTAATTCTGATGGTTTATTAAAGTCACATAGTAAGAGGGGGGGAATGAGATCATTTAAATGCTGGTTTTCGTATAGAGAGCAAACCCTAGCCGTCTAATCTTCTGGGTGTGTATTGAACGTGGGTACTTAGTTTTCTCATATGTGAAGTCCCTTTTGTCCTGTGGCATAAAATACATTATGTGTAATGCAAAGTTATTAATGGAGAAAATGGCCTGGTTTTCCTCTTCTCATCAGCTGACATGTGTGTTTTTGTGTACCCACTAATTTTAGTCCGGAATAAGAAAATGGCAGTAATGAGTGATTCAGGAAAGGAGAAAGTACCGTTTTCCCACAGACCATCACGGCAGACAGTGTATTTAGACTACATCACACACCATAGCAGAATTCAGTGAATGTTTGCAAAGTAAACTCAGTGGCAGTGATCGCATCTTAGTTACACCTTGTCACAAAACCTTACGTTTGTTGTAGAATATACGTGATCTAAACAGAGGCGTTCCCCATCCCCCGCCAAAAAAAAAGATGCATTGGTCCTAATTCAGGCAACCTATGAATATGTCACCAAACATGGCTTAAGGCAGTGGTCGGCAAACTGCGGCCCCTTGAGTGTGGCTCTTCCACAAAATACCACGTGTGGGCGCGCACGTACAGTGCGATTGAAACTTCGTGGCCACACTCAAGGGGCCAAAGAGCCGCATGTGGCTCCTGAGCCGCGGTTTGCCGACCACGGGCTTAAGGGATTTTGTAGAGGTGATGAAGTTAAGGGCGTGCAAATGAGGAGACTACCCTGGGTTGCCTGGTGGCCCCAAACATCACGAAGGTCCTTAGAAGTCAGAGGAAATGTGCCAAGGGAAGCAGAGTCAGGGGGAGAGAGAGAGAGAGAGAGAGAGAGAGAGAGAGAGAGAGAGAGTTGAGGAAGCTGCTGGCTTTGGAGATGGAGGGAATGGCTATGAGCCAGGGAAAGTTAGAAGCTGTCGAAAAAACAAGGGGATATCAACAAATGACAAGTGCTGGGAGGATGCGGAGAAAAGGGAACCCTCTTGCACTGCTGGTGGGAGTGCAGACTGCTGCAGCCACTATGGAAGACAGTATGGAGCTTCCTCAAAAAATTAAAATGGAACTCCCGTTTGACCCAGTGATCCCACTTCTAGGAATATGTCCCAAGAAACCAGAAACACCCATCAGAAAGGATATATGCACCCCTATGTTCACAGCAGCACAATTCACCATAGCTAAGATCTGGAAACAGCCTAAGTACCCATCAGCAGATGAATGGATTAGAAAACTGTGGTACATCTACACAATGGAATACTATGCTGCTGTAAAAAAGAAGGAATTCTTGCCATTGGCAACAGCATGGATGGACCTGGAGAGCATTATGCTAAGTGAAATAAGCCAGTCAGAGAAAGAAAAAGATCACATGATCTCACTGATTAGTGGAATATAATGGACATAAACTAATGAACAAAAATAGAACCAGAGACATAGAAGAATGAACAGACTGTCCAACCTCTGAGGGAAGGCAGGGGGTGGGTGAGGGAGTAAGAGATCAACCAAAGGACTCATATGAGCATAACCCATGAAAACAGATAGTAGGGGGTGAGGGCATGTGCTGCGAGGTGGAGGTGGCCGGGGAGAGGTCAATGGGGGCGGGGGAAAAGGAGACATACGTAATACTTTAAACAATAAAGAATTTGAATTTAAAAAAAAAAAGAAAGAAACAAGGGGATAAATTCCCCCCGGAGCCTTCACAAGGCATGCAACAGAACCCAGACCTTGAGTTTGACCCAGTGAAACCCATTTCCGTTTTTCTGATCCCCAGAATTGTGAGATAAGAGATGTATGTCGCACCCTGTCCAGTGTAGCTCAGTTGGTTGAGCACCATCCTGTGCACCGAAAAATTGCCGGTTTGTTTCTCACATGCCCAGGTTGTGGGTTCAATCCCTGGTCGGGGACATATGAGAGACAACTGATCGAGGTTTCTCTCTCACATCAATGTTTCTCTCTCTCTCTCTCTCTCTCTCTCTCTCTCTCTCTCTCTCTCTCCCTCTCTCTCCCTCCCTCCCTCCCTCCCTCTCCCTCCCTCTCTCTCTGAAAGCAATTTTAAAAAAAGAAAAGTGTGTGTTGCTTTAAGTTGTTATGTTTGTGGTAACTCATTACAACAGCAAGGGGAAGCTAATACAACAGGTGAATCGTAAAGGCACATTTTTGTTGTTGTTGTTATTCCTAATTCTTCTAGTTATAGTGTAAGGCTCTCAGTATGAGTTACGGTATAATAACTACAGTATAATATCCAGTTATTTTGTGGGGCATTTAGACATGTGCGTGCTGTGAATATGCATTCTAGTAACGAATTCAGGAATAAAAGGTCATTTGGCAAATGAGTGAAAATCAAAATTTAAAAAAAGTAACATGAACAAGCCTTGTCATTGATGTTTTTTGTTTGGCATTTCAGGTTTCTGCTAAATGCGTCCAAAACTCCTTACGCTTACGATCTTACTATTTTATTGCATCGCTTAAAACCCATGTTTTCTGTTTCCCAGGAGGAGTCTCTTATTCCTGGTCTCTGTCTGCTAATTTCACAGGTTGATGTTTGTCTTTATAATATGAGCATCTTTGTCAACATTTCTAATCTGAGTCTAGCACAATACCCGACACATGGTAGGGACACAGCAAATACTTTTTGTAAGCATGCAGATTAAAACACGAAGCTGTCCTTTCTCTCCCATTGAAGGAATCATAGTGATGGTTTAAAATACAAGAGTCAGGCCTTAGCCGGAATGGCTCAGTAGATAGAACATGGGCCTGTGGACCAAAGGGTCCCGGGTTCGATTCCAGTTAAGGGCATGTACCTGGGTTGCAAGCTCCTCCCTGGCCCGGGCCCTGGTTGGGGCATGTGCAGGAGGCAACTAGTCAAAATGTTTCTCTCTCATCAATGTTTCTCTCTGTCTCTCCCTCTCTCTTCTACTCTCCCTAAAAATCAATGGAAAAATATCCTCAGGTGAGGATTAAAAAATAAAAACACAAGAGTCAGAATAAGGTGATAAATTGGACATTTCTGTTCACTTCTGCTAAGCTTTAAAAGTAACAGAAACTCTTTGAAAAGCGGGTTGACAATACATACGAAGATCTTTAAAAAATTTATGTCTCTTGCTCCCAAGCCCCATTTCAGGGAATCAAATGTAAGAATAATCATCAGACTTGTATCCGGAATAATTGTGATAGTGATGGTTAGTAACAGGGGAAGGGGTAGGGAGAAGTATTTTTGAATTAAAAAATAATGTTTAAAACTAACAGACTTCTGTGTAGAATTGTACAAGTTCTTTGCTTTCTTCTTTAAAACTTTAAATTCTCAAGTTTTCACCATGTCTGTTCGTGGGTTATTTAGAAGTGTGTTAATTTCCAAATATTCTGGGGTTAGGGGGAAGGCTTTCCAAGTTTTCAATTTGTGGATGATCCCTAATTTACTTCCATTGTGGTCAGAGAACATATTTTTATGATAACAATATATATTTGAAAAGTCCATTGAGACTTATGTAGTGGCCCATCATATGGCCAATCACAGACAATATTCTGTTTGTGCTTGAATAGAGTGTCTATTTGACAGTAATTGAGCAAAATACTGGTATATATCGGTTAGGCCAAACTGGTGACAGTCCTGTCCAGGTCTGTTAGACACTTTCTGAATTTCTATCTATTTGTCCCACCAGTAATTGGGAATGAGCAATTGATATCTTCTGCAATTACTATTGAGTGCTTGATATTGCGTTTCGATTCCTTTTTTTTTTAAATTTCATGTTTGGTATTCTGTTTCTAAATATGTATGTGTATTTCTAATCAGTATGTATTAGAATTTAAAATAATCTTATAATTATTATGTATGCATCTTTTTCTTTAGATCTCTTTTAAAATGTTCCAACGTATTTATGTCTTTGATTCTAAAGTGTGTATCTTGTAGGGGTTACAGTATTTATTCATTTTTTATTTTTTTAAATCCAATCTGGCGAGCTCTGTTTTTTAAGAAAGAGTCTATCGCGGAAGTTTTTTGGTGCAAAGCAGGGACCAGTGTTTTAGGCATTTTTTTTAAAACAGAAAGTTACAGTAAGACCACTGTAAACCATCAATTTGTTTGAGATATAATTCATGAGCGTTCATGATCTTTTCCTTGCGCATATTCACCAGTAAAACAAGTGTGACCTACTGGTTTTTTTGTTTGTTTGTTTGTTTTGTTTTTTTTGTGTGGTTTTTTTTTTGCCAACGGAAAAAATACTCCCATTTTAGAAATTTCTTTAAGGTGTTCTCAGTTTTTTTTTTTTTTAACCTGCCTTTATTTTATTTTTTTTTTACCTGCCTCAGGTAATATATCAGAATGAAAAATTCTCTCATTCTTTTTTTTTTTTTTGGGGGGGGGACCAAATTTGTATTATGAATTATTTGCACAACTGAGAGGGAGATTAAAATTTTGTGGTGTATTTCCACCTTATCAAAGCCCATTGAGCTGTTGAGAGGTTTTTTTTTCCTTTCCCTAATCTATAATAATAAAAGCGTAATATGCTAATTAGACTGGACAGCCGAACAACCTTCTGGACCTCATTCTGGACATCCTTCCAGATGAAGCTGCAGTGGTAGGGGTCAAGGCAAAAACAGTTAGGGGTGATCAGGCAGGCAGGTGAGCAGTTAGGGGTGATCAGATAGCCAGGCAGAGTGGTTAGGGGTGATCAGGCAGGCAGGCCAGTGGTTAGGAGCCAGTGGTCCTGGATTGTGAGAGGGATGTCTGACTGCCGGTTTAGGGATTGGGCCTAAACCAGCAGTTGGACATCCCCCGAGCGTCCCGAATTGTGAGAGGGTGCAGGCCGGGCTGAGGGACCCCTCTCCCCATGCACAAATTTCATGCACCGGGGCCTCTAGTAGAATAATGATGCACACTGGAGAAAATTCTCTTGTTTATTGCTATCCATACACCAACACCCAGTCTGTTTCATGCTACCATGAAGAGAGTCCACAGTCCACAGCTCACACTTAAGAAAATGTGTCCATTGACATAAATCATTCCCTTTCACTGCACTAAATATATCAGAATAAACTCCAGTAAGTATTTTGTTCTGTTATAAGGTAACACTTACATCCTTCTAATGATGGAAACACTTAGTTCAACCTTATTTGTCCTTTTTGGAAAAAAAAAATGTAGATTTTACTACCCACCCCATCACTCACTCAGTTTATGGCTGGCATAATTTTCCTGCTTTCCTACAATATTTCACAGGAGTCGATTTAAAGATTTCATCACCAAGGTGTAACCTACGTTTGCAGCTTGCTGGCAAAAACACTCAATAAACCACAAGTGGGCACGGTAGCCAGGGTTCTGCCCCTTTAATGGTTCACCAACAAAATGTCTTGTCCTTTGCCAACATAATCCCATCCCGTGATCTCTACTCTTCTTATTTTATTCTCCATAAACTTTACTTTGACTGTGTGTTAACATTTGAATAAGCCCTAATTTGGGTTAGCACTCTTTAGCACAAGCCAAATAGCTGCATAGGGTGCAATTTCCTGGACTTAAAAAAAAAAAGATAAAAATAAAAAGGATTATGTGAAGGACCTAATCTATGATTCCAAAATAGAATTTTGAGCAGCACTGCAGTATTATCATGGAAGAATGACACTCTATCTTATAGGAGGCAGGAGGGGATGAGGGAACGTTGGCAGGGAGCCAGTGCGCCGTGTTAACTCCAAGCAGAGGTGATTTTTAATGCTTCCCCATCACTCATGAAATATTACATATATAATTTGTCCTCACAAGAACCAGCGAGCTCTCCGAGGAAACATTAAGACAAACAGCTTCTTTAACTCTTTTGTCCCTCGGTCATATCTTACTTTGATGAAGCCGTAAAGAGGGGAGGGAAGATTGATGTTGGACAGATCAGCGGGGCCATCGTGTAGTTTATTACGTATTTATGACTCGGAAAGATCACAGGGTGGGTTGGTGTGTGTGTTTTTTTTTATGCGCATAACTTGGCAAACGGAGTTCGCCGCCACGTCCCGATGGGTTCCAAGTGGCTTCAGTGGGGACGTGAAAAGAGCTGGCGCTCCGCCTGTCATGCTCTTTGGCAAGACGTTGAGTGATGGTGGGATCTGAGAACACAGTGCCATACTGTATGACATGGGTATGTACACACACGCTCTATGTGTGTGCATACAGTCACTGGTTCATCGGCAACGTGTGACAGTATACACGCTCTATGTAAATATGCCCCACTATCTAATCAGAGCAATTAGACAAGATAGGGGTATCTGGATGTACTGATAAGCTATGCATTTGTTGTTGGTTTTTTTAAAAAAATATATTTCTATTTATTTCAGAGAGGAAGGGAGGGAGAGATAGAAACATCAATGGTGAGAGAGAATCATCAATCGGCTGCCTTCTGCGCGCCCCACACCAGAGACCGAGCCCCCAACTTGGGCATGTGCCCTGACCGGAAGTCGAACCATTGACCCCCTGGTTCATAGGTTGATGCTCAACCACTGAGCCACACCAGCCGGGCAAGCTTAGCACTGGGGAGAACTGTGTTATTCTTCCTTAGTATAACATTTCCCCCAAAAATGGCAAGTAGAACTGCTTCCATTCATGCCCTGCAGAGTTTAAGATGTGTATTTGTTAGTGAAGTTCTGGATGGTTTTGTTGATCAGGCTGACATTTTGAAGGATGAGCAGGTTGGGTTGCAATGCGCGGTAGGGATGAAGGTGCTAAAGGGAGACACAGCTCCCGCCCCGCACACTGCAGCCTACCCGGAACCCAGAGCCTCCCTGCTCTCTGCCAGCGGAATTTTGCTTTGTGTCTGATGTGTGTGTGCTCACGCTGGGTTGATTCAGTCTAGAGCAGTGACGGCGAACCTTTTGAGGTCGGCGTGTCAGCATTTTGAAAAACCCTAACTTAACTCTGGTGCTGTGTCACATATAGAAATGTTTTGATCTTTGCAACCACAGTAAAACAAAGACTTCTATTTTTGATATTTATTTTGTATATTTAAATGCCATTTAACAAAGAAAAATCAACCCAAGAAAATGAGTTCACGTGTCACCTCTGACATGCGTGTCATAGGTTCGCCATCACTGGTCTAGACCAAACATGTCAAACTCTTGGCCCACGGGCTGCATGTGGCCAGCAGTGAATATTTTTGCCAATATATTGGCCCAGCCAATATAACGGGATGTAAGAAACATACCTTTTTAATAAAAACTCCGTAACTTAATTTTTACAATATCCTGTTATACATAATCTATTATTATAAAAGGCTTGTGGCCCTAATGACGTAATGACCAAAGACCGGCGCGGGTGGGCTGGCCACGTGATTTCACGTGGTGGGCCTCTAGTTATTAATAATGAACCACACCATTCGCTGATGACTGATGACTATAATCGTGTTGCATTCATTTCCCTAACGCGCCTTACGCACAGGCGCATCATTTCTCTCCACGAATACCACCAGCGAATATTTTAGCAGCCGATGGCCACGTCATTAGTCTTGGACTGATGTTTGGTGTGCGCCACAGGAAATACTTTGCTTTTGGAGAACCAGAAAAATAGATTTATTTGTGTGACGCTTATTCATTTGTGCAGTTATTCAGTGTCTGGTAAGTTAATGTTCACAAAAAAAATTAATTTTTATTAAAATGTTGTACTATTTTATGTTAACGATGACTCATCTATTTCAGCCTTTTGTATTCAGCATGTCTCTATCGAAATAATCCTACGTTTCCATGAACATGGAAGCTTTTGTTCTTTTGCGGCCACATACACTTAAACCTTGTTTATTGGGCCCGTGTGAGCCTGTCAGTTTGACATGCTTGGTCCAGACATTCCTCTGCCATTATCAATTCAATCAGGATTGTCAAAGAGATCAAGTATCTCCTTAAGCAAAAATACTTGGAAATTATTGGAGAAAATTTGGGATAGAATTCATGACAGTTCACGATCTTTAAAATTAGAATATGGAAAAGCAGAACCTTGTTTCAAATTAGAATATGGAAAAGCAGAACCTTGCATGAATGTTTCCCGTATACAAATCAGAGCTTTTCTCTTTTTAAATATCAACGGATTGTTAAAGGTACACTATCTCAGAATTTCTGCAGAGCGTGGTGCAAAGAACACAAAGACCCTTTGGATTGCGATGAGGGTCACGTCAGGGTGAGTGAGTCAGTGGAGTCCATTTGAGGAACTTGGAGCCAAGCAGCTGTCGATGGTTGTCTGTGGGGCAGACAGTAGAGTATTGGAGACTTCCAGGAAGCTAGCTGCTCAGCCCTCCCCAGGGTGAGCAGGGTTCATAATTCCTCCGTGCGTTCTATCAGGAGCCTGGTATGAAGCATCCTCTAGTACCCGATGAGCCTGCCATTGTCCCAATAATTTATAACCTATTCATGATTGCTGGTGAGTGCTCACACTCCTTACTTATTTCACTAAGTACTTACCTAGATACTCTGATTGAATCCTCAAAACATTCCACAGGGGAGGAGAGTGAACCCAGGAGAGACAGCAGAGCATGTGGCTATCGCCTGAGTCATGATGTGACCCGGCTCTGTCCTCTGTCAGGGGCCATTGTTAAAATCATGTTGAGCCCGGCCGGCATGGTTCAGTGGTTGAGCGTCAGCCTATGAACCGGGAGGTCACGGTTCGATTCCCAGTCAGGGCACAGGCCCGGGTTGTGGGCTTGATCCCCAGTGTGGACTGTGTAGGAGGCAGCTGATTGATGATTCTGTCATCATTCCTGTTTCTCTCTCTCTCTCTGTCTCTCAAATCAATAAAATACATATTTATTAAAAATTGCATTGAAATAACTTGGTTATAATATGTTTATCGAAGTATGAGTCTCCACTTCATTAGACGTGGTGAGAGAGCACTTTCCCATCTATTTCCACATTCTATAACCAGGTGACACATTCTTTGTCATCAGGAACTAAGTCAGTGGTTCTCAACCTCCCTAATGCCGCGACCCTTTAATACAGTTCCTCATGTTGTGGTGACTCCCAATTTCATTGTTACAAATTGAACATAATGAAAGCATAGTGACTCATCACAAAAACAATATGTAATTATCTATGTGTTTTCCGATGGTCTTAGGCGACCCTTGTGAAAGAGTCATTCGACCCCCAAAGGGGTCGCGACCCACAAGTTGAGAACCGCTGGACTAAGTGCTTCCCGCTCCAATTCTATCGTTTTTCCGGTGGATGTGTCAAACGTCGGGAGTATATTTGTGAAACATTACCAATGGAGTCATCAGCGGGCAAACATAGAGCGCTGAGGGTGATCCCATGTGTCCATCCGGGATATCGGGCTGTCATTTTTTTTCTTGTGACGCCTGATTTGGCGTTAGTGTCAGGGACATGCTGACCTCGTGCAATCAGTTCGGAAGTGTTCTCTCCTCTTCAAAGCTTTGGAAGAGTTTGAGAAGAATAGGTATTAACTCTTCTTTACATGTTTGTTGGAGCCCTAACCAGTTTGGCTCAGTGGATAGAGCGTTGGCCTGCAGACTCAAGGGTCCCAGGTTTGATTCCGGACAAGGGCATGTACCTTGGTTGTGGGCACAAAATCAGTAAAATATATTTTTAAAAAAATAAGTAAATGTTTGGTAGAATTCACCGTTGAAGCTAGCGGGCCTGAACTTTTATTTGTGGGAAGGTTGTTAACTACTGATTCAGTCCTTTTACAAAAGATAGGTTGGCTCAGCTTTTCTATTCTTTTTCCTGATTCTGTCATGATAGATTGTGTGTTTCTTGGCATTTATCCTTTTATTTTGTAGGTTCTGCAATTTGTTGGCCTATAATTATTATCTGTAGTCTTTTATGATCTTTGTATTTCTGTGGTATCAGTCATAACGTCTTTTGTTTATAATTTCATTTAAGTTTTCTCTCTTTTTTTTCTTAGTCTCACTAAAGGTTTGTCAGTTTCATTTTTTTCCCAAAAGCCAACTTTTAGTTTCATTCATCTTTTGTTTTTCTGGTTGCTACTTTAGTGAAATATGATCCTATCTCATTTTATGTCTTAAATTAACTCACAAATGGATTAAAGACTTAAATAAGTAGATCTGAAACCATGAAATTATTAGAAGAAAACACAGAGGAAAAAATTTTGACGTAACCGTTAGTAATGAATGTTGGACATGATCTCAGAAGCTCAGAGAACAAAAGCAAAAATGAACAAATGGGCTTACGCTGAACAAAAAACTGACAGCAAGAGAAACAATTAACAAAGTGAAGAGACAGCTATGGAGTGGGAGGGTATATTTGCCAACCAAATTTATGCTAAGGGGCTAATATCCAAAATGTATTAGGAATTCAGACAACTCAATAGCAAGAAAACAAATAACCAGATTAAAAAATGGTCCTAGCCAGTTTGGCTCAGTGGATGGAATGTTGGCCTGAGGACCAAAGGGTCCCGGGTTCGATTCCAGTCAAGGGCATGTACCTTGGTTGCAGGCTCCTCCCGCGTGTGCAGGAGGCAACCAATCAATGTGTTTCTCTCACATCGATGTTTCTCTCTGTCTTTCCCTCTCTCTTCCACTCTCCCTAAAAATCAATGGAAAAATATCCTCGGGTGAGGATTAACAACAAAATCAATTAACTAGTTAGTTAATTAATTAATTTAAAAAATGGACAAGGGACCTGAAGAGACATTTCTCAAAACAAGACATAGAAATGGCCAACAAGTACATGAAATGATTCTCTAATCATTAGGGTAATGCAATTCAAAACCAAGACAGAGAGAGACAGATAGATATAGGTATAGATATAGATATAGATATAGATATAGATATAGATGTAGATAAATATTGGAATAAAATCTTTCTCAGCCACTGCAAACCCAGTGTTCTTTCTGCTATTACTCAATTATTTTCCCGGCTACTAATAAGTCCTAGCCAGGTGATGGACGTGTCCACCTTCCTAAGTAGAATATTCAAGCCGCACAATATAATGAGGAGTCGATTTGTAAGCTGCATTTCTAGATTTATATTAAACCCGGCCGGTGTGGCACAGTGGTTGAGCATCGACCTTGGAACCAGGAGGTCAAGGTTTGATTCCTGGTCAGGGCACATACCCGGGTTGCAGGTTCAAATCCCTAGTGTGAGCCCTGCAGGAGGCAACTGATCAATGATTCTCTCCCATCATTGATATTTCTCTCTCTCTCCTACTCTGTTCCTCTCTGAAATCAATAAAAATATTTTTAAAAAAATATTGGCCTCCTAGTGCCATTTTACTATTACTAAGTAAATAAGCCGGCGAAATTTTGTGTGTGTGTGTGTGTGTGTGTGTGTGTGTGTGTGTGTAACCAGAAGAAATTAAGCTGCCCGCACAACACTTGGCACACAGTAGGGACATCATAATTACTTGCTGAATAAACGCAGGGACCATCCAGAGAAGTCTTGATTGACTGCGTCCTTTCTTCCCTTGAACTTGCCCATTCAGCATCAGCGGGCAGATTTTGAGCCACTTATTAATGTTGGCGCTAGAAACACTTGCAAGAGAGCAATGTGTTTGGAAACAAAGAGCCAAGTTACTTTGGTGCGTCGTGGCCCAGCCTTTTGTGCGTCCTCTGCAGCCGGTTTATTAGGGAGCTGACCGGTGAGCTAACCGGTCATTAATTTAATTATTAATGCCATTTACATTGTGGGGTTGCCGCCGTCATTAGGCAGCCCTGCTCCCCGCCCCTTTCCTGTGCATTTTAAAATAAAATCAGGGTTAAGAAGTGAGGTGAGGCGGTAAGGGAACAAGGAAGTTATGAGATGCAGAAGGCAAACTCACATGAAAGACTGAAGAGAGAGATGACGCATGAAGGGAGAACGGCGTTACGTGGAAATGAGCGGATGGGTGACTTCTTTTATTTTAAAAATATATTTTATTGATTTTTTTACAGAGAGGAAGGGAGAGAGATAGAGAGTTAGAAACATCGATGAGAGAGAAACATCGATCCGCTGCCTCCTGCACACCCCCTACTGGGGATGTGCCCGCAACCAAGGTACATGCCCTTGACCGGATTCGAACCTGGGACCCTTCAGTCCGCAGGCTGATGCTCTATCCACTGAGCCAACCCGGGTAGGGCCAGGATGGGCTACTTCTTCGTGGAGAATCTACTGGGCGGTGGAGGCTGCATTACAGAGAGATGCACCTCTGTCCACAGTTTAAACAAAACGTGGGAGCTCGGTCACCTGATGACACCTTCAGCGACTGCAGTTGCTGGCGAAGCTACGTGTCCCCACCCTCCCTGTGGTCCCTGGGATGCAGGAGCTATTTTTTTTAGCATCTTTCGTCCCAGTGTTGTTCAACCCGCAACTAGTCTGCGGATGCGGCTCCATGAGAAATTAACATGCCCTCTCCCAGAAGAACAATGAAAAAAAGGTCTCCATTCTGTCCGATTGAGCAAACACAAGTCCACCGTTGAGCGGCCAGTCAATGGGGAGGGCAGGGAAGGCAATGGAGCAAGGGGACATGTAATCTCCCCAGTCAATGGGCTGTGGGCCGGCCCGGGCAGCCCATCGCGGGAAGTGTCAGGGAGATAAATAGCAGGGTGTCCTCCTCAAAAATATGATTAATCCCCTCCTCGGTCCAGTGCTGAAGACGCAGTGGGTGCAGCTGTTGTGGACAGCAGTTGCATAGAAGGAGAATCCGGAACGGTGGCAGCGGAGCAGAGAGGGCAGAGAGGAGGACAGAAAGCCAGGGGAGTCGGGGTGCTGAGGCCTGATGCGCGGGGAAGGCCGGGTCCCCCCTGAGCTCGGCTTCAACTGCAGCTGAAGTAACGTTCAGGGCTCCGGGGCGCATGCACCTGCGCCCCAGACATGACCTTGAGGGGGGAAGACACGCAGAGGTTGGATCTTGGAGGGACGCTCTCCACAGGCCACTGCGGAGGCAGGGAATGATCTGGAAGATCTGTGGTATCGATAGCCTGACTCTTGTGTGGCTAATACTCTCCCTTCAGAACTGGATTTTATTCTGAGATCAAGATGCAGTAATGGGTAGAGGAGTAATTCTTCGTGTGGGAAGACTGAGGTCCAGAGATGCTAAGTGACTTGTTTGAAGTTGTGTGTGTGCGTGTGTGTGTGTGTGTGTGTGTGTGTGTGTGTGTGTGCCGGGGGAGGGGGGCGGTGGTCCAGACTCACATTGGGACACTGCCTCTGCAGAGATATGGCACCGTGGTTATAGATAGAAGCAGCTGGGTAGGACTACCCCAGCGGTTCTCAACCTGTGGGTCGCGACCCCATTGGCGGTCGAACGACCCTTTCACAGGGGTCGCCTAAGACCATCCTGCATATCAGATATTGACATGACGATTCATCACAGTAGCAACATTATAGTGATGAAGTAGCAACGAAAATAATTTCACGGTTGGGTCACAACATGAGGAACTGTATTTAAAGGGCCAGAAGGTTGAGAACCACTGGACTAGCCAGTAGGACCAGCCACTAAATGTCAGGGTGGCTGCTCCCGGCCACAGGCCCGGATGCATAGACTGAACGTGTTTCTTGGCACTTTCTAGGGCAGCCGTGGGCAAACTTTTTGACTTGAGGGCCACAATGGGTTCTTAAACTGGACCGGAGGGCCGGAACAAAAGCATGGATGGAGTGTTTGTGTGAACTAATATAAATTCAAAGTAAACATCATTACATAAAAGGGTACAGTCTTTTTTTTTCAATAGTTTTATTCATTTCAAACGGGCCGGATGCGGCCCACGGGCCGTAGTTTGCCCACGGCTGTTCTAGGGCATGATGGCAAGGCCGCCTAATCCACGTGCTCAGCTTTTAAAGATGGTGTCACGGAACCTTCCCACGGTCTTCTCATGCTTTGCAGAAACATGAGAAGAGGTTTGTGTTGACATGACTCTAAGGCTACCTCTCTACCCAGGTAACTGGGTGATGTTCACTGTAGGTAAAGCCAGCAGCCAGAATCCCACATGATTTCTTATCCTAGACTCAGCAGATCTGTGATCCGTTAACAGTTAAAAGGTGTAGCTATAGCCCTAGCTGGTTTGGCTCAGTGGATAGAGCGTCGGCCTGCGGACTGAAGGATCCCAAGTTTGATTCTGGTCCAGGGCACATGCCCAGGTAGGGGACATGCAGAAGGCAGTCAATCATTGATTCTCTCTCATCATTGATGTTTCTCTCTCTTTCTCCCTCTCCCTTCCTCCTGAAATCAATAAAAATATATTTTAAAAAAATAGTGAATCATTCTGTTAACCCTGAATTATTTGTATATTGCCACATTTTGAATCACAGTAATTCTTGTTGGATTTCGTATCTATCATATTAGCAACAAATATTTCCTGCCTCTCTAGCCTCAATTTTTAAATATGATGGGTTATTATCGATCACTATAGAAACAGCCATATAGTAATATGTATGCACACATTTATGCATAGTCTATACATGCAATCATTTCCACTTTGTATTAATCTGAATAAGTCAATGAGTAGGTTTTATTCCGCCAGGGCTTGGGGAAGTATTGCAAACCCAGGTGGCTTCTTAAAAATTCACAAAAATCTGAAAACTCTTACGGTGAAGAAATGGATTTCACTTCATTCAGCTTGCATTCCTAGCGAGTACTTGAGTGTGTTTCACATTCGTGTTTCTAAAAGACCCTCAGAGTAGCGTTCCGTAGACCATTGCTTAGGATATGGGTCTTACGTCATCGGATCTGTTTCCATTTATGGTGGGTGTGGTGCAGGGGAGTGGACACACCTGAACTTGGTTTTAAGCATCTTAGGTCATTGCAGCAACAAAGCATATTATCCATTGACCTGCGAGATAAATTGTGTCCTCTAGCTTTTTCTTTTTCTTTTTTTCTTTTTTTTGGACCTTCCCTGAAATAAACGTGTTTCTAATTAGTTGGTTCCTTTCGACAAACATACCCAAAATGTTTAAGAGCTATTTTAATGAAAGGGGTTGGCGATTTAGTTGCTGGGATTTGAGGTTGTAGGATATGGATATATCCACGTGCACGTCACAATATTTATTTAGCATGGTGACGAAATGAGTTACCACTTTTGGAAATGTAAGAAGAATTTATTATGACATGCAATTTAACATAAGGAAATTATGTAAAAACTAGAGGCCCAGTGCACGAATTCATGCACAGGTGGGGTCTGGCCAGCCTGCCCCGATCTGGCTGATCAGTGGCAGGGCCGGTCAGGGGAAGGGGCTGCGTGCCCCTGGTCAAAGGGAGAATTTGCATATTAGCCTTTTATTATATAGGATCATCAAAATTGTTCAGTGATTAACCAAGTGACCACGAAGCCTAAGCTTTTAGCTTATAGGTGTGCAAAGGGACTGGAAGTGGCACCCTCAGAGTTACACATCAGCCTAGACCAGGGGTGGGCAACCTTTTTGTGAGTGCACGCCAAAACCAGCAAAATGTCTGACTCAAAATTCTTCTGCGTACCAACCCAATTTTTTGAGAACATGTTACGCCTACTTGATATCTCTTAAGGTGTACGTATGTGAAGAACCTTGAAGAAATAATAAAATTCATTCGAGCGACCAAAACACAGTATATGATGATGAAAAATACATTTATTTTTTAATGTATACATGTTAGGTAAAATTACTTATATATCTAAGATACACCTATACTGAATTTAACTGAAAAATAAAAAAGTCGATATTAAGAAAAAAATTGTAAATGGAAGATTGTAAGAGAGGGTTTCACGTGCTAGCAGAAGTTACTGACGTGCCATGTTTGGCACGCGTGCCAGGGGTTGCCTAACCCTGGCCTAGACTCTTACCTTTAGGTGTATTGATACTTTAACTTCAGGCACAATAACTACTTCCTGACTCTTTAGCCTCAATTTTTAAGAACACAACGCTGCCCACACTGACCAGTCTCTGACTCTCCTCAGAGACTTCTTACTATGGCCATTTCCCAATATGCTTTGATGGGATTTTATAACCCAAAAGTGCTGGTTGGAAAGTAAAATCGTAACCCAACCCAAAATGTTGGGAATGGGGCCGGATGGAGATAGTCCCGAAAGATAAATAGCAAGTTGACATTTTCCCACAATTTTTACCTAATCGAAACGAAGAAGCCTAACATGAAAGTTATTGAACTAGAGTCAGAAATAAATACTTTGAGTTCAGTTAAAATACTGATCCATTATTTGACTTGTACCAATTCTTTTCATGAGTCTCTATTTAAGTCAGATGAATTGAAATGACTTTCAGTACAGTTTGAATATTATATTTTTTTAAGGCTCAGTTTTGGAGGCAACACTACGGTGCTAAGGAGACATTTTATTCTGTGGTGGGGATGAAGAAAATCTGACATCATCCCATATTTCTCCTGATACGTAATCTCTCTTTGAGTAAAACACTAAATAAATTCATGGACCCAGGACCTACGCTAAAACTAGATGCTTTCAAAGGCCCTCGGTTAATGAGGAATCTTTTAAATGTCACATCCACAGGGCAAATGAACCAATATTGCATAACAAAAACCCCTCGCAAGAAATCCGGTCAATGGCTTATGACAAAAAATTAATGTTTTCTGTCAAGAACAAGGGTTAAGTTTAGTATTAATCATAAAATGACCTTTAATTGCCAAACAAAAGCACTTTGTTATTTCGCTGCAATCCCAAACTCCCCCTTAGCATTGGGGGAAAAAAGTCATAATTTGCCCAGTATAAATATATTAAAGTATTAAGCCCGCTCTGCTACTCAATTAGTAAACATGTCAAGAGGTGGCTGAGTTATTCACGGTTCAGAGGGCCCGCCCCTTTTCACAGGGAACTTTTTTTCACTCTAATGAAATGATGGATAATCTGGAAGTGGATGCGTTAAGAAGATATTAATCATCTCGGTGGTAATGTGAGTCAGGCGGCCCATCGTCTCCAGATGCTGTAGCTCACCTTCCTCCCAGACAAAGGGCACCCAAGCCAGGCGAGCCTTCCTGATCCCCTTTCCACAAAGCCCCGACCCATGTGGCTGGCAGGAACTGCAGTGTTAGATTTCGGGGCAGCCCTAAGGTCAGGTGGCAAGCGTGGCACAAGTCTCATTCAGCCACTTTCTGAGGGACGTGGCCTGGGTTCTCCTTCCAGCCCTAATGACTGACATTTTCCCCCACTGATCAGAAGAGAGTGGGAAAGGACTTAAATCCGTGGTCGGCAAACCGTGGCTCTCGAGCCACATGCGGTTCTTTGGCCCCTTCAGTGTGGCTCTTCCACAAGATACCATGTGCGGGCGTGCACGTACAGGGCGATTGAAACTTCGTGGCCCATGCGTAGAAGTTGGTATTTTGTGGAAGAGCCACACTCAAGGGGCCAAAGAGCCGCATGTGGCTCACGAGCCGCGGTTTGCCGACCCGCAGTTTGCCGACCACTGACTTAAATGATAGAAGTATAAGATACAGAGTCAAAGCTATCCATGTGTTTGCTGGCTAAGTCCTTTTCCAGTCTCCTTACGAAATGTTCGCCTTTGTTGGGTCACATTTTTCTAGTAAAAATGTTTGCTGTTGCCCTGACCGCTTTGGCTCAGTGGATAGAGCATTGGCCTGCGGACTGAAGGGTCCCAGGTTAGATTCCTGTCAAGGGCATGTACCTTGGTTGTGGGCACATCCACAGTGGGGGGTGTGCAGGAGGCAGCTGGTCGATGTTTCTCTCTCATCGATGTTTCTAACTCTCTATCTATCTCCCTTCCCACTGTAAAAAAATCAATAAAATATATTTTTTAAAAAATGTTTGCTGTTCCTCTTATGCATTCATGGGTTGCTTCCTGACCAGGAATTGAACCCACAACCTTGGCATTTCGGGACGACACTCTAACCAACTAAGCTACCCGGCCAGGGCCTCACCAGAGTTCTTTAAAGGGAGAAAAATGTGGAGAAAATCTGGGGGCATATCTCCTGAGGCTAACATAGCTCTCATCACAGACTCATTGTGAATGCTTCTTTTTTTAAAAAAATATATTTTATTGATTTTTTACAGAGAGGAAGGGAGAAGGATAGAGAGTTAGAAACATTGATGAGAGAGAAACATCGATCAGCTGCCTCCTGCACACCCCCTATTGGGGATGTGCCTGCAACCAAGGTACATGCCCTTGACCGGAATCGAACCTGGGACCCTTCAGTCCGTAGGCTGATGCTCTATCCACTGAGCCACACTAGTTAGGGCGTGAATGCTTCTTGAACCCCAGAAACTAAAGAAGCAACTGGGAAGGATTCCTAAAGCTAACAGGCTGTTCCATATACATTGCCTCAGGAAGATAATACTAAGAGGAAGCAGTCAGGCATTTGTCATCATGCAAAAGTATTAAGAGCCTAGAGCAGTGATGGTGAACCTTTGAGCTCGGCGTGTCAGCATTTTGAAAAACCCTAACTTAACTCTGGTGCCGTGTCACATATAGAAATTTTTTGATCTTTGCAACCATAGTAAAATAAAGATTTATATTTTTGATATTGATTTTATATATTTAAATGCCATTTAACAAAGAAAAATCAACCCAAAAAATGAGTTCGTGTGTCACCTCTGACACGCTTGTCATAGGTTCGCCATCGCTGGCCTAGAGTTTAGATAATAGCAAATGGACATGGGGGTTACAAAAGAGGGGATCTCATTGCTTTTTGGGGTACAAGTCCACTCAGAGGCCAGTACTGTCCAGATGATGGCTGACAACACGCAGGCGCAGTCACTAAATATTTGTGTCCACCTGTGTTGACACAAAGAGCTAGAGACACACACTTCCGGTCTGCTGGAGAAAAGGAGTCGTTTTGTTCTTTCCTCAGATTTCGCTCTCTAGCCACCCGTCTACCTGTAGTCTTTCTAATCGGTTGCTGTGTCTGGCTAACCCATCAAATTAGTAAAATATGTCTGCATGGGTACATTTACCTTTGGCTTCATGATTTATTTAATTGATTGGGTTTCCTAACTCCAGATACCTGCCCCACCATTTTATCACACTTCCCCTCTCCCCTGCTACCGGGGCCACATTGTGAATTTTGTCATATCCTACTGCAGATGCATCGCCAAACTTTAAATTTCAGTATCCAGTTCCAGTCCAAGAGCTGGCTGTCATTTTTCCCATTACCTCATTCCCACTAAACTTCCTCATGGACCTCAGCATGTGTTACTCTGTTTTGACCCTTCCTCGCCTGGTCAGCACAGCTGGTCAGAACCCCTAACCTTCCCCCTATCTCTGTCCAGCCCTCTTTTTTGGGGTCCAATGCATCCAGCCAATATTTTGCAATATTAAGGATATGCACAATAGTGTTTTCTGAAACTCTAAATAGAAGTTGGGCCAAAAAGCCAAATTTGCTAGATTGTGTTGGTCTTTATGGGCCAAGTAGCTGAGAAAAATGCTAGGTTACAGCATAGATCACAGGTCAAAGGTTAGTCTTCAAAGTGTCTTAAACAAATTATAATAATAAAAGCGTAATATGCTATTTTTTCATATCACTTCGTGCCATTATTATTTTTTAACAATTTCTCTGTGATTTCTTTCTTAGTCCTGCAACTATCCTTTCGTTCTTTAATTTTTCTCGCATGGATGACATGTTCTTTGGAAGCTTGCTTGGACCAAGTTCATGTCCTTTTAGGCTTCCTCCACGTGAATAGGAGTTCACTTTTTGAATAATAAGAATTATATGTCACAGGGGGGCACACCAGGATGCTTAGGTGGGGCGTGGCCAAAGAAAGGTTGGGAGCCACTGAACTAGACTGAGAGGTGTTGATGATGCCTTTGTATTTGCAGTTGAATAGTGTTCTCTTAGATGTGGCCTCATTCATATCTCAGAGACTTGCGGATGATGGAGCTTGGCAAGTAAATAAATGAGAGACGTCAGGGCATCATGACAAGAGGTAGATCCTGAAGTGAGGTTGGCTTAGACTTAAGATTTTGCTCTATCACTTGCTAAGCGGGTGAGATATTCATATTAGCAAATGCCTGCTTCTGTGCCTGTCGTGGGGGTCTGCTCAGTAATTTATAGTTGTTGAGTTCTTATAGAAATAGAGATCTCTGCGGGGTGGGGAGAAAGATAATTGGATACATTCTACTCTATCTCATGGGATCACACCAGGTATATATATTTTTTCACTTCTAAGGCCCTCTCTTTAAGAAAAGGGACTTTGACAGATGAGCAAATGGACCAGACGAGTGTAGGAAATCTAAATTATCTCCTGTGAGCAACAGCAATGAAGTAAAGAATGCATCAAAAAAATAGGCGGATTTATAAAATAAATTGCAGATCCGTAATGTCTGAGAAAATGTAGAACCACTCAAGTGATCCCAGAGAGGAGGACCTATATGGGTGGAGAAATTCTGTGGCAGATTTGGCTCAACATAAGGAAGAACTTAGTCATAATCCAGCTGCTGAATTACGGGGTGCTATGAAGTACATCTGTTCAGACAGAGGCCGGCTAGCTCTGTGGTCGGGACATTGTAGAGATAGTGGCCTGAATGATAGTGAACTGGGTAATTTTATATCTATGGAGCTGTGTCCGAAGAATTGTTTTTAAGACCATGTGGATCACATAACTTAAAAGTGTTTTCCTTTTCAAGAGATAGAGTCTACTCAAGTCTCACGAGGTAGTAGCCATGGGACATCATCACCTCCTCATTCTCTAGTTACCCTGAAGTCTGTTTGTCACTAGGGACTCTCTCCTCCATCACTAAATCCATCGGCACCAGTGGTCGGCAAACTCCTTAGTCAACAGAGCCAAATATCAATAGTATAACGATGGAAATTTCTTTTGAGAGCCAAACTTTTTAAACTGAAACTATATAGGTAGGTACATTGTTATTAACTTAATTAGGGTACTCCTAAACTGGCCTTGGCTAAAAACGTCCTCAATCTGATGGAGATACGTTCACTGAGGTCGACCCCTTCCAACTCTCCCATCCACACTCGTCTTGTGTACTTGTTTCGTTTATCTCCTTTCCTTCATCCTCTCTATATGTCCAAACCATCTCCACACACCTTTCTCCATCCTCGACACTACATCTTCTTTCACTCTACAACGTTCCCTAAAATTAACTTAATAAACTTTACTTAAAGTTTTAAGTCAACTTCCCACTGTATGTGCGCGCCCGCACGTGGTATTTTGTGGAAGAGTCACACTCAAGGGGCCAAAGAGCCGCATGTGGCTTGGGAGCCGCGTTTTGCCGACCACTGATCTACACCATCTGGTCCCAACCTACATTCTTAGTCTCATAGGCTGTCACCTGCTCACTGGCATTCCTGGGTGAAACCGCATTATGCTACTTGTCCATGTAAAAAGGGGCTGTGTCTTTATCCTCCATGACCTCTGCCTGGAGAACTGCTTCTCCCTTGGTCCTTGGAATATCTCCTCTTGTCAAACCCTAGATAAGTTTTCAGGAACTTGACTGTCTCATCAGCAATACCAAGAGACCCTTGAGGCCTGTCTCCGTGGCTGCCATTGTCGCAGTAAGCGCCTTGCACGTGTGAGGTCTTTTGATCATCACAAGAATGGCTTACTCCAAGCATTTTCATTCAAAATACATAAAAATGAATTAAAAAAAAATCATGGCCCCAGCTGGTGTGGCTCAGTGGATAGAGCATCGGCCTGCAGACTGAAGCGTTCTGGGTTTGATTCCGAACAAGGGCACATGCCAGAGTTGTGAGCTTGATCCCCAGTAGGGGGCATGCAGGAGGCAGCCGATCCATGATTCTCTCTCATCATTGATGTTTCTATCTTTCTCTCCCTCTCCCTTCCTCTCTGAAATCAATACAAAATATATATATATATATTTAAAAATCATGATTCCTTATGGGAGTTTCCAGCCCTAGTCAACTGGGCTACTCTTGAACTAAACATTGCCACACCCAAATTTAAAGATACATGAGTGATAGAAGACGTGAGCCACCTTTTGAAATAAAACAGAGATGACTTGAAGGCCCTTTTGGCTGCGGATTTACTCTGGGTGCTGCTGGTCCTCATTTCCTAGAAAATTGTGACCACAGGCCACACGGATGGATGGGGTCAGGCTCCCTCAGGGATGCCAATTGGAGCTTCTTCCAGCTTTGACAGGGGCATCTGCACTCATCTAAATGAGACGGGGCCTCTGCTCGCTGTCGGGCACAGCCCAAGCCCATGCGGCCTGTTTAAAGAAACAGCGACTTTCTTTAGGATCCAGGACAAGACTGAGGACTCGGACAAATCGAGTTTTCCCACCTCCCACCTCATCCCTGCCTCGGGAAACAAAGGCTTTGGGAAAACCGATTGTGTACTCAGGGCAGAATGTGCATTCTGACCGTCTACTTGCAAGACTACCCATCCAGCTGCATCAGTTCTTTCCAGGTTATTCTATTTTGAAGGCACCCTTTCCAATGAGATGAAGGCGCAGTTTCTTCGAAGGTCATGGCAGCAATTGACAGACGCTTTCTAAGAGAGTTGTGTCAACTCCTGCCTTCCACAGCTGGTCTGGGTTTTGTGCAGAGATTCAACCTGCAACTTCAATAGATCCCACCTGCTACCTGCTGCTCACAGCGATATCGCCTTCCCTTCCGCTCCCAATATTGCTCCCTTCAACCCCACTGAGCCCCAGCCTTGCCTTCCCCATTAGCATTGAGCCCCACCCTAAATCTACCCTATTTGGTAGTTCCTTCCTCTTGTGTCCAATCCCAGGTACTAATTTGTTGTGATGGACCCAACTGGCCACGCCTACCTCCCTGTGGGGGTTGCCACTCCCCAGAGATACCTCTTGGCAAAGCCTGGCATTCTCCTCCCCAGCTACCCACCAGCAATTCGCAGGCCTTGCCCTCTTCCTCTTCAATCATGGAAATGGAATTTGGGGCGACTGTCAGGGAACTGAGCCAGGGCAACGGCGATTCAACCGTGAATGGATTCATGAAACCACAGATACTGCAGTGAACAGTGGAAACATAGCAACAAGCAGTCAGTTGCTCAGACGGCCCCTAGAATAAGATAAAACAGTATTTTCCATCGTTTTGATTTAAATTTTAATAAGCCCTAAAAGAAGCTTAAAAAAAATCAAAGCCCTGGCCAACCACAGAGACACCGGGACTAAACCAGGCCTGGCCCCAGTCTTGAGCCCTCGGGGCACGTCGGAGGGGCTGAAGGAACGGCTTCTGATATCCTGCAAGGAATGTCTTCAGCGAAGTCTCATTCCTATTTTTAATAAACTCCACCAAAGTGAAGTAAAATATGTTTTATGTGCATATTAGGCTTTTATATACATAGATTATGGGCAATGCTTTTCAACCTTTGCATATGGAAAACAGAGTCTCTCGCTCTCGCTCTTTCTAACAGAACGTGGCAAACTCAGAAAACTTAACTCATTTACTTGAATATCGAGCACCGTGCTAGGCAGAATAGCTCCACGCCCTCCCCCTCCCCCCCAAAGATGTCCACGTGCTAACCCACCATGCGTTCCATGGGAAAGGGAGTTTAGCAGATATGATTACATTAAATCTACTTGATGATCCTGTATTATCTGGGAGGGCCCACTGCATTCAAAGGGTGCTTGGGGATGGAAGCAGGAGGGTCAAGGTCAGAGGGTCAAAGGGTGCGGGAATTCCTGAGCTAAGGAATGAGGGCAGCCTGTAGAAGGCGCAAAGGCAGGGTCTGAGCCCTGGCTGGGTAGCTCAGTTGGTTAGAGCATCGTCCTGATGCACCAAGGTTGCAGGTTTGATCCCCAGCCCAGTCAGGTCAGGGCACTTACAAGAATCAACCAATGAATGCATGAATAAGTGCAACAACAAAATCAATGTGCCCCCGCCACCTCTCTCTCTCTCTCTCTCCCTCTCTCTCGCTCTCTCTCTCTCTCTTTCAAATCAATTTAAAAAATTAAAAAGGCAAGGACTCAATTCTTCCCTCCAGAAAGACACAGCCCTGCCACCTTATTTTAGGGTCGAATCTTCAGACCTGTAAAGCAATGAACGTGTTTAGCTGTGAGCCACTAAGTGTGATAATTTCTTACAGCAGCCATAGGAAACTGATACCAGTATTCAGAGTTTCATCCACAAACATCTAGTTTCCATTAGCCTTCCAGGAAAGAATTAGACATATGCAAAGGTTGAAAAGCATTGCCCATAATCTATGTACAGTGGGGCCTTGACTTACGAGTGTCCCGACTAACAAGTTCTTCGAGATACAAGCCATCTCTCGGCCGATTTTTTGCTTTGGGTTACGAGCCAGCTTCAGATACCCCACCGCTAGTTGGCGCAGCGAGCGTCACAGCGAACGCCACATCAGCCCAGCATCACGTGTCTCACTGGTTCACTTTAAGCGGTTAGCTCTTAGTTGAAGCATCAGTGTTGTGCTCGCATTTGTGCTTGCAGTTATTTCGCAAAACTTCGTTTTTGGGTGTCCAGAACGGATTAATAGCATTTCAATTCATTGTAATGGTGAAAATTGATTTGACATACAAGTAATTTGAGTTACAAGCTCCATCACGGAATGAATTAAACTCGTGAGTCAAGGCCCTACTGTATATAAAAGCCTAATATGCAGATTGTCCCCTTGGGAGTTCGACCAGGAGACTGGGAGTTTGATTGCTCGCTATGACGTGTGCTGACCACCATGGGGCAGCATGGAATGAAGGAAGGCCCCAGCCAGCAGCCGGAAGGCCCCTATCAGTCCTGATCAACGGCCAGGCCTAGGGACTCTACCCGTGCACCGAGTTCATGCACCAGGCCTCTAGTTCATAAAAACAATAAAATCTGAATTTTTTTGTAATGACCCTGTGTAACATCAGATACCACAACCAAGTGCATGGGTCACCGATCTCTTTGTTTTTTTGGTTCAGTTACAGGGGGCCGTTACATCATTTTTAAACTCACGATTTGCAATTGAGTAACATTTCACAGACACACACTTTCAGACTCATCTCTCAGCCTTCATATGGATGACTCTGCACTATCCCTTGGTTCATAGTTAATTTCCTGGAGTTATCCGTTAGAGCAGCGGTTGCCAAACGGTGGTCCCTGGGCCAGTGGTGGTCCCTGAGGTCCGAAAGGTTGGCGACCGCTGGGTTAGAGTAATGTAAAGGAACCTCCATTTATATAAAGGAATAGGTCTCAGTCAATATAAATATCAAAAAGTAAAACCAATTTCTTTGGGGTCAAGGGGGAAGGGAAAAGGGAAGGTGTCCCAGAAGTTAAATCACAGACATTTCCAATTGCTGGGGGGTGCGTGTTCCCGCAATGCAGATCTTTAACACAGGGAAAAGCTATCCTCTGGTCTTACTTCATGTTTCTGAAATGAGTTAGATTGTGGTAGAAGTATTGGTACCGTTACTTAAATCTCTGCTGTTTCGTTATGGTAGGGTGGGTGGGGGTCGGGGGAGGGGGAGAGGACGGGGAGACACCAACAGAACAGTGAGGACCGCTCATTGGCCTCATTATCTCTGCCTCGATATGCCCTGCATACCTGCTGCAGTGCTCTGGTTCGAGACAATTAATCCTAATACCCGGCCCCGCCTGCACTCATTTCTCATCTTGGCAGGTGGCTTTCTGTAATGGCCAAAGGGGCGTGGCCCGGTTCCCAGAGCTGGGCTGCTCCAGATGTGCGGTGCCTCATGCACGCACACACAGCCTGTCTGCTCTCTCTCTCTGTCTTTAGCCTTTCTCCTTGGCCTTCTCTTCTTCCATCCCTTCCTCCGCTCTTCCTCCCTCCTTCCCTCCTCCCTTCCTTCTGTCCTTCCATCCCTTTATCCTCTCTTCCCCCTCCTTTCCATCTCTCCTCTCTTCCTCCCTCGCTCGCTCCCTCCCTCCTTCCCTCCTTCCTTCCTTCTTTCTTTCCTTCCTTCCTTCTTCCCTCCCATCCTCCCTCCCTCCCTCCCTCCCTCTGTCCCTTCCTTCCTTCCTTTATTCCTTCCTTCCTTCCTTCCTTCCTTCCTTCCTTCCTTCCTTCCTTCCTTCCTTCTTTCTTCTATCCTTCCTCCCTCCCTTCCTTCCTCCCTCCCTCCCTCCCATCCTCCCTGCCCCCCTCCTTCCCTCTGCCCCTTCCTTCCTTCCTTCCTTTATTCCTTCCTTCTTCCCTTCCTTCCTTCCTTCTTTCCTTCCATCCTTCTTTCCTTCCTTCCTTCTTTCCTTCCTTCCTTCTTTCCTTCCTTCCTTCTTCCTTCCTTCCTTCCTTCCTTCCTTCCTTCCTTCCTTCCTTCCTTCCTTCTTCCCCTTTATCCTCTCTTCCCCTTCCTTTCCATCTCTTCTCTCTTCCTCCCTCCTTCTCTCCCTCTCACCCTCCCTCCCTCCCTTCCTCTCTTCCCTAAAAATCAGTTGGACTTCCAAAATCAAAGCTAAAACAAAGCAAAAGTCTGCAGAAGCCTCGCAGGCTTTCAGCACCTTGAAGGACTCTGGCTGTGGGCCCGCGCCCAGGGGCACTTAGGAGATGGACAAATGGCAGGCAGCAGGGGGGCTGGAGAGAACCCCTGTTCTCATGCCGTCCTTACCCCGTTACTCTGAGAAAGAGCTCCAGGGTCCTCATTCTCCAACCCAACTCCAAGTTCATATTTAGGAAACACAGGGCTCCGCCACGCCCCGGCAGCCTGCTTATGGTACGTCCTTTTCTGTGAGCTTGAAATGACACCCCCCGCCCCCCATCTCTTGGTACATTAGGGCATCCTTGTATTTCAGCTTCCTCTCTCCACCTCCCACTGTGCTGACAGCCAGCACAGCACCGCCTGGTCTGAGCAAGAGAATAGGTCCTTGATTTCTGCTTCCCAAAGCCAGTACCACCCTGTGTGGTCTCACTTCCCAGAGGCAGCATGTGTAGGAGAGAGAGAGATGAGAGAGTGAGATAAAACAGCCATGGGAGGCTGGTCAAAGGTCCCAGCTGCTCCAGTGTGGCCACACTGGGTCCCCCTCCCCAAAGCTGTCTCCTCTCATGACAGATGCGACTGTGTGAGTGCTTATCCTAGAAGTTGATGTCATTTCTGTGCGGACATATGATGATCACACGTACACACGAGCAGTAGCCAAAATAACGCATTTGGAAAGCAGCAAGAAACAAGGAAAATATCCATTAGTCTATGATTTTGGGATTTAAAAATATGTTTTGATTGATTTCAGAGAGGAAGGGAGAGGAAGAGAGAGATAGAAACATCCATGATGAGAGAGAAGCATGGATCGGCTGCCTCCTGCACGCCCCACACTGGGGATCAAGCCCACAACCCGGGCATGGGCCCTGACCGGGAATCGAACCATGACCTCCTGGTTCATAGGTCCATGCTCAACCACTGAGCCACACCAGCTGGGCATAATTTTGGATTTATTTTTTTTTTTACCAGATTAGACAACCTGCACAATCATGTATTCATATCCGAGGTGGCTTGGACAGATGGATTATTTACCAATAGCTTTGTAAGCCAGCAATATTCTTCCTAATCATTTAGGACTGGCTACTGGGGCTGTTGAACATACCTGAGAAAGTGCTAGAGTAACACTCTCTTCTTGCTTAATTTCACTCTCTGCAGCTCATGGACATAACAGCTTTTTCCTCCTTTTTTCCCCGTATATCTTTGTCTTAACTACGGACCATTCTGGAACCCCTTCTTCCTTTTTATTTTTTTGTTGTTGTTAATCCTCACCCAAGGATATTAGCATATTTTCCCATTGGTTTTAGAGAGAGTGGAAGAGAGAGGGAAAGACAGAGATACGTCAACGTGAGAGAAACACATCGATGGGTTGCCTCCTGCATGAGCCCTGACCAGGGGCCCAGGCCGGGGAGGAGCCTGCAACTGAAGTACGTGCCTTTGATCGGAATCGAACCCGGGACCCTTCAGTCCGCAGGCCAACACTTTATCCACTGAGCCACACCAGCCAGGGCCCCTCCTTTCTTTTTAATTCAATTTCTTTTGGCCCAGGGCTGTCCCTAGTTAATCCTTCAGGAATGATTCATGTACATTTTGACAGATTTTTTTTTTTAAGTCGGTGTTAATTACCGTTGTATTTTTTTTTTCTTTTGCTGAAAATTCCTGGTACTGGGTAATATCAAGAAGGAACAATAAACACAGTTGGTTCAGAGTGAGAGGCGGCCTGGCCTCTGCAGAGAAGATGAAAAGTGACCTCTTTTCTTTGAACAAAGTGAACCCCTGGGGAGACTCCACACATACAGTCCACAGGCCCAGAAGTAAGGCCGTGGCCTGTTGATTACAAACACCCCTTTCCAGTGAGCCTGGGAGGAGTATTTCCACTTCAGATCCAACCTTACCAGGCTTGCCAGCTGGTGTAGCTCAGTGGATAGAGTGTCAGTCTGTGGCTTGAAGGGTCCCGGGTTTGATTCCAGTCAAGGGCATATGCCCAGGTTACAGGCTCAATCCCCAGTAGGGGGCGTGCAGGAGGCAACCAATCAGTGATTCTCTCTCATCATTGATGTTTCTATCTCTCTCTCCCTCTCTGAAATCAATAAAAATATATTTTAAAAATATCCTATATAATAAAAGCCTGATATGCAAGTCGACAGAATGGCGGAATGACCGGTGGCTATGACATGCACTGACCACCAGGAAGCAGACGCTCAGTGCAGAAGCTGCCCCCAGCCTGCAGGCCCCAGGCCAGTCCCGATCACTCTGCTGGTTGCCCCACAGATTGGCCCTGTTCACCCGCCAGGCCTAGGGACCCTACCCATCCATGAATTTCATGCACCGGGCCTCTAGTATCAATATAAAAAAAAACCCAAACAAAACTTAACCAGTCTTGAGTTTGACAAGAGGAAAACCAATGGGAACTCTTATAGGAGATAATCAATTTTGTGGTGTCCCACATAGCCATATGCGAAATTTGAAATTAGTTACTGTGACCTCAATATGGCTCTTCCACAAAAAATAAATAAATAAATAAATAATCTTTAACTGTAATGATTGGAAGAACTACATAAATAAAAGGGACTAAAAAGCCAAGGTTTTTACATCATAATTTTGTTGTTTTTGTTGTCAATCCTCACCCAAGGATCTTTTTCCATTGATTTTTAGAGAAATGGAAGGGAGAGGGAGAGACAGAGAGAGAGACACATCAATCGGTTGCCTCCCACACCCACCCTGACCAGGGCAAGGGATCAGGCCTGCAACCGAGGTACATGCCCTTGACCGGAATCAAACCCGGGACCCTTCAAGTCCACAGGCCGATGCTCTATCCACTGAGCAACACCAGCCAGGGCCAAGACTTTTACTAGTACATCTGAATTCTGATTCTGCCCAGGCCGGTCCAATTTAGAAGGCGTGGTCCGGCCATCCTATTGCTGACATGGATGGAGAAAAGTCGGGATGTGCAGAACTCCACATACCGTTTCCACGGGGTGGCTGCCATGCTCACAAAACCATCAGTCATTCCTTTCTAGGCATTAGGAAACAGCTCTTACCACCAGAGCCTCTCCTATCACCGAGCAGCAACAGCAAAACAAAGACTTAAGAGATCCGACAAACAGCAGCTCCATCTATGCTCAATGAAAACAGGCATAAGTAATAGAATTATGTGATGCAGCCCTAGCCGGTCTGGCTCAGTGGATAGAGCATAGGCCTGCAGACTGAAGGGTCCTGGGTTCGATTCCAGTCAAAGGCTCCTCCCTGGTCCTGGTCCGGTTGCGTGCAGAAGGCAACCACTCAGTGTGTTTCTCTCACATCAATACTTCTATCTTTCCCTTCTAAAAATCAATGGAAAAATATCCTAGGGTGAGGATTAAAAAAAAAACAACACACACACACACTAAGAATTATGTGATTCAATG
This sequence comes from Myotis pilosus, assembly GCA_036010255.1. Lineage (NCBI taxonomy): Eukaryota > Metazoa > Chordata > Mammalia > Chiroptera > Vespertilionidae > Myotis > Myotis pilosus. Next base: position 6,335,876 of record JASKON010000031.1, on the reverse strand, counting down.
AGAAGAAATATATCTTGCTAAAAATTAGAGTCAAGAACATAATAATAAGTTCTACCACTTGTTGCACCATATAAAACTTTCTGAATGGGGGTGACTGAAGTATAATGAACTAGAGGCCTGGTGCACGAAATTCGTGCACGGGTAGGGTCCCTAGGCCTGGCTGGTGATCAGGACAGATAGGGGCCTTCCGGCTGCTGACTGGGGCCTTCCTTTGTTCTGCACCACTCCCTGGTGATTAGTGCAGGTCATAGCGAGCGATTGAACTCCCAGACTCCCGGTCGAACTCCCGAGGGGACTCTTTGCATATTAGCCTTTTATATATATAGATGACCATGTATTTGCAGGGTCCCTTTTGGATTAGTATTCCTTTGGTTCAATTAGAGATGGTGGTTTTGTTGTTTCGTTTTTAACATTTATTTATGCATGCTTACGAGGCGTTAGCGCCATTCAATAAGCGAGGAACATCTATTGGAAATGCTCATTATGGATGATAATGTGATCACTAAAGGTTTCGTTCTGTAAGACCCGGCCACCCTCTGGAGGCTGTGATGGTGCTGAAATAGTATTGACATTCCTCAATACAGTATTGAAGAGTCCCCATTGATCATACAAGGTAATTGATCAGTAATGACCCTCGCAAGCCCCGCCTCCCCCGCCCGCTATCAATGCGGCAAGTATCAAGGTGCGCAGTTGCCTTTGCTTTTAGAAGCACGCACCTCCATTTTTGAGGCCCAAAGAGGCGGACAAAAGGGTGTTCCCCCCCTTCTTAAGCTTCCTGACCCCTGCTTAACCAGAAACACAGCTCTCAGATGCTAACTCTTCGTCTCTGACACAGCCTCACCCAACTTTTCAAATGTCTCCTCCTTCCCAGTGCACAGTTTTATTGTTCTGTACCGGTGATGAGAGATATACTGTCAGGAGAGAATGTATTTTCACTTTGTGACACATAAAACCCTGGCTCTGGTACCTAAATGTTAAACACATCTGCTAGGAGACCAAAGATTGACCCCCCTCTCTGTCGCTCCTTTATTTTGTGTGTGTGTGTTTTTTTCCAAACCTGACAGTTACATTTTAAAACAAAAATAGACTCCATAGCAAATGTGATCTCATTTTGACTTTTGTCTTTTACCCATAAAGTAGCCGTTCACACAGACATACATACCTGCACATACGTGATGGTGCTTATTAAGCACATGTCTCTGTGGAAAGCGGGGGCATCCAGGCCTGTTCATTGTTAAGGAGACACACTGAGGAGCAAAAGGCCCTTTGGTTTCACGAGACCTCGCCTTCTTGGTCTGATCTCCACGGCTTCGGCTGGTGAGCTGGCGCTTCTACCCTGGCACTGCCTTTGTATCCTCTCCTACCCCCGCCCCCCAGCAATGAGCGTCCCTAACAGATTTTAGGAGGGTGGCCTCCATGCAGTTGTAGAGGTGCCATTCCCACCCCATCAGAGACAGAGCCGGCTCGTGAATCACACCCTGGACCACTGGGGCCAACAGGGCATCCCCACCGCTCACTGAAGGCAGCCTCTGTGGGGAGTGGGCGTTCACTCTGAGGCCTGCTCGTTTGTCCCGGCACTGGGTCCTGTAGCACAAAGCAAAGAGGAGGCCCTGTCTATGCCTGTGTCTTCCCATATTTTACCCTCTTCCTCCTCCTCTTCCTCCTCCTCTTCCTCTTCCTCCCCCTCCCCCTCCTCCTCCTCCTCCTCCTCATCTTCCTCCTCCCCCTCCTCCTCTTCCTCCTCCTCCTCCTCCTTCTCCTCCTCTTCCTTCTCCTCCTCCTCTTCCTCCTCCTCCTCCTCATCTTCCTCCTCCCCCTCCTCCTCTTCCTCCTCCTCCCCTCCTCCTCCTCCTCTTCCTCCTCCCCTCCTCCTCCTCCCCCTCCTCCTCCTCCTTCTCCTCCTCCTCCTCCTTTTCCTTCTCCCCCTCCTCCTCCTTCTCCTCTTCCTGCTCCTCCTCCTCTTCCTCCTCCTTCTCCTCTTCCTGCTCCTCCTCCTCCTCCTCCTCCTCCTCCTCCTCCTCCTCCTCTTCCTCTCTAAGGACTTTCTAAAGAAGTTAATAAAACTTTACCCAGAATTATATCCAGCCCTTTGAGATGAACTTGTTCAGTTCAGAAAACTATTAAAACTTCAATTATCATACACTTCAGGTTGCCCTAGACACTTTTTAAAAACTGTTATTGAATTTATTAGTGACATTGGTTAACACAATTATATAGGTTCCAGGTGTACAGTTCTATAACATCATGTGTATGTCATATTGTATGTTCACTCCCCAAAGCCAAGTCTCCTTCCATCACCATTTACCCCCTGTACCCTCTCCTACCTCCCCCGCCCCTTCCCCTCCTGTAACTTTTAAATCACACTGTTATCCAGGCTAATTATAACAGAGCCCCATTCACATCCCTCATTCTCCAGATGGACAAGGTAAGTTACGTAGTCGCATTAATAATAGTAAACATGTGTTCGGAGCTCGGTCCACCCTGGACACTGTTCTTAAGTACTTTACATGGACGAACTCATTTAATCCTCCCCGTCGCCCATGAGACAGGCATCATTTCCATATTGATCCAGATGGGAATTGAACCTTGGAGAGGTGAGTGGACTTGTCCAGGTTCTTATGGCTAAAACCAGGGCGTACAGATTCCAATTCAGATAGAAGGGCGCTAAAGTCTCCCAAGACCACTACTCTTAGCGGCTCCACCGCGTTGACATCTTCTCAGCTGACCTGCTTAACTGCTTCCAGATAGAGTGTTCGAGTCCTGGTATAGGATCTTTTGTTTGAAATCTTATTGCTCTCTGCATTACCGTTCCAAACGTGTGGACCTACGCTTTCATTGATTTCCTGACCGTTTCCAAATTCCCCAGAGACACCCAGAGTCAGAAAATCAAAGCGTGGCTTGTCCAAACGCACAAATTACTCTTTAGCTGGATCTCATAAAAGGAATGATTGTGTTGACGCAAAGACACGTTTCTATTTGACAACATGCGGCTCACTGGATTTTATCTGAGATGAATAAAAAGAAATGGAGGGGCCCTGGCCATTTTTGTTTTTAGGGATTTTTTAAAAATAGAATATAAGAAGAAATATGATATCTTAATTGGGATTATTTAGTGTATTAGCTTCCTAGGGCTACTGTAACAAAGTACAACCAACTTGGTTTTTCAGAACAGCAGAAATGGGTTCTCTTGCAGAGTGGGAGGTAGACATTCAAGGTCAAGGTGTGGCGAGGGCGGCTCTGAGGGGAATCTGTCCTGGGTTTCGTCGTCCTGTGGCTCACATCTCCCGTGTCCCAGTGAAGCAGAACAAGTGGTTCTCAGAACCCTTCATTTTTAACAACTCTTGTACTTCCCAGCTTTTAAAATACTTACTTTTAATAAAGTGGCTTCTTTTTAGAATCTAGACACCTGATAAAGTAAACACATCTTTAAATAGAGGAGTCATTGAAATAGTTTACTCACTAGAAACTATACCTCGATGTAAACTATATATATATATGTATGTATATGTGTATATATATATGTATGTATATGTATATGTATATATATACACACACACATATATATGTGATTATATATATATTTACATTTATTTATATTTATGTGTGTAAACTATATACTATATATTTTATATATGTACTAGAGGCCCAGTGCATGAAATTCATGCACGGGTAGGGTCCCTAGGCCTGGCTGGCGATCAGGGCCAATCTGTGGGGCGACCAGCAGGGTGATCAGGGACCCCCGCTGGCACCTGCCTTGGCTGGCCTGGGGCCTGTGGGCTGGGGGCAGCTCCTACATTGAGCATCTTCCCCCTGGTGGTCAGTGCGTGTCATAGTGACTGGTCATTCCACCGGGTCATTCCGCCGTTTGGTCGATTTGCATATTAGGCTTTTATTTATATAGGATATACATATGTGTGTGTGTGTGTTATAATATATTTAGAGTGTGGGCGTGCTGACGATAAAAATACCACATTAGCATCTACAGTGTTATGTGCACCCCCATCAGACTGAGCCTCAGAGACCCTCAGCCCTGGAATGGAGACCGGAGGTGGGGTCTCTCTTGGGTTTGGGGGCCAGAGGTAAAATCTTGTTAGTAATAAAGTCAACTAGTTGCACCATCAGGATTGCACAATGTGTCACTGTCCACTCCAGTGGACCTGGTTTTATGTTTTTCCTTGTGTTTCCCTTTCATAGATTATTTAAAAATCCCACAAAGGATGATTACAGGGGTTAACAAAAATGAAAACCCCAGCTCCCCTGCATTGCTCAGTGGAGGTCAGCTTTCCAGGGCACAGATTATACTAACTTTTCTTGCGTTTTCTGAACTGTGTTTAGTGGACCTGTGTCCATGGGAGGATTTGCTATTAGGTAAATGCATAGGTGTTATTCCGTTATATTTCTTTTCAGGGGGCATTGAAAGTAGGACATGCGTTGTGTGGTACTTATCAAAAGTTCTCATACCTTTAAAATGCATTGAGTTAAAAAAATACTGAATCAAGAGAAAATCAAAAAGACATGCACCGATGTTTTTTGGTTGGTCTTGACATTTTCATTTTCGTTTTTATTTTTGTTTTGTGTTGGGTTTTTTTGGTTAATCCTCACTAAGGGATTTTTCCATTGAGTTTAGAGTGAATGGAAGGGAGTGGGGAGAGAAGAGAGAGAGAAACATTGATGTGAGAGAACCACATCAGTTTGTTGCCTCCCGCGTGTACCCCAACAGGGGCAGGGAGCCTGCAACCCAGGTTCGTGCCCTTGACCGGAATTGAACCTGCGACCCTTGGGTTCATGGGCTGACACTCTAACCACTGACCAGTGCCAGCCAGGGTGACATTTTCATTTTTACCGATTTTCTGACAAATTCCCCAAACGCCCCAATTCCCAGTCATAATAATGAACTCAGCAAGCATCAGGGTGTATCTGAGAAAGAGGAAACTGCTATGTCTCCCCTGACCCTTGATTCAATACACGTTCCTTACAACATGGAGTGACTGGGGCCAATGGGACCGCGAAGGAGGTTCCCATTCACACGTCAGAACAATGTTCCTCCCTCTGGCAAAGCAGAAGAGAGTCTCTGAGACCAGGGAGACCTGCAGCTCCAGACACATGATGCCCCAGTGGCCCTGACCCTGACCTGGGCCTCACGGAGGATGTGGCGGGAACTGGAGCTAAAGCGCAGTCCTGATTTAAAAAAAAAAAAATTATTGATTTCAGAGAGGAAGGGAGAGGGAGAGAGAGAAACATCGATGATGAGAGAATCATGGATCGGCTGCCTCCTGCACGCCCCACACTGAGGATGGAGTCCACCATCCCGGCCTGTGCCCTGACCGGGAATCGAACCCTGACCCCCTGGCCCATAGGTTGACGCTCAACCACTGAGCCATGCCGGCCGGGCTGCAGTCCTGATTTGGATGGACTTGACCTTTGTCCGTGACTAGGGGACTCCAGAATGACGCCACCTCTGGCAAACAGAGAAGAGACGTGAACACTTTCATGTTCAAGGAAAAACTCAGAAACGAGCGTTCTCTGGAGAGCGACCAGCAATTCCGAATCCTGCGCATGTAATGAAATATGAGAAATCTACAGCCACGGGGAGACGGTCCATTAGCCAGCTAATCAGCCCCGCAAGATGGAGCGTGGGCCCTGAGCTCCTTACTCTGAGATCAGGAGAAGGGGGACATGAGCTGAGAGGGGTTCTGGGGGGAGACCCGGACCGCTGCTGATGCAGATGTGGGGGTGCGGCCGAATGCCAGTGCCCCAGAACCGGGCCCGGCCTGCCCGATTGCATTCGCCTCTTGTGTAGAAAGAATTCCCACCGCTGTCATTTGAAATTGTTGGGACTCCAGGGGTTGGATTCACTGGCTGCCAAGAGTATATTGTTTTAATACATTTTTATTTTTAATTTTTATCAAACCGTGTTGTGAATCCAAAGGGAGGATTTGGGTAGAGGCTAGAGACCCAGGCCTGGCCTCTCTGTTAGATCATTCTCATGTCAGCCTTTCTCAATGCTGTTCTGTCGAGTGGAGATGGAGAGTCGGGCACCTCCGTCATAGCAGCATCGTAGGAGGGTTTACAGAGTCCACAGGGATGGGCTGAAATGAGTGTCTACACAGAAAGGGAAAGAATGAATGCTGAGAGGTGAGCGCGGATTACCCTGCATTTAAAAATAAAACAAACAGCCCAGCCAGTGTTGCTCAGTGGTTGAGCATCAGCCTGTGAACCAGGAGGTCACAGGTTCGATTCCCAGTCAGAGCACATGCCCGGGTTGTGGGCTTGATCCCCAGTGTGGGGTGTGCAGAAGGCAGCCATTCAATGGTTCTCTCTCATCATTGATGTTTCTCTCTCTATCTCTCCCTCTCCTTTCCTCTCTGAAATCAATAAAAATATATATTATTTAAAAAAATAAAATAACTCAATTAAGTCAGAATAGGAAGTGCTCCCCTTAAAACCTGGGGCGTAAAGGATTAAAGCCTGAGGCTTTCTAGATCACGGCCCTCTGGGAGGTGCGATGCGGATGGCCTTCCTGCCATGGAAAGACTCAAACCCGCTAGTTGATACCATGGTGCTGCCCAGCATCATCCTGACAATCCCTCATCTTAACTTAGACCAGGCATTTACCTTCAGCTCTGAGTCTTAACAAGTTGGACATATTGCCCTAGCCTGTTTGGCTCAGTGGATAGAGCTTCGGCCGGCTGACTGATGGGTCCCAGGTTCCATTCCAGTCAAGGGCACATGCCTGGGTTGCGGGCTCGATCCTCAATAGGGGGCATGCAGGAGGCAGCCAATCAATGATTCTCTCTCATCATTGATGTTTCTATCTCTCTCTTCCTTCCTCTCTGAAATCAATAAAAATATATTTTCAAAAGTTGGACATACTCATTCCAGTAATTTCTTACAAGACAAGTGATGTCTTTCCCCCTATGTTAATAGGCACTGATTATCGTATATCAGTAACATCAAATACAGCAGCCATGACCACTGCCCAGTTGGCACGGCACGGGCGCTGGGAGATGTCTGAGTGAGGCGCCTATGGGTGAGCATCTTACAGTGGGGAGTTTTGGTGTTTTCTTTGTAAGCCCATTTGAATGAATGGCTTTTGAGTAAACTGGTTGGAACTTAACAATTTAACTGGATTGACATGTCGATTCCTCGGAAAGGGTTGGGTCTTGGAAAGGGAACTGTGTTTTGCTGGGGTTTTGTGAGAAGTGCTTATCACAGTTCAGAGAATCTTGTGGGGCTGAGGGAGCACAGGGGCCTAGGGCAGAAAGAGAACAAAACTAGGGGAGGTAGAAGTGGAAATTTATATTATATATACATTTTTCTTAATTACAAGGAAAAGAGTATTTTCTAAAAATGTTGTGAAAGCCCTTGGTGGATAGAAGGTCGGCCTGTGGATTGAAGGGTCCTGGGTTTGATTCTGGTCAAGGGCATGTACCTTGGTTGCAGGTTCCCCGGCCCTGGTCAGAGCTCATGCAGGAGGCAAGCAATCGATGTGTCTCTCACATCGATGTGTCTCTCTCTGTCTCTCCCTCTCCCTTCCACTCTCTCTAAAAATCAGTGGAAAAAATATCCTTGGGTGAGGAGTAACAAAAAAACCAGGTGAAAAAAAGAGACCATTTTTTGGGGGGAAACTGGGAGACGAGGAAGAGAAAGAAAAGGAGTGAACCAAGGAAGGAAGCACCATTGGGAAAGAGGGAACATCGAAGAGGAAGAAATACTAACAGACTGAGAGAGACTCAGGGCAGAGCGGAGGGAGGAATCTAACATCCTCCCAAGAGACACTGTGTCCATTTCTTCCCACGGCCAGTAGAAGGCGCTGTCAGTCCCGTCTTGCAGAATGGAAAACAGAGACAGCCTGAACTACGGGACCCAGGCTCCTGCAGTTCATAATAACCCAACCAAGATTTAGTCTCTGGGCGACCTCACTTCACAATGTCTCCTTTCCCCTGGAACATGCAGGCCTGTGTTGCATTTTGATTAGCTCTCAACAATACCTTTAAAAAAAGTTATTGATTTCAGAGAGAAAGGGGGGGGGCAGAGAGAGAGAAACATTAATGATGAGAGAGAATCATGGATCGGCTGCCTCCTGCACATCCCCCAATGGGGATGGAGCCCGAAACCCGGGCATGTGCCCTGACCGGGAATCGAACCGTGACCTCCTGGTTCATAGGTTGATGCTCAACCACTGAGCCACACCAGCCGGGCAATGCTACTTTTTGAAAGCAGAAAAGCTAGCGTGCCCCTATTTGACCTAAAGGGGAGGCTACTTTTTGGGGAGCCCTCGGATCCCCCAAAGAAACAGCACGAGAAACAGTCTCTGCGAACCGAACCCATTTTTCTGGTTTCCCAGGATCATCTAGTCCAGCGGTTCTCAACCTGTGGGTCGCGACCCCTTTGGCGGTCGAACGACCCTTTCACAGGGGTCGCCTAAGACCATCCTGCATATCAGATATTTACATGACAATTCATCACAGTAGCAACATGACAGTGATGAAGTAGCCATGAAAATAATTTTATGGTTGGGTCACAACATGAGGGACTGTATTTAAAGGGCCAGAAGGTTGAGAACCACTGCTCCAGGCTCTTCTCCCTGTGAGAGGGTGGGGAGGGCTGGAGCGGCCGCGGGTGGAAATGAAACGGGTGTAATTCAATGCGGCCTCTGGGGTGTCTGTGCCTGGATCCCGGCTGGGGAACTCTCGGGGCCTCACATGTGTGCGGGGTTGCGAAGGTCGGGGAGCAGGTGCCACATGGGAGGCGGGGCGGAGGGGCGTCCTGCATCAGGAAGAGGGTGCCAGAGAAGGGGATCGATGGGGTGCGGAGGCGATGTAGCATCCGAACAAAGAAACTGGGAGCCGCCAGGGAAATTGATAGCTATCCGATCTGCACCCCGGGGGGAAGGGGGGGCACGTCTATAGAACAACACTGTCTGCGGTAACAATGTATTAGGTGGTGATGGTCCTTAATGGTGGGGTGCTCTCTGCTCACCATGACACGCCATATTTTGAAGGAGGGATGGTTTGGGGGGTGGGGGGCGGGGTGGGGGGGTGGTTGGATTTGCAGCCACAGCTTTCTGTGTCTCTGTGCAGGGCGTTTACTGCCTGAGGCCTCCAGCGACGGGGGCAGCTGGGGACTGGACGCGCCTGAGTTCTGCTCACCAGGCCTCAGCCCTGAGGAGGGTCGGGCTTTCCTGGCTGCAGCGGTGCCTTAGCTATGGGGTCGCCTCTGCCCCCCTTGTTTCTTTTTCTAATTTGCATGAAGGTAGAGTGTGGACCAGGGCCTCCCCGGTCTGCAGGCAACGGCTGATCCAGAAATGTCAGGTGTATCGGCTTTGCCCATAGCATCTCTCTCCCCTGTCATCTCTCCCTGTAGCTGGTCTTTTCCCAGGTATCGCCGCGCCCTGGAATTTAGCAGCAGTCGGACTGTGCCAATTTCTAAAACGCAGGAGGTACGGATGTTCTTCAAAATGTGTCCTCAGGAGGGAAACCCGTGGCCCCACGGCGGCTCCAGCGGGATCCCTGTGCGGGCTGGGCTGTTTCTGTTTTAATCTGCTTGATTCGAATGTTTTCTGTGGGACCAGCCCTTGGTGGGATGGAAACCATGGCTACTCATTTGGAGAGCAGTTAAAAGGATCCTCCAGCCCCCCACCCCCGCCTCCAGCAGGCATCTGAGGAAGCTGCTACCAAGATCTGCTTAAACCCTCTCCGCTTCGGACGGCTCTCGCTTTCAATTACGGGCTGGATACGGACGCCGGGAGAGACTGGGTTTCCTTATAAAGTAGCAATTCTTTTGCAGTGTCAGCTGCTTTCTCCGACTTCCTTACTCCCAGTCAGTTCTCTATTTTGACCAAAGGACAGAGACCCGGCGGCTCTGATGGTGGAATCACAGTATTTTTTTTGGGCAAATCACTTACCTCCCATGATTATTTAAGTTTGGCAAGCTCGGCCTACCTCCTCTGCCTCCTGGACATTGGCAACACTTACTAGCATTTTAAGGACTCCGAGTGGTCCTACAGTAGAGAACATTGTTACTGCCCGGCCAGAGTGGCTCAGTGGTTGAGCATCGCCTCATGAACAAAGAGGTCCCCAGTTCGGTTCCCAATCAGGGCACTTGCCTGGGTTGCAGGCTCGATCCCCAGTGTGGGGCCTGCAGGAGGCAGCTGATCCATGATTCCCTCTCATCATTGATGTTTGGTTTTTTTTTCTCTCTCTCCCTTCCTCTGAAATCAATAACAATTAAAAGGAAAAAGAACATTATTTGCTAACTAGAGGCCCGATGCATGAAAATTCATGCAAGAGTAGGCCTTCCTTACCCCGGCTGCTGACAACGGCTTCCCTCTGACACCAGGAAGCTGGGCTGGCTTCCCTCCAGCTGCCCGCAGACACCAGGGACCCAAGCTGGCTTCCTTCTGGCCCTGGCTTTGTCCAGAAGGACGTCTGGAAGGATGTCCGGTCTAATTAGCATATTACCCTTTTATTATTATAGATTGGGGAATGTAACCTTATTTCCCCGTGGAGAATAAATACCAGTCTACTAAGAAGAATATCCCAGGCAGAGAGAAGCATGTTAGAGAAGGTCTAGGAAAACAAACAAATGAAACTTGAGGTAGGGAATTTGATTTAGCAGGACAGGAAGTCACGGGAAGCGCGGGCAGCAGAAGCCAACCTGGTGATGCAAACTCTGCAAAGCTTTGCAAGAGGTATCATGCGTTTGGGACCCCTCCCCACACAGGCCGCTGGTGGTCCTGGGCACAGCCCTGCACTAGGCATGATGGGGAAGGGGCACCAGTCCCTGTTCTACCTCAGTTATGTGGACGCGGGCAAATGACTTCACCTCTTTTTTAAAAAAATATTTTTATTGATTTCAGAGAGGAAGGGAGAGGGAGAGAGAGAGAGAGAAACATCAATGATGAGAGAGAATCACTGATCGGCTGCCTCCTGCACGCCCCCCACTGGGGATCGAGCCCACAACCCCGGCATGTGCCCTGACTGGGAATTGAACTGTGACCTCCCGGTTCATAGGTCGACGCTCAACCACTGAGCCATCTTGACTGGGCATGCCTTCACCTCTTTAATTATCAGCCTCCACCTCCCTGACACAGGAATTCCCTGTGTACCTTGCATGGTTCCGAACATCAGTTAAGTAAGAGCCTGTGAAAGTATTCTATATTCGTCCTGGCCTCTATACATAAAACATGTTACCAAAAAAAAAAAAAAATCACAAGAATAAAATTCCATGAAGCGTATTCTTTTTACATTATTTTTTTAATCCTCACAAAAGGATATTTTTCCAGTGATTTTTAGAGAGAACAGAAGTGAGAGGGAGAGACAGAGGGAAATATTCATGTGAGAGAAACACATCGACTGGCTGCCTCCGGCACGCGCCCCGACCAGGGACCCCGCTTGGGAGGAGTCTGCACCTGAGGCACATGCCCTTGACCAGAATGGAACCCCGGACCCTTCAGTCCACAGGCCGATGCTCTATCCACTGAGCCACACCGACGGGTAGGAAGGGCTGCACTGCAGAGTTGAACATGCTATTCACTGGTGCACGGGGACGGGGGTCGCTGCCAGAATCCACTGGGGTCAGCCTCGCTGGCTGGTGGCTTTCCGAATCCCTTTTCTTGACAGCTGGAGGGGTTTGAACATATTCTAAAACACGTCAGCTTTCCTACCACAATGGATTGCCCCGTATTTATTGGATTTTTTAAGCTTCCATGGAAAGGCCCAACCGCAGGACGTCCTACAAGCGCCCGTCGCTGTCAAGGTTCCGTTATGAGTTTGTGGCTGAGAATGCAAACTTGTCTCCCAGCTACGAGGCCCCAGAGCTTGAACCTGAACAAAGAGAGAAAAGTTGGAGAAGGTCGCCCAGCGACCTCGGCTGAAGCGAGCCGGCACTTTTCTTCTAACGAGAACAAGAAACATCTGAGAAGTGACTGGAACGTTTGAGCATGTCTCACACATAGACTTACCCCCTTAAAAAAAAAAAAAGACTCCCTCGCTCCCCATTAGACATGCCGAGGGCATCTCGTTAGATGCCCCGACGTGGGGAACGGATTTGCAAGCCGGGACGTGCCAACCCTGCCGTTGGATCGGAGGTTGGTGAGCTTCACAAGTGTGGCCTTTGAGCAGAACTTGAGAAAGGAAGAGAGGGGAGAGGGAAAGAAGGAAGAAGAAAAGCGAAATAAATCAAACACAGCTTTCTTGGTCACGCTACCATCTCCAAGGCCACGTGGGAACGGCTGGGGCACTAATGATATCAATTAGGCCCAACCCGTGGGGGACACAGAAATATATGGTCCCCGCGGAGTCGGCTCAAGTCCATATGCAAAAGGTCATCAGGGGGGCAGAATTCTGCAAATTGTCCACCCAGGGCGCCCCCCCCCCCCCCCCCCCCCCCGCCAACACTTTCTACATTCAGAAATAAATTACAGCCGGTAATGCTTTCCCCTGGACAAGCTAATGCCGCTTAGATTTTCCTTCCTAAATCCAGGAAATGAATACATTTAAAAAATATGTTTTTATTGATTTCAGAGAGGTAAGGAGAGAGGGAGAGAAACATCAATGATGAGAGAGAATCATGGATCGGCTGCCTCCTGCACGCCCCCTATTGGGGATCGAGCCCACAACCCGGGCATGTGCCCTGATGGGGAATCGAACCTGGGCCCCTTCAGTCCACAGGCCGATGCTCTGTCCACTGAGCCACACTGGCTGGGGCGCGGTGGGCTTATTTAATTGGCCCAAGGAGAGACTGTAGGGTACTTAATGAAAGTTCTGCCATCTATATTTGTGAGAGGGGAGGGGTATTTTGGCAGCCCCTCCTGGTGATGCCAGCGCTCCCAGGGCCTTGTTTAGGATGCTGTGGCCACCTGGAGGCACTCTGGCAGCTGACCACCCAAGGCCCCTGCCTGCCACCCTCCCTCTGACAGGGTCTCAGAGATTCCCAGGCCTCACCCAGAGACTCTGCCAGCTCAGGCAAACCCAGCAGAAGCCTGTCTCTCACAGCAACTTGAGCTGTGGCCCAGTGGCGTCTTCAGTGTTTGGCAGAACCTCGGGTGACTCCAGAAGGGAGCGTCCTCTGCTAAGGTGGCCTGTCACCGCTGCGCCTCCAGACACCACGCTCAGCAGATGTGCCAGTTGGGGGCAAATCTCTCCTACTCCCTGGACCTGAGTTTCCTGTCGGTTAAAAGGAGGTGGTGATCTTATTGGAGAAAGGCAGAGATGGCAGACAGAGGAAGACAGCTACGCTATGATCTCACTTATTTGTGGAACCTTACCACAAACACACATACACACACACACAACTCAGAAACGATGATGCCAGGGATGTTGCTAAACAGTCTGCAATGCACTGGACCATCTCAACAAAGATTCATCCAACTCAAAATAGTGCCAAGTAGGGGAATCCTGCTCTGCATCCTGAGCTTCCAGAATAAGGACTTTCTGTGCAATTTATTTTTAAGTGATTGACAGGGGCTGAACTTGAATATGACTCCTCCCGTCCCCTCCCTTTTTCTCCCCCCTTCCTCTCTCCCTCTCTCTCTCTTCTTCTCTCTCTCTCTCTTTTCTCTCTCTCTGAAATTAATACCGTAAGTCATATAGCTGACTGCATGCTTAGATTTTCAAAATACGTTCATAACCCTTGGTTCATTTCATCATCAAACTTCGCTGCACCAAGAGGAGAGGGAAAGTCTGTTAACAGAAGTAACACTGGACTTGGGCTCTGGGTGAAATCTGACCTCACTTGTCGGCTGTATGACCCTGGGAAAGGCAGGCACACATCCTGGGTCTTAGTGGTGTTTTATCGTTAAATGACGGTGAACAACGATGCTTTTCCTTACTTTAGTCCTAGGCCTCGTACTTGTGGCCAAACAGTACGGCAGCCTCCCCATGTGACACACGAGGAGCCTAAGACTCAAATATGTGAATTCCGTTTCCCCCTCGAATGTGGTCTGTAAAATCCACACAAGAGAACTCACTCGATTCAACTGAACTCAATATGATGAACTTTCAATCTGTGGAAGAGGTTTCCCCCTTATTCTTATTATCGTTAATAACTAGAGGCTCGGTGCACGAAATTCGTGCACTTGCAGGGTCCCTCAGCCTTGCCTGCGCCCTCTCGCAGTCCAGGAGCGCTTGGGGGATGTCTGACTGATGGTGGCGAGCAGAACGGCCTAAGCCATCAGTCGGACATCCTTAGCACTGCTGTGGAGGCAGGAGAGGCTCCTGCCACCACCACTGCGCTCACCAGTGTGTGAGCCCAGCTTCTGGCTGAGCGGTGCTCCCCCTGTGGGAGCGCATTGACCACCAAGGGGCAGCTCCTGTGTTGAGCGTCTGCCCCCTAGTGGTCAGTGTGTGTCACAGCAACCGGTCATTCTGCCGTTCGGTCAATTGGCATATTAGCCTTTTATTATATAGGATAATGTATGTTCATCTCCATGTGGCCATGGGTACCAGGCACAGCTAACCTGCACTCAAGCGGATCACTCACTTTTTCTGCTTTTTCCTGTTGATAAATGGCCTTCCCCAGGTGTGGAGCTGGGCCCATCTGACCCTGGTCTGGAAATACAGCTCTTTCATTTTCTTGGCTGCAAAAATATGATTTTTTCCTTCCTTACACCTTCCTTTTCTGAGCTGCTTCAGAAACACATCTGTTTTCTATCTGTCGAGGGGGAAAAACATGGTCACTTTATCATGCTCGATATAATCTACTACATTGTGTTGCTTACGGACCGTGTATGTTACATTTTTAAAAAGTCAGAAATCTCTAGAAGTACAGAGACACTGACAGATGTGGGAAGGAGAACCTCTGTGGACAGGGCAACCCTGGGTCTCTGAATGCTCAGTCTCAGTGATCCTATCTTCTCCTCTCAAGACTCACAAGTGATGGCTTTATCCCCTAATAAATGTTATTTATAGAGACGCATTGGAGATTGCAGGCCACCTGCGCACGTCTGCAGGGGAGAGCTGGTGGGGTCTGGCAGCAGCCTCAGCCATTCATCAGTGACATAAGTTAAAGTTAGGAACTTGGGCCCTGCCCTGTGCATCCCTGGACATGCCCAAGGCCCTCCCCATCACTGGCTTGGGTTGCTCTCCGGACCGGAAGACCATCCCGATCAAGCCCTCCAGGACATTACTGCCAGGAGAGAAGTCCTTCTCAAAGCTCAGAGGGCAACAAGATTCTGACGTCCTATTATGGGCCAGTGATGAACCTGACCTTGGCCTTCCTCCTTTTCATGTTTGCAAAGAATGGTAAGTATCCAGTGGCCAAGTCCACGCTTACGGGATAGATTCTGTCCTCTTGGACGAAGAAACATCCTTTCAGTGACTGTGTGTTGGCATGATCTTGGAGCGGGAAGAATCTTCTGAGAAAGGAAACAGAAGCTTCATGTGGAATTGGGCAGATTTGACCAATGAACTCACAGAGGAGGACATGTCCATGAACAACGAATGGAAGGAAATATTTTCAGTCACGTGACTAATCGGGGCGCTATAGTGCAATAATCAACAAGATACGTTTTGCTCTCACATGTTAAGAAGTTTGACAATAGCCAAGTGTTGGTTGAGGATAGGGAAGCAAAGGAAATCTTACCCATTGCCGGTGATACTTGATTTAAGTTATTTGAGAAATAGTTGATCGATAGCCAGTAAAATTAGAGACACCTGTATTGTATCACCCGGCGATTTCATTTGTCAACATATTCCTGGAGAAACTCCTACACTTATGCACCGGAAGACATGAGAAAGGTGTTCAGAGAAGCAGTGCTTATAAAACCATAAACTTGAAAATAGCCCAGCCAGCGTGGCTCAGTGGTTGAGCATGGACCTATGAACCAGGAGGTAACGGTTCGATTCCAGGTCAGGGCACATGCCCGGGTTGCGGGCTGGATCCCCAGTATGGGGGCATGCAGGAGGCAGCCGGTCAATGATTCTCTCTCATCACTGATGTTTCTCTCTCTCTCTCCCTCTCTCTAAAATCAATAAAGAATATTTTTAAAAAACAAAATAATATATCCATCCACAGAAGAACGGGAAAGACTTGGGGTGTGCTCAAAGAATGAGATGTTTCCATCCATGGAAATGGACTAGTCACAGGGATGAGTTGGGGGTTGCAATGGGAAGCATTTGATATTGTCTAGTCCTGTGGTCGGCAAACTGTGACTCGTGAGCCACATGCGGCTTTTTGGCCCCTTGAGTCTGGCTCTTCCACAAAATACCGACTTCTGCACATGGGCCACAAAGTTTCAATTGCCCTGTACATGCGCGCCCGCACATGGTATTTTGTGGAAGAGCCACACTCAAGGGGCCAAAGAGCCGCATGTGGCTCACGAGCTGCGGTTTGCCGACCACGGGTCTAGTCCTAGTTAAAAGCCCCAAGTCTGCTTTCTAGAAACACACCAGGTCAGAGCACGAGGCAGTATTGTGGGCACTGAGCGAGGTCCGTGGGGTACACACACTGGGGAGCTGAGACTTAACACTCACCTCTGCCTGACCCTCCCCCCTTCCTCCCATGTCTGATGGTTTCTTTCCTGGCATCTCTATGGGCACCCGGAAGCTTTCCACTCAGTGCCCTTAACTCACCCTTCTGTGCCTCAGTACGAAATCCAGCATCTGGATAAATGACTCAGGACTCCCCCCCCCTCCCTGCCCCCAGCCAAGTCCCCATTGTGCGAGTTGGCACAGGGCGTTCAAAGTGTGCAGAGCTGTATCCTCAGGTGCAATGAGCTTCTACCTGTGTTTCTGTTCTTGGCACACATATGCCCAACAGCAGAGGTGAGTGTCTTATTTTAGAGCACAGATCCTCACCAGCGGGAATGGAATACACCACAGACGGGAGGCAAGACCAGGTAGTATTTCTGCACACCAACTCTCCATGTTTCTCCCATATTTTATAGGGAGGTAATATATAATACGTATATGTACATTTTCATGTATGCATGTTATGTATGTGCATGCATACACTCTAGATAGTATATGGAGGTGTGTGTAACATGCACATATGCATATACATGCCATATATATATATATATATAACATATAGAAAAACATATTGTGCCAGTGTGCAAAAATATATCTCCCTTTAGGAAAAATCTGTGCTCTACAATAAAACACCCTCCTTTGTGAGTAGGAGGAGAGAGAGAGAGAGAGGGAGAGAGGGAGAGAATGGATTGTAAATATATTTAGCAACTGACAGCTACGGGCACTGACTGTCAGAATGGATGGAGCTCAGGCATTGCTTTTAAAAATATATATATTTTTTTCATTGATTTCAGAGAGGGAGAGAGAGGTAGAAACATCAATGATGAGAGAGAATCATGGATCAGCTGCCTCCTGCACGCCCCCCACTGGGGATCGAGCCCACAACCCGGGCATGTGCCCTTGACCAGAATCGAACCTGGGACCCTTCAGTCCGCAGGCCGACGCTCTAGCCACTGAAATAAACCGGCTGGGACTCAGCCATTGCTCTGGCCACA
Organism: Myotis pilosus; assembly: GCA_036010255.1. Lineage (NCBI taxonomy): Eukaryota > Metazoa > Chordata > Mammalia > Chiroptera > Vespertilionidae > Myotis > Myotis pilosus. Next base: position 6,318,409 of record JASKON010000031.1, on the reverse strand, counting down.
CTGGTGCCCACTGCAGAAGGCCAGCCCTGCCTGCATGCCCCCAGGACTGCACCGGGGACAAGGTGCCTCCCAGATATTAAGAAACTCAAGTCCTCATGGCGCCGTGGTAGAGGCCTCCATGCGTGGATTGAAATGCGCCGCCGCTGGGGTCGTGTGCCGTGGGTTTCTCCGGGGCTGTCCGCCTGGTTATGCCTCAGCTCCGCTAGTCACCTCCCTGCCCTGAAGTTTCAGCCTCTTGTGATGTCACCTGCACGTCACATCCATCCTCTGACACTCGGCAGTGGCACAGACGTCTTTGCCAGCATCTTGATTTGTGGCTCAGGAGATGGGTTCCCATAGGATGGGTAGCAGTGATCTAGCTTTTATCTTAACATGCACATATGTGTTCCTTTTCTGTGCTTTTTTTTTTCTTTTTAAGAGAAAGGCACTAATGCATAGGCAATAAATTCTAAGTAAAGACTTATGGTCTTAAGTATCAAAAACTGTCCTCTGGGCCTCGGTTGGATCTGAACCAGCCTGTCTGACGTGAATAACTCCCGTGGCACCACTAACTACTGAGGCCACTCTCAGTTGGCAGGCGGGAGGGAAGATGACTTGATGAATGCACATAGGCAAAATAAAGGGAGTGTGTTTCTGTGACCTTCACGTTCCCCTGATTTATTCCTGGGCTGAAAGAACATGAAAGTTACTGCAAAAGCATGTCAAACACCGTCATGATAGAGGGAACCAAATTAACAACGAAACACACAGAGGAATCTCATCATGCTGTCTTTGATATGCTGATAATTTCGGTGCGTCTAGCAAGGAGACCGCTCAACTATTTTCAATGCATAAAATATCAAAATGGTACACACAGACAACAGTATGGTGATTGCCAGAGGGAAAGGGAGGTGGGGGAGGAAGAAGAGGATAAGGGAGGGATAAATGGTGATGGAAGGAGGTATGACTTGGGGTGATAAACACACCGTGCAATGTACAGATGATGTATCATAGAATTGTCCGCTTGCAACCTATATCATTTTATTAACCAATGTCACCCCAATAATGAAATGTTTTTTCATCCCAGCCGGTTTGGCTCAGTGGATAGAGTGTTGACCTCTGGACCAATGGGTTCCGGGTTCGATTCCGGCCAAGGGCACATACTTTGGTTGCAGGTTCCCCGGCCCTGGTCAGGGTGTGTGCAGGAGGCAACCCATCGACCTGTCTCTCTCACATCGATGTTTCTCTCTGTCTCTCCCTCTCCCTTCCATTCCCTCTAAAAATCAATAGAAAAATATCCTCGGGTGAGGATTAACGACAACAACAATAAAATGCAACCCCCTTTATTCTCCTTTCTCTCTGCTGAGGAAGAAAAGATAGCATGTGTGTGATGTATTGTCGAGAGTTGCTATTAATAGAACATGAAGGGGGGAAAAATGAACGCAAAGTGAAAATCCCATGAATGATTTGTTTCGGGAGGTTGAGAACCACTCTCAAGCTCAAAACAATCTTGCAGATTAATTCTCAGGTGGAGGCAGGAAGGGAGATTCAGTTCTCTGAGGTCAGAGGCAGCCCGGGAGCGGGAGGAGGAGGTGGCAGGGGCCGCCCTTACTGATACTAGACAAGATCTCATAACAAATTAGGCTCCGGCTGAAACTGGTCCCTGCGTTGCCGCCGTCATTATGCACAGCGATGGAACGCTGGCTTGCATTAATAATCAAGATCAGTGTGGCCTTCTAGGGAGAAAGAGAGTCTTCTGTTAATTAACTTAAATTTTGTATCCAATTGATTGAAAAGCTCTTATCCTTTTTAATTTTTTTTTTTTTTTACTTTCAAGTATTTTGTGCATGAGCCCAGAGCACATTTATTCTGATGAGTTGGGTTGTTTTTTTGTTTTGTTTTTTTAAAAGAAAAAAAATCGTATTTCCCTGCAGGCAAAGCGAGGGCGAAGGGTTCCCTTACACCAGTGGTTCTCAACCTGTGGGTCGCGACCCCTTTGGCGGTCGAACGACCCTTTCACAGGGGTCGCCTAAGACCATCCTGCACATCAGATATTTGCATGACGATTCATCACAGTAGCAACATGACAGTGATGAAGTAGCCACGAAAATAATGTTATGGTTGGGTCACCACATGAGGAACTGTGTTTAAAGGGCCAGAAGGTTGAGAACCACTGCCTTACACCAAGGCACAGGAGGGCACTTGGTGGTGAAGGAGGACTTGACTACTGGGAGCTATGAGATGCATCTGTCATCTCTTCATGGTGGACCCCGAGGGCTGTGCTGGACACCCCGGGAGGTGGTTCATGCTACCACTGTGTGCGGGTTTGGGGCCTCTGTCTCCGACAGGAATTTGTTCTCTCGCTGTGGCTCCCTGTGAATAAGCCAACTCTCTCAGCACAGGCTGGGGGGGCTCGCCTGTCAGGGAACATCAGCACAGAATCCCCACGAACCTGGAGATAAGACTTGGAGTAACTTCTGTCTGAGCTGTGGGGGAAGCCAGGGAGGTGGCTCAGTGGTTGAGTGTTGACCTATGAACCAGGAGATCAGGATTTGATTCCAGGTCAAGAGCACAGGCCCAGGTTGCGAGCTCGATCCCCAGTAGGGAGCGTGCAGGAGGCAGCTGATCAATGATTCTCTCTCATCATTGATGTTTCTACATCTCTCTCCCCCTCTCCCTTTCTCTCTCTGAAAAAAAAAAAAAATATATATATATATATATATATCCTATATAATAAAAGGGTAATATGCAAATTGACCCTAACAGCAGAACCACTGGGAATGACTGGTCACTATGACACACACTGACCACCAGGGGACAGATGCTCAATGCAGGAGCTGCCCCCTGGTGGTTAGTGCACTCCCACAGGGGGGCTCTGCTCAGCCACAAGCCAGGCTGATGGCTGCCAGCACAGCGGTGGTGGCGGGAGCCTCTCCCACCTCCTCAGCAGCGCTAAGGATGTCCGACTGTAGCATAGGCCTACTCCCCGCTGACAAGTGGACATCCCCCGAGGGCTCCCAGGCTGCCAGAGATGGCTGTCTGCCAGCTTAGGCCTGATCTCCCGGGGAGCAGGCCTAAGCCAGCAGCTGGGCATCCCCCGAGGGGTCCCAGACTGGGAGAGGGCACAGGCCGGGCTGAGGGCCCCCCGCCCCCAGTGCACAAATTTTGTGCACTGGGCCTCTAGTGTGTGTATGTATGTATGTATGTATATATAGAAAGCCCCAGAGGTGAATAAAACCATTTAAGGGCAACATTTAAGCCCAAGAAGAGTTCTGTCTGTCTGTATTTCATCTGTGCTTCTCTGCAGATCTAGCGTGAACTTGCCTCGCTACATTTCATAGCAATCCTTTCCATTTAAATTATTTGCATACTTTTTGGTGACAAATAAGGATCATATTCATTTTAGTGCTATTGGTGGTTGCAATGTTTTAAATCATTTAGAATGAAGCAATGAGCAGTAATACATTGGGGAGGACACAGCTTTAGGAGAACAATGGTGACGCCCTAAATAGTCATTCATTGTATCCACTGGCTCTTGGTAGTGAAACACAGATTCAGGCCAAGCCACAGTTGTAAGACTTTAGACCTGGGAGCCCTATTGGAAATCTGATCAGCGATATGGACCTTCTGCGCCAGTTGGATTGTATATGCAATGATAAGTATCATTTTGCATATGATCTGGAGGCCTCAGAGAACCCCTGCCTTCCTCTTGTGGATTTCAAATTAAGAAGTGAAACAGTCTCCATGTGGTCGCAGGTGACTTTTCCATCCTTCCTAACGCGTGAGCTGAGTCCTGAAGGAGAAGTAAGGCCCACACTAATGATGGAGGACCCCAGCCCAGCCCATGTGGGCTCCTCATAGGAAGGTAGAGATCCATTGTTGGGTCAGTTAAAGAGAGTTGGGCCTGGCCAGCATGGCTCAGTGGTTGAGCGTCCACCTATGAACCAGGAGGTCATGGTTCGATTCCCGGTCAGGGCACATGCCCAGGTTGCAGGCACGACCCCCAGTGTAGGGCGTGCAGAAGGCAGCTGATCACAGATTCTCTGTCATCATTGATGTTCCTGTCTCTCCCTGTCCCTTCCTCTCTGAAATCAATAAAAAAACATTTTTTTAAAAAAAGAGATAAAGTTAGAGCTGGGAAAATAAAGGATCCCCTCTCAGGTTCCACAGCAGCTTGTGCTGATCAGACATCATTGTTCGAACGTGGAGATTAATGCAAAATAATAGAAAACAATAAAAATGGGGGCAAGAGTCTTGGCGGTTTCTAATGGCAGGCGCCTGTATTTCGTTAAATGCTATCTTTACCCCAGACCTTTTTTCTCCCCTGCATTCGTTCTCAAAACTCAGTCCTCTCTTCCTGTACAAAACCGAACATTGAGAGGATGTAAACATAGAACCGGAAATGGGTTTCTGCAGAACCCAACCTGGGCAAAGGGGGTGGGTTCTGTTTCAAGGCTCTACCAGGGGCTGATCACAGTACCAGGCTCCAGAAACCGTGTCCATACTCTTTGTCCTTGTCACACCGATTCAAGGAATGTGACCTGGAATACTAAGCTAAGGTGACGCTGGTACCATGGGATTCCCCTGGGCCCTGCATTGAATTCCCGTAAGTGTTGGCTGATTTTCACTTCTGATCTCTCGATCTCAGGCAGAAATCTCCAAAGACCAAGTGGAACCCAGCCCCACCTGGGGAAGAGACCCCTAGGACAACCCCACCCTACTACCCTTGTATTTTATAGATGGGGCAGTTAAAATCCGTTGCTTCCACCGTGTGAGTCCACAGCCTGAGTTCTTAACCCTCACTGAACACCCAATTTATAGTCGAGGAATTTAAAGCTCAGAGAAATCCAGTGACTTGCATGAGGCCCCTCTCCGTCCCAAATCCATTTACTGAGCAGCTACTAACTATCAGGCATTTTGATGAGTAATTTGGGGAGACCAAGATGAAGACAAGTCCATCTCTAATACAGTCCTGTATGTTTCTCAATTGTTCTTTGGACAATTTACTTCACGGCTCTTCAGAGCTACAGGCAGATCTTCTGTGCCCTTGTCAGAAAAATCTCTATTCCCGTTGAGCCTAGCCATCATGGTTTGAGGACATCAATAAACCGGCGATCTTTTCCTTCTCACGCCTGGCGCATTCGCCAGACCAAGGAATGAAACTTCCCACGGTGCATCTAACCCACACTTTGAAGGCTTTGCAGGGGATTTCAACTCAGAGCTGCAACCTCTGTGTTTTTATTTCATCTAAAAACTCATTGATTTTTTTCCTGTCAGCGTGCTTCCTCGGTATTAAGTCATTGTTCCTAATTCACTTGTCAGTTGGCCCTTGAGGGGAGGCTCCATCTTCTTCAGCTGTACTTTCCCACCATGCATCCCAGCAGCAGACGCCAAGAGAGGAATGGAGTAAGCCTTGAGACGTCTAAGGTTTGGGGTGTGAATCATATAAACTCGCCTATCATTCCTATTAGAACACTGGGATAGAAAACTGCTGGCTGGGTTGCCGGCCTTTCACTCCATTTTCATCTCTGTTATTACAGAGGACAAAGAATGAAGGTATTGGGGATGGGCCAGGAAGCTGAGTCAATGTGATAGGGTGAGAATTACGAAGGAAAGATGAAGTGATGCATAAACAGGAGCGATATCTTAATTTTGGTCACACTGACATGTAAGACAAGTTTTTAGGTTGTGATCTATTGGACAGTGTTTTCTCTCTCACCATTTCTTCAAGTCATGGCCATAGGACTATTCCCGTCACTGTAGGTTCCCATCTCACTGCCTGCAGTGGTACCTGCTAAGGCCCTTGAATGCAAAAAGACACCCCCAACCCCCCAGAATGCAGCCAAGAAAGATGAAAGGTCTTCCCTGATGTGTAATGAAGGGGAATTATACAGTTTGCAAGAGAAAAGATGATAAAGCAGGGAGTCTATAGAAATACTTTGATGAATTATATAGAAGCAATTTTCTGACATTAGTAATGTTGGGCAGAAGACAGTGTTTGTGATATATAGATGTAAATTCATCACTCGGACCCCATTAAAGAGAACTACAAAAGATCCGTTGATCCCAGCATTGCTTACAAGAGCTACTGGGGGATGTGAGCAGACCCTTTCCTTGAAACTTGGTCATTGTAATCAGTGAAGGCTCATGGATGAAACAGCCACCGTTTCGGGACTGCTATAAATAGCCAGAAGGCATATGGCAAAGTTCAGTCACCTCGTCATGTCAGTCCCAGGGTTTGATGTTCGACACTAATGTGAATATTTCACAAATATTGCCTTGGACCACCGAATTACTTCGTGCTATACACAGGCAATAATTGTGTCTTTTTTTAAAAAAGCAAACAAAAATACCAATTGAAAATATTATTTTGAAATAGTTGTGGGGATCATTTTTAAAAAAATGGAGATTCTTTTTTTTATTGTCTAAAGTTTTACGTATGTCTCCTTTTCCTCCCAATTGAACTTCCCCCCCGCCCCCCAGCCATTCCCACCCCGGGAAAGCCCCCACCACCCCAGGGTCTGTGTCCATTGGTTATGCTAATATGCATGCATACAAGGCTTTGGTTGCTCTCTAACACCCCCCCCACCTCCCCTACCATTTGTCTCTGGATCTATTTTTGTTCATCAAATGATGTTGATCATTATATCCCACATATGAGTGAGATCATGTGAGAATTATCTTTCTCTGACTGGCTTATTTCGCTTAGCATAATGCTCTCCAGGTCCATCCATGCTGTTGCAAATGGTAAAAGTTCCTTCTTTTTTATAGCGGCATAGTATTCCATTGTGTAGATGTACACAGCTTTCTAATCCACTCATCTGCTGATGGGCACTTAGGCTGTTTCCAAATCTTAGCTATGGTGAATTGTGCTGCTATGAACATAGGGGTGCATATGTCCTTTCTGATTGGTGTTTCTGGTTTCTTGGGATATATAGTCTTGGAAGTGGAATTACTGGGTCAAATGGGAGTTCCATTTTTAGCTTTTTGAGGAAACTTTATACTGTCTTCGTGGGGATCATTTTTTTAAAAAATTATTTAAATAGTGTCATTCCCAGCTTCAAAGTGTCCAGTGGCTCCCCTGTGCACAGGAGATGAGGGCAATATGAAAGAAATCCAGGTCTCAACTTTCTACACTTAGTAACTGCTTCTCTGTAGGATTCTGTGTCAACCTGTAAGATCCTTTCAATTATTCTTTCAATTCTCTAACTTGAGAGTTTCTGGAAACTTAAGTACATGAATGTGGAATGAATGAATTGGTTGAGTAGCCAGATATATCAGCCTTTTCCTGCTGTAGGATTTGTGACAATCTAAATTGTGTTTTAAAATTAGTTTCTTTTTAAATTGTGGTCCATATACATGACAATAAGTTTACCATTCTAACTATGTTTTTTAAAATATATTTTTTGTTGATTTCAGAGAGGAAGGGAGAGGGACAGACAGAAACATCAATGAGAGAATTCTGCATGCCCCACACACTGGGGATCGAGCCCACAGCCTGGGCATGTGCCAGGAATAGAACTCTGACCTCCTGGTTCATAGGTTGATGCACAACCACTGAGCCATGTTGGCCACGCTGGCCAGGTCCAGTCTAACTATTTTTAAGTGTATCATTCAGTGGCGTTAAGTACTTTCACATTCTGGAACCAGCGTCACGATCCACCCACACAGCATTGTTCATCTTGCAGAACTGAAACTCTGTCTCCATTAAACCAACTCCCCATTTTCCCTTCTGCCAACCCCTGGCCACCATCATTCAATGCTCAGTCCCTGAAAGTTACTATTCTAAGTACTTCATTGAAGTGAAATCATACAATATTTGTCCTTTTGAGACTGGCTTATTTCACTTAGCCTAATGTCTTCAAAACTCAGCCATGTTATAGCTTGTACCAGAATTTGTTTTTTAAGACTAATATTTCATTGTGAGTATACGATATATATACTTTTTTATCCACTCGCCCATTGATGGACACCTGGGTTGCTTCCATACTTTGGTTGTTGTTAATAATGCTGCTATGAATGATGTCCAAATATATCTTTCTTCCCCTACATCGCATTCTTTTGATATATGTATGCCCAGGAGTGAAATTTCTAGATCATATAGTAATTTGTAGGATTTTAAATTTGGGGGGAGCTACCATACTGTTTTCTATATAGAAGCTGCACCATTTTGTATTCCCACCAGCCGTGCACAATAGGTACAATTGCTCCGCGTTCCTGCCCATGATTGCTATTATCTGTTTGTTTGCTTTGCTAATCGCTGTCCTAGCACCTGGGAATTAGTATCTCATTGTAGTTTTAATTTGCATTTTCCTCGTGATCAGTAATATTGAACGTATTTTCATACGCTTCCCGGCCATTTGTATGTCTTCATTGGAGAAATGTCTATTCAAGTCTTTGTCCACAAAAAGCTATTAATATCAAACCAAAGAAGTTTGTGCAGTAAAGGGGGGAAGAGGAGATGAGCCACGGAAGGAAGTCACTGCCCAGCTTTGTGGGGAGCTCAGTGGGAGTGAAAGCTCGCATTAGGGGCGTGGGCAGTAATGTGAGGACAGTGCTGACCTCGGTTCTACACTCAGCAAGAACTCAGGTCTACATGTGACCATATACTTGATATGGCCATGGATAGACATGTAAAAAGGTAACCCTGGACTGACTTATTTCACTGAGCATAACATCCTCTAGGTCAGTGGTCGGCAAACTCATTAGTCAACAGAGCCAAATATCAATAGTACAACGATTGAAATTTCTTTTGAGAGCCACATTTTTTAAACTTAAACTATATAGGTAGGTACATTGTTATTAACTTCATTAGGTCCTCCTAAGGCTTAGGAAGAGCCACACTCAAGGGGCCAAAGAGCTGCATGTGGCTCGTGAGCCACAGTTTGCTGACCACGGCTCTAGGTCCATCCATGCTGTTGCAAATAGCAAGACTTCATCCTTTTTTATGGCTGTGTAATATTCCATTGTGTATACGTACCATGACCTTTTTTTTTTTTTATCCGTTTATGTATTGATGAAAATTGAGTTGCTTCCATATCTTGGCTGTTGTAAATAATGCTGCAATGAACGTAGTGGTGAATAATATTGAAAGTAAACTGCTTTAAAAAAAGAGAGAGAGAGACAGTCATAGACACATACCCACCTCTTCCCTGCCTCCTTTCCCATCTCATTCCTCCCATACCCCTCTGCTGGAGGAAGCACCTCTTGGATAAAAGCACTAGTTACTCATCTGTTAAGGGAAAGAATGTCAACATTGTAGTATCTATTGAGTGAATTATGAAGCAAGGTTAGAAGGGAAATTAATAAAGCAATGAAAGCATTGGAAACATCTGACATTTAGAGCAATATTTTCCTTAAGGGGGCTGGCAAATCAAGTGTGAATACACATTGGTCCTATATCTTTTAAAAAAAAAAAAAATATATATATATATATATATGGATTTCAGAGAGGAAAGAAGAGGGAGAGAGAGATGGAAACATCAATGATGAGAGAGAACCATGGATTGGCTGCCTCTTGCACGCCCCACACTGGGAATCGAGCCCGCAACTCAGGCATGTGCCCTGACCGGGAATCGAACTGGTGACCTCCTGGTTCATAGGTCGACGCCCAACCACTGAGACACACCGGCCAGGCCTTGATCCTTTATCTCGTAGGCTCTTTTGCATTTTGAATCCTGTAACAGTGACACACATCTTCTACAAAGAGAAACCTACTGGCGATGGAATGAAATGTTTGGGTGTATTATCAAATACGATTTCAGAATAATGCTGTTTTCTTTTCTTATGTTATATCCGGGAGATAAATGATGCTAAATACTTCTCTAATATTAGTGATATTTTAACCTGTCACTGTGTAAGCTAAATGCTCATTCAACTGAGTTAACGAAAGGTTCAAACATTTCTTCCTCTCCCTTTCTTGCCCCCTTATCGTTGAGTTATTCATAACCAAAATAAGCGTGAAATATCGTAGGCGTCCTATTTAAAAAAAAATAATTACACAGATGACGCCTTTGATTATTCTGTCATAACAAGAAAACCCCAGGCTGTTCTAGGGTAAAAGGTGAGACCCCCCCCCTTTTTTCCCCCCTAAGAAGGATCAAAGACGATCCAAGTGGCCTTGTGGAGGAAGATTCTCTTGGCCACCAAAGCTGGTATTAATTTCCTGTTCAAAGGGGGCCCTGTTGTCAGCGTGACACTTTAATCAGCCACCCGTGTGTCTGAGAGACACAGACCTCACGATCGATGCCCGTGTGTTTCACGTCTCCGCAAGGAGACGTGCGTGAGGAGGGTCAATACATTGCATTAGTTTGCTTCGTCTGAAGCGAGTCCAACATGAGGACTTTGATGATATGATGAGAATCGCCTTCATGTGACACCACCGATGCCCTGATTGTGCGGTAAATACCAGACGCTCAAGGGCTGGAGGGCAACCAAATCACCCTTCACCAAAACCCTTGACTAACTGCCACAGCAGCAAAATGTGCTACAAATAGAAAGGGGAGGAGGAGGAGGAGGAAGAGGAAGAGGAGGAGGAGGAGCAGGAGGAGGAGGGGGAGGAGGAAAGGAATACAACTCAATTTACTTAGTTAAGATAAGATGGTGGTGTCATAAATAGGATGGTGCAGAGTAACAATTCTTTGTCGCCGTCTAATTATGGAGGTGAAAGTATTTATGATTCTAAAATTTCATAGTTGTTTTTAATGGTATGGTGATACAGTTACCTGCATTTATCTTCTCAAGGGACTTTATAGCTTCATGACTGTCAAGGCAATAGGAGAGGACTGTGTTGGTCCTTTCTCATCCTGTCCTTTGGAAATCTTCAATGGCTCTTTTTAAAAATTATATATTTTATTGATTTTTTACAGAGAGGAAGCGACAGGGATAGAGTCAGAAACATCGATGAGAGAGAAACATCAATCAGCTGATTCCTGCACACCCCCCATTGGGGATGTGCCCGCAACCAAGGTACATGCCCTTGACCAGAATTGAACCTGGAGCCCTTGAGTTCGCAGGCCGATGCTCTATCCACTGAGCCAAACCGGTCAGGGCCCAGTGGCTCTTTAATCTGACCAGTCTTCTAGTTTACTTCTTCCCTCTGCCTCTTTCTACCATGAAGAGGCTCCCCCTGTCTTCCTATGAAGTTGATCATAGAGAACATCTATTCACTTTGACCCTTACTATACAATTTGGTACAACATTTCTTGTGTAGCCCTAGCCAGTTTGGCTCAATGGATATAGCACTGGCCTTGGGACTGAAGGGTCCTGAGTTCGATTCCAGTCAAGGGCACATACCTTGTTTGCAAGTTCCCTGGCCCTGGTTGGGGTGCATGCAGGAGGCAACCACTGGATGTGTCTCTCTCACATCAATGTTTCTCTCTATTTGTCTCTCCCTCTCCCTTCCACTCTCTCTAAAAGTCAATGGAAAAATATCCCTCAGGTGAGGATTAACAAAAAAAGACACACACACACACACACACACACGCACACACACACACACACACACACACACAACATGTCTGTGTAAGTAGCTGCACCATTTCAGAGAATAGTAGGATGCCAGGGTCTGAGAATGATAAATAAAGCACATATTTAAAAATATGTGTTTTTATTGATTTTAGAGAAAGAGGAAGGGAAATAGAAAAAGGTAGGGAGATAGAGACATGGATGAGAGAGAAACATCGATTAGCTGCCTCCTGCACACTCCCTACTGGAGATGTGCCCGCAACCCAGGTACATGCCCTTTACCGGAATCGAACCCAGGACCCTTCAGTCTGCAGGCCAACACTCTATCCACTGAGCCAAACCGGTTAGGGCAAACCTGGGACTTCTTGGCTCCTGGGTCGATGCTCAACCACTGAGCAACACCAGCCAGGTCATAAAGTCCATTTTCAGTCCATTTTTGTATCTAGACCTTATTTAATTTTATTTAGAACGTGTCATGCATTTAAATGTCTATACATGTTTTCTTCCATGTGGTACATATTTCATGGGAGTATATTTAGTGGGAGTAATAAAATAGAATGAAATGAGAATGTAAACTGACCGTACAAGTTGACATTTTAATGGCGGCCTGAATACACGATTATCCAGTTGTATCTCTCTCTCATCCCCTTCACTCCGCCCTCAACTTGTTAATACAACTTACTTTCTAGTTAGCTCATCCGTAGTCGACAGTATCTTGAATCTTGAGAAAAAAAATCCCTGCACTTTCCGTGACTTTGCAGAAGTAATTGAATTGACTTGGGACTTGACCTCCAAAGTAGAAATTAAATGGAAGCAAAGAACAAACCATCTGAAACCCTCTGGCAGAGGCCAGGTTGCTGGCGCGCGGAGCCCGCCGTGGCCCGAGTTCGGGGTGAGATCCCTTCTGCCCGATGAATGAGCAGGACTGTTCCGCTGACCGACCAAGGCCACGAACACAATGTGCCCCTTACGCCAGGACCTCCCCTCCGCATCAAAGCGTTTCTGTTCTCAGCGAAGGAAAGGGTGAGAATCTTCTTCTTGCAAAGACTTAAAAGATAAGTTCCATTTTCTGGAGAAAAGTCGGTTCATTATGATTTTTTTTATTGAATTTATTGGGGCGACATCGGCTAATAAAATTACACGGGTTTCAGGTGCCCGATGCCACAATTCATCATCTGTATATTGTAGTGTGTGTTCACCACCCCAAGTTCAAGTCTCCTTCCATTACCATTTATTCCCTCTCCTGCCTTTTCCTTCTCCTACCTTCCCCCCACCCCCTTTCCTCTGACAGGCACCATATTGGTAGTCTGTGTCCATGAGTCTTGCTTTTTTTTTGCGTTGCTTTATCCCTTCACCCTTCTCACCCAGCCCTCACCCCCTTCCCTCTGACCGCTGTCCATCCGTCGTTCCCTGTATCCATGACTCTGTCTCTTTTTTGTTTCATAGGCATTAACTTAGGATGAATTAAAGGAATCCACAGGTTGTCCTGGTCAGAATTGGGGGAAAGAAGACTTCATTGAGGGGTTAAAGAAGTTTACCGGCATTTAGCATCTCCGGGAACAAGGTTGCCCTTAGCAAATGCAGCATTTTGGTCTCTAAATATTATTTCCTAACCGCAACATTTAGGTCTAACTTATGCACAACAAAAAGAGGTTGTCTTTGATAGTTATAGCACATTGGTGGGCAACGGAGGCTCAGTGTAGGGTTTATAAAATAGTGGATGAGCCCTGACCAGTGTTGGTCAGTGGTTAGAGCGTCGGCCTGAAGACTGAAGGGTCCCAGGTTCGATTCCGGTCAAAGGCATGTACCTTAGTTGCGGGCACATCCCCAGTCGGGGGTGTGCAGGAGGCAGGTGATCGATGTTTCTCTCTCATCGATGTTTCTGACTCTCTATCCCTCTCCCTTCCTCTCTGTAAAAAAAAATCAATAAAATATATTTAAAAAAAATAGTGGATGGAATGAAAGCAGGTGCAGTATATGACAGAGTTAGAATACCGCATGAATTCAGTGCTTTAAGATGAAGGTTGCTACTGAACATGATCGCAAATAGACTTCAGGCAGACTCATCATGTATCTTGTATAAAAGGTAGAGGGGCCCTGGCCGGTTTTGCTCAGTGGATAGAGCGTCAGCCTGCGAACTGAAGGGTCCCAGGTTCGATTCCAGTCAGGGGCACTTGCCCAGGTTGTGGGCTCGATCCCCAGTGGGGGATGTGCAGGAGGCAGCCAATCTATGATTCTCTCACATCATGGATGTTTCTATTTCTCTCTCCCTCTTCCTTCTTCTCTGAAATCACTAAAAATATATTTAAAAAAATAAAAGGTAGAGGGGGTCAAATACATGGTGGTAGGAGGAGAGGCAACTTTGGGTGGTAGTCACACAATGCAATAGACCAGCCGTGGACAAACTACGGCCCGCGGGCAGGATCCGGCCCATTTGAAATGAATAAAACTAAAAAAAAAAAAAAAAAAGACCGTACCCTTTTATGTAATGATGTTTACTTTGAATTTATATTAGTTCACACAAACACTCCATCCATGCTTTTGTTCCGGCCCTCCGGTCCAGTTTAAGAACCCATTGTGGCCCTCGAGTCAAAAAGTTTGCCCACCCCTGCCATAGACAGATGATGTATCATAGAATTGCACACTCGAAACCTATAGAATTTTTATTAATCAATGTCATTCCAATAAAATAAAATAAAATTAAAAAAAATGAGTCAGCCCTAGCTGGTTTGGCTCAGTGGATAGAGCGTTGGCCTGTAGACCAGAGGGTCCAGAGGGTCCCAGGTTCGATTCCCAGTCAGGGCACATGCCCAGGTTGCGGGCTTGATCCCCAGTTGGGGGCGTGCAGGAGGCAGCCGATCCATGATTCTCTCTCAGCATTGATGTTTCTCTCTCTGTCTCCCTCTCCCGTCCTCTCTGAAATCAATCAATACAAAAATATTTTTTTTTAAAAAAACGAGTCAGTGGCGAGCCCAGCACTCCCTGAACAGGTGTTGCTGGCGACAAACATTGGGCGCTCTGGAAAGCAAAGGCGTCCTGGAGATTCAAGGTCAGGTTTTCTCCCGGTTGTTATTATGACAAAAACCCCATCAGCCGGAATAGCTTCATTCTAATTGAATTTTCAGCTCAAGGGAGAGCGTCCAAAATGCTGTCTTGTTTTCACACCTGTGGCTTACGCCGGCCTTAGAGGTGTTAAAGCACTTTCCTGCTAGAGACAAAAACCAAAGTTGGTGAAAAGGCTGATCAGAGCGTGAGGAACTTTCGCGTTCATTCTGAACGAGACAACAGCACAGGGAGGAAAGGAAAAGGAGGAGAAAGGAGCGATTTTCTTATCCTCTCCCCTCCTTTGGGCGGCAACCACACAGTGCAATGGACAGATGGTGGATCATAGCCTTGCGTGCTTGCTGTTCTCTAAGCAAACCCCGCTGTCATTCAAGGTTAGATGGCTTCCCTGAGTCTGTCCCTGTCAACGGTAAGCCATACGGCCCCTAGCTTGGATGGCTTTCCCTATATGGGGGTCTGGTGGAAAGGATGAAGAAGGGAAGTCAGATATGTCTACACACATGCAGAGACACACAGACACGCATACCATGTCTTAGCGCAGTGGTTCTCAACCTTCCTAAAGCCATGACCCTTTAATACAGTTCCTCATGCTGTGGTGACCCCCAATTTCACTGTTACACATTGAACATAATGAAAGAATAGTGATTCATCACAAAACAATATGTAATTATATATGTGTTTTCCTATGGTCTTAGGCAACCCCTGTGAAAGGGTCGTTCGACCCCAAAGGGGTCGCGACCCACAGGTTGAGAACCGCTGTCTTAGTGTGTAGCGCAGTAATGAACAGCGTTGCTTATTCCCTATCGTCAGGACAAGACAGTGATTGACAGAGGGTGAGGTTTGCATCTTCCGCTATCACACGGTAAATCCCCAAGTGAGATGGCCTCCTAGGGTATTGCACTTCTATGACTCAATTGAGGTGTTTTTTTGTCCTATTTCGGGCCAGTTGTGGACTTTTATCTATAAAATTTTTTATCACCTGGCCGGCGTGGCTCAGTGGTTGAGAATCGACCTGTGAACCAGGAGGTCACGGTTTGATTACCGGTCAGGGCACATGCCAGGGTTGCGGGCCCAATCCCCTGTGTGGGGCGTGCAGAAGGCAGCCAGTCAATGATTCTCTCTCATCATTGATGTTCCTCTCTCTCCCTCTCCCTTCCTCTCTGAAATCAATAAAAATATTTTTAAAATATTTGTATCATGTGCATCCACTTCCCTCGAACCATCAGTGATTCTATTTCACAGATTTGTACTTTGGGACATGGGACTTGCTTAAAAGAAATATCAGGATAGGGGAGGTTAGGGGTCTGTCTTGGGCGGGGGGGGGGAAAAATGGACACATATGTAATACCCTTTGTAATAAAAAATAAAATTAAAAAAAAAAAAAAGAAATATCAGCATTGACGTGTGACTTCCTTTGTGTGTTTTTAACCTCCGTGCCGCTCTCTGGGCAAACAGACGTGAGTGTTTGAGGGCAGTGCACTCAGTCCCAGCAGAGTCTCAAGAGCAAACCTCCCAACAGCACCACAGGCCGGGCGTCGCCATGACTACATGCGAGAGGTGCTCCCTGCAGGCTCTGCCTGGGATGCGTCCCTGTCCTCCATCCCTCGGGCTGTGGGCCTTGCCAGGGCAGGTGTCCTGTTCACACGCGTCTCAGCACAAGTGCATTTGACCGTGACTTTCCGCAGCCTGAAGAGGGTATTTATCTCAGTGGGATTTCCTCCTGTTGCCTCGCCCAGCAGCTCCCTGTAGACCAGCAGTTCTCAACCTGGGGGTCGCGACCCCTTTGAGGGTCGAACAACCCTTTCACAGGGGTCGCCTAAGACCATCGGAAAACACATATATAATTGCATATTGTTTTTGTGATGAATCACTATGCTTTAATGATGTTCAATTTGTAACAATGAAATTGGGGGTCGCCACAACATGAGGAACTGTATTAAAGGGTCGTGGCTTTAGGAAGGTTGCAAACCACTGGTGTAGACGGAGTTGAAAGCCATGCTTAGCCTCTAGGGCTGGGAGGCAGCGAGAGGGAGCTACCACCCTCCGAGGGCACCACTCACTGCAGATGCAGGGTCAGGCGGGGTGTGCTTGTGTGTGTGTTTCTTCCTGCGTGTTTTCAGGAACAGGTTGAAGTGCTTGGCGTGAATTCCGGTGCCACAACAGTGGAGGGCAAAGCGATATTCCATACACTAGTATATCCTCAAATAAATCAAACAGCAGGAAGTGAGCTGCAGGTAGCTATGGGTACCGATATGGATCAGAGTGCATCCGTTTCCTAGGACTTCCGTCTGAGAGGACCACAAAGTGGGAGGCTTACAACGACAGAAATGTATTGTCTGGGTTCTGGGCGCGAGAACCCCAGCATCGAAGTGTCGGAAGGGACACGGCTCCTTTGACTCTCTCGGTAAATCTGTCTCTGAATCGTTCTACCTTCTGGGGTTGGCCAGCGATCTTTGGAGTTTCTTAGCTGGTCGATGCGTCTGTCCAGCCACTTGGGCATCTTCTCCCTGTCTGTCTTCATGCCATCATCATGTCATCTTCATAGCATCTCCTTCCTGTATTCATGTCATCTTCCTGCCATCTTCATACCATCTCCTCCCTGTCTTCATGCCATCTTCATACTATCTCCTCCCTGTCTTCATGCCATCTTCATACTATCTCCTCCCTGCCTGTCTTTATGCCATCTTCATGCCACCTTCATACTATCTCCTCCCTGCCTGTCTTTATGCCATCTTCATGCCACCTTCATACTATCTCCTCCCTCTCTGTCTTCATGCCATCTTCCTGCCACCTTCATACTATCTCCTCCCTGTCTGTCTTCATGCCATCTTCATAGCATCTCCTCCCTGTCTGTCTTCATGCCATCTTCATACTATCTCCTCCCTGCCTGTCTTTATGCCATCTTCATGCCACCTTCATACTATCTCCTCCCTGCCTGTCTTTATGCCATCTTCATGCCACCTTCATACTATCTCCTCCCTCTCTGTCTTCATGCCATCTTCCTGCCACCTTCATACTATCTCCTCCCTGTCTGTCTTCATGCCATCTTCATAGCATCTCCTCCCTGTCTGTCTTCATGCCATCTTCATACTATCTCCTCCCTGCCTGTCTTTATGCCATCTTCATGCCACCTTCATACTATCTCCTCCCTGCCTGTCTTTATGCCATCTTCATGCCACCTTCATACTATCTCCTCCCTGCCTGTCTTTATGCCATCTTCCTGCCACCTTCATACTATCTCCTCCCTCTCTGTCTTCATGCCATCTTCCTGCCACCTTCATACTATCTCCTCCCTGTCTGTCTTCATGTCATCTTCCTGCCACCTTCATACTATCTCCTCCCCGTCTGTCTTCATGCCATCTTCATACTATCTCCTCCCTGTCTTCATGCCATCTTCATACTATCTCCTCCCTGTCTTGTTACGGTGGCCCACGTCCCATTTCCAATGTCAAAGCATGAGCACTTTCTTTTTCTCCTCATTTCTGCTGTGATGATTCTAATTCCCTCTCACGGCCAGGCGGACAGCTTGCTGGAACAGATTAGGGAAAAGGGAAAGCCCACAAAACCGCTGGGAGGAACATCCCATTATGATGTTTAGAAAATTAGCAGCATTAGGGTCGGCCCCTCAAGGGCTCGCTAGGGATGCTCATGGCTCCCCAAGCTCCCAGCTTACCTCGCTGATCCTTGTTCAAAGTCCCCTGCCTCCTGTGTGGATGAGGGCCTCTGAGAATCTTCTTTTCTTTTCTTTTTTAATACATTTTTTTTTTTTATTTCAGAGAGGCAGGGAGAGGGAGTGAGATAGAAACATCGATGGTGAGCGAGGATCACTGATTGGCTGCCTCCTGCACGCCCCATACTGGGTATCAAGCCCAGAACCAGGGCATGTGCCCTGACCGGAAATTGAACCATGACCTCCTGGTTCATAGGTCGACACTCAACCACTGAGCCACGCTGGCCGGGCCTGAGTGTCTTCTAACACCGTGTGCCTGCCAGGAATACCCTGCCCTCCTCCTATCTTCCTGTGTACTTGGTATTTCTTCCAAGACTTCTCCCCAGCAGGCTCTGGTTGTGCTCGCCATTCATTCAATCTGTTTAGTTGTACTTACTACCACGATGGGATACTGGGTTCCACTCATTTTTTTAAGAATTGTTGTTTCTGGCCCTGGCCGGTTTGGCTCAGTGGCTAGAGCGTCGGCCCACAGACTGAAGGGTCCCGGTTTCAATTCCAGTCAAGGGCACATGCCTTGGATGCAGACTCGATCCCAGCCCTGATCAGGTCCCGTGCGGGAGGCAACCAGTCGATGTGTCTCTCTCACATCGATGTTTCTCTCTCTCTCTGTCTCTCCCTCTCCCTTCCATGTTCTCTAAGTATCAATGGGAAAAATATCCTCAGGTGAGGATTAACAACAACAAAAAAGACTTGTTCCTGTAGAAATCTTGTGATTAACAAGTCCCATCTCCTCATCTGCGGGACCCCCAGGGACACAGGACGCTGCACTTAACAAATGCTCACTAAACATCTGCGAAATGAAGGGATAAAACCAGTACTGGTCATGCTAAAAGAAGAACCCTAGATGGTAGCTGTCTGCCACCTCTGTCTGAGTTCTGAGCAGCCCCCAAATGATAAGCATCAATACAAAAAGGCAACGGAGAGCATCCATGAGGCCGAACGCCCACATGCGAACAATCCCACAGGTCCCCCTGCTCATGGCTGGGGTGCGTGAACCGACTGAACCGAGGGAGCCCATCCCTAATGGAAATCTAATGGAAATCATAAATTACCCCGACGGGTCCACAGGTGCTGGAATTTACTACCGTGCTGACCGCTGGCCAGGTCTGAACCCGCGGAGCCATGCCGATGTGCTGCGGGAATGGAATATTTATGACACTCATATTCCCCCTGAGCTTTTTTTTCTTTTCTTTTCTTCTTGGTGGCAACATAACAAAGCATCCGAACTTAGAGACAAACCCATGGGCACTGGGGTTTTTAGAAATTTTGTTAAATCTCATTCATGGTGCGAAGCTTTCTCGTATGGACACAGCTCCGTGAATTCTCGATAAACCTTACAGCCCAAGAGGAAAGGTGGAGGTGGCCTCGCTCACCCATTAATCGGCACGTTATTCCTCACCAGACACTGTGTACGGTTGTTTCAGCCTCACCGGTTCCTACCCTCTCCGAGCCAGATTAGTCACCTTCAAGAACATACGAGAAGCCAGCATCCGAACTGATTCACAAAGAAGGAAATATCTGTGGGTTTGGATCAAGGTCCTGGAGAAGGCTCCAAATAAAAATAGTGGCAGAGGCCCTGGCTGGTGTGGCTCAGTTGGTTGAGCATCGTCCCCTGCACCGAGGGGCTGCCGGTTCAATTGCCAGTCAGGGCACGTACCCAGGTTGTGGGTTTGATCCCAGATCAGGGTGTGTGTGGGGCGGCCAATCAATGTTACTCTCTCTCATGGATGTTTCTCTCTCTCTCGCCCTCTCCCTTCTTCTGGCTTTCGTATCAATAAAAATATATTAAAGAAAAATCAGTGATGGGAAAGAAGACATAGGAATTTGAGATTGGAGGGTGTCTGATGGGGACAGAGCTGGATGCCTCCCTTTCCTATAGGACGCCTGGCATCACCAGCTAAATCCACTGTTACCTTCTTGGGCTAGAGTTTGAATAACGTAGTACCTCCCAGAAATGCAGAAAGCTGGTATTGCAGCTACAGAAAGTGGTGAGAGCCCGGCCGGCGTGGCTCAGTGGTTGAGCATTGATTTATGAACCAGGTGGTCACAGTTAGAACCCTGGTCAGGGCACATGCCCGGATTGCGGGCTCGATCCCCAGTGTGGGGCGTGCAAGAGGCAGTCGATAGATGATTCTCTCTCATCGTTGATGTTTCTCTCTCTTCTTCTCCCTTCCTCTCTGAAATCAATAAAATATATTTTTTAAAAGCGATGAGAAATGGCAACTCCAGTCAAACCTTCGATAAATGACATCACTAGGTCAAAAGGGGATTCCCTTTTCAAAGACGTTTGCATCTCTCTGGCTATCGCAAGAAGGAAGGTCCCATTTGATTTTGTCTTTGAAATATTTCATCACTTATTTCCTTTTTTTTTAATGAATGAAAACCTCAAATGCAGAGCTCAGAGCTTTGGCCTGCCCAAATATATATGTTTCGCATTTAGAACTCTGATGTCATGCCCCATTTTTGTGGCTACCTGCTTTCCAGTCCAGACAATAATAGTTTTCCATTTCATTAGTCACTCCAAATTGTATCCAAAGCATATTTATTTTTTAAATATATTTTTATTGATTTCAGGGAGGAAGGGGGAGGGAGAGAGAGATAGAAACATCAATGATGAGAGAAAAATAATTGACCGGCTGCCTCCTGCACGCCCCCTACTGGGGATGGAGCCTGCAACCTGGGCATGTGCCCTTGACCGGAATCAAACCTGGGACCCTTCAGTCTGCAGGCTGACGCTCTATCCACTGAGCCAAACCGGCTAGGGCTAAAGCATCTCTAAATATTTTAAACAGTGACTCGGTATCACACATGCAGACGGTTAAGAATGTCGGTGGTACTTGATGGGGCGGAATCATGACTGAACTCTGGGGAACGCGGGGCTAGGAGAGACATCTGTGTCTCCCCCCTCCCCAGGAAAGGACAGCAAACTGGGGGCCCGAGACCCAGCTAACACCCTGCAAACTGGGAAACACAGCTGGCCGGGCTCTAATTTCCTGAACTGGGTCAGGCTGGGAGACGTAATCGGATCCGAGACTCACACCTTAGACCCGAGCGCTGAGTGGAGGGTCAGGCTCTTCGAAACAGCTCAGCTCGCCCTCCTGTGAACTGCACCCCCGTGGAACCTCCCCCAGGTGACAGATGGAAACCACATGGGGAGAGAAAGATTAATAAAGGCAGGTGTCGGGATGCTGAGGGCCCTCAACCCCACTGGTTCCTGTACACCCCTTTGTCAGGATCTCCCGAAGCATCTTTCCTGTGTTATTATTATCAACTAGAGGCCGGGTGTACAAATTCTTCCACGGGTGGGGTCCCTCGGCCTGGCCAGCGATCGGGGCGATTGGGGTGAGACCACAGCGGGTAGGCTTTGGGAGCACACTGACCACCAGGGGGCAGGTCCTGAGTTGTGAGTCTGCCCCCTGGTGGTCAGTGCGCATCATAGTGACCGGTCGACTGGCCGTCCGGTCGACTGGTCGTTCGGTCGACGGGTGGCAACAGTCGCTTAGGCTTTTATATATATAGATTCGGTTGACTTTTGGTGCATTCATATTGGTGAGATGAAGCAATACAACTAAGAGAAAATGGCGAGGTAACAGGCTTGTTTGTTCTTCCAGATAGAACATGAAGGGGAGATAAGAATGATGTTGTCTAATTAAGAGACACTAGCAAGCAACTAAAAAAAAAAAAGTGGCATTCAAGAAATGAAGTCATTTAAGCAAGTGTTTGGAATAGAAACGTTCAAGCAATTCAATCTCTGAACACCGATAGGAAGAGCAGGGAGGGAAGGAAATATTGCCCACCTTCTGGCAGGCTCTGCTGACCTCACAAAATCAACACGCCTCACACACCCTGGCGGCCCTGCAGTTTCTGGAGGAGGAGGCCGCTGGTGGAACGCGGGCTGTTTTCTCATTTTTATTTGAAACTCATATTTGAGTGAAAACTGAAAAGCACAGAATGCAATTTTTAATTTTGTCTACATGGGATCCCGCGCCTGAACACTGTTCTAAGAGTGCTTTTTCAAAGCGCTGCTCAGAATTAGCATCTATATTCATCTCCAAAACCATCTCAGCAGCGAAATGAAAATGAGGATAAGTAATATTAAAATTACATTGGTCAGGACCTAGCCGGTTTGGCTCAGTGGATAGAGCTTCGGCCTATGGACCAAAGGGTCCCAGGTTCGATTCCCGTCAAGGGCACGTACCTTGGTTGCAGGCTCCTCCCCTGCCCAGGCCCTGGTCAGGGTTCGTGCAGGAGGCAACCCATCGATGTGTTTCTCTCACATCGGATCTTTCTCTCCGTCTTTCCCTCTCTATTCCACTCTCTAAAAATTAATGGAAAAATATCCTCGGGTGAGGATTGAAAGAAAAAAAGAATCCGTCACCTAAACATTAGCTCTTTAATGCTAGAGGAAGAAAGATCTTCAGAGGGAAGAAACTCAGTCCGACCATTTGAAATAAGTAAACGACATCTGAAATCCACTCATCCACCCTTGTAAAGACCGTCAGTGGGAATATGAACTCTTCAGAAGACCATCCAAATGGCTTGAGGAAGCAAAAATAAGCAGAGGAACCTCCCAATGAGGTTTTCATTCAGTTTCCGTTTGCCTATGGTGTTGACTTATGGTTGTCAGTGGGAGAAACTTAATAATATTAGGAGAGCCCGGCCAGTGTGGCTCAGTGGTTGAGCGTCGACCAATGAACCAGGAGGCCTCGGTTCGATTCCCAGTCAGGGCACATGACCGGGTTGTGGGCTCGATCCCCAGTGTGGGGCGTGCAGGAGGCAGCCGATCAGTGATTCTCTCTCATCATTGATGTTTCTGTCATCTCTCCCTGTCCCTTCCTCTATGAAATCAATAAAAATATATTTTTTTAAAAGAACACTTTTTCTAACACAACAGCATAATCACGGTAATTTTCTGCCCCAAATCCATTGATGACTCCCCATTTTCTACAGGATAAATACCATCACATTTGTAACAACCAGAGTTCCCAGAATTCTCTTATTAATACCTACACCAGAGTCCACAAGGAGAGAGAGAGAGAGAGACTTAAAATAAAAAATGTTCCAGGGATAAGTTTCAAAAAGCAGGTCCTACAGCCCCAGTCACAGAATCACAAGGATCAATAACTCTGAAATCTGCAGTACAGAAAGGTCTCTCCTGGTATTCAACACCTTTCCAAACATACTTGAAAGGACAAAGTTTGAGGAGCAGGATATTGATTAACATTTCACTTCATGATAGTGTTTTATTGGGAAAAAATGACTTACCATAAGCAAGAAAAATCAGAATCCGGGAACCACGCGCCAATATGTACAATGATTCAGAGAAAATGTTGTCAAGGATAAAAAGAACATCAGAGGACTCATTATAACATGTTTAAGTACTTAACTCAAAAAAGAGATTATACATCATATTTACTCATAACCCATTCCTTTTCCCCCCACAAAGAGTTCATAAAAAATATTCAATTGATTTCATCAAAGAAAGATGACAAAATACCAAATCATTTGGGTGTAAGGCTCTTTCCTTTGTTTTTTGATTTTTTGTTCTTTGTTCATTCTCACCTGAAGATATTTTCCCATTGATATTTTTTTAGAGAGAGTGGAAGGGGAGAGACAGGGAGAGAAAGACATCAATGTGAGAGAGACACATCGATTGGTTGAGCCTGCAACTGAGGTACATGCCCTTGACCGGAATCAAACCCTGGACCCTTCAGTCCACAGGCTGACACTCTGTCCACTGAGCCAAACTGGCTAGGGCAGTGATGGCGAACCTATGACACGCGTGTCAGAGGTGACACGCGAACTCATTTTTTTGGTTGATTCTTCTTTGTTAAATGGCATTTAAATATATAAAACAAATATCAAAAATATAAGTCATTGTTTTACTATGGTTGCAAACATCAAAAAATTTCTATATGTGACACGGCATCAGAGTGAAGTTAGGGTTTTTCAAAATGCTGACACGCCGAGCTCAAAAGGTTTGCCATCACTGGGCTTGGGCAAGATTCTTTCATTTTGATTGTGGTGTTTCCAATCCTCAATTATTTAGAGTATTCACCTATAACTAGCATATTATTATATACAGTGGGGCCTTGACTTACGAGTGTCCCGACTAACGAAAAACTCGCCCTGCAGAGGGGTGGCCTGGGCAATTGCCTCGCAACCGCCTTGGCTGGCCTTGGGCCAGTGCATGTCATAGCATGGTTGTCCGGACGGTCATTCTGCTCTTCAGCCGTTCAGTCGATTGGCATAGTGCACTTTTTGCAAGAAGGGAGCATGGTGTACCTGTTTGGACAAGCGTGGCCCCAGGGTTTTGGAGAATATGCTGCTCTCGCCGTCTCAGCCTTGGAAACTGGAACTGCCATTCATGGGAGAGTGGAAATCAGGTCCCCATGAGAGGCGAGGGTGGCTCCTCCCAGCCTATAGCTTCACGTCTGTCTTACATTGCTAAGGATTCATGCGCATTAGCTCAGTTTACCCTCTTCCCTGTGTGAGCATTTTTATTTTATTTTATTTTTTTGCCAAATACGACTACAACCTTTTCCTGACTGAGGGAGAGGCTGCAAGAAAAAACACACGGGACCATGTGAGGCCAAATTAGTTCAAGAAATAGCATATTCTGCCCTGGCCAGTTTGGCTCAGCAGATAGAGAGTTGGCCTGCAGACTGAAGGGTCCTGGGTTCGATTCCTGGTCAGGGCACATGCCCGGGTTGTGGGTTCGATACCCAGTGTGGGGTGTGCAGGAGGCAGCTGATCCATGAATCTCTCTCATTGTTGATGTTTCTGTCTCTATCTCCCTCTCCCTTCCTCTCTGAAATCAATAAAAATATACTTAAAAAAAGAAACAGCATATTCTAAGTTTCTCTAAGTTTTTCATATTGTACTTTAACCTGTTCAATGCTCTGAAAAGTCCTGCGTTCAAGGAAGCTGCCTGATTTTAGCTTGAGCTTTCCAAACCCTTTGAACCACAAGCAATGAAAATGGTTTCTATTTTTTTTAAATATATTTTATTGATTTTTTACAGAGAGGAAGGGAGAGAGATAGAGAGTTAGAAACATCAATGAGAGAGAAACATCGATCAGCTGCCTCCTGCACATCCCCCACTGGGGACATGCCCGCAACCCAGGTACATGCCCTTGACTGGAATCGAACCCGGGACCCTTCAGTCTGCAGGCCGACGCTCTATCCACTGAGCCAAACCGGTTTCGGCTCTATTTTTTTAATATATATATTTTTTTATTGATATCAGAGAGGGAGGGAGAGAAAGGGAGAGAAATAGAAACATCAGTGATGAGAGAGAATCATGGATCAGCTGCCTCCCGCGCGTCCCCTACTAGGGATCGTATCCACAACCCAGGCATGTGCCATTGACCGGAATTGAACCCAGGACCCTTCAGTCCGCGGGCTGATGCTCTACCCCAGCGGTCACCAACTGGTGGTCCGTGAGGTCCGAAAGGTTGGTGACCGCTGCTCTATCCAATGAGCCAAACCAGCTAGCCCAGTGGTCGGCAAACTCATTAGTCAGCAGAGCCAAATATCAACAGTACAACGATTGAAATTCCTTTTGAGAGCCAAATTTTTTAAACTTAAACTATCTAGGTAGGTACATTGTTATTAACTTAATGAGGGTCCTCCTAAGGCTTAGGAAGAGCCACACTCAAGGGGCCCAAAGAGCCGCATGTGGCTCGCGAGCCGCAGTTTGCCGACCACTGAGCTAGGGCAATGGTTTCTATTTTGTCCTGCCTGATAACACGCACCTACCCGCCATGTTCCATCTGTGTGTGTGTGTGTGTGTGTGTGTGTGTGTGTGTGTGTGTGTGTGTTTTCTCACGTTGACCTTCTGCCTCCCGGAAGGCTTTGCCCAGCATAGTGTCCCCCCCCCGATCCTCTCCCCGTGTCTGAGCCCACAATGACCTCCCCCTGATCAAGGTGGCTTTGGCTCCTGCATGTATATAATCACCTGCCAGTTACATCTGGGATCGCCCTGTTTACGCTCTTGTACAGATCCAAATTGGGAGTGTAAGTTTCTTGAAATCAGAATCACTATTTAGTGGGAAAAAAAAACCCACAAAAAAACACCATGTAGCAGCTTTAAAGTCGGGCAGATGGATGAGGCCCCGCAGCCCAATTCTGTTCTTCCCGTTGGTCCAGCTTTAGGCAATCCTCCCCCGGCCCCGCCCCTGCCCCGGGGCCCGGGGCCATCCTGGGGACAGGGTAGGTCCTTTGTGCATCTGGCAGACAGAGGACCCTCAGCAGACATCCTTCACCCGCCCATCTCTGGGCCTGTTTCTTCAGGGACCACTTTGCGTCGTGGGTTTAATGCCTGGAGGGGAACTGTTTGCTCTCTGCAAAGTTCTTCAGCTTCTGTGAGCCCATCTGTAAGGTTTCCAGCAACAGGCGTTGAGTGGAGACGAGAATGTGCAAAGCCTGTTGCAGGGGGAGACAGGAGGGGTCCGAGGGGAGGCCCGGGGGGAGGTGGGGTCGCCCCGCGAGAGCTCCCAGCGCTTGGCATCTGCCCGCTCCACGGGGCACTGGGCCGCGGCTCTGCCCAGGAGCCAGGAAAATGGCACACAGACCCCCTCTTGTCTCCCCAGTGCTTCCTCCTGTTGATCTGAAATGCCCGATGGACACGCCGATTTCATATCACACCCGCCGGGCGGAGGGAATGACGATCGATCCTCAATGGGAGAAACCTTGTCATTTGAATAACTCGCATCCCTCCCTTTGCAATGCAGGACCCGGGTGAGAAAGCAGCAACCCTCATTAATGCCCGGCCATTCAGACTCCTCATTGTTTTTCCTCGTGCGGGACCTTTGCGCTGGGATATAGAAGCAATACATTTCCAGGGAAATGAAACTCACTTATCAGATGGCCCGGCTTCCCGTTTCATATTCGGGACGGAAGAGGCGGCCCAAGGGGGCTCCGTGCTGAAGCTGTAAACCAATATACGTGAGCCGTATCAGACATCAAGCCTTCCTCTTCTTGGCGCTCGTAAGCTTGGCGTCTCGGTCTGGAAGGAATACCCGTTTCTCTCACCGTTATTTAATGATGCAAAATAGTCCTGAAAGTAATAAGTCTCATCCATTCAGGCATCATGCGAAAGATCAAACCTTCTCTCGAAAGACAAGCAAGAATCAAGCAGGTGCACTTTGCCTTTGGAAAGAAATGGAGGCGAGTTTTCTAGATGTTAAAGGCAGTCATGTCCAGCCGTGGGCAAACTATGGCCTGCGGGCCGGATCCGGCCTGTTTGAAATGAATAAAACTATTGAAAAAAAAAGACCGTACCCTTTCATGTAATGATGTTTATTTTGAATTTATATTAGTTCACACAAACACTCCATCCATGCTTTTGTTCCGGCCCTCCGGTCCAGTTTAAGAACCCATTGTGGCCCTCGAGTCAAAAAGTTTGCCCACCCCTGTGTTAAAAGGCAGTCTTGTTTTTAGACTGTTGGTGATGCGATCGGGAGCATTAAACACTGGTACTTTTGGAGGCCACTTAAAGTTTCCCCTTCAGCAAAAACAGTTCTCAGATCAAGGTCTTTTTGAAAATTTGAGATCGAGTTCTAACCAATGTAATTTAAAAAAAAATTTTTTTTTCTTTAAATCCTCCCTCAAGGATATTTTTCCCTTGATTTTTAGGGTACGTGGGAAAGACAGAGAGAAACATCTATGTGAGAGAAACACATCGATGGGTTGCCTCCTGCACTTGCCCTGACCAGGGCCCCAGGCCAGGGAGGAGCCTACAACCCAGATACGTGCCCTTGACCGGAATCGAACCCGGGACCCTTTGGTGGGCAGGCCGACGCTCTGACCGCTGAGCCAAACTGGCCAGGGCCTGACCAATGTAATCTTAATACTACTTCAATTTACTCTTCAGTCCTTCCTTTTTTTTTCCCAAGGAAATGCTGAGTTTCATATTAACTTAAAAACGTAAATAAAGAGTTCCTCTGCAAAAAAAGGAGCAGGTGACCACAAAGGAATTTTTACACATCATATCGCAGTCGGTGCTGGTTTGCAGAATGGAGGAGGAGGGAGAGATACTTGAATGATCTGCATCTCTATGTGATACTCAGGTTTGTAGACACACAAGCGTACACGCGCAGACACACACGGTAAACGTATGCACAAGTTCCTGCATGTGCTGCGAATGCTTCTCATTCTAAGGAAAGCCGTTAGCTGTGGCTCTCACCCGGCATATGCAGAATGAGTAGTAGAATGAGTCCGTCTGCCTGTTGAAGGACGCTAGCAAACAACCACAAAGACCAACTCCTGGACCCACCCCCGTCCAACCTGGGACAAGACGTTGGGCCCAACCGGGAAAATCTGAAAGTAAAAACCCAGCTGACCCTTCGCTGGTGCTGCGTTGCCGGTGGGCGATGTTTTGAATTTATAGGCCAAGAGGTCCGCTGTGGTTGCTCTGAAATGCGCAGGCTCCACATTAATTTTCACCAAGAAAAAAAAAATGCTTAATGCAAGATGTGATCGCCATTGTGTGGATGTCTCCAATTCAGGGCGTCTGTATAGTGTCGAACGTGAACATTTGGACAAACAACACCAATGTTAAACGCCCGCAGAAGGGAGCAGTTTGTTTAAAACACACACACGCACGCACACACGCACACACTGAAGAATTCCATCGTTGTACAGGGAGATAGTGTTTCTGTGCACTTATGCACTCGTAGCTTTGAAGAATGTGTCGAACTCACAGCAAAATAAAAGGAGTTTGTAAAATAAAATTAAAAAGAAGAGAAAAGAAAAAATAGAGAACAGAGGGAAAGACACAAAGAAAGACAAGACACTTTCTTTTGCAGAAGAGAAAACAATGCCCCCGATCCAGTTAAAATTTGATCTCAGATGTTCAAAAAAAAAAATCTGAGGTTGTCATTGATTCATTGAGGACCCCGCAGCTCACCGCTGCTGAGCAATTTCCTTCCAGAACTTTGTCCGGCGACCTTGCATGGCACAAGTTCGTTGTTTCCGAGCCACCATTTCAGGCGGTCGGTCGGGCGAGGCTTACATAGGCTGTCGACTTACTGTTTTATTCCCATACAAACACACTTTGCCAAATCACAATTTTTCCTTCATCTCTTGGTCCTATCTAACATTTTTCCTTTTTTAAAAAAAAAAATAAATAAATCCCCTTTCAAAATAGTCAACACAAGCTGCAAACTGCCCAGGGTCTGCACATCAACCTAGAAAAAAGAAAGGAAGGAAGGAAGGAAGGAAGGAAGGAAGGAAGGAAGGAAGGAAGGAAGGAAGGAAGGAAGGAAGGAAGAAAGGAAGAAAGGAAGAAAGGAAGAAAAAAAGCAAAGCATAGAAAAATCTGCAATTTCAACGCCGGCCCTTTCTGATCTCCGCCACTAGGAGGCACTGCAGCCTGCTTTATGAGGGCGTGCAATCTGGCGCCCTGACTATTCCTGGGGACTGGGGCTATGGTGTCATTCCCTATTTAATGGCTGTCAGTGAGGGGGAAAGACAACGTGGCGGGTAATTAAAACCAAATTGCAGGCGGGAGATGACTGCGCAAGGATGATATTGTCATTAATACTGATTTAACATGCACCTGGGTAAGGTGAGCGAGAGCAGCGAGGGAATTCACACGGGCGCCAGGGCCGCCTGATTTAAAGCTGTAGCGTTTCCAGCTGAAGCGTGTTTAGAAACTGGCTAAAACCATCCTATTATGACAGCAGAAATAAAACGGAAACAAATGTCCTACATATGTCTGTTTAAAAAAAAAAGAGAGAGGGAGGGAGAGGGAGAGAAAAAAAAAAATCTTTCATTTCTTCCAGCTCCGTGGACCGAGCTTGCGTCTGGTGTTCTGAAGTTGAAAAGTATTTTTCCAGAAGGTTTTTTTGTGTTTTTTTGGGGTTTTTTTGGTTTTTTTTTTCCTCCTTTCTCCCTGCGGTTGGCCTCTCTTATATGGGCTTGTAATTTGTTCATGTAGCTCTCGTGCTCACAAATGTGAAATGAACACTAGATTGAGATGGGACACTTGACTGAAGCAAACACCATTCATTTACAAAAATCATTTGGGGCTGGGGATTTCCATCCCAGAATCATTTTCGGGGAGGTATTTAACGCGTGAGATCCGGGGATTTGCCCTACGCGAGGAACGCCTTGTTGGATGTTGAACTAACAGTAACATCTATCGTGGTGGCTTGCCGCCTGAACCCCCAAATGAGAAGGAGGCTCACTCTCATCTCAGCGCCCCTGAATTATTTCCCCTGTTCGTGTTTAATGATCAGTGGCAAAACCCAGACAACCAGAATCAGGGTTCGGAATAAATAGCCCGTTTGATTTCAGATACATGAAATAAATAATCCGGTGGCTGTTTCAACAAGAACTCCATCTTGCCGTGTCTGTGACTGAAGATGAAAATTTACGTCTGGTCCTCAGTGGAAGAATAGCACAGTGGCTTCGATCATGCACAAATTAAACACACCCTCTGATGTGAAGGATCATGGGTCATGTAAGGCAGAAAGTGTACCCCAATTCAGTGTGTTTATGGGGACGGGGACAGAGCTCACAGATATCTGGGACCCCCGCTCCGACGGAGAAATCTCCTCTGGTCTCCCCTCCAATGAAACATGTGCGTTAGGGGAATGGTAATCCCTCTGCCCAGTGCCAAAGGAGATGACGCGTTAGGGACTCCATGAAGATTTATCATCACGCCAACGAGAAAGCGCATTCAAACAGCATTCCGTGGGCCATAAAGAACATATTAGAGCAGCGGTTCTCAACCTTCCCAATGCCGTGACCCTTTCATACGGTTCCTCATGTTGGGGTGACCCCCAACCATAAGATTATTTTTTGTTGCTACTTCATAACTGTCATGTTGCTACTGTGATGAATCGTCATGTCAATATCTGAATGGCAGGATGTATTTTCATGGTTACAAACTGAACATAATTAGAGCATAGTGATTCATCCCCAAAACAATATGTAATTATATACGTGTTTTCTGATGGTCTTAGGCGACCCCTGTGAAAGGGGTCACCCTTTCGCACCCAGTTGGTGACCGCTGGGGTAGAGCATTAGCCTGCGGACTGATGGGTCCTGGGTTCAATTCATGGCACATGCCTGGGTTGTGGATACAATCCCTAGTAGGGGACATGCAGGAGGCAACTGATCCACGATTCTCTCTCATCACTGATGTTTCTATTTCTCTCCCTTTCTCTCCCTCCCTCTCTGATATCAATAAAATATATATATATATATATATATATATATATATTTAAGAAAATAGAAACCATTTTCATTGCTTGTGGTTCAAAGGGTTTGGAAAGCTCGAGCTAAAATCAGTCAGCTTTCTTGAACGCAGGAACTTTTCAGAGCATTGAACAGGTTAAAGTACAATATGAAAACCTTAGAGAAACTTCGAATATGCTGTTTCTTTTTTTTTTTTTAAGTATATTCTTATTGATTCCGGAGAGGAAGAGAGAGGGAGAGAGAGATAGAAACATCACAGACTCTCTGTGAAATTCTGTTTCTTTGTGATGGGGTGGGGGCCACAACCTGAGTAAGAAAGAAACAGAATTTCCCGAGGATGGGGCCCAGAAATCAGGATTTTTTTAAAAAAGATCCCCAGGCGATTCTAATGTGCAGCCGAGGTTGAGAACCACTGGATTAGAGGCAGGCGCTCACTAAACACGGTCAGGTAGGGAAAGGTGGTCAGTGTCACGGTCGCTGAGCCCTAGACAGTGGCAGGCCTCTGAATCGTCAAATCATGGATGACAGAACAGCAATCGGATCTTCTGCCCCACCCCCCCCACCCCGCACTCCAGCCCCCTCACTTCCCTACCCCCCAATGCTTTGCTGTGCGAATCGTTCACGGGTTCTCCACATCTGGGGCTTTTATGTCTGGATTTCTTTCCGGGTTTGTGCGCCTTCACTGTTAGGGCCGGTGACTCGATTTCAGAGCAGGTAGACACACAGAAAGGGCAGGTGAGCCCAAGCCACATGGTACAGGGGGCGGGGGGGGGGATGGAAAAATGGATAAAAGTTGGAGCTTCTGCCTTTCATGGCGGGATCCTCCAACCCCCTTGCATTGGCAGCTGCAATTTTGCAGGATTCTGCGAGAGAAGCCACCGCAAAGAACTGCACCGCCCTTGCCCTTTGGAAAATGCCAGAAACATTCTCCTCCACGCAGGAGATTTTCTGAGCCTGGTGACAGGGATGGGCTGACCCAACCTGCCCCGGGCAGCCGGTCGCCCGTGCAGCCAGCGCAGCCAGACCAACCGACTGACCGTGAGCGAGGCCCCGCTCCAAGCTGGGGGTTAACTGGGATCGGGGCTTTTAGGAGGGGGAGAGAAAAGATCTGGGAGACCTCAGCTGAGAAATAACTTTAGAGACGACTTGTCCCCGTGCATTTCAGCCCAGACAAAAAAAAAAACACGCCTTCTGAGTGCCCGATCGTTAAGAAAACTCAGTGACAGGAGTGAGAGGGACAAGGATTTGGAGGGAGGGGGGTGCTTGGCTATAATTCATATCGACACAGCGCCAGTGCCACTCGGCTGCCCTTTCTGGTCGTGCCTGGCGTGTCCCATGGGTCAGGGCCATGCCCAGCGATGAAGAAGGGATGGGCATCTGGGCTCTTCCCCGTGCCCACCCCGTGGGCCCCCCGGGTGGAGGCCGGGGCTCACAGGCTCTCGAACCGCTCCCGCCCAGGTTGCCGGTGGAACAAATATAATTTCTCAGCAAGATGGCTGCTGCCAGAAGCAGGCTCAGAAATGTCCGTTTTCATTAAATGTTTTACTTGCAATTACATTTCCCGGGGCGCGCAGGGCGGCCCAGGCCCTCCTCGCGTGGACGCCAGCTCGTTTGCTAGCCTGGCTCGGTGGCCCCACGCGGGGGCCGCGGGGAGAAGGGGGGATTTGTGATGCTGCCGGGGGTTTGCATAGAAGCAGCTCCGTTTCTTTCTCCAACTTGATCCCCGGGGAGTTGTTTTCTGAAAGAGAATAGGAACAGTATGTCTAGGCTTCAGGGCAGGTTTTGAGGTGTCCGGGAGCGGGGAGCCCCCCCAAATTGATAAAAGGGCCGTCATTTGCCTGATAGCCAAAGTGGCCTGTATTTTGTCCTAGAGGCTCTTTAGTTGAGATGAGAGGAAAATACAGCCAGGCAACTTTACTCATGTTTCTGTGCAACCATACACTGTAGACATGCATGGTTTTCATGCGAAGCCACCCAACGTGTATAATGCACCCCAAACAGCAAATTAAACGGCCCTTATTCCTATCTCACTGAGGGTTGATCATGCAAGACACGCGTTCACACGGATCCTCCTTTAGCTTCAAGATGACACAGAAACATGTCAAGGACCTTTGCAGATGTCTCTAAACTGAGGGGGTCTTTGCTGCGACAAGATAGGAGCCTCAATCCGGGGCCTGAATTACTGATCATCGCAGGGACGCAGGGGGAACGTGGGTCAGCCAGCAGGCACAGGGCAGGCCATTTTAAGCAGATACAATTGGGGGGGCTGGGGGGGATGCTGTCCATGCATTGTCTTCTTACATGGGCGCCTGAGAGGGGATTGCTGGAGGGGGCGCGGCTTGCAGGAGAGCGTCTCAGGTTTAAGGAGAATCGAACACGGGGTTATGAACGCCCCCAGCTCGGACCTCTGTCTAGAAATGAAGGAGCTGAAGGTCTCATAGATCGCATGACCTCTCTGTGGATACAATGGCCTCGGGACCACAGTGTGGGCTAAGCTAGCCCGACAGGGAGCTATGAGAAGACTGAGACAGGGCCTGGCTGGCGTGGCTTGAGTGTCGACCTATGAAGCAGAAGGTCAATGGTTCGATTCCCCGTCAGGGCACAGGCCTGGGGTGTGGGCTTGATTTTTAGTTGGGGGGGGGGGCGTGCAGGAGGCAGCTGATCCATGATTCTCTCATCATGTATCTATCTCTCTCCCTTCATCTCTGAAATCAATAAAAATATATTTTAAAAATATATATTTGTTGATTTCAGAGGGAGAGAGAGATAGAAACATCAGTGATGAGAGAGAATCATGGATCGGCTGCCTCCTGCACGCCCCACACTGGGGATCGAGCCCCCAACCCCGCCATGTGCTCTTGACTGGAATTGAACCTGGGACCCTTCAGTCCGCAGGCCAACGCTCTATCCACTGAGCCAGACCGGCTAAGGCAATAAAAATATATTTTTAAAAAAGACAGAGAAAGGTTTATTCTGCTTGTTTCAGTTTCACTCTTAAAAATGTTTTTGCTTTTTTATTGTTATTATCATATGATTATTAAATGTGCTCACCCTGTCTCCCTCCCTCCCTCCCTCCTTCCCTCCCTCCCTCCTTCCCTCCCTCCCTTCCTCTCTCCGTACCTTCTTTCTTTTTCTTCTTTTCTTTCTTCCTAAGTGTATAGGCTCCTAAAATATATTTGTGTCTCGATGTTTTTAGTTATGTGTTTCTTATTACTTATGTCCATTTTAGGGGGATCGTCTCTCAGAAAAGAAGCCAGAGGTCAGATATTATAGTGCACGGGGTGATACATGTTGTATCTTTGCATATAGGAACACTCTGGCTTATCTTTCCTTCTTAAAGGAGCGCATTAAGGAAATGTCTCCACCGAATTTAGGTTCGATAATTTTAAAGTCAGGGAAGGGTTCCAAACCCGTCCCAGGGCACCTGTGAGTGATGCTGCAGCTGAAGTTCAAGGTTAGCCCTGGGCGGGGAATGGTCTTACAACCTTGATGCTTGCTTTTTTCTTTTCTAATCACTGCTCGCATGAGCTAAAACTCACGGTGGCCACAGGAGACCAGGGATTCTTGCTTCTCAAACGAAGAAGTATGAAGTCGTATGATCGATCGGATCGAGGTGTGGAGCAAATCCAGGGAACTGAGTGTGGGGAGTGAGGAGCCCTGCAAAGCAGTGGTGTTCCCTCACGAATCTCCAGAAACACACAGCTTAAACATGAGCTGCACAAAGTCTCCTTAAGAAACGACCCTATGGGCCCTAACCGGTGTGGCTCAGTGGATAGAGCGCCGGCCTGCGGACTGAAGGGTCCCAGGTTCGATTCTGATCAAGGGCATGTACCTTGGTTGTGGGCACATTCCCAGTGGGGGGTGTGCAGGAGGCAGCTGATCGATGTTTCTCTCTCATGGGTGTTTCTAACTCTCTGTCCCTCTCCCTTCTTCTCTGTAAAAAATCAATAAAATATATATTTTTTAAAAAAAAGACCCTATGGGCAGGAAAGTGGGCAGGAAGAGGGCATGGGATGGTCAGAAAATCGATCCCCCATGGAGCACATGAAAACTACATGGATCCACCCCTTGAGCATTGATGCACAGACATCTACACGTGTGTGCAGTCATGCACTGTGCACATGTGTCTGGGTCCAGTTGATGGGAAAATGCCTTTGAAAATGATGACCCAATTTTGAAATTAACCCCATCCATCAAAACAAGACATCTTGGCAATTTTCTCCTAAGTAGCTCTTCTTATGATTACTGTTATTGTTGTTGTTATATAACATCAATGAGAAAGAAACATCGATCAGCTGCCTCCTGCACACTCCCTACTGGGGATGTGCCCACAACCAAGGTACATGCCCTTGATCGGAATCGAACCTGGGACCCTTGACTCCGCAGGCCGACACTCTATCCACTGAGCCAAACCGGTTAGGGCACATCAAATTAGTTTTACTTCTCCTTCCCAAACACAATGCCTCCCCCCCTCTCCCTTTTCCTTACTGTACCCACTTGAATTTCCAGGAAAATGTTAAATAGAAGTAATGAGAGTTAACATTCTAGTAATGTCTTCAGTCTTAGGGGTAAAGAAATTAGTCTTTAACCATTAAAGTTGATGTTAACTCTTCCTCCTCCTCCCCCTCCTCCTCCTCCTCCTCCTCCTCCTCCTCCTCCTCCTCCTCCTCCTCCTTCTCCTTCTCCTTGTAAGTAGGTATGTGTCCTGAAATTAGAACTTCCATTTTATTGTCACTTTTCTGAGAGATTTAATCACAAATGTATGTTGAGTTTTATAAAGTGCCTTTTTTTGCATCTATTGGAGTGATAGTATGGGGTATTTTTTTTTCTTGACTATAAAAATATGGTATATTGCATTTATTGGTTTTTGATGTTAATCTAAACTT
This sequence comes from Myotis pilosus, assembly GCA_036010255.1. Classification (NCBI taxonomy): domain Eukaryota; kingdom Metazoa; phylum Chordata; class Mammalia; order Chiroptera; family Vespertilionidae; genus Myotis; species Myotis pilosus. Next base: position 6,282,076 of record JASKON010000031.1, on the reverse strand, counting down.
GCATTCCTGGGTTAAACCCCACTTGTCATGATATCTGATGCTTTTTATATGTTGCCGGAGTCATTTCACTAATAACATTTTGTTCAAGGGACCCATGTCACTGTTCTTGGGTTATGCTGGCCTGCAGCTTTCTTTTCTTGTGGTGTCTTTAAATGGCCTGTTTCAGAGTAATCATGACCTCATAGCATGAGCTGGGACACGTTTTTCTCTTCCTCTGTTTCTGAAAGAGCTTTTGAAATATTGGCTTTCCTTAAGTATTTTATAATATTCACCAAAGAAATACTTTGCACTTGGAATTTTCTTTTTGGAAAATTTTAAAATTATGTGGTCAATTTCTCTATTAGTTACCAATTTATTCAAATGTTCTCTTTCTTCATGATTCAATTTTGGTGATTTTTTTTTTCCTTTTTAGGAATATATCTATTTCATCAAAATTGTCTACTTTTTTGACATATAGAGTTGTTCATCATATTTCTTATAATCACGTTAATTTTGTAAACTTAATAGTAATGTCTATTTTATTCCTGGTTTCGATAATATGTATCTCATCTGTCTCTTTTCTCAGTCGACTTGGCTAAAGAATTACTACATTTGTTGACCTTTTTAATAAACCAACGGCTGAGTTCATTGATTTTCTTTTTTTTTTTAATTTTTCTTTTCTATTTCACTGACTTCTAATCATTCCCATTCTTTTTACTTGGCTTGCCTTGGGTTGAGTTTGCTCTTATTTTTCTGATTACTTAAGGTGGGGGCTTAAAGCATTCACTGGAGACTTTTCTTCTAAAATAGACATTTCAAACTAAAAATGTCTAAGGGCTGCCTCAGCGGCATCCCATAATTTTTCATATGTTGTATTTCCAATTTTATCCACTTCAAAATGTTTTCTACTCTTCCTTCTGTTTTCTTCTTGGACCCATGGGTGACTGAGATGCCCATTGTTTAATTTCCAAATGTTTGCAGATGTTACAGATTTCTTTCCGATGTTTTATTTCTAGTTGAACTCCATTGTGATCAGATAACAAACGATTATAGGCCCAGTTGAGGGGCCATGACAGGGACTGGGGATATAGCACTTTCTCCCGGTTCTCCTAGTGTAATGGTCGGCAAACTGTGGCTCGAGAGCCACATGCGGCTCTTTGGCCCCTTGAGTGTGGCTCTTCCTAAGCCTTAGGAGTACCCTAATGAAGTTAATAACAATGTACCTACCTATATAGTTTAAATTTAAAAAATGTGGCTCTCAAAAGAAATTTCAATCGTTGTAGTGTTGATATTTGGCTCTGTTGACTAATGAGTTTGCCGACCACTGGCCTAGTGGGTTGATCCATGTAGCGAGCGAGTCAGGGCCCCTCCTCAGATTCAGTCACTTCCGTTTGAGTAGTTGGCAGGTTGATGAGGTGGAGCGTGGGAACTTCCCCGCTAAAATATTCCTATTCCGGCCAAAACCGGTTTGGTTCAGTGGATAGAGCGTCGGCTTGTGGACTGAAAGGTCCCAGGTTCGATTCCGGTCAAGGGCATGTACCTTCGTTGCGGGCACATCCCCAGTGGGGAGTGTGCAGGAGGCAGCTGGTCGATGTTTCTAACTATCTCTCTCCTTTCCTCTCTGTAAAAACTCAATAAAATATATTTAAAAAAATAAAATAAAATAAAATATTCCTATTCCGATATAGGTCTCCACTATGAGTTAGATTACTCACCCAGCACGCATGTCCCATTTCTTCCTCTGCATGAAATGAAAACCAGTATTTGAAATAAAATAAATTAATATGAAGTTTTTCTCTTTAATTACAGTTTCTTAAAAGTTCTCCTTGGCCACTAAAAGAAATGAGGGTTTCAGTACAGAAGGGGAAAGTACATTTATTTTGGGAGCCCTTCGACGAGGAGGAGATAGGACAATTGCTTCTGTATTTGCTATGGTGTGGGTTGCATTCTGGGTCGCGCTGCCTTATTTGTGACCGGGAATATCATCAGTTTAATTATAAGAAGGAGGTTGCTCAGATCTAAAGGAATAATCTATCAGGAGCGCTCATAAAAACAAAAGATACTTCTAACTTCAGCCCTAGCCAGTTTGGTTCAGTGGATAGAGCATCGGCCTGTGGACCAAAGGGTCCAGGGTTCGATTCCGGTCAAGGGCACGTACCTCGGCTCCTCCCCGGTCTGTGCCCTGGTAGGGGTTCTTGCAGGAGGCAACCAATCAATGTGTTTCTCTCTCATCGATGTTTCTCTCTGTCTTTCCCTCTCTCTTCCACTCTCTTTAAAAATCAATGGAAACATATCCTTGGGTGAGGATTAAAAAATAATAAAAATAAAAGATGCTTTAACTTTATAAGACTATTTTAATCTGACAGCAAATCTGATCTTCCCCAAGTTCTTTGTGCAGGTAAATTCAAACTTTGCTATAATCTATTAATTACATTTTTGTCTTATTCTCTATTTTTTTTTGCCATCAACTGCCCCAGCATTATAAAATTAAACAGTCTGAGATCAGTGCTCAAGGATTGAGTCAGAAAAGCTTTACTCTCAAATACAATATTATAGTTTAGCTATATATCTATAATCAAATTTATAGTAATTAGATAAAGTGAATAAGGATTTAAAATCCATCTTTCCAGTAATCTGATTTATATTTATAACATCATAATTATATTATATGACAATGATTATTAGGATTTTACATATGGAGAGTGAACAATAGATGAATGATAGATTTTTATCTTTTCCTGGGTTATTCAAGCTCACTAATTATACATTGAATAATCATCAATTATAAGTTAATATACATAATTGTTTGATTAAACCTAAATCATAGTTAAATGCTTATTTAATCATCTAAGTTAGCGTGCCCTATAATATCTGTCAGTAAGTTTGAGTTGCATTTACTCACATTACACTTTTTTAAAGAGTTTTAAGTTATTGTTCTACATTCTGCCATCATCTTGAATGCAGAGTAGAAGGATTTATTCTAACAAAACAGAATCTTGGAGGACCAAATTTTACCTTTCAAATTATTGATGCCATTCTGTTTGTTGGTTAGTTCGGGAGTACTGAGGTGTCTAAGAGAAAATATTCGTAGTTTTTTACAGGAAGTGGTATAGAAATAACTTGAAGAACAATTAACAAATTTAGCCAGAGCTCTATCCTAAGCTCTTTACATCACCATCTCATTTAATCTTCAAACAACCCTGAAGGGTAGGTACTATTATTACTCTCTGAAAGGGAAGAGAAAATTCAGCCATGGAAAAGTTAATTAAACTTGCTCAAGGTCAAACAGGTAGTAAGTGGGAGAACCAGAACTCACATTCTTTAAATATATATATATATATATATATATATATATATATATATATATATATATTTCAGAGAGGAAGGGAGAGGGAGAGAGAGATAGAAACATCAATGATGAGAGAGAATCATGGATTGGCTGCCTCCTGCACGCCCCACACTGGAATCAAGCCCACAACCCCGGGCACGTGTCCTTGACCGGAATCGAACCCAGGACCTTTCAGTCCGCAGGCCAATGCTCTATCCACTGAGCCAAACCGGCCAGGGCTTATTATCCCATTTCAAAGATGAGAGATCTGAGAAGCAGAGAGGTTCTGATCAAATACTACGAAGCAGACATGGCTTTATTAGAAACCAGCTTTTATCTAAAGCCCAAGTCTGTCTTTTGCCACTTTTGCTTTTAAGATTCTTACTGCTTCAAAGTAATTTAAATATTAGGATGTTCACAGAGGGTCACATTTCTGTGTTTGATGGCCCTTGTGCTAAATAGGACATATTTATATACTGAATAACACATCCAAGTGAGCACACATTTAGAATATAGCAGCTGTTCACTCAGAAAGAATGGTTACTGTGTGGCCAGTGTGGCTCAGTTAGTTGAGCATCACCACATGAACCAAAAGGTTGCTGGTTTGAATCCCAGTCAAGGTAGATAGATGCCTGGGTTGCTGGCTCAATTCCCCATACGTAGGGAGCATGCAAGAGGCAGGCGATTGATGTTCCTCTCTCATCAATGTTTCTCTCTCTCTCTCCCTCTCTCTTCCTCTCTTTCTAAGAAAAACCCCCAAACATCTTATTTTTTAAAAGAATAGTTATTAATTAGCTAATGCGGAATAAGACATGCAAACTCCTTGTATTTGAACACTGCTGAGTACTAAAACTAGACTTTCCTGTGTGAGCTACAATGTTGGTCCCCTAAACTGGTCTCATTTTGAATAATTTTTGCAATGAGGCCCTAATTTATTTATATATATACTAGTGGCCTGGTGCATGAAATTCATGCATGGGGGTGGGGGGTTCCTTCAGCCCAGCCTGTACCCTCTTCAATCGGGGATCCCTTGGGGGATGTCCAACCCACAGGGATTGGGCCTAAACCGGCGGTCAGACATCCCTCTCTCAATCTGGGACTGCCCCTCACCTTACTGCCTGCCTGCCTGATTGCTCCTAACTGCCCTCCCCTGCCAGCCTGATCTCACCCCCAACTGCCCACCCCTGCTGGCCTAATTGCCCCTAACCCCCTGTTGGCCTGTTCTCGCCCCCAACTGCCCTCCCCTGCCTGTCTGATCACCCCTAACTGCCCTCCCCTGTCTGCCTGATCACCCCTAACTGCCCCTGCCTCGGCCCCCACCACCATGGCTTTGTCTGGAAGGAAGTCGGACGTCTGGAAGATGGCTGGTTGACCCAGTCTAATTAGCATATTACCCTTTTATTAATATAGATTGATTTCAGAGAAGGAAGGGAGAGGGAGAGAGAGATAGAAACATCAGTGATGAGAAAGAATCATGGATCGGCTGCCTCCTGCACACCCCACACTGGGGATGAGCCCACAACCCAAGCACGTGCCCCAACCGGTAAGGCCCTACTTTTTAATTAGCTATCCGATGCTTTGTCATATGGGCACATAACATCTGGATGGGATGAATTAGCTATCTGATGCTTTGTAATATGGGCGCATAACATCTGGATGGGATGAATGGTTTTCTTAAGCTTTCACGTTTACGAATTGGCCTCGAGGTCACGCTGGTTGGTTCTAGGTAAGCCCACAACATAGGCGTTCCCCCTCCACTAGCGTGTCCTTGAAAAGCTTGTCATGTGTATTCCTTCTACTTTTAAAGCGCCAGAAATATGATGAGCGCGATGCGAGTCATCTCATGGAAGCGACTCGTTCACATCCCCCACAGGGAAGCGCATGGTGTTCAGTCCTCAAGCCTGGATTTGAGATATTAGCTCCGTTCAAAGCAACGCCGCCCAGAAAGGCATCAGGCGAATGATACCCTCAGTTCCCTGCATCAGGCCTGGCCCCCCGGCCCCCAAGGCGAGGCAGGGGCTCATTCCGCTTCCTCACTTATTATCTTCTCCAGGTGGCATGCTGCCGAGCAGGTATCTGGAAGGTGATTCGGTGAAAATGCTGGTAATTTAGCAGCAATCTCTGTGGCTGCTCTGCCCCAGTGGGAGTCACTCCCTCCCCTCGTAAGCGAGCGCTTTGATCAGACATGCGAGTAGGGAGGCTTCTGTGCTCACCATGGAGTTAAGTTGGAAAAGTGGGTAAAACACACAGATCTTATTCCAGCCCAACAGGCACCGCTCCGCACAAGATGGGATGTGGGCACACATACCAGGCGGAGCCGCGGTGAGAGCTTAGATGAAATCACTTTGCTCTTCGCGGTCCCCCTGGCTGGGCGAGAACTTTTAAACAGAGTGATGAGTGAGAGGAGCGATTCCCAGAGACGCAGAAGATGAAACGGGGCCCACTCCCTTGCTTCTTTCTCATTGTTCTTAGCCAGAAAGGAAAACTGTAAAATTTACTGAAGGTGCCCTAGCCGGTGTGGCTCAGTGGATAGAGCATCAGCCTGTGGACTGAAGGGTCCCAGGTTCAATACCGGTCAAGGGCACATGCCCGGGTTGCGGGCTCGATCCCCAGTAGGGGGGCATGCAGGAGGCAGCCTATCCATGATTCTCTCTCATCATGGATGTTTCTATCTCTCCTTCTCCCTACCTCTCTGAAATCAATAAAGATATATTTTCAAAAATTTTTACTGAAGGTAAAAGTCTCAATAAGTGGAATTTGATTGCATGAAAACTATAAGACATGCCTAAACTTTATTCACTTATTAATTAATTCCCTTGTCTATCAAGCAGGCTTTAATGAGCATATTAACGAATGTTGTCTTGGTTTCCCTAATCAGGTTGAAAACATATTGGGCACCAAAAGGTAAAACAAGGGGGGGTGGATTTGCCATGAAGCTAAAGAAACGTAAGTTTCAGGGCCCGTTGCTTGGGTGAGCATTTCGTTTTCCGCTGTAGATGTCTGCTGGATCTGCTTGACTTATAGTCTCTCAAGTTTTCATTTCTGTTTATCTTGCTACAAATTGTTCGATCCGTTATTAGAAGTGGGGTGTTTTAGTTTCCAACTAATGAGTGTTCAATTGTCAATCTCACCCTTCAATCTGGTCAGTTTTGCTTCCTGCGTTTGGGGTCTCTCTTGTTAGGTCCATATATGTTTATGATTGTTACTAGAGGCCCGGTGCACGAATTCATGCATGAGTGGGGTCCAGCTGGCCCCGCCCCAGATTGGGGTGGGGGGCCAGTCGGAGATGGGGTTGGCCAGGGGGTGGGGCCGTGGGCAGTTGGCTGGGCGGCCCTGCCCCCTGTTCCAACTCCCAGGTGGAACTCCCAGTCGAGGTGACAATTTGCATATTATCCTTTTATTATATAGGATACCTTTCTGGTGGATAGCACTTTTACATCTTTACCTGTGACTTGGGGGCAGGCAGAATTTTCTTAAAGAGGACCCAGAAAGCAATAGATGTGAAAGAAAACAATCCCCAGTTAGATTTCACCACAGTTTAAAAAAAAAAATCAAAAGAGGCCTCAGTGGTAAAGGCTTGAAGAAATATTTGCAAATTGTGGACAGGGGTTTGGTCACAAGGCAGTCGACACTGCTTTGAAAAAATTTTAGCTTTTCCTCGAAAAATTCCCAGGGTGGCTTATTGGTTACTTTTCCAATAGGCTAAGGCAAATGATATTGAAGAAGTGCTAACATTTTCAAATGGAGCACTCATGTTCTACATTAAAGCCAACTTCTCCTATGAATTATCTAAGATCATTTACACCCCCTGGATGAAGGACTGAGTTAGGGATGCCGATCATGGATGATGTAGCTTTAAACTGTGAGTCCATTTGGAAAGGAAACATAAATTGTTATTTCCCGTGTTATTTAAAGTACCGTGAGTACAGATAAATTCCAGAATGACAGTGTGTGGCTAGCACATACCACCAGATGAAATATGGTGGGTTTTTTTTTTCAGATTCTAATGTAATTAGAGCTAAATGAAGTACTTCCTTCAATCCTTCAAATATTAGGGAGGTGCCCTAGCCGCTTTGGCTCAGTGGATAGAGCGTCGCCCTATGGACGGAAGGGTCCCGGGTTTGATTCCGGTCAAGGGCACATGCCCGGGTTGCGGGCTCCATCCTCAGCAGGGGGCATGCAGGAGGCAGCAGATCAATGTCTCTCATCATTGATGTTTCTCTCTCTCTCTCCCTCTCCCTTCCTCTCTGAAAGCACTAAAATTATATTTTAAAAATACTAAGAGGGCCATGGTGTTTGGCATTCCTATGTTTAAGGAAGAATAATGGAGTCATGGAAACGTGCCTAAGGCGACAGTGACACTGCGGATTAATGTTGAGACAGAATGAGGTGACCCCGTAACCTATTGCAGGAGGTACCTTGCTACATAATACAGTTTTTAGGCAATTCCAGAGCAGTGGTCGGCAAACTGCAGCTCACGAGCCACATGCGGCTCTTTGGCCCCTTCAATGTGGCTCTTCCACAAAATACCACATACAGTGCGATTGAAACTTTGTGGCCCATGCGCAGAAGTCGGTATTTTGTGGAAGAGCCACACTCAAGGGGCCAAAGAGCCGCATGCGGCTCGCGAGCCTCAGTTTGCCAACCACTGTTCCAGAGAACATGCCTCTACTACACACAGGGACCCCTGTAAGCTACCCGTGATCCCAAGCCTTCTGCACTATTTGCAGTGGATTTTAAAGACCCCTCATACACATACACAATCTGGGACCGCTGGCTCCTAACCGCTCACCTGCCTGCCTGCCTGATCACCCCTAACCACTCTACCTGCCAGCCTGCTCCCCCCCAACTACCCCCCCTCCCCGCCAGCCTGATCGCCCCCAACTGCCCCCCCTCCCCACCAGCCTGCTTGCTCCCAACTGCCCACCCCCCCCGGCCTGATGGCCCCTAACCACTTCTGCCTTGGCCCCGCCACCATGGCTTTGTCCGGAAGGACGTCCAGAAGGTCTCCCATAAGGTCTCCCGGTCTAATTAGCATATTACCCTTTTATTAATATAGATTGAATACATCATCCCTGGCTCTGAAACAAATGTGTTTCTTTAGACCATACGGAACCCAATCGCTATGTCGACAATAGTGTAGGAGGGACTGAAGCAAACAGAGCCCTCTGGTATCTGAGTGTGAACTTGACCGATGGGAAGACTATAAGCCACAAGAGCCATCTCCTCAGAAATGCATCTTCCTTCGGGGGGCTGATCGCTACGTCCACACTGAGGAGTTCATCACTCCCCATCGGCAAGAAGCAAATACAGCCATTTCCACGCTGACATAGAGTGTCTGCGGCTCCATAGATTCTTCAAAGGCAATAGATTCAAGCTCCATCAGACCGAAGACTTTGGAAATAACCATCGCAGATTTCTTCTCTGTACAACCATTTGTCCTCCCGCCCCTGATTTTCATCAATTCTCTGTAATTTCCCCCGCTCTGTCTGGGGATCACGGACTATCATGGGTTGCCACCAGAACTCTCCAGGGCCATTTGTCTTATTGAACCATGGGCCGGCTTCCTGGCTGTGAATACTCATTCCCTCTCTAATATATCATCTATTCGCGAAGATCCCCCTCCCCTCCTAAGGGCGACAGAAGGCTGGGCTCCAGCCCACGAGGCCATAAATGAATCGCTTTCTTGCGGGTTGAAAGTGGTGCGGCTGCTTTAACATGTTCACTTTTAAAAAACTTGTACCAGGGTGAAGGCATTTTCCTGAAAAACCAAATAGTTCAACTCTCTGCCCCGTGTATGAATAAGAATGACGTTGGGGCCGATGAAAGGCAAACACAGATCTGGGCGCGTCACGGGAGTAAGACATTGTACCGAATTGGGCATGCATACATTTTCCTCTCTCTCTCTCTCTCTCTCTTTTTTTTTTTTTTTTTTTGCTTAGATCTAGTTTTGCTGAGAGCGAATTGGAAGGACTGTAGCTTTGTTGATTTCATAAAGGTGCACTATGTTTTTCTCTTCTGCTCCCAATGTTATGTTTAAATATGCCAGAATTGTGAATATGCCATTTCATTTATATGTGTGTTTGCTTATTGATATACTTATTTATTTTGTTAATCCTCACCTGAGGATATGCACTGAGTGGCCAGATTATTATGACCAACTGCCGTTTGTAGGCAAATTAGCCGTACACCGCATCGTATGGGATATGGACGCCGAAGGCCTGTTCGAACACCTTTGCTGTCTGCGGTTACCAAGATAAAACGTCTCCAATGCGTACAGGAACACAAGGATTGGACAGTCGAGCATTGGAAAAAAGTCATGTGGTCCGATGAATCACGTTTCCAGTTGCATCATGCAGATGGCAGAGTGAGAATTTGGCGGAAACAGCATGAACGCATGCACCCCACATGCATGGGTACAGCCCCTCAAGCTGGTGGGGGCAGTGTTATGGTTTGGGGCATGTTTTCCTGGCATGATTTGGGCCCTTTAATTCGTGTGGAACAACATCTGAATAGCACAACATACCCAAGTATCATTGTTGATCAAGTTCATCCTATCATGTTGATGGCGTATCCCAATGGAGATGGCTTCTTCCAACAAGACAGTGCACCCTGCCACGGTGCCCGTATTGTGCAGGAGTGGTTTCAAGAACATGAGGGAGACTTTACCTTGCTTAGGTGGCCCCCACCATCACCAGATCTCAATCCAATGGAGCATTTGTGGGACGAAGTTAAAGGAGCCATCAGGCAGCTGGTTCCACAACCATCAAATCTCACAGAACTGGACAGTGCTATTCATCAGGCATGGTGTCGGATTCCTCGCATCACCTTTCAACATCTCGTGGAGTCAATGGCAAGAAGAATCGCTGCAGTACTGAAGGCAAAAGGTGGCCCAGCGAAGTACTGATGGGGTGGTCATAATAATCTGGCCACTCAGTGTATTTTCCATTGATTTTTAGAGAGAGTAGAAGAGAGAGGGAAAGACATAGAGAAACATCAATGTGAGAGAAACACATCAATTTGTTGCCTCCTGCATCTGCCGGGCCAGGGCCTGGGCTGGGGAGAAGCCTGCAACCAAGGTACATGCCCTTGAATGGAATCGAACCCGGGACCCTTCAGTCCACAGGCCAACGCTCTTATCCACTGAACCAAACCGGCTGCAGCGGTTCTCAACCTGTGGGTCGCAACCCCTTTGGGGGTCAAACGACCCTTTCACAGGGGTCGCCTATGTCCATCCTTCATATCAGATATTTACATGACGATTCATCACAGTAGCAAAATTACAGTTATGAAGTAGCAATGAAAATAATGTTATGGTTGGGTCACAACATGAGGAACTGTATTTAAAGGGCCAGAAGGTTGAGAACCACTGGGCTAGGGCAATATGCCATTTTAAAAGGCATTTCTTTATTCCAATACAGGGCAGCATTTCTGATTTCAATCTTAATAATAACTCTGATTGATAATGGAGGGAGACATGGCCAAGTTTGAGGTTCATTGTATGATAGTGTGGCTTACACTTACAACATCCAGTGTTTTCTTCTGTTCCATGGACTCTTGTTGGAAAATAGCATTTTCAAAGGGAAAGCACTTGCAAAATTATGTGTAAAGGCCTTTTGGACATCAACATAATTCCTGTAAGACAACAGTTGGGTGAGTTAAATGCGAGCACATCAGAAACATATGGATTGCACGTTCCTCCTTAAAGTACACATGAGCTGGAGAATTAAGAGAGCCAGTGTTTGGCAAAACCGGTCTTGGGTTGTGCCAAACACAAAATATTTGAAAAGTAGTTTGATGTATTTTCAGCAACACGAATTACTAGGCAACCATGGCAATGCTGGTGGTGATGATGAAACACACTACCCAACTGGTTGGTGGTGGGCAAATTCCATTCCTACCATAGTCCTCACAGGCATGAGATTAATCAGAATCAACTGCTCCATAGCCTGTATAATAGAGAGCTAATATGCTTGTTAGACCGAACAGCAGAACAACCGACCGACTAGACGACCTTCCGGACGACCGTCCAGATGACCTTCCGGACAAAGCCTGGGGCTGCGAGGGACGAGCCCCTTGCATGTATTTCGCGCTTCAGGCCTCTAGTAAATATAATAAACCTCCTGGCTACTCATAAGAACCACCAATAGGACCATTGTGACCTGCACCGACTTTCAGATCCTTGTAGGAAGCCCTCACCTTCACACTGAGGACTGAGGAGGCCTAGAAGCAATGGACAGCTGGGCTGGTGTCTTCCTAGCGGAGCAACAGTGCGGGAAGATGGACAGAGTGCTTCTCTATGGAGTATTGTGTTTCACGTTGCATAGGATGAAGCCTTTTTAAACTTTTTAATTACAGTTGACATACAATATCATATTTTTAAAAATATATTTTTATTGATTTCAGAGAGGAAGGGAGAGGGAGAGAGAGAAACATCGATGATGAGAGAGAAACATTGATCGGCTGCCTCCTGCATGCCCCCTACTGGGGATCGAGCTCACAACCCGGTAAGTGCCCTTGACTGGAATAGAACCTGGGACCCTTCAGTCCGCGGGCAGATGCTCTATCACTGAGCCAAACCGCCTAGGGTCTGTGTTCGCTGTCTTGATGTTTTTTCAAAGATAAGCAGACTCTAGCCATTTGAAAGGGCTCTGCATGTAAATCTATGCCTGGTAGAGGGTATTGTGCTAAGTGAAATAAGTCAAACAGAGAAAAAAAATACTGTATGATTTCATTTCTATGGGGAATCTAAAAAAAAAATGAATAAACAAAAGAGAAAGAGACCCACAGTTATAGAGAAGAAGCTGATGGTTGCCAAAGGGAAGGGGGTGGAGGATGGATGGAAAATAAAGGAAATGCCATGCCATACGTACTTCCTGAATTGTTAACTAAGCAATGTGAACACAGAATCATGAGTGTTGGGCTAAAATGCCCAATGAGCTGTAAGCCACTATGGAAGTGCCTGTTACCAGCATTTCCCAGCAAAGTGTCTCATACAAGGATTTTTTTTCAGCCTTTTTGGGACCCTAGTGATGAATTGAATCAATATCTCAATAAGCAATATTATTGTTGATTATTTAAATTTTTAAACTTTAAAACCCAAACCAAATTGGTGGCTTTTAAACTGAATTCCATACATATGGCTTTTATTGAGTTTGGGTACATTCAGAAGCTCACAGTTTCTCTTCTGTTTACAAAGTCAGGATGTGAAAATCAATCTTAATATGACACCTGGATCTTATAAGTCCTTTATGCTTTTTAAAGTGTTTATGATCATCTTCTAATTATATTTAGTTTTAGTCAATATAGATTTATGCAATTATAAGTGAGAGATTATATGATGCTGACCCTTTGAATGTATTGACCCACTCTTCATAGAAATGGGATTTAAGATAATGTTTGGACCCTGGCTGGTGTGGCTTAGTTGGTTGGAACATCGTCCCTGCGTGTGGGGAACAACCAATCGATGTTTCTCTCTCTCTCTCTCTCTCTCTCTCTCTCTCTCTCTCTCTACCCCTTCCTCTCTTCCTCTCTATAAAATAATCAATTAAAAAATAAGAAATAAATAGATAACGTTTGGTAGTAAAAATTCCAGGAAAAGCAAAGTGTGTTAGAATCTTTCATTCCCCTCTCTGGATAGCAGTGAAGTTTATCATTATTTAAACCTTTTCTTTTTATCTTCCTCGCTTGTGATTGCGTGATTGGGCAGGAGTGTGCAAAAATGGCCTTTGAGTTATAGGTAGAAAGTTCCTGGGAGGTAGTGGAAAACCCATAGGGTCTGTTCCCTTTCCTCAAGACTGACGTGACATTAAAGCAACCCGGGCAACCCTTGAATGAGTGATCCTTCTCTAATATATATGTGGATCCAACCACAAGCCCACGTTGGGATTTGAGGAGCTCTGGACCAATCCTACGGATTCTCCAGGCTGCTCGCTCTAGGGAGGCCTGGAATGTCAACACATATGTCATCTCAGTTGTCACAGCCCGCCTGGCTGTCAACCATGTAACCTTTGGCGATTGCCACCAGGACCATCCATAAGGGCTCCCTCTCAGTGCATAGCTCTGCCCAATTAAAGCTGTCTTGACGAAACCTGATCATCTCCAGACAGAAACATCGATTAATTCACCGATAGTCAGTGCACGGAAACATCTCCTGATGAGAACTATGGTGACCTCTGAACTCTGCTCTTTCGCTATCTCCATTTTTGGTTACGTGGTCTGGTGGCGTGTCACCAGAGACAGAAAGACACCAGTGCCTTATTGTTGACGTGGGGGTACCCAGAAGACACCCTCAAAGCCTCATGTTAATGGCGATGGGGGTGGGAGTGGTGAAAAAAAAGGTCACCTCTACAGAACGCTGTCTGCTTGCTTCACAGGATCCCGCTAATCAACCCAATGCTATGGCTGTGGGGGGGTGAGGGGCAGTTGTCCATCCAACAGTCACCGAGGAGAAATACCATTCAGAAAGCACAGATTGAACTGTCAGCCTAATAGTTCTTTAAGCTGCATCATTCTGGATGTCAATGAGTATGTTATTTACAGTGTTCGGCCAGATATAACCCGAGCCGCGTGTTCAGAAACTGGACGCCCTGCCGTTAAATTAACACGGAATCTGTGCCCTGGACCCTGAAGCGAGTCCATCATCACCCCCCCTGGATCCCACCCCCAGTTCCCTCATTTCAAATCTGATCACAGGTGCCTCCGCTGCCCGTTTACCCGAAGCGATGACAAAAAATGTGTTCAGAGAGCGCGCGCACTCCTTCAGAGATAACCGCACACCAGAGAAAAATCCTAACGGCTTTTAATTTCCGTGCTTTTCAGTTTTATGGTTGTAAATGCAACTGTTTATAGGGCTAATGGCGCTGGCTGGCTCTGCCGACTCAATTACACCAGTAGGCGGTTGGACCGGGTTCTCTCCTCGTGTTCCATTTGCGCCGTGTGGATGGCTGATGGCTGACGAAATTGAATTGCACTGAAGCGAGGGCCGCGGGGCATGCCAGACCCTCCTCCCTGAGCACTTTATGGGACAATGACATCAACGGGAATAGGCTAGAATAGATGCTGGCGGTGGTCGTGCACCAGTGCATGTGGCCAGAGCTACACTGTGAATAATAGTCAAGCGACAGCCCAACCAGCATGGCTCCATAGCTGAGCATCAGCCTATGAACCAGGAGGTCACAGTTCAATGCCAGGTTGGGGCACATGCCCAGGTTGAGGGCTCGGTCCCCAGTAGGGGCCGTGCAGGAGGCAGCCAATCCATGATTCTCTCTCATCACTGATGTTTCTCTCTCTCTCCCCCGCTCCCTTCCTCTCTGAAATCAATAAAAATATATTTAGCCCTGACCGGTTTGGCTCAGTGGATAGAGCGTCGGCCTGTGGACTAAAGGGTCCCAGGTTCGATTCCGGTCAAGGGCATGTACCTTGGTTGCAGGCACATCCCCAGTGGGGGGTGTGCAGGAGGCAGGTGATCAATGTTTCTCTCTCATCGATGTTTCTGGCTCTCTATCCCTATCCCTTCCTCTCTGTAAAAAATCAATAAAATATATTTTTTTAAAAAAATAAAAATATATTTAAAAAAATAGTTGGGTGACAGCTCGGTCTGTGGCATTAGATGCCTCCTCGGCAGTGGTATTCCATGGTGGGGGGGGGAGGGAACCTCATCAGAAGCGCGTGTGTGTTTCCTTTGAATTTATTATTGTTTTTGTGTTTATAGGCTAGAGAGGAAGTGGGGTCAGTGGATAGAGGAAAAGGTACGATTTATGATGAGTGGTGGAGATGCTATTTCTGCGTGTGTTCATCTGTTCATCTCAGGGTAGAATTTATCTAATAGTTTGAGCTGAACCAGGGACAATGCCGTCATTTCAGTACTAATAAATAGAAGAAAACCAAAGCGATTTTTTTCTCACTCAGTCTCAGAAGGAAACAAGTCTATGACTTTGTTCTTTCCCTGGGTCTGGGGGACTGAAAATCAGGCTGAACTCTTTTTGTCTTTGCTGATCTGTCATTTGAAGTTTTCCCCAAAGACAGTGCTAGCGGGGAATGGTGTCAGCTGTAGGTCTGTGTTGGTGTTCATTTCAACAGAACTCAGAAGGAGGGTTAGTTAAGACCTATAGTTTCTGCACCAGTCAAGTGCGTGGTGAAGTGCCTTGTAACTAAACACAAAAGTTACCACCATTAAATTTCAAAAGGTATGTGATCATGGGATGTGAATCGGATTGGTATCTATATATATAAAAGCCTAATATGCTAAGTGTCTGACTGTTCGATTGACCGTTCAGTCAACTGCTCAACCAGTCGCTATGACATACACTGACCACCAGGGGGCAGACACTCCGACCAGTAGGTTAGCTTGCTGCTGGGGTCTGGCCGTTTGGGACTGGGCGAGACAGGCCGGACACACCCGGGAGCCAACCTCCTGCAGTCCCTCCCCGGCCTCTAAAATATTTCTTCTAATTAATTTCCTTTCAATGTGCACAAGTTTGTGCACCAATCCTCTAGCATTTTAATAACCATCTTCTCCACTTTCTGGCTGAGCTGAGTGATAGGCAAAATGTATAAAACGTATCTGAATTTTAATTTGCAATAACCTGCCGCTTCATGTCTTTGCTTTAGTTTCTGTCTCCCAGACTTAACACAGTCCTTAGGAGCTTTATGATGGGTAAAAAAATAAATAAGCGAACAAAAAAACTCTCTAGTTAAAACACTATGAAATTTTTTAAATAGTAAAGCAGTATCTCAAATATATTGCGGTTAATCCTCTAGGCTTACTGCTCCTTTACGGTTGCCTTAGACGTTTAAAACGAACTAAAAACAATTTCAAAAATGCTTTCTTAAAGGCATCATGACCATTTTGAACATCGAAAATGTAGCCATATATTTTGTAAGTTCACAAAACAAAGACGTGGAGAATAACACGCGTCCTGAATTAAGCTGAGCACATCGTCCTGAGTTCATGGAAGCCAGTAATTCAATGGCAGAAACAACAGCAGTGACAAAAACAACCACCATGTATATATGAGAACTGGCTTGGAGCCCCCACCTTGTCACAGCACCTCTAAAAAGTGAGTGTTTTGTTCTCTACAGATGAAGAAACTGGGGGCAGGGAGGAGTAACTCCTTCCCCAAGGTCGTGGGACCAGTAAGTTGAGGAGAAAGAATTCATCTTGCTCAATCCAAGCCCACGCTATCTGTTCATTAATCCTATCCTCAGAACTTGCCTCCTGTGTATCTAAAAACCAGTCGGATAATTTGTTTCTCTGAAAAAGCAAATAAATAAAATGTATGGTCCAGGGACCACCTCTAGTTAATCTTACTGGTGTCTCCCCAGCTCCAGAGCGTGAAGAGCATGGTGCCTTATGGCTCTTTGCCATGTCAGATGTGTTAATGAGGCTGTCCTGACTAATGTGTAGGCCTGTAGGCACTGGGTTTAGATGATCTTAGTTTAATTATTGGTCCTACCACTTACCAGCTGGGTCACATTGGGAAACTTACTTAACTGCTTGGCCACAGTATCTGTAAAATGTTGGTCAGCATCATTCTTACCCTATAGGATTATTACTCAGACTAGAGGCCCAGTGCATGAAATTTGTGCACATGGAGGGTCCCTAGCAGCTGCCAGCTGCCGGCCGGGCCTCCCTTCTCTGGCTGCTGGCTGCCAGCCGGGGCCTTCTTTCATTCTGTGACACCCCTGGTAGCCAGCACACATCAGACTGAGCGATCGAACTCCCAGTCACTCGAATTCCCGAGGGGACACTTTGCATATTAGGCTTTTATATAGATAGATAGATTGGATGAGTTGAACTCATATGCACACAGTCAGTACTCCATCAGTGTCAGATAAAATTACAGGATATCAACAGTTGAACAAACTAGGATCAATATGCCTGCAACATTCCCATCTCAGTGTTTGTATCTTATTCTCTACCTTCTGAGTGCTCATGACTTCTTCTACAAATCTTTTAGGGTTGCTTTTTTTCTTTAATCCTCACCCTATGATATGTTTTTTATTGATTTCAGAGAGAGAGGAAGAGAGAGAGAAACATGGATGTGAGAGAGAAACATGGATTGGTTGCTTCCCGTATGCTCCCCAACCGGGGATCAAACCTGCAATCTAGGTATGTGCCCTGACCGGGAATCGAACCCACAACCTTTTGGTGTATATGATGATGCTCCAACCAACTGAGCCACTGGGCCAGGGCAGGATTTTTTTTTTCTTTCTTGATGTATCATCTGGTGATTTTACCAGGTGGGTGGAAACAGGTTTTTTGGAATAGTTTTGACTATTATCAGCCAGCTATGTGAGACAGGGTGTGTGTGTTCTGTCTCTGAAGGCACCAAGGTAATAACTGACCTGTCGCCTTAATCAGGGCATTCGATGGCGCCCCAGTGCCCCGGTGCAATCATTTCTATCACCAGGTGAGCCTGTGATTGGAGGGAATTTCGGGCCCCGGTTTTCCATTAGCGCAGCTGCGCAAACCAGACCCAGTGTGATTTTCAGCGAAATGATGACCCCACTTCAGAACGCAGTCACGTTAAGGACACCTAACATGATGTCCTGCTTAGCTGTCCGGGGATTGAGACACGATAAGAATTTGTGAAATTCAATTACTAAACGATAGGAGAGAGTGTGTGTGTGTGTGTGTGTGTGTGTGTGTGTGTGTGTGTGTGCAGGTAACTTGGGATCCTAGTCTAACCAACGATGAAAATGTAAAACACACTCATTTTAAGAAGCCTTCTTTTTTTTTATTGGAAGAATTACCATTTCACAAACATTTGGCACCTTCTAAGCGAAATTGACCTCACCTCTTTCCAGGAATATGTTCATTAAAACCGTGGCTCTTGGAGGAGAAGGGAGCGCTGGTTCCAGGATCATAAATACAGGGGGGAAATCAAGATATCGGGGTCCAGCTGGCGCGGCAGAAGTGGCTGTAATTGAGGAAAATAAAAGCGGGGGTAATGCAGCCAGCCATTCAGGAGAGGCGAGCGGCTCTCCGGCCCCAGCCCTAGGCCCTCCAAATTCACCTCCGTCCGTCCATCCGTCCGTAGCAACCATCCCTTCCCTCTCCATACTCTCTACTCCGCATGGCTGTCGACTGCCTGTCTAGGCTTCTGTAAACATCACTTGCTTTTCTCCAAACTGTGTCTCCTAAAACGGACTTCATTTTTCCTGCTGTGGTCAGCCTGCCAGGGGCCTGGGTGGAGAGGACATTCATGCCACGCCAACCCGTGCCAAGCACCCAGAAAGGGCAGGTTCTGTTCATTTCACTGCAGGCCAATCGGTATTGATGCTCTGAATGCGGTCCTATGTTGCTGTGGATGCTGGAATTTGGTTTTACTCACCAAACCGTCCTCCGAAGCCAGGGGTTTAACATAAAACAGCAAATGGGCATTAGTCCACTTACATTTTTTATTCATCGAAGGCTTGATTCCTGAACACAGACCTTTCTCAGTCTTGCTCCTCGGCTAGCATCATTGTAGTGTTCATTAAAAAAAAGGTTTTTGCGCCCGGCCGGTGTGGCTCAGTGGTTGAGCGTTGACCTATGAACCAGGAGGCCTTGGTTCAGTTCTCAGTCAGGGCACCTGCCCGCGTTGCAGACACGATCCCCAGGAGGGCTCCTGCAGGAGGCAGCAGATCAGTGATTTCTCTCTCATCATGGATGTTTCTCTCTCTCTTTTTCCCTTCCTCTCTGAAATCAATAAAAATAAATTTTTAAAAAGGTTTTTGCAGATCACATGAAGTTTTAACTTTTTAATTAAAAATTTTTAAAGTTTTTAATTGCAGTTGACATTCAATGTGATATTAGTTTCAGGTGTACAACATAGTGACCACACATTTATTTAACTTACAAAGTAATCCCCCACTATGTCTAGTACCCCTCTGACACTATACATAGTTATAAAATGTCATTGATTATATTCCCTATGCTATGCTTTCCTTTAAAAATGAAGTTTCCTTAATTATTATTTGTTGTCTTTTTAAAAATATATTTTTTATTGATTTCAGAGAGGAAGGGAGAGGGAAAGAGAGAGAGACACATCAATGATGAGAGAGAATCACCGATTGGCCACCTCCTGCACGCCCCCCACTGGGGACTGAACCCACAACCTGGGCATGTGTCCCTGACCAGAATCAAACCCGGGACCCTTCAGTCCACAGGCCGACACTCCATCCACTGAGCCAAACCAGCCAGAGCCCTTAATTATTATTTGTTTTGTCTAAGCAAGGTAGGTCTGGTGAGAATTTTTGAAGTAGACGTGCGATTTATTAAAATGCAGTATTTGAATTAAAATATAATGAAGACTGGAGTGAGAAACCACGCGGGACTGTTTTTTGCACATTTTTCTCTGTTTCTTTAACAACAACAAAAAAGGAGCAAGAAATCTACAAATAATTATTTCCTTCCTTTTTCAGAATTCCCATTTCTCTTGATTCTCATGTAGCGGTTTGCTCATTCATCACACGACTAGATGGGTCACTATCTCGTTTTCATTTCAGAGATCCAGAAAGGTGGAGCCAGCTAAGCTGTGTGTTTCCACTTTTGCCAGGAGAGGAGACAGTCCTTTTTAGGGGGCTGTGGGTGAGAAAAAGCCACACTCATGCAAACACCCGGTCCTAGATCTTGGCGTTCCCCGGCTCAGCCCGCCAACTCTGTTACCGCCGCCTCAAAGGGTTAATGGCACCAGCGTTCCGGAGACAATTCGCTCTCCTGCTCAACGCGATGACAAATAACCATTATTCTTTCCAACGGCGCTGATAATCGGGACAGCTTAAACATTTTCGCCGGTATAAGTGAAACCATTAATCCTCTTGGATTTCATGATAAGTGGTGACTGTGAAATAATGACTGTGTCATTGCAAGCAAGGAAAAACGTGAACAATTAAAACAAGTTAGCCATTATCTTACCGGGGACTGACTCGCTTTCACATTTCATTAGCAATATTGTAAATGATATGTACCTTATTAAAAAGCTCTTATTATCCGAGAAACCTAATTAGTCAAAAATTCTCGGTCGCCGCTCTCATTTTCGAGCGGTGTAAGTGCTGCCGTGGGTATTGGGGTGTGTGCGTGGAATGTTTCTCTTTATCCCTGAAAAAAAACCACAATATGGAACTTGTTCTCCGGAAATATCACCGCGCATGGGTATACCTCATTATTTTGGGGGATATAATGATGTTTTCTTTGAAGTGGTCCACCTGGCTACCGTGGAACAAAATACAAAATCCCTCCTTAGCTAGCCGTCTCTTTCAGCCACACATTAAGCTTTTAGCCAAAAGATGATTAAAAAACCCAAGAAAATGACAATTACAATTTTCATAGTGGGCTTGGAAGGTCTCTCTCTCTCTCTCTCTCTCTCGTGCTCAATCCTTAAGCTTTTTATAAATGAAACTGCTGGACTGACCTCTGAGAATCGTTACACCTCCATTTCTGAAAAAAAAAAAAAAGGGAAGGTCCAAGATCAAGTTCAAATCGAATAGCTTTGTTCTCTAGACGTACAAAACGGTGAAAAATAATGCCAGTATTTCTGTGGGAAGGAGGACGAATACACTATCGGTATCTGGATATTATCTACATGTTTATTGGAATGGAGGACGCAGTTTCTGTCAGGATAATTCTACATGCAAATGTAATTATTTTCTTTGGAAGTCAAATTAGAAAGAGGGGAATTTGTGTGATCCATGGACTGGCAGTGGTGCCTTACCCAACACACGCACACATCCAGTGCTAATTGAGATGCTTCGTATAAGGAGCTTAGTAGAATCCCTGACAGTTATAAGTGTTCAATAAATGGTAGCTATTTTATAGTCATCGATAGATCAGATCGCTCCAGAAATATCTAATGGAGCATGTAAGCATATATATATGGATACAATGGACTCTCCTACATAATATGTCATAATAGAAGTGAGAGATGCCAGAGGATCACTTTCGGCACTCACATTCCGTAATTGTATCAGCTTCCACTTGCTTTTCATTTCATTTCATTTATTTTATTTTAGTTTTAATCTTTATTGTTGAAAGTATTACATTGATGTCCCCTTTTCCCCCATTGATCTCTCCCACCCCACCCCTGCCCCCTCCCCCAGGCCTTCCCTCCTCCCCGCCATTGTCTGTGTCCACGGGTTATGCATATACGCATGAGAGTTCATTGGTTGATCTCTTCCCCCCCCCCACCCGCCCCTGCCTTCCCTCTGAGGTTGGACAGTCTCACAGGGTCTCACTCATATGTGGGTGGAATCTAATGAACAACATAAAGTGATGAACAAAAATAGACCCAGAGACGTAGAAGCATCGAACAGACGATCACTTGCTTTTTAAAAGTTTACAAAGTTTTGTCCAGATATTTTTAAAAATTATATGTGTGTGTGTGTGTGTGTGTGTGTGTGTGTGTGTGTGTACTGAGTAGCCAGATTATTATGACCAGCCAGATAATTATGACCACCCCATCAGTACAATGAAGTGAATTAATTATGCAAATTATAATAATAATAAAACCTTGAGAGTATTTGCTTAAGATGTTTTCAATATTCAGTATTTTTGGAAGTGTCAATGAAGTACTAATAGGGTGGTCATAATAATCTGGCCACTCGGTGTGTGTGTGTGTGTGTGTGTGTGTGTGTGTGTATGTATATGTATATGTGTATATATATATATTTTATATATATATATATTTTTTTATATATATGTATATATATATTTAAATTATATATTTAAAACAGCTCGAACCATTTAAAGAGATGGCATAAAGACTGGAGAGTCCTCAACAGATGGGAGAGATGGGGGACAGAAGAGGGAAAACAAGCATAAAGGGGCCCTCAGGCAGCCCACCCATGTCCTCTGTTCCACGTGACCCCCACACACACCTTAGCCATTTTAAAGGCACAGGCTACTAGGGTTTGTGCACTTAAGTCAATGCTGTGATAGAATGTGTGTGTGCCCATCGGTGTAGGCACTTCCGGGGGGCTCACCGGTGCACACACAGAGGGTGTTTGTTGCACACTTTCTCACCCCCATAATCTCCTCCATCGGGCAACTTTCTACTCTGCCTCTACGTCTCCACCCGCACATCGCCTCTTCTCCAGGGCCAGCATTCCTAGTTCTTCCAGTGAGGATCTGGTCTGCTTCCCCTCCTCCAAGCATGTCAAACTCACAGGCTCACACGGGCCCAATAAACACGGTTTATGTGATGTGGCCGCAAAGCAACAAACGCTTCCATGTTCATAGCAACGTAGGTTTATTTCGATAGAGACACACTGAATGCAAAGGGCTGAAATAAATGAGTGATCGTTAACATAAAATCATAGAACATTTAATAAAAAATAATATTTTTTTCTTGAACATGAACTTACCAGACACTGAGTAACTGCACAAATGAATAAGCGTCACGCAAATAAACCTATTTTTCTGGTTCTCTGAAAGTGACCTATTTCCTGTTGTGCACACCAAACAAGTCAGTCCAAGACGAATTATGTGGCCATCGGCTGCTAAAATATTCGCTGCTGGTATCAGTGCACAGAAATGGTGCGCCTGCGCGTACTTAAGGCACGTAAGGGAAATGAATGCAACATGATGATAGTAATCAGTCATTAGTGAACGTTGTAGTTCGTTATTAATAATGTATAACAGGATATTGTCAAAATTAAGTGATGGGATTTTTATTAAAACGTTTCTTACATTCCGTTATATTGGCTGGGCCGCAAAAATATTCCTTGTGGGCCGCATGCGGCCCGCGGGCTGCGAGTTTGACATGCTTGCCCTACTCTCTTCTTCACCAAGTGCCTTATAGCACATCAACCACTGAACCTAGTTGCCCTCATGTCTCCCCATCCCTGGACACACACAGCAGGGAAATCAGAATGCCTTGCTCTGTGTGTCCTCAGGCTCTTCGTGGGCCTCTCTGTGCACTCAACAGACATTATAAAAACAGACCAAAAAAAACCAAAAAACCGGACAGGATAAAAGGTCTTAATTTTCAAATCCCAAACTGGACCATGCTATTCCTCCACATATCCATATACTAATATCTGTATAAAATATTTCCCAAAGCTTATGCCTGGTCAACCAGGGCTAGTTCCACCTGTAGTGCAAGTCCTCCGTTGAGAAGAATGAATTATGCAGAATTGGACCCGCCCTGGTTTCACGTGGCTGTTTGTACAATACGTGCCTACCTCACCCCGTCGTGGGTCACGCAGCCTGTTCTGACCTGGCCAGGCTCTCAGCTCACCCTCCTGTTGTCGGGAAGCCCATGATGGAGCCCGCCACGCAAACACAGACGTCAAGGGCTGGAAAGGAAACAGGCTGGTCAGTGGGGACAGCAATCGGCAATTTTCTGGATGTCCGCATTCACCGTGAAACCATTTTCCGGGGGTCCCTCTTAGCATTTAAGGGGGTGAGATCCTGCAGAAGCCCAGTCATAATCATGCGATGGCTTCCTCCCTGGAGAATCCCTCCAGTGTGTCACTGGAAATGCTTCCCTTTCCCTCCTCCGAGAAGCCTGGATGTGCCCTAGCTGGGTTGCTCAGTGGTTAGAGCCTCAGCCTACGGACTGAGGGGTCCAGGGTTTTATTCCATTGATAAGGAACTCAAGGTTCAGAGACATTAAAATCATTGTCCAGCCCGGCCTGCATGGCTCAGTGGTTGAGCATCAACCTATGAACCAGGAGGTCGCGGTTCGATTCCAGGTCAGGCCACATGCCCGGGTTGCAGGCTTGATGATCCCCAGTGTGGAAGCGTGTTGGAGGCAGCCGATCCATGATTCTCTCTCATCTTTGATGTTTCTGTCTCTCTCTCCCTCTCCCTTCCTCTCTGAAACCAATAAAATGTTATATATGTATATTAAAAATCATTGTCCAATGCCGCACAGAACTGGTAAGGCTGAAACTTGGATACAAACTCAGCGTCTTTGAATCCAGTTCTGGTTTCATTAGTGCTAGACGCTTTGACCTTGACTTCTCAGACAGAGGTCAAAGTCAAAACTACCCAAGGACACTGAAGGGCACTCCCCTGGGAAGACGTTTCCACTGAATCGTTTGCTTGGGAAATACCTGCACGGTTTTTTTAAATAGGTCTATGAAAATAAAGAAATTGCTCTCCTTGCCGATTCCATCACTACTTACCAGAACTATCCCTCAGTCTGGGCGGCTGAAATCTACAAATTCCGGCACGCGAGTGGGCATCGACTCTAAGACCTTCCTGCCAAGTGCATGTCAGATGCTGAGCCCAGATGAGGAGCATGAATGGTGGGATCCCGGATGTACACAGCTCTGCTCTGTAAATAGCTGTGTGGAAGGGGTGGGGGTTGGGAGGGGGGGGAGGGGGCGCATGCAAACAAAATAGATGCTGCCTGATAGACTCATATATATAGAGAGAGGGGCTTCACTATAATGAACCTGAGCCTGGCCCTAGCCGGTTTGGCTCAGTGGATAGACTGTCGGTCTGTGGACTGAAAGGTCCCAGGTTTGATTCCTGGTCAAGAGCACATGCCCAGGATATGAGCTCCATCCCAGGTAGGGGGCGTGCAGGAGGCGGCCGATGCATGATTCTCTCTCATCATTGATGTTTCTATCTCCCTCTCCCTCTCCCTTCCTCTCTGAAATCAATAAAAAAAATATATATATATATATATATATATATATATATATATATATATATATATATATTTTAAAAAAACACACACAAAAAACCTGAGCCTGCGACCATCTGGGAAGCGCACGGTGAACGTCAAGTGCGTAACATTTGTGCAGAAGTGCCCAAAGGAAAGATTGGGGCTTCCCCCCCCCCACCCCTCTTCCTTCTGCCACCGCCAGGCCTGAGGCATGTTCCATTCCATCACCTTTCTAACCTGGAGGGCAGGCCGCTCAGAGAACCAGCAGGAAGCCAGGACAGAGCCACCCCTCCGAGGAAAGCGAATACTTCAGGAAAGGATGCAGGACTTCGGCCCAGCGCTGTGAATTGTCCACCAAGGCAGTGATCTGGGGCGGGGGGAGGGAGGGGGAGTCCGGCCCCGGCTTGGCCTCTGAGCGGCGAGTCCCCGGGAGCCTGCCTGGGGCCATTACTCCCGGGGTGCCCGCCTTGTCACTAAGCAGAGGGTACAGGCGTCCAGGGCCTGTCGTGTTCCATCTCCGCCCCGGGCCTCAGCCTGCGTCTGCAGGTGTTTCTCTGTATTGAATCTCCCTGGGGGACCCTTTGGCTGCACTGCCAAAGCGGCTGAAGTGAAAGTGATTTGATTTGGATCCTATTACAGGCACTTTACCTCTTCTATTTCCGTGATAATAGCAGATTGGAGTCGATCATTGTGCTGGGAGGGGAGTTAATGCGATGTCGAGAAACATGGGGAACACGGGCGCGCGGGAGGGAAAGGGGAGATGATGAGAAGTGGAGGGCAGGGCGGAGTCTGAGGCCCAGAGCGGTTCTGCCAGGGGCTGGGGTCGGTTCCCTCGCTGGTGCTGGGGAAGGGGCAACCCGGCTTGTTTGCACCAACCTCTCCTACCTCCCAATTCTTGGTCCTTCCTGCCTCGGTCTCCCCCTCCAGGCTGCCTGTCCGCCCACCCGGGGTCTGGACGGCCCTGGGTCCTGGTGACCTCTAGTCCTTTTCACAGGAGGAGAGAGTGTGCTGGCCTCAGACAACTCACCTGTGATGGGAGATGAGACCCAAAGAAATCTGGGCTTATTTTATTTTATTTTTAAATATTTTATTGATTTTATACAGAGAGAAAGGGAGAGAGAGATAGAGAGTTAGAAACATCGATCAGCTGCCTCCTGCACACCTCCCACTGGGGATGTGCCCACAACCAAGGTACATGCCCTTGACCAGAATCGAACCTGGGACCCTTCTGTCCAAGGGCCCATGCTCTACCCACTGAGCAAAACCGGCCAGGGCCTTGGCCTGTTTGAAAAGAACTGCTCTGTGTTTGTTCACAAAAGAGAGGGAAGCGTTGGAAAGCTCGCCGAGTACTTGTGCTAGGTCCGTGGTCGGCAAACCGCGGCTCACGAGCCACATGCGGCTCTTTGGCCCCTGGAGTGTGGCTCTTCCACAAAATACCACGTGCGGGCGCGCACGTACAGGGCGATTGAAACTTCGTGGCCCATGCGCAGAAGTCGGTATTTTGGGGAAGAGCCACACTCCAGGGGCCAAAGAGCCGCATGTGGCTTGAGAGCCGCAGCTTGCTGAGCCGCAGTTTGCCGACTACTGTGCTAGGTAAGCAGGCAGCATCTGCGGGGATGTCCGCCCGCCTTCCTTCTCTGTGGGCACCAGATCGCACGGGCAGCATCAGAGCAAAGCAGCCATGGGTGGAGAAAAGCCTCCTGCAACTGACACGGCACTGCTACTAGAATGGAAGGACAGCGCCCTGGCCGGGTGGCTCAGTGGTTGGAGAGTCATTCCGTGCACCTGAAGGTCACGGATTTGATTCCAAATCAGGGCTCATCCCCAGGTCGTGGATTTGATGTTTCTCTTCCTCTCCTTCTCCCATCCCCTCTCTCTACAGTCAAGAAAAGCATATGTTCAGGTGAGGGTCTTGTGTGTTTGGAAAAAAATAAAAAAGAATGCAAGGACAGCACGGGACCCGCCGAAATCTAAATTTGTCCAAAGAGCTGAATCTCACAGCCCGGTTTCTCTCTGGCGCTGCAATGACACCCACCCCTGTTGATCCCCGAATATGCATCGCGATGCTATGTCACTGTCGTCATGAGCAGCGCTCGCCCACCTTTCAGACCTCACGGACCACCCGTGGCCCGCGGACCCCCGGGTACCGACCGCTGGACATGAGGATCCCGGTTGTCTTGGGGACTTGAGGTTCCACTTGTGAAAAGCGCCTACTGTGTGACCCCGCTTTCTGTGTGAGCCGTCCTACTAAGCCCGCCTTCTGCGTCCTACACTGGATCTTCGTTTCCCTGCATCATGCAAAGTGGATGTGCAGCATCTTATCTCAGAGGGTGAGAAAGCAGTGTGGGCAAAGGAAGCCTTTTATCACTCCTGCTTTTCTCTCGCTCCACTTTAAAGGAGGGTGTACGTGCATCGTGTATAAGCTAAACGTGTCCAGAGCCAGAGCAGAGGGGGCCCGGCCGGTGTGGCTCAGTGGCTGAGCGTCAACCTATGAACCAGGAGGTCATGGTTCGATTCGGTTCCCAGGCAGGGTACATGCATGGGTTGCATGCAGGAGGCAGCCCATCAGTGATTCTCTCTCATCATGGATGTTTCTACTCTCACTCCCTCTCTGAAATCAATACAAATATATATTTTTTAAAAAGAAGCAGAGAGAGAAAGCATGCTAGAAGCCACCCTCCTGCTCACCGAAGTCTGTCTCTGTCTAGAGGTCGGCAAGCACAGATGACTCTGGTGTGTTTGTGAACTGCTGGTGCTACAAGGTTCAGAAAGTCCCTGTTCGGACGCCATTAATGCCGGGGTTCTTGTTCCGGCATCAAGAAGGGTTCAACAAGCTGGAGAAGGGCTGTGTGTAACTTAGTAAAGAGTCCAGAGGCGAAATATAATTTTGAAAGGCATTTGGTGGGTCAGAGGAGCCTAGTTAAAGAAACTAAGATCTCCTGGTTTCAGGACCCCATGCTTTTTATTAACACATTTTGTCCTGAGGCAAGGTGGAGATATACACTTCAAAGGGTAGGGTTTCGTAAACAGCAGCGGTTCTCAACCTGTGGGTCGAGACCCCTTTGGGGGTCGAACGACCCTTTCACAGGGGTCACCTAAGACCTTCGGGAAACACATATATAATTACATATTGTTTTTGTGATGAATCACTATGCTTTCATTATGTTCAATTTGTAACCATGAAAATACATCCTGCATATCAGATATTTACATGACGATTCATAACAGTAGCAACATTATGAAGTAGCAACGAAAATAATTTTATGGTTGGGGGTCACCACAATATGAGGAACCTGTATTAAAGGGTCGCGGCATTAGCGAGGTTGAGAACCACTGGCTTAGAGTGAGCTTTGTGTGAGCGTGTCACTATTTATCCCTACTCATATTTTGGGCATTTGGGTAGTACCAAGATTTGAGAGGTGAGAATTTATGAAAACATCATTAATACTGGTGAAATAGACTACTGGATAAAATGCCTCTCCCCTCCCCCCTCCAATAATGAAATCTGAGTTGATTATAATACTTTTTCATTGTATTAGCCTTCCCTCTACCTATAGAAGGAAACTGTAAATGACAGGATGCTCCATTTATTTAAAATCCGCCCTGGCTGGTTTGGCTCAGTGAATAGAGCATCAGCCTGTGGACCAAAGGGTCCTGGGTTTGATCCTGGTCAAGGGCACGTACCTTAGTTGTAGGCTCTTCCCCAGCCCAGATGTTTGGGGAGCATGCAGGAGGCAACCAATCGATGTGTTTCTCTCACATCGATGTGTCTCTCTGTCTTTCCCTCTCTCTTCCACTCTCCCTAAAAATCAATGGGAAAACATCCTTGGGTGAGGATTAACAAAATAATAAAAGTTAAAAAAAATCCTATGAAACAATATTTGCAGAGCTAGATGGCTTAGTCTCTTTCTACAGATACATAGTCTAGCTGCTGTCATATTTCTTAAATCAATGAGTTCTATGAAAATGTATCAAAGTAACATCAAGTTGTTGCTCTGATGTGATCAGCTTTTCATCTTTCCAGAACTAGGGTTGATTGAGATTGTTATTACCCCTGGTAATGTGTGTGTCCAAGCATATACCAATGTGTGTGGTATTGCATTACATGACGTTACTTGCTGGGTGAGATATACTTGAAGGCGGAGAGTGTGAGAGGGGCTGTCTAGGTGATCACTCACCTTTATCCCCTCCATCCTCTGAGGGGACATGTGAGGACTATATTTTCTAACCTTCCTGGCAATTGGGTTGGGTCATACTGTTGGGTTCTGGCCAGTGAACTTGGAAAGAAATGAGATGCACCATTTCTCACTTGCAGTCCAGTCACTATTAGAGCACAGATTGAACCATTAATTTTGAGCCGGACTCTATGAATAGATAGTTGGATATGCCCACCCCATCCTCAAGGAGCTCCAACCCCCTTGTAAACAGACATACCTCCTAACTCTAGACCAGTGATGGCGAACCTTTTGAGCTCGGCGTGTCAGCATTTTGAAAAACCCTAACTTAACTCTGGTGCCGTGTCACATATAGAAATTTTTTGATCTTTACAACCATAGTAAAACAAAGATTTATATTTTTGATATTTATTTTATATATTTAAATGCCATTTAACAAAGAAAAATCACCAAAAACAGAGTTTGCGTGTCACCTCTGACACGCGTGTCATAGGTTCGCCATCACTGCTCTAGACCAGTGGTTCTCAACCTTCTGGCCCTTTAAATACAGTTCCTCATGTTGTGACCCAACCATAAAATTATTTTCGTTACTACTTCATAACTGTGATGTTGCTACTGTGATGAATCGTCATGTCAATATCTGATATGCAGGATGGTTTTAGGTGACCCCTGTGAAAGGGTGGTTCGACCGCCAAAGGGGTCGCGACCCACAGGTTGAGAACCACTGCTCTAGACAGAACCTATTGCCCAGGGCTATAAGGACCATGTGTCTGAAAAGCTACAGAAGTAAAGACGATTTACAGGGGAGTAGGGAGAAAAATCACATCAGAGGATGAATTCACTGGGTGAAAACAAAGAACATTTCAGGCAGAGAAAAATGCGTGAAGAGTTTGAAAGACTATGGGTAGCCTGGCTCACCGTGGCTCCGTGGTTGAGCGTTGACCTGGGACCAGGAGGTCGCGGTTCGATTCCCAGTCAGGGCACATGCCCAAGTTGTAGGCTCCATCCCCAGTGTGGGGTGTGCGGGGGGAAGCCAATTGGTGATCCTCTCTCATCATTGATGTTTCTATCTCTGTCTCCCTCTCCCTTCTTCTCTGAAATCAATAAATATATATATATTTTTAAAAGACTGTGGTTAGTTGAGATGAAGCCAACGTAAGGAGCTTGGTGAGATAATTATCAAACTGTTTTCTCTTTGTTTCAAATTCACCTTCCTGTGTCTGCTCTGTGAAGATGGAGAGGACATTGCGTTTGTCCTTTGTCAGCCGACTTCCTGTTTGGTTGTGATACTGGGACACTGGAGGGAGACAGAGAGGCAGGAGAGCAAAAAAGGGCTTTCCTCCTTCCTCTACTTGTCAGGGTCAGCCCATCGGTGACCCTTCATCATAGCAGAACCATCCAGTCCTCGCCCCAGCTACCTCCACACCCACCCCCAGCCATACTTCGGGGAACCCCTTCTCAGAAGACTGCATTCCACGTCTGTTGGACCTTCTTTGCTCCTCGGTGAGGACAGTCCCTCTTTTCCTATGGGCGGTAGTTTCTCCTTGCAGTTAGCATCTCTATGTTATCTCTTTCTTTCTTTCTTCTTCTCCAGCTTCCCAGCACCATGTAACCGATATTCCAGTCTGTCTGTTGCAGTATCTAGTGTCGGGGGGGGGTGGGGGGGTGGGTCTTTGTTTTCCCGACTGGATGCTGAGTGATCTAAGGCTGTGCCCAAAGCATGTCTGAAATGTGAGCTCTATGATGAAAGAGAGGCAAAGGCTCATGGGAGAGAAAGTTTGAGGGAGGAATGGAAGAGGAGGGTCAAGCCAAGGTCATGATTGGGACAAGAAATTGTGGGGCTAGTGTTCCCATTTCGGGTGATGGCTCAGGAGTCAAATCCGATGGATCCAATCCCGCAAGTACCAACACGAACAGGAAATGGAAGCAAGGAACAGAGTGAGGTGTCGACTCACTTGATAAAGTTGGAATTGTGTGTGGAAGGAACGCCTGGTGCTAGGTGGCGGAGGGAGTCAGGAAGTATGTCTTTGTTTCCGCTGCGATGCTGTGGCTTCCAATAAAGTCCCCAGGGGAGGGAACAATGGCCAACAAGAGAAAAGGGAGTCAGGAAAGGAGCAGGGACAGAACACAGACTCACTCAAGTCCAATTCATCATTAGGAGACGATTAAAAGGACGCGTTGGGCCTCCGCTGCAGTGCTCGGATAATGGATGTCTGAAGATGACTCCATGGGACTCCTGGAAATTAATCCAGCTGTCAGGGAAGAGGCAGGGTGAGGTAAGCTGGAGGAGTGAGGTAATTTATGGGATTTGGGAGAGTTTTTAGCTTGATTTTTCAGTAATATCGGTAAGAAGGTCAAGGACAAAAACTCTATGCGTGTAATTTTTAAAATTAAATGGTTTCTTAAGAAGGCAGTCGGGTATGGATGTTATAAATCAGCAGAGTAGCGTATTGGCCTGATGTGGGGTGTTGTTCGGGGCATATAAATACATTTACTGAAATCCATGCTGAAAGTCTGACTGGATTCTGGCGCATGGGATTGCCTTCGAGCTAGAACACTGCTTGGCAAGTTGCTTTTAAAAACTGTTTATTCCTGCCTGGCCAGTGTGGCTGAGTGGTCGAGCATTGATCTATGAACCAAGAGGTCATGGTTGGATTCCCAGTCAGGGCACTTGCCAGGGTTGTGGGCCCGATACCCAGTGTAGGGTGTGCAGGAGGCAGATGATCAATGATTCTCTCTCATCATAAATGTTTCTCTCTCTCCCTCTCCCTTCCTCTCTGAAATCAATAAGACTATATTTTAAGAACGTAAAAAAATGAACTTTTTATTCCCATTTTACAGAGTACCTGCACAGCTTTGATGCATAAAGTATTATGAACACTATACGAACACTAGAGGCCCGGTCGCTATGACGCGCACTGACCACCAGGGGGCAGACGCAGTGGAGGCAACCTGCAGCAGCGGTCAGGAGGACGGGGCCGGCCAGCAAGCGGGTGCCAGTGGGGGCCCCCCCCCATCCTGCTGCCCGCCGGTCACCCCACAGATGTCCCTGATCGCCGGCCAGGCCTAGGGACCCTACCCATGCACTAATTTCATGTATTGGGCCTCTAGTATAAGAATAAACACCAAAGAACAAGTGTATAAAGAAGGAAGTCAACTAACATTAGTTTCATACACAAGACTTGGCCCCAGGTGTATAAAGTGTGTAAATGCCCAACTTATTTCAACTCGGACACAGTAGAGAGGCCCAAACCTGTTAGGGAACAAATGACCAACTTCTCAAGAATCCATCTGGTCACTGAGATCACGTCCATGGTCAACAAATGGCCATTGCAAAGTCCAGGGAGATGAAGATCCCTGCTGGGAGATGGGGATGCCAAGAAAAGCAATAGTGACTATTTTTTTAAAGTCTATTTTTATTGATTTCAGAGAGGAAGTGAAAGGGAGAAAGTGATAGAAACATCAGTGATGAGAGAATCATCAATTGGCTGTCACCTGCATTGGGGATCGAGCCTACAATCCGGGTGTATGCCATGTCCTGGAATTGAACCATGACCCCCTGGTTCATAGGTTGACACTCAACCACTGAGCCACACTGGTCGGGCAATAGTGGCTCTTTAGATGAAACAAAGAGAAAAACAATTTAAGGGGATATTGATGAAGAAAGGGAATTATTGAATATTTTTGAAATTACCTACTATTAGCGGGAGAAAGAATAATGACTATACAGAGGGGAGTCAGATAATACCTTGACTGGGTGATGGATATTGTCTGCATCCAGATATGATGTGCTGAGAACACAGTGGCTCGTATGTCATATTCTGAATGGAAACACATAACCCGAGGCATCAAACCCGAGACCATTCAGTCCACAGGCCAACACTCTATCCACTGAGCCAAACTGGCTGGGGCCATAATAGATGTTGACCAGGAGGAAATGTCATACAAACCCCAAATGCAAAATATTCTATTCCCCCCAAATGCCAATGTCATAGTAGACTAAGAAGAATTAAGCCATAAACCTTCTAATAATTTTATTGAGGTACTTTCTTCCTCCAGTAAAGATAGGATAAAGTTAAATTAGATTTCGTCCCGGGTCACATTACAGGAAAGAGTGTAGACTGATAAAGTCCGATTCTTAGAGTTTTACTGCATGAAAAATTTCATGATATTATGTTGTGATGTTACAAATCCAATCAACTTAAATATACAAAAGGGAAAAAATTAAATCAAGACCCTTTTATTTAGCAGAATCCTTTTAGTTGTATCTTGGTTGTCGGTCAATTACCAATACCATCTTTTTTTTTTTTTTGCCTGTTATTTTTTTAACTTTTTCAAATGTAGGATGGGTGCATTTGGGAGAGCTGGGGTTAAAAATTCTCATTTCAACCAGCACCAAAAAAGAAGATGGCTATAGCACAAATCACTATGTACAATTTATGGACAAGATAAAGGTAGTTTAATATTATTATGAAAACTACCTGTATAATGGAATCATTTGGGCTATTATCGTAGGTCTAGAAATATAAAATAATGTGAAGAGAACATGATCTATTGTTGCAGCCTTACATTATGGAGAGAGTACTGAGCCCTAGCTAATTCTTTCAGGTCTAGCTACATTTAAATAATGAATTATAGGTAATATATTCATTCATCACAATAGATTAATAATAATAACAAAAATTGCTATTATTTTGTTTTAATACTCACCCGAGGACATTTTTCCAGTGATTTAGAGAGAGTAGAAGAGAGAGGGAAAGACAGAGAGAAACATTGATGTGAGAGAAATACATTGATTGCTTGCCTCCTGCACGCGCCCTGACTGACCAGGGCCCTGGCCGGGGAGGATCCTGCAACTGAGGTCCGTGCCCTTGACCGGCGTCAAACCCGAGACCGTTCAGTCCACAGGCCAACGCTCTATCCACTGAGCCAAACTGGCTGGGGCCATAACAGAAATTCTTTAAAAAGCAACTGCAACAGGCATTTTTTAAACTAGGCTATTTCTATGTGTTACCATGTAATTCAGTAGCTTCCTGCCAGAATTGTAAGTTCATTCTAAACATGTTTGGGTTCGGGCCACACTAGCAATTAGGTACAGATACAAAAAAGCTAATTAGCCTACATTCTATCATCACTCCTTTTTTCCCTAAAACAATATTCTTTAGAAAACGTCGATGGGTAATCTTTGATAACGGATACACATATATTTACTATGTACAGGAATGTTTTGTCCACACAGATGTAGACACTATATTTGAAACGTATAGAGTATTGATTAACATCAGTATTTAAAATACCCGAGACACACATCTATTTTTCAGTCTGTGGGAATATTTTACAGTAATTCCGTCTTTTAGTCACCAGTTGATGTATTAAAAAATGTAGCTTTGCCATTTGAGATGCCGCACGATTGCCAGAAGAGTAGGTTTGCCCTTGGCGTTCAGGGATTGGCCCATTTCCACAGGCAAGTGCCCATCAACAAGGGAGGCTGGGGGATTGCTGGCATCCTCCTCCCTGTGTTGGAGGCAGAGAACATTCCAAAGCTCCGCAGGGGGTCCCCCAGAGGTCTGGCTTCCCACGTTGTTATGGGAACTGCTTCTCACAAAGGAAACCCAGAAGTGACAGTTTCTGAATCCAAAGAAAAGGAAGATGAGGCTGCTGCAAGCCCAGTGTAGACATTTGCTTACTGCCCCTCTTGCAATGGGAAGACATTAGCCAAGGACAAACGTACCTATGTCCCTTGAAGGAAAGCAGGGTACCAGTTGAAAGTCAAAATGGTGCTGTTTCCTTTCTTTTTTAAAAAATATATTTTATTGATTTTTTTTTTACAGAGAGGAAGGGAGAGGGATAGAGAGCTAGAAACATCGATGAGAGAGAAACATCAACCAGCTGCCTCCTCCACACCTCCTACTGGGGATGTGCCTGCAACCAAGGTACATGCCCTTGACCGGAATCGAACCTGGGACCCTTGAGTCCGCAGGCCAACGCTCTATCGACTGAGCCAAAGCAGTCAGGGCTGGTGCCATTTCTTTTCTACCTACACGGAACTGTGAATGAGTTAGGGCATGTGGCAATCGTATTGCTGTGAGGGGCCTTGCAAACATGGAGAAATTCAAGACAAATGCACCCGTTTTCCCCACCAACTCTCAGCTTTAGATCGAACCCGCAACCTTGGAGAATCGGGACGATACTGAGCTGCCCAGCCAGGGCTCTAGTATAATGTTCTTTTCCCCACCACCAGGCTTTTCTACGTTTGTTCTTCTTTCTCTAACCCTCCCTCTCACTCTGCGTTCCCATAGGACAGGCAGAGTCAGGCCATTCAATGCCACTGAGTTTAGAGTCGGGAAGAAATGGGGTTGAGTCTTTCCTCTGATCCTCATTAGCTTGGAATGAATCACTTAAGCTTGGAAGGTCACTTTTCCGCATGCAAAATGGAGCTAATGGTGTCCTCACTTCACGACTGTCCTGTCGTGTGGATTGCCACATGACCTAATGACATCACGTGACATCATGTGACATCACGTGACATCTGTGACATCACATGACATCTGTGACATCACCAGATTTTTCTTTTAATAGTAAGGATTACAATTCATTTTTTTAAAATATATTTTATTGATTTTTTACAGAGAGGAAGGGAGAGAGATAGAGAGTTAGAAATATCGATGAGAGAGAAACATCGATTAGCTGCCTCCTGCACATCTCCTACTGGGGATGTGCCCGCAACCCAGGTACATGCCCTTGACCAGAATCGAACCTGGGACCCTTCAGTCCGCAGGCCGACGCTCTATCCACTGAGCCAAACCGGTTTTGGCTACAATTCATTTTTTAAAAACAATATGTTCTTATTGATTTCAGAGAAGAAGGGAGGGAGAGAGAGAGAGAGAGAGAGAGAGAGAGAGAGGGAAACATCAATGATGAGAGAGAATCATGGCTCGGCTGCCTCCTGCACGCCCCCTACTGGGGATGGAGCCCGCACCCGGGCATGTGCCCTTGACCGGAATCGAACCTGGGACCCTTCAGTCCACAGGCCGACACTCTATCCACTGAGCCAAACCAGCTAGGGCTTTTCACCAGCTCTTGTGCTCCTCTCTTTGTGAGCCACAGAGTGTGATTTCAGGAAAATGCCGTTTATATTTATATAGGTTTCTATACCTCCATCTGCACATTCCCTATACCCCTATTGGAAGGAGAAAATGCTACCTTACAGTTGGGTATCATTATTACCTCTGGTACAGTCCCCCTGTGCCCAAAGGAAGTAAAGTTCCCACCCATTTGACCATCGGTGCGTTTTATTTTTATATATTTTTAATTGTTATTGTTGAAGGTATTCCATAGGTTCTCCTTTTCCCCCCATTAACCTCTTCCAGCCCACTCCCACCCCCTCCCACCCAGGCCCTCACCGCCCCCCCCTCCATGGGTTAGGCACATATGCGTACAAGTTCATTGGCTGATCTCTTCTCACCCTTCAGAGACACACTTCTCAAGTTCAGTCTTTTTGTCCCCAAAGCCCCCCCTGTTGCCTGAAGTGGGCACCCCCACTGTACACACCCCCCAGCCTGGCTCCGGGCAAGCCGCCTGCAAAAACACGAATGTTAACGTCAGATGTTCGGACTTGGGTGGGGACGGCCGTGGTCCCCGCCCGATGGAGCCCCGTTATCTCACTTTCGAACACAGTTGTACATCGGAACAAAATCAAAGCGAGATCAAACCCCACGGATGAAGGCTTGTGCTCAATGCCCTCTCCTGTGATCTGAATACCAACGACTGGGTTGTATAGTCCTTTAGAATGGGACTCGGAGGTGGGCCGTCGCGGGGGGGAGGGGGGCATTCATTTCCGCCCACCCAGAAAGGTGTTAACTAGGCCCCCTCCTTCTGGCCAGATGATAATTAAGGCGCCTCTTTTGTGCCTCCCTAAAAGAGGCGCCTACCCTGTGTTCCTCACCCCAGCCAGGGGCGTGCAGTCGCCCTGAATCCAGTCCTGTTTATCCTCAGGGCGGGGCGGGCTCACCCAGCAAGGGTTTTATCTTTAATTGGGGTTCACAGCAGAGCAGGCACCCTCCCCATGGAACATTCCGGATGGCTCTGGGGCACGTTCGCTTGGCTCCCTCCCTGTCAGCACCTCCCACCCACTGCGCCTGGGGAATTCTGAATGTCAGCCATAAACACACCGCCTCTCACAAAAGGTCTGGCACAGGCCTCGCGTGACAGGAATTCTGCCAAGTCCCTCTGGGGAGCGGACGCTATTCGCAGGACACGGATCGGTCTTCGTGTCTTCACTGTCTTCCTTTTGGATCCTAAATCAGGGGTTAGGATGGACGACATGTTAAGCATTTTCACGTCCCCCTTGATCCTGAATCGTAAGCGTTTGAATGACTTTTCCAGGTTAAGAGGCCAGTTCATTCGAAAGCAAAGAGTAGGTTCTTCCCCACACGTGGGCTGGGAGGACTTGAACTCAGCCCCGGGGACCTCCGAGCGGTGGTTTTGGGTTAAAAAACAGTAACTGGGCCATGGATTTCATTTCTCTTTCACTGAAGCCACCGTCTGGCCTGTTGGTAGTTGCCTGGCGAGTAGAGTGTGGAGCTGAGGGTGCCATTGACTTGGATGCTTTGAACCATGAAATGTAGGAGCGAGACCGGGGCAGCTCCGTGGTTAGGGAGACCTCTGCCCCGTCGTCATCTGGGCTGTCACCTGGGACGTCCAGGCCCCAATGAGCTTTGATGAGTGGCCCTCGGGTGACGGACCAGCGTGGGGAGAGCTTGGTCTTTGATATCAGATTTGATTCAGTTAAGTTCAAAATGAAGACAGCCCTCACCGGTGTGGCTCAGTGGATAGCGCGTCGGCCTGCAGACTGAAGGGTCCCGGGTTCGATTCCGGTCAAGGGCACGTATCTTGGTTGCAGGCTCCTCCCTGGCCCGGGCTCCTGGCCAGGAGGCAACCAATTGATGGGTTTCTCTCATATTGTTTCTCTCTGTCTCTCCTTCTCTCTTCTACTCTCTCTGAAAAAAGAAAAGCAATGGAAAAATGTCCTCCAGTGAGGATTAAAAAAAATACAAAATGAACATAAAATAAAATTTTAACCAGCCCGCAGTGATGACTCAGCACCACAATGAATGGAAAAGGCCTGGCCCTCAGCGGGCTCTCGATTCATATTATTCTGTTCTCATCCTCCTCTTGCCCTTACGTGGATGTATATACATCTTACCCCTGACTGCTCTGCAGGGCTCTCAAAGCAGGGGGTGCCAGCTTCATCTCCGCCGGCCCCCAGGGAGGGTCGCAGCGAATGGGTATTGAACTGATGCCGGCTTTCTAAGGGGTGTCTCCATAGTTTTGTTGTTTTTATAAAATATATATCTATATTTATTGACTTCAGAGAGGAAGGGAGAGGGAGAGAAACATCAATGATGAGAGAGAATCATTGTTCCGTTGCCTCCTGCACGCCCTCTGCTGGGGATCGAGCCCACAACCCAGGCATGTGCTCTTGACTAGAATCGAACCTGGGACCCTTCAGTCCGCAGGCCGACGCTCTGTCCACTGAGCCAAACCGGCTAGGGTTCTCCATAGTGTTTGTGAGGAACAAGAAAGGGTCAGGAATGCATCATGTACTTTGAGGATGAGGCCAAGGCAGGGTAGCCATTCACTGTCAAAGTCGGTACCTGCTTCGGGTTTTGAGTGTTAAGTGAGCAGCTGTAAGAGGAATGCGGATTAGTTATCAGGATGGAGAAAGGCAATGGGCATGGACCCGGAATCCAGGGATGGGGGCTGGGGGAGGGGGAGGTGGGAAGGCCGTGCTACATAAATGAGTGGCTGTTCTTTGGAAGAAAAATGGAGAGAAAAGCTTTGGAGGGAGCCCTAGCCGGTATGGCTCAGTGGATAGAGTGTCTGCCTGCAGACCAAAGGGTCCTGGGTTCGACTCTGGTCCCGGGTTCGATTCTGGTCCCAGGCACGTATCTTGGTTGCAGGCTCCTCCCAGGTCCCGGCACTGGTCGGGCTCGTGCAGGAGGCAACCGGTCCATGGGTTTCTCTCACATCGATGTTTCTCTCTGTCTTTCCCTCTCTCTTCCACTCTCCCTCAAAACCAATGGAAAAATATCCTCGGGCAAGGAATAACACACACACACACACACACACACACACACACACACACACACACACAGATTAAAAATAAAAAACCAAGACAGATCATCAAAATGGCTGGGAGTGATTGAAGAATTTAAACCTCTCTGCTGCAAAGACAATCAGGTTTGAATTCACCGCTTGGCATTTTTTAAAAATTGAATTCTTGATTCTTCCTGGCAGGTTTCAAAATATGTGCATTTGAGCAAAAAACATCGACAAACCACAAAACCTCTTAGGAGAGAGGAGCGAGGAAGCTGATTCACAGCTCTGGGCTGCTGCTTCTGTGGGTCATGTGCTACCTGACACTGGGCATTAATATTTCAGATGCTGGGGAGGAACTGGCCTGTCACACAGCCAGACTGTAGCCGGCTCTGGCCCTGCCCGCCAGCGCTGGCTCCCCGAGAGGCCTCACCAGGAAGGGGGACCCAGCGACTGCCCTGAGGCTAGCTCCACATTTAATTGGCACGAAACAAAAGGAAGAATCTATGCAGATCACAGAAGAATTTAGGAGAAATTAACAGAGATAAATATAAAGGACATTGAAGTATTGCTTTTTTTTTAAAGAAAATAACGATTCTTTATTTTTTTTAAATTATATTTTTATTCATTTCCAAGAGGAAGGGAGAGGGAGAGAGAGAGAGAAACATTTATGATGAGAGAGAAACATGGATCGGCTGCCTCCTGCACGCCCCACACTGGGGATCGAGCCCGCAACCTGGGCATGTGCCCTGAGCGGGAATCGAACTGTGGCCTCCTGGTTCATAGGTCGATGCTCAACCACTGGGCCACATCGGCTGGGCCATATTTCTTTCTTTTTTTTTTTTTTTATCACTTGGTCATCAGTGGTCCCCAGCAGCCCTCCAGTGCCGGATGCGTGGCCTAGACACAGCAGTGCTCAGCCCTGCTTGCGAGGGGTCAACAGTATGTCAGTGGT
The DNA here is from genome assembly GCA_036010255.1 of Myotis pilosus. NCBI lineage: Eukaryota > Metazoa > Chordata > Mammalia > Chiroptera > Vespertilionidae > Myotis > Myotis pilosus. The sequence continues at coordinate 6,241,939 of JASKON010000031.1, read as the reverse complement.
AAACCCCGGCCCTGCTGAGCAGCCCAGCATGGTCACACACACACACACACACACACACACACACACACACACACGTAGAAACATGTTCTCCATGGGGGTGATTTCTGCTCTCAGGTGCGGCACCAGCGTGAGCTCCATCTCCAAATCAGAGCCTAACAGGTATTCCAGGTGCAAGACACCAGGGAGAACACATATGGGGAGTTCAGAGCTGACCTCGGGTCACAGAGGATTTTGAAAACTGAACCCGTGCCCAGCCGGTGTTGCTCAGTGGTTGAGCGTCAACCTACGAACCAGGAGGTCATGGTTCGATTCCCGGTCAGGGCACATGCCCGAGTTGTGGGCTCCATCCCCAGTGTGGGGCGTGCAGGAGGCAGCCGATCCATGATTCTCTCTCATCATCAATGTGTCTATCTCTCTCTCCCTTCCTCTCTGATATCAATCAAAATCTATTTTAAAGAAACACACAAAAATAAAATAAAATAAAATAAAATAAAATAAAATAAAATAAAATAAAATAAAATAAAATAAAAACTGGCCTCACTTTTGCAAATCAGCACTCATTCGGGTAAAAGTGACCGAACTGATCGCAACCATTTGATCCCCTTCGGCTCCGGAATTAGAGGCCTTGACATTTCAGCCTCGTTCCTTCTCGCTGCCCATGAGGGAGCCCCCATCCTTGGATTTTCCTTCAGCGTCTCCATGTCCAGCCGCCCCCTAAGACCAAAGCGCTCAGAGGCTCATCTTTGTTTCTTTTTCATTCAAATTGAGGTAATGCCCCAAATACAAAAAAAAAAAATCAGTGAGCACCCCCCGTACACAGCATGCTAGATTATTGCATTTACCTCCCCTCTAATTAGCCAACATGGACAAAGTTACCAAAAAAATAATAATTTTTTTTTCTCAATGAATTGATTAAAAATTAAATTAATACAGAGACACGGAGGACGACCAAGGAGAGAGGGAAGAATTCTGAAACCAGAGAGCTCATTGCTCTTTGCAAGACAGAAAGCAACCTGAGTGTTGCAGATTCAAGGGGGGAAGTTTTATATATATATATTTTTTCAGGTTTATTTTATTTTTCTCTTTCAGCCTCATGTTAAAAATGAAATATCCCGTTATTTGGGGGTGGAGGGCTTTTCAGCCCAAGGGTTTCTAATTCTCTCTCCGGAGAAATAAAAGATGCCTCCGTAACGCGGCATTCACGAGACGGGGAACAGGCCGGCCCGAGATGACAGTCTTTCTCTGAGTGTTTATAGAGACGTTATCGGTCCCCCCGTCATTGTCTCGGCGAGTGAATTAATGAATCCTCCCTTTAAGTCTCCGTTTGAAATGATTTCGATGGTGTCTGCGGCCCCGGCTGCTCGGAAAAGCCTGTTGTCTGAGGCGCGAGAGAAGGGCCTTGAACTCTGCCATTCATGCCTTTCAACCCATCAGCTGAGTCTAATTGCCAGAAAGCACAGGGAGACTCTGGCCTGATTGTTCCCCCACCTCCTTTGAGGTTCGGAGGCATGAAAAGCAAAAGGGGGGTGGGGGTCTGCCGAGGGGGGGGAAGAGAAACAACTTCCTTTTGATCTTCTGTTCCTTTCTCTCTCCCTCTCCCCTCTCCCTCTCTCTCCCTTCCTTTTCTTGCCGGGCCCACTCCTCCTCGGAGAATGACACTCGCTTTCTCAGGCGGATTCTCCCTCTCTCCCGAGGACAATAATTAATAAAGCTTTGCTGAAACGGGCCTTGAATTGGTGTCACCTCAGGGGTGGTCTGGGCTCCGCGGTGAAAGCCGCCGGGGTCCCGCCCTTGTCTGGCCCCTGCGTGAGGGTCAGCTTTAAATACCCTGACCCCAATTTTCAGTCTCTCCCCCTAATGAGGCGCTTCGCACAAGGATACAGAATGATCAGAGGAGGGGGGACGGGAGACAAAGGCGCCCAGGTGTAGCCGACACCACCCTGGCCGCATGGGATGCTTGTCTTTGTCACGGTGACATCACAGCTGTGGGGGTCCCCCAGGCCAAGCGTCCCCCACCCTCGTTCCCATGGTGAGCCCCATGGAATGACTTCACTCAGCCCCGCGAGCTGCTGGCGCCTGACAGGCACCCCAAGGAGGGGCCCGGCCCAGCCAGTGGCCCGTCACCAGGCCCTCTGGGGCCCCAGGAACTTTACCGAAAAGCCTCTCGGAACGTTGCATCCCCCCCTTTCTGGCGATCGCTTGGATAACGAAGCGTTATTTGTGGCCATGACATTCTACAGGCTTTTCCCACTGACATGAGAGTTTTAAGCACCCTCCTGCATAGGTGATCTGTCCGGAATCTGGCCTAAAGCAGGCTGGCTGTGAACAGAGCAAGTTGGGGAGACAGCCAGTGGCCCAAATATCTAAGATGATTTTTAAATAACGGAGTAAGCTCTCGCCGGTTTGGCTCAGTGGATAGAGTTTGGCCTGTGCCCCGAAGGGTCCCGCCTTCTCTGTTCCCCATCAAGGGCTCATACCTCGGTTGCAGGCTCCGGAAGGCGGCTAATTGAAGTGTGTTTCTCTCGCATAGATTTTTCTCTCTGTCTTTCCCTCTCGCTCCCACTCTCTCTAAAAATCAATGGGGAAAAAAATATATCCTCCGGTGAGGATTAAAAAAAATAAAATAACTGTGTAACCTCAGTGTATGATGTGAGGACTTTGCCCCTGAGTTGCTAATCATAGAGTAGATGACCCGGGTGAATTATTTCTTTTTGGCTCTTATTTTTTTTTTATTTTTATTAATAAAAGACTGTGATGGTAGGAAAGGAAGAGAGCTGGGAAATTGGGAGTTGTAGTAGGAAGTAGAAAGATACGTCTTTTTCTCCTTGGTGGTATGACTTCTTCTGACATCTGATACATTTTTGATTGATTTGAGGGGGATGGTCTCCTCAGAAAAAAATAATAATAAATTGGAAGAAAGCCACGTTGAGAGAATCCAGCAGTGAACATACAGCCAAGTCCCAAATGCAAAAAAGACGAGAGTCCGGGGAAAGTGTTGCGAAATACACGTATTATAAACCGACTTACACAAAACGCAATGAAAAGAGGTGTTTGCATTTCAGGGTGATGCTTTCCTTCTTGGCTAAGTGGATAGATCTCTCTCACTGCTGCTCGGAAACAATGGTGTAGGACCCTCGCAGATGTATTACAGCAAAATAATCACATCCCCAAAGAATCGCCGCCCGTTGACTTTCTACAGAAATGGGTAATTAAGGACGAGCACTGGCCCTGGATAATGAAGGGAAGAAAATGCATCATAATAGTAGATTTTATGATGACACGGCTGATCCCTAATAGCCCTTTATCTAATAGGAAGTGAGGATGCCAGAGCACTCGGGCTAAATTGCTTTCATCTCGGAATTGGGTGCACGGGTGCCACCGTGGTCCCGGGACTGCTCTGAGGTCCAGGTGGGAAGCAATGACCATGAACTTAAGGAGGAAGAAGTCCTTGGAGAAAAACGGAATATAATGTGGGAAAAGAGGGAGGTGAAAAGGGGACGCACAGGTCTTTGCCTCCCAGGCCTATGGCGGGAGGGAAACTCCCGCCCCCCCACCCCCAGGTGAGTGGGTGGGTCAAGTGCAAAGTTCCGGCCAATGAGCTGTGAGCAAGGTGATGTGTGTCACCCGTGGGTCATGCCTGTCACAGCCAAGGGAAGACCTTCCAGGGGGCTCTCACTCTGGTGTGAGAACTGACCACAGTTAAGGTGGTAGGGCTCAGTCAAGCTGGGACTCTTAAGAGGACAGCATCCAGCCAAGCCAGTGTGGCTCAGTGGTTGAGCATCGACCCATGAACCAAGAGGTCACGGTTCAGTTCTCTCCGTCAAGGCACATGCCCGGGTTGCAGGCTCGATCCCCAGTGTGGGGCATGCAGGAGGCAGCCTATCAGTGATTCTCTCTCATCATTGATGTTTCTGTCCCTCTCTCCCTCTCAATAAAAATTTTTTAAAACATATATATAAGAGTAGAGCAGCTGTCCTAGCTACTTTGGCTCAGTGGATAGAGCATCGGCTTGCGGACTGAAGGGTCCTGGGTTTGATTCCAGTCAAGGGCACGTACCTCAGTGGCAGGCTCGATCCCTGGCCTTGGTCGGGGTGCATGCAGGGGGCAACCCATTGATGTGCCTCTCTCACATCCATGTTTCTCTCTCTCTGTCTCTCCCCCTCCCTTCCACCCTCATCCTCTCTAAAAATCAATGGGAAAAATATCCTCTGGTGAGGAGTAACCCCCCACCCCCTCCAAAAAAAGCATCTGAATCACCGTAGAGAGACCTTGGGCCAGGATTTGACCTTAGTTCTTAGTTGTACAGGCCTTCGCGAGTTCAGGACTGTCGGACTGCAGCGAACCTGGTTGACCTAGGACAGACCCCACCCCACTGAGCTGAGCTGAAGGGGATGTGAGTGATGAGTCTGTGCGTGGGGCAGCTCTCCGCCCACGTGGGGACATGTTGCAGCATCCGCCAGTTAAGATCCGGGCCCTGTCCTCTTGGTCCATTGATCTGTGGGGGGGGTGTGTGTCGGGGTGGGGGGGGTCCGTCTTTTTAAATATTTGTTTTTGACGCAAAGGGTCAGGGAATGATGGTATAGAGAATGTGTGCAGAAGATTGGCAAGGTGTGGACGAAGATTGTAAAAAAAGCCATTTTCCTAGTATCGGAACACCAAGTTTATATATAATTCTCTTTCCACCCTCGCCAGCTCCCAGAGACGGTGTCAGACAGAATTAACTTGCGGCTTAGCCACACTTGCAGTATTCCTCAGCCAATTCCTAAAAAGCAAGGGAGTCAAGGTGAGGTGAAAGCTCTGTTCTTTTGCCCCCAAGTGAGTCAGAGAAAGTGCTGTGCTGTGGAGGCGGCATAAAACCCCCGAGAAAGTCCAAAGTCACTGAGTCTTTAATAGAGTCTCTCTCTCTCTCTCTTTCTCTCTCTCTCTCTCTCTCTCTCTCAAAGGGGGGCTTTAAAATGAGTTTTCTCTTTTTAATTTCCCAACCGATTGTGGGGGGAAATGGTGAGAGAGTCATAGGTTGGAAGAAAGTCTAACCCTTGGACATTCCCTGATGACGCTTGTCACGGACGCAGAGATCAAACAGTGAACTTGAGTCCCGGTACTCACCTCGCTTCAAGTGCTAACACACACAGTGCGCTTCCATGGAAAGAGCTAGCGCTTCCTTCAGTGCGAAACGGCATGAAAACAGTAAATGTTTCCTTGGGCAGCCTGGGCTTTGGGGTAAGAAATTGATATGATCACGCGTAAGGGAAGACTCAGGGCTATTGTAAGAAAAGAAAGAAAGGAGGAAAAAGAAAGACAGAAAGCACTCTGGCCAGGTGGCTCAGTTGGTTGGAGTGTCGTTCCATGCATCGAAAGGGGGCAGGTTCAATTCCCGGTCAGGGCACATGCCTAGGTTGCGGGTTCGATCCTTGTATGGGAGGCAACCAATCAAAGTTTCTCACATCAATGCGTCTCTCCCTCTCTTCCTTTCTCTCTAAAATCAATAAAAATGTATCCTTGGGTGAGGATTAAAATAAAAGAAAGACTTAGGGCTATTGCAACATATCTATAATAATAAAAGGGTAATATGCTAATTAGACTAGGCAGCTGAACGACCTTCTGGACATCCTTCCGGATGTCCTTCCAGACGACCTTCCGGACGAGGCAAGCCGTCGTGATTGGCAGGGCTGAGCCCTTTGCACGAATTTCATGCACTGGGCCTCTAGTGTGTATGTGTGTGTGTATATATATAATATAATATATATATGTTATATATATTATATTATATATATATATATATATATATATAGAGAGAGAGAGAGAGAGAGAGAGAGAGAGAGAGAGTGAGAGAGGCAAAAATAGGTTTACGGTTGTATGTAAAACCAATTTATTTTGGTATTATTATGTATTAGTATTGTTTTCCTTACAAAGTCTTTTTGCCCCACCTTGTACATAGACTCAATTCTCACATTAAAAAAAAAGAATAAAAATCCCACCACTATGGTCACGTACAAGAACTTCTCACAAGTGAAATTACAGGAATAAAAAAACTGTATAACTTTTTTTTGTTACAATAAAGACAGAAATGAAATTCACAACTTGAACATTTCTGTGCATGGATCCAGCCTTTTTAATTGGGGAAGTGGTTCAGGGAAAGCTGCAATAGGCTAATAAAAATGACATCTCGCTCTAGCTGGTTTGGCTCAGTGGATAGAGTGTTGGCCTGCGGACTGAAGGGTCCCAGGTTCGATTCCAGTCAAGGGCATGTACCTTGGTTGCGGGCACATCCCCAGTAGGGGGTGTGCAGGAGGCAGCTGACCGATGTTTCTCTCTCATCGATGTTTCTAACTCTCTATTCCTCTCCCTTCCTCTCTGTAAAAAATCAATAAAAGATATTTAAAAATAATAATAATAATTAAGTAAGTAAGTAAATAAATAAATAAAAATGACACCTAGCCCTAGCTGGTTTGGCTCAGTGGATAGAGTGTCAGCCTACAGACTGAGGGGTCCCGGGTTCGATTCTGATCAAGGGCACATGCCCGGGTTGTGGCCTCGATCCCCAGTGGGGGGTGTGCAGGAGGCAGCCGATTAATGAGCCGCTCTCATCATGGATGTTTCTATCTCTCTCTGCCTCTCCCTTTGTTTCTGTTCTGAAATCAATAAACATATATAAGTATATTTTTTAACATTTTTAAATGACATCTATGAAAACCCCTTTTAATCGTTCTCATGATATGGCCCCGGCATGTGGAAGAGAGCTGTTCAGTGGATTTGTACTCAGGCTGGGTGTGAACAATGGCTCGTCCTGCGTGTGTGTGTGTGTGTCTGTGAGGCTGGCGTGCCTACTTACCCCTGGAGTGAGAGTCGGAGGAGTCGCAGTACCAGGTCCCTCCTTGGGAGGTCACCCACCGCTAATGAGCACCTTAATGAGCACAGAGAGGCTCACGGATTAGGCATCCGCCTGTGAGTGGTACCCCTGCCAGGGTCACCCCCAGGGGGCCTGCCTAATAAAGACATCTGGGCCTGTCGCCCCCCAGACACAGCTCCGAGGAAACTCATTCTTTCTTATGCCCTGATGCTCTTGCAAGTTAAAAAAAAAGCCAAAATGTGTGTGGGTGACAATATTTGGGCATCACATTCTCTGGGAGGAGCCGTTATCGCTCTGATGATAGTTCTTCAGTTAATCTCCCATGGATTTTCTGAATAGGACGTGCGTGTGTCTTCTTGGGCTATAGTGTTGGAGCCCTGAGCATGCCCAACGGTGCCATTGAAACAGCCAGCCGTCATAAGACTCGCCTTTGGGCACTCAGAAAACTTCACCTTACTCGCTGTACAGAATCAAAGACCTAATTTTGCTCATATTTGAATGATTAAGGAAAGTCAAATAATATCATTTTAGTTCTCTTTAATAGGAGAGAAATTCCTCATAAAACGTGTATCCTGTAATTATATAAACTTGGCTTATGTCTGTTTTATTATATATGTATGTATAAATAGGTATGTACTAGAGGCCCAGTGCACAAAATTCGTGCACTCGGGGGGTCCCTCAGCCTGGCCTGCGCCCTCTCGCAGCCCAGGAGCCCTCGGGGGATGTCCAACTGCCAGCTTAGGCCCACTACCCATGGTCCCCCAGCAGTCAGACATCCTTAGCACTGCCACAGAGGCGGGAGAGGCTCCCACCACTGCCACTGCGCTCGCCAGCCATGAGCTCGGCTTCTGGCTGAGCGGCGCTCTCCCTGTGGGAGCACACTGACCACCGGAGGGCAGGTCCTACGTTGAGCGTCTGCCCCCTGGTGGTCAGTGCGTGTCATAGCAACCGGTCGTTTTTGCTGTTTGGTCAATTTGCATATTAGCCTGTTATTATATAGGATATATATAAATATGTACCTATTGGCATTTTCAAAGGTCCTTTCACTGATCCTGCAGTTGTTTTATAAGTGTTAAAAATTAAATGATATAAATAAGTTAAAACTGTAGATTCATGTTATACATGATTAAGTGGTCCATTAATGTGTTTTGATGTTTATTGAGTGCCTACTATGGCCCAGGTGCTGGGAATACCAAAACATAGAAGATGCTCTAAACATTCCTAAAGAGCCCAGAGAGTAGTAAAATGTCATTGAAGAGTTCTTAGTTAGTTACATATGTTTTGCGTTGCACACCTGCTTAGTTCCAGCACTCATGCGAGGTCCTTCGCAAAATCCACACCTCCGACAGTAAGAATAACACCGTCAGCATCCATGATTAAGACACTGAAGGGTGCAAAAAGTTATTTTAAATGTGTCTGCGTAGAGAAAAACAATGAAAAATGCTTCACGGGGCAGATATAAATGTTTCTACAAACAACTGTGGAGAATAGCGTTTAGAATGTTTGCTAACGATGAGACCCCATTATTAGGAGTGTTGAAGAATTCTCTAGGATGCATTAACCTGGATGACCCAGAGTTCATTGTGATGACTATTTTCATCCAGGCACACATATTAATTAGATTTCCCTATATTTCTTAGTCATAACATGCATTTCATCAATATCCTTTTGAGATCCCATGAACAAAACATGCATGTTGATGGCGGAAGGTTGCGTTACGTGTTTTAAATGTTAATCGTTATGCATTTCTTATGTCTCTCACTTGTAAATCTTACGACTGCTTTGCTCAATGTAGCCAGTGGTCAAAGTGAAAGAACCATGAAATTATTCATGCAGATTATGTGCATCACGGAGGATTTTCATAGAATTAGACTTAGGGCCTGAACGATAATGAGTTGGCTTTTATTCCTTCCCCTGGTGCCAATTTTCATGAAGCGAACAAAAGATTTTTGGAAAAGTGTGCTCGCGTTCATAAATGGTTGGGCGTTTCATTCTTCAGAGGAAAAGTCCACGTCCCTAAAAGCAGCAGCCATTGCTGCGGCCCATACACAGTCCACAACTTGGGCTGGATGGGAGTTCTGAGCAGAAAGAATCAGTGTAGGAACCTTCTCTGTCCTCAAAGTCACTAAGATTTTTCTCCTGTATTTTCTTCTAGAATTTCTGTCATTTTTAGCACTTACGTTTAGGTCTTTGATTCATCTTGAGTTTCCTTTTGTGTATGCCATGAAGTATGGGCCTACATTCATTCCCTTGCATAGAAGTACCCAATTGTTTCAAAATTATTTCTTGAGCCCGACCAGCATGGCTCAGTGGTTGAACGTCGACCTGTGAACCAGGAGGTCATGGTTCCATTTCTGGTCAGGGCACATGCCCGGGTTGCGGGCTCGATCCCCAGTGTGAGGCATGCAGAAGGCAGCCAATCAATGATTCTCTCTCATCATTGATGTGTCTATCTCTCTCTCCATCTCCCTTCCTCTCTGAAATCAGTACAATATATATATATTTAAATATTATTTGTTGAAACACTATGTTTCCCCATTGAACTTCCTGGACATTTTTGTCAAAAATCATAAGAATAAATGTCCATATTTTCAATTCCCTTGCATTGAACTCTATTTATATACTTATTTCAGAAACAGATTGCATTGATTATTGTGTCTTTACAATATGCTGTAAATTAGAAATTATAAGTCCTCTAATTCTGTTCTTTTCCAAAGCTCGTTTTGTCTTCTGGGTCCCTCACATTTGCATATATATTTTAGGAAAGATTTTTCAATTTTTATAAATATATGCTGTCATTTTGATAGGGAATGCACTGAGTCCATAGATCAACTTGGAGAATTGATTTATGTAATGATTTTATAACTCCGGAATCTTAATGGCTCAACGCAACCATGTTTATTTCTCTTTTGCCTACTAGGTCATCTGGTGATAAGAACAGGGTGGTAACACTGTGTCTGCTCTAGGGGGCTAATCGTGTACTGAGGGACATCAGAAATGCAAACTAAAAATTGAACCTCAGTGTGAGATCTTAACTCTGAATAAAGGTATGTGCACACTCTATGTGGGCACAAGGGTTGGGGGTGACCAACTCTACCTTGTAGTAGAGAAAGGAGAGGTGACAGTCAGAGAAACGTTGCAGGAAAGATGACCAAAGGCAGATGTTGAAGGACAGCAGGAATTTAGCAACAAGTGACGCATGACAGAGGTGGTTGTGGGGATTGGGAGTGGCTTGGAGTTATGGTAAGTGGCCAAATCATGGAGAATGTGTATTCTATGCAAAGGAGTGCGAACATTTATTCATATAACACAGCGGACCTATGTGATCAGAGTTAGAAGACAAATTCAACATAGCGAGCAAAGATAGAATCCTATATAGTAAAAGGCTAATATGCAAATCGACCGAATGGCAGCATGACCGGTCGTTATGCCATGCACTGACCACCAGGGGGAAGATGCTCAAGACAGGTGCTGCCACCTGGTGGTCATTGCGCTCCCACAGGGGGAGTGCTGCTCAGCCAGAAGCTGGGCTCACGGTTGGCGAGTGCAGCAGCGGTGTCAGGAGCCTCTCCCGCCTCTGCAGCAGCACTAAGGACCCCTTGGGGGATGTCCACCTGCTGGCTTAGGCCCGCTCCCTGCAAGAGAGCACAGGCTGGGCTGAGGGAACTCCCTTGAGTGTATGAATGTCGTGCACTGGGTTTCTAGTGGGGTATAAAGGAAGAAAACTAGACAAGAGGGAACCAAAAAAATAATCTGTCAAGTAAATGAAATTTACCCTACATGACTCATTTTTTTGACATTTATAATTATTGCTTCCCTTCTAATAACTGCTTCCAGAATGTTTCTGAGCAGTGACACCAACTCCTCCAGGTTGGGCAGATCCTTTCTCTTCCTACATTTATTTTTGTGCATTGGTGTGATTGCTTCATATCCTCCTGGAGGCCAGCACCTACCCAGCTTTCTCTAAGTTGATCAACCAGTTCTCACACAACCTTGACTCTTATTTATCTGGACCGGAGATTTGAAATTTAAATTTCAGAAAATATTTTGTTTGAAAATGTTTTAATGAGCATTATCGGAAAATTATCTTACAGTAATCGGATTTAAATTCTCTTGTACCAGTGTGTACCTACCTGTTAGATCAAAAGTTTTGTCTCTCCTCTTTAAAAAAGAAAATTAAAAGAGAAAAATATTAAGACCATAAAACAGCTTAATAAGGTTGGCCTTACATCAAGAGACTATATCCCAACCCTGACCCTAAATTAAGTTGGAATAATTGTGTAAGTTACTTCCTAGGAAAGGAATCTATTGGAAGAAAAAAAATCTCATGACAACTTCTTTGCCATTATTGGTCTTGGTGTATACCAGTGATGGCGAACCTTTTGAGCTCGGCGTGTCAGCATTTTGAAAAATCCTAACTTAACTCTGGTGCCGTGTCATATATAGAAATTTTTTGATATTTGCAACCATAGTAAAACAAAGCTTTATATTTTTTTTTATATTTATTTTATATATTTAAATGCCATTTAACAAAGAAAAATCAACCAAAAAAATGAGTTCGTGTGTCACCTCTGACTCGCGTGTCATAGGTTCGCCATCACTGGTATATACTATCATGGAGAGTTCCAATGACATTCCCCAAATTGTCATTGATTAGATAATGATAGATATTTGAGCAAGTGGGTATATGAACTATTGTCCAAATAGATTTACCCAGATTGAAATGATTTCACTCTCTTAATATTCTCAAAATGTCTGTCCTCAGAACTCAGGTTTGGGTGTCAAGGAGTACTGGATGGTATGTCTACAGAACTTAAGAGGAATTTAAAACTGGCTCGTGTACTAGACAGACACAAAGATCCAATTTCTACTCTCTCAAAAAAGTCTAAATATAACCCTTCTCCAACACTCTGGTGTGCCTGTGTCTTTGTTCTCCTTCGTTAGAGAGTTCAAGTAGCTTTCTCACCACCACCCAGAAATAACCCCCATTGGGATGTTAACGTATTGATAAGTGCACTTGAGTCCAGCTGAAGGAATCTGTGACAGATGTCATCCCAGAAGGATAGAAGGGACCTGGAGACAGGTTCAAGCACACCAACGTGCCAGTCACCGCAAATGGAGGGGAAGGGTGGGGAAGGGGTCGCTCACACTGCCATGGGCTGTCTCTAGCTCCCCGAGAGCCACCGCTGGAGACAGTAATCGCACCCTTGTCTTCAGGTGTCACCGTCTTAACAGGAGGAACCACTGTCCAGTTCCCACGGCGACAGTCTGCCACACCTGATCAGATTATAGCTGTCATTATTTCGAGCAAATTAACAGGTTACGCGATTGCTCACCTTGTCTGACACCCGTGGGAAGTTTGACGGCCTGGGCTTCCAATGAGGGAACGCAGGAGGCTGGTTTGCCAAGAGCTCAGCTGACAGGACTCATTCAATCCAGAGGGTCTTCGCTTAGGTGTATTGTCAGCAAGGAGACACTTCCCTGGGGGACAGTTTAGTGTTAAACACAGTTGTCCCTTCTCCCAGGGCTCCCTGGACTCGTTAACCTCTAGGGTACGTCTTTGGAAATGGGAAGGCTGACCCCTTCCAGTAGGTTTAAAAATATTTTTTTATTGATTTCAGAGAGGAAGGGAGAGAGAGAGAGAAACATCAGTGATGAGAGAGAATCATGGATCGGCTGCCTCCTGCACACCCCACACTGGGGATCGAGCCCGCAACCCGGGCATGTGCCCTTGACGGGAATTGAACCCAGGACCCTTCCGTTCACAGACCAGCGCTCTATCCACTGAGCTAAACCGGCCAGGGATAGGGTTACACTTGTTGTACCAGGGCTTCCTTCCTTCCATCACCTGGGAACTATAAATACATCTCCAGGAAAAAAGGTTGAGTGTCACTCATTACGTTAATGTCACCACAGCTTCAGGAAAGGGGAAGCTGGGTCAGTGTGGGCGCCAGAAGCCTCCTGGACACACAGCTGTCCCCTCCATGTCACAGCGCAGCTGAGGTAGCTGGTGCTGCCCTGGCTCCCTCGTGGCCTTTGAACTCTGCCTCAGCTACGTGTCCCCAGGGTCTGTGGTGGCTGTCTGTGTGGGTGGCTGTGTGCCTGCATGTGTGTAGCTGAGTGTCTGTGTGTGTGTAGCTGTGTGCCTACATGTGAATAGCTATGTGCCTGCATGTGTGTAGCTGTGTGCCTGTGTGTGTGTAGCTTTGTGGGAGTATCAGTGTATGTGTAGCTATGTGCCTGTGCATATGTAGCTGTGTGTTTGCATGTGTGTAGCTATGTGTGTGTGGTTGTATGCCTGTGTGTGTATAACTGTGTGCATGCATAGCTATGTGCCTGTGTATCTGTAGCTGTGCATGTGTAGCTGTGTGCATGTGTAGCTGTGTGCATGTGTAGCTGTGTGCCTGTGCATGTGTGCCTGTGCGTGTGTAGCTGTGTGCCTGTATGTGCATGCCTGTGCATGTGTAGCTGTGTGCCTGTGTGTGTGTGCCTGTGCGTGTGTAGCTGTGTGCATGTATAGCTGTGTGCCTGTGCGTGTGTGTAGCTGTGTGCCTGTAGCTGTGTGTGTAGCTGTGTTCATGTATAGCTGTGTGACTGTTCATGTGTGCCTGTGAATGTGTAGCTGTGTGTCTGTGTGTGTGTGTAGCTGTGTGCCTGTAGCTGTGTGTATAGCTGTGTTCATGTAGAGCTGTGTGTGTGCCTGTGAATGTGTAGCTGTGTGTGTAGCTGTGTGTATGTAGCTGTGTGTGTAGCTGTGTATGTAGCTGTGTGCCTGTGTGTGTAGCTGTGTGTATAGCTGTGTGCCTGTGTGTGTAGCTGTGTGTGTGTAGCTGTGTGTGTAGCTTTGTGCCTGTGCGTGTGTGGCGTGTGTCTGTTTGTGTAGTTGTTTGTGTGTAGCTGTGTGCCTGTGTGTGTAGCTTTGTGCCTGTGCGTGTGTGGCATGTGCCTGTGTGTGTAGTTGTGTGTGTGTAGCTGTGTGCCTGTATGTGTAGCTTTGTGTCTGTGCGTGTGTGGCGTGTGTCTGTGTGTGTAGAGAGCACGGGGACATGTCTTCTGTGGTCTCCAGTTATTCCCAGCGGCTGTTTGCTGTCCGTTCCTACCTCGTGACCCTTTATGCCTCAGCTTACATGTCATGGCATTTGGGATGCTCACAGGAGTGGGTGGCCCTGCCCTCCCCCTCCCCCTCCTGTCTGCTAAGTCTGGGATCATTCACTTTTTTCTATTACCTATAAGTCCTGCCTCCTCCTTAATTCCTTCTCCCTTATAACTCCCCACTTACTTTTTCTTTTTAAAATCCCCAACACAAGTAAATTGTCTTCACTCCGTAGTCAAAGCTGCTGAGTCCTACATGTCCCCGTTTCTGGAGTGAAAGAGAAAGTCATGATGCAGAGGTCCTAGGGAATCACTCAGAATCCTCGTCACCTGGGCCTAGGAAAGCCTGGCCTGACAGACTTGCTCACTGAACCGTGTTGGAGTCGCTCCCGGGCCTGCGCGTTTGTCCGGCTGCCTACGTTCCACGTCCCCATTCGCTGGGCATTTGGAAATAGGACAGCGTGTTTAAAGGATCACGGGTTTTGAAGGCATGTTCTCATGTGTTTGAAAACTGCTTGGGCTACTTAATTACTTGGTGACATCATGTCATCACGTTAGCTGAGCTGACACCTGCATTGGTACCTGTGTCAATCAAGCTTCCAGAGGACACAGAGGGCACCTTTGGGCTGGGCCACTGGAAGACAGGAAGGAAAGGAAAGCTTTATTATGGTAGGATAATAAATAACAGATATAGGAGGAATAATACAGTTGGAAATCACCCCTTTGCAACTACCATAATCATAAGTGATATAGGCAAGAATCACCCTTAGACACTGAAACGAGTGTAGGAAATGTTGTTAAAGAATGGTGTATCCAGCCCTGGCTGGTTTGGCTTAGCCGATAGAGCATCGGCCTGTGGACCAAAGGATCCAGGGTTCGATTCTGGTCAAGGGCACATACCTTGGTTACAGGTTCCTCCCTGGCCCTGGCCCTCGTCAGGGCACGTGCAGGAGGCAACCAATCGATGTGTCTCTCTCCCATCAATGTTCCTCTCCATCTCTCCCTCCCTCTTCCACTCTCCCTAAAAATCAGTGGGAAAATATCCTTGGGTGAGGATTAATAACAACAACAAAAAAAAAAGAATGGTGTATCCACATAATCCAGGGGTCCTCAAACTTTTTAAACAGGGGGCCAGTTCACTGTGCCTCAGACCGTTGGAGGGCCGGACTATAGTTTAAAAAAAAAACTATGAACAAATTCCTATGCACACTGCACATATCTTATTTTGAAGGAAAAAAACAAAACGGGAACAAATACAATATTTGTATTTGCATGTGGCCCGCAGGCCATAGCTTGAGGACCCCTGACATAGTCTCAAAGTAGTGCCACATAGATTTCTTATGAATTCCAAGGGTCACAAAGAGATCTTTACAATAGAAAAGTGGTGCGTCTAAAACAGAAATCACATGACCATGTGCTTCCTGCTACAGTTCAGTTGAGGACACCACAAAACTTAACGTCGAATTCCTGCCAGAAAACGCGCAGCCAGAATGAGATCATGGGGAAACAGACCACCCTAAGCCGGGGGGATGTTTTAAATAAAACACCTGTCCTACCCTCTTCCCGACCATCAATGTCACAGGAGAAAGGATGGAACGAAGGCACAATTTCCGTTTAAAGAGAGTAGTGAGACATAACATCTCAGTGAAATGTGTGATTCGAGATTGGAACTTAAATCGAAAGGGAAGACAAAAAAGTGAGACAACGACAGAAAATTGCATTTGGACTCCAGATTAGATAATGCGGTTATATTTGTGTTCCGTTTCCTTCCCTGAGTCATTGCCTCATGGATGGCGTATTTTTCTAAGGAGCCTAACCTTGTTTTTTTTTTTTTTTTGTTTTTTTTTTTTTTTTTTTTTTTTTTTTTTTTATTACAAAGGGTATTACATATGTGTCCATTTTTCCCCCCCCGCCCAAGACAGTCCCCTAGCCTCCCCTATCCCCCAGTGTCTTATGTCCATTGGTTATGCTTATATGCATGCATACAAGTCCTTTGGTTGATCTCTTACCCCCCTACCTCCCGCCCCCGAACCCTCCCCGGCCTTCCCGTTGCAGTTTGACACTCTGTTTGAGGCAGCTCTGCCTCTGTATCTATTATTGTTCAAAAGATTATAATGGTCTCAATTATCCATGAATAAGTGAGATCATGTGGTATTTTTCCTTCATTGACTGGCTTGGAAACGCTTAAAAGCTTGTGTCTCGTGTGAGATGGTTTCGCACAAGAACAGCCATTGTGTATAATGAAGAAATGTGGCTGGCCTTTGTCCCTGGGTAGGAAATAGGCTTTAAGCACGTGGAATTTCCTGTCTTTGGGAGGATCTGTCTTTGTTATGCACGGTGGGCCTCTTGAACCTCATCGGATACTTTATGCTAACAAGGTGACTCATGGTGGACCCCTAGATAGTTTATGCTAATGAAATTACTCGAGATGGAAAATGGTCATGCCAGGAAAATCAACCATGTGATTACAGAGTTGAGGCTTTGAGCCACTTGGTATCTGCCCAAATTCTGGGGATGGGGGTGGGGGAGTGAATATTGAGTCATAGAGCCAATGATTCAATGGACCGTGCCAACCTAATGAAGGCCCAATATAAATGATTGGCATCGCCCTGGCTGGTTTGGCTCAGTGGATAGAGTGTTGGCCTGCGGACTGAAGGGTCCCAGGTTCGATTCCAGGTCAAGGGCACATATCCAGGTTGCAGGCTCGATCCCCAGTCCTGGTTGGGGCATGTGCAGGAGGCAACCAATCGATGTGTCTCTCTCACATCAATGTTCCTTTCTGTCTCTGTTTCTCCCTTCCAGTTGCTCTAAAAATTAATGGAAAAATGTCCTCAGGTGAGGACTAACTCCCACCCACCCCCAACACACACACACACACACACACACACCCCAAAAAAACTATGGGCATTAACCTTGGGTGAGCTTCCCTGGTTGGCGGTTCTCTGTGTATTTATCACGCATTGATGTGCCAGAGGGTGACACGTCCCTCAAAGACAATGGCAGTTCCATTTTTGGGACTCTCCCATACATTACCCTATGGGGTTTCCCATTGGCTGTTTCTGATTTGTATCTTTTTGCTATAATAAAACTCTAATCATAAGAACAGAACTCACTTGACTTCTGTTAGTCTAGTACAGTGGTCGGCAAACTACGGCTCACGAGCCACATGCGGCTCTTTGGCCCCTTGAGTGTGGCTCTTCCACAAAGTTTCTGCACATGGGCCACAAAGTTTCAATCGCACTGTACATACGTGCCCGCACGTGGTATTTTGTGGAAGAGCCACACTCAAGGGGCCAGAGAGCCGCATGTGGCTCACGAGCCATGGTTTGCCAACCACGGGTCTAGTAGATTAGCAAACTGGGCAGCTTATGGGAACCCCCAAATTGGAGGACAGTTGCGAAGTGGGGATGGCCTGGGGACTCCTCACCTTATGACCGGTGTCACAAATGAGAACACAGTTGGGAGGAGCTGTGCCCTTACCCTGCGAGGTGTGACCTCACTCTGGGTAGCAGTCATTGTAGATTCATTGCACTATTTTTTACAAATTTCTGTAACTTTATTTTTTTTCTCAAAACAGAAATTTGTTAAGAATGTGTATAGCTCTTATATACCTCCAGGAAGTAGGAAAAATAAGCAGAAAACAGTATTCAAGAGACTGCTTGTATTACCTGCATGGTCATTTCATATCAAACACTGAGTTGTGTCCGGTTAAGTGAACAATTCTATTGTTATATTAATTTTTCTCCAGAAGTTAGGTGGTTTGGATTGATCAAGTTTGTTTTAAGCCAGCTTGAGTTTAATGGGCTTTAAAAAAAAAAAAATGCCAACGACTAAATATTAGGTGCTAAACTTGTGCCATATTAGCATGAAAATGAATACATTTTACCTGGTAGACTTGGGAAAAAATGAAAACCTTAAGACCACGCTGAAAACAGTATTCTAAGCAATGAAGTATAGTCAACCAGTAGAGGTATTTAGCCGTCTAATGGCTTTTTCAAACTCTGTGCGTGGCAAATAGTGATATTCAATGAATAGTAAACAGCAGCCAAGAATGCTGAAGGCTTGAGGAAATGATCATTTCAATAATACTTTCCTTTGGCATAGCACTTTTTAAACTAAAAATGTGTATGCAGTGTATTCTCCTCAGGGTGGAGTGAGTTACTTGGGTGGGCAGTTCCACTGACCACTGTGATATTAAAGAAAAAATGATCATATCACACTGAATATATTCACAAGGTACCAGCAAAGGACTGGGCCGCACTGTCCATTGACACCCATGTCACAGAGGAGACCAAATTGAGGAGTTTGATAACTCTTATAGAAATTGAGACACCTTATGTATAGCTACCAGTATATTATTTTATTATATCCCATACTAACTTTTCCTTATAAGTAATTTAAAAACATCATCTGAATGGATTTGTAAAAATGCAATAGTGTAACTGGACATTTATTGTTTAAAAAAATCCAGATTATGAAGTAAATTTTTATTACGCTTAAAAAAAAAGAAATTGAGACACCTGAAATGAATACAAAATAATATTGAATGTATACCAATCAAAAAAAATTTCTTTTAATTTTGAAGATGCAGGAAAAAAATTGAGAGAGGAGACATTAGGAAATGGGAGGAAGGAAGGAAGGAAGGAAGGAAGGAAGGAAGGAAGGAAGGAAGGAAGGAAGGAAGGAAGGAAGGAAGGGAGGGGGAGGAGGGAAGGAGAGGAGGCAGGCAGGAAGGATGAGACTGGGCCCTTTCTTTGTTTAAAATATATTATATTAACAATTAAAAACAGAACTTCAATTTTCCTTTCTTTCAACGTTCCACACTGCCGCGACTTTGATCATCAGCAACCTGTTCTGTCCCTTATAATGAGTTCTTGTCCTCCCTTTCGTTTCTTCGTCGACGTCCATATCTCGGGCAAATGCTTCTAAAATAAATTTCATAAACTCGCGTACATGTTGGCTCGTAGCTCCTATAGTTGTAACGCCATGGACTTGAAAATGCATATTAATTCAGTCGCAACCAAATCACACGAATGCAGGAGAAATAATTCCCTCTGTCTCATGCTGGGCCTCTTCCTCTCTCATCATTACATTGTTACGTGGTTGTCATCCTGAAGGTTTTCAGCGAGTGAAACCAATTTCCTTCCCTTAAGATAGTCAAGTGTCTGACAAGCCGATTTCTCTGCTCCGCTATATGTAACAGCTTAAAGCATCGGAATATTTCCGCTGGACTTTTTAATTATATATCTTAGCAACCCAGTGTATTCAGGAGCTGTACTTAAACAGTCAACCTGAAGAGGACTGAGTATTAAATTAAAGTGAGCCACTAGCTAAAGCAACTTTGCCTGATGTGTCTGCCATAAGAAGTGACAATTTATCTAATTAGCTTGTAATACTGGAGGCGTTGTGAATTACTTCCCTCCGCTGTGTTTCTGGGTAGTTGTGTGTTTTTTTTTTTCTTTTTCATAGTCATGGTGTGTGTATGGGCCATAGGACATACTTGGTTTCTATTAAAGGGTGATTTTCACCAGCCAACACTTTAATAAGTATTTGCTCTGTGCCTAATCATATGTATAAGGTATAGTATTGAGGCTGTGGATGACCCCCCAAAAAATACCAATCATCTATTTGGGAATGTTATAACAAGTCTTAGATACTTACCACCATGCAGCAGTTGGCCAAAAGTGACCTATGCATTGTATAAGACAAGCTTCAAGAAAAGTATAGCCCTAACCAGTTTGGCTCAGTGGATAGAGCGTTGGCCTGCAGAGTCAAGGGTCCCAGGTTCGATTCCGGTCAAGGGCATGTACCTTGGTTGTGGGCACATCCCCAGTGGGAGGTGTGCAGGAGGCAGCTGATCAAGTTTCTCTCTCATCGATGTTTCTAACTCTCTATCCCTCTCCATTCCTCTCTGTAAAATATCAATAAAATATATTTTAAAGAAAAGAAAAGTACAAGCCAGGGGGTACAGGCTTATCCCTCTCTATTATTATTAGAAATATCGCAGTGTGCCAGAGAGAGAATAAGATAATTAAGGATGACCTTGAACAATCATGGTTCGATTGATCAGTCAATAAATATCTATATTTATCATTTTAGAAGGCAAATTGTTGGCCAACTTAGGAAGTTCATCTGCCTTTGGCTGCTCATGTCCTATAATCGGACTCTATTATGACCATGGGATCAGACTGTTTTCAGAGGCTCCTAGAGGGACTGAAATTGACACCAAACCTTGAAGGGTGGGGTGGATGTAGAGAGAGGTGTGTCTGAGGGGAAAAGCAAGGGGAACAGTACACAGAAGGCTGGAGCAACAAAAGAGAATAATGAGTTCAGGACCCTGGACAGAGACACGCACTTGAAGAGGTATAAGTGATGAGCTTGAAGCCAGTTAAATGCAACGAAAGGGCTAAACTTATTCTTTAGGCCAAGGAGTGGGTCTTCATTTATACTTTTCTATTTTTAAAAATATATTTTTTATTGATTTCAGAGAGGAAGGGAGAGGAAGAAAGAGATAGAAAAATCAGTGATGAGAGAGGATCATGGATGGGCTGCCTCCTGCACGCCCCGACTGGGGATCCAGCCTGAAACCCGGGCATGTGCCGTGACAGGGAATTGAACCGTGACCTCCTAGTTCATAGGTTGATTCTCAACCACTGAGCCACGCTGGGCGGACTGTACTTTTTTATTTTTAATGCTATTATGTAATACATATTTTAAGATATATTTTAACTGCTTTTGATGTTGTTATTTGTGGTGTGTTTTTTTTGGAGGGAGATGAGAAGTATGAGGCAAAATGTGCATGAGAAACCTTCAGATCATATCAATAACTTTGCTTGGCAGGCAGCAACAACCAAAAAAAAAAAAGGAAAAGAAATTGAGAAAATAGGATCTGCTGAGGTTTTGTGCTATTTATCACTTAATGGAACACTGGCTGAAAACAGTAAAATAAATATTTCATCTTACCTGGCATGGCTTTAAAAAGTAAATAAGACACAGAGCCCTCCTAAGACAATTGCTGTGACAGTATGGGGTAGATAGAACGGCCCTCGAGCCGCATAAAGTTTAAGTTAATAATCTCGTGCCTGGGTGTTTATATCTCCCTCTCCCCTGAAACAGCCCCCCCACGTGATCCCCAGAAGTAAAATCATCGCCGTGGGGTTTGCAAACCCGTGGAAATAAGTGTAGGTTCCCATGAAAGCCCCGACTCCATATTAAAGCCCCATCGACGCCTTTTACTAATAGACGCATTCGAAATAGAAGAAGCGCCTCGAAGCCCAGACCCCGGGTCTGAGCTATTTCTTGTCGATGCCATTACAGTGATGCTGTCAGGGAGGGTGCGGGCGGGCGCCGTGTTGTCATCGGGGCCAGGGGGTGCGGGCCTTTAAGCAATCATGTAGAGCAAGCAGAACATCTTAGGGCTGGGGCAGGAACAAAGCTTCTCGCTGTCGGGGTATTGATCTGCTCCAGAAGGTGCAGGGAGTCGCACTCTGGTGATTGCCTCCCCCGCTGGGCTCAGAGAGGCCTGAAAGGAGACGGTATCGATCCGGCCTCTGTTCCCGAGAAGTAACTTACAGATAAGCCCCCACTGGAGGACGAGCTGTTGCAGACACCCCTTGGCCCGGCGGCCAACATCCGAGCTGATGTTGGGAGGGTGGCGATTAGGCACTGGCCACATGCATTCTCCCTCCTGGGCAACAGTTACAACAGCATCCTGAGCGGGGAGGTGGGGAGGGCACAGCTTTAGTCCCTTGTGTGGAGCTGTGTTGTCGAGGAAGAAAGATAAAAGTTTCTGAAGTTTTGCATGTTGTTTGAATCTCATCCTTTTTTTTTCTTTTTTAAAATATAATTTTTTATGGATTTCAGAGAGGAAGGGAGAGGGAGAGATAGAAACATCAATAATGAGAGAGAATCATTGATCAGCTGCCTCCTGCATGCTCCCCACTGGGGATCGAGCCCACAACCTGGACATGTGCCCTTGAGTGGAATTGAACCCAGGGCCCTTCAGTCCACAGGCCGATGCTCTAGCCACTGAGCCAAACCAGCCAGGGCTCATCCTTCTTTTAAAAAAAAAATTTTTTTCAGAGAGGAAGGGAGAGGGAGAGAGAGATCAATGATGAGAGAGAATCATTGATCGGCTGCCTCCTGCACACCCCCTACTGGAGGTCGAGCCTGCAACCTGGGCATGTGCCCTTGACCAGAATCGAACTTGGGCCCCTTCAGTCCACAGGCCGATGCCCTATGGAATCTCACCCTTGAAATGGAAATAATCATTTTGGGAGGAAGTAAGAAATTGTCTTCTCACTGCTCTCTCTTGAAAAGACAAGTCTCCCAGGCACTAAATTCCATAAATTTTAAAAAAATAAAGAACATTTTTCAGGGAAAGAATAACGTTCCAAATGCTCACGTCCAGAGCTGTGCGCAGGACTCGTTTGCCACTTGAGTCCCTGTGTGTTCCTGAACCTCCAGGGCCACCTCGGAAATGAAAATAAACCCGCCGGGAAAGTCTTTATTTGCATACCACTCGGTGGCTCCGCTTCCTGGTGGCAATGACTGTAACCACAGGATTTCGCACGGTTTCCCGCTCCAGCCACAAGTTAGAATCGGCCAGATGTGACTGCGAAGTGGGGGGTTGAGGGGAGGGACCGGGCGGTTCGCTGGGGATTTATTCTGGGGCGGAACCAGCTCCAAACACAGATTTCCTTGGGCTGCGATGTACGGCCACAACTTCATTTTTGCCCGTGTTAAGGATCTCCCTTGTGCCAGGGAAGGTGACTGTAATATTGTCACTCGTTTGGGCAAGGTGGCCCCATAATTCGGCCGCAGACCTGTAAAGTCTGGCTCCCCCCACCCACCTCAGCCTAGAGGGGCAGCAGCGTCTCTCTAGAGCAGTGGTTCTCAACCTTCTGGCCCTTTAAATACAGTTCCTCATGTTGTGACCCAACCATAAAATTATTTTCTTTTTTTTTAAAATATATTTTATTGATTTTTTACAGAGAGAAAGGGAGAGAGATAGAGAGATAGGAACATCGATGAGAGAGAAACATCGATCAGCTGCCTCCTGCACACCCCCCACTGGGTATGTGCCTGCAACCAAGGTACATGCCCTTGACCAGAATCGAACCTGGGACCTTTCAGTCCTCAGGCCGACGCTCTATCCACTGAGCCAAACCGGTTTCGGGCATAAAATTATTTTCGTCGCAACTTCATAACTGTAATGTTGCTACTGTGATGAATCATCCTGTAAATATCTGATATGCAGGATGGTCTTTGGCGACCCCTGTGAAAGGGTCGTTCGACCGCTAAAGGGGTCGTGACCCACGGGTTGAGAACCGCTGCTCTGGAGTATGTTGTGTGTAAAATGGGCTGCGTCCTACGTCCCTGGCAGCCAAGATTTCACGGGTCGTATATAAATAAGGCTCTTGATGGCCTGTGGGTTTTTTCCTCCTAAATCAGTATCCGTTCATCGCAGCTGTAACGTAATAGTTTCATCAATTTCTGAATCAAGTGTGTTGTATAAAAGCCACTTCTCTCGGGCTATGTAAACAGAATTGAAATTGTGCCCTCGCAGGTTTGGCTCAGTGGATAGAGCATCAGCCTGGATGGAAGGGTCCCAGGTTCGATTCCGGTCAAGGGCACGTACCTCGGTTGCAGGCTCCTCCCCGGCCGGGGCCCTGGACCGGTTCTTGTGCAGGAGGCAACCAACAGATGTGTTTCTCTCACATCGATGTTTCTCTCTGTCTTTCCCTCTCTCTCCCTAAAAATCAATGGGAAAATATCCTTGTTTGATTAACAAAAACAACAAAAGAATCTGTGATTTTGACATTGAACCTCAAAAGCTGCAGGCGGGCGAGAGGCGAGGCCACCCCTGAGCTGACTTTCTCGGGCAGCGCGGGGAACTGAAGCAAACTCACCACGAACACGCCTGACGGAGGAATCGGTCATCCTGGTGACAACAGGGACATCTCGTGATGCTCAAAGTGCATGACCCATTTCTTTGTTGTCCTGGAGGCCCCCAGAGGTGGGCGTGCGCATTTGCCGGCTTCATTCGAGCCACCTCTCCTTGACCACGGCCCCCGGCTTTTTCCCAGGCGAAAGGAGAACGCCTGGGGAGAGGCAACTTAGCGGTTTGATTTCACCGCAATCATTTCATCTCTGGGAGCAGAGATCCCCTGGGCCCGCCCTCCAGTCGACAGACTGGCCTTTGTGCGGGCCGGTTCCCAGGGAGCACTTCCCTTCCACACTCATCGCGTCTCTCCGAATCATTCAGGGCAGATGTGGCCCATCCCTGGGCAGTGTGAGATGCAAGATAATTTGCTCCATCGGCTCAAGGCTAATCTTTCAGCTTTTAAAGCGGTGGTTCTCAAGCTTCTGGCCCTTTAAATACAGTTCCTCATGTGGTGACCCAACCATCAAATTATTTTCGTGGCTACTTCATAACTGTCATGTTGCTACTGTGATGAATCGTCATGTAAATAAATATCTGATATGCAGGATGGTCTTAGGCGACCCCTGTGAAAGGGTCGTTCAACCGCCAAAGGGGTCGCGACCCACAGGTTGAGAACCGATGTTTTAAAGCGTCTGAGAGGTCTCTTTGAAGCTCTGATAGTATTTGGAAAGCCCAATAAATTAACACCAAGTGTGTAGTTGCTTTATGAAAAGCATTACATATGGAGCTTCAAGTTAGGGACACCCTTGCTCAGTCCTACCCTGATGTATCATCACCACACAAAGGGCCATAATGAAGATCATTGACTTTCTGAAATCCTATCTAATAAAAGCGTAGTATGCAAATTGTCCCCTCAACCCGGGAGTTCATCCAGGAGTTCGACCAGGGGCCGGGCTGGCCGGCAGCTGCTAAGGACCCCACCAGTGCACGAATTTCGTACACTGGGCCTCTAGTGTGTCCATAATAGAAAAGTCATGTTTACTGATCAGTTAGTAAGTTATATAATGTCCGGTCACTGGTCTATACACCAGGAACTTATATGTCAGCATGTCAACTGTAATTGAAAAAAAATATGTAGCATCAAAAATGAAAAGAAAAATCATTCTAGTCATCTTCCTTTGGGAGGGAGGGGGGCATGGCATTCAAAAATGACATGTGTGGACAAGATTCCCCACCTACAAAGGTAGAAATGTGCAATAACTTAAAAAATTTCCTGCCCGCCCTAGCCAGTTTGGCTCATTGGATAGAGCACTGGCCTGTGGACTGAAGGACCCTGGGTTCGATTCCATTCAAGGACACATGCCGGGGTTGAGGGCTCGATCCCCAGTGTGGGGTGTGCAGGAGGCAGCCAATCAGTGATTCTCTCTTATCATTGATGTTTCTGTCTTTTTCCCTCTCCCTTCTTCTCTGAAGTCAATAAAAATATTTTTTAATTATTTTTGTTTTAAAAAAAGGAGACTCAAGGCTAATTCTACCTTCAGCAGATGTTACTGAGATCCTGCTTTATTCCAGGCTGTGGAGATCATTAAATGTCACGCACACAGCCTAGCGCCCCTGGAACCCACGCCTGTAGGAAGGATGGTGACGTAGGTCAGGTCATTGTTCTTGCGTTGTGTCACATGAGGAAGTGATGAGACGAATGAAACTCATAAGCAAAGCAAACTTCACTTACGCTGAGGAATGGAGAAGGTTTGCTGGGAAACAGAATGTTGACATGATAATCAGAGAGAATCAATGGAAAGGGACTTATAGATCTGATTTCACTGATTCTGTTGTGATCACCACATCTACCTATAATAACTTCCAGACCCATCCTCTCCCTTCCAACCCCACCCTGACTTCTCTCTCTTGAGCTATCACAAGACAGTAGTGAGAAGTGGACATCCTCTTTGAATTAAATTTGGAAATCCCGGTAGGGAGTCCGTCTCAGCAACCTGACTGGTGAAGAATCAAAACAGAATTGTACTTTGATATGATGGCCAAACCACATAAAAGAGCCCCCACTGATTTTAAAACTCACACTTCAAGCATGTCCTAACTTTATTTTCGAAAGCACTAGCTCTGTAATACCTCACACCTCGCTATCATTCCACCGATTATTGTTTTTCTGGTACTTGGGGCCTTCTGAAATTCCAGGCATTGGTTTTACGCAGAAAGGAGCTTCCTTTTCCCACAGAATTGGGTTTCTGAAAGCCTGCCTTTATGGAGTAGATACGGCCGGAGGTGTTCGCAGGCGCGGTCTTTTCGGAAGTGGGAAGCTCGACTTTGCAAATGTGGAATCTGCAGATAAAGTCGGAAACGCCGACTTGCCAACGTGCCGCGGATCCAAATGTCAGCTCAGCACCTCCGAGAGTCTGTGGAGATTACTTGGGCCCAATTTTCTCTCCGCTTTAATGCCATATCCTGGCTTAGCGACAGGCTCTTCTGAGAGCGGTTAACTCCTTGCGCGCACTGTAGCCTCACTTCCTCCTGCAGTTACCACCTCCTGAATGAGATTCGTTTTTTAAAATATATTTTTACTAGAGACTCGGTGCACAAAAATTTGTGCACTCGGGGGGGTCCCTCAGCCCAGCCTGTGCCCTCTCGCAGTCTGGGACCCTTCGGGGGATGACCACCTGGTGGTCAGTGTGTGTCATAGTGACCAGACATTCCCAGTCATTCTGCTGTTAGGGTCAATTTGCATATTACCCTTTTATTATATAGGATTGATTTCAGAGAGGGAGAGAGAGAGGTAGAAACATTGGTTATAAGAGGGAATCATGGACCGGCTGCCTCCTGCATGCCCCCGACTGGGGATGGAGCTGGCAACCCGGGCCTGTGCCCTGGACCAGGCAAAGGAACCATGACCTCCTGGTTCAGAGGTCAATGCTCAACCACTGAGCCACCCAGCTAGGGCAATAAGAATATTCTTAGCATTATCCCCAAAGGCACAGTGGCTTGGACCTTCTGGCAGCCTCGTCCAAGCCCGTGGGCATTGCGTGGTGGCTTTAAAGAAGCAGCATGAATCTTTAACCGTGACTTTCAACTTCCGCAGGAATTTGTCTATCAACTCAGAGGTGGTCAAGTCTGTTCTCTGTAGGACTCATGAGCCCTCCTATCATTCTTCGGCCTGATGGATGTGAGGACTCTGAGGCTTTTGCTCTCAGAAGACTCCAGAAAGCAGCCTTTTACTTACTGTGTTTGACACGTCTAATTGGCACCTCTTTCTCATAATTTGCCATAATCAACCCTTCAGAACTTTTTTATTAATGAATATATTTTTTATTGATTTCAGAGAAGAAGGGAGAGGGAGAGAGAGAGATAGAAACATCAATGATGAGACAGCATCATTGATGGGCTGCCTCCTGCACGCCCCCCACTGGGGGATGGAGCCCACAACCCCAGGCATGTGCCCTACCAGGGAATCGAACCATGACCTCCTGGTTCATAGATTGACGCTCAACCACTGAGCCACGCCAGCCGGGCAACCCTCCAAATCTTTAACCACTTGAGGTATTGCGTGCCAAAGGGCCTCATAGAGGAAAGCTAATTATTTCCCTCAGGACATTCCTACTAATATTTTAATTAAATCGTTCTTTTATTGATTCAGCCATTTACTGGGCACCCACTGTGAGTCAGGCACCCATCTAGTTGCTGGGGATACAGCAATCAACAAAAGTGACAGTCATTCCCCTGTGGGACTCATTTCTGAAGGGGGAGAGGAGGGGAGGTAAACAAATACGTGGAAATGCAAACTGTCAGGATGTAAAGTATAGCAGAGTCCACAATATTGTGCTAACTACAGACGGGGCCAGGGGGGTGGGGGGCTTACCCAGGGGATCACCTTGTGAGTTCTACAAACATCTCATCACTATGTCGGACGTAAGATATTCCGTGTTGATTGTAAATGAAAAATGTAACAGTGTACAATGGCAGGGGGAGAAGAATTGGGCAGAGGAGAATGCTGGGCACACCAGGTGAGGAGGGAGCTGTGAGTTTGTCTAGGGGGGTCAGGTGCTCAGGGAAGGTCTGTACTCCCTTGCATAGCTCCATTCTTTTAAGTGAATTTTTTTTATTTTATGTGTTTGTCAATCTTTGCCCCATGGGCCCTTTCACCGGAGTAAAGAAGACCTAGAATCTCAAGACCCTGGTTGGACTCTATACTGAGCCATATTCAGTGTAGGGTCGTATCAGTTTGGTTTGGGGGACTTTTCATCGTATTCAGGGGTTCAGTACAAAGTGGCTGTCATGTGACAGGCACAGAAGGGGCCCTTTCTTTTTTCCTTCCTTCCTTGGGTAGACACCCAAAATGACATTTTAAAAAAGTGACGTAAGTGCATGGGAGGTGGACCATTTGTCAAAACACCCTCTCCCCACCCCAACCACCTCCCCACCCCCCATCACTTCAGCCTACAAGTTCTAAGGCACGCTATAAACCCATGGTTTGATGTTGCCTGCTCCTAGCAAAAGGTTAATGACTTAAGCTTTAAAAAAAAATTTGGATCTGCTGGTTGGTAATTGGAATAAACATTCAAATTTGAGCATCACATTCTCATTAGTTTCACATCAATACCTGTGCTGTGACCACGGATCAGCGAACCAGGCTCCTCGCTGCCCAAGTGAGTTCATTAATCACTCTCCCCCAAGATGGTCGTGGAATCAGACAGCTGTTCTAGGCAGCTGTCTTTGGTGCAACTCCCCTCAGCTCATGCAGATGGTGGGGAACTTTGTGCACGAGTTGGCTGATGGTTTGCTTTTTAATTTTTTTGATATATGTTTATTGATTTCAGAGAGGAAGGGAGAGGGAGAAACATCAATGATGAGAGAGAATCATTGATTGGCTACCCCCTGCATGCTCCCCACTGGGCATCGAGCCTGCAACCGGGGCATGTGACCGGAATCGAGCCCAGGACCCTTCAGTCCGCAGGCCGATGCTCTATTCACTGAGCCACACCAGCTAGGGCAAGTTAGAGCTGGAAGTCCCACTCGCTGGGTTAGGGCCAGAAGCCACGGGGTCTGAGGCCAGAGAAGCAATCCCATTTGTAAATGGTCACTTTATGGCCACGGATAGAAAGGGTGAGAGCCATTAGGGTCGGTTTCCGTATCTTATCTGACACATCACCGGGAAGAAGAAATCCGAAGCGATGCATTTCAGGTCCGTATTGGGTGAAAAGCTCCAAACCTGAATTGAACTCTGAACCCCCCCCCCCCTCTCTCTCTCTCTCTCTCTCTCTCTCTCTCTCTTTTTTCTTGCCCTAAATGATACAGCCTGGCTCCTTAGCTCCGCCGATCTTCCAGCTCTCGATCACGAACTGTATTTTCATATTTTCAGGTCCACTCGGCTTCTCAGAGAGATCAGAATCCCCACGCAGCTCCAATTCTCCATTATGTTGAAGCGAGGACTCCGGTAACAGGAGCTTATCCTGTTTGAATATATGCCATCAGGAAATTCGAGGCGGCCTTGATGGCCCCTCTAATATTTCCCTGAGATGCTCACTGATAGGCCCCCGCCTACAAGTTCACCCACCCAGCAATGACCTCATGTGGCAACATTTTTCCATCCGCTAGAACACTTAGCAGTAACGTGAGAACCTGATTATTTTCACTTAGAGAAAAAAAACGGAGGAGGAGGAAAGACTAAGAAAAACAACACACATAAACATAGACTTAAAAAGGTCTCTCCCATAAACAGGGCCACCGCGAGAAATAGAGACACACCGGAGAGAAGGAAAATCGCAGAGTCCCAACGTGCGTTTCGTGGAAAGGAAGTGGGTGGGAGGGTGGTTAAAAGCAGGGGCTTCTGGGCACATCTATTTCCTGGAGATGTGCTCCATCTCTTCATGTTAAGGAAAAGGGCAGAAGATGTCAAAAGTCGGAGTCATGAGAACTTTGGCTTGTCTCATTAATTACCATGGAAAATACATAAAGTCAAGGGGGAAGGGAAAAGATCAGTATTTCTTGGCTGCTTCTTGGGAAAGCCATTTAAAATTGGACTTCCTGCCCCAGCTGGTTTGGCTCAGTGGGTAGAGAGTCAGCCTGCGGACTGAAGGGTCCCGGGTTCAATTCCAGGTCAAGGGCACATCACCGGGTGGCGGGCTCGATCCCCAGTGTGGGGGCGTGCAGGAGGAAGCCAGTCCACGATTCTCACCCATCATTGATGTTTCTGTCTTTCTCCCTCTTCCCTCCTCTCTGACATCAATAAAAAATATCTACATTAAAAAAATAAAATTGGATTTCCCTACTGTGTGCACTAGACAGCTCTGAGGTAGGCAATGCTTCCCCAAATGAGATGAGGCAACTAAAACTCATTCATTCATTCATTCATTCATTCAGTCATTCCTGAGAAATTGTTCTGAGAAATTACTGGATGCCAGGGAGTAGCAGCAGGCCTTGGGAATAGAGGTAAACCAGGCAGAAAAGAACCTTGCTTTCACAAAATTCAATGGTATTAAATGGTCAAAACCAGGAAATATCAGCTAGTAATAAATACCAGGGATAAAAATAAAGTAGAACAATATAAAGAGAGATGGGAAGTCATTTAAGGTTGTGGTGTCAGGATCATTCCTCCCAATCTCCACATTATACGGTTATCATGAAATATATGACTAGTTTTATAGACTCAAATAAAAAAGAGAGTTGGTAGTTATATGTCAAATGGAAGCTATGGAGATAGCATCTCTCTATATATAAGGCTAATATGCGAAGTGTCTCCTTGGGAGTTTGACCTGGAGACCAGGAGTTCGATCACTCACTATGATGTGCACTGACCACCAGGGGGCAGTGCTGAATGAAGGAAGGCCCCAGCTGGCAGCCGGAAGGCCCCAATCGGCCCTCATCACCAGCCAGGCCTAGGGACCGTACCCATGCATGAATTTTGTGCACTGGGCCTCTAGCAATCATATAATTAAGTTACAGATTTTCTGTTTTATCTCGGGCCTCTCCAAATCAATTACCTATCCAGGCTCATTTCTCCAGATAATTTCTTCTTCAGATAATTGTCCAGGTTAAACTTCCTTTAGAAACAATGAAAGCATAGTTTCGTGATGTTTTTCCATCCATAAAATTAATGTATTTCCCCATTAATGAGGGTGCGGGTTTTTTGTTTGCTTTGTCATCGGTTCCGACTCTCACTCCCTTAAAATCCAACTTAGTCTCATGTGGCTTGAACTTACACTGGCTCCAGCATGAAGTAGGTTGAGACCAGAAATTTGATTATATTCATGCCAATGAGGGGATGCAGTAAGGAGGAGGATGGAAAAGAGTTTTATAAAACATCATAAAATACTACATGGAAGCCCTGGCCAGTGCTTCTCAGTGGTTAGAGCATTAGCTTGTGCCCTGGAGGGTCTCAGGTTTGATTCCAGGTCAAGAGCATGGACCTGGGTTGCAGGTTCGATCCTGGCCTCCTGCTGGGCTTGTGTGTGAAGCAACCAATCCATGTGTCTCTCCTATGTCAATGTTTCTCTTGCTCTCTCTCTCTCTCTCCTCCCCTCCCATCTCCCTTCTACTGTCTAAAAATCAATGGGAAAAAAATACATGGAAAGACACACCCAGAAAGCCTTGGAGAGTTGAGCCATCTATGCCCAGGGGGTCCTATTAGTGGAAATTGTCTTTTAAAGTAATTACCTATTGAAACACTAAACACTTGAATTGAAACTTTGGTCTCTAAGAATATTGGAGCGTTCTCTAAACTCGACTCAAGGGATGATTTTGCTCACGACTGAATTATGGCCCCTTCGGAGGCTGTGTTTCAACTCTTCCAACAAACCCATCAGCAGTTTGCTCTTTTTAAACTCTCGCTGACTGAAGAATAACCGGAGAGTCCAACTGAAATCGATAACCTCTAACCTTTGAGATTTTTACAGACCTGTTGACACAAAGTCCGATATTTATATTTTTCCCTTTGTCCTTTCATGTCCTTACCAACTTGTTTGTATAATTGGTCCTCGGAGCTCATCGGACAAAACTGTCTTTGTTTTATGGCATAGAAGGAGGAAATTGCTAGGCAATAAATATGAACACGGAGAGTATTAAGAAGGCTCGGATTTTGAAATATGTTTGCTAATATTCTACTCATAAAAATGAATTACATTATTTTCCTGGAATCCTCCTCCTGGTTCCTGTTTTTGCTGAAATTCCAAATATGGATCCAATTTCTCCTTTAAATTCGAGTTATATTTCATTCCATTGGCTTCCAACTTCAAGGACAGAACTAAAAAGAATTATACGTACTAGTTGATTCTGTGGAATATAACAATAACCCGGAAGAATCTGTATAAATGAGCCTGTGAGGAAATAAGTACCCATGCGTAAATTATCTGCCCATGCAAGTTTTATACCTATAAATTTTGTGAAATATTTTATTATGAAATTTCTGACAGTTGTATCACAGGTGTGAGAACACTGAGCTACGAGAAACGATCCCAGATGTGTGAAATTTAGAGCTCAGAGAAACTTGAGAAGACATCTCGTTTAATCTCCTCTTTTTTAAAAAAAAAAGATGTAGGAATCAAGATTCAGAAAGTTTATGGGCCTTGCTTCCGGTCACAAGAAAAGCAACAGGGAGAACTTTCTTCAGGGTTTTGGTGGGCAGTTTCTTTGGCTTCATTAAACCATCTTATTTGAGGCTCAGTGAACTATTTATTCAAACACTATCTTGTTAAGAAAAACTTCCTCCCACCAGGGAACTGTATAGTATGGGTTGAATGTTTGTCCCACCCCCCCAAATCAAATGATGAAGCCCTAACCCCGATGTGGCTATATTTGGAGAAGGAGGGTCTAAGGAAGTAATTAAGGTTCAATGAGGTCATGAGGGTGGGGCCCTGAGCTAATAACATTAGTGTCTTTTTAAGAAGAAAAGCCAAAGAAAATTTTCTCTTTCTGCCTCCCCCCCTCTTTCACACAGACACTTATAGTAGACTAGAGGCCTGGTGCACGAAATTTGTGCACAGGGCGGGCAGGGAGCTCTCGGGGGATGTCCTACTGACAGCTTAGGCCCGCTACCCGTGGTTCTCTGCTGTCTGCAGGGCCCATTTGGCTGCTCCCGGGTTGCCGTGGCGATGGCCAAACAGGCCCTCCACTCAGCGGCCGCCCTCCGGGACTGGAGGACTCCAGTGGGGCTGAGAGGACTGGGCACCGCTGTATTTGTGTCGGAGTGACAGTTAATTTGCATATCCCTCTTTTATTAGGTAGGATTCTCTCTCTGTGTCCCTCTCCCTCTCTGCCTCTCCCCTTCTCCCTTTTCTCTCTTCTCCCCTCTCCCTACAAACACACAAAGAAGAGGTGATATGAATGCATAGCAAGGTGGTGGCCACCTATTAGCCAAGAGGCCTCCCAGTAGAAATGATCTTACCCAAACCTTGACATTGGACTTTCTGACCTCCAGACCTGTGAGACATAAGTGCTGTTAACGCCACCCAGACTGTGGTGTGTTGTTACGGCAGACTGAGCAGACCTAGTGCACTACAGTGACTCAAAGGAATGTACCCAAACTGCTCATTTTTAATTTAATAACAAGAACTTGTTGACTTAGCAAGTATATGATCTTCAATAAAAGAAAAAGGAAACTTTGCAACACTGTGATTCTCTAACACAGATAGGGGCATAACTTGATAATCACTGTAATAAACATTCTTTTTTAAATACATATTTTTCATTTGATTTCAGAGAGAGGAAGGGAGAGGGAGAGAGGGAGAGAAACATCCATGATGAGAGAGAAGCATCGGTTGGCTGCCTCCTGCACACACCTTACTGGAGATCAAGCCTGCAACCTGGGACCTGACCAGGAATTGAGCTGTGACCTCCTGGTTGGGCGCTGCAGTAAATATTCTTATAAGTGAAGTTTGACAACCACCTTTGACTATTTTCTTAGAAAAATGGGGATTGCTGGGTGAAACGATGGACATTGTAAGGCTTCGGAGGAGGGAATTTTCACAGAGATATGAACTGCATGTTACACTACTTTTCTGGGATTAGCTTTGCACAGGAGGCTGGGGTGTTGGTGGTTAAGTGGCAGTGAAATTGACTGTTCTTTGCAAATCCTTCCCACAGTGAGTAACTCTGCTTGGGCCCAGCCGGTGTGGCTCAGAGATTGAAAATTCAATCTATGAACCAGGAGGTCACAGTTCAATTCCCAGTTGGGGCACATGCCTGGGTTGCAGGCTCGATCCCCAGTAGGGAGCGAGTAGTAGGCGGCCGATCAATGATTCTCTCTCATCATTGATGTTTCTCTCTCTCTCTCCCTCTCCCTCTCCCTTCCTCTCTGAAATCAATTTTTTTTAAAAAAGGAGCTCTGCTTAGGCTGTGATTCCACGGAACACTTGGAATTCTGGGAGATGGAGCTACAGGGAGGCCAGACAGCTTGCTGTCGCACTTCCGCGGATTAAAGCCAAATTGCCAAATTGCCATGATACGAGGATTCACGCTGGTTGGAAATTAGCACCAAAAAATAATAATAAAAAAAATAAATTCTGTGAACTTATTCAAATGAAAGTCTTCTGTGAGAATAAAGCTACGCGAGACTCCAGGCTGAATCTGATCTAAATGACAAGTTCCCTGAATTGGGGTATGGATTCAATCAAACCTTCCATTCTTTCTCTTTCTCCCTTTTCTTTTCTTTCGTTCTTTCACTCTTTCGTTTTCTGGAAATTCAAGAGCAGTTTTGTACAGGGGACACTTGGCAGTCCCCATGGCCACCAACAAGGGTAACGCTCCAATCTCGGTCATTACCAAGGGGTCCGATGAGGGTTTTATATTCTGCGATCGCCCCACATCAAGAAATTCTCCCAAATGCTAACTGACGCAGCTAAACCCCCTCGAAAACAAACAGTCTGGAGGATGGGGCTGAGAAACCCAGGCACCATCCGAAAACCTAGGGCTGGTGGCCACGTGGGGATTTCTGAGCTGAGAAGCCGGGCTCTCCCTGCCTGCCCTTTGACCCCGTCTCGGTCCGAAGCATAAGGAATCAGAGGCCGGATGATTTCATCTAAAATCGCCAACTGGTGTGCAGCAACCAGCGCAGGAAAAATGGAGCCATGACTTAGAAATCTACAGAGAAACCCTCTTATGTCGGCCTCTGGGCAGCATGTTCTGTGTCAATGGACTTGAAAGCCAGCATCGTGAGCAAGCTCCCGCACACCCCTGAGCCCTGCCGTCCACTGCCCACTACTCGACCCGAAGGGACGCAGAAAAGGTACCATTTTCATAGGAGAGAAGGGAGATCTTAGAGAGGTACGCGTCCCCTCAGTCCTCAGAGGCGCGAATAGCCTTTTCTCTGGATGCAGGCACCGGGCATCTATCCGTCACACTGTTTGTTCTCGTCTGGGCCTGCAAACTGCGCGTCCCCAGCCCGTGCCTCTTAGAGAATCAAGATAGTGCTGTGGTCAGTTAATGGCTTTCTCCTGTTTCCCCCAGAGCCTGCCTGTCTGAGGCCTGCAGGCTGGGGGAGCCTCTTCCCCCTTCTCTGGCTGTTAGTCACAGCTGGGGGGGGGGGAGGAGGGATGTTGGGGGTTAGGGGGCGCTAGCAGGCCCCGATTGAAACAGTGCTTTCCATTGCAAGCAACACGCTTGGCCTGGGTGGCCTGGGTGGCATGTGAGTGGGGCAGGGTTGGGGCAGGTCGGTACCAGGCAGGAAGGAAGGGGAATTGCTGACTACCTCACGTCAGGAATCTCTCTGAGGGGTGCCTCCCGATGGGCTGCCTTGATAGCAGGTGGGTGGGCTGATGAACTTTTTAAAAAAGTGGTCCCTTGTCCAGCTGGCATGGCTCAGTGGTTGAGCATCGACCTATGAACCAGGAGGTCCCAGTTCGATACCGGTCAGGGCACATGCCCGGGTTGCCGGCTTGATCCCCAGTAGGAGGCGTGCAGGAGGCAGCCGATCCATGATTCTCTCTCATCATTAATATTTCTATTTCTCTCCCTTTAAATATATTTTTTTAAACATATATATATTTTTTAAGTGGTGCCTCTCGAGGCTCCTCTCTCCATCTCATACCCATGGTGCCCCCCTGTATTCTGGAAATGGGGTGGGGAGCTAATGATGAGACCCTGAATGTAGTCACCTAGCCTCCCTGTGACAATTTTCCAAGACCCTCCATCTCCCCAACTTTCTTGTAGACATACTTTTCTATAAAACCAGGGGTTACAGGTGGAGGGAGGACAAAAGAAAGAAAATAAGTGCTGCAATATTACAGATAAACTAAACTAGAAGCCCAGCGCATGAAATCGTACACAGGTAGGGCCCTTAGGCCTAGCCTGCAATCAGGGCCATCTTCCACCCGCTCACCAGTCCCCAGTCCCGCCCCCCCACCACCCACCCCAGTTCCCAGTTCACCATCCTGCAATTGGAGCCTGTAGGCCAGGGGAGGGGGGCTGGGGGGACGAAGTAGGGACCGAGAGGTGGTCATTGCACCTCATAGCAGCTGGTCAAGTGGTCGTTCCGGTCGTAACGCCATTATGGTCGCTGGGCTTTTATTAGATAGGATTCAGTTTCCTAAACCAAACCCATAAACCACTCTCCATGTTGGGATAGGTCTGCTGGATGGGAAATGAGGCTTGATTTCTAATAGCCCTGTCTTTCGGTTGTTCAAGACATTCCCCCTCAGCAAATTGGCGCTAGGAACTCTGAATCGTTTTGTCTTTGCTCTGTGATGAGGTCCCCGTGTCTGCTGTCCCCTGGAGTGGCGGGCGGGTGGCTGCACCCACAAAGAGACCTTCAGACATAGTCAGTGATGACGTAGGTGATAACCATGAGGTCATCGCCGGTGACAAGTTAGCCTCTGTCATAGACCATGGTGCTGATTCATCAATGCTACCATTGCATTGGGTTTATGAGGCCAATAAACATATATGCGTTGGGGTCAAGTTTAAATGCAAGCCGGAAGGGGTTCATTTCCTTTTGGGGTGTCCTCAGGGTCCATATTGTGCTGAGAAATCACCGAGGAAGGTTTTATGAGGGAGCAGGTCAGGCCCATAAAAGTAACGGGTTCTTCACATCACCTCTCTCAGGGAGGTCTGAGGTGACTCCTTATGTGTTTTGGGTTTTTTCAGACCACGTTCCTGCCTCTCGTGACGTGGTTTGAGGAAATGTAGGATCTTCCGCTGAATTTGCAGCAAATAAATATTCAGGAGAGATGACCAACATAGGAGAGTCTACTGATGCCCAAGGTCGAGCCTGATGGGAGGCCAGGCCAGAACCACTCAAACACCCTTTCGCTCTCTTCCCTGGAAGGAAGTATGTGTAGTAATATTTCTATTTTAAAAAATATATTCTTACTGATTTCAGAGAGGAAAGGAGAGGAAGAGATAGAACAGCGGTTCTCAACCTGTGGCGACCCACAGGTTGGCGACCCCTTTGGGGGTCGAACGACCCTTCACAGGGGTCACCTAAGACCATCGGAAAACACATGTATAATTACATATTGTTTTTGTGATGAATCACTATGCTTTAATTATGTTCATTTTGTAACAATGAAAATACATCCTGCCTATCAGATATTTACATGACGATTCATAACAGTAGCAAAATGACAGTGATGCAGTAGCAACGAAAATAATTTTATGATTGGGGGTCACCACAACATGAGGAACTGTGTTAAAGGGTCGCGGCATGAGGAAGGTTGAGAACCACTGAGATAGAAACCACAATGATGAGAGAGAATCATGGATTGACTGCCTCCTGCTCTCCTCACAGCCTCACACTGTGGATCGAACCCGCAACCCGGATATGTGCCCTGACTGAGGATCAAAACTTGACCTCCTGATTCATAGGTCGATGTTCAACCACTGAGCCACCCTGGCCAGATTGTGTGTAATATTCCCAACCAGCAAAGTCTGTTGTGATTATGTTTTATGTTTCTATCTCTGTTCAAAAGTCACAGAGATAACAAAGTCCTCTCTCCTGGATGTTTTGTTACACAGTAGAAAGATGACCGCTCTTAGGTGTATAGTTATTTTATCTTAAGTTCACTGTTGAAAAGATGTGGCCACTGTACAATGTTTCTAACACACACCAGCGTCTTCTCCACCAATCCTTCCAATATGAGTTTCATTAACACCCAAGTTAAAGGGGAACAACTATATTACCACATAAAATTGGGAAACAACTCTATCACTACATAAAAATCAAACCAGCCTGGCCAGTGTGGCTCAGTGGTTGAACATCAACCTATGAACCAGGAGGTCACGGTTCCATTCCTGGTCAGGGTACATGCCTGGGTTTTGGGCTGGATACTCAGTAGGGGGCATGCAGGAGGCAGTTGATCAATGATTCTCATCATTGATGTTTCTCTCTCTCTCCCTCTCCTTTCCTCTCTGAAATCAATAAAAATATATTTTAAAAATAAAATACATAAAATAAAATAAAACCATACCTGATGTAAAGATTTTCCTTAGATGTCAGTTGGTGGGATCTTGTCGAATGTTGGCCTTTAGTTGATTATGCGCTGCTATCTAAGCAAGTATCTTGGAGTAGACGGATCTCTGCTATGCCTGTGGTGACATTAGCGTTGTTCATTTATTCATCAGGCGCTAATAAGAACTGCATTATTTAGTGCGATTCATTTCTAGCACTTTTGCTCCTGATTTTCTTCTCCAGCGTGGTCCCTTCTCCAGCCCGTCTCCTCCTCACACACCCAGCACATCGCCTGTCCGTGCCTTGGCCCTTGGTTCTGATCGATCCATCTTTTCCTCCTCAGAGGAGGGAGGACTGTTCATTCACAAAAGCAGGATTGGATTCCGCTGCAGACGGCTTTCACTGAACATCTACTGTATACGCGGCTTTTGCTTTTTCTGGCCCCTGCAGGGCGTGTAGAGATAAGACGCGTGGCCTGCCTTATAGTTGTCATGCCTGAAATCCCTCAGCTACGCCCTCACCAGCTCTGAGCCTGATCTACACAGCTTCACAGGATCACATCAGTGACTGGGAGTGGCTTGTAGGACTTGGCACTTGTTTGCATTTAGTCCACACCCCTCAGAGATAGGCCAATATGTGGCTTTCCTGTTGCTTTTGAGAGAGAGGTAGAGATAGAGATAGAGATAGAGATAGAGATAGAGATAGAGATAGAGATAGAGAGAGAGAGAGAGAGAGAGAGAGAGAGATCGAGGGGCTCCGTGCTCCACACCAAGTACTTTAAGTTTGGAATGCTTGCAAACAAAAAACAAACATGCTGGCAGGAAATCAGTGTGCCTTTAAGGGAGGGGGAAAAAGAACTTTTCCATTTCTCAGGGGATAGGCAACCGACTGTGGCATTTTTCCTAGAGTCTGTGATGAAGGGTTTTAACAGATCTGAATTCATGTCAAAAGTAACAAAGCAAAAAGTTCAGAACAGTGGATCTGCTCAGTGCTTAGCTCTCAGGGGTCCTTCTGAGATTGAATCCAGCGGTCACCAACCTTTCGGACCTCAGGGACCCCTGGTTGGTGACCACTGGCTGACACTCCACTCCTAACACAGGGAGGGCGCGGCTCACGTCTTCATCAGCGTGAGGAGGTCTTCTAGCTGAATAGCCATTTATCGCCTGTTCTCCCAAAGTAGTATTTTTCTGGACAGATTTTTATTAAAGATATCAGCATTTAAGGAAAAGATCATTTTTCATCAGATCTTTAAAATAATAATAAAGAATAATAATAATAATAATAATAATAATAATAAAAGGAATAGCTTCGCAAATCAAAACCTTTGAGTGTTTCTATTTTGTGGGAAGGCAATGTTTGACTTTGCCATTTCGGTGTGAATTGACATGTTTTCGTGTCAGTATTTGTCTATCAAGAGCCATGGTTGGATCAGCTGATTAAAGTGCCATAATTGAGAGAATAGTGAAGAGAATATTTTTTTAATATGATCAAATATAGTGGATCAGCGTGGCTCAGTGGTTGAGCATCGACCTATGAACCAGGAGGTCACGGTTCGATTATTGGACAGGGCCCATGCCCAGGTTGTGGGCTTGATCTCCAGTAGTGTGTGTGTGTGTGTGTGTAGACTATCCTATATAATAAAAGGCTAATATGCAAATCGACCAAACGGCAGAATGACCAGTTGCTATGATGTGCACTGACCACCGGGGGGCAGACGCTCAGCGCAGGAGGAGCGCCACTCAGCCAGAAGCCGGGCTCACAGCTGGCGAGCGCAGCGGCAGTGGTGGGAGCCTCTCCCACCTCCGTGGCAGTGCTAAGGATGTCCGACGTCTGGCTTAGGCCCATGGTGTGCGGGCCTAAGCCGTCAGTTGGACATCCCCTAAGAGCTCCTGGACTGCGAGAAGGTACAAGAAGCCAGGCTGAGGGACCCCCTCCCCCAAGTGCACGAATTTTGTGCACCAGGCCTCTAGTGTGTGTGTGTATGTATGGTCTGAGTTTGAGTCACACACAGTCATTTCAATTTCAACAGAAGTGTTCTACAACAGTGAACTGCGGGCCATTAAGCTGGGCAAATCCTTTCATTTGGACTCTTGGATATATAAGTGTCCTTAGACTTTGGGTAAAGCAAGATAACAACAGCCAATTTGAGGCAACAGCGAAAAATTCTCCCCTTACACATCCTTCAAGGCTCAATTTTGCTCCTTGACGAATCTGCCGCAAAGAATCCAAATAGTCTTAGCTTAATGCTCTCCAGGTCCATCCGTGCTGTTGGTAACATGTCAATATTTGTGGAATTAGAGTCAAACTTATATGGGAATTCTTTGTTCCTTTTTTTTCTGAAATTATTCCAAAATAAAAATGTTTTAATAGAGCTTAAAAAAAAAAAAAGCACCCAAGTAGTCTATTAAACACACTGTTTCGCCCAGAGGTTACTCTAACATGCTATTAAAGTCGGTCTAGATAGAAGCATGTATTTATATTCGCTTTGGGGGCTAGGGATGGAGATGGGGGTGGGAAAGGGTTGTATGCAAACTTGTGCAATAAAACTTGGAGTGTCTGAAAGGAACTTCATTTCCCATCTGACCTTTTACAGTAATTGGATCTGAATTATAATCAGTCACCTGCATCCTGGAATAGATAAAATAGTTTTTTAATGTTAAAAACTTTGAGCCCTTCGTTGATTATCTATCAGTGCTTACAGTCCTGTGAAAATAAGATAAATGAGAAATTTGGTCTCTAATTAGACGGCAGTGGATTTACAGCTCTTAATTTATACGCCGATGCAGCTCCGGCCTGCGCGAAGGCAGAGAGAGCCTGAGACACAGTTTTCAATTGATTTAACAATTTAATTGCAGCATTAACATCCATTAACATTTAACTAACCTTTTAAACTAACCTCAGGCACAACCTTAAAGACTAAATGAAGTAAAATTGCATATAAAAAGGTACTAACACCCAGCTGTAAGAAGCCATGGGGAATCTTCGGGGGAGATTTAGCATTACTGCCTCCCGTCACGGGGAGGGCGTCTGTTTGGCTTCTTGCAAAATTCAGGAGGGACGCCTGCTGCCTGGGAAAAGGAAGTAGGCACATTGGATGCTTAGTAACTAACCCTCATGCCGGGCTTGGAGTCCAGGGTGATATCTAAAGATGCGTTATCCCTTACAGTGCTGACGAGACAGCGGTCAGATGGGAGGGGATATACTGAAGGGGGTTTGAGAAAAGATCAGACCAGGGCCAGATGCAGCAGACATGTATTTCAGACTCGACTGTACTTGTGACTCAGGGAGAAGACATGCATTCGCTCCAGCTAGCCGAAGCAGCCCTGTGTGTCTGTGTGGTTCTTTGTTGGGGTTGGGTTGCTTACTTAGTGTTTTTCTTCTTTTCTTTCTTTTCTTTTCTTTTCTTTTCTTTTCTTTTTTCTTTTCTTTTCTTTTCTTTCCTTTTCTTTTAATATATTTTTATTGATTTCAGAGAGGAAAGGAGAGGGAGAGAGAGATAGAAACATCAATGATGAGAGAATAATTGATCAGCTGCCTTCTACACGCCTCACACTGGGGATCGGGCCTACAACCTAGGCATCTGCCCTTGACTGGAATCGAACCCGGGACCCTTCAGTCTGCAGGTGGATGCTCTAGCCATTGAGCAAAACCGGCTAGGGCTACTTTTTGACAAAGGTACTGGGACAGGGAAAAGGGAGAAAGAATGTGACAAAGAAAAAAGGTGCTCCCCTTTAATTTATGACCCAGTTGTAGGATGCCTAACAATGTGAAAAAAATGCAAGTCTTAATATTACTGAGACTTTCATTTATTTTGCATTCCCAAAACTCTATTTTATTGCTAGTATCCCAAGTGAATACCATTTGGGACTAGAGGCGATGGTTACAATTGGCTTCAAATTAGTCAAATTGATAGAAGAGTTTTCCACTTCAAACAAACAAACCAGGTTTTATTTTAATATCTTTACAGTAGAAGGACCATTATAATCCATAGTTTCTTTTTAAAAAAGTGTCTGTCCTCTTCTTCCATCCACCAAACAAGGTGATACCATAAGAATCGGATTTTCCGCAAGTTGCATAAGTGACCCACTCAGTTGAAGATATTCAATTGTTATTGGTGACAGAATTATTTAATTACTGTCAACTTTGCTTCAAATATTACTGCTTAGGGAACCCTAGAACATTGACAGTCCAATGTAACTTATTAATCAATTCCATGGTACCACTCAGCTAAGCATGATTTTATCAATTAAAATAAATTAAGTAACTAAACCTAGAAGGGTTTATTTGTATCATTAAGATTTTTGACCTCATGTAGAGAATCACAATATTTATGGCCAGCTAGCAAAACTTATTTTTTTTAGAAGAACAAAGCTTTTTCAGGCAGAATAATTGGCTTTATATTCGTATCATATCTGAATATTGCTAAATACTGAG
Source organism: Myotis pilosus (assembly GCA_036010255.1). NCBI lineage: Eukaryota > Metazoa > Chordata > Mammalia > Chiroptera > Vespertilionidae > Myotis > Myotis pilosus. The sequence goes on along the minus strand of JASKON010000031.1, from coordinate 6,199,288 downwards.
TAGTTCAATCTCTTCATCAATATAATAGAAATAACATAATTTTTGTTCCCCTTATAAAATTGTTGTAAAGCTATAATGTAAATGTATCTGTTAAAATAATTTATAATCACTAGCATTTTAATCTCATATCTATATTATATAAAGCCAGTGACCATAATGCCGTAACGCCAGAACCACCAAACGACCAGTCACCAGGAGGTGCATTGATGGGTCTTGCAGCACGGCGGGTTTCTGGGTCTCACGCAATTTCTAGTAGTGTTCATAAAACACTAAAAGTAACAATAACAAAGCCATCAGGGAGAGTTGAAATGAAAATTTATCAAATTCACCCTAAAAGTGAGGCTTACATATATGTAGCTTAGTTCTTAGTATTACGCAGAACAAACATATTATCAATAACAGATTAAATCAGTTAGATGAACCCAGGTTATTTGAATGAAAACCTTAAAAAAACATTCAAAACATATTAAAAATGCTTTTGTAAGGATCCACTCTTTGGAAATGGATTGAAGACTATCAAATGGTAAGACTTGGAGCCACAGTTGGCAAGAGTTGAATGAATGACCCCAAGTGGAGAGAAAAGATGCAGGGAGGCTCTGTGATGGGACAGAACAGACAGGTGATGGGGGAGCCTTCAGGTGAGGGCCGGTTTCCAGTCCAGAGCCAAGGGAGTGAGGGTGTCCGTGGAGATAGGATACAGCTTACACTCTGGCTACATTCCCCATTAAAGAAATCATCAGAACTACGATCAACCCACATGCCAAAACGCATATTCAAAGCCCAACTCAAACCTGAGCAGCAGGCAAACAGGACTTTCCCACGTATGATAGAACCTTCCAGTGCACCTACTGCCATAAAAGATACAAGAAAGGACAACGCAACATAAACTCGTATCATCAAATTCAGTCTGGGACTCACTTTCTCCCCAGTTAATATTCTGTCCAAAGATGAAAACAAGAGAATTTAAAGGGAAGACAGAGCAGGATCCTAGGAGAGTAGCAGATGGTTATGACTCTAAGAGCAAAATGCCACTCTGGTGAGAACAGAATTGGGTGCAGATGGAGCCGCATGATGCCCTTCTCCACATAAGACATTGGAATGAGCCCTGGCTAGTGTGGCTCAGTGGATAGAGCGTTGGCCTGTGGACTGAAGGGTCCTGGGTTTGATTCCAGTCAAGGGCACATACCTCGGTGGCAGGCACATCCCCAGCCGGAGCCCTGGTCAAGTTCATGCAGGAGGCAACCCATCGATGTGTTTCTCTCACATGGCTATTTCTGTCTTTCCCTGTCTCTTCTACTCTCCCTATAAAAATCAATGGAAAAATATCCTCGGGTGAGGATTAAAAAAAAAAAAAGACCTGGGAATGAATGAATGTATTCTTGGGGTGGCTCCTCTGTTATCATGGGCCAGTGTTGTCAGTTTGCAAAGATCACCTGCATTCTCATCCTATATAATAAAAAGCTAATATGCAAATCGATCCTTACGGCAGAATGACCAATTGCTATGATGCACACTGACCACTTGGGGGCAGACGCTCATCGCGGGAGCTGCCCCTTGGTGATCAGTGTGCTCCCACAGGGGGAGCACCGCTCAGCCAGAAGCCCTGAGCCAGGCTCTCAGCTGGCGAGCACAGCGGTGGTGGCGGGAGCCTCGCCTGCCTCTGAGGCAGTTGGACATCCCCTGAGGGCTCCTGGACTGTGAGAGGGCACAGGCCAAGCTGAGGGATCCCCCCCGCCCCACTGCAGTGCACGGATTTCATGCACTGGGCCTCTAAGTATCTTTATAACCTAAAATTCTTCCCTCTTGCTGAAAACTGCTTCTGTTGTCCCTGCTAGAATGGGAGAGGGATAGGGTGGGGTTGGGGGGGAGATGATAAGAGCAAAGAGAGAGAGAAGTAGAAAGGATCAGAGGGGTTCTATTTTCCTGTGAAGTATGGGTTTTACTTGACACAGAGAGGAGTGCACTGTCATTGTTTTCTCTCTAACAATGATGAATTTCTCCAGGAGTGGGCATTGGGTTGTGGTTAAACAGACTTCCAGGCAGTCGCCTCAGAGGCTGCGTGAAAGGCCCCACAATGCCTGGGGCACAGGCGCGGCCTCGGGGAAATAGCCGACAATGGCAGGCACTCCACCCTCCGCCCCATCCCAGAGCGAGGGCCTTGAGAAATGAAGGGTCCTCCATGAAATTCAAAGCCAAGACAGGAGAGAGGGTAGAAGGTGGGGTTTTTTTTTTGTTTTTGTTTTCTTTTCGGTCCTTTGTTTTTGTGTGTGTTTCATTTCAAAGTGTGTAGGCTCCGGAAGAAGGGCTGTATTCATCCTGTCCTTGTGTGTGTTTTAAAAACAGAAAGGCAATATCCCGGATGATGAATTATACTCTGAATACCATTATGCGTTCCTTGTACGCTGGGAACTCTGAATACAGGCTCTCTGTGTGTGCTAATACTCATTTCTTATAAATAAATGTTTCCTGTTATGGTTAATGCGGTGGGTATCAAATCTAAGAGATTCATCTTAAAGATATTTCTCCTATTTCCCCTAAAAAGTGTATCATTTTACATTGTACTACAGGCTTTTAATCCAGGCTAATTTGTTGGTAGTTTGGTTTTCAGTATAACTCACTTAATACGAGTATTTTTCTTATGTATTTGATTTCCCTTAGCCCCATAGTTACATTAACAGTGTTTTTAGATGTAATTCTTATATTTGCAGATTTCCTTGAGTCTCACCTCTCCTCTCTCTTTCTCTCTCTCTCTCTCACACACACACACACACACACAGAAAGAGAGAGAGAGAGAGAGAGAGAGAGAGAGAGAGCGAGCTATGGAGTACAAGCCCCTTACTGATCACTGTACTGAATGCATGCTATGCTGAGTATTCACAACCATCCTATGGAGCAGGAGCTATTTTAATTATTTCTAATTGTTCTTAAGAAAAAGAACTGGAACTCCGGCCTGTGGACTGAAGGGTCCCTGGTTGGATTCCTAGTCAAGGGCACATGCCTGGGTTGTGGGCTCGATCCCCAATGTGGGGCGTGCAGGAGGCAGCCGATCCATGATTCTCTCTCGTCATTGATGTTTCTCTCTCTCTCTCCCTCTCCCTTCACTGAAATCGATTAAAACATATTTAAAAATATATATCTTTTTTAAAAAAAAAAAAAAAAAGGAATGACTACAGAAGCAAGAGTTCATTCCTGGACTCTTAATACTGGTTAAAAAATATTTTTAAATAAAAACTTTATTTTTTTAAAGAGAAGTTTTAGATTCTCAGCAAAATTGAGGGAAAGGTGCAGAGATTTCACTGTATCCTCTGCCCCCACATTCATAACCCCCCATTATCACCATCATTTCCCAGAATGGCATATTTTTGTTATAATGTCAGGATGAACTGACAGTAACACATCGTAATCACTCAATGTCCCTAGTTTATCTCAGGGTTCAGTCTTACTGTTGTACATTCTACGGATTCGGGCAAATGTATAATGACCTGTATCCATTATTATGGCATCGTACAGAGAATTTATATGCAATTCATATAAAAGTCATCATGCTCTTGCTTTATAAAGCCACAAGGACCTCTCAATGACCCAAAACACCTTATTATGTAGGATTGGTGTACATTACTTGATAAATTCAGAATCATTTCACTATTTTCCATCTCCATTAATGTCAAACTAGACTGAAACTCCTCAGGAAATATAAACCGTGAGTGTGTGAACACTGAAGGAATTAATTGTGATTGATTTCATTAATAATCTGTGTCTAATGCCTTTACGGTAATGGGAGGTTTAAAACACTGAGTCAGTACAGCGCACCTAGAGATTACTGGAGTGCACTGCACAACTCACTGTTTCTCTGCCAAGTCCTGGATGACGTTTTCATGTTATTCATGTTTTCCAACTAAACATTTTGTTTGGGGATGATTAAAAATTCACATATGGCCCTAGCCGGTTTGACTCAGTGGATAGAGCATCAGCCTGCGGACCAGAGGGTCCTGGGTTTGATTCCAGTCAAGGGCACGTACCTCGGTTGCAGGCTTCTCCCCAGCCTGGGCCCTGGTCAGGCTCCTGCAGCAGGCAACCAATTGATGTGTTTCTTTCACATCGATGTTTCTCTCTGTCTGTCCCTCTCTCTTCTACTCTCCCGAAAAATCAATGGTGAGGGTTAACAAAACATAAAAATAAAAATAAAAAACTTCACATACAGTTGTAAAAAGTAACCTGGTATATCATTCCACCAGGTTTCCCCAGTGACGAAATTTATAAAACTGGATTACAATATCACAGCCATGATATTTACCCAATACAGTGAAGATACAGACTCTAGCACCACAAATATCTTTAAGGTTCCCCTTTGACAGCCACACCCACCCACTTCCCTCTGGTCCACACTCTTTCCTTCCCTCTAGTAACCACTAACCTTTTCTCTTCCTGTAGAATTTCTCATTTCAAAAATGTCATATAAATTGAATCATAAAGTATGTAACCTTCTGGGACTTTTTTTTCCTTATTTTAAATTTATTTTTCAATTACAGTTGGCATCTGTACAATATCGTATTCGTTTTGGGTGTACGACCTAATGATGACATTTTTATACCTTACCAACTGATCGCCAGATAAGTCATTCCCATTCTGATGCCATGTATAGTTCGTATAATATTATTGACAATACTAGAGGCTCAGTGCACAAAATTCATGCAAGGGGCCCGGCCCTTTGCAGCCCTGGCTTTGTCCGGAAGGTCTTCTGGAAGGTCGTTTGGCTGTCCGGTCTAATTAGCATATTACATTTTTATTATTATAGCTTCCCTAGGCTGTATTTAACATCCCCTGTGACTACTGCAATAACTGGAAATTTGCAATTCTTAATCTTTTCTCCTTTTTTACTCATCCTCCCAACCCCACCCCATCTGGCAACCATCAGTCAGTTCTGTGTATCTATGAGTTTGTTTCGTTTTTGTTTGTCCATTTATTTTGTCTTTCCTATTCCATATATAAGTGAAATCATATGGTATTTGTCTTTCACAATATGGTGATTCTACTTTATCCACTTCTAAATCATCAAACTTCCTGCAGTGTCTTATCAGTACGAAAAAAGTATAAATTTCTTAGCATTTTTTTTTAGTTTGTAGGAAATTAGAGATTTTCTTTGTATTCGTTTGCTCAGTCTACCATGAAATCATAGCACAGACTTAGTGATTTTTAAAATATATATATTTTTTTATTCATTCCAGAGAGGAAGGGAAAAGGAAAGAGAGGTAGAAACATCAATGATGAGAGAGAATTATTGACCTATTGCCTCCTGCACACCCTTCAGGGGGATCGAGCCTGCAACCCGGGCATGGGACCTTGACTGGAATTGAACCTGGGCCCCTTCAGTCTGCAGACCAGTGCTCTATCCACTGAGCCAAACCAGCCAGGGCCAGACTTGGCGACTTAAACAATAAAACTGCATTTTCTCAGAGTTCTGGAGGCTGGAAGTCTGAGATCAAGGGATGACTGATTCAGTTTCTCTCTTAGCTTGTACATGACCACCTTTTGGGCAGACCCTATCCTGCCCTTCCCTCCGTGTGTACACAGGGAGAGATATTAGCTCTCTACCCTGACGGCCTCATTTACATCTCTGATATAGGAACATTGGGACATTGGGGGTGAGAGCCTCAACCTATGAATTTGGGGAAAAACAATTCAGTTCCTAGCAATCTTCTATTTCCTTTAGTTGCCAGTACCCATCAGGACCCGGCACACAAGAGTCATAATGAAATCATGGGCAGTCCATCAGGGTTCATTCATAAACCTGTGAATATATGAATGGATGCATTACAGAATGAATGGATGGAGTCGTGAGTGTATCAGTGACCAGAAGGGCTAATGCTCAGCTTCCAGACCTTTACCAAGGTCTCAAAGCCATAGTTTTCTACTCCAGGTAACGTGTTCATGGCTTTACACTAAGTGTCCCGATGAATCCTCACATCAAAATGAGGCTATGTGACCCTCATTTCATAGATGAGAGAACTAAGGCTTAAAGAGGTTATGTGAGTGGCTCAAGGTCACACAGATACTGAGTACAAAACACCATGATGTAAATCTAAATCGAGCTAGTCCTAGCCGGTTTGGCTCAGTGGATAGAGTGGGACTGTAGACCAAAGGGTCCCAGGTTCGATTCCGGTCAAGGGCATGTACCTCAGTTGCAGGCTTCTCCCTGGCCTGGGCTGTGGTCTGGGCACATACAGGAGGCAGCCAATCGATGCGTTTCTTTCACATCAATATTTTTCTCTCTGTCTTTCCCTCTCGCTAAAACTCAATGGAAAAATACCCTAGGGTGAGGATTAAATATAAACCGAGCTGGACCTGAATCCCACCTTCCTATTACTGTATGTCAGATGCTGCAGAGCTCTGTCCTTAGCAACATATAAACTAAATCATGAATATTGAATAAAAGTAACTCTAATCCTATATAATACAAAGCATAGTATGCAAATTGTCCCCTTGACTGGGAGTTTGTCTGGGAGTTTGACCAGGGGGTGGGGCCAGTGGGGGAAAGGGAGGGAGGCCCTGGCTGGCACCTGGCAGCCGCTAGGGACCCTAGCAGTGCATGAATTTTGTGCACTGGGCCTCTAGTTTTAACAATAAGAAGACTCCAACATTGGGACATTGGGGGTGAGAGCCTCAACCCATGAATTTGGGGAAAAACAATTCAGTTCCTAGCAATCTGGCAGGCACCTGGCAGCCGCTAGGGACCCTAGCAGTGCATGAATTTTGTGCACTGGGCCTCTAGTTTTAACAATAAGAAGACTCCAAATTTGATTCCTTTGACGTCCCTCGATAGCACATTCAGGGATTTCAGACTGACATTTGTTTCATTTCCTTGAGCAGCTAAACATCAAATTCCCAGCAAGCAGTGTTTTCAGGTCCAGTGGAGGCCAGAGCTGGGCTTTGCGAAGAAACCTCAGCGGAGACCTGAGAGCCCAAAGCAGAAGGGCAGAAAGTGAGGTCAGAAGGGGGAGGCACCAGGGGAAGTGCCTAAGGGAATAAACAAGGCAGGATATTGACTGCTTTCTTTTCAGATTTTTTTTTTTTGAAAGCATTCAGGCACGGAAACATAAGCACGGACTTGGATTTTTTCCCAGCCTCTAAAAGATAACCTTTCTTACTGATGAAACTTCCTCAACTTAAAGGTATTAGAGACCAGACTTATACACAAATATGAACCTGGAATTTAACCATTTTCTAGTTAATCAGTAATTTTTTTACGGCTTCTATCTTACATTGAAGATGCATTTTGGTTACATTTTTTTTGAAGATTGAATTTTCTAACTAAGAAATTCAGCCCTAGCAGGGTTGGCTCAGTAGATAGAGCATCGGACTGTGGACTGAAGGGTCCCGGGTTCGGTTCCGGTCAAGGGCATGTACCTCAGACTTGCTGTAGGAGGTAATGTTATGTCTTCTTCCTTCCATAGCAAGGAAGGTGATGCCACACACCTGTAGGATTTGCTCGTGGAACAGTTCAGTGGGCAGCTAACGTGAGGTGAACTTGAACGTAAAAAAAGGCATAGAGAAACAGCAAAGTTCCTTGTCATTTTTGTTGACTTTATTTTTTCTTAAACCGCCTTGTCTAAACCTTTGCCTCAACAGTTACTCTCAATCCTTGCCCCTGTCTTGTTTATCGAAAACCTACAGTGAGGCCTGCTCCCATCCATCAATGCACTCCCAGAATGATGACAGAAAACTCCCAATTCTCATGTCCAGCAGTTTCCTCAACATCTATTGCCTCTGGGGACCTTTTAAGAGCTACACTCCCTGACTTCATGGCTACCAATCTTCGTAAAGAAAAAAAGAGAGAGAGAGAGAGAGAGAGAAAGACAGTTTTGTTCAAAAATAGAGCTAGAGCTCCCACGTGTAGAATGGTAGGTGGGGATGGGTATCATAAGAATGGCCAAATTTATGCAGGAAACAAATGTAAGATTTAAATCTTCTGATTCTTAGACTAATGAGAGAAATTCAACCAGGTCTAAGTAGTATGTACCTCCCTAATCTAGAATTTATAATAAATAAGATTGAGGCGGGACTGAAACAAATCTTTGCATAAAATAATTTGCTGGGCACGTTATCAATGTGCACAAAATGGTAGGCAAGAATATTTTCCTAAGGGAAAAATTGCAGACACTCAAGAGGCATGTATTTGCATAGAATAATGGAGTTATTTGCATATGCAAATGAAATCCCGAAAGCTGACTCTCTTTTCAGAGCCTCCTTAAGTCACTATCTATATCCAAAAATAGCAGATACTGCCTTGCTTGCTTAAAAAAAAAAAAGTAATTCTGTTGTAATTATTAAAGGAGATAGGCTTTTCTTCTTAATTAACCTCAATTAGTGTAGTTTTACAATATTTTGCATTGATTATATAATATTCTCTAAGCAAATTAGCAACATAAATCTCCACACAAGAAAAAAAAAATCATACTATGTTTTCAGGACCAAATGTTTCCAATGTAACTTTTTTTAAAACACCACCAATAAATTATCTATAATAATAGAAGCATGATATGCTAATTAGACCGGACAGCAGAATGACCTTCCAGAAGAAGCCGGTTGCCAGGGCCAAGCCCCTTGCACAAATTCCGTGCACCGGGCCTCTAGTATTTTATAATACTGTGCCACCCTACACAGAAGGCATATCATGTGGTAGCAAATAAGGAGAGATGAAACCAGCATAGGGTTAAATATTGATGCCCTTGAGACATTCCAGTAACCTACAGATTCACTGGATCTCCCAACATGCATGGGAAGTTTTTATCAATTATGTATGCACGTTGTATATACAGTGGAACTAACAGAGGAATAGGAAGCAAGAAAATCATGAAACAAAAGATTTATTTTGTATTATAAGTCTAAACAGCTTTTTGCATGCACTAAAATTATGACTACAATATCTAAAACAGAAATAGTCCTTCTCTTTCGAAGTCTACAGAAATGTGACTGTTTTGTCCTCAGTTCAGTTTATCCCAATTATCTGGTTATAATGGTTATCATAGTTGAAAAATATCTCACAGTAATTCCCCACATTCTGTCAGTACTGTCCACCAATTATACAGAAGTTGTTAGTGAAATTAAAAAAAATGTGCATCTCTTTTTTTGTCAATCAGTGCAATTCTTACCACACACTGGTTGACAATCGCTGCTCACTTACCTTACCTGGTGAGTGAATATTGATAAACAGTGAGGACCCTAGTGATAACCCACCTATTAAATATTAACATGTTTAATTTTCTTATTGGGTTGAATAAAAATAATCATGCATTTTAATGTATTTTTCACACTAGATGTATTCACACTAATATCTTTTTCACAGATTTTCACATGAGATGTATTCACACTAATGTATTTTTTCACGGTAGATTTTCTTGGCCTCCTGTGGCCCTGGCACCCCTGTTTGAAGACCCTGATTTAAATAAATTCTTATGGCTCCCGTAGAGGAGTTTGCCCTAATTTCTCTCAGATAAATCCTCAACATAGGTAAACAACCAGGTGCCAATTTTCTAATGTAGAAATGGCAAGAATTGAAAATAATAATAAGAATAAGAATATGAAAAACGAAAAAACATAATAAAAACAAAAAAATAATAAAAATAATAGAATGAGTCATTTCAAAACTCATAAGGTAAATAATGAAGAAATAATAATATAGGATAGTCGTTAGCCAAAGCATGATTTTCCTGCTTCTCAAAATGTGTATTTCTTGCTGGCATTTGCTGCTAGGTTTTGACAAATATCAAACATCAAGTCAAAGCCAGAACACACCGAAGTTTACTGACTGCAAATACTTTAACAAAGTTCTCCCCACCCCCGCCCACTCTGTAAAACAGGTCCATACTTCTGTTAGTCTCCAAAAACTAATCAGAAACTAATCATAGAGAATAAACAAGTTTGATTCTAAAGAATTGACTTGGCCACCATCTTGATAATATTCTCAAAATGTTCATAAAATGAAAATGGAATGAGAAACATGTAAAACGCCCATGTCTATATTTTTAGTTAGGTCAAATTTTAAATAATGATTTAGGTGGTTTTTTAAAAATACATTTTTATTGGTTTCAGAGAGGAAGGGAGAGGAAGAGAGAAATAGAAAGATCAATGATGAGAGAGAATCATTGATCGGCTGCCTCCTGCAGGTCCCACATTGAGGATCGAGCCTGAAACCCAGGCATGTGCCCTGACTGGGAATCGAACCGTGACCTCCTGGTTCATAGGTCGATGCTCAACCATGGAGTCACGCCAGCCAGTTTTGAAAATAATTTTAGTGGGACATGAATAGTTTGGGTCTTTTACCTTTTCACTACAAGGATCAGAAATAAGAGGTTGCAATTCTCACTCCTAAAGTTGCCAGTTACACCAAAATTCCCGTAATACTGGAGGAAAGCAGAGCTTTGGTCAAAAATGCTAGCTGAAATGTATCCACAAGTCCAAATATGGGCAGTGGGTAAATTCTTCCTGCGATAGAATTTTGAGGCAGTGCAATTTCATCTCCATTGGAGTTCCCAGCATGTGTAACAAAAGCAAAACAGAAGAAATCTGTTCCCCATCAACATAAGGTTAATTTTTATTCTAATTGATAAGGAAAAAAAAATCTCATTTGACTGCCCTACATTCCTTTCCAAATTAAAGCACAACCCAGCATCTCCACTTTTGGCAAGCTCTCCTTTCTTGGGCATGAAATAAGTAGGATTGTCTTTTATAGTGATGTTTTCTATGCTTTCTTAGCGAGAAGTACAAATAGGCATTTAAAGGAGTAATCGAGTTGTTTTGCTCTTTTCATGAAAAGGCAGAGTTTCTAAAGCTTTTGTATTAAGTCCATTGTATCTCCTTACGTGCTTGTACATACTGATTTAACTCTCCAGGATAGCACAGAAAGATCTGCTTAACATATAACATACGTGAAACATGCACACCACATGTGTCCATGTTTACATGTAGAGTGATCGGTGACCATCTGAGGTAAAAGGAACATGTGTGCAGTCATCTGATGTGATAGAAAGTGTGTGCTATTTGATTGATGTTTCTCATCAATGTTTTTCTCTCTCTCTCTTCCTCTCTAAAATCAATACATATAGCCCTAGCTGGTTTGGCTCAGTGGATAGAGCATTGGTCTGTGGACTGAAGGGTCCCGGGTTCAATTCCCTTCAAGGGCACGTACCTTGGTTGCAGGTTCCCCGGCCCCGGTCAGGGTGCATGCAGGAGGCAACCAATTGATGTGTCTCTCCCACATTGATGTTTCTCTCTGTCTCTCCCTCTACCTCCCACTCTCTTTAAAAATCAAAGGGGGCAAAAAAATCCTTGGGTGAGGATTAACAAAAAATAAAATGATATCTATATATATATATAAAAGCCTAATATGCAAATTGTCCCCACAGATTTTCGACTGGAGACCGATCGCTCATTATGACATGTGTTGACCACCAGGGGGTGTCACGGAATGAAGGAAGGTTCTGGCAGGCAGCCAGCAGCTGGAGAAGGGAGGCCGTGCCCTGCAGCCAGAAGGCCCTGATCGGCCCTGATTGCCGGCCAGGCCTAGGGACCCTACCCGTGCACGAATTTTGTGCACCGGGCCTCTAGTCCATATATTTAAGTCATGCTTCTCCATGTGTGCTCCCTGCCCAAAATCTTGGTAAATGCAGGCTTTTGAGATGGGGCCAAGTTTCAGTGTTTCTTACAAAATTCTGGTTGATGGTGAAACTGCTAGCCGAGGAAGCACACTATAGGAAGTGAAAAGGAATTAAAAAAATGAAACAGAAAATGATATGGCCCCCAGGGAGCTGATCATGTTGATGGTGAGAAAGACCGTAAATAACCCTCTGCCAGGTGAGGTGATAGGTGCCACCCCACAGCGACGCACAGAATACCGATAATCGATAATCGTAAACATATTCCCATCCGGAGGCATTCCTATACATAGACTTTAAGAAAAACGAATAAGAAAGTTTGTGCTTCTGGGCTTGAAAGTAGAAAGATTCTACTCCTTCCATTGAGTTTCTTTAAGGACCTGAAAACAACTTGTAACATAAAACTTGATGAGAAGAAACACGTTCTAGTCCCAGGGGAGAGGATGCAAGGAAAAGGGGGTGGGGGGCTGACTATGAGAGTCGGAGCCAGAAAATGTTACTGTAATTTTTCCTTCTTGCTTTGTGCCTTTTCTTCTCCCTTCGCATTGATTTCTGCTGCAGGCAGGTTTGGCTAACAGATCTTGAACCGAGAGCGATGGTTATTAGCAAGAAAGGAGCTCGAATTCTCCAGTCTCCTTCTCACGGGCTAACCTATTTTGAGAAATCGGTGGGGTCAGTGATCTGAAAAAATTCCCACAGAATATGAAAGGGGGGATTGCTAATTGGGAGCTGTCTTTTCTTTTCAGGATATGTTTTTATTTTATTCCCACTATTTTATTGGAATACATTTTCCTTTTGTATTGGATAAATCTGACATGTAACATATACGTTTAAGGTGTACATCCTATAACTTTGATACATTTATATATTATGACATAATTGTTATTTTAATGAGATATATATATATCTCTCTCTATATGTAGATATATATAGATGTATATATGTAGATATATATATAGACATATAGATATATATGAGGCCTGGTGCATGACATCTGTGCACTGAGCTGAGGAGGGGTCCCTCAGCCAGGCCTGCACCCTCTTGTAGGCCTGGACCCCTCAGGGGATGTGCAACTGCTGGCTTAAGCCCACTTCCCGCCACCACCACTGCACTCGCCAGCTGTGAGCCCAGCTTCTGGCTGAGCAGAGCTCACCCTGTGGGAGTGCACTGACCACCAGGGGGCAGCTCCTGCATTGAGCGTCTGGCCCCTGGTGGTCAGTGTGTGTCATAGTGACCGGTTGTTCTACTGTTTGGTCAATTTGCATATTAGGGTTTTATTATATAGGATATTCTCCCTGCACAGAATCTTGGTAAATGTAGGCTTGACATGGATTAACCAATATATATATATATATCAATCTTCACCCGAGGATATTTTTCCATTGATTTTCTAGAGAGTTAAAGGGACAGGGAGGGACAGAGAAAAACGTCATTGTGAGAGAGAGACATTGATTGGTTGCCACCTGCATACACCCTGACCAGGGCTGGGGATCGAGCCTGCAACCGACACGCATGCCCTTGACCAGAATCGAACCTGGGACCCTTCAGTCTGCAGGTCGACCCTCTATCCACTGAGCCAAACCGCCTAGGGCAGTGATGGCGAACCTGTGACACGCGTGTCAGAGGTGACACGTGAACTCATTTTTTTGGTTGATTTTTCTTTGTTAAATGGCATTTAAATATATAAAATAGATATCAAAAATGTAAGTCTTTGTTTTACTATGGTTGCAAAGATCAAAAAATTTCTATATGTGACACGGCACCAGAGTGAAGTTAGGGATTTTCAAAATGCTGACACGCCGAGCTCAAAAGGTTCGCCATCACTGAACTAGGGCTTATAATGATGTTTATATATTACATACTTACGGTACAATTCATGTTTTCTTCTAAGCCGAGTAGAAAGACATTCGTGTAACCCAGGCCTTTTCTTGCTGTGACGGTGCAGCTGGCTGGCTTTTCAGGCACTGATTTTCAGAACTGGTCCTTGCCAATTTTGCAGAGGTTTGGAGCCGGGTGGGCATGCCTGGCAAGAACTGAACGATTAATCATATCAGTCAGATATCTGTAATTAAAACAATTCTCTAGCCTGTCTATTGAAAAATGTGGTTTAGTTCTGACCAAGAGACAAGGGGGAATGTGCTTTTTGCCCCAAACAGCAAGGAACACAGGTGAACCTACAGGGTTAAGGCAGTTAATAGGAAGATATATGTTTTAACGGAGTTGTGCTTTAAAATTACTTCTCATTTACCCACTTACCAGACATGCATGGAGGTAAAATGATCAGCTGTAATGTGCAATGGAAAGATATATACTTTTTTAATTGTAGCCAAGAGGAGAAAAACAGCATGGAATAACTTAATCGTGGCTAATTATAATATCACGGAGGTAATTACAATAGATTTTGATTGTCTCATTTTCACACCAGAGGAGGGCACAGCGCCGGCGTTTCTCTTAATACATATTTGTTTTGAGAGAAGAGCTGACAATTACACTAATTGTAGTCACAGCGTGAAACTTGGTTTTTAAAGAAAAATTTGTCTACATGTCACATGGGAGGAGTGCACATGCTCCTCCTCCCCCACCCCCCACCCGGGGTTTGGTGAGGTTCAAATTAAAGACACATTAATTGCTTTGTTTATTGTGGGAAGAGATCTCTCTGCATTGTGGCAAGCATTCCCAGTTTCTTATTTTATTTTTTTAAATATATTTTTATTGCTTTCAGAGAGGAAGAGAGAGGGAGAGAGAGTTAGACACATCAATGACGAGCGAGAATCATGGATCGGCTGCCTCCTGCACACCCCATACTGGGGATCGAGCCCACAACCTGGGCATGTGCCCTTGCCCAGGATCGAACCCAGGACCCTTCAGTCCCCAGGTCGATGCTCTATCCACTGAGCCAACCCCGCTAGGGCTCATTCACAGTTTTAAAGGAGCAAAAACCCATGTTCAAGTCTTCAACGTCTGGACAAAGTGTCGGGCTGCTTAAACTGGTCCCTTTCACAAAGGCTTTGAAAGAAGGGCCTGTTCTCTTCACCTGGAAACCAGTGACCCTCAGATGGGTCACTTGCCTTCAGAAAGGTGAGGGATGATCCTGGTAAGAAAACATCATCAAAAGCTGGAGTTTTAGCCCTGGCTGGTGTGGCTCAGTGGATAGAGCGTAAGCCTGTGGACTGAAGGGTTCCGGGTTCGATTCCAGTCAAGGGCATGTACCTGGGTTGTGGGCACATCCCCAGTAGGGGACATGCAGGAGGCAGCCAGTCAATGATCCCCTCTCATCATGGATGTTTCTATCTCTCTCTCCCTCTCCCTTCCTCTCTGAAATCAATAAAATATCTATATATGTAAAAGCCCAGCAACCAGAACAGTGGAATGACCAGAACGACCAGTCACTATGACATGCACTATGGTGGCCAACCGGCCTGATCTGGGACCTGATTCCCGCCCCCCCTCCCCCCCTCAACTGCCCGCAGCCCCTCCCCCCAGCCAACCCTGCCCCTGCCCGAATTTGTGCACCGGGCCTCTAGAATATATATAAAGCTGGAGTTCTAGATGCATCTGATTCTATTGCTGCAAAAACCCGTTTGGGGACCAAGCATCTCTGTGTGTTCAGGGGATGCCTGGGAGGAACTGGAGGACAAAGTGTCATAACCACGGGCTTCTGAAAGGCTGCCCTCAGCAGAGAAGAGGAGAGGGAACCGAAGATGCCAGATTGGCAAACACACTCAGATTCGGCTTCTGGTCCGTTGGCTTTTCTCCTTCCCCAGGGGGTGGGGTCCATCACTGGCATCCTCTCCTGGGTAAGAGGAACTTTGCTTGTCACTCCACTTTATGAGACGTCTATGTGTGTGACCCCTCTGATAAGCTGTAACTCACCCCCCCTTTTCTAACCATCTTGCCAACATAAAGGGAGGTGGGGGGCGGGGGTTTGGGGGCTGCTAACTAGTTGGCATTCAAAAGGAGAAAAGGCAGAACTGGGGTCTGGTGGCCTGCCAGTCACTAGCATTGAAAGAATGCAGTGTTGCCCTAGATGGTTTGGCTCAGTGGATAGAGCATCAGCCTGTGGACTGAAGGGTCCCGGGTTCAATTCCAGTCAAGGGCGCATGCCCAGTTTGCAGGCTTGATCCCGGGTGTGAGGCTTGCAGGAGGCAGCCAATCAATGATTCTCTCTCATCATTGATGTTTCTATCTCTCTCTCCCTCTCCCTTCCTCTCTGAAATCAATAAAAATATATTTTAAAAAAAGAAAGAATGCAGTGTTCGATGAGCTCAGTGATGCTTTATTTTGCACGGCCCTGGTCCATGAGGCTCGGTTGGTTGAGCATCGTCCCATGCATCGAAAGGTTGCCGGTTCAATTCCTGGTCAGGGCACATACAGCAGATGGATGTGTCTCTCTCACATCAATGTTTCTCTCTCCCTCTCTTCCTCTCTAAAATCAATAAACATATCCTCAGGTGAGGATAATAAGTAATTTTAAAAAATAACCAATAATTTAAGGCGGCATTTGATGAGCAGCAAAAGCGAAAAGTTGGCCCATGTGGTCGGCGAGGGCTTTTCCAGGCGTGCTGGAAAGATCGGAAGGCACGGGAGGAAGCAGCTGACACCTTTGGCTATCTCCCGTGAAAACCAAACCAGGCGAACTATCCGCAGAACGACAAAACCAGCATTGATACACAGGCCACAGGATGGGACGAAGTGTGCAATAAATAACCATCGAGGGGGCTGAGAAGTCCAAGGAGAAGGGTAAAGAGGCGATTTATGAATGAGCAAAGTCACATGGCTAGCAAGTGCCCAGTAGCTTCAACCTCATGGATAGTCCGGCAGAGCGATGATATTCTTGTTAATAATATTGGCAAAGATTCAAAGCATTATTAAAACTCATTGTTTAATTTTTATGTGTGAAACTGTGTACTGTCTCTTGAGGCTGACGGTCACATAAATAGGACATGTAGGCCTGGGTTCTATTATTTAAAGACATAGAGTGGAGCCCTGGCTGGTTTGGCTCAGTGGATAGAGCGTCGGCCGGCGGACTGAAGGGTCCCGGGTTCGATTCCGGTCAAGGGCATATGCCCAGGTTGTGGGCTCCATCCCCAGTAGGGGGTGTGCAGGAGGCAGCCGATCAATGATCCCCTCTCATCATGGATGTTTCTATCTCTCTCTCCTTCTTCCTTCCTCTCTGCAATCAATAAAAAAAAATAAAGACATTGAGTGGAAAACAATCGCACAGCTGCCTTTAATAAAATGTGTAAAGAACAATGCATTTTTAACTTCAAATATGGCATTTGGAGAAACATGCGGGTCTGAATCCTTATAAAAAGTCATTTCCTGGATTCAATAAATTTATGTTGTGTTTCTTGGCCTCCCCTCCATTGAGTGCCCTGAAGTGGGAGACCCCTGAGTCACTTGGGAGTTTTCTGATTCAAACGTTGGGGCACATAAAAGAGATCACATTGACCATGATCTCTTCCCATTGGGTCGTCAGCCCCTAACTGGGTGCCGGTATGTCCAGTTTGTGAAAATTTGGCCACATGTGCAATTAAAGTATAAGATTTTCAGTGTTTGCATTATAGATTCATTTTTATTTATTTTAAAATATATTTTATTGATCTTTTTATAGAGAGGAAAAGAGGGATAGAGAGTTAGAAACATTTATGAGACAGAAACATTGATCAGCTGCCTCCTGCACACCCCCTACTGGGGATGTGCCTGCAACCAAGGTACATGCCCTTGACCGGAATCGAACCTGGGACCCTTCAGTCTGCAGGCTGATGCTCTATCCACTGAGCCAAACCGATTAGGGCATATAGATTCATTTTTGAAAAAGGCAGCCTCCGTTCACTGGGAATATAAAAGTAATGGTGCGTGATTTTCTGAACCAAAGACATAATCCCCAATCTTCACAAAATGCCAAGGATAAATATCACATTTTCAACCCAGAAAACGTGGATTGTACTAAAGCTCTCTATAAACTTTTATATATGTGCTTTAGAGACCTTAGCTCAAGTGTTTTGGGGGAAAAAATGTGAGTAATAAAAAACAGGAAAAAAGTTCAACTACACTAAATATTGTTAATTTATTTTCATACTGCAAGAAAATGTTCTTTGTTATTCTCGACTATTTTCAGTAATGGATAAACATATTTGCTTTCTATCTTAAAATAATTTGGTTTGATCAAACACCTAAATAAAGTTCTTTAATACTACACTATCTCTAAATGTCTTATTAAGTACTAGAGGCCCGGTGCACGAAAATCATGCAAGAGTAGGCCTTCCTTCCCCTGGCTGCCAGCATCGGCTTCCCACCGGCCCTGGCTTTATCTGGAAGGATGTCCAGTCTAACAAGCATATTACCCTTTTATTATTATAGATAATTCTACTCCCTAAAGTTATTCATTCACAAATATGAAGGTAGAGAAAACATCACATGCTTTTCAAACTCTTAAGCTATTTCAATGGAGAATTAGGTAAATGTATATTTACTGCTTTGGTTTTGATCTTCTGAGCGGGTTTATCTCCTCAAGTTTGTGACTTTTTCTTTTTTCCAATTGATCAGATTGATTTTTCTTTTCTTCCTGGTCTGGGCAGTTTAGAAATTATACTTCCTCATGAACATCTGTGGAGTGTTTTATGGGGAAAAAAATAACAGAGTTCTGTCCACTGAATCAGTCTTGTCCGTTTCTGCAAGATGCATAGGATAAGTGAAGTCTGGCCGAATATGACCTTTTAAAAAGCACAGTGGTTCTTTAAGGTCTAAGTGTTATGTCCATTTCCTGCCAAAAGGAATAATTATATGAGGGAAGCCCTGAGGCCTACTGTCCATGTTGTATGTAATATTTATGTAGGACAATCCCCTTAGCATGTAAATAATTCAGGATTTAAAGTACTCGGCGAACACAAACAAATACTGAAAATTCCAAATGTGACCGTACTCCCTCCATGGTGAATTAGCCAACCTTGGTTATGCGCTATAGCCGAGGATAGGAGAATCAATCAAAATGAAACATCATCTCTTTGTGGTAATATACGCTCTGGGAAGAACTGGTCGTGGGCAAAGTACCTATTTTACTTGACATAGTGCAATGTGTTATTAAAGGTGATTCGAAGAGATTATATTTCTTTAACTCCTATGGTATCTTTGGGACTTGAGTAGGGTCTTAAAGAGGCCGAAGGGGAGGAAAAAAGGAAAGGCAAGTCCATCTGAATTGGGGAGATTAGTATGAAGGGAGAGATATTTCTGAGAGGGAAGGGAAATGATAAATTAGCCGGATTGGAGCAAAGACTTCGGTACAGAGGGGGTTGGGACTAGACTGGGCCAGGGTGTTGGTAAGGAGAGGGTGTTTTTATTTCACCCAGAGGTAATGGAGATTGCTGTGAACTGAGTGTGTGTGTGTGTCTTCCAGAATTCATACATGAAATCTAATCCTGACTATGATGGCATCAGGAGGCGGGGCCTTTGGGAGGGGGGAGACTAGGTCATGAGGGTGGGGCCCTAGTGAATGGGATTAGCGCCCTTAGAAGAGAGACCCAGAGAGCTCTCTGGGAGGCCTTCTGGGAACCAAGAAGTGGGCCCTCATCCGAACCTGAATCTGTTAGTACCTTGATCTTGGACTTCCAGCCCCCGGAACTGTAAGAAATAAATGTTTGCCGAAACCAGTTTGGCTCAGTGAATAGAGTGTCAGCCTGCGGACTGGGGGGTCCCAGGTTCGATTCCGGTCAGGGGCATGTGCCTGGGTTGCGGGCACATCCCCAGTGGGAGATGTGCAGGAGGCGGCTGACCGATGTTTCTCTCTCATCGATGTTTCTAACTCTATCTCTCTCCCTTCCTCTCTGTAAAAAATCAATAAAATATATTTAAAAAAAGAAAAAAAAGAAATAAATGTTTGTTGTACTCCCCATTAGAAGAAGGTAGAGGGGGGATAGATGGTGATGGAAGGAGACTTGACTAAGGGGTGGTGAACACACAAGACAATATACAGATGATATATGTTGTAGAATTGTACACCTGAAACCTATATAATTCTATTAACCAAGGTCACCCCAATAGATACAATTTAAAAAAAAGAAAGAAATGCCTGTTGTCTTTGCCACCAGTCCACAGTAATTTTGTCTTAGTGGTCCCAAGGCACTAAGACAGAGATATGTTGACGAGTCCTGGGGAAATTTGGTGCAGGATGTATTATGAGAAGCTTCTGAGAACATGAGCTTTCCCTAAATCTTCACTACTTTTCATTTTGCCCCTCAGTTTGGGAGCATGTAATTGCTAGGAATCTCAGGACACCTGTTCTGTTCTCCACTCCAACTAAGACTGAGCAACTCCTGACAGATGGACAGTTACTGTTTCTTTATTTTTTTTAAATATATTTTATTGATTTTTTACAGAGAGGAAGGGAGAGGGATAGAGAGTTAGAAACATCGATGAGAGAGAAACATTGATCAGCTGCCTTCTGCACATCTCCTACTGGGGATGTGCCCACAACCCAGGTACATGCCCTTGACCGGAATCGAACCTGGGACCCTTGAGTCCACAGGCCGACGCTCTAGCCACTGAGCCAAACCATCTTTATTTATTTATTTATTTATTTATTTATGTATGTATTTATTTATTTTTGTTTCTTTAAATGATTCAACAGAGGAGGAGGAGGAGGTGCCCTGGCCTTGCCAGATGATGGGCTGCATTTTAAAAAACAATTTTCAAAATATATTTTTATCGATTTCAGAGAGGAAGGGAGAGGGAGAGAGAGATAGAAACATCAATGATGAAAGAGAATCATTGATTGGCTGCCTCCTGCATGGCCTATGAACCAGGAGGTCGCAGTTAGATTCCCGGTCAAGGGCACATGCCCGGGTTGCAGGCTCGATCCCCAGTGTGGAACGTGCAAGAGGCGGTCGATCCATGATTCTCTCTCATCATGGATGTTTCTGTCTCTCTCTCCCTCTCCCTTCCTCTCTGAAATCAATAACAAAAATATATTTTGTTCAAAAAAGAGCAAAACCCACCATCGTTCAGTCTTTGACTCTGCAGATCCCAATGTTCCCTTCACTTTCCTTGGATAAACACAGCCATAGGGATGCCAATATTTCTCCCCCCTCCCATCCCCCCATGTCTCTGACCAGCACTCCTGCTAAGGATGTTTTCTTGAGCCTAAATCCCGTCTACTTGAAGAGACAAAATGCCCTCTTTCCATAAAAATTGGAGGGAAGCGGTACATCTGGGAGGAAAAGAGAGTCCAGGGCTGCCCACAGAGCTGGGGGGTTTGTCTGCAGGGCAGGCGTTTCCACACGATCTGGGACAGTTTCACCAGGACCGACTCACACGCACCTTTGTCTCCTCTCAATCTGGACCCGGTTGTGAACTTGGACCCGAGCTACCGTGATCATAGAAATCATACCCTCACGCCCTGTGCCTGACTCAAATCCATGGAGTCAGGGATTGGTGCCTCTGGCACTGGGAACAGAGATAACAAGGAGGATGGGGGTGGCCTGGATGCATGAAGCCAGCTCCCCAGGCTGGTTCCTAAGGCCTTTGCCAGCACAGGCATCCTGGTGTGGCCCACCCGGGATCCTGTATTCTGCAGCCCTTTCCAGATCCCTCCCTCCTTTCCTGCCCTCGTCGGGGCATTATTTTATTTCCTCTCGGTTTGATTAAAGACCCTGCGCTGTTACCAGAACCAAATTAATGATTCCAGTGCACGGGGAGCCCAATTAATCTCTCTTGACCTTTCGAATATGAAGGGTAGCTGTAAAGCAGGGAACTTTGCACAAACGGAGGTTAAGCGTGATGAAAGGATCCCTGGGCAGCAAGGACACATCCCGCGCGCTGTGTTCCTGGCGAATGGCTTTATAACATCAGGAAAAATACTGTGACAGATACGTATATGAGTTTACTGTTTATTTTTTAAAAGATGTTTTTATGGGTTTCCGAGAGAGGAAGGGAGGGGGAGAGAGAGATAGAAACATTAACGATGAGAAAGAATCATCAATTGGCTGCCTCTTGCACGCCCCCTAATGGGGATCAAGCCCACAACCCGGGCATGTGCCCTGATGGGGAATTGAACTGTGATCTCCTGGTTCATGGACCGATGCTCAACCACTGAGCCACACCAGCCAGGATATATATATATATTAGAGCCCTGGTACACGAATTCGTGCACCAGTGGGGGTCCCTTGGCCTGGCCTGCAGGATCAGGCCGAAACTGGCTCTCCTACATCCCCCGAGGGGTCCCGGATTGTGAGAGGGTGCAGGCCAGGCCGAGGGATCCCACCGAAAACGATGGGGGTCCAGGGAGGGATACCGGAGGTTGGCCAGCTGGGGAGTGACTACAGGAGGGCTCCAGGGCATGTCCGGCCCATCTTGCTCAGTCCAAGCTAATCTATTGGTTGGAGCATCTGCCCCTGGTGGTCAGTGCACGTCATAGCAAGTGGTGGAGCGGCCTTAGCATATCATTAGCACATTACTCTTTGATTGGTTGAACAGATGACCAGACAACTGGACACTTAGCATATTAGGCTTTTATTATATAGAAGACATACACACACACACACACACACACACACACACACACACAGGCAGTCCCCGGGTTACGTCGGACTTGATGTACGGTGTTTCATGGTTACTTTGCTATCTCCTGTTTATTTATAAAAAAAAAAGTTCAATCATTTCGATGTATGTACATATGTGCTTTATGTTTTTTATTATTTATTTACCACAAGTAAAGGTCAGGAATTGTTATCTTTCTTTTAAAATTTTTTTTTTACTGTTTCACTTCATTACTGCTGTGTATGTGCTCCATGTGAGTGATGTCGGTGCTTATGTAGGTGAGCACTGACTTACAGCAAAAACTGTGTTACATCGTACCGTAGGAATGGATCTCTGACGTAACTGGAGGACCTACTGTATATATATTGATTTCAGAGAGGAAGGGAGAGGGAGACAGAGAGATAGACACGTCCTTGATGAGACAGAATCATTGACCAGCTGCCTCCTGCATGGAATCGAACCCGCAACCCGGGCCTGTGCCCTTGACCGGAATTGAACCCAAGACCCTTCAGTCTGCAGGCTGACACTCTATATACCAAGCCAAACCAACTCAGGCAGGCTATATATATATATTTTTTAATATATTTTATTGATTTTTTACAGAGAGGAAGGGAGAGGGATAGAGAGTTAGAAACATCGATGAGAGAGAAACATCGATCAGCTGCCTCCTGCACAACCCTACTGGGGATGTGCCCGTAACCAAGGTACATGCCCTTGACCGGAATCGAACCTGGGACCCTTCAGTCCACAGGCCGACGCTCTATCCACTGAGCCAAATCAGCTCGGGTAGGCTATATATATTTTTAAAATTCTTTCCTTAAAGATGATTTTTGGAAGAATGGGGTCCCGGATTGTGAGAGGGTGCACACACACACACACACACACACACACACTCACTCACTCGAACTATACCTACAATGGACATTCATATTTTCCTTTAGGTCCTTGTGACATGTCAGTTTCCCCCCAGTGGAACCACCCCGAGCCGAGCTGTAGCAGCTACAGGTTTTACATACTCGGTTAATTAGCAATTCTTACCAAACCACCGGGCCCATGTCTCTTTCGGGCCCTGCACGGCCTCTGTTGGACGGATTTACGGGAAGAGTCAATGGCTGAGACATTAAAGGCCAACCTCAGAGCCAGCGCGGAGCACCCGGAGACCTTAGAGGAGTGCTCTATTCGCCAAGAATTGGTTGGTTATTGATCCTGGTCTGCGTCCCTGGTCACAGGAGCACTTACCCTAATTTTTCTAGTGTAAATATAAGTAAATCGGAATGGCCGTTTGCTGAAAACCCCCCGTAAAATCTGCATTTTGTGGTTTGGCTGGTAATTGTAGTTACTGGAAGGTTCGATATGTGGGGCCTGGTGGGGAGACAGGCTGCGGCCTGGACCCCCGCTCTCTGCAGATCCCCTCCTGCAGCACTTTCTGCCGGGCTATTAAAGCAGCTGCACTCTCCCTGCTCAGAAACACAGGAGCCCCTGGGGACCCAGCCCCACGGCCAAGGCCCCTGCGGGCAGGGCTGGGCCCTGTTGGGAAAAAGGCCATGCATGTCCCTTAGACTTTGCTCTCCTCCCTCATCTCTGAGGTCAGCCAAGCAGTTAAGGAGCAGATGTTTGCCCCTGTTTTCTTGAAGATCGCAAAACACTCACCTTTGCTGCAACCTTCGTGTCCCTTTCTCCTCCTCCCCTGTCTGGATTGGGAGTGAGAGTCTTTCCAACACAGGCTGCCTTCTTATCGCCACTGACATTCTCCCCATCGCACCGGGACACGCCTCCCCCTACACAGGATGCTGCGGGTGAATGAGGGTTAACGGGGACTGTATAGGGTGTCCCAAAATTCACGCAAGAAGTAATTTTGATAGAAAACACAGGTTGATAATTAAAAATTGTACATTTTTTATTGATTCATAAAGTATACAGTCTAGGGTTATGGATGGAATAGCACATCAGGTCAATGGCCTCCACGGCTTTGCTGGCACAGATGCAAAGCCGTGGTCTTCATTGGTCTCATTGTCCCTGCTCCTGGGCCATCACGTGTACTTGGTAATGCTTATCAAATTGAAGGGATTGAAATCAAAGGGCAACAGATATTAGAATCTGATTCAATAAACCAAGTAAAATTAGGCTCTTATGTGTTGTTGTTAATGCTCACGCAAAATTCAAATCTTGCGTGAATTTTGGGGCACCCTATATATATGTCGCTTGCCTATTGCCAAATTTCGAGCTCCCTGGGAATGCGGGTGGGAAATGGCATCGCCGAGGACGAAGCCGGCAGACATAAAACATGGAAGAGACCCCGCCGTTCGAATACCGGCTTTGCAATATGAATTGTATCAGGTCGGCGACCGGGAGTGCTGGTTCCGACATAGCATCGTCTTCATTGTTTCCGGAGAACCCTGTACCTCTGTCTCCCATGGGCTGAGAGAACGTGATCGCTGCCACAGGGGTAGATGGGGAAGCGTTTAAGACTCAGTGGTTCTCAACCTTTTGGCCCTTTAAATACAGTTCCTCACGGTGTGACCCAACCATAACATTATTTTCGTGGCTACTTCACAACTGTCATGTTGCTACTGTGATGAATCGTCATGTAAATATCTGATATGCAGGATAGTCTCAGGCGACCCCTGTGAAAGGGTCGTTTGACCGCCAAAGGGGTCGCGACCCACAGGTTGAGAACCGCTGGGTTAAGTGCCTGGGAATGTGTGGCCGACACCTGCCCGCACACAGGCCGCATTGTAGCAGGAACGTCCAGAAGACACTGGGGTGGGGAGATGGATTTTTGTGGATCATCTAAGGCGGCCGGTGATCTGCTTTCTGGTTGGCTGGTGGTTACCCACTTTGTGTGAAGGACTGATTTGTGCGGACTGGGGGCCATATATTTCTTTAACATCAAGCGCTGCTCTCTGCTAATGGGCACTTCTGTTTTGGAGCTGTTCCCTCTGGCTTCCGCTGCTCTCCATCATTTAGTCCCAGACACAATGAATTACAAGGCCCCAAATGTGTGTTCTCAGTTCCTGCCTCAGTGCTGCCTCACATGCTGTTCCCTCCACCTCGCACACTGTTCCCTGCTCCTTCTGTACTGGCAATTCTTTTTGTTTGTTTGTTTGTTTATTTGTTTGTTTTTCCATTGATTGTTAGGGAGAGTGGAAGAGAGAGGGAAGGACAGAGAAACATCGATGTGAGAGAAACACACCGATTAGATGCCTCCTACACGAACCCCAACCAGGGCCCGGGCCAGGGAGGAGCCTGCAATTGAGGTCCATGCCCTTGACCGGAATCAAACCCTGGACCCTTCGGTCTGCAGGCCGACACTCTATCCACTGAGCCAATCCAGCAAGGGCAGGCAATTCTTCCTACTTTGGAAACTCTGACCAAGTGTTACTTCCCGGGGAAAATACTTTATGAACCTCCTGCACCCTCCATCCCCAATCTGTCTTCATTGAGGGACATGTGCTGAAATGTAACAGCACCCCAGCATCTCAGCAAGCCCCCCAAATTGTGGGCCGTGCCGGAGGCAGCCGATCCATGAGTCTCTCTCACCATCGATGTTTCTATCTCTCTCTCCTTCTCCCTTCCTCTCTGAAGTCAATAAAACTATATATATTTTTTTAAAAAGTGGCACGAGAAGATTCGGACACCCTGTGAAATGTGTAGGGAAAAAGGCAGTCTTTAATAGTCTGTTACCTGTGGCCAACTTCCACAGCCGAGATACAGAGACAGAAATCTCAGGGATTTTCTGCAAGGATTGGCGGGGATCTGTGTAAAGCGCCCAGAATACTGCCCGGCGTATGGGAGGGGCCTTTGCCCATCTTAGCTTTGATGGCTGTTAGCATGGCGCAGGCCCCCCCACGCAGCCTGGCGGGGTGGGGACACGCATTTCCCACTTCTCCTGCTCCCCACGGTGGTCCATTTGCCGAGGCTGTGGTCAGAGGAAACGTTCAGACTTGGTTTCATGAGCTCCCACCCATCTATCAACCCTTCCAGAATGTTTTAATCCTCCTCCTGGGCGCAGGTCCCCTGAGGACAGCGCGTGCCTCTTTGGTCGGCAGCCTCACCGTCAGTGGTCGCGGGTGGACCACCTGCAATTACACACGCTTCCCACCGACGGGCCCTTAATAGCTCCGGTGAATCAGCCCCTGGAAGTAGGTAGCGTTGGCTTCTCCGTGGTGGTTTCCATTAAGCAAGATTCTGTAACGGTAGAAATGGCTTCAGGTTCAGCACGGCCTTCCAGGGCCCAAGCGAGGGCCGCCGTTTCCACGTTGCTGTTCA
Source organism: Myotis pilosus (assembly GCA_036010255.1). Classification (NCBI taxonomy): domain Eukaryota; kingdom Metazoa; phylum Chordata; class Mammalia; order Chiroptera; family Vespertilionidae; genus Myotis; species Myotis pilosus. Next base: position 6,172,835 of record JASKON010000031.1, on the reverse strand, counting down.
GTTTCAGGGCCTGAGTTCTGGCCTCTCGTTCTTTTCTTTTCTTTCTTTCTTTTTTTTTACATTTTTACTGACTTCAAGAGGAAGGGACAGGGAGAGAGAGAGAGAGAGAAACATCGCTGATGAGAGAGAATCATGGTTCGGCTGCCTCCTGCACGCCCCCTACTGGGGATCAAGCCCGAAACCTGGGCATGTGCCCTTGACCGGAATCGAACCCAGGACCCTTAGTCTCCAGGCCGATGCTCTATCCACTGAGCCACACCGACTAAGGCCAGACTCTCATTCTTGACTCTTTCATGTTGCCATCTGAGAGACCTGATCAGAGTGTCTTGCTTGCAGCAAATAAAGACTTTGTCTGTAAATACCATTATATGTTAAATTACTGAACCCGGCCGGCGTGGCTCAGTAGTTGAGCACCGACCTATGAACCAGGAGGTCACAGTTCGATTGCCAGTCAGGGCACAGGCCCGGGTTGCAGGGTAGATCCCCAGTAGGGGGCGTGCAGGAGGCAGCCGATCCATGATTCTCTCTCATCATGGGTGTTTCTATCTCCTCTCCCTCTCCCTTCCTCTCTGAAATCAATGAAAATACATTTTCAATATCACCGGTTTCAGTTTGATGCATGAGTGGTACCACCCATCCACTTAACCTCAGCAAGACCCCCATTGATCCATTCAAAAAACACTTATTACTGAGTGTTTATGTGGCCCAGGCAGTGGATCTACAACCATGAAGAAATACAAGTGGCTTCCCGACTTCCTGGCCTGCTGTTCCAATTCATTGTAGTTTGAGGAAAAAGAAGGATGGACGGAAAAACAGAACAAAGCAACAGATTAATATATAATCCATTGTCCTGTCGTGGTCAGTGTAAGAAAATCAAACAGGAAATGGAAAGTTGGTAGACCAGGGTGTGGATTCTGTGGTCCGGGAAACCCTGGTCTACCCATACTTTACTCATGGGAACCCCACACATAGATGGGGGTGAAGGCGAGGTATTGGTCCACGCATTAGGCCAGCGGTTCTCAACCTGTGGGTCGCGACCCCTTTGGCGGTCGAACAACCCTATCACAGGGGTCGCCTAAGACCATCCTGCATATCAGATATTTACATGATGATTCATCACAGCAGCAACATTACAGTGATGAAGTAGCCACGAAAATAATTTTATGGTTGGGTCACAACATGAGGAACTGTATTAAAAGGGCCAGAAGGTTGAGAACCACTGTGTTAGGGTGTCACACCACTTGGGTGGACTGCATGCAGGAGGTATTTCCCATGACATGCAATTCTCCCCCTTTGCACGTAGATTCTTTGCATAGTAGCTCCCTTGTGCTTTTGGGTGGTAAGTTATTCGTGAAAAATCTTCCCTGAGCATACTACGTTTCATAGTATGTTAAGTATGTTCACGCTATCCTATACAATAAAAGCCTGATATGCAAATTGTCCCCTCAACCGGGAGTTTGACCAGGGCGTGGGGCCGGCTAGCCAACCACCTGTGGCCCCTCCTCCCCACCAGCCCTACCCCAGCCAGCCTGGAGGAAGGGAGGTCCCAGACGGCAGTGGCTAGGGACCCTACCTGTGCACGAATTTCATGCACTGGGCCCCTAGTATGTTTAGGACATCATATTGATGTCAGCGCCAGGGTGAGCGGAGTGATTCTTACAGATCATTTCCAGTCCACTCTCTCTTTCTTTTTTAAAATATATATTTTTATTGATATCGGAGAGGAAGGGAGAGGGAAAGAGAAAGATAGAAACATCAATGATGAGAGAATCACCAATCGGCTGCCTCCTACACGCTCCACACTGAGAATGGAGCCCACAACCTGGGCCTGTGCCCTGACCAGGAAATCGAACAGTGACAGTCTGGTTCATAGGTCGATGCTCAACCAGTGAGCCATGCCGGCTGGGCCACAGTCTGTTATCATCACGAAAAAAAGTATGCAAATACAAAGTTGCAAAAGCCAAAAAGATATTAATTTTACTCTAAAACAAATGCTAACTTTCTCTTAAGGTACCAATACCTGTTTGTATTATAATTTTTTAAAGATGCCTAACTTCAAAATCAATAGTAAGTGCCTATGGGCTAATGTTTGATTGATGAATCCCTCATTAAAATTAATGTCAATCTACCTATGAACCAGGAGGTCAGTCACAGTTCGATTCCCGGTCAGGGCACATGCCCAGGTTGTGGTCTCGATCCCCAGTCTGGGATGTGCAGGAGGCAGCCGATCCATGATTCTCTCTCATCATTGATGTTTCTCTCTCTCTCTCCCTCTTCCTTCCTCTCTGAAATCAATAAAAAAATATGTATTTTTTTAAAAATTAGTGTCCATCTAAGCTCCCAAATGGTACCAATTTATTTATTACCGATGGATAAAACTCTAATTGATACCAATGTAGCCGATGCCCTTCGATCCGTAGTCAATCTGGTATAGACCTTGCCCTTGATTGACATCTGCCTATCCAGAGGCCTTTTGGGGGTGGGAGCACCTCTGTGCTGATACCCCAAAGCAGACCTACGGCACGAGGGCACTTGCCGCTTCATTCCGCCCTCCTGTGCCACCCCAACACAGGGCACCGGTGTCCGACGACGCTGTTAGTGGCCAGGTCCCCAGGGTCATCCGCTGTGGGAAGCCAGCGGCTGCACTTAAAAGCTAGAGCGTCAGGGAGCTCGGAGTTCTAGACACGCTGGCTCCTGCTCCATCTGCAGAACCGTCAGTGCCACCGGCTCCACTGAAAGCATCTCCTGTCTGTGTCCACCCAGAGCATCCGTACGGCCTTTGCAGTAGCACAGAGGCAAACAGCTGGATCCAGGCAAGGAGCCAGGGTCCCCCCATCCAAACAGCGCCCCTTCTTAAAAGAAAAGCTGTGCACTCGCATCCCGCATCCCGGGGAAAACGGGTCCCCCGCACGAGGGGCGCATGAATATTGATTCGTTTGAGCTGAAAGCTGTCCGAGTAAGTGATTGTTTTCAAACCACCCCCCCCCCCTCCGGTTCCTTTCCTCTTAACTTTGCCCCCTGAGCGTGCACTCGGGAACGGCAGCGAGCAGCAAAGAAACGCAACAACAAATACATCAAGATCTATTGGGGATCTAAAAGCCCAAAAGAAAGCAAGCAAAAAAAAAAAAAAGTCAATATCTATTTTTGCTGTTTTCAAATAAAGCATGAATCACATTTACTGGAGCTGGGCGACGCCGAGCTCATCAAAGAATGGCCCCGTGGCTAAAGAGAATTCCATGGGAGGACTCCGCCGCCGTGGGGAGGGCTGGCGTGAAAGTCAGAGATTAAAACGGCAGCAGATAAATACCCCAAAGAGCAGACTTTGATCTGCGCTCCTCGCAGAACCCGGAGTCCTCAGAGGGGTTCGGGGATGTCAAGAGACCAGACGCCCCCTTCCAGGCGACCCGCACTTGCCCCTGCCTTTCTAGGGGGCTCAGGGGCCCAGAGCCACCTGGGGTTCTCTCTTCAGTGCCCAGCAAAGCGATACACTCACGTGGGTGGAGAACTCTGAAGGGGACTTGTTTTTGCCTCACTGTCTCCACTGCCTGCTCGGTCCCCCCCTCGCCCCTAAGCACTGGTCTTTTTAGTGTCTGTGTTGTTTTGCCTTTTTTCCAGAACGCCCTGTAGTTGCAATCACGTAGTAAGTATACAATAGCTTCCCTCACTGAGCCTGCATAGAAGCTCCTTGCATGCCTCTTCCTGGCTCAGTAGCTCATTTCTTCTTAGTGCGGAGGCGTAGTCCACATCTGGATGGGCCACAGTTTATGGCGGAAGGACATCTTGGCTGCTCCCAAGTGCTGCTCTGAACATCCATGTGCAGATTTTTGTGGGGGCTTTACTATTCGTATTTATTTATATACTTACGAGAGGCCCGGTGCACGAATTCGTGCACCAGTGGGGTCCCTCGGCCTGCCCTGCAGGGTCTGAAACTGGCTCTCTGACATCCCCCGAGGGGTCCCGGATTGCAATTGGGCTGGGGAGGGATGCAGGATGTTGGCCAGCCGGGGAGGGACCACGGGAGGGCTCCAGGGCATGTCTGGCCCATCTCACTCAGTCCCAATTGGCCAGACCCAAGCAGCAAGCTAACCTACTGGTGGTCAGTGCACGTCATAGTGAGGGGTTGAACGGCCTTAGCATATCATTAGCATATTACGCTTTGATTGGTTGAGTAGCTGATGGGACGACTGGACACTTAGCATATTAGGCTCTTATTATATAGGATTTTTATTGATTTCAGAGAGGAAGGGAGAGGGAGAGAGAGACAGAAACATCAATGATGAGAGAGAGAATCATGGATCGGCTGCCTCCTGCACGCCCCCCTAAGGGGATCGAGCCCGCAACCCGGCCATGTGCCCTTGACCAGAATCAAACCCGGGACCCTTCAGTCTGCAGGCCGATGCTCTATCCACTGAGCCACACCGGCTAGGACTGGGCGTTACTTTTCAACTCCTCTGGGTGAATACCAGGGAATGTGATGGGTGGGCCACCGGCGAAGAGTATGTGTAGTTTGTGTAGATTGCCTTCCGAAGGGGCTGACCACTTTGCATCTCCACCAGCGACGAGTGAGAGTCCCTGTTGCTCCACCTCCTTGCCAGCACTTGGTGTTGTCGGAGTTGCAGATTTTGGCCATTCCACCAGGCGTGCAGTTGTATCTGATTTTGTTTTACTTGCGTTTTCCCTGATGACATATGGTGGGCAGCATTTTTCCCCATGCTCATTTGCCATCCCACTCTTGTCTTTGGTGAGTTTCCTGTTCACTTATCAGCCTATCTTTTAATCAGGTCGCTTGCTTTCTTATTGTGGAGTTGTAAGAACTCTTCGTCTATGTCAAATAACAGTCCTGTATCAGAGGTGTCTTTTGCGAGCCTTTCCCCCCCGGCTGTGGCTTGGCGTCTCGTTCTCTCGACGTCGTCTTTCCCCGAGCAGAAGTTGTTAATTTTAATGAAGTCCGGCTTATCAATTATTTCTTTCATGTTCTGGGACTTTTGCTGTTGTAGCTGAAAAATTCATCGCCCTCCCCGAGGTCATCTGGGTTGCCTCCTCTGTTATCTTCTAGGCGGTTTACAGTTTTGCCTTTTTACATTTCGGCCTGTGATCCTCGGTGAGTTAATTTTCGTGAAGGGTCACAGTGATCAGGTTACCCAGAGCTCCCCAGGGACGAGATGGAGACACCAAGATGAAGAGACACGTGACTCCTTCGAAGACGATGAATGACATGCGAGCTGTTCACTCAACCACCTGCTCACTCATTCCAGCGGCGCTTCCTGAACACCTATTGGCTACCTGAGGGCATCCGAGCGAAAGCAACAGCTTTCTTGTTCTTGAATATGAATGGCAGGCGCTGATCAAAGGTGACAGGGAGGCCAGACAGAAAGAGGAGGCGGCAGATGTCCCATTAGACAAAAGGGAGGACCGAGGAGTTCAGGATCAGCTCTAATTAGTCATCGCTGGGTCATCCCTTCCAGGGTCTGTGAGATCCCTACCAGGGAAGGAGACAGGAAATAGACAGGAAGTAGACAAGGGCCAGCCTCCCAGGGATCAAGCAGACAAGCCAAGGATATTACCTACATCCCTTGCCAGGCCGCCCCTCCGGAAACACAACCCTAAGCCTCCTTCTGTCATAACTCATCATGTGACTCCTCTACACAGTCCCACCTTGGGTCCCTGTTTCGTCATTGCAGGTGTCGCCTGCCTGCTAATGACCAGCTTCCTGTTGCGTGCTGTCCACCACCCCTTCCATCCAACTGGCAGTGAAGCCACACAATGTCTCTAGGGCCCAGCGAGGCGTATACTCCTGCAGGAGGAGTGGGCAAGGGAACGAAGAATTGGTGAACAGACCCTGGGTCTGAGGGAGACAATTTATGACACGAGATGTCCTCAGTGGCCCCATGGGAGTTCTAACTAAGGCCAAACTCTATAACATTCTTCTTTTTTTTTTTAATGATTTTTTCAAATTGGTTTCAGAGAGGAAGGGAGAGGGAGAGAGAGATAGAACCATCGATGATGAGAGAGAATCATGGATTGGCTGCCTCCTGCACGCCCCACACTGGGGATGGAGCCCGCAACCTGCGCATGTGCCCTTGACTGGAATCGAACCCAGGACCCTCAGTCCACAGGCCGATGCTCTATCCACTGAGCCACACCATCTAGGGCTGCAAACTTTTTTAAAAGTAGAATGCCACATTAGGATGTATTCATAGAAGCACAGTGTCCAGAAGCAAGGAGGGTATTGTACATTCACTGATGGTGAATGGTGGTCAGTTCTTGAGCAGCCTATTTTCATAGGCATAGGAATTAGGTCGGACATCAACAAAGAATGATGAAGAACAAAGGCTCCAGCCCTCCCGTGAGGATTGGATGGATGGTGATGAAGATTGGTGTGTGCTAGGTCTAGGGGCACAGGGCAGGTCACCTAAGTCTTTCCATATCCTGGAGGACTTCCCAGAGGAGGTGCCTTCCCAGCGGAGATCTGAAAGATGAGGAGGAGGAAATGCAGAAAGGCATTAGGGCAGTGGTTCTCAACCTTCTGGCCCTTTAAATACAGTTCCTCACGTTGTGACCCAATCATGAAATTATTTTCGTTGCTACTTCATCACTGTAATGTTGCCACTGTGATGAATCGTCATGTCAATATCTGATATGCAGGGTGGTCTTAGGTGACCCCTGTGAAAGGGTCGTTGGACCGCCAAAGGGGTCGCGACCCACAGGTTGAGAACCGCTGACTTAGCCAGTGAGTTCCGTATACCATTGTGGGTGTTGGGATGTCGGTCTCACTCAATCTTCTAAAAACTTTTTGTTCTTTTGTGGGTGCATTGGCCGGGCCCGTGGGAGAAATCATGGGAGGAAAGGTAAAGAAAACACACGTGCATGAGCTGGAAAACATAAATGCCCTTATGATAGGAACCTCTCCTTCCTTTCCCTTGTCCTGTCTAATGTTGCTTCCACCCCGCACCACTCATGTCTCAGGCCCAGCTAGCACTTCCCATGTTTTCACTCCAAGAAAAATAAGCAAGAAAGACATGAGCAGTGGGCCGGTTTGGCTCAGTGGATAGAGCGTCGGCCTGCGGACTGAAAGGCCCCAGGTTCGATTCCGGTCAAGGGCATGTACCTTGGTTGTGGGCACATCCCCAGTGGGGGGTGTGCAGGAGGCGGCTGATCGATGTTTCTCTCTCATCAATGTTTCTAACTCTCTATCTCTCTCCCTTCCTCTCTGTAAAAAATAAAAAAAAAATGTATTTTAAAAAAAAGACTGGAGCAGTGATGAGGAACCTATGACAGGCGTGTCAGAAGTGACACACGAACTCATTTTTTGGGTTGATTTTTCTTTGTTCAATGGCATTTAAATATATAAAATAAATATCAAAAAGATAAGTCCTTGTTTTACTACGGTTGCAAAGATCAAAAAATTTCTATATGTGACACGGCACCAGAGTTAAGTGAGGGTTTTCCAAAATGCTGAAACGCCGGGCTCAAAAGGTTCGCCATCACTGGATGAGAGCCTGGCTGGCGTGGCTCCGCGGTTGAGCGTCAACCTGTGCACCAAGAGGTTGCTGGTTCGAGTCCAGCTCAGGGCACATGCCCCGGTTGCGGTCTCGATCCCTAATGGGGGGGCGTGTAGGAGGCAACCGATCCATGATTCTCTCTCATCATTGGTGTTTCTATCTCTCTCCCCCCCTTCCTCTCCCTTCCTCTCGCTCTCAAATCAATTAAAAAATATATTAAAAAAAGAGAAAGGCTGGAGATATCAACAACACTGATAAAGGAATGCCACGGGTAACCGAAGTAGATAAAAGCAGGATTCTCCAAGTGAGGCACGAAGGGCCGAAGCTCTCCCGATTCTGTTTGACTTGACTCTGGAGATGATCTTGCTCAGTCATCTGCATCCAGACCCTCTTAAGCAGTTGCCGGCTTATTCCTCGGCCTCATCAGCATTAGCGGGAGAGTAACAGCGAGTCGCAAGGGCCCTAAGCCCGCTCAGGACGTCTGCAGCGACGCTGGTCTGCGAGCTAAGCTGTGACACAAAATCCCCCTTTCTCCTCTCCTATCTCGACAGCCCATACAGCCCTTCCACAAAGGGGGCGAAATCACTTTTGAAAAATCTGCTTCCCAGGGCTGGCTATCTAACAGCCCAGGCCTCTGGCCAGCTGATGTGTGCGGCGGACACGAAGGAATTCGCTGAGCGCCAGCGGGCCCCGGTGACCCTGATTTTGGGCTGGCATATTTATAACAGGAGCCATGTGACCCTCGCCAGCCCTCCCCACTTTAACCCTGATGATGGGATTTCATCCTGTGAGAACGGACAGGTCCAAAGTCCAGAATGAAATGCAAGAGGAATCTGAAATTTTAAAATATATATATATATATATATATATATATATATATATATATATATATATATTATTGATTTCAGAGAGGAAGGGAGAGGGAGAGAGAGAGAGAGACATCAATGATGAGAGAGAATCATGAATCCGCTGCCTCCTGCACGCCCCCTACACTGGGGATGGAGCCCACAATCCGGGCATGTGCCCTTGACCTGGAATGGAACCGTGACCTCCTGGTTCATAGGTCCACGCTCAACCACTGAGCCACGCCAGCAGGGAGAGGAATCTGAAATTTTGAGGAGGTGACAGAGAGAGAGAGACCCAGCTGTATGTTAAATACCGGAACTTAGTGAGAACAACGTAGGACAGACATGTGGGTGTTGTCCACAACATGCCATCTGAAGCTTCATTTGTCTAAAAGTGGCCCATGCCCACTGTTATGACTGAGGGGTTAACAACTCCCAAATCCTCCACCTCCAAGTATGTGCTCATTTGCAGACTAATATTTCTGCTGTGGACTCTGTGCCTCATTATAAATAGCTGGGTCACAAAATGCAGGGATGCTAGAAATAGGAAAGGAAGGGAGGGAGGGAGGGAGGGAGGGAGGGAGGGAGGGAGGGAGGGAGGGAGGGAGGAAGAGAAAGAAAGAAAAGACTCCTTAAATTTCTGCCCACATTTTATGAGCTAGAAAGAAGGAATTTAATAGAGTATTATTAAAAATATTATACTAGTAGTGGGCGCCCAGCCGGTGTGGCTCAGTGGTTAAGCGTCAACCTAGGAACCAGGAGGTCACTGTTCGATTCCCAGTCAGGGCACATGCCCGGGTTGCAGACTCGATCCCTAGTGTGGGGCATGCTGGAGGCAGCCGATCCATGGTTCTCTCTCATCATTGATGTTTCTGTCTCTCTCTCCCTTCCTCTCTGAAATCAATAAAAATATATTCTAAAAAAATATATATGAAAGGAAAGTTAGTCTTTAAAAGGCTTGTGCACACGTCCGAAAATGGACAGCTCGTAATTTTGTGGCCAGATGAGCACAGGAGGGAATATTGCATGCGTTCGTGAAATCCTAGAGCAGTGGTTCTCAACCTTGGCCGCACCTTCGAATCACCTGGGAATCTTTTTCAAATCCCGATTCCTGGGCCTCGTCCTCGGGAAATTCTGTTTCTTTGCTACTCATGTCGTGGCCCCCACCCCATCACAAAGAAACAGAATTTCTGGAGGACGAGGCCCAGGAGTCAGGATTTTAAAAAAAAAAGATTCCCAGGCGATCCTCATGTGCAGCCGTGGATGAGAACCACTGTCCTAAGCTATGAGAATAACGGTAAATAGTAAGGATTCTGCAAAACATTCCAGGTCCTAGGATGCGTTCCTTTATCTGAGGCTGCTAATAAGTTTCAGGACAGGGGGGAATGTGACTCGGCTCTCTGTCCCTGCCTTTCTCTGCTTCATCTTGAAAAGCGAGCATCCTTCTCCGAGCTGCTAATCTAGGGCTTAAACAGCCCGGCCATACCCGGCCTCTTGCAGGCGAACAATGTGGCCAGTGAGCGAGGTGCCACGGAGCAGCGGGCTGATGACTTTATATGCCGCATCCCCGCGCGGTGACCCACAAATCTCCTTTGATATGCCAGGCGGGGGAGAGAGCTTGAAAGGGATCAGGAGCAGAGGGGCCCAGATGAAGCCATCATGTGACAAGAATCCTAAGATGGAAAGAAAGGAGGGGGAAAAAAAAGAGATCCTGGTAGCAGCGTGATGTGGGCGCGGCTGATGGAGATGTTGGCAGCGACGGGGGGAACGCGGCCAGCGCCCCAGGCCCGGCCGGGAAGCCATCTTCGATAAATGAGAGAAATCTCCATGGAAATGAGCATGAAACGTTTTCTGATCGGCCGCCTTTCACTGCCGACAAGGGTCACTGGTTTAGCTTCCCTCTTGTTTTCTTCCTCCCCAGCCTCCCTGCGTTTTCAGCCCGTCCTTCCTGTCCCCTTCCTCCCATTCTTTTTTTAAAAAATATATTTTATTGATTTTTTTACAGAGAGGAAGAGCGAGAGATAGTTAGAAACATCGATGACAGAGAAACATCGATCAGCCTCCTCCTGCACACCCCCCACTGGGGATGTGCCTGCAACCCAGGTACATGCCCTTGACCGGAATCGAACCTGGGACCTTTCAGTCCGCAGGCCGACGCACTATCCACTGAGCCAAACCGGTTTCGGCCCATTCTTTTTTTAATTGATTTCAGAAAGGAAGGGAGAGGGAGAGAGAGCTAGAAACATCAATGATGATGAGAGAGAATCCTGGATCAGCTGCCTCCTGCACGCCCCCCACTGGGGATCGAGCCCGAAACAGGGGCATGTGCCCTGACCTGTGACCTCCTGGTTCATAGGTCCACGCCTAACCACTGAGCCACACCAGCAGGCATCCCTCCAATACTTAACACTTTGAGACCGTCTTCCCTGAAAAGAGGTATTATTATTGTTGCTGCCGCCGTTGTTATTGTTAGTACCACTAATGATGCTACTGCTAATGCCACGGCTGCAGTGCTATCAAGACACGGGGGCTGTGACTCCTGCTGATGCCACCACCAGCCACACTCAGGGGCTGAGGGAGCCTCAGAGAGCAGCAGGCCCCTTGCTAATCCCTGAGCAATGCAGTCCCACCTTTTCCAAATCCACCTGCCGGGTGCGGGGTGCAGGAGCTGCGTGGCTCTCTGTGTCCTGCAGTGTCCCGTGCACCTGCGGGGAAGAAGGGGTGTCATTGTCCAACAGGGTGGAGCGCCCCTGCCCTTGGCCCCGCCCTAACATGTGGGGGGCGCCAGGAAGCTCACACCTGGGTAGCGAGGGGCACTGCAGCCCTGCAGGGTGTGTGTGTGTGTGTGTGTGTGTGTGTGTATGTGTGTGTGCCCTTAGACAAGCCACCTAACCTCTCTGAGCCGCTCTTCACTGAGTCAAATGCAGCTGCTACATCCTCACAAGGCGATGCAGAGCATTATGGGATACATTGAGTATGAAAATGCATGGGCCCTGGCCTGTGTGGCTCAATGGATAGAGCGTCGGCCCACGGACTGAAGGGTCCTGAGTTCGATTCCAGCCAAGGGCACATACCTTGGTTGTAGGCTCCCGGGCCCTGGTTGGGGTGTGTACCTGAGGCAACCAATTGATGTGTCTCTTTCACATCAATGTTGCTCTCTGTCTCTCCTTCTCCCTTCCACTCTCTCTAAGAAATCAATGGGAAAATATCCTCGGGTGAGGATTAATCCCGCCTCCCCCCCCCCCAAAATAAAAGAAATAAAAGAAAATGCGTGGGGCACATAGGTGCCCAGAAAACAATTACAGTGGGGCCTTGACTTACGAGTTTAATTCGTTCCATGATGGAGCTCGTAACTCAAATTATTTGTATGTCAAATCAGTTTTCACCATTACAATGACACATGATGCTGGGCTGATGTTGTGGCGTTCACTGTGACGTTCGCTGCGCCAACTAGCGGTGGGGTATCTGAAGCTGGCTCATAACCCGAATTTTAGCTCGCAACTCAAAGCAAAAAAATCGGCCGAGAGACGGTTCGTATCTTGAAAAACTCATTAGTCGGGACACTTGTAAGTCAAGGCCCCACTGTACTACCGTTATAAATGACACCCATGCACCCTTTGACCATTTTTTATTTGGATATAAAATATTAAGATGTGAAAATCACTTATTTAGGTCTCTTATTCCTCGAACATCTCTCAGTGGAGCCTTTGAGCATCTGGACTCAGCTTCCATAAAATAAACCTTTAAAAAAGGGAAAAGTAGCACATCTTTGTGCCCCCCGTGTGCTAGGTGTATTTACCGACACCGTGTCACTAATTCCTACAGCGACTCAGTTCTGGTGAGTTCTCTGCTGTCAGTACTCGTCTCTGAATGGCCAGTTCCTCAAATCGTTCCTGCCACACAGTAGGAGCGCTTGCTGCTAGCGAATGCCCCTGGTTTGCATGGACTACACCAAGAACTGTGCACCTCTCATCTGTTTATCTGCTCAAGAACCCAGAAAATGAGGCATCACACCCATTGTACAGATGGGAAGACTGATGAGAAAGTAAAGGAGCTTGCCATCATTGGCACTTGGTTTGGGTAAATTTGCCTTTTCTTAATTTTTATTCTGGTAGTCTTTTAAAAAGAGAACTTCTTCCCTAGCTGGTTTGGCTCAGTGGATAGAGCATCAGCCTGCAGACTGAAGGATCCCGGGTTCGATTCCAGTCAAGGGCACATGCCCAGGTTGCAGGCTTGATCCCCAGTAGGGGGCGTGCAGGAGGCAACCGATTAATGAGTTTCATCATTGGTGTTTCTATCTCTCTCCCTCTCCCTTTCTCTCTGAATTCAACAAAAATATATTTTAAAATAAGAAATAACTAAAAAGGAAGCTTCTAACTTTGCTATTTTCTCCATAGTGTCTTCCTCTCAGTTTTGTGAATATAATTCTGCTCTAATGATTGCCTCTTTGCTTTTGTGTTTTTTGGGGGCCTTTATTTGCACTTCTGTCTCTAACTCCATCAGAGGACACGCGATCATTGATTTTTTTACTCTTTCTTCTTTTCTAATATGTGCTTTCAAGATTCATTTCCTTCTGGGCACTGTTTTAGTTGCCTCCCATATGTCTTGAAAAGTTGCATTTTCATTATCATTCAGCAGAAAATATTTTCTAATATCCATCACGAGCATTCTTTGACCCCTGGTCTCTGTAGAAATGTATTGATAAATTTCAAGTCTTATACAGCTTTTCCGGTTTTCTTTTGCTATTGATTTTTCGTGTAATTATATTGTGGTTAGAGAATATACTCGCTGTGATTTCAAGCCTCAGAAATTCATCAAGACTTACTTTAGGGCTCAGAATATGGCCTTAAATTGTTGAGTGCAGATTTGGATGTATGCAGATAAGGTCAAGTTCAAGCATCATGTGATTGAAATCATCTACACTTTTACTGATTTTATCTTTTCTATAAGTTGCTGAATAAGGTGGTTAAAAATCACTCACATTGGCCCTGGCCGGTTTGGCTCAGTGGATGGAGAGTCAGCCTGCAGACGAAAGGGTCCCGGGTTCGATTCCGGTCAAGGGCATGTACCTCAGTCACAGGCTCCTCCCCAGCCCAGGCCCTGGTTGGGGCACATGCATGAGGCAACCAATCGATGTGTTTCTCTTGCATCGATGTTTCTCTCTGTCTTTCCCTCTTGCTTCCACTCTCCCTAAAAATCAATGCAAAAATATCCTTGGGTGAGGATTAAAAAATAATAATTTAAAAAATCACTCACATTGTAAATGACCTATTTCTCCTATCAGTTTAACCAATTTCTCTCTTTTTGAGGCCATAGTTTTAGGTGGAAATGATCAAGCTTAAACCACATGCTAAGCTTTTGTGAGGACTGATGGATTTTAAGAGTGCTACTCAGTAGAAATATAATGTGAGCTACATACATCCTTTCAAATTACCCAATAGCACATTTTAAAAGTACAAAGAAAAGGGGAAGGTCATTTTGTTATTACTGTGTCCAAAGTATTATTTTCACAACATATCATTGGTGTAAAAATTTTAATGAGATATTTAACATTGTGTGTGTGTGTGTGTGTGTGTGTGTGTGTGTGTGTGTACTAAGACTTCAATATGTGGTATGTATTTTACCCTCATAATAGATCTCAATTTAGACTGGGCACATTTTTTAAATATTTTATTAATGGTTTTACAGAGAAGGGAGAGGGATAGAGAGTTAGAAACATTGATGAGAGATAAACATCATGAGAGAGAAACATCGATCAGCTGCCTCCTGCACACCCCCTGCTGGGGATGTGCCCGCAACCAAGGTGCATGCCCTTGACCGGAATCAAACCTGGGACCCTTCAGCCTGCAGGCCGACGCTCTATCCACTGAGCCAAACCGGTCAGGGCAGGCCTGGGTATATTTGATGTGCTCAAAAACCGTGTTATAGCAGCTGGAACTGTATTGGACGCCGACGAATCTCTTACTCCTAAGTCATAGTTTTTTGTTGGTTCTACCTGGAACTTTGGGGTGTTTATCATCCTTTTCCTTGGAGGTTCCCGACTTCCAATTTTATCTTCTCACCTTCATGGCACTCCCATGATCTCTGTTTGGCTGCCTAGAGGGGGACCACTGCTTTGTGTTGGATGTTTTTAGCTTCTTGGTTCTGCATCATCGGATGCCTTGATGGGAGGTAGGAGGCGGAATTTCACACTCACCTACATATACTCAGTCCTTCCTGGCGCCTGGGTCTCTGCAGTCCTTGCTGCCGGGTCGCATGGACCTCCAAGATCCTGCCTTCCCAGCGCCAGTCCTGGTCCCTTCCTGCCACTGTGTAGTCTCTTGGACCCGTGTCACCGACTCATTGGCAAGTCGCTTGAGCGGAGACATCACAGAAGGTCAGTCTCACCGCCCTGCACTTTCCCCTTTTCCTGGATCCTGGCATGGAAGTGTTTTGGTTGCTCTTCAAGCTTCCACACATTCTCTGTGGTTGTTGCGATGGTATGTTAGTCATTTCTTCTGGTTCCTTTTGGTGTCTGGTTTGGTCTGCACTGAGGCATTACTCCCCCATACCTCAGTTTTTATTCTACACCGTTAATTTTTTAAAAAATATATATTTTTATTGATTTCAGAGAGGGAGAGAGTGATAGAGACATCAATGATGAGAGAGAATCATGGATCGGCTGCCTCCTGCACGCCCCCTACTGGGGATGGAGCCCGCAATCCAGGTGTGTGCCCTGACTGAGAATCAAACCGCGACCTCCTGGCTCATAGGTCAGCGTTCAACCACTGAGCCACGCCAGCCGGACAACGCTGTTTTTAAAATCATTTCAAATATGTCATCGTTAACAGAGTGAAAGTTTTACATGGTGTATAGGAATGTAGCAGGGATTACTTGGATCAACATGAGAAATTGTCATGTTACCCATTTTTTTGTCTTGAAAAAAGACAGATGCCCGTGGTGTGAACTATACAGACATCTGAGTCCATGCCACAGAACCAATATGTATCAAAACACTCACTGTCACACACAGGGGTGGGTGTCACACTCGGTGATTCACTGGTCAGATGGGAGCTGGTTAATTTCAGGGTTGGAGTCAATCCCAACACCCAGAATTCCTCAAGGAAAACTCAGGAAAAAAATCAGAAGGACATGTTCTCTACAATAAAGACAGCTTCTAGAAAATTCTTGTAAGCAAGAAAAGAACATTGACATCTTTTTAGGACTGATACCTGACTTGCTTTCCTACTAGAACAAAAACAATGTTCTCCTTATAGTTGGGTCTCTCTATTAGAGACATTCCAATCACCATTTCAGTTTCTTTGGAGAATGAAGACATTTATTAAGTCGGTTAGGATGTCTTAGGTGCAAGTACTGAAAACCTGACCAAAGGGATTTAGGTCATCATGACGCTCATATGTCACATAGTAAACAGGGCAGGGCAGTTGAGGGAGACGTCACTGGGTTAATGACATCATCACCAGCCACCTTCTCTTTGCCTTCCTACTGGACTTTGTCCTCATGACTTCTTTCTCATGTGTTTTATTTTGTATAATATAATTTTATTGGTCTCAGGGAGAAATGGAGGTGGAGAGAGAGAGAGAAACACCAATGATGAGAGAGAATTATTGATCCGCTGCCTCCTGCACGCCCCCTACTGGGGACCGAGCCCGCAACCCAGGCATGTGCCCTTACCTTGAATGGAACCATGACCTGCTGGTTCATAGGTCTACGCTCAACCACTGAGCCACACCGGCTGGGCATTTACTAGTAGGTGCACTTTTCTGGCATCCTGTGCCCAACAGCTCCTTCGAGGCCGCTGTCTTAACAGGACAGAGACCAACTATTTCTGCGAAACTGATCAACAGCAAGACACATCCAGAGGACCCGACTGTACCATGTCAGATAGCATTAGCATGCCGGCAGCACGCATGTCACAGAGACGGAAGTCTCAACTTCACGAGGGCCTTATTAGCAGGCAGACACGGTGCCTGTCCTCCGCAGACGTGCGCTGTCTGCGCCCAGCGCCCGCGATGCTATCTTAATGAATAGAGGAAGGACTCATTTGGAATCTGTAAAGTTGGCCGAGTTGAATAATGACACTGATGATCGGGAGGGAAAAGAGAAAGAGCTCTCAAATGTTCCATGTTCCTTTCTCATATATAAAAGCATCATTTCTCTCCCAAAGCCTCCTGCGGACGCCCGACCATTGTACTGCCTATCCAAGAAATAGATAACAGTATTAATTTCCCCCCTGTCTGTGCCAGCCCACGTACCATCATGTTTATTTATAAGCAGGCTGGCTCCCTCGGGCTGCGAGCTGAGTCAGGGAGGAGGCCCCGGGTCTGTCTGTTCAGGCGACATCACACACAGGTACGGTGTCACGCGCAGAAAGGGGCTGCGTGACCAATATCAGCAACCCGGTTGGGAAAGCCAGCATTAAAGTGGGTTTTATACTTGTTGGTGTTAAATCAACAGGAGCTCCTCGCTGAGAGGAAGAATACGGTTACAGGAAAAATAGGATCCTGCCATTAGCATCTCATAAATACCAATCGTGAAGATCAGGTTGAAGACTGGGAAGAAGGGCCCGGCTGGTGTGGCTCAGTTGGTTGCGCATCAGCCCATGCACTGAGAGGTCGCTGGTTCGATTCCCAGTCAGGGAACATGCCTGGGTTTTGGGCTCAATCCCGGGTAGAGGGTGTGCAGGAGGCAGCTGGTTGATGTTGCTCTTGCATCGATGTTTCTCTCTTCTCCCTTCCTCTTCTCTCTCTCTCACTCTCAAGAACCAATAAAGCGCCCTGGCCAGTTTGGCTCAGTGGATAGAGCGTTGGCCTGCAGACTCAAGGGTCCCGGGTTTGATTCCGGTCAAGGGCATGTACCTTGGTTGCGGGCACATCCCCAGTGGGGAGTATGCAGGAGGCAGCTGATCGATGTTTCTCTCTCATCGATGTTTCTAACTCTCTATCCCTCTCCCTTCCTCTCTGTAAAAAAATCAATAAAATATATTTTTAAAAATCAGTAAAGCTAGTCTTGAAAAAAAAAGAATAGGAAGAAAAATAAAAAAGTGATTACAGCAATAAATTGATATTTTATTAGATATAAATATACATAAGACTGTACATATATGGAACAATGCATCTATATGTATAAAAGCCTAAAAGACCATCTGACCGGTAGCTATGATGTGCATGGACCACCAGGGGGCAGATGCTCAACACAGGAGTTGCTGAGCTGCAGTGACTTGGCAGCTGTGGTTCTCGGGTGACGCACCCAGAACCAGAGAGGAGGAAGCCCGATTCTGGGGTGTGTCACCCGAGAACCACCCTCTCGCAATCTGGGACCCCTTGGGAGATGTTGGAGAACCGGTTCTGGCCTGATCCCCGCAGGCCAGGTTGAGGGACCCCGCTGGTGCACAAATCCGTGCATTGGGGCTCTCTCTCTCTTTCTCTCTCTCTCTATATATAACTACAAATCCATGCACATGTGCAAAGCTATAAAAGTGTTCGCAGAATGTAAGTAGTGCTTGAAATCCATATCAAATATCTATTTCGGCGCAGAAAGGTGTTCGTATCTAATCAGCAGACACCTGGCTGGCCCTTCTGGAATATAATGCATTCTTGTATTTTAGTGTCACTCCCGGTGGATAGTCAATTGGACATCTGTTAGTAGGAGCAGCCTGAATAGTCTTGGTAGAGAGGAAATACATATTTTAATTGAGAGAGAGAGAGAAAGGGGGGGAGGAGAGAGAGGAACATTGATTTGTTGTTCCATTATTTATGCGTGCACTGGTTGATTCTTGCATGTGCCCCGACTGCGAAATCCAACCCGTAGCCTTTGCATACAGGGCCGATGCTATCACCAACTGACCTGCCCGACCAGGGCAGGAAGTCCACGTTTTCCAGCCACCTTGAGCACTTGAACTTGTTCCATGGCCACTGGAAATACGTACCTAGAGCAAGGATGCTTCAAGGAAACCAGTAGCGATTATTCAAAGTCTTGTCTGCAGTAGGCGTGGCCTTTGGTATTTCAGAATGACCTCAGCATCTGTGATGCTTCTAAATGGCACATGCCTCCCCCGCAGACCCCCTTGTTTCAGATTTCCAAACCTGCCCCTCCAATGCCCTGACCGCATGGACCCACCATTAGGCAGAACAGTAGATCACTAGGGAATTCATCATGGTGGTCTAGGCCCGTGGTTGGCAAACTGCGGCTCGCGAGCCACATGCGGCTCTTTGGCCCCTTGAGTGTGGCTCTTCCTAAGCCTTAGGAGGACCCTAATTAAGTTTATAACAATGTACCTACCAATATAGTTTAAGTTTAAAAAATTTGGCTCTCAAAAGAAATTTCAATCGTTGTACTGTTGATATTTGGCTCTGTTGACTAATGAGTTTGCCGACCACTGGGCTAGGGCCTTGCATTTTGGGGGGATTTATCTCCAAACCTCTGGCCTGCATGTGCCCTGCCTGTATAAGACCTAGCAATAGGACACTGACAATAGGGTGGTAAAGGCCTGGGGTGGGGGTGGGGCAGGGGGGACTAGAAGAGGTCAATTGGGGGTGAAAGGGGGACATAAGTAATACTTCAACAGTAACGATTAAAAAATAATAAAATAGCCTTGGACGGTTTGGCTCAGTGGATAGAGCGTTGGCCCATGGACTGAAGGGTCCCGGGTTCA
Source organism: Myotis pilosus (assembly GCA_036010255.1). Classification (NCBI taxonomy): domain Eukaryota; kingdom Metazoa; phylum Chordata; class Mammalia; order Chiroptera; family Vespertilionidae; genus Myotis; species Myotis pilosus. The sequence goes on along the minus strand of JASKON010000031.1, from coordinate 6,153,834 downwards.
ATTCTGGTCAAGGACAGTTACCTTAGTTGCAGGCTCTTCCCTGGCCCTGGCCCAGTTGGGGCTCGTGCAGAAGGCAACCAATCAATGTGTTTCTCCCATATCAATGTTTCTCTCCATCTTTCCCTCTCTCTTCCAGTCTCTCCAAAAGATCAATGGAAAAATACCCTCAGGTGAGGGTTAAAAAAACAAACAAATAATGAATAATAATAATAAAATAAATAAGAGGTAGCAATAGAGTAACTTAGGTTGAGAACATACACAGATGATAGAGTCCCTGGCGCAAATGGGTGACTGTGGACAACAGCCTGAAGGTATTGCTTAAGCGATGCTCAATAAAGATGAAATCTCAGAGAGGTCTCACCCTCAAAAACTCCCACACAAAATGATATGGATTCCAGTAAGACCTCCGGTTCTGAATCCGTGAAGAAATACGCACAGAGGACCCGTTCCCTGAGCGCACAGAGCTGGGTAAGCACCTCGATTTTTTCCGAGAATTTACTTTGCAACGAGGAAACCACAAATCAATAACGAGAACAGAAGGAAGATTAAGCCTGTCTCTCACGCGACCACACATCTTCCAGCGGAAGCAGAATCAGGAAGAACAGACGGTGGCCACAGCCACCAGAAGACTCGCTCAGTCGTCGGCATGGGCGTATGGGAATTTTAGGAACACCATGAGGACAGGCAGGGAGTTGCGTTACAAATAGGCATGCCATCCGATGAGGATAGAGAGTGTAAGTGGTGAGGTTGACACAATTTGGTAGGAGATCAGGCCAAAAGAGTTTCGGACTACATTGTAGAAGGCTTTGAATGTCATTTTTAAAAATTTGTATTAGAGAGAGACAGAGAGAGAGGAAGAGAGAGAGAGAGAGAAACATCAATTTGTTGTTCCACTTAGTTATGCATTTATTGGTTGATTCTTGTATGTGCCCTGACCGGATCCAATCCTCAATCTTGGTGTATTGGGCCGACCCTCTAACCAACTGAGCTACCCAGTCAAGGTTTGAATGTCATTTTAATGCAGTTCAACTTGGCTCTTTAGGCTGCCAGCCCTACAGACTGTGATGAACTGGGAAAATGTCACGTGACCGGATTTTCGGGAGATAACTAGGACAGCCGTGTGAATGACGGATTTGAAGATCTGGTTAATAACGAACAGTTAACAGGATACTTAAGGAATCCGCGTTTATTCGCGTGAACGATTGGATAAGGACTGTCTGGTAGGTGTGGTGTTGTGTTTCCTGTTTGATGTCCCCAAGTTTTCATTTGGTTCAGCAACCTATTCAAATTCAAACATCTGTAAAGGTTTTTTCTTTTTTTTTTTTCAAAACTATAGTGATGATTTCAGATACACACATATAAGATTTCCTCAAGAAGACTGAGAAAGATATTAAACAAGTGATATAATCTGCTTCCTTAATATTGGATTCAGAGAGACTTATAATTAGGCTTCCCAGTGATGAAAATTCACATCAGAAGAAGGATTTGATTTTTAAAAAGGGGAGAGCTGGCTGCAAAGAGCATGGGCTGCAAGAGAATGGTGAAAAATACCAAAATAGTAAAACCATATAAGAAAAGCGTAGTATGCAAATTGTCTCCTCAACCGGGAGTTCGACCAGGACCAGCCAGGGGAAGGGAAGGAGGCCCTGACTGGCAGCCGCTAGGGACCCTGCCAGTACACGAATTTCATGCACTGAGTCTCTAGTAATAATGATAATAATAAATAAGACAGAGACACAGAAAGGATTTAAGCAATAGAAATATTTCAGATACTAGGCTTTGTCATCTTTACAGTGTATGTAATAGATTGGAAAGATCTAAAAAAAAATTCACCTGCATTAAGTATAAGAAGTCATCACGGAGCCTTGTTATCCACTGAGCCGCGTTAATTAGACGTGACTTTGAGAAGTCTCTCCATGTGCAGGTGAGCAGGGAGCTTCGCGGGTACGGAAACCAGCCAGCCAAGAGCAACCTACTGAGCACATCAGTAGGCAAAGTCTTTCCCCCGGAGACTCGTTATTGGATGATTGAAAAAGAATGTCTAGACATCAAATGGGTTTTGGACAGTTTAAGGTACTAAAGTAGTTTCCTGGGGAAAAAATTTATATTAGAGACAGATCATAGAGTTCTACAACGGTGGAACAGAATAAAAGATGAGCAAGTCCCGGCTCCTAAGATATCATACGTCCCTGTAGCAATAGTATTTGCATCTCTCCCAATGGTCTCATGAATAAAACATGGCAGTGTGTTTGTTGAAGATGTTTTCTAGGTAGTGGAATCACCCTAGCGAATGACCGTTACTATTTGGGCCAGGTAAGAGTCCCGACAGTCGCATCTCAATAAAATCAAATTCTCAATGAAACACTAGCCAACTGGATCCAACAACACATTCAAAGGAGCATCATACACCTTGGTCACGTGGGGTTTATTCTTGGGATACAAGGATGGTTCGACATTATGCAGATCTGGAAATGGGATGCACCACTTTCATAGAATGGGAGACAGAAATCCTAGCATCATCCCAACAGATGCTCGCAAAACATGTGACAAGATGAGAGATGAGAATGAGCAAGCCCCTTGCAGACAGAGGGAGGTAGAAGACAAAGTTCTGAAGCCAAAAAGAGCCTGGTGGGTCGGAGAGACCAGAATTCACTGTGGCTAAGGCAGAGGGACCGTGGAAGTGGAGTCAGAGTTGAAGAAAGCAGATCAGAAGATCATGGGAAACTGTAGACACAGTATGGGGTGTAGACCTCATTGAAAGCAATGATAATCGCCTTAGCGGGTTTGGCTCAGTGGATAGAGCATCTGCCTGGAGACTGAAGGGTCCCGGGTTCGATTCCGGTCAAGGGCACATGCCCGGGTTGTGGGCTCGAGCCCCAGGAGGGGGTGTGCAGGAGGCAGCCGATCCATGATTCTCTCTCATCATGGATGTTTCTATCTCCCTCTCCCTTCCTCCCTGAAGAGAAATACATTAACAACAAAAAGAAACAACCATGAAAATCACCCCGAGTCTTTATGTCTAGGAGGGGCAAGTAGAATTTCTATTTTAAGCATCGTTCACTTCTGCTCTGGGAAGATTTCAATTGCAGGAAAGTAACAGTGAGAATATGAAGCCCAAAGGAAGGTAACTCCGTGAGTCTACCCTCCTTGAGAACGTCCTCTATATTTCATTTATTTAACGTCTGTGTCTGCCGTGCAAGCTCTGTGAGGCTGCGGCAGTCATCCTGTTTTCAGCTCAAGTGACGGAAGCAGAGAGAAATCAAGACACCTGCCCGAGAGGACACAGCCTGTTAGGGAGAGACAGAGAGAACTGGGATTCGTGTCCACCTTATGCCGGGGTCAGTGCCATTGAAGTCTCAGCCCTGTCTGATGCCTATGACATCTAGGGCAGCGGTCGTCGGCCTTTCAGTCCTCACCGACCACCGGTGGCCCGTGGACCATGGGTTGGCGACCGCTGATCTAGAATTCCATAGTGAGCACATGGGATCCTAGGGAGGGCTCCATGCTGAACATGACATCTTTGCACTAATAAGAGTTGACTCCCAGCCATAACCGGTTTGGCTCAGTGGATAGAGCGTCGACCTGCTGACTGAAAGGTCCCAGGTTCAATTCCGGTCAAGGGCATGTACCTTGGTTGCGGGCACATCCCCAGTGGGAGATGTGCAGGAGGCAGCTGATCGATGTTTCTCTCTCATCGATGTTTCTAACTCTCTATCCCTCTCCCTTCCTCTCTGCAAAAAAATCAATAAAATATATTTTTTAAAAAAAAGAGTTGACTACCAGCCCGACCGGTGTGGCTCAGTGGTTGAGTGTTGACCTGTGAACCAGGAGGTCACGGTTCAATTCCTGGTCAGGGCACATGCCCAGGTTGCGGGCTCAATCCCCAGGTGGGGGGTGTGCAGGAGGCAGCCGATCCATGATTCTCTCTCATCATTGATGTTTCTCTCGCTCTATCTCTGTCCCTTCCTCTCTGAAATCAAAGGAGTTGACTCCCAGCTTCTCTTGGGGGATCAAGTTGAGACAGGAGGAAACCAAGTTCTCTACTTTAGTCTTGAAGAAAAACTTGGAAATCAAAGACACATCCTACAGGTCTGTGTAGTCCAGCGGTTCTCAACCTATGGGCCGCAACCCCTTTGGTGGTCGAGTGACCCTTTCACAGGTGTTGCCTAAGACCATCCTGCCTATCAGATATTGACATGACGATTCATCACAGTAGCAACATGACAGTTAGGAAGTAGCCACGAAAATAATGTTATGGTTGGGTCACAACACGAGGAACCGTATTTAAAGGGCCAAAAGGTTGAGAACCGCTGGCTGTAGTCCGACTGCCTTCAAACTTGCCAGCACTTGGTTCTCATTTTTCCTTCTGTTTCCCTGAATTACAAACGCCTTCGCTGGGAGCGGATGGAGTTATAACAGGTTCATCAGGCAAACGCAGCTCCCCGGGATCGGGTCAGGCTTTCTCGTCTGAGGCTCGCTGTCTCAGCTTGACTCCAACCCTCTACCTCGCACACAATCAAGACGATTTTCTGCCACAAGGGACAGTTGCTAAGTCTGCCCTCCGCTTCAGCTCGGGAGAAAGCAAACACCAGAGCCAGGCAGCTGCCCGCTGAGCTGTTCTCCTCATCACCTCCCCCTGGCCGTCTGAGAGCTGTGGGCCCCAGAGCTAGTCCACGTGCGATGCTCTATGATTCGATATTTCAATTGTGCGTCTCTCTCTGACATGTTTTTTTTCCCCCTACTGATGTGAAACCTGAGTAAATGACAACTAGCTTTGAGCAGAACTACCCCAAAATAGTCTAGCCCTGGCCAGTTTGGCTCAGTGGATAGAGCGTCAGCCTTGGGGCTGAAGGGTCCCGGGTTCGATTTTGGTCAAGGGCACATGCCCGGGTTGTGGGCTCGATCCCCGGTGGGAGGTATGCAGGAGGCAGCCAATCCATGACTCTCTCTCTCATCATGGATGTTTCTGTCTCTCTCTCCCTCTCCCTTCCTCTCTGAAATCAATCAATATATATTTTTACAGAATAGCCTACCACAGTGGTTCTCAACCTTCTGGCCCTTTAAATACAGTTCCTCATGTTGTGACCCCACCATCAAATTATTTTCGTGGCTACTTCACAACTGTCATGTTGCTACTGTGATGAATCGTCATGTCAATATCTGATATGCAGGATGGTCTTAGGCGACCCCTGTGAAAGGGTCGTTGGACCCCCAAAGGGGTCGCGACCCACAGGTTGAGAACCGTTGGTCTACCAGTTTCTATGCCCTGCACCAAGAGCAGGCAGCCAGGACAGAAGGCAGCCGCCACTTCGTTCTACTACTTAGCATTTATTCACCATCCACCTTGCCGTGATGGCAAAGTCCAGAGATCTTCATGAACTTTGGTTTTTCCTGAATAGAAATAGCACTGAGCTCTCAAAAGTTTGTTTATCACCCCTATTACATTTCAGATTGTTCACACTTCTTCTCAATATTTCGGATTTTTCCTGTTTGGTTCTCCCTTCTGTGACATTCACATACACCTTGCAGTCCCTGTTGGCAACTTTTTGAGATTTGCTGCCATTCTTGCTCTTGGAATGCATTCAAAAAACTCACCCATCTGATCCATGTTCTTGTCAGCTGAGTGCCCATCATCTGAATGATACTAATAGCCGAGTCCTCAATGACAGCAATAGTATTTAGGATCCAATGGAGCCATCTGCCTATGGGTTTCAAAGACCACCACGTGACCCACTGGTGAGTTCAGACTAGAGGGAGAAATGGAAAAATGTGGAGGCAGGAAGAAAGCCTTCCGCACAAAATATTCCTATGTCTACACCAACCTGGAAAGCAGAACCTCTTGCCCTAACCCGTGTGGCTCAGTGGGTAGAGCGTCAGCCTGTGGACTAAAGGGTCCCAAGTTCCATTCCCTTCAAGGGCACATTCCTCTGTTGCATGCTCCCGGCCCTGGTCGGGGTGTGTAGGGGAGGCAACTAATCGATGTGTCTCTCTTTTATCGGTGTTTTTCTCTGTCTCTCCCTCTCCTTTCCACTCTCTGTAAAAATCAATGGAAAAAATATCCTTGAGGGAGGTTAAAAAAAAAAAAAAAAGATCTGTGAGAAGAGGGAGCACAGAACCGGACTGCCTTTAGGTGTTAGCAGATGCTAACCTGAGGCGGACGAGGCTGAGGCAGGAATGATATAAGATGGGGACGTTTCTCGGAGACCCACGCGGGGAAATATGTGTTAAATATCCTCCCGGGATTTGGTTGTTCCTCTGGAAGTGGCATTCCACATTTTTTCTCTTCCATTTTTACGAGGCTGTTTTTCTCTTCCCAATTTCAAGATGCCTTCACAGAGTCAACAAATGGCTTTTCCACACACTTCTAATTAGGTCCGATGCTCTCCAAGAAGGCCCTGGCACCTAATTTGAGCGTCTTAGGACATTGTTGGCTCTATCCGGCGTGTGTAAGCAGTCTCAGGTAATAGCTGTGTTCCAGAAATGCTGTACCACGGATCCCCTTAGTTTAATTTCATCGCAGTTCTCAATTGCTCTCCGGGGCAGTGTAGGGATCTGCAGGCTTCAACTCTGACTCATCTTCAACTGGCTGGTGTTGAATGCCGGGGTTCATGTTCCGGCATCAAGAAGGGTTGAGGAATCTGGAAAAGGGGCTGCGCGTAGATGACATAGGAGTCCAGAGACTAATAAAGTGTCCAGAGACGAGATATAATTTTGAAAGGCATTAGGGGTCAGAGGAGTTTCAGCTAAAGGAACTGAAGACTCCGTCCTTGTCTAGGACCCTTGCTTTTATTAACACCATTTGTCCTAAGGCAAGGCGGAGATAATACACTTCAAAGGGTACGGTTTCAAAGGGTACAGAGTCCATTGTCAGAATGGGGGAATTAGCCTACGTCTGTTCAGGTGTTTGGCCAGTAGGAGGCAATAACATGTAGATTAAGACGCCCTTGAACTGTCTGGCGGCCACAATCAGTTTCCTATTCAGGTTTGGGGAAATGCCCTCAGCCATTCCCAACAGGTGACTCCATGTGTGACTCAACCCTGTTGAGTCCCCAAGTCTCATCAACCTTTTGATGAAACTCTTAAAATTATGACATGCTGGCATTGGTCGCCGGCACCTCCAGTCTCAGTAATGCTTATGATCTTTATAAAATATATTTTTATTGATTTAAGAGAGGAAGGGAGAAGGAGAGAGAGATAGAAACCTCAATGATGAGAGAGAATCATGGATCGGCTGCCTCCTGCATACCCTACACGGGGATTGAGCCCCCAACCCTGGCATGAGCCCTGACCGGGAATCGAGCTGTGACCTTCAAACCGTGACCTCCAGGTTCATAGACTGATGCTCAATCACTGAGCCACACCGGCCGGGCAGTTAATGGTTATGATCTTACTTGTTGCCCTACTAGTTCTGTTTCCCTGGAATCTCTTTGTCCCTTTAGACCAGTGGTTCTCAACCTTCCTAATGCCGCGACCCTTTAATACAGTTCCTCATGTTGTGGTGACCCCCAACCAGAAAATTATTTTCGTTGCTACTGCATAACTGTAATTTTGCCGCTGTTATGAATCATAATATAAATATCTGATATGCAGGATGTGTTTTCATTGTTACAAATTGAACATAATTAAAGCATAGTGATTAATCACAAAAACAATATGTAATTATATATGTGTTTTCCGACGGTCTCAGGCGACCCCTGTGAAAGGGTCGCGACCCATAGGTTGAGAACCGCTGCTTTAGACAGCTCCTCTGGGATGTTTTGTTTCTCTAGCAGAACTCGGTAGAGAATAAGTGGAGTAGCTGGGTGAGGTGTGCGTCCTTTCTCATCTGCTCCGATGCTTCCCAGTCCCTATGCCAGGAAACATCTTGAAAAGCAAATAGCAAGGAGAGTGTAGAACAGAAGGTAGTACAGAGAGGAGAGGTGCTGGGTAGCCGGATGGGCTGGGAGACCATTGGAAAACTCAATGGGAATGAGAAGAAAGTTTCTAGAAAGAACAGGAAGACCTTACACAGAGAACAGGGCTCTTAAGGTAACTGACAGTAAAGTGGGCAAAGGGCCCTCCTGCCCAGGGACATGAATAGGTCCCTGAGAGTTTTGATTGTTTTTCTTTCTTTTTTTATTTTTTATTAATCCTCACCCGAGGATGTTTTTCCATTGATTTTTAGAGAGAGTGGAAGAGAAAGGGATAGACAGAGAGAAACATCGATGTGAGAGAAACTCATCAATTGGTTGCCTCCCGCACGTGCCCTGACCAGGGCCCGGGCCAGGGAGGAGCCTGCAACCAAATTACGTGCCCTTGGCCGAAATCGAACCCGGGACCCTTCAGTCCGCAGGTCGACGCTCTATCCACTGAGCCACACCTGCTAGTGCCCAGGGAGCATTTTGAAAAGCCAATGGCAAGGAGAGTATAGAACAGAATGTAGTATAGAGTGAGGAGGGATGCTGAGAGACCATCGGAGCGCTCAGTGGGAATGGAAAGCAGGTTTCTAGAAAGGGTAGGAAGGCCAGTAGAAGGAGACCTGAGCTCATAAGGCAACTGTTAGTAACGTGGATAAAGGGCCCACCTGCCCGGGGACCTGCGTGGCCCTTGAGATGTTTGCATGTTTGAGTGGAAGGGGAGACTGGGCAGGTCCCATTACTTTGTATGACAACCTTCCGAACTGGCAGGGGCAGGCAGAGGGGATGTGGGGTTAGTCTATAGCTCGGCTCCATGGTTTGTCATCTCTGAGCCTGAGTTCCTTGTGGAATAGCAGGAGAGCTGGGAAGAAAACCCAGCTCTTGTCTCGGGGGCCCCATGGCCAAAGGCATGACAGCAATGTCTGCTAAGGAGGAGGAATGTCGCTGAGTTTGAAGTTGTTGATATAATTTTAGTATAAGAAGGCATATTTTGTATTCGAGATCTTTTCAGATTTTGCTGGAAAAGAGAAATTATATATATATATATATATATATATATATATATATATATATATATATATGGACGCCTAAGCAACCATTCGGCCATCTGACTGGTAGCTATGATGTGCGCTGACCACCAGGGGGCAGACACTCTGGTAGGTTAGCTTGCTGCTGAGGTCTGGCCGATGGGGACGGGGCGAGATGGGCTGGACACGCCCTGGAGCCCTCCCACCGTCCCTCCCCGGCCCTGATCATGCACCGGTGCGAGGGACCCCCCACCAGTGCATGGATCCGTGCACTGGGCCTCTAGTTCCCTCAATAAAAGTCTGTAAACTTAATTAATGGGGGATTTATGCAAGATTGCATGGATTATGGTGCAGTGTGTAAATAAACATCTAAATGCATGATGTCAACTCTTACCAGCAGTGATGTGAATTCCTTTGCGAGAGTCTTTGGGAAAGAATGTTGTGAGAATACATAATGATGTAGAGAATAGTCAAAATAATTATTATATGGGGAAAATAGGTTATAAAAGAATACCATATTATGATTTCAAATTTGCCAGAATGTAGGTTGGACAGACACACGCATACATACACTTGTCTATAGTTATTTATGTTTATTAGCTATAGATTTATGAATAGATAACCATGCTGCGGGGGTTCTCTCTGTGCTGAGGTTTTGTACTATGGATCTGTATTATTATTATCACTAGAGGCCCAATGCACAAAATTTGTTCAAGAGTAGGCCTTCCTTCAACCAACTGCCGGCACCGGCTTCCCCCTGGCACCCAGGACCCAGGCTTCCCTCCGGCCGCCAGCAGGCACCGGGACCTGGGACATGGGCTTTCCTTGCAGCCCTGGCTTCATCGGGAAGGTCATCTGGAAGGACGTCCGGTCTAATTAGAATATTATGCTTTTATTATTATAGATTATTATTAAGCATAATGTGACATTTATACTTTATGGATTCGTGAGCTACCTATCCCCAGGAAGAGGTGGCTTAAAAATACTGTCAGTTTCCCAACTCACTTCTTGGATGGCTTTACTGGGTATTTTGAGGCTCATTTATTCAAATATTCCTTCAACCACATCACTTCCTTCCCCCAGAGACCTGGAGATACAAAAAAAATTACCCATGTAAACATTAAAATCCTTCAAAATGCCCATCATCATTTATCAAGGGCTGCCTGAGGGGGGGAAATATAGCAAATGGGCAGAAAACATGGTTCTGAGTTTCCTAGCAGCCACAACAAATAGAGAAACGTGATATGTTAGGGAATGCTTATCTTGTACCCAAAAACACACGGATTCAAGACACGGGAACTGTTTCCTGCCCCCTGCCCTGACTGTGTCATGGAGCAGGGAATGGGGTGGGGGCAGACTCCCTACGCCTCCTCTCATTGTGCTCCACTCCCTCACTGGCTCCTCCTCAAATGCCCGATGGCCATCCTAGCCACCCTCCTACTCCAAACACACACTCACACACATTCACTCACACTCACACACGCACACACACACACTCACTCACACTCACACACACACACACACACACACACACTCACACACACACATATTCACACACACACACTGCCTGAGTCTCTGGATAGAGTCAAACATCGTACAAATTCACCAAGGAGAGGTTTGGGGGTCACTAGAAATCAGGGGTTCAGATTGAAAATATAAATTCATTTCTTTCCCAAGGAGATATGCCTTTAAATCTGGTCTGTTTAATAAAATTCAAAACAGTTCCCGACCAGCGTGGCTCAGTGGTTGAGCGTTGACCTATGAACCAGGAGGCCACGGTTCGATTCCTGGTCAGGGCACATGCCTGGGTCATGGGCTTGATCCCCAGTGGAGGGCGTGCAAGAGGCAGCCGATTGATGATTCTCTCTCATCATTGATGTTTCTCCCTCTCTCTTTCTCTCCCTTCTCTCTGAAATCAATTTAAAAAAAACCTCAAGCCGAAACCGGTTTGGCTCAGTGGATAGAGCGTCGGCCTGCAGACTGAAAGGTCCCAGGTTCGATTCCGGTCAAGGGCATGTACCTGGGTTGCGAGCACATCCCCAGTGGGGAGTGTGCAGGAGGCAGCTGATCGATGTTTCTCTCATCAATGTTTCTAACTCTCTATCTCTCTCCCTTCCTCTCTGTAAAAAATCAATAAAATATATTTTTTTAAAAAAACAAAACTCAAAATAGTTACATGACAGGAGGATTTTTCTGAGAAAGAATCCACATACTTATGGGTGTGTGTGCGTATGTGGGTGTGTATACGTATGTGGGTGTGTGTGCGTGCACGCGCACATTCATAGGAGAGACAGTAGGACATTGTTACCCCATCATTGTGCATAGGGTTGCTCTTAGGATGGTCATGGCCATGGTCAAGCTGCCTTCCCCCTTGAATGGCTCCACTGCTGGATGAGAGAGTCCACATTTATCATAAACAATACCACATCGACTCTCTTGTTTCCCCCCCCCATTAATTCAGTGTTCACTTAAAACTCTTAAACCTTGTTCTCTATGTTTAGAAATAGAAGACAGTGCCATTGTGCCCATTTTCGAGATGCAAAAACTGAGGCTCGGTGGCCAAGTGACTTCCCTTGCTCACTAGCGCTATAATTGTCCAGCTACAAGAACTGTCCCCCTCATGCTGACATGGGAACCAAGCCAGTCCGAGACCCCCAAGACCTAGATCCTGGCCATTGTTTTGGGATGAAATACCCATGAGCATTTGGGACTTTATTTGATCTTTCTACGTCTTAGCTTTCTCCTCTGTAAAGATTGGGGAGAAGACAGGACTACAGAATCACCCATACTGAAAACTTCACATTTGTATGATTTTTTGCTGTTGGTTATGCTTTCGAAGTTCCTTGTTTTATTTGTTCTCTGATACAGCGTTTTAACCTCAATCCTACTTTTTAAAAAAAAAAAATTTTATTGATTTCAGCGAGGAAGGGAGAGGGAGAAAGAGATAGAAACATCAATGATGAGGGAGAGTCATTGAATGGCTGCCCCTCGCACGCCCCACGCTGGGGATCGAGCCTGCAACCCGGGCATGTGCCCTGACCCGGAATCCAACCGTGACCTCCTGGTTCATAGGTCGATGCTCAACCTCTGAGCTATGTGGGTCAGGCTCAATCCTACGTTTGTAAATGTTCACTCATATTAATACATTACGTTTTCTTCTACGAATTAATTTGATTCAATATTTCCAATAATGTGATGAAGAGAGACATTTCATTTGGGCTAAAAATACCATGTGAATAACAGTGAACACAGTCCAATACGCCACTGCCCCAGACTGCCCACACCGCCAGCGTGGCCGCATTCAAGGGAAATATACTAAGAGGGCTTTGAGTTAAAAATGGCTGGGTATGCAGCCAAGATTGGGAGATCAGCCCCGTCTTGTTTTGTGTTTTTTTCTGAGCAATCCCAGGCGGGTGGCCTACAGGAGCCATATTTCGAATCCTAGGAAATTACAGCTTAGCAAGTGCGCTCTCCCCATGAGCTCCAATAAAATTTCCTCCAGCCTGGATGGCTCCACAGGCCGGAAAGCGATTGTAAATGTGGGGAAAGGGAGTCTCTCAAGGCACGCAGGGGAGGCAGCCACCGTCTGTCCTTCTGCCCATGGCTCCAGGCCACGGAGGGTGGACTGAGATTCTGCAGGTGAGATCCGCAAGGCGTGTCCGGCTGCAGAACTGAGCGCCGCAACCCGGCTTCCCCCTTGAACTTGCCGAGTCTGTTTGGAACTTGTCTTTCCGTGGAATAGAGAGAGGGGACATATTTCTGTATTTCCTCACCCTGGCCTGCGGTGTGGCTCCGTTAGTTGGACGTCGCCCTGGGCATCAAAAGGTCGTGGGTTTGATTCCAGGTTGGGGCATGTGTGGGAGGCAACCGATCGATGTTTCTTTCTCTCTCCCTTCCTCTCTCTCTCTCTCTCTCTCAAATCAATAAACATATCCTTGGGGAAGGATAAGAAACAAAAAAAGAAAGAAGCCACCTTTTAACCCTAAAATGTTTTTTTCTAAATATTTTCAGGTTTAAACTTTTTTTAAAAAAATATATAGTTTTATTGATTTCAGAGAGGAAGGGAGAAGGAGAGAGAAAGAGAGAGAGAAACACCAATGATGAGAGAGAACCATCGATCGGCTGCCTGCTGCACGCCCCACCCTGGGGATCGATCCCGCAACCCCAGGCATGTGCCCTGACTGGGAATCGAACCGTGACCTCCTGGTTCATAGGGCGGACACACTCAACCACTGAGCCACACCAGCCGGGCCAGGTTTACACTTGTTGATATTTATCCACTGCATTTATTCTATTTCAACTCTTTTGGTCACTTGTTAAAATTTGTGTTTTCCTGGACCAAATGGCTCTTAGGACTTTTTAAAATTTATTTTTAAGTGTTTTATACCTGTTTTGAAATCCTTTTTTTTTTTTTTTTTTAAATCCTCACCTGGGGATATTTTTGCATGGATTTTGAGAGAGAGTGGAAGAGAGAAACATCGATGTGAGAGGAACACATCGATTAGTTGCCTCCTGCATGAGCCCCAACCAGGGCCCGGGCCCAGGAGGAGCCTGCAACCGAGGTACATGCCCTTGACCGGAATCGAACCCGGGACCCATTGGTCTGCAGGCTGATGCTCTGTCCACTGAGCCACACCAGCCAGGGCTGAAATCCGTTTTTAAGTACGATACACACCAAACAAATAATCTACCTATTCCAACTGAAAAGCCGTGATGACATATTATATTTTACATAAAATAAAGCCTTTGTAAAAATGTCTGTCAGGTGTAATTTAGGCCTAATCAGCACTCGGATCTTTGTTGCCAATTAGAGGACTGTCCGCTTTACAGTGTGAAAAAAAAATTTCCAGGGGAAAGACCACGAGAGAAAAGAGACCTAAGTGACACCCCTTCCATCTCCAGCTTTGATTTCCACGTATCATCACAGACTCTTCAAAGCGCAGAGCTTGCGTGTCACCCCAGGATCATGCGTGACTTCCTTCATAAAACGTGTTTCCCGGAATCGGACTGGCATGTTCCTTTCAAGGGACTTTGAAGTGAAAGGGGGAGAAAAGATGATTTAAGGTCCCCCCCCCCAAAATCCCCTGTAACGTTTTACATTTTGAGAATTGCCAGACTTCAGTTCAATGGGGACCTTCTTGAGAACCAGGCGTCGCCGTGAGAGAATGACACGGGGGAGCTGAGTTCCCCCAAACTCTCCTGCGGGCAGAGCAGGCTCCGTGTGCACAGCCAGCGGCTTTGAAAACTCCTCCCGGGGAGCAGTGATCACCGGGCCCTTCTCACATTCATCTCATTTCCGAGCCTTGATGTGACATCTGAAATAAGAAGAAAGCGGCTCCGGAAATCAATGAGTCTTAATCGGCTCGCTTCCAAACCTACTTGTCACCGGCTTAACGCAGGAGCTGGGTGGGAAATGAAGTCCCATCTCTTCGCTGCTGTGTTGCTTGGCGTCAGGATTTGTGCTGGTACCTGCAGGAGGAGAAGGTGGAAAAAAACTCGCCTGAATTTGCACAGCGGGGATATGTCTTCTCTTCGATTATAAACATGTCAAATGGCTAGTGCCTGCCCACCCCTGCCCTGGGGTTTTTAATCTCCCCCATATCAGCATGTTTCTGATTAAAAGGGATATAGATACATGGGCTTCAAAAACTATTCGATTTTTTTTTTTTTTGGAAGTTAGCTTCTGGATTTTAAGTTCTAAAAGTATAACATCCTGGAGGTGATGTCCATCTATAACTCTGCTAGTTCTGCCATTGGAATTTAGAGAGAGGAGACAATTAATATCACACTGAATTTTGAACGCTTTAGAGTCCCTGTAGAAAGACGGTATAAAAGCCCCCGTGTTTCTGTAAACTGCCGACCAATTATTTCTCTGTTTTACATCACATTTTTCCATGTCGCTAAGTCTCTAAATGGAAAGCTCGGATAAAATGCAAAGTTGAACTCGTCCTCAGAAAATAAAATGCCTCGTTTTATTCTGACGCATTCAATTTTACTTTGTATGCGACAGAGTTTAAAAACTACCGAAACACTTTTTTTTGCACGATATACCTTTCTGACAAAAGTTACCACATTTAAAAAATTAGCCACCTTCAAGATAAACATAGCGTGATCTTTTATGCGCCTTTTTTGAAAAAGTACACCGCTTGCCAAAAAAAAGATTGCAAAGATGATTGTCCGTGTTTGAACAAAGCAGTAAAGGCTATTCAGCGTCCTATTCACACATAAATGCATTTTCTTTCCAAAGGATATTATTCACCCTTTAAGGGGAGATTTTTAACCTTGTGACCCATAAAATTCCAGGCATGCGAAGTTGTTTGTTTTTATTTTCTGACATTCATTCTTGATCGCATATTCCTCCCTGGGCTTGATCGTTTTATTCAACCGAAGGCATCGTTTTAATAGTTCATTGTAATACCTTGATTAATCGGAGGCAGTCTGCTGCAAATAATATTAGTGTTGGCGTTTGGTAATGAATTACAGAAACCGCGAGACGCTCCCGTTTGGAATTTCCTTTCGAAATGTGTTGAGCTCAGTCGTGCAAACCTACCGAGTGGTTAATGTTGTTGGGAAGCCTGGTGGGAGCTTTCGGATCTGAGAAAGGGAGTTCGCTCACCATGTGGCGAGACGGAGAGAAAAAGGGTCAGGATCTCAGCCCCAAGATTATAGGCGCTGGGAAGTGGGGACCGAACCGCAGGGCCTGGGACGCACAGCCGGTGACATGAGCCGTCTCCAAGCAGCTCGTTTTCAAAGACCAAAGTGGCAGTAGTTGCGGGTTTGCTGTCATTGCGATCTCCCGGTCCCATTAGGGCCACTGGAGAGGCACTACCCTGACCATTTAGGACGAGTCCCTCGTCTGATGGACTTGCACAGCCAATTGGAGTCTTTTTCATCTCCGAGGCCTGTTACTGTTCAAGCCTGTTTCTGCAGAGCTAGCACCGTGAGAGGCAGGCCTGTGAAATAAAACGTTTCCTTGCCAGAAAAAAAAATAAAGACCTGCACTACTGCTTTATATTTTTTGACCAAGGGCTTTGTGGATGCATTTTTGTAAATTCCAAGTATGTAAATTTCAAGTATTGCCATCATCAAACTCGGAGAAAAGGGGGTGAGGCGAAGAGTTCATCAGAGATTCATACCATTTGTTTCATCCTGTCTTGCAAACAGCTGCACCGGCTGCATTTAACACCAAAGATTTAAAAAAAAAAAAATTAAAGATATTTGGGATGGGGGCTGGCAAAGATGTATACCTAGATTGCTTCTTCTTTAGTATGTTAAGATATCCTATTAACACGAATCAATGTTTTTATAACACACACAAGTGTCGTGATGATTAAGACTTATCTTATTAATTAATTCAGATGATCCTTGCAAAGACCATACAGCGACGGGTTTCATCACGTCCCCACGAGAAGCCTGTGAACTTGAAAGAAGACGTTCGGACCAGCGACGAGCCAACGACAATGACTGTTTGTGGAAACAGCGTCTTGGAAACAGCGCTGTTTCTTTTTTGAAACAGACGCAACAACTTCGTCCGAATCGTGTTCTCAGTGGCGCTTCTAAGACACGGTTGCGACGCGGCCCTGTGTCTGACCCACTGAGGGTCAATTGTGGGGGGGGGGACCCCGGCGACAAAGCCATCGCACAGCAGTAAATGGAGGCCTTTGTCTTTAAGTGATGAAGAATTTGTGTGTGTGTGTGTGTTGGATCCCACAGCCTCAGCCCTGCAGATTCCCGGGCATAAGACAGAGGGCACTGCAACCACACTAGACTCCCTCTGCCTCCCTCTCTCCCTCTGGGTCTCACTCCTATTATCCACTTGTAAATTAACCTGTCAATTTATCAATCAACACCATCTCCATTCTCCCCGGTTCCGCAGCCCAGCCTTGCGGTGGATTTGCCTGGTGAATAACTGGGGGCCCCCCGTGTTTGTTCGTCTTGTGAATGAGTTTATTATCACCTTGATGGCGGTTAGGAATCACTAATGCTGCCCAGGGGCTGATAAGAAGGGAGGACATGCACGCATTAACGGGGTTGAAACTATTGGAGAGAGAAAAGATGCAGACACTGTGATAGCAAATCATTTAAATTGGGGGGGATGCTTAAAAATTGTGTGTGTGTGTATGTGTGTGTGTGTGTGTGTGTGTGTTGAGGTACCCCCTACTTAAAGCAAAAGAGAGAGGGAAATGGTCCTGCTTTCATATAATTGTTCAGGAAAAAAAGAAGTGGACAGCCGGGTGGCCCCAAGTTCTTGGGGGACAAATGCTTTCTTTAGACGTGCAAACTTCAAAAGACACCAGGGCTCCGTTCTGAAGGACCAGCTCGCCAGGTTCACTTGGGAGATGCAGCGTAGAAACCTTAAAAATAAGAAAAAACAAAAAAATCTAAACTTATGTGTGTGTCGTTCTAGAGACATAGCACCGTCTGGGAGTAATGTGCAGAAATAGAGCAAGAGCTAGCGAGTCCGTGAGGCGGCTTGGTAAACCTGGCACATTAATAATCAATGAATGTTAAAGTGCTAATGATTTTGCTTCCCCTGTTGTCCCTGAAATGGTTACTTATTTGATATGTAAAACTACATTTCAGTCATGTGAAGTTAGGAAATTCTCCAGCAAATACCGATGATTAGCATACATGTTTAATTGCAAAATCATATATTGTCTACAATTTCGAATAGCAGTTTTTCTAAATGTGGTTTTTCTTTAGTATTTTAAAATATATTAATATGGATGAATGTTTGTATAAAAAACACAGTATCATATTATGGTGATTAGGACTTGTATTATTAATTAATTAATTCAGATTATCCTTGCAAGGGCTATCAAACTACAGCTTTATCACGTACATAACTTTTCTTTACAGCAATTTTCAGTTTGTGGCAAATACATATAAATATAAGACTAAACTTTTTAGGTTCACATACATATGTGTTTTTTTAAGTCCTTTTGATATTTTATTGACTGTATATTTCATTTAAAGCACAATTTGAATATTCTTGCATTGTTTTCCAATTTGTTTTGTGGCGTTTGTTGGAAAAGTTTCTCCCCATGTTTCTAAATACAGACACTCTCATTACTTTTAAAGAAAATAAGAAGTTACATGTAATATCATTGTCCTTATGTCACACGTTTAGCATTTATAAGTGATTTCAAAATAGGGAGACTTCCTAATCGTGTTATTTAGGCAGAACCTCATGAAAAATGGTCTGAGGCATGACATAGGGTTCAAGTTTTTAAACTTGTAAGTCAGAAACAAAAAAAAAGAAACACGACTATTAGCTGTCGAATGGGAGATACTCTGGCATAATTAAGGCACTGCATGAAAAAAGGAATATTCCCTGAACATCATTATACCGAATATGTCATCAGTCGACATGTGATTTAAAAAAATAAAATAAAATAAAACTATTTGTTAGAATGCAATTTGGAGACCCTGATAGGTTGTCCATTTTATTCCATGTATAATTAAGATAGTGTTTAAATCCGAAATGAATTCTATGTATGTACGTTCAATAGGCGAGCGCGGGACAATAAGAACGGACTCGCGTCTCATTTTATCGGAAATTGTGTAATAAGCGATAAGGTAACAAGAAGGGCTCAAATCCTCCCAGCAAAAAATGGAACAGAGCGACCTCAATTGCCCTAATTCATTCTGCTTTTTCCCTCTTTTTTAAATTTTTTTTTTTTATAAAAAGTCTCTTCATTTTCCCTCTGTTCCCATGATTAGCTGACACATAAGTGCATTATTAGAAAATCACAAAGCGATCCAGGGACCCTTGGGAGGGGCGGGCCTAGGTTCCTGGGGGCGGCTGGGAGGTGTTTTCCTGTCATTTGCGGGGACTCGCAGGAATAGCTTGCTAGCCAGGGAGGGACAATGACCTTTCTCTTTCAATGCGTTTGGTGGTTTTTTGAGGGAGACACTGGGGGTTACAACATCTGGCAATTTGCGTGACTGGCAATTAGCTGAGGCCTTAATGATGTAAGCAGATTATTTCCGAAGAAGAACAAAACAAAACAAAATTCCGGAAGGCTCAATGGACTATTTAAAGTTATTAGGCAGTGCATTCGATCACTGGAGAAATCTCTTCTGATGCATTTTCCCTTTAAACGCTGTGCCTTCGAAGCAATTTTTTTTGTTAGATCTGCCTCCGTCCAATGGTAGGGGACTGGTTTGGTGGTCCGCAGCTGTTTTGTCGTTCACAGTGGCCTCCTTTCTTCCACACCCACAGAAATGACCCCCGGGAGTCATCGCTGGCCAGAGGGTCGAGCCACACCGAATAGCAACAGGCGAGCTTCGGCAACGGTAAAGACAGGAGAGCATGGGAGACTGGGCGGTGCAGTAAGAGAATGACTCGCCCCGTCCAGGATTCCAGGCAAAATAATCAGTAAAGGGGGGGGGATGAAGGGGTCCTTGTGAGATCTTTCTCCCACATGCATCAGATTAAAATCACATCCGAAATTGTGTTTCCGCCCACCCTAGCTGGTTTGGCTCAGTGAATAGAGCGTTGGCCTGTGGACCAAAGGGTCCTGGGTTCGATTCCTGTCAAGGGCATGTACGTCATTTGCAGGCTCTTCCCCAGCCCGGGCCCTGATCGGAACTCTTACAGGAGGCAACCAATTGATGTGTTTCTCTCAACTCAATAGTTTTCTCTATCTCTCTCTCTTCTAATCTTTCTAAAAATCAGTGGAAAAATATCCTCCTTGGATGAGGATTAAAAAAAAAAAATCCCCACAAAAAACAAAATTGTGTTTCCTACTCTTAAATATGATTTGGGGACCATCCTATATAATAAAACCCTAATATGCAAATAGACCGAATGGCAGAATGACCGATCGCTATGATGCACACTGTTCACCAGGGGGCAGATGCTCAATGTAGGAGCTACCCCCTAGTGATCAGTGCACTCCCACACGGGGAGCACTGCTCAGCCAGAAGCCGGGCTCATGGCTGGCAAGCGCAGTGGCGGTGGCCGAAGCCCCTCTCGCCTCTGCTGTAGGCGGGCAGTAAGGAGTGAGGGGTCCCAGACTGTGAAAGCCCCAGGAGGGATTGGGCCTAAGCCGGCAGGCGGACATCCCCTGAGGGGTCCCAGACCCCGAGAGGGTGCAGTCCGGGCTGAGGGACCCCCCCCCGCCCCCCACAGTGCACAAATTTCATGCGTCAGGCCTCTAATTTAATAGAGTCATGTTGCCCCATAGAAAAAATTACAAACGTGACTCATAGTGCAATGCTTGTAAAGATGGTTAGCACTCAGAAACTTTTTTTTTCTAAATTGGAATAAGCCCATGGAGAAACATTAGGTTGAATTTTCAGGTTTATGGCACTTAACTCTGGCTAAAAAAATACGACTGTGACTTGAAGTGTTATCTCAAGCTGTTTGCACAGAGCACAAAAGATGGGCTCGCAGACTGTCACCCACCTGGAGCGGGGGAGCTGGGTCCCAGCAGGCCTGCCACCCCGACAGGAGCTGGTGTGTGCACAGACTCGCTCTGCGGTTAGCGCGGTGCAGTTGTGGAATAAAGAACGCAACTGCACTGCTCATCAGTGTCCACACCTCTCGTGTCCGCAATCCTGGATGACAGGGCAGTGACTTAGGTCTCTATTTCTTCAGTCAAAGGGCTTCACAGAGAGCAAAACCTGTGTCCTAAATAAGAAAAGGAGTGAGGGAAGGAAAGGAGGAAGGGAAGGGAAGGGAAGGGTAGGGGAGGGGAGGGGAGGGGAGGGAAGGGAAGAAAGGAAGGAAGGAAAGGAAAGGGGGAAGGAAGGAAGGAGTAGAAGGAAGGAAGGAGGGAGAGAGGAAGGAAGGAAGGGAGGGAGGAAAGGTGGAAAATGGGGGAAGGAAGGAAGGAAGGAAGGAAGGAAGGAAGGAAGGAAGGAAGGAAGGAAGGAAGGGAGGAAGGAAGGAAATCTTAGAGGAAATCAAAAGGCGCTAGACTGACATCCGGAAAACCCACATCTGAATCCCAGTCTATCACAGAGCCACTTGGTTCCACTGGGTAAATCACTTAGCCTCTCTCACTGAACATGGTTTCCACCACCAACAGTTGAGAATTAGGCCAGATGTGGACCCAGGTGTGTATTTTGCTCCAAGCGACTTCCTTCCCTCTCTTGCTTGGCCTGTGTGGTTCTGTGGTCGTCCGCAGGCGCACCCACATCTGTGTCAGAGGTGTCCTGACACCTGTGCTGGTGTTGCTGGAGGGTTCCATCAGGTCATGCACCTGAGAGCTCCGGGCTTTTGTCGGGGAGAGGTGCTCAGTACAACTCGGTTAAATCTGAGGCTGATCACTTGACTCCATCCATCCTCTGCGTCTAGTTGTGTAGACAGCTACAGTTGAGTCCTGTCATGGTTGCCTCCGGACTGCTGCTCCTCTGTCTTCTAAGGCCACTCTTCTTTCCTTCTCTGCCCAGAGAAATCTTACTCATCCTTCCAGACCAGACTTAAATGTACTCTCTCTCCACAGTCATTTCCTGAATTCCTGCAGAGGCAATGACCTCCAACATGGGTCAGAATGACCAAGATAACCCTATTGGTTGGGCTGTGAGTGTTCATGCCCCACAGGAAACTGGCGATCTTGGAAGGCAACATTGTCAGGCAGGATCTGAGAGGCCATGGTGGTACGAGACAGAGACTCAGACAGAAAACAGACCCACTATGTTCCCATCTAATATGTAATTCTAATTATACTTTAGATTTCTATCGTGCAGTATGTTTCTAAGGGATGCGTTTTTTTACATGTAGATTCCCCCACCCCGCCCTTGAACATCATGATAATTCTGTACCTTCAGTACCAGTAGCTTCTAATGCGCTCATTTTATTGGTGGAAATGGTGAAGTTTAGCCCAGCAGGCGTGGCTCAGTGGTTGAGCGTCAACTTATGAACCAGGAGGTCACTGTTCGTTTCCCAGTCAGGGCACATGCCTGGGTTTCAGGCTTAATCCCCAGTGTGGGGCATGCTGGAGGCAGCCGATCCATGATTCTCTCACATCATTGATGTTTCTCTCTCTCTCTCCCTCTCCCTTTGTCTCTGAAATCAATAAAAAAAAATTATAGTAACAAAAAGAAAAAGAGAAGCCGAAACCGGTTTGGCTCAGTGGATAGAGCGTCGGCATGCGGACTGAAGGGTCCCAGGTTCGATTCCGGTCAAGGGCATGTACCTGGGTTGCGGGCACATCCCCAGTGGGGGGTATGCAGGAGGCAGCTGAATCAATGTTTCTCTCTCATCGATGTTTCTAACTCTCTATCCCACTCCCTTACCCTCTCCCTTCCTCTCTGTAAAAAATCAATAAAACCTATTTTTTTAAAAAAAGGATCATGTCGCTCTTAAGCAGCAAAGGCAGAACTTGAACAATGGTTGCCAGACCATCATTTCTACTCTTTATTCCATGAAGTGCAGACGGCTTCCCAGGTATAGAATCCACCGGAAGCGAGGGCACACGTACAGGATTCAGTCCAAGGGACCCTTGTTGAGCTCTTGTGTGGCAGGCACTGCTTGGTCTTGGAGGACCCACATAACACATGTCAAACAGACATGCTCCCTACACTCAAGAAATGATCTTTCGAGAAAACAGAGGTTGGTTTCCATGGGAGAAGTTTCCAGGCTACGGTGGTCCTTCAGTGATGAGAACAATCATTTCTGCATAAAACAAATCTAAATCAATTAGTCCAAAAACTCCAAACCATGAGCTATGAAAACCTGATGGACTTGTACTCCCAGGAGAGTAATTTGGCAGCGAGAAACCACCCACCAGGAGCCAAGATCATCACCCCATCCCTGGACTTGGGGGAGTGGGGTGGGGGGGGGATGAGTGGGTGCCAAGACCTTATGAAACAACTCTCATCAAGGGAATCTGAGCTTTTGCATGCCTACATTTGACCCCAGGGATTTCTATTACAAACTCAAGGCCTGGAACAAATTCCCCCTCGCCAAGCCAACGAGAAATACCAGGAATTGGGGCCATGACTTTGTAGAGGGCTCGGTTCTTTCTGCCTTCTTCCCTTTGTCCTGTCAACTCGCTGACCTCAGAGCAACAGGTCAGCATTCCAAGGCCAGGAACGATCAGGAATTGGGCCTGAGTGTGGACCGGGATTCCTTAGCAAGTGGAAAGCTCCCGTTTTCCAACATTCACCCACAAATGGAAATGCTTAGATAATAAAGGATGATGAAATGGTGCTGGAAAATTTTTTAAAATATATTTTTATTGATTTCAGAGAGGAAGGGAGAGAGAGATAGAAGCATCAGGGATGAGAGGGAATCCCTGATCAGCTGCCTCCTGCACGCCCCGCACTGGGGATCAAGCCTGCAACTGGGAATCAAACCGTGACCTCCTGGTTCATAGGTCGACGCTCAACCATGGAGCTACACCAGTTGGTTGGTTCTGAAAATGTGTATTTTCATACATTTCATGTATTTATGGGTAATCGAGATGAAGTTATAAAATGTAGCTTTTAGCCGAAACCGGTTTGGCTCAGTGGATAGAGCGTCGGCCTGTGGACTGAGGGGTCCCGGGTTTGGTTCCGGTCGAGGGCGTGTGCCTGGGTTGCCGGCACATCCCCAGTGGGAGATGTGCAGGAGGCAGCTGATCGATGTTTCTCTCTCATCGATGTTTCTGACTCTCTATCGCTCTCCCTTCCTCTCTGTAAAAAATCAATAAAATATATTTTTAAAAAAATAAAAAATAAAATGTAGCTTTTAGAATGTTTATTGGACACCATCCAATACCTGACCAGCATAACTTATTAAACACGGTGCCATGCCCCTGGCATTCAAGACGGAAGAGCTACCCGATGGAAAACGTATGGAGGAGCTCCCATCGGTCCTTAATCACCATGCGCTTCATCGAGTCTTTAAAAGGAAACTGTCAATTTTGAACAGGAACTGGAGCATCTGCTCAGGGTATGGGAGGAAAGCATTTCTTAAATAATTCATGGCAAAAGTGTTCCCTGCTTGAGGGAGAGGAAAACGCCTTGTTGCTTTTCTTGGCCGATCAGCAGAGGGAGTCATCCAGTTGACCGTTTTGGCTTCTTGGTGTTGAAAAGCAGGAGACCTCCTGAAATCAGACTCATCCCTCCCACCTCGAAGCGCCCTCCCACACTCACACACCTTCTCCCGGCAACACTGCATGCCTCAGCGCACATTAAAATGCGATTCTTCTACCAAGAGAGCAGGGCTGTCGAAGTTGCTTTTGCAAATGGAGCGTAACACGGGCTCCCTTGGTGGGCACCAGGAAGAGGACTCCGGCTCCCCGAACGGCATAATCCGTCTTCCTTCCTGGATAGTTCCTCAATCTTCCTTCCTTGTGCCATTGAAATCCTCCATCTCAGCTAGGACATGTGCATCCTAAATGTCAACCAGATATTTGAATTGAACATTCATTGAGGGATTGTTCGTGTTTCTTTCTGCCCAGCTCTGGGGATGGCTTTTTTTTTTCCCCCATATATTTTTACTAGAGGCCCGGTGCACAAAAATTCGTGCAAGAGTAGCCAAAACCGGTTTGGCTCAGTGGATAGAGCGTCGGCCTGCAGACTGAAAGGTCCCAGGTTCGATTCCGGTCAAGGGCATGTACCTTGGTTGCGGGCACATCCCCAGTACGAGATGTGCAGGAGGCAGCTGATCGATGTTTCTTTCTCATCGATGTTTCTAACTCTCTATCTCTCTCCCTTCCTCTCTGTAAAAAAATCAATAAAATATATTTTAAAAAAATTCGTAAAAGAGTAGGCCTTCCTTCCCCTGGCTGCTGGCACCGGCTTCCCTCTGGCACCCTGGACTCGGGCTTCCCTCCTCCAGCCTCTGACAGGCATCTGGGACCCGGGCTAGCTTCCCTCCGGTCCCGGCTTGGTCAGGAAGGACGTCTGGAATGACATCCGTAAGATGTCTGGTCTAATTAGCATATTACCCTTTTATTATTATAGATTGAGTTCCGAGAGAAAGGGAGAGGGAGAAGGAGAGAGAGAGACAGAAACATCAATGATGAGAGAACCACTGATTGGCCACCTCCCACACGCCTCCCTCTGGGGATCGAGCCTGCAACCTGGGCATATGCCCTTGACTGAAATCGAATCCAGGACCCTTCAGTCCACAGGCCGACACTCTACCCACTGAGCCAAACTGGCTGACCTTGTGGATGTCCTTGAATGCCAATCTGTGTGGTCGTGGGTTGGGCTGGATATGCTTCTGGGAGAATAGCGAGTTGAGTTCCTTTTATTCCAAAATCCCTTTCCTATACAAATCAGGGAAATCGTAAAATTATCGAACGTGCTACATTCGTATCGCTTTAACTATATTCTGTATGTATTGAGATAGTCTTACAATAAATAAAGCTTCTCCTTTTGGCATTTTCAACATTCACCCCTAAAGACACCCAGAGCTCCGGGTCCGAGGGCAGTGATGGGTTAATTCAGTGATTAATTCCGCAGCTTCTCTGTTCTTCCCAACAGGAACACACTGTCAGGGGTCCCGCTGAGGAGGGGAGGTATGTGGAAAGCTCCTGGGGAACCCGGGTGGGAATGATCAGAGGGGCTTCCCCGTGATAAAGATCGGTGGGGAAATTCCATATAAGGCTGCAGCACGGAGAGTATAACTTTCTACGGAATCTTCCCGGGGCCCTTAGGCAGATGTTTCTCATCAGCAAATCCTTTTACTATTAGATTTGTGAGGCCCGTTAAGAGCAGCTTTGGGAATTTCTGTGTGAGGGACGGCCAGTGCTCAAGTTGAAGTCAATTACGCTAAGTCTGCCAAAGCCATTCTCTGTGCTGGCTGCCAACCTTGCCTGGGAACTAGCAACCTAGACTTCCCATGTGCACGGCAGGGATCACGCACAACTGCGTCCACAAACAACAGATAGGACTTGGCTTTCGTTTAAATAAACAGAAACATGATTCACTGTCAAGTCAGGGGTGTGGCCTTCAAAGGAATTTAACTTCGTTTCCCATAAGCCAGAGAGCTGCATGTGGCTCGCGAGCCGCGGTTTGCCGACCACTGGTATAGGATGTAGGCTCGGTATTAGGCACCACGGGCCTATATTTACCTGTCTGCTCTATGTTTGCTTGCTGTAAGCGGTCACTTGACATTCCTAAACCTCAGCTTTCCCCTCCAGGAGCAGATACAATAGTATTATCCAGTCATAGGGTTCTGGGGAGAAATAAATAAGTTAATCCATATATCATCTCAGTGCATTTTAACTGGTTAATGGACGTTAACTAGTGTTATCATTGTTACTGTTCTTGTTGCTATATATAATAATACAAGTATAACATGCTAATTAGACCAGACGGCCAAATGACCTTCTGGATGACATTCTGGACAAAGAAGCCGGGGCTGTGAGGGCCGACACAGCTACCGTGGCTGCGAGGGCCAAACCCCTTGCACAAATTTTGTACATTGGGCCTCTAGTTGTTATTATAATGCTGATGACATGAGAACAGAGAATGGCACTTACACCGTATCAATATTTAAAGCACAAGCAATGACCACAGGCTAAAGTTCGGTATCAATGCAGATTTTACTAAATGCAAAGTGAACCTAGAATCAGTCCGTCCTTATATATTCTATTCTAGGTCCACTCTGACCTCCCATCCCACCCCACTCAAATTATTTTCTTTTAGTCTCAGGCAGATGAATTTTATGGTCACATTGGGAAAGCTCTCTGGTGTATTTACGTGGGGATGTGTGGACTTACCACATGTCTCATCTCCATTAAAGTATCGCTTATATGGAGACTAGAGGCCCAATGCACGAAATTCATGCACCAGTAGGGTTCCTAGCAGCTGCCAGCTGCCAGCCAGGGCCTCCCTCCCTCCCGCCGGCCACCTGCTGCCACCACTGGCCAGGCCTCCCTTCCTTTGCCCGCCTGGGCCGCCCCCTGGTCAATCTCCTGGAAGAACTCTGGTTGTGGAGACAATTTGCATACTATGCTTTTATTATATAGGATATCACCTTGTTGAACTTGACACTGGCATAGAGTCCTATCACCCACAGTTTCCTGGGGCTCCTGGTGAGTGGACCGCGCTTGTTTTGCTTGAGAGAATGAGAGAAAAGATGGCCTTTCTCTAGCTCAGTAAACATGATTGCCTTAGTTTCCTCCTCTGTAAATTCAGGTCAATGACAGCTTCCTACCAGGGCATCATTGATAATAAATTAAATACACACATTGGTGAGTACTAAATATCACACATGTACAGGGCTGGATTCAGAAGGAACACAAAAGCATTAGGGCCACTTCTTTCCGATAGCTCAAATTCCAAGCATTGCTCAAAACCAACACTGTGCAAACGCATCTTGTCATCTAGACATCTTTGAGCCAGTTTGGTTGGGCTGCAGAAAGATGGTCAAACAATTATACAGATTTAAACTTCCTAGTTTGAAAGTTCCCAGAGGTGTGAACCTTCTTTCTGTCCATGGAGAGTTGTTCTTTCAAGAAAAAGAAAACTGCCCGGCCGGTGTGGCTCAGTGGTTAGGCATCAACCTGTGAACCAGGAGGTCACGGTTCCATTCCCAGTCAGGTCACAGGCCCAGGTTGTGGGCTCCATCCCCGGAAGGGGGCGTGCTGGAGGCAGCCGATCAATGATTCTCTGTCATCATTGGTGTTTCTCTCTACCCCTCTCCCATCCTCTCTGAAATCAACATAAATGCATTTAAAAAAAAGAAGAAGAAAAGAAAAGTCCCTTTTTGTCCCCTTTTGGGAAATGGTCAGAGGAGCACCAGATAATGCAAGATTACAATTCTGCCACCAGGAGGTATTGGCAAGGCTTTGATTAAACCTGCCACTATTTCCGTCAGTAAATGTTGCCAGGTCGGTGGCAGGAAAGTTTGGCACACTTGTGTGCAGGGACGGTGGCGAAAGAAGCTGCCATATTGAAGGTGTTGGCTAAGAGAAGGCAAGACTCCCTCGTGGGAAATGGAATGTTTGTGCCAGAATAAAAGGTGTTTTGTTGCTGCAGCAGTTATATAAAAGGCCATTCCTTAGGAGAAATTGCTCACTTCTTTTCAAAAATGCCAGGAAGCTGGAGTAAGGGGAATAGAGTGAAAACAAAGGCAAGAATAAATTGCATTTGAGAAGCCTACTGTTGCTCCCTAAGCAATTAAACTCCCCCTGCGGTGTCAAGAAGTGGGGTGACATCATAAGCAACCCCCCAAAATGACTACCCATGCATTGTCTCGCTGCTTCTTGCTTTCCATGTCCAAAGAGCTGGACCTGAAGACTCAGATGATTATGAAACAGGTCTTATTCACCAAGAACAGTGGTCGGCAAGCTCATTCGTCAACAGAGCCAAATATCAACAGTACAACGACTGAAATTTCTTTTGAGGGCCACATTTTTTAAACTGAAACTATATAGGTAGGTACATTGTTATTCACTTCATTAGGGTCCTCCTAAGCTGGCCTTGGCTAATAACGTCCTCAATCTGAGGGGTCGACCTCAGCGAACGCACCCCCACTTCTTCTAACGTACCCCCACTTCTTCTTCTTCTTCAAAATAGACTCGCCCAGGCCGAAAACCGACTTCTGCGCATGGGCCACGAAGTTTCAATCGCACTGTACGTGCGCGCCCGCACGTGGTATTTTGTGGAAGAGCCACACTCAAGGGGCCAAAGAGCTGCATGTGGCCAACCACTGGAGAGCCGCAGTTTGCCAACCACTGACCAAGAACATCCATTCCAAACACACCCATGGGACAAACACATACTGCGTAGCAACTGTTGCACAGACATGGCCACAGGCAGGTGACATCTATGATGATGTCCTCATCTTCAACAATCACCGTCTAGCCAGAGAGAGAGATGTGCTGACGGTGCTTCATTAAAAACAATGTAATTGAACAGGCATTTCCGCTTAGATGGTTTATCTCAGAGCTTTCCCCCTAGAACATAAAAAGCAGACTCCCAGCCAAAGGACGTCTGCCCATCGCTTGGCAAAAGGAAGTTAGTGTGTGATGAGGAAGGCGGTCTCCCATCACCACCCTCGGAAGAGAGTTTGGGCTCAAAACAGAAGCCAACGTGTACATGTGTCCCTAGATTACAGACGTGTTTCATACTCCTCCTCCCCGAGAGCACTGAATTCTGCAGGGGGCCCCAGTTCAAAAGGATCGGACTCAATGGAAAACTTCCCAAGCACAGGCATAGAGGTCCGTTTTGCAAAACACATGCAACCGGGGAATTGGAAGACGTGCTCCCAAGTTATCGAAGCTCCTCCAGTGTCAGATCTGTGGTTTGAAGTGCTGGGGGAACACCCGTGGAAGCCCAAGAATCCAGCGTGTGTACTAAAATGAACACACCGTGCCCGGCCGGTGTGGCTCAGTGGTTGAACGTCGACCTATGAACCAGGAGGTCACCGTTTGATTCCTGGTCAGGGCATGTGTGCAGGCTGTGAGCTCCATCCCCAGTAGGGGGCGTGCAGGAGACCGCCGATCCATGAACCTCTATCATCTATGTTTCTCTCTCTCTCTCCCTCTCCCTTCTTCTCTGAAATCAATCAAAATATATTTAAAAAAAGAAAGAAAGAAAGAACGGACCTTGAGCCATCCTGACACATGGACCCCCTGCCTCCACCATCCAGCTGGGTGGCTCTCTGACTAGAGATCATATTTGATTACCATGTCTTTCTCTCTCGGACACACCCCTAATACGGAGAAGACCTCTGTTGCTCCGAGACTATTATATTCCTCCCTCAGGTGCCTACAAAGTGTGGGTCTCCATCAGGCTGATTGTGTTGTTGCTAATTGTAGTGGAAACCGGGGGGGGGGGAGGAGTGGGCCTTGTCATTTGAAAAAATAAATAAATAAAATCCATTTCTACGCCCTCAAGTGGGAAAGAGTTCTCCAGCGAATTCGCCTTCGGTGTCTTTGCATTCAACGTGAGCGGGCTTTTCTGGGGGGAAGATCTCATGGTGAGTTTCTCTGGGACTCCAAGCCTGGTGCCTTTTAACTTTGAGAATCAGTACAGCCTTTTATTGTTTTGTCCAACCTCAAGGAAAACAGAAACAAACAAACAAAAAAACCAAAAACAAAAAAATAGGACGACTGGATGCGGACAGAGACGCTGTCCTGGGGCCTTCTCGCCCGGTCCCAGGCCTCGGCCCAGCTCCCGGGGGCAGCCAGTGTGTGTCATCATCCCCTTCTTGGGCACCTCTGGACACGCTCTATTTTGATCTTTGGGGGGGACAAAGGACACAAGGAGAATGGCATCTTTCATTTTTGAAGAATGCTGGAAGGTTCCTCCGTGCATTCCTCCGAGGGGAGCCAGCCGGGGCCCGCTCACAAGGAGCAGAGCCGCGATCCTGGGAGCCGGAATGCACGTTGGCCCTGGAGGAGGATGCTTCTCGGCCGCGGAGCTGGCGGCATAATGGACTCGCACAAGGAGCGCCGAAGCAATTGGCAATTAAGTGGTTTGAAGGGGTCCTTCTGGGCCGCCGTGAAAGGCTTCAGGTGTGAAACGCTTGTTTTCAAGAGCCCTGAGCAGAATGTATGGCTGCTTTCAGCGGCCCCCCTTGTCCTTCCCAAAGAAGGGGGGGTGGTGGTGTGTGCAGAGGAAGAGGGGGGGGAGCAAGGACACTCAAGAGCAATTTGCTATTCAACATCTGAATGGCGGGCGCTTTCTCCCCCACCCGGTCCCCCACCCTCAGTCCTTGTGCGGCTGGTGAGGGGGGCAGATTGGGATGGTACAAACAGCTCTCCGCACAATGGCCGATCAAGAGAGAGGCAGGGAAAATGAGGCCGCAGAGAATGGCCGCCTGAATGGAGGGAAGGCGGCTTGATTGTTAATTGTGGGTAAATGTATGGCGAGAGTGAAAAGGCTTCATGGGCTACTTTAAAGCTATCCCCAAGCAATGAGGACAGAGTGCGGGGGAGTGGGGGGGTGGGGGGCGGGGGTAGGGGGAGATCAGGGGACCATCCTGACCCCTGGAAGGGCTATAGGAGTGCATCTGGCCCACTTGAGAAAGTAAATTGAGAACTGTTCCGAAAGGTAGGCAGATGCGTGTGTGTGTGTGTGTGTGTGTGTGTGTGTGTGTGTGTGTGTGTGTTCGAATCCCATGGCTCGCAAGGAAAAGAAAAAAAGGACCACCAAAAAAAAACAAAAAACACACAATCCAGCAACTGCATACAGCACGTGGACTTTAAAGTCGACTCTGCCTTTGGAGTATTAGTCAATAGGGCCAAGATAATATGCAAGAAGGATGCTGCCGAATAGATAAATATTTAAAATATGACTTTTTCCCGAAGAATGCGGCCGGCGCCACGCGAGGGTGGAATATATTTGCAGCCAAGCGGGCTCCACCAGGGGAAAGGGAACTTCAAACACCCTCCATGAAGGATATTGTTCCCTTAGTTCTGTGTCCTGTCACTTTTCCTCGCCTGACCTTTACTTGCAACGTATTGATTTTTCCCTAACCCAGCCTTGCTTTGCAGAAGAAAAAGGGGGTATTGAGGCTTTGAGCGGCTTGCATATCACTATTGTACATGCGTCCTTAAAGGTGAAGGAGCCCCTTTCAGGGGCTGCCTGTGTGGCTGACAATGTGATTAGGATTGTCTGAGGACTCTTCATTTGAAATGGAGGAGGGCACATGGTATCAATCCGGGAAAGGACACAGCAGCCGGCTCGAGTCCGATCGAGTTGCCTTTTAAATGTTTCGCAGTGGTGTCTCAGCAAAAGTATACGCTACGAGACAGTTTTATCCATCAAGACTGGGATTCTACAATTTTCTGATGATTTCTTTGCTGAATATATACTTATAAAAAAATATTATTTTAAAAATTTATTTCAGAGAGGAAGCAAGAGGGAGAGAGAGATAGAAACATCAATGATGGGAGAGAATCATGGATCGGTTGCCTCCTGCAGGCCCCACACTGGGGATCGAGCCCGCCACCAGGGCATGTGTCCTTGACGGGAATCGAACCTGGGACCCTTCAGTCCACAGGACAACACTCTATACACCAAGCCAAACCAGCTCAGGCTGAATATACACTTTCTATCCAACACAGAAAATATCAGAGTTCTCTGGTATGGGTTTTTGTTTGTTTGTTTTTCAGTACTCTGGTTTCCAGCGGGGGGCATGGCTAAAATAGAAATACCCCAATTGTCATGCTACCGAGTCTAAATGTTTGACTCATCCCATGTAACATGTAATGATTGAGGCAAAGGATGGTATGCAGAAGTCACAGTGCAATTGCTGGTCAGGGCACATGCCCGGGCTGTGGGCTCGATCCCCAGTGTGGGGCGTGTAGGAGGCAGCCGATCCATGATTCTCTCTCATCATGGTTGTTTCTGTCCCTCTCTCCCTCTCCCTTTCTCTCTGAAATCAATGAAAATATTTAAAAAAACAAAACATAGATTCCCTTCATCTGACATACCATCCCTATCATGTTGGATGGATTGCTTGTGTCTAAATCCTCCAACACACCCTGTGGTCAACATATGGTACCATTTTATTGTCTGGCCTTCCTGGTTGGTTCCACTTAAGCCCGATTTGTCTACATTTCCCTTCTGATACATTTCCTATTCCATCTGCAGTACCTTGTCCAAGGCTGGCACATGAAAAGATCTTAATAAAACATGGCAGACAGAAGCTGATGGTTGCCAGAGGGGATGGGGGACAGGGAGAGGATAGGTGAAAAAGGTGAAGGGGAATACAGTCAATGATATTGTAATAAGTTTTTGCAGGATGAATACCAAATTTAATGTGCTGGTCCTATTGTAAGGTTTATATATAAACTAGAGGCCCAGTGCATGAAATTCGTGCACAGGTAGGGTCCCTAGGCCTGGCTGGTGATCAGGGCCGATTGGGGCCTTCCTTCTCCCAGCCACCGGCCAGGGCCTTCCTTCGTTCCGCACTGCCCCCTGGTGGTCAATGCACGTCAATCTAGCGGTAGAACTCCCAATCGGTGGAACTCTCGAGGGGACAATTTGCATATTAGCCTTTTATTATATAGGATGTTGAATCACTATACACCTAAAACTAGTATTAATATCATATATCACCCTTGGTGGTGTGGCTCAGTTGGTTGGACGTTATCCTGTGCACTGAAAGGTCGCTGGTTCCATTCCCATCAGGGCACATGCCTAGGTTGCAGGTTCGATCCCTGGTCGGGAGGCAACCTTAGATATGTCTCACATCGATGTTTCTCTCTCTCTCCCTCTGGTCCTTCCTCTCTCTAAAAAAGTCAATAAAAACAATAATAAATATATAACGTATACCAACTAGACTTGATTTTTTAAATTAAATAAAGATAAATAAAGCAACAGTTAAAAACAAAGATGGTGGACAAAAAAGTGAAGCAGAAATGTTAACACCCCAATGCAAAGTAAGTCCCCGTACTTTGAGGGGTTTCTGTCCACCCAAAATGTTGTCTCAAATCCCCAGACTGAATATAGGTACAGCCAACCAGTTCTTCACAGCTGTTCCATAGTCAGTCTTTTTTTTTTTTTTTTTGAGTCTAAATGGAAGAGAAAATCCAATGGAGCTTTCTTTTTCTTTCTTTTTTGTTTTCTTATGTGCCACCTTCCACTGTAGACCCTAATCCCCTCCAAGGAATCCTCGGGGAAACAAATACTGTAATTCTGGAAATTCAATTTGTTTTTTGGAAAATTGCACAAAACACGAGAGAGCTAAAATATCGCCTGGAGTTGAGGCTGAGTCTCTTGTGTAGAGAATTCCTCTAAGGATGTGAAGACTTCTTTCCAAATAGTTTTCTTATTTCCACAGCACACCTGCTTTTCCATCATAATACGGCTCATGTGTCTTTTACTTGTCTTTGTTCGGGTAATTACGAAAGTTTACAAATACTCCTTAAAATATAATTACGGTGGATTTGCCAAGCTTTCTGCAACAGTTTTTGAATTGTGTTGTATACATTCAACTGTGTTGGTTTTAAATCATTATCACTTGCTCCTACGGATCTCAGTAACAAAATTGTAAATGTTGGAATTTCTTTTCTGAATTTATAATGACATATATATTTTTTTTACTTTCACCCCTTCACCCACCATCTTTCTTTTTCTCTTTAACCCTCACCCGAGGATATTTTTCCACTGATTTTTAGAGAGAGTACAAGAGTGAAGGAAAGACAGAAAGAGACATCGATGTGAGAAAAACACATCGATTGGTTGCCTCCTGCTGGTGCCCTGACCAGGGCCCTGGCCTGGAAGGGACCTGCAACCACAATACGTGCCCTTGACCGGAACTGAACCTGGGACCCTTTGGTCCACAGGCTGGCCTTCTATCCACTGCGCCAAACCAGCTGGAGCAACCCACCATCTCTGACATCCCCTGAGGGGTCCCAGATTGCGAGAGGGCACAGGCCAGGCCGAGGGACCCCACAGGTGCACGAATCCGTGCACCGGGCCTCTAGTATGCATGTAAGATCTTTGGTTAATCTCTTCTCGCCCTCTCCCTTCCCCTCTTCCTGCTGAGAATCATCAGTCTGTTCCATGTTCTCATGCCTGTGGTTTCTGCTCCTGCGTTGAGCGTCTGCCCCCTGGTGGTCAGTGCATGTCATAGCTACTGGCCAGTCACTTAGGCTTTTATATAGAGAGATAGAAATGCAAGTCCGGTTACCAGCCTATTGGTCTGGTGTCTGTGGCAAGTTACCATTTACTCATCCCATCTGTGACACTGCACTTCTCTTTGTTAGTATCTTTGCAAGTCCTGTGTCTTTGCTTCGTATCAACACCTACATATCAAATCCAAGTTTATTTGCCACTATCTTAGCACGTAGAGCACCACACTTTTTAGAAATATATATCTTTGCTGATTTCAGAGAGGAAGGGAGAGGGAGAGAGAGATAGAAATATCAATGAGGAAAGACCATCATTGATGGGCTGCCGACTGCACGCTCCATACTGGGGATCGAGCCTGCAACCCGGGCATGTGCCCCGACTGGGAATCGAACCGGGACCTCCTGGTTCATAGGTCGACGCTCAACCACTGAGCCTTGCTGGCCGGGCCAGAGCACCACACTTAATTAATCTAAGTGTCAACTTCCTCATCTATTAAATGGGTGGCATAAGAATACCAGCTACATAGGATGCCTATGGGGGCTGCCAAAGGTAATTCATATCAATTGCTCTACACCAGCGGTTCTCAACCTGTGGGTCGTGACCTTTTTGGGGGCCGAACGACCCTTTCACAGGGGTCGCCTAAGACCATTGGAAAACACATAGATAATTACATATTGTTTTTGTGATTAATCACTATGTTTTTTTTGTTTTGTTTTGTTTTTAATATATTTTATTGATTTTTTACAGAGAGGAAGGGAGAGAGATAGAGAGTCAGAAACATCGATGAGAGAGAAACATCGATCAGCCGCCTCCTGCACATCTCCCACTGGGGATGCGCCACAACCCAGGTACATGCCCTTGACCGGAATCGAACCCGGAACCCTTCAGTCCACAGGCCGACGCTCTATCCACTGAGCCAAACCAGTCTCGGCTAATCACTACGTTTTAATGATGTTCAATTTGTAACAATGAAATTAGGGGTCACCACAACATGAGGAACTGCATTAAAGGGTCGCGGCATCAGGAAGGTTGAGAACCACTGCTCTACACAATAGGAGACCACACGACTATTAGCTATTTACATTTTCGCTGTCTCGGCCCAGCCGGCCACGTCATCACTTCCTCAGTGGTGTTGGGGAAGCAGCAAAAGCAAACTCCCCATCTTAATATTCACGCAAATAGAGTCCCTCATTTCTGAGCTGCCTGTGAGATGGTGAAGTGGGAACTCCATTCGGGAGAGTGCATTAGCAGAACCAACATTTCGGAGCGCCAACTCCGCCATCAAAGAGAGCACTTTGGCTCTCCGGCCTCGGCGAAAAGGAGGAGGATGCCGCGGCTCCCACGGGCCTTTGAGCCACACGCGTGACGACTTTGAAGCCCATTACAAAGGCTCCGCAGCTCCCGACCGTACACACCTTCGCGCGGGCGGCCGCACAGGGACGGGCCCTTTGCATATCACACTTACGGCGGCCGATTCTCGTCCCTCGAGGCCTTGAAATGTGTCGGGGAATTCTTTGGTGACGAGCCTTTCATTTCCATGCATAATCGGAAGAGTTACCTGGCAGAGCTAGTGAGAGAGAGAGAGAGAGAGAGAGAGAGAGAGAGAGAGAGAGAGAGAGATAGGAAATAGTTCCAGGGAGTGGAACCTTCTCTTGATCCAAGAGCTGCTGTGCGAGCTCTGAACGTGCTATCGTTTGTGTGGAGGGGCCTGAGCCTGTTATCCGTGGATTAATAAGCTTTAAAGAGCCAGAATAAGTTGAGCCCTGGCCGGGAAACTCAGTGGTTAAGCATTGCCCTGTGCACCAAAAGGTCACAGGTTCAACTCCCTGGCACATGTAGGGGTGAGGGCTTGATCCCCAGTAGCGGGGAGGGGTGCAGGAGGCAGCCGATGGAGATTGATGTCTTGCTCTCCTTTCCTCTCTCTCTAAATCAGTGGTTCTCAACCTTCTGGCCCTTTAAATACGGTTCCTCGTGTTGTGACCCAACCATACAATTATTTTCGTGGCTACTTCAGAACCGTCATGTTGCTACTGGGATGAATCGTCATGCAAATATCTGATATGCAGGATGGTCTTAGGCGACCCCTGTGAAAGGGTCGTTCGACCCCCCAAAGGGGTTGCGACCCACAGGTTGAGAACCGCTGATCTAAAGCAATAAACACACACACACACACACACACACCCCACCCCCCCCCACACACACACACACGTGCGGTGGTTTTTTAAGCGATCCTAGGCTGAAAAAATAGATCTGTGTAGTCTCAAATCAGGTGTCTGGTGCTGAGAATTGAATCCAAGAACTTGAAAAGGTAGGAAAGCGTTTCCCAAACTCCCCTCACTTTTTGTCCTTGACCCTCTGCCTGTTCTTTGTTCTACTCTGTAGTCTGTCCTTGAAATGACAGCCCGGTCTCTTCTTCCCGTCTCAACCTCTCCTCCAAACGCAGGCCCATATTTGCAACTGCCTTCCACGTGGAGAACCTGGGAATACACCCACCTACTTCTCCCCTCACATTTCCTTTAATGCCTAAAGCACTCGGTCTTCACTTAATTCTAGAAAACCCATTTGTCTTCGAGGTGCCCATTCCCTTCCCTATTGTAGGCAAACACTGATCTGTTTCAAGGTAGCTGGAAACATGAAAACAAAGTGAAGTCAGGCACGCCCTAGCCAGTTTGGCTCAGTGGATAGAGCATCGGCCTGGGACTGAAGGGTCCCGGGTTTGATTCCCAGTCAGGGCACAGGCCCGGGTTGCTGGCTTGATCCCCAGTAGAGGGTGTGCAGGAGGCAGCCGATCCATGATTCTCTCTCATCATTGATGTTTCTCTCTCTCTCTCTCTCTCTCCCTTCCTCTCTGAAATCATTTAAAAGAAAAAGGGAGTCAGGATCGAGGGGAACTGAGCAGGGAAAGGGGAAGATGGGAAGCAGACAGGCTTCAGAAGCAGACTAGAACATTCACCCTGAATGCAGACTAGAAAACGGCAAGAAAAGCAAGCTCACAGCCCCTGGCTCCCAGGGAGTCCGCCCGCAAGCCGCTGTGTTACATCTGTGTCCCCCACTTAGTTAGCATTTTTGGATCTCCCACAATTCAGCTGGAGGGGCATTCCCTTGCAGTGGCTAGTGGCCTGGAAGTGGCTGTCACAGCTGGGCCACCCATCCCTCGCTCGGGGAGCCTGGAACCTGACTGCTGGGCCGCCCATTCAGCCCTAATTAATATTTTTGCAATTGCTGTTCCGAGGCCCCTTTAACCGTGCCGGGCCCGTTGGAAGAGAATTTACTGTTGGAAGAGGGGTGACCCAGCTCTGCAGAGCTGGGGCCTGGGTGACAGGAGAGCTGGAGGCATCACCCTCTGCCATCTGTGATGCGAGAGCCACGCAGAGAAGGGAAGGAGCAGCAAGGGGGGGGCATAGTCATGCTTGGACTCCTAGCTTGAGGGTCACGGTCAAGGTTGCAGGGGCTGGGAAGGTTAGATGGCGGCTGACATGTTTGGCCGGGCTCCCCTCTTTCTCCTTGGCCACCTGCACGTGATGAGGGCCAGCCTCTCCTCTTGAAACCGGGAGCTTGCAATGAGTGCATGGAAGAGTGCACATGGGGACGGACCTTGCAGTAGACATTGGTCAACACCTTTGGCTTCTAGAGCAACAAAATGAGGCCCGGAGGCCTTCCATGGCTGGAGCTCAGGCCATTGGGTGGAGATAATGCATGGACCAGCTTTGCAGAGCCCCGGGCCTGTATGGGCATCCCTTCTCTCCCACGTGGGCCTGGTGAGGTCTTTGTGGGGAGGGAGGTGACTCTATAGAGCAGCGGTTCTCAACCTGTGGGTCGCAACCCCTTTGGGGGTCGAACGACTCTTTCACAGGGGTCGCCTAAGACCATTGGAAAAGACATAGATCATTACGTATTGTTTTTGTGACTCATCACTATGCTTTCATTATGTTCCATTTGTAACCATGAAAATACATCCTGCCTATCAGATATTTACATGACGATTCATCACAGTAGCAACATGACAGTGATGCAGTAGCAACGAAGATAATTTTATGGTTGGGAGTCACCACAACATGAGGAACTGTATGAAAGGGTCGCGGCATGAGGAAGGTTGAGAACCACTGCTATAGAGCATCGTTTCTCTTTGAAGGAGAAACGCACACACACACCAATATCCCATAATCGTGGGTAGCTGTCATAATTGTTTGCGTGGGTCTCAGGTAGGTCATGGTTGTTATTTCCAAGGCTGGTGAGCTGCATTATGGGAGCCCTTTGTGCTTCAGTCCCTCGGCTGGGAAAGGGATATAAGTGAGTCGCCCATTGCAGAGGCAGAGAGCGCTGGTCTACCGCGCCTGGCCCAGATAAAGCTCTTGGGAAATATTTCCTACTTGGTTTGCCTTCTTTATATCATTTCCAAAGCAAAGTGTTTTCATTCCGCAGCTCCCACCTTACTCACGAACTGAAAAGATTTCAAAGCCCCTTTACCTCCAGACTCAAGTCTGAATTCCTCCTCCCCTCTATACAAATGACCTGTATCCAACGGATATACATTTGTGGCTCCTCAGGTCTATGGGTAGACTTGCATTTTGGCAATCCTTCGGGGGCCCCTCAACCCCCACTCACCTCCTGCCTTCTGGCCGGTCTCAGCTCTACCTCAGTCTCTGTCTCTGTCTCTGTCTCTCTCTCTCTGTCTCTCTCCCCCCCCACCCCCCGTTTCTACTCCCCCACCCTTTGTCTTTCTCCTCACCTGGACTACTTGTACTCTGGCCAGCAAGCTCAGCTCAGTAAACGCCAGCAGAACACCAGGTTCCCATCGGACAATAAAAGTGATGTCAACCTGTGTGCACAATCTTCACGGTCTGCTCAGTACAGCGTATCTCTGTGCTAGAGTCACTCTCAGGGGGGTGAGGGGTGGGGTGGGGGGTAAATGAAATCAACACCCTTCATCCTCTATAGCAGCGGTTCTCAACCTGTGGGTTGCGACCCCTTTGGCGGTCAAACGACCCTTTCACAGGGGTCGCCTAAGACCATCCTGCACATCAGATATTTACATGACGATTCATCACAGTAGCAACATGACAGTTATGAAGTAGCCACGAAAATAATGTTATGTTTGGGTCACAACATGAGGAACTGTATTTAAAGGGCCAGAAGGCTGCTCTATAGCATCACATCTCAATTTCAATCCACCACAGTTCAACTCAAGGCTCCGTAGCCACATGTATCTAGTGCCTGCTCTATGGGACATCAGGGGCCCAGAGGATGAGGGTGCTCACGGCTGTTGTCAAATTGATGGGGATGAGAGTAGAGGAAATATCGCAGACACAGCCATAGAAAGATGCACCCAACGCTTGCCTATGAAACTAATATCTTTTTAATATTTGTTTTTATTGATTTCAGAGAAGGGAGAGGGAGAGAGAGAGATAGAAACATCACTGATGGGAGAGGCATCATTGACCGGCTGCCTCCTGCACACCCCCTACTGGGGATGTGCCTGCAACCACGGTACATGCCCTTGACCGGAATCGAACCCGGGACCCTTCAGTCCGCAGGCCGACGCTCTATCCACTGAGCCACACCAGCTAGGGCTGAGACTAATATTTAAAGGTATTATCCCCACGATATGATTTTCCTCTTGTGGAAAAACTAAGGAGGTGGAAGATATTTTTAGAGGCTTTTTTAACTGGAGAGAGAGAGAGAATATACAGTTAAAGGGCTTACCTGGGTCATATTTACCATCTGTATGAACCAAACCAGTAAGAATAGAATCAAAGGCCCACCAGCGTCCCCCTCCATCCCTGGCATTGGCCTAGGACAGGGGTCGGCAAACTCATTAGTCAACAGCCAAATATCAACAGTACAACAATGGAAATTTCTTTGGAGAGCCACATTTTTTAAACTGAAACTATATAGGTAGGTGCATTGTTATTCACTTAATGAGGGTCCTCCTAAGGCTTAGGAAGAGCCACACTCAAGGGGCCAAAGAGCCGCAGTTTGCCGACCACGGGCCTAGGAGAGTTCATTGGGAATAGAAGCAGCGTTGAGAGCATGGTACAGGGTTGGCCCAGTAGGGAGGGTGGCACAGCCCCTAGCGAGCCCTGATGAATTTGCTGTGTGGGACGCCTTCCAAGATTCACTCCCTTCCATGCCGGAGGCAGAAGGGATGTCAAAAGCCTCTGAGTAAAATTTAAGCCACATAACAAAATGCTTTCTCCCCACAAATCTTTGTTTTCCTGTAGCGAGGGAACAAGGGCTTTAACTCAAACCACAAATTGTAACCCAAGGTGGGGAAATTGTCCGGGAAGCAAGTGGGGGATCTCAAATCAGTTGGAACAAAGAGGGAGGGAGCGGGTTGGGGTGGGGGGGGGGGAGAAGGGGGAGGGCGGTGGAGATTAATCTTATTAGGATCGTATATCATGAAGGTGTCAGGTGTGAAAGCAAACGAATGGCCTGTGTTTATCTGAGCTAAACCGTGTGGGTTCACCCAAACACTTCCCGGAGAGCTTTGGTTTGTCGTTGTGTTTTTTTAACCTGTAATAAATTGGCCAAGTCTTTATAGGGCGTTGGTAATACAACACATTGGGGTTCAGTTCGAGATTGATTGTCAGTTTTTGATGCGCCCGCTCCCCCACTTTTATTTTCTCTCTCTCTCTCCCTCCCTCTCCCCCCGCCTTCCCTCTCCCTTTTTATCACAGCTGATTCGCAAAGCCCTTTGGAAAGATGAAGTAGGTAGAAATCAAAATAAATGGATTCTATTAAAACCGGCAATGCATCAACTCCTTGATAAAGTGATTAATAAACAGCTTAGGATGGTGATTGATTAAACTCTTTAATCAAAGTGCTAAACTGACTTAATACGGAGAGTTCCAACATGTTCAGCGCGTGCATGCTCCCCGCCGGAGGTTGGCCGTTGTTTATGTAACTTTCTGAAGTGGATGCCTGGGGTCGAAGCTGCTGAGAGCCGGGGTTCTGGAATGCGTAAGGATTATAAAGTATCGCAGGCGCCTTCGCCGCTGAAACGTGACGGTGAATTATGGCAGCCCTCTGCCAGGCAACAGGGCATTTTCCAGAATATGGGGCCCCTTCACCCAATAGGTTCTTTGCCTGGCAAAATTCTGATGGTTTGAGAGGAGACTTATTTTTTTCCTGAAGGTAGTTTTTTTTCTTTTTGAAAAAAAAATATTTTTATTAATGTCAGAGAGGCAGGGAGAGGGGGAGAGAGACAGAAACATCAATGATGAGAGAGAATCATGGATCAGCTGCCTCCTGCATGCCCCACACTGGGGATGGAGGCCGCAACCCAGGCATGTGCCCTGATCGGGAATCGAACCGTGACCTCCTGGTTCATAGGTCAGCGTTCAACCACTGAGCCACGCCGGCTGGGCTCCCTGAAGGTAGTTTTATATTCATTAGAAGTGGCTATGTGTCACCCAATATATGTAATTCCCAGCAGCGGGCATCATTTTTGACAAAAGTACTCATTGCTCACCAATGTAA
The DNA here is from genome assembly GCA_036010255.1 of Myotis pilosus. Lineage (NCBI taxonomy): Eukaryota > Metazoa > Chordata > Mammalia > Chiroptera > Vespertilionidae > Myotis > Myotis pilosus. The sequence continues at coordinate 6,111,950 of JASKON010000031.1, read as the reverse complement.
TCAGCCATTTGACTCCTGACAGAATGTGACACCAAAAGGAATCTTTTCAAAACATGGTCCCCAAAGGCTAAATAAAAACATTTAAAGAGTTGGGCTTGGCCCGGCCGGCGTGGCTCAGTGGTTGAGCGTTCACCTATGAACCAGGAGGTCACGGTTCGATTCCCAGTCAGGGCACGTGCCCGGGTTTCAGGCTCGATACCCAGTGTGGGGCGTGCAGAAAGCAGCCGATCCATGATTCTCTCTTATCATTGATGATTCTCTCTCTCTCTCCTTCTCCCTTCCTCTCTGAAATCCACAAAAATATTTAAAAAAAAAAAAAAGACAGGTTGAGCTTGCCCTAGCCAGGTAGCTCAGTTGGTTAGAGCATCATCTCAATATCTTGATACACCAAGGTTGTGGGTTTGACTCCCGGTCAGGGCACATACAAGAATCAAGGAATGAATGTACAAATAAGTGGAACAACAAATATGTATCATCTCCCTTCCTCTCTCTCTAAAGTCAATCCTATATAATAAAAGGGTAATATGCAAATCGACCCAACGGCGGAACAACCGGTCGCTATGATGCACACTGACCACCAGGGGCAGACACTCAATGCAGGAGCTGTCGCTTGGTGGTCAGTGCTCTCCCACAGGGGGAGCACTGCTCAGCCACAAGCCGGGCTGACAGCGGGCCTAAGCCATCAGTGGGACATCCCCTGAGGGCTCCCGGACTGCTATAGCACACAGGCCAGGCTGAGGAACCACCTTCCCCCCCACCCCGCCCCAGTGCACGAATGTCGTGCACCGGGCCTTTAGTCAATAAATAAAATAGTGTTAAGCACATTTACACAGTTGTGCATTCTGTCTCCAGAATTCTTACCATCTCTCAAAACTGAAACTTTGTACCTATTCAACCAGAAATTCCCATTTCGCCCTCCTCCCAGCCCGTGGCCACCCCCACCCTGCTTTCTCTCTCTATGAATCTGACGACTTCAGGGACCTCATAGAATTGGAAGGCTCATGTCAGAAAGGTTCGTGTCTGCAGAATTTACATGTTCACAGGAGCCCCAAGGCTTTGCAAAAGCCAAAGAAACCGCAAACAGCTGGACCTAGAATCTTTCCGAGGCTGGAAACCTCCCTCCCAGGACCAGGCCTCACGTGAGAAAATGTCCAGAGCTCGATCGAAGCCGGGAGGGAAGGGCAGAGGGACCGGGGGCTCAGAGAAAGGGCTTACGGCCTGCCTGGCAGTGTCTCAGATGAAGAGTCGATAAAACTCTAAAATCAATCGGCTGATGATGCGCTGGAGACTAACACAGAATTGGCTGGTGCTGTCACGGGGATCTGGGACTAACCCACAGCCCTGGCCCCGGCTGGCCCCTCCCCACTGGTGCCAGGTATCTGAATCGCATAGAATCTTTGGAAACGCAGCAGTTCTTTGCGGAAAAGGCGATAGAAATTCTGTTTGTATCGATTTTATTTAAAAAACTAGAGGCCCAGTGTGTGAAATGCGGGCACTGGTAGGGTCCCTGGTCGCTGCCAGCTGCCAGCCAGGGCCTCCCTCCCTTCCCCCTGCGGGACACGCCCCCTGGTCAAACTCCTGGACAACTTCTGGTCAAGGGGACAATTTGCATACTATACTTTTATTATATAGGATAGGATAGGACTAGAGGCCGGTGCATGGGAGGTTTGGGGGAGGGTTCCTCAGCCCAGCCTGTGCCCTCTTACAATCCGGGACCTTTTGGGGGATGTCTGACCGCCGGTTTAGGTCCGATCTGTGGTCAGACATCCTTCTCGCAATCCAGGACCGCTGGCTCCTAACCACTCTGCTTGCCTGCCTGATCGCCCCTAGCCACTCTGCCTGGCTGCCTGATCGCCCCTAACCACTCGCCTGCCTGCCTGATCGCCCCTAACCACTCGCCTGCCTGCCTGATCGCCCCTAACCACTCGCCTGCCTGCCTGATCGCCCCTAACCACTCTGCCTGGCTGCCTGATCGCCCCTAACCACTCGCCTGCCTGCCTGATCGCCCCTAACCACTCACCTGGCTGCCTGATCGCCCCTAACCACTCACCTGGCTGCCTGATCGCCCCTAACCACTCTGCCTGCTGGCCTGATCGCCCCTAACCACTCGCCTGCCTGCCTGATCGCCCCTAACCACACTGCCTGCCGGCCTGATCGCCCCTAACCACTCACCTGGCTGCCTGATCGCCCCTAACCACTGTGCCTGCTGGCCTGATCGCCCCTAACCACTCGCCTGCCTGCCTGATCACCCCTAACCACTCGCCTGGCTGCCTGATCGCCCCTAACCACTCGCCTGGCTGCCTGATCGCCCCTAACCACACTGCCTGCCTGCCTGATCGCCCCTAACCACTCGCCTGCCTGCCTGATCGCCCCTAACCACTCTGCCTGGCTGCCTGATCGCCCCTAACCACACTGCCTGCCTGCCTGATCGCCCCTAACCACTCGCCTGCCTGCCTGATCGCCCCTAACCACTCGCCTGCCTGCCTGATCGCCCTAACCACTCTGCCTGGCTGCCTGATCGCCCCTAACCACTCTGCCTGCCTGCCTGATCACCCCTAACCACTCGCCTGCCTGCCTGATAGCCCTAACCACTCGCCTGCCTGCCTGATCGCCCCTAACCACTCGCCTGCCTGCCTGATCGCCCCTAACCACTCGCCTGCCTGCCTGATCGCCCCTAACCACTCTGCCTGGCTGCCTGATCGCCCCTAACCACTCTGCCTGGCTGCCTGATCGCCCCTAACCACTCGCCTGCCTGCCTGATCGCCCCTAGCCACTCTGCCTGGCTGCCTGATCGCCCCTAACCACTCGCCTGGCTGCCTGATCGCCCCTAACCACTCTGCCTGGCTGCCTGATCGCCCCTAGCCACTCTGCCTGGCTGCCTGATCGCCCCTAACCACTCTGCCTGGCTGCCTGATCGCCCCTAACCACTCGCCTGCCTGCCTGATCGCCCCTAACCACTCTGCCTGGCTGCCTGATCGCCCCTAACCACTCTGCCTGGCTGCCTGATCGCCCCTAACCACTCTGCTTGGCTGCCTGATCGCCCCTAACCACTCACCTGCCTGCCTGATCGCCCCTAACCACTCTGCCTGGCTGCCTGATCGCCCCTAACCACTCGCCTGCCTGCCTGATCGCCCCTAACCACTCTGCCTGCCTGCCTGATCGCCCCTAACCACTCGCCTGCCTGCCTGATCGCCCCTAACCACTCGCCTGCCTGCCTGATCGCCCCTAACCACTCGCCTGGCTGCCTGATCGCCCTAACCACTCTGCCTGGCTGCCTGATCGCCCCTAACCACTCTGCCTGCCTGCCTGATCGCCCCTAACCACTCGCCTGCCTGCCTGATTTTGCCCCTAAAACTCAAGCTTCTTCTTTCTTTATTTTTAATATTTATATTTCTTCTGTATTTTTTTTTTTAAACTCAAGCTTCTTGAGAACATGAGGCGTTTCACATGATTCCATATTCCTTACCGAGAGCTAAGCATGGTAAAGACAGCAAATACTTAATACTTATGGCTTCTATACGAACACTTTCCAACCAGGAATGTTTTAATAGGCGGTCTCCAAACACGTGGACTGGAAAACCTAAACGCAGAGAGCTCAGATTTCAGGCATCGGGCGCTATTCGCCGGAGTTCTATCCCAATTAAACTCCAGTTCTGAGAGTTCTGAGCTCTCAACAGTCGGGACAAACTGCCCTTCACTGTCCCCAAAGTTTCTTATTCGTCACTATCCCATTTTCCATTTTTTTCTTTTTTTAGTTCAATGTTTTATATCCACATCAGTATCAACGTACCACACAAAACCCACCTGCCGGCCCAGCTGGGCAGGCAGGAGGGGGGTCCATGGGAGCGTAGAAAACCGGGGTGCTCGTCCCAAAAGAGGAGAAAGTGGGTTTACAGTCGAGGAAACAAAATCAGAGCCCAACACGATCAAGGAGAAGACTGGGAACTGCGTGGAGCGGAGGTGCCGTGGGCAGCGGTGCCTCTCGGCCGGCCCAGCATTCCCTGCAGCAGCCTCGGAAGCCCCCAGCGTCCTCCACAATCCCACAGTCCTCTGGGCGCCCAGGCGTCCTCCACAATCCCACAGTCCTCTGGGCGCCCAGGCGTCCTCCACAATCCCACAGTCCTCTGGGCGCCCAGGCGTCCTCCACAATCCCACAGTCCTCTGGGCGCCCAGGCGTCCTCCACAATCCCACAATCCTCTAGGCGCCCAGGCGTCCTCCACAATCCCACAGTCCTCTAGGCGCCCAGGCGTCTTCCACAATCCCACAGTCCTCTGGTCACCGAGGAGTCCTCCACAATCCCACAATCCTCTAGGCGCCCGGGCGTCCTCCACAATCCCACAGTCCTCTGGTCACCGGGGCGTCCTCCACAATCCCACAATCCTCTGGTTGCACACTTCCGGTTTTTCTAGCTCCTCCTCAAGTGGCGTTTCCTTCAGTCAGGTTGCAGGGCCTCTAGCTGGAGAGGACTTTTCTGTTCTTCGAGGTTGGTAGCTGTTTGCTATTTGGAGTCAGTGACGTTTCGGGAGCACTGCCGCTGCCATGAACATGTCGGCCGGAGCGCACTCAGGAAACACCCGCCCGTTCAGTCCCCGGCCTGGTTCGCAATGAGAAAGGTACTGAGCTGAGCCCTTTTGCACTCGGATCTTCCCCTTCCTTCCCCAGTTCACCCCACACCTCCTCCGGCCGACACCCCAACCCCGCAGGCCCTCAATACCTTCCCCCCTATGTCCACTCGCACCCTGTCGTGTGGCCTAGGGGCGCCCCTACCTGCTCGGGGGGAGGGGGGCCAGCCTGGAGGAGGGGCCTGGTGTTCTGGTCGTTCTGGTCATTGGCTATTTATATCCATAGATAGAGGTGATGGGAAAATTTTACAAAAAAAAAAAAAACAACCAAAAATACTCTTAGAAACATCAGAAATGGCCTAGAGCAGTGACGGCGAACCTTTTGAGCTCGGCGTGTCAGCATTTTGAGAAACCCTGACTTAACCCTGGTGCCGTGTCACATAGAGAAATGTTTTGATCTTTGCCACCATAGTAAAACAAAGACTTGTATTTTTGATATTTATTTTATATATTTAAATGCCATTTAACAGAGAAAAATCAACCCAAAACAATGAGTTCGCGTGTCACCTCTGACACGCGTGTCATCGGTTCGCCATCACTGGCCTAGAGCCGTGGTGCCCAATGTGGGACACACGCAATTTGATGTTTCCGGGGGGGCAATTCGAGAGCGAGTTATTAACAGTGAACTTTTTGCATTTCTCATGGTCCTAGGGGCCTCATATGCAGCCTGTGAATATATATTGTGACATATTTATGCATTTCAGTTCTCTGTTACGTGTTTTGAAGCTGTATCTGCTATTTTCTTCACGTCACTTCATATTATTATTATTATTATTTTAAACAATTTCGTAGCGATTTCTTCCTCCGTCCTTCCCCTGTCCTTCCGTTCTTTTATCTTTCTCTCTGATAGATGCCATGTTCTTTGGAAGTTTGTTTAGACCAAGTTCATGGCCTCTGAGGCTTCCTCCACGTGAATAGGAGCTCACTTTTTGAATAATAAGAATTACAGGTCCTGGGGTGTATCAGGAGGTTAGAGATGCTGGGGGGGGGGGGGTGTGTGGCCAAAGGAAGGTTGGGGACCACTAACCGAGACATCACCCCAAATCACAATGAAGTGCCATCTATTTGTTTTCTGTGCGTGTATTGGCCTGACAATCATTGGGGATGATTGTGTTGACATATATTTTGTTTTGTTTCTTTATTAATGAAACAACAGTATTGTATTGCCTCGCGTTGGTGGCAGCTCTCTGCGAACATCCTCTTAATCTCCGCATAAGGTCCCTTGTAACGTAGTTTCTTAAAAACCCTCCTATGATCGGAGCTTTGAATTGTTCCCAATATTGAACTGAGGATCTATGTACACGAAACTTTGAGGAATGTTCAGCGTTAATTTCCTTAAATACTGTGATACGTAAGTAACCGTGCCCACCTCGCAGAGCTAAATTGAGGATTGGGAGGTATATGCCAAAGGTACCTACCGTGCCCGGATTCATCCCGAAATCCGATGATAGGGAATACCAATTTGTTTTAATATGGACAGAATAAGAGAAAAATTAGTAAAAATGGGAAATCAGGAGATAATTCACTCTAGTAGGTATGCATGACTAAGTTGTCATTTTTAGAGAGAGAAGGGAGAGAGAATCATGGATCGGCTGCCTCCTGCACGCCCCACACTGGGGATCGAGGCCGCAACCCGGGCACGTGCCCTGACCGGGAATCGAACCGTGACCTCCTGGTTCATAGGTCGACACTCAACCACTGAGCCACCCCTGCCAGGCAGTCTCTCAGTCCTTGGGTATTAATGCTTAAATATTTCCTCTGTTGTACACCAAGGATGGAGCCTGAAAGTCACCCAGTAGGCAGCTAGCATAACAGAGCGATAGAAATTTTCTAGTAGAAAAGAATATTGTCTGTTTCGTTAAAACACAACAGCAACTAAAAACAAATGGGCTTTTAAGGTTCCCCGATGACCCCCAAAGCTCAGAGGAAAGAGTGGTTCTGGAAAGAAGGGACCAGTTAGAATTGTTCAGCCCCAGCTGGTGTGGCTCAGTGGATAGAGCATCGGCCTGCAGACTGAAGGGTCCCAGGTTCGATTCCGGTCAAGGGCACATGCCCGGGTTGAGGGCTCCATCCCCAGTTGGGGCCGTGCAGGAGGCAGCCAATCAATGATTCTCTCTCATCATTGATGTTTCTATCTCTCTCTCTCCCTCTCCCTTCCTCTCTGAAATCAATAAAAGTATATAGGGGGGAGGGGTTGTTTAGCCAAAGAGCGCCTGAGATGCTGTCTGCTCTTTGGCCGAAGTTGTCAGAACAGGAATCACCTTTACCGGAAATAAGTCACATCGTTTCTTCACAGATGTCTCAATTTAGCTGTTTAATCTGAGAGAAATGACAGATTTAAGAGCAGAGAACAAACTCTTGGTTCATCGGGTTTGGGAAACTATGAAAGATATTTCATCTCTGTTTCAGTGTTTCCATCTGATAATCCATTGTGTACACTGTAATTTCAGGGTAATTTGAAGCATAGAAAATAGAAACTCTCACAGGTAGGTGTGCCTTGGAGTGACACACCGATGGCAGCGGGCTAAGGAATTTGTTTAGAAATAATATGGCTTTTGTAGTGTCAGGCTTAATAACTGGCCCAAAATATACGTGTATGTATTTTCTCAGAGTTTCCAAAGGAAAAGGTCATGCAATTTCCATGACTGGCCGAGTAAATGTACTCTATTTGGTCAGGACAGAAAACGAGGTAAGGCAGGGACAAAAATAGTTTAGAAAACCGTGCATGCTTTCAACTAAGAATACCTGAAAGTAAGAAAAATGGAAGTCTGTATTTCGCTGAACTCTATTACAGTTCTATGCACTGTAAATGCAAATAGATGTGCACACAGTCAGGGAAATGTTAGGACGAAGATGCATTGAAGAAAGAACTAATCCGAATGCTTACCAGAGAACAGTGAATCCGTGTCTATGATTAGAAAACCGAAGAACACGTTTAAAAACATATGCCAGCCCTAGCCGGTTTGGCTCAGTGGATAGAGCGTCGGCCTGTGGACCAAAGGGTCCTGGGTTCGATTCTAGTCAAGGGTACGTACCTCGGTTGCAGGCTCCTCCCTGGCCCGGGCCCTGGTCTGGGCTCATGCGGGAGGCAACCAATCAATGTGTCTCTCTCACATCGATGTTTCTCTCTCTTGTCTCTCCCCCTCCCTTTCACTCTCTCTAAAAATCAATGGAAAAATATCCTCGGGTGAGGATTTAAAAAATTTAAAAAAACAGACACATATAATGCCACAAAATTATTACCACCTTCATAGCGATATATTTTGGATGTAATATTTATGACTAAATTGGCAAAACACCAAAGCGAATGTTGTTTAACTGATGCCTCTAAGGCAGTGGTTCTCAACCTTCTGGCCCTTTAAATACAGTTCCTCATGTTGTGACCCAACCATAAAATTATTTTCGTGGCTACTTCATAACTGTCATGTTCCAACTGTGATGAATCGTCATGTAAATATCTGATATGCAGGATGGTCTTAGGCGACCCCTGTGAAAGGGCCGTTCGACCGCCAAAGGGGTCGCGACCCACAGGTTGAGAACCGCTGCTCTAATGGGACATGGGGTGATGCCCACCCAACTGAGTCAGTGAAGTCTGGGAATTGACACACAGGGAAAGTGTAAAGGGAGGAAACACACAGTGGGAAGAGACTGACATCAGGGAAGAGAGCACTACACCCAAGAAACAAAATTTAAAAAAAATAAAGGACTTGCCCCGGCCAGTGTGGCTCCGTGGATAGAGCGTCGGCCTGCGGACCGAAGCGACCCGAATCCAATTCAGGTTCAAAGGCATGTACCTTATCTGTCAAACTTAGAAGGAAACATTCAACTTGAAGAAGGAACGGTACAAGACTCAGGCTAAGTTTGTCAATTGTCATGATCTTGAAGCTTGGCCAAGATTTTCTTGTTCGTTGATAGGCATTTTTAAGAACACACGGTTTCCTTTCGAAGATTCCCTTTAAAGGGCTTTTGTCTCCATTCCGGCCTTCTCAGCTCGGCTTTCATCTGTAGATTACTGCCGCAAAGGAGACGCTCACGCATCGCAGCGATGGCTCTGAGGCCTGATTTCTCTTCTGAGTTATTTAAACATCAGGCTGGTGGCATCAGAGGCGGATCACAGTTCACCGTTTCAAAGAGATGGCGCGGGGAGAGATTTCCATGCCGTCTCATGTAGTCACTCTCCAGCCAGGAGTTCAAATAACTCCTCCGTCCCTCTTTAAAGAAACCCTACTAATTATTGCCATCCGAGCAAACTGTGAATTCACCTCTTAAAATAGCCCTTTGGTGGCTGTATTGGTTCAGATGAAACGGCCCTTCCTCGCGCATGTACACGCTCGGGAGCCATCTGTAGGGCTGGGCATTTTCACACTCCTCTCCATTCCACAAAACAATAAGCCCCCTCCAGCTGATTTCTCTCATTACGGGATGCAAATTGCCTAGAAAAGTCCTCGGGGTGTGAGAAGACACTTAGTGAGCCGGCCTTGCACAGGCGCTCATGGAGGCGACTCCATCAGAGATGCATTAAGGACCAGAGCGCAGAGGTGCGAACTGTTCCATGTGGCTGGAAGGATCGTGGCCTGAGGTTGCAATGTTAGTGGAGATGTATAGATTACGCTACTGCTCCTATGAGCTTTTTTAATATATATATATATATATATATGTATATGTATATGTATATATATATACACACATATATATATACACACACATATATATTGATATATACACACACACATATATATTGATATATACACACACACACACACACACATATATATATATATATATATTGATTTATTGATTTCAGAGAGGAAGGGAGAGGGAGAGAGAAACATCTGTGATGAGAGAATCACTGATCGGCTGCCTCCTGCATGCTCCCTTCTGGGGATGGAGCCTGCAACCCAGGCACATGCCCTTGACCAGAATCAAACCCGGGACCCTTCCGTCTGCAGGCCGACGCTCTATCCACTGAGCCACACCAGCCAGGGCTCCCACTAGCTTCCGATCCGGTACACACCTGCCTCTTGCCAAGGAAAGTCAAACTTTCAGAACAGAAGAAAACAAAACACAATCCCGGGGAGGTTTGGAAGACTGCTGGGAATCATGCCTCTAGCCCAGCGGTTCTCAACCTGTGGGTTGTGACCCCCTTGGCGGTCGAACGACCCTTTCCCAGGGGTCGCCTAAGACCATCCTGCATATCAGATATTTACATGATGATTCATCACAGTAGCAACATGACAGTTATGAAGTAGCAACGAAAATAATTTTATGGTTGGGGGTCACCACAACATGAGGAACTGTATTTAAAGGGCCAGAGGTTTGAGAACCACTGTGAGTCTAGCCTTTACCTGTTGCCTAAATTTCACAGGCGACACGCTCAGTATTTTACACTCTGCCTAGTCCTCACTGGAAATTTGCACATTTCCCCCTGGGGTAAATCCACTGATGGGAAGAGGTAACACAAGTCCCATCATTCCATGGGGCCAATGAACTTGGAGATTCCACATCCACTTTCACCCAGGAATTCACTGCTGCCCATGGTGCACGAGTAGCCAAATGGGAAAACATTTTTATTTTTATAATTTTTTTTATTGGTTTCACAGAGGAAGGGAGGGGGAGAGAGACATGGAAACATCAATGAAGAGAGAGCATGGATCGGCTGCCTCCTGCACGCCCCACACTGGGGACCGAGGCCACAACCTGGGCATGTGCCCTGACCGGGAATGGAACCGTGACCTCCTGGTTCATAGGTCAACGCTCAACCAATGAGCCACGCCGGCCGGGCCAGGAAAACATTTTTATAAAAGAATAATGTTTTATGGAAAAGTGCTCATGCCTCTGTGTGTGTAGGAAGAGGGAAGGATCTGCAAAGGCATTAGAATAAAATTTAAATTGAAAGCACAACGGAGATAGTAACGTCTTGAAATAAAGTTAGCTGAGGGTGTTTTGAGAGATGAAATCTTGGAAACCAATCATTTAACTTGTGACTCATTTTTACATTTCCCATGATGCCTAGGTCTTAGATGTGATAGGCAATCAAAGTCTACTTCAATGTATTTTTACTAAATACATTTATAAATAATATAAAGTAATGAATATTTTTCTTTATTTTATTTATTTTTTCCATCATCATTTATCCACCTATCCAGTGGTCGGCAAACTGCGGCTCACGAGCCACATGCGGCTCTTTGGCCCCTTGAGTGTGGCTCTTCCACAAAATACCGACTTCTGCGCATGGGCCATGAAGTTTCAATCTCACTGTACATGCGCGCCCACACGTGGAATTTTGTGGAAGAGCCACACTCAAGGGGCCAAAGAGCCGCATGTGGCTAGCGAGCAGCAGTTTGCCGACCACTGCCCTATACCTCTTTCATCTCCACTCACACCCCTCTCCCATGCAGTCACCACCCATTTATCCATGTTCATAAGTTCTTTCTATTTTTTTTCCTTTTTTGCTCAACCCCTCCACCTCCCTAACCCCTCCTCTGGCAGCTAGCCTCTCTATATAAGTCTGTCTCTATTTTGCTTGTCGATTCAGTTTGTTCATTAGATTCCATATATGCGCCAAACCATATATGGTACTTGTCTTTCTCACTTAGCATAATGTTCTCCAGGTCCATCCATGCTGTCACAAAGGGTAAAGGTTTTTTTTCTTTTTTATGGCTTAGTAGTATTCCATTATGTCAATGTACCTTGGCTGTTTTGCCCACTCATCTACTGAAGGGAATTTGGCCTGCTTCCAAATCTTGGCTATCTATCTATGTATCTATCTATCTATCATCTATCTATCTATCTATCTATCTATCTATCTTTATAAAAGCCTAGGCAACCGTTACGACTGGTCGACCGGTTGCTAGGACGCACACTGACCACCAGGGGCCAGGCAGACAATGCAGGGGATGCCCCCTGGTGGTCAGTGCGCTCCCACAGCCAACCTCCTGTGGCCAGCCAACCTCCCATGGTCCCTCCCCACCAGCCAGGACTGGGCAAGACTGCCCAGATCAGCCCTAATCGCCATCCAGGCCAAGGGACCCCACCTGTGCACAAATTCGTGCACTGGGCCTCTAGTTATAAATAACACTGCAATGAACATAGGGGTGCATATATTCTTCCGGATTGATGTTTCAGGTTTCTTCGGATATAATCCCAGAAGTGGAATTGCTGAGTCATAAGGCAGTTCCACTTTCAGTTTTTTGAGGAGCCCCCACACTGTCTTCCGCAGTGGCTGCACCAGCCTGCATTCCCACCAGCAGTGCAGGAGGGTTCCCCGTTCTCCACATCCTCGCCAGCACTAGTCGTTTGTCGGTTTATTGATGAGAGCCATTCTGACAGGTGGGAGGTGCTACCTCATTGTGGTTTCGATTTGCATTCCTCTGATGGAAATGCTTTATAAGCATAAACAAACGAAAAAAAGGTCTGGTTTAGATAAAACACGAACCCTGCTTTCTGAGGGAAATATTATGCATAATTATATCTCATCAGGAGATTTCACTTGTTTTCAAAGGGCCCTTTCTGAAAGTTGAATTTGCGTGCCGGCAAGCTACAGTTTCGCCAACCTTACCCTGGAACTCAAGTCCCTTGTTTTACAGAGGAGCAATTAAGGGCCAATCACTTTTAATGCATCATGAATAATCTTCGCCCTGGCCGTGCAGTTGATTAATATAATCGCTCCAGCCAAATGCATCAAAATGCAGCTTATTTTACAAACACGCAGAACGTTCTGCCTCGTTGCCCCACCACCGAGATCAGATGACATTTTTCCTAACAGATTTCCCAACCTTGAGCCCACATTTCATCCTTTAGAGCAGCGGTCGCCAATCTTTCGGACCTCACTGACCACCACTGGTCCACAGACCACCGGTTGGCAACCGCTGCCTTAGAGAGCATCACCGGAAGGACCATGATGATGTCGGTGGGTGTTTAAAATGACTGGCCACCGGAAGTGGTGGCGATGTGTCTTGTCACCTAGGTAACAGTCAGACGCACAGCCACTACCCAGGCTTTGAGAGGACGTGGTCCTTAAAACTAAAATTATAACCTAATTAAGGCCTCAGAATGCATGTCCGTTTATTCCGCATCTCTGCTACTAAGGGTTTGAGGCGGTTTACAAATACTCCTCGAGCAAAGGAAATATGTCAGGCCATCAGAGCTCAGGTGGATAAAGTCTTACCTTTTCCTTAAACATCTGAAGACCAGGCTGACATATTAGAAGTGGGGGCTTTAAAACTATGCCTTCCACCCAAACTGGTTTGGTTCAGTGGATAGAGCGTTGGCCTGTGGACTGAAAGGTCCCGGGTTCAATTCCGGTCAAGGGCATGTGCCTTGGTTGCAGGCACATCCCCAGTGGGGGGTGTGCAGGAGGTAGCTGTTTCTCTCTCATCGATGTTTCTAGCTCTCTGTCCCTGTCCTTTCCTCTCTGTGGAAAATCAATAAAATATATATATTTTTTAAAAAAACACGAAACTATGCCTTCCAACTTCTACCAGTGCCTACCTGGCACCCATCAGTTTTCCTAATAGTTGCATCCCCCAGGCCAATTCACTTTTTTTTTTTTTTTAATCCTCACCCGATGATGTTTTTCCATTGATTTGCAGAGAGAGTGGCAGAGAGAGGGAGAGACAGAGAGAAACATCGATGTGAGAGAAACATTGGCTGCCTCCTGCATGCGTCCCAACCAGGGCCCTGGGCCGGGGAGGAGCCTACAACCGAGGTACATGCCCTTGACCAGAATCAAACCTGGGACCCATTGGTCCACAGGCCGATGCTCTATCCACTGAGCCAAACCGGCCAGGGCAATTATGGACATTTCTAAAAGATGGACTTTGAATTGATTTTCTTTCTTTCTTGTCTTTTTTATTTTTTGGTACTTTGAAATACGACTTTAAATTATTAAAAGGAGCTTGAGGTGCTTTTCAAAACCAATGAAATAGCCCTGGCTGGTTTGGCTCAGTGGATGGAGCATTGGCCTGCAGACTGAAGGGTCCCGGATTCAAATCCAGTCAGGACACATGCCTGGGTTGCAGGCTCAATCCCCAGTGTGGGGTGTGCAGGAGGCAGCCGATCAGTGATTCTCTCTCATCACTGATGTTTCTCTCTCCCTCTCCCTCTCTCCCTGACATCAATAAAAAAAAATTGCTGAAACCGGTGTGGCTCAGTGGATAGAGTGTCGGCCTGCGGACTGAAGGGTCCCGGGTTCGATTCCGGTCAAGGGCATGTACCTGGGTTGCGGTCACATCCCCAGTGGGAGGTGTGCAGGAGGCAGCTGATCGATGTTTCTCTCTCATCGATGTTTCTGGCTCTCTATCTCTCTCCCTTCCTCTCTGTAGAAAATCAATAAAATATATTTTAAAAAAAAATTAAAAAAAACACCAATGAAACAATTTTTTTAAATGGGCAGCGGCTTTGGGCTGTTGCAGTGCCCTCACGCTGCTGGGATTTGGAGTTCTTTTCTGAAAACCCGCGTTTCAGAAGGGTAGAGCCCTCTCCCAGCTCTTGGCCACGCAGCCGCAAAGTAACTCAATTGGACAGAGAAAACTTTCAGCAGCCACCACTGTTTTTTCAAACAAACAGGCAACAGACACAGAGGGCAGATCTGAGCTGTCAAAACAAGCCCCTGTAATTAGTGTCTCAGGTTTGGATTCTCCCTGGTATGACAGGGGAGGGAGCGGAGGCCTCCCTCTTTGTTTGCCGGCGTCTGAAATCAGCTGGTACTCCCCCTCTCCTCCACCTTCTTCTGTCCCCCGCTTCTCCCGGGACTCGCAGGCCCCCGGGTCCCTTTCTCCGACCCCTTCTGGGCCGGGTGGCTCGCAACAGTGAGCCTCGCCAGCTACGTCCTGCTTTTGGTTCAAGGCTTGGTTCTCCCAACACCCTTTGCTGGAATAGCTAAGGTGCCAGGCGGACCAGTGCTGCTTGCAAGGTGACCCCATGCCTTTTGGTGCCAGAAAGATGAGGCGGGCACACGCGCACAGTGAACCGCTTTTCTCAGACAGGCTTCTAACGTGTTAGTCCAGCGGTTCTCAACCTGTGGGTCGCGACCCCTTTGGGGGTCGAACGACCCTTTCACAGGGGTCGCCTAAGACCATCGGAAAACACATATATCATTACATATTGTTTTTGTGATTCATCACTATGCTTTAGTTATGTTCGATTTGTAACAATGAAAATACATCCTGCATATCAGATATTTACATGATGATTCATAACAGTAGCAACATTACAGTTATGAAGTAGCAACGAAATAATTTTATGGTTGGGGGTCACCACAACATGAGGAACTGTATGAAAGGGTCGCGGCATGAGGAAGGTTGAGAACCACTGTATCAGTCACTGAAAATGTCTTTTAAGCAGAACTGTTTCCTGTATTTTTAAAAATGGGGGAAGCCGTTATGATCTTACAGAAACACATTTGGCTTTGAAGGCTCCAAGTGATTTTCAAAGGACAATAATCTGATGCTAAAATATTTGAAATGAGCCCGGCCGGTTGCTCAGTGGTTAGCGTCGACCTATGAACCAGGAGGTCACAGTTCGATTCCTGGTCAGGGTAATTGCCCGGGTTGTGGCTCAGTCCCCCATAGGGGGCGTGCAGGAGGCAGCCGAGCCATGATTCTCTCTCATAGTTGATGTTTCTCTCTCTCCCTCTCCCTTTCCCTTTCTATCTAAAAATCAATAAAAACATTTAAAATATATATGTATTTGATATGATAAAATAAATAAATTAGGAGAGGTGTGCCCTGTTGTAGAGTATAAGATTGACCTGGATTTTATTTGGGACCTTGGCACTTTCTAACCTAAAATCTGGGGGAAATGGATGTCTCTGAGCCTCAGTTTTCCCATCTGCAAAATGGACACGATAATACAATCATGCACAACAACGTTTTGGTCAATGGCAGACCACACGATTATGATAATACGATTATAATGGAGCTGAAAAATCCCTGTGGCCTAGTGACATGGAGCCATTGCAGTGTTGCCGCAGTATTCAGGTCAGTAACATGCTATCTGTGTTTGTAGGGTAGGAACAATAGGCTGCACCATCTAGCCTGGGTGTGTAGTGGTCTGTACCATCCAGGTTTGTGTACGCGCCCTCTGTGATGCTCACACAAGGACAAAATCACCCAACGACGCATTTCTCGGGACACGTTCCTGTAGTTGTGCCAGGCCTGGCGGTTCCTGTGTGCAAGGACCATTTCCTAGGGCTCCCGTTTCTGGCTCTCCTGTTCTCCCTGGATCCTGCCCCTCTTTCCTCCTCAGAGTGAGACAGGCCGTGTCCTCCTGGTCCTCCCGAGGGAAGCTGTGCTTCTCTGAGCAGAAAATAACAAATTAACATAGAGGGGAAAATTAACATTTGAGAGCGACATTATTTACTTTATTTACTTTACTTAATTTTTTAAAATATATCTTTATTGACTTCAGAGAGGAAGGGAGAAAGGAGAGAGAAATAGAAACATCGATGAGAATCATTGATCAGCTGCCTCCTGCACACCTCCTACTGGGGATCAAGCCTGCAACCTGGGCATGTGCCCTTGACCGGAATCGAACCCGGGACCCTTCAGTCCCCAGGCTGATGCTCTATCCACCGAACAAAACTAGCTGAGACTTTATTTATTTGTTTGTTTGTTTTGTTCATCTTCATCCAAGGATATTTTTCCATTGATTTTTTAGGGAGAGTGGAAGAGACAGGGAAAGACAGAGAGAAACATCGATGTGAGAGAGAAACATCAATGTGAGAGAAACACATCGACTGGTTGCCTAATCTGGCCGAAGCTCTATCCAGTGAGCCACTCTGGCCAGGGCCGGAGAGATAGCCTTAAGGAAGACAGAGCATCCATTTTGCAGAATTGGATTCACACGGCAGGCAATGCACCCCCCAAGCAAACCATGACCTCTGCTTGCAGCTGCCTGATCACTGTTCCTGGATGATGCCTCACCCTACAGCGGCGTCCGCCATGTCAGACACCGTGCACCCCTCAGCAGGTTTCAGATCGAGGCTCCCCATCCACCCACGCTGGTCTGACGTGAGGGCGTTACTTGAAACACAGGGGACCAAACCTAAATGAGTTGAACGTGTTCAGTGCAGTTCAAGTTCTTGTCACACCCCAAGGAAGCATGTGCTCCAAACCCAGTTAATTTAGGAAGGAAGACATTCAATGCACCGCCCGGTCCCCTGCAGCACGACACGTGATCGTCTCCATGATGATGCACCAGGAAGCCCTGGCCGGTGTTGCTCGGTGGCTAGAGCGTCGGCCTGTGGACCAAAGGGTCCCGGGTTCGATTCCAGTCAAGGCCACATACCTCGATTGCAGGCTCCTCCCCGGCCCCGGGCCCTGGTCAGGGCACATGCAGGAGGCAACCAATCGATGTTTCTCTCACATCAGTAGTTCTCTCTGTCTTTCCCTCTCTCTCCCTAAAAATCATTGGAAATACATCGTCGGGTGAGGATTGACAAACAAACAAACAAACAAGATGCACCAGGAAGCGATTTTTCCCTGTGCATTGTGCACTGAGGAGGAAACAGGGGGGATCATGTTCCGATCCTGTAGCTCATCACCCGTTTCCCCCAAAGCAGCCCTGTTTGCAACAAGGTTGCAGGTTTGCAGCACTTCTCAGCCGGGGCGGGCCGGGCCGGGCCAGGCGGGACTGTCTGGCCGTGGGTTCGGTTCCCCATGCGCCCTGGGCCACTCCCCACTGGAATTCCAGCTCCCCTTTTGTTCCCCACAGGCTTGACAATGAGTGATGCCCCAAACCCCTGCTCTCTCGCACCCTGCGGCTGACCTGTCACTCCTCGCGGGCGACCTCTGACCCGGCAGCTGACAGTTTGATTTATTGTCTGATGTTTATGATTTATGAGTATCTTCTCCGAATAATTAACAGACAACAGGTGGCGGCATAATAATTTTGATTACCCAGCGGTTCATGAAACGGCGACAAAGGTGACTTCATTTTCTGAATGAGCGGAGGGCAACAATTAGAAATTGAGCAAAAGGCCTGCTTTCATGCCTCGGCTTTCGGCCCTTTGTTCCCTGCACAGAAGGCGGACCTAGGAGGCCTGCATTCCTGATACAACTGGACCGAGGAAGGGACTCGCCTTCTGGGGGTCTCCAAGGCCCCTTTTCACCGCCGTATGGGCAGAATTATTCTTCTTTCTTTGGTGAGGTCTTGATTAATTGAGTTATGTCAAACCTGTCAGCCGCGTCATCTTTTCGCATCCCGTTTTTGACAATGGCCATTGCCCGGGAAGAATTGATGGGCAAAAGGAAGTTTGGGAAAGCGTTGAACTCTGTGGAAGGCATTCCAAGCTCGCCAACCAACTAGACTTCGAAAGATTTCTAACTGAAGATGCAAGCAAAATGCCAAAAAGACCCCCCCCCCTCCCTGCACAAAGCTTGTTTTATTTTAAAGCCTGCTGTTAGGAATCTATGGGTTTTTAACTACAATATTATTATGGGCCTCATTTGTTTTTTACAAAAAAATATTTTTATTGATTTCAGAGAGGAAGGGAGGGGGGAGAGAGAGAGAAACATCAATGACGAGAGAGAATCATGGATCAGCTGCCTCCTGCACGCCCCCTACTGGGGATCGAGCCCACAACCCTGGCATGTGTCCTTGACCAGAATCGAACCCGGGACCGGTCAGTCCCCAGGCCAACGCTCTATCCACTGAGCCAAACTGGCCAGGGCTGGTCCACATTCGTTTTAATTTCCTTCTCTTCAGTTTTCTGTGACATTTTTCTCAGGCAGATGCCAAATCACTTTTATTCAAGTCGAGGGTGGCATGCTCACCAGAGATTTTATTTGGACACCTTCATGTCCTAAGCACTGACATTGTTCCCCAAAATAAACCTATAGTGTAATTCGGTAAGCACCTACCTTTAAGAATGCCAAATGCCTCCCTGGCCGGTTTGGCTCAGTGGATAGAGCACCGACCTGTAGACTGAAGGGCCCCGGGTTCGATTCCGGTCA
Organism: Myotis pilosus; assembly: GCA_036010255.1. Classification (NCBI taxonomy): domain Eukaryota; kingdom Metazoa; phylum Chordata; class Mammalia; order Chiroptera; family Vespertilionidae; genus Myotis; species Myotis pilosus. The sequence continues at coordinate 6,093,372 of JASKON010000031.1, read as the reverse complement.
AGGGCACATGCCCGGGTTGCAGGTTCAATCCCCAGTACGAGGCGGGCAGGAGCCGATCAATGATTCTTTCTCATCGTTGATGTTTCAATCTCTCTCTCTCCCTCTCCCTTCCTCTCTGAAATCAATAAGAAATATATATTTTTTTAAATGCCATTTTTGTGACACTAAATAAAAATCAAGTCAGGTGAGCTTGACCCTCATAGCCCTCCATTTAATCTCTGCCAAAATCGGGCCGGAGTGTTGCTAATGAAACTGAAGTGCGCCGGCCTGCGAGTGTGCAATGGCCCTGCCTCCCACCCAAGCGCTAGGTGGCCCCGGACCTGCCGTGCATATGAAATGCAGCTCGCACGGGACCACGCGGGTGATATGACAGGCTTATCATTTTAATTGACTTTGCGACATATAAAAGCATGCCTGCAAAACTGCTTTACATTATAGTTTAATAACAGCTTAACACCCATCTATGAAATATTCATTCCTGTTACATTCAAATTCTCAAATATCTGATGGAGAGCCTGGCGAGGAGATAAAGGAGACTTTCTGGCATATTAACGGCACTTCGGGGAAGGGGGAGGCCTTCGCTGGAAAGGGACACGCGATGACCATGAGGATCGCAGGTTTTGGGATTATTTTTTTATTATTAATTCCTGAAGATACCCGGAACCAAAACAGTGGGAATCTAAGGGCGGCTTTGCCGTAGATTTTATTTTTCCCCTTTTGCATCTGCAGGCTCGTTATTTCTGCTCCATGAGCCGCAGTGAGCACCACCGTATTTCTGAAGAAAAAGAACAGAAATCTCAGATTGACACACTGATGCTTAAAAGAGGGCAGAGCTAAAACCTGCACATTCAGCGAAGTCCCCAGCCAACGAAACCGCCCCCCCAACCCCCTGCTCATCTCCCTTCCCCCCCCCTCCCTGCCACCCGCACTGGGTTAATGTATCTCTCAGATCTCCACCCACCCTGAGCCTGGGCGAGAGTTTACTCTGAAAACATGATCCATGCGCGAATCATGAGGTAATTTGGGTATTTTGTTCCCCATCAATTTTTAAATTAATTATCTGGAAGCAAGCGGCGGTTAATTTTGGCCATAGACTTTCTGATGAGGCGGCCTGACCCCTCTTGCCTTGTGGCGTCTGCTAGACAATCCCGATGACATCCAGGGTCGCCCCCTTGACACCTGACTCCACACGAGTCACGCCCCGGCCGCGGATCTCCCATATTCAGCAATTCTTTTGTTGCGATGGGCCAGTCGCCCACTTCTAAGAAGAAACGCCACCGCGGGCCCCCTTCGCCAGCCCACCTCTGTGCAGACACGCAACTCATCTCCGGGGGAGAGAGCAAAGCCACCCCTCCCCCATTCTGTACCCCCCGATTCTGCACCGTGACTCCTGTTTTACAAACTTTGCACCCCGGCATCGTCCCATATGTTTGCGGCGCAGGAGAAGGTTTCTTTACAAAGCGCGGATGCTAATTATAAATTTAATTTGCATTTTAATTAGAACGGCAGCAAATTAAAAGCGTGGCAGCTGGAGGATTTTGAACGCTTTGCAGCGATTTCGTGTCAGTATCCTGTTGGTGACTTTGCCGCCTTTTCGTTTGTCTCCCTCGCTATCTTTCCCTCGCACAAGCCGATTGGCAATGTGTCTGCCCTGGGCCCTCAGTCTCTCTCTCTGTTTCTCATTCCCCTCATATATATATTTTCTATTCATTTATACTCCACTTCGCCAAGGATGAAGTTATGAATTCTTTCTCTGTTGTGCTGATCAATGGTGTGGGCTTGTCCGGTGCAAAACATTCAGGGGGGAAAACACGCTGGGAGGCTAGTCAGAGAGCTTTTAAAAGCCCTTCCTAGCCCTGGCCGGTGTGGCTCAGTGGATAGAGCATCGGCCTGCTCCGGTCCCGGGTTCGATTCCGGTCAAGGACACGTACCTCGGTTGCAGGCTCCTCCCAGCCCAGGCTCTGGTCAGGCTCATGCAGGAGGCAACCCATCAGTGTGTTTCTGCCTCCCCCCCCTCTCTTTTCCTCTCTCTCTCTAAAAATCAATGGGGAAAATATCCTTGCGTGAGGATTTTTTAAAAAAAATAAAAAGGCCTTTTCTCCGATTCCTCAGTTATTTGGTGGAAATCTAATCTTTTCCCTCCTTGAGTAAGGATGCTGTTGGTACTCCTTCGGCCTCTGTTTACCCCGCATTTGGGTCTGGATGACAGCGTCTGTCTGTAACTGACGGGCGGCGATCTCGGCCACGGGGGTCTCCGGCACGTTAATAGCATATGCATCAGGCATCCTGCCTGCCCCCCACGTGCGGGGAGAGGCATTGTTCGGGGTATACCTTTGGGCAAAAGCAACGAACGAGCTGTCAGCCCTTGAGCCGAGGAGGCTGGGCGTCCCTCGCCGGGGAGGTGGGCTTGTCTGTTTGTCGCGCCCACGTGACCGCGGCCAGTCAGTCCTGGCGGTCTCCCTCTGCCGTGTCTCCATGGTCATTTTCCCTCCTTCTGTTCGCTTCCCCCCGCCGTGTCCTTGCTCAATAATTTTCATTAATTGATTGACAGCTCTGATGGACCCGACTAACCTCCATCTCACTCTCATGTCTGTTTTTAAATAAGTACTTGTACGTCCAATGACCTTGTCCGCCCCCCCACCCCCCACCCCGTCAGCTCTCAGAAAATGAGCATGCAGATATGGAAGGAGCCAGCAAACAAAAGAAGCGACGGATCGCCGCGCCGGCTGCCGTCCACGGCGGGCAGGGACCGGGAACCTTGTCTATTTCGCGTGGCCGAGCGCGGCTGGAAAATCAAAGACCAGGCAACGCACGGCCATAGGCAGGCGATGCCGGATCGCACCGCATCCACTCAGAGGGGTTGGAAACCGGCCCCTGGCCCATCTTCCCTCACCTTGAAGGACAGGGCGTGGCCACGGCCCCCCAGCAGCTCCGAAAAGATGCCTTTTCCCCATCACCGACGTCACTGGCCTCGTTAAACCTTGAAAGCAAACAGTTATGTTTGGGGATTCATTCATCTTAATAGGAAACCATAAGTGGCTCATTTCTACTGAATTCTGTCTGTCTGTCTGTGTGTGTGTGTGTGTGTGTGGCGGGGGGAGGAATGCGCTTATATTTTGTCCTCTGTGTATTCTTGCATTTGAAGTGTGCTAGCCATCTCAGCCTACTGTTACCCTATAACTACCTCTTACCTCTCATCCAAATAATAAGCAGAAAAATCGCCCGGCCGGCGTGGCTCGGTAGTGGAGCCTTGACCTAGGAACCAGGAGGTCAGGGTTCGATTCCTGGTCAGGGCACATGCCCGGGTTGTGGGCTCCATCCCCAGGGTGAGGCATGCAGGAGGCAGCGATTGATGATTCTCTCTCATCGTTGATGCTTCTATCTCTCTCTTCCTCTCCCTTCCTCTCTGGAATCAATAAAAAAAAATATAAAAAAGAAAAATGTACTTCAACATCCCCTAAGTCCCAACTCTGTATTGAGTGTTAACTAAAACAATATAAGTGAATGGAAGCAAGCCATGCCTGATATTAGCAGAACACTTGATTGTGTCTGTTTTAAATATGGGTGTGTGTTTTTTTAAAATTTAAATCTATAGCAATGTCTTGTGAATGAAATTGGAAAGTTACTAATTACATAGTAATGAGAAATCACATTTTCTCACACACGACACAAAACAACACTCATGCAGATGATTAAATTCATAGCTTCCCTCCAAATAATTTCTAGTTGATATTATAACTCACTTTTATTTGGCAAATATTTATTTGACACTTTTCCTTTCAAGGGCCTTGAATATGATTTAAAGGCAATTTCCATCGGGGATGCTGATAAAAGGTGGAATTTCCTGGAGAAGGAATTGTTATCGAAAGACCACATGTTAGCTACACCAGCCTGTGGAGACTGGAGAGAGCTGAAACACCAGATAAACTGTTTTGTGTAGTTCTAGGCTTGATTAAGATAATGAGAGAGAGAGAGAGAGAGAGAGAGAAAAGGGGGGGGGCGGTCTGCCGCAAAACTAAGTTCTTTAATTTTGGATCAGAGAGTTAGAGAAGACAGCACTTGCGTTTTCTTTATGCAGAGGGGAGAACTTACAAGGGGTGCCAAGGGGAAGATTTCAGTGATGGCCCAGGGGTCAGGTTTTCAGAGTTTGGTTTTCTGGTCATTTCAGCTATATTGTAAGACATGTGTTATATCTCAAAGTTAAACAGCTTTGGTTCGAAATAAAAGAGATGGCCCTAGCCAGTGTGGCTCGGTGGATAGAGCGTTTGTCTGCAGGCTGGAGGGTCCCCAGTTCGATTCCGGTCAAGAGCACATGCCCGGTTTGAGGTTTCAATCCCCTGTGTGGGGCGTGCAGGAGGCAGCCGGTCAATGATTCTCATCATTGATGTTTCTATCTCTCTCTGCCTCTCTCTTCCTCTCTGAAATCCATAAAGACATATTAAAAAAATAAAGATAAAAGGGATTAAGAAAAACATACTCACTAAAAAAGAACACCTCATAGACACAGACAACCGTATGGTCATTACCAGAGGGAAAGGGAGCGGGAGGAGGTAGAAGAAGGTAGGGCAGGAGATGAATGGTGATGGGAGGAAACTAGACTTGAGATGGTGAACAGGTGAACACACTATAAAATATTCAGATGATGTATTTCAGATTTGTACACCTGGAACCTAAATAATTTTATTAAGAAACTAGAGGCCTGGTGCCTGACATTCGTGCACTTTGGGGAGGGGAGGTTCCTCAGCCCAGCCTGCGCCCTCTCACAGTCCGGCACCCCCTCGGGGGATGTCTGACTGCCGGCTTAGGACATCCCCTGAGGGGTCCTTACCACAGCTATAGAGGTGGGGGAGGCTCCCGTCACCACCACTGCACTCGCCAGCTGTGAGCCCGCCTTCTGGCTGAGTGGTCCCCCCCACCCCCTGTGGGAGCGCACTGACCACCCAGGGGCAGCTCCTGCGTTGAGCGTCTGCCCCCTGGTGGTCTGTGCACGTCACAGAGACCAGTCATTCTGCCACTTGGTCGATTTGCAGATTAGCCTTTTATTAGATACGACGTCACCCCAGTGCATTCAATGGAAAGAATAAATAACAAATAAATTGGCTTCTTCCGTTTGTAAGTCTCATCTATCTCCTGCTTTGAAAAGCAGGGGTATCTCTCTGAGTGGTACTGACATTTCTGGAGTGTTGCTAAGCGTACTGCTGGCAAAGAGCAATTGCTGGAAATAGTGGCTGATGCATGCGAAACGCTGCCCGCGACTTAGCCTAATTAGGGTGACACCATTGAGGGACACAACAGTGGAAATAAAGGTTCTAATCTCGGCACCTCCATAGCACACCCACCACTGGCCTTAGTCTAAGCCGAGATGGGCCCCCACTGGATTCAAAACTGCACGTGTCAGTTTCCTGGCTTTCCAAGAACGCGTGTATTTGGGGGGCGTTTGGAAACGGACAGTGCGGTTTTCCCCAGATAAATGTGCTTCCTGGCCACTTTGGGAAGCTTTCGTTTTCCTTCGTGTAATTTTTTTTTTTTATTTGCAACTGCACAAAACACTTCCCTTCACCCAAGAATAGATTATGTGGAGTGCTAATTAATTGATTCTTCAAAATGCCAATTGACATAACTCCCGGGGAAAACCTGATCTAAGCAACTATGTTAATCAAGCCGGGGCACTCCTGCTTCTGTCTGAGCATCAGGCCATCGAAAACGAGGAGAACTTGGCCACCCCACACCGAGCCCTCTCCTGGGCAGCTCATTAACATGAGCGGAATATGACAGCCTTACTTGTACCGTGCGCTGTGGCGCCTGACAACGACTCTATAAAATTACATTGCAGCTGAAGAATGGAACCGGTGTTAAATACCATTATTTGCCTTCCTTTGATGTCTCGGAGTCATTACGAAAGCCATTACAGCGGTTTCTCTGTGTCTACGGGGTATTTATGATCTGTATCTGTTCCGAGTCCTTTGCCAGGTGGGAAATATACAGCGTATTAGAGACAGGGGAGTTCAGCCGCAGTGATGGGGATGGGGACAGGGGGAGAAACAAAATCGGGAGTTTTGCAGATGATCCTGCCAGAAAACAGTAATTTAATATTAAAGCCTGGGAGCCTGGGCAAAACCTGCAGGCTCTTCTTATTCATTTAAATTTAAAAATTGTCGGGTTCACCAAGCCCATGAATCTAGGGCAAAATTAATTAAAAGCAATAGGGAAAAGGAAAACATGAAAACAAAAGGAAAAAGAAAAAAAAATCAGGGCAACTGCAGAAAACATATTTTGCTTCTTAATTACAAGTGAACTAGAGGCCGGCGCACAAGATTCGTGCACGGCTAGGGTCCCTAGGCCTGGCCGGCAATCAGGGCTAATCTTTGGGGTGACTGGCGGGGCGATTGGGAGGCCCCCACTGGCACCCACCTTGGCTGGCCTGGGGCCTGCGGGCTGGGGGCAGCTCCTGCATTGAGCATCTGCCCCCTGGTGGTCAGCGTGCATCATAGAGACCGGTCATTCTGTCATTCAGTCAATTTGCATATTAGGCTTTTATTATATAGGATGTCTTCTTAATCAGAGATTTAATTCTGCCTATAGTCAATGATGATTTTTATTTTTTTATAAGGTTCATAGGTGTCATTTAATATTCACTAGGGAAGTAAAACCCTCCAAAATATCTGTATCAGTCAGGATGGGCTAGGATAAGCTGCAGTAACAAATTATTAGGAAAATGGTTCCTGAAAAATCTCAGGGTTGCAAAGCAATGTCGGTTTCCTCATATCTGCGTCCTTTGCTGCTGTGGCTATCTGCAGGCTCTGCTCCGTGTTGTCCCCACTTGGGGACCTGGAATGCTTCTTGTCCCCGAGGCAGAGGGGAGGGTCCCACAGAGGCAATCACATGGCCCCAGTCACCTCCAAGATGCCAAGTTCATTCTCCCAGAAGAGTTGGGGAGTTGGGTGAACTGTACTATTGCTTAACACAGTGGTCTTAGCGGACACATGTTTATAATACATTCTTTTTTTAATTTTTTTTATTTTAGAGGGAGAGGGACGGAGAGGGATAGTGAGATAGAAACATCAATGATGAGAAATATTTACTGGTTGCCTCCTACATGCCTCTTACTGGGAATGGAGCCTGCAATCCAGGCATGTGCCCTGACGGAGAATTGAACCCATGACCTGTTGGTTCATGGGTCCATGCTCAACCACTGAGCCACACCAGCCAGGCTGTAATACATTCTCATAGATGGAATTGGTTGAACTTAAAATTTAACAGAGCAGCAGCATGACTCCCAAAGCAAAACAATTTTTGATGACTGTCAACGTGTCTTATAATACTTCCCTTTAGTTCATGAAGTCCCAGCTTGTCCTGGTTTCCCAACTGACATCAAGACTCCCCCCCCCCCCTTTCAGGATTAGGTATGTCATGCACAACAGGACCCGAGACCCTCTGAAGTGTGAGAGGCCCCTCGGACACCGGCTGCAGGCTCAGGTAAGAGCACCTCTCCTGGCCTTGGCGAGCGCTCCCTTTTGCTCCCCTGATCAGTAACTCGAGCTACAAGAAGCATGAACCATCTCAAAGACATCCCAGAGGCACAGGCTGCCAGAAGGGATAAAAAGCAAAGGCCGCACAATTCACGTCCTCCCCGGGCTGCTGGGCATCCTTGTCAGCCCTGGGGCCTGCAAGAGGCCGGGAGTAACTGGCCCTAGCTGGTTTGGCTCAGTGGATAGAGCGTCGGCCTGCGGACTCAAGGGTCCCAGGTTCGGTTCCGGTTAGGGGCATGTACCTTGGTTGCGGGCACATACCCAGTGGGGAGTGTGCAGGAGGCAGCTGATCGATGTTTCTCTCTCATCGATGTTTCTGACTGTCTCTCCCTCTCCCTTCCTCTCTGTAAGAAATCAATAAAATATAAAAAAAAAATTATGGAGCTCAGACCACATTTCCTTATGAGTCAGCTCTCTGAGCCCCTGGAGAAAGGAGTTCTGGTCCAAAGAGTGACAGTTTCACATCCGGCATTTTCTCCCCAAGTAGGTGAGAAAGGACCAAAAAAAAAAAAAAAAAAAAAAAAAAAAAGGAAAAGGAAAAAAAAACACAGAGAAAGAAGGCTACCAGGACAATTGAGATGTACATAATATTGGCAATAACATCTTATTAAGATGGAAAATCATGCAACTGCCTGGTGTTGACAAGAACGCGGGGAGGGGCCCTCCCATCCGTTGCTGGCGGAGCGTAAATTAGAAGATGCTTCTTGAGGGCAATTTGGAAACAGGTAGCAAAACCCTCACCAATATGCTTGCCCTTTTGCATGGCCATGTCACTTTTAGGAAGTCATCGGAGCTGTGTCTGAAGGTCCATTTGCACAGGTTATCATCATATCATTCCTGAAAACATGACAATAGAAAGGAGCTGAATATGTAATAGGGACTTAATTCATGATGTAAGTCCCTGGTAAGCCATTGGAATCACACACGTGGGTGTATTTCTATACGAGCAGAGAAAACAGACTAAAGGGAAAGAGAATCTTGAATAAGATAGAAGGTTAAGATAAGACTAAATTGCCCTTTTTCTTCTTTTTTCTTGTTTTTTTTTACATTTTTGGGTTTTTTTGTTGTTAATCCTCACCTGAGGACATTTTTCCATTGATCTGTTAGAGAGAGTCGAAGAGAGAGGGAAAGACAGAGAAACATCGATGTGAGAGAAACACATCGATTGGTTGCTTCCTGCATGCGCCCGGACCAGGGCCCGGGTCAGAGAGGAGCCTGCAATGGAGGTAGGTGCCCTTGACCAGAATCGAACCCAGGACCCTTCGGTCCGCAGGCCGACTCTCTATCCATTGAGCCAAACCGGTGAGGGGTCTTGTTGTTTTTTGTACATGTATATTCTTTGAAAAATAAGGTGTGAACGAATTAAAAATAAACCTTTAGCATGACCCCTTAGTTACCAGCGTGTCTGTACATGTGTTTTCTCACCTATTATGTGTAAAAACACATGCAGGGGATAAAGATACAGTTACCCGCATTTCCCAGAAGATAAAGGAGCGATCTAGAGATTTTAAACCAATGGTTCTCAACCTTGGCCGCACATTAGAATCACCTGGGAATCTTTTTAAAATCCTGACTTCTGGGCCTCATCTCGGAGCCAAGGTTGAGAACCACTGACCTAATGATATGAACTAGGTAAACCGATAGTCTATAAATTAATAAGTGAACTAAAACAGTAAGATGCTTCAATTTTTTTTTTGTATTAGGTTATATGTGCTTCAGTTTTAAAATATCAAATTTCAGTTAGCGTAAGTCATGGGAAGATGTAAAGGGTGCCCCTCTTTCTTTTAAGGGTTAAGATGTTAGACACAGGACATACGAACTGGTTGTTCCTGTATCACGTTTTAGAAGAAACACATTCTGACATGTGTTCATTAAACTTTTAAGGCTTCATGCACTGTCAAGGGAGGATATATTTTCAGGAAAGCTTGTGGTCATACCAAGCTTTATAATAATCCCAAAGCTAGTTTTGATATTCTAACTTAGGTAACTAACTGCAAGGGTATGTCAAGCTCATGCAAATTTAAAGAAACAGGGAAATTTGATGCATCCCATTAATAAGGAGAAACAAACATGGCTCCTTTTCTTCTAAAAGGTTGAATAATGCAGCTGTAAAAGCCCCCATGGCAGCGGTTCTCAACCTGTGGGTCGCAACCCCTTTGGGGGTCCAACGGCCCTTTCACAGGGGTCGCCTAAGACCATCGGAAAACACATAATTACATATTGTTTTTGTGATTAATCACTATGCTTCAGTTATGTCCAACTTATAACAATGAAAATACATCCTGCATTTACATTACTATTTCAGATATTTACATTACTATTCATAACAGTAGCTACATTACAGTTATGAAGTAGCAACGAAAATAATGTTATGGTTGGGGGTCACCACAACATGAGGAACTGTATTAAAGGGGGTCGAGGCATGAGGAAGGTTGAGAACCACTGCTCCATGGTCTTACAAAGTTAATCCTGTTGAATTATATGAGATTAAAACAATACCATACCACATAGTTCACTGGGTGGAGATGGGCCCCAAGTTCCAATATCTAGCTGAGGTCACCTTTTGCACGTTTTCAATATTGACTAGACTTGGCAGCTTTAAGTGATCGATGTTGAGAGTATTTAAGAGGTTTCTTGTGTCTTTTCATTTTAGCTTTATCATCTTCTCCCTGGAGAGCCCCCTCCCCCGTGTTGTCGAGCTCATCATTCCGGACAAAGAAATGAACTGAGACAAAAGTGAGTCAAGAACTCGTGTATGTGCTGGGCCTTATCCGATAACAGTGCAGGCGTTACCTGAGCCAAAGCGTCCTCCTGTATGTGGAAATGTAATTAATGGGAGTGGCCTGGTGGGGAAGTGCATGAAACACTATTTGCTCAGCTTTACGGTAACGCTGGGTAACTGTGCCACTGGCTGTGTTCTGGAAGGCACCGCGGCAGATGGAAAAGTGTGGGCCCATGCAGACCAGTGTGGCTCTCTTAGCTACTCTGACGTCCGCCAGCGTCTGTCCTCGAGCCTCGATTTCTTCATCTGTAAAACAGGCAGCAACTCGGGCTACGCCAGGTCTTTGCAGTGAGGAAAGGGCATAACGTATGTAAAGGAGGTGGCGTGTTTATAAATGTTAGTTTCCTCCCCCCCCCCGCCCCCTTAGCCCAATATTAGATGAGCAGGATTCTGATACCAGACGTAGCGGATATACCCATCCATAGAGGAGATGTCTCTGTAAAGGTGGCTCATAAACTGGAATGAAAAGTTGGTCTGAATGGATGATGATACATGAATAGGGCGAAGGTTATCAAATATATAGACATTTTACTGGTATATAGGATGGACATTTTACTAGCATATAGGATGGATTTTTTACAGAGCAGAATGGGAGTGGGGGGAGGGAAGAACTTAGACGCTGTAGGGTAGACAAGCAAGCTGGAAAGTTGGGGCAGGGGCTGATACTTGAAGCAGAATCATTTTCCTCCAAAAGACTCAATTTTGCTCTAAGGCAGCTGTTCTCAACCTGTGGGTCGCGACCCCTTTGGGGGTCGAACGACCCTTTCCCAGGGGTCGCCTGAGACCATCGGAAAACACATATATAATTACATATTGTTTTTGTAATTAACCACTATGCTTTAGTTATGTTCTATTTGTAACCATGAAAATACATCCTGCATATCAGATATTTGCATGACGATTCATAACAGTAGCAACATGACAGTTATGCAGTAGCAATGAAAATAATTTTGTGGTTGGTTAGGGTCACCACAACATGAGGAACTGTATTAAAGGGTCGCAGCATTGGGAAGGTTGAGAACCGCTGCTCTAAGGCCATTCAGCTAATCTGAGGCCCACCCAGATTACCGAAGCTCATTTCTATTGAAAGTCACCCCTCTCAGATACCCCTATGTTCATGTTTGATTGAATAACTGGGTGCTGTCGTTTAGCCAAGTTGACGCATAAAACCAACCATTGCGCACAGGAAGTGGGAGACGTGAAGGACACGTGGAAGGTGAGGGGGAGCTCACCAGATGGAAGGGGCGGGAAGGCATGGTGCACACAGAGGCAGGCACAGGCAAGCTTTGGGGAACACTGAGAGGTCCTGTGTGGCTAGAACGGAGGCGGGGGACAGAGAGATGGACTTCAGGCAAAGTGGGGCTTGCAGGCCAACGAGCAGGGGCAACAGGAAGTCCCATGAGTTTGTGAGTTACTGGCTCATATTCAAGTTCTAGAAAGACCAGGCTGGGGCCAGTGGAGGAGGATGGGGGAGTGGGTTTAGGAGGTTGAGAGAAGAGCTGATGGTCCGAATGCCAGCCCCAGCAGTGAGGAGAGGAGGGATGAGATTGGGAAGACGTGGATGAGGCTGATTGCCACGGGCCTTGTGACCATTCCTGTGGGTCACCACTTACCCAACATTGTGTCCGTTCCCTCTTTGCTCAGACTTGCCGACATCTTTGTCAGCACCACATATTGCATAGCCACTATCAAGCCAGGAAACTCCCGGCAAGGTCTGGTAGTGGAGACAATGCAAGTAACAGCATTGTGACTACTGTTGTGTGGAGAGCATTGTACCCAGCACACTGACACATGCCAACAAAATCTGTACACACACACACACACACACACACACACACAGGCTTGACTTTTCATCGCAAAGCTATTTCCCTCACATTTTAATGTCATCCAGATATTTGTGCCCTTGTGGGTCCAGGAATAGTTTAAGATTCCAGTGTTGTTTTTGTAAATCTTATTTATATATATATATATTTTTTTAATTGATTCCAGAGAGAGAGAGAAACATCAGTAATGAGAATCATTGCCTGGCTGCCTCCTGCATGCCCCCTACTAGGGATTGAGCCTGCAACCTGGGCATGTGCCCTGATCAGGAATCAAACTGTAACTTGGTTCATAGGTTGACCCTCAACCACCGACATAGGCCAGCTGTACAAGATTCTGGTTTTTTGGTGCCATAGCCAGAAACCTAACCTGAACGTATCTCTTCATCAAGCAGGCTAGCAGGGGTTTGCACAGAGAAAGTGCGCCGATAAATACTGGAAATCGGTCCTGTTTTACAGCAATTCCTGAGCCTCCCTTAGGCAGAGAAAGCCCTCTTTGATCAGAGTCTGGTGGGATTTACCTTCTTCGGGTGCCTTTAGCAACAACTCCTGTGCACCGTAGGTTGCTTCAAGTTCTAGAGCAGACCCTGAAACTGAAACTCATGAAGTGTCCTCTAGCTCAGCCTTGGGGGCACCGAGTCTCAGCACCTCGGCCTCAGCCGGCTGACTTGGTTCCCAAACCCCAACTTGCACACCCCTGCCCATCCCAGTCTTTTTGACCCCGTCTGTCTTTTCTCCTGAGCGTGTGAGGATTGCCTTACGCTTTCTTCCGCCGCCTTTATCTCTGATTTCCGGGGGGGGGGGGGGGGGGGGAGGAATAATTCAACGTTTGCATATGCCATGTTGAGATATTTTATTCAACAAAGCATGAGCTAAGCACCCATGCCCAGTCCGGAGCTAGGCACCTGGGATCCAGAAATGCATGAGAAACAGTGTCTTGTCCTCCAGGAGCACAGGTGGACGAGATAGGGTGACAAGGAAGTGGGGCTGGGCTGAGCCGGCCTTAGAAAGACATGAATTTGGGGTGGGGTTGGCCCTGAGCACACATCATGGGTAGACTATTCCAGATCTAGAATTATACACCGAGGGTGGTGAGGACAGGTCTTTCTTGGGATTAAGGGGCTGTGGCATTGACAGGACCGAAACCTCCCCCCGGGGACCAGGAGGTGGTGCCCAACGTGGGGCCTTCTTGCCTTCCCAGTTGAGGGCCAGGTGATGGGGGAACAGACAAGAGACCAGTGCTCTTCAAGTGTTCTGATGGCCAGTGGAAGAGCTTTGGGGTGGGGGGTATCTGAGCACTGAGATTCTGGGCCCTCGGGGATGGTGATACAGGTGAAAGCAGCAAGGTGCTTCCCTCATCCCCACCTGAGCGGGTGCGTTAGGAACCTATGGGGAGTCAGACGCAGTCCTTCCTTTGAGTCTCCTGGCTCCTCCCTCGACGTGGGGTCCAGTTTGCTCTGTGAACAAAACAAAAAGGGGATGCTAAGGGGCAGACAGGCACACAAAGCAGACCCTCCGATGCGGGAGGGAAAGCGCAAGTAGAAGAGCAGCGCCCCCGAACCCTCTCACTTCACGGCGCACACTTAGGCGGGGGCAGGTGCAGAGCCCAGCTGGGAGCAGGGAGGTCTGGCCAAGGCCACTGGCCGCCGGGGGGACGGCGTGCACCGTGATCTTTGCCCATCTGTGGCCCTCAGCGATGGGGAGCTGTGGAGAGATGGTCTCCACCAAGAGACACAAGAGGATTGGAGGTGGGGGAGCTGAGTTCAGAGGCAGAAACAGACACAGAAGCCAGGAGGCCATCTCAAGCAGGGAGGCCCAAAGCCAGCCCCTGAGTGCGGAGGCGGGAGAGAGGGACAGGTTACACAACGAGCCACCCCAGAAGTCAGCTCTGCGTCCACATGGCATCTTAGGAGAAAAGGGAGGGACACGGAGGCAGGAGCAGCATTTGACAGTGAGAGAGGGGACAGACACCCAAGGCTGGGGACAGGCCCCACTGGGGACACGCGTCCAGAGAGTCCCTCCCATCACTCACCATCCAGATTCAGGAAACAGAGAGGGGAGGGCACCCCCAGAGCTGGCAGCCGGGCCACCTACCTTCCTCTGTCTTCAGCCATGCTGGGCCCCGGCAGGGACATGTCATGGCTTCTGGTAACGGGCGCTGGGCGGGTCTACGAGGGAAAGGGGCGGGGGGTAGCATCAGGATGGCCCCGCAGCATCGGGAACCGGCCTGGAGCCAGCACCCCGAGGCCCAGCCTAAAAGCACTGGGACCCCGCCTGCTGGGCACGGCCTTACGGTGGCCTGGGCAGGCCACCCCTCGGGGCTGGGGCTCCCTCCATCCCCCCAAAGGCCACCTGGGGCATCTGCGAGTGTTTTCGGGTGCTTTCCCATCCCTTCCCACAGACACAGGCGCACTGGGCGTGCTCCTTGGCCCTGACCGCCCCCTCTGCACCGCGCTCGATCGGAAGGGGTCCTGACCACTCACATTAGAGAACAAAAGGGCGCCGGAGGCCTGGGGAGGTCATTGCCTTTTCCTAGGAGCCAGTCAGCCCTTCATCGGGGAAGGAGCCCGAACTGTGGGCTCTGAGACTAACGGGCCAGGGCAGTATCTGGGGGCGGGCATTATCTGCGCGAGGGCAGGGCTGTCCTACCCCCACCCCCCAAACTCTCAGCTACTGCAGCTGCTCATGCCGTCCCTCCCCGACGCCCGGCTGCCGTGGGAAGGCACAGAGGTGGCCCGGCTCCTTAGGCCACAGCGGCCTGTCCCCCGTGGGAGACCCTGCCTGGGCCACTGGGATCCCCGTTTGCAGAGGCCCCTGTGCCCGGACCGCAGCAGGGGGAGGATCGAGCATTCTATGGGCCAACTGCCACCACTGCTCCAGAACCCTGCTGGGTGCCCCCCCCTCCCCGGAAGCCAACGGTAGCAACTGCCATTGAGAGTCGACTGGTCCCTCCACCAGGCCACTCGCTGTCCTGCGCTCCCCGGGGAGGCAGTGGCCTCAGCGTCTCTGCCCCTGATGGAGGGGAGCAGGGGCCTAGAGAGGGCCCAGGGTCGCTTGAGGGCTGCCCAGAGATGCCTCCCTGCCCCCGTAGGCCCCCTAAATCTCAGCCCCCCCAAATCTCAGCCCAGGCAGCTGAGGCGCTTAAAATCATGTATATCTGTGTATATATACAAAGATATATGTGACCGTGCAGGGTGGCCGTGGCTACCAGAAGCAGGTTTGCCAGCAAGGAGGTGGCCCCGGTCCCCGAGGGCGCCCGCAGCCGGACACGGGTCTCTGTGTACCGGCCCTAGAGCCAGAGGATGCGGGCTGGGCTGCCCACTCCTGTTCTCCCACTGAGCCCACCACCCCACGCCTGTCGGAGACCCGACTCTGATAAAGCAAA
The DNA here is from genome assembly GCA_036010255.1 of Myotis pilosus. Lineage (NCBI taxonomy): Eukaryota > Metazoa > Chordata > Mammalia > Chiroptera > Vespertilionidae > Myotis > Myotis pilosus. The sequence goes on along the minus strand of JASKON010000031.1, from coordinate 6,077,856 downwards.
GAGGGCCAACAGGAGGGGAGGGTCACCCCAGAGATCAAGCGTCCAGGGGTGGAAAAGGGACAGAGCTGGGTGGGGCAGCGATGCTGAGAGGGAGAGGAAGGGGTGGGGAGGGGAAGGTAAGGGGTCCCAGGCAGAGGGGGTGGCAGCGAGGACTAAAGCAGGGAAGCAGTGACCGGCCTGGAAGGCAGGGAGCTGAGGGGGCCCGCGGGGCGTGACAGAGGATGACAGAAAACCCCAAAGTGCCCTTGTCTCTGCTTGGTCCCCTGGTCCCAGCCATTCCCAAAGCCCAGCCTGAAACAAGGGGAGGGTCCCGGGTCAGGGGGGATGGAAGGCTGGGAGCTGGGGGTCCTTTCCAGAGAGAAGTTTTAGCCCCCAAAATGGTTCAAAGGCAGTGACAACTACATCTAATGGTGGAGAGTTAAGCATCCAGTGCGGGGGGGAGGGCAGTCTTGGGGGACCTCCTGAACCCCTCAAACCCCAGCGTGGGTCCCTCCCTCCGGGGCCCCAGGGGAAAGCGCGTCTGTGAGGTCAGCAGAAATGGTTTCCTTCTTAAAAACTGGGGGTGCAGACCCAACAGGGGATGGGCAAGAGAGCCCCTGGCTGGCTGCTCAGAAGACCCCAGCAGGAGCAAGAGCCACTTTTTCTCCCCTTTCCTTCTGCCAGCAGCCGGGGAAACGGGGTACATGGGCTGGGGGGGGCGAGGGGGGGACTACCTCCAAGGCTCTGGACCCGTCTTCTTGGCCACCAGCTCTGCTAGCTCAGGGGCCGGAAGGCTCCTGCAGACAGGGACTGGGGTGGAGACAGGTCCCGAAGAGGAGGGGTAACTGCAGGCAGATGAAGAGAGACAGGGCATCGCCCTCCCCTTGCCCAGCGATGGCCAGCCAGGCAGGGGCCGTCTAACTGTGCTACTGTTGGAGCATGCTCACTTGGGGAAGGCCCCAAACCCCATGGGAGAAAAGGATTTTGTGGGAAAGTCAGAATATGAGCCCAGTGAACCCACTCCCAACTGCCCAATGGCCCAACTGCCAGGGGTCGCGGCCTCTCCCCCCTCCCCCCACCGTGGCCTCCTGACCGGGTCGTCCCTCACATTCCTCGTATGTGCCTTGACGTTAGCCGGTCATGAGCTCGCTGCTTTAGGAAATACGTTGTGAGCTTGGCTGGGCAGTGGGGGTACAAAGATGAAGACCCCCACCACCACCCACCCATCCCCCTCACCCATAGCGGAAAGGGCAGGATGACACGCTGAGAACAGCAATGGGAGACGATGCCCAGGGCGGACGGCCCAGGCCTATCTACCCCCATGGCCCTGATCCATATGTCCACTCAGAGAAAAGCAAACATTTGGAAATCGATTGGGGGAGGGGACCAGATCAACCAGGAAAGACTAATTACCTTTCGGTCCGGCATCAAGTAGGAAACTGGAGTGGTCTCTGTCCACTCCGGAGTGGAGTCTCAGAGACACACTCTGTCCTATTATCAGGGTCCCGATCTTGAGCATCTCGGGGGCCTGGGGAAAGGAAGCCACTTGGGGGCCTTTTACACGTTGAGAGTCCCGTGGGTGTGGCCCGGAAGAAAGCCATTGCGCGTGGCCCCACATGCTGGAGACCCAACTCTTAGAGGGGTTTTGAGTTTACCATGGAGGCTCCCCAGGGAAAAGGGTCAGATGGCCAGCGAGGAATCTTGGTCACTCATGGAGAGGACCCGGGCGAGGCGGGTGACCTTGGGGGTAGCACCAAGAGGGTGCTTTCTAGAAGACAGGAAAGAGCCTTTCAAAGGAAGGAGCCTGTCCCTCCCTCGGCAGGGGGGGGGGGGGGCGGGGGCGAGCTCTCTCTCCTTGCTGTTCAGGACTCAGTTCCTCATTTCTGGGGCCCGGGTTCTGTTTCTTTCCCAGAATCAAAGCCCCTTGCACTCAGGCCCCTGAAGAGTCCCAGAGGGCAGGGCATGAAGCAAGAGATACTGAGGTCTCACCTGCAGATAGAAACGATGAGAGAGGGCGCAAGAGACAGAAAGGAGTCACAATGACGAATATCATCATGTGAAAAAGAGGAGACAGAAGAGGAGAGGGAGCAGGGAGGGCTCCCCCGCCCCCGAGGCAGGGGGTGGAGGCAGCGTTGGGGGGGGGGGGGCACAGGGCACCAGAGTCAAGTTAGGAGAAGCAGCAAAAGAGCCAGTTGGTCGACCTTGCCTCAAAGGTGGAGCTGTCCAGCAGTGCAGGGATGGAGCGGGGTGGGCCGAGCGAGCCTATGGGATGCTGAGATGGGCAGGAGAAGCTTCCTCCCCACTCCCCCAGGGACGGGGACCTAGGGGGTCCCCCGCTGGGTGTGCAGACATGTGGTCAATCCTTGTCGTCCCCTCTGCCCCTCACTCAAGCCTGGCCCATGTGGAATCTGGAGGGAAAGGAGTCCAGGCGAGGAGCGGGGCTGGGTGGTGGACCCCCCTCGGGGGAGAGCTCAGCCGCGGTCTGCGTGGCGCCTCGAACCCCAGGCCCTCGTGGGAAATCAGGGGGTGTCTTCCAGAGCCCCCAGCCCAGCCCGGGTGCCCTAATGGAGATGGATGATTTCCACAGAAGCAGGGCCCTGGGTCCCCCTACCCCACCCACCCCAACGCCCAGAAGTTTCCTGCCCTTAACTATAGGCGCACCTAGGAAGTCTGAGACCCGAGGAGGCTCAGGTGGCCGGGAAATCGGCCTGGGATGAGCAGTTCAGGAGGGAGGCAGCCCTTCTTTGCGGGGGGCAGGGGGGCATTACTTGGTCGTGCCCAGCAACTACATGGAGCACATAGTTGGGGTGTGTGCCCCGGAGGCCAGTCCCCACGTGCCCCTGTCTGCCTTCCAGGCCACTCCCCAGGCACCTACCCCCAGGAGAGCCATTTCCAGGCCCAGGGAGTAGGGGGGGGTTGGGGCTCAAGAGGATCTGGTACCCCGGGTCCTTCTGCTGCAGAGTTCTGCTGATTACTGACCTCAAGAATCCGAGTGGGGGGAGGCCCCAGCCCTGCTGAGGGGGTGGGAGGGGGCCGGGGGGGGAAGGGGGTGATAGGAAGGAGTCCGGGGACCCGATTTGGACTCTTGGGAAAAGGTCAGATCACAATTCAGCGCAGCGGGATCTGGGGTTCAGGTTTCGGCCCTCTCTCCACCCCGGCTCCCGACGGGGTTCTCTCTGGATCAGCTGCTTTGACTATTTGAGCGGTAGGAGACCTGCTGTTTTGGGGGTGTCTTTCCTGTTCCCTTGGTGTAAAAGCCATGTATCCATCAGCTCCGAGACAGGGCCCTCCACACAGAACCCTCCCTCCCCACCCATCTGCTCTTTCTTTTCTCATTCCACCGCGGCCCACGCTTTTATAATTCTCTCAGATCTTTTCCCGCGAGCAGCCACGGGCTTGAACTTGGTCCCAGGGATGCAACACTGAGTTGGTGCGCAAGCCTGCTCTCAAGTTGCTCACCGTGTCCTGGGGGGCAGGCCTGTCCGCGTCTCAGGGAGACGCCTTTGTTAGACCCCCGAGGCCACTCTTCCATAGTCTTTCTCCTGCATCGTACCTCAGCCGGGTGGCCCAGGTGGCTCCCATGTCAATACCGAATGACTTTGGTTGGAAAGCCCTGGGGCCCCGGCAGGCAGTGGGCGAGGACACCCCTGCCCCCCCTCACCAGGCTCTTATCCTCTTAAAGGAGACGCTCCCTTGAGTGTCCAAATGGCCGCCATCTCCCTTTCTGCTCTACTGATATTTTAGGGACCAGGAAAAATCGTTGGGGCCACCTGTCCGATGTGGAGAGCGCCCCCAAAATGCTTAGGGGGGTTCCAGGTTGACAAGGGGCTGCCAGAGGGGCCTACCCAGGAGCAAGGGGCACATGCCTACCGAGACCAGCAGGGGTGGAGGGGTGGGGGAAGGGGGGGCTGGCGAAGGGGGCGCCGGGAGGTCCCATAGATGCAGACTTTGGAGATGTGGGTGCCCGCAGGGCCGGGGTGGTGCCTGGAAGCGGGCCCCGTGGTGTCTGCCCGGTGACAGGGCAGAGGCCAGGCAGGGCCCATTGTTGGCCAGTCTGGGGGGGGGGGGGGTCTTGGTGGCTCCTGGAGGCGGGGGCCAGGGTGACGCGGGTGATGATGGCGCTTCCTGGCAGAAATGGGGCCTGGCGAATTGTTTCATGGTCGACTTCAGGTTGTATTTCAACGTGATTTCGGAAAAAAAAAATATAAAAGCAGAAGGGCCCTGAGATATGAGGAGGAGGGGCCGCCCCATCTGCTTGGAGAGGACCAGAGCGAGGCAGGCCGGCACCCTCTCAGTTGTTACTGTTTTCGAGGGTCTCTAGCGGTGACCCAGGGGACGGACGCCAAAGCGGGGGGGGCGGGTGCTGTGGCCCACAGGCCTAGGGGACCCCAGGCCGGAGAGGGGGAGGGGGAAACGGGAATCCTGTGATCACAACTGCAAACAAGGGCAGGGAGGGAGCAGAAGTGACATTGAGAGCTTCGAGAAGAAATAGGACAGAGGTGGGAGGTGGGACCAGGGACAGAAGAGGAATAAAGATTCCAGGTCTGAACAGGCCCTTGGGACCAGGGCGCCCCACTCCGAGACGGGGGTAGGGGTGGGGGTAGGGGGGGCACAGCCCAGGATCAGAAGCAGCTGGCCCTGCCCTGCCCCCGGCTTCTTGCTCTCGGGGACCATAGTTAGAGTCCTCTGAGGGTCACGGCTCCGCGCGCGCACACACGCTAGACTATTCAGAAATAGGTCAAGGTGTCCCCCTCTTTGGAACGACTCCTCTTCTTAACTGCTAAGTGTTCTGGGCGAAGTAGGGAGAGCTGGCGGGCTGGCCGGGTGGGAAAGAGCCACCTCTCTTTGAATCAAGCTGTGCGCCAAGGCCTAGATCACCACCCATCCCGGCAGGGCAGTTGCGATTTGGGGAGCAAGGATGCAGACGGAGGCGGGATCAGGCGGAGGCGGGATCAGGCGGATCACCAGCCCTGCGCCCGGGCTGGGGTCTGCCCCCCCCCCTTAGCCCTGCCTGTTGGCACCTCCAGGCCCCGCCCCAGGGGAGCCCTATCGCAGGCCCCTCCTCTTCAGTCCTTTGGGAAACCCTCCATTGTTTCTCTCTTGACTGCCCCTCCTTTCCTGGGAGCCCTGAGGCCCTGTGTTTGAGGGACTCTCGCTCACACAGTGAGAAGGCCTGACTGTCAAATTCCTGTGTGCCTGTTTCAACATGATTCTCAGAAGCAGAGGATTCTGGGCTTTTCTCTCCAGAAGTTTCATCTCAGTAGCAGACATGTCTTGCCACAGAACGGGGGCACATAGTATCTGCCTCTAGAAAGTGGGTTTGTGGGGGACGGGGAGCTTTGGAAAGTGGGTGCTGGTGGCCCATGAGCCGGGTGCCCCCCTGGCTTCCAATAGGGACTGGCTCGTCCTATTCCCTTCTTCAAGCTAAGCAGCCTTCCGCGTGGTCCCAGGCACAGGCCGGCCACTCAGGAAATGCCCACCTGACAGCTTCGTTCAGTGAGCGAGGCACCCCGATCCGGGGGCAGCTGGGTCCTAGGAGTGCGGACTCAGCCTCATTCCCCTGGCCGGTCCCTAGATAGGGCTCCTCTCAGGGGCATGTTCTCGGGGGCAGCCCCTCCCTGCGTCTGCTTCCAGTTAGAAAAAGGATCCCAAGTCCTTACCTCCCAGTCTCGGGGGAGGAGGCAGCCACGGCGACCGCCTCCTGGGACCCTGTACTAATGTCCTTTCGTGCCCTGACGCCCAGAGAAGCTGGGTCCATGGGGTCAGCCAGAGCCGAGGGCACAAGGCCTGGCGAGTCCTCCAATGGAAACGCTTTTAAGAGGCCATGGGCTTGGGCCCAGACCAGCAGGGGACCGCGCGCCCAGCTCCCACCTCCTGGGCAGGGGTGGGGGGGGCTCTTGTCCTCCATCCCAGTCTTGGGGGGGCTGAAGTACCGTTTTTTATATTGAAAACCCTTTGCTGTTTCCAGCTGAAGACCCGAGAAGCAAGGAGTGGGGCAGGGCAGGGACGGAGCCTCGAGGCAGCCTAGAAGAAAGGAAAAGGGGGGGGGCATGGGGACACCCCAGAGGGGGACTGGGAGCGGGAACAGGGCTGTGGCCCTTTCTTGATGCATGGTGTTGATTTTGCCACTGTGGACGATTTTTTCAAGCAGCCCCACGGATGCAGGCTGCGGGGTCCTGGATGAAGAGACCAGGCACAGAAAGGAATAGCAAAGAGCCGAAGGAAGGCGAGGGAGAAGGCTGCCCTGGAGGAAGCAGGGGGCGCGGGGGCAGTGTGGACATGGAGGGGGCCCAGAGCGCATCCTAATTGAAAGGCAGCCACGGCCGGGCACTCAGGAGCCAATGGCTGCCTGACTTGCCTGTTCCCCCTCCTGATTCTCAGCCCAGGTTCCTAAGGAGGAGGAAGTTCATGGAGCATAAGTCCCCCCAAGACGGGAGACATGGGAAGAGGGAGGGTTTCCCCCCAGCCAGCGAGGGGCCAGGCTGGCCCCTGCCTAACCCGCAGTCTATCACACTGTAGGGGGCGGGGGGGGGGGGCGGTAGATGGAAGGGGCAGGAGGTTGTGGGCAGCGAGGGGGAGGGAGCGCGATGTTGGGGCGAAGTTCACTGAGTACTTAGGGTTCTCCTCACTCAGCGGCTCAGTTCTGTGCTGTTCCCGTGAGCTGCTTGGTTCTCAGCCAGGCCCCAGAGAACCAAGTGCTGGCATCGAAGAGAATGAAATGGACCAAGACCTACAGGTTCTCCCTTCAAAATAGGCATTCCCCAAGCAAAGGGCCTTGGGCCTGGGGGCGCCGTCACCCCCAGGGGGAGCCGTGGGACTTGGGCCGGCCTTGATTTCTCTCTCCGTTTCTATGGCCATCAGGGAGGAGGGTGAGCTGTCCGCCCCAGCAGGCCCCAGAGAATTGCACAGTTGAAACCTATATAATTTTATCAACCAATGTCAATGAAGCCAGTACATGTTTTTGAAAAATGCTCTTCACCAAGCATGGCTTCCCAAGCACAGGGAGTTACCAAACGATCATTGGTGTAGAGCTCCTTTAAGAAAGGCAAGGCCAGGCGAGGCTGTGGAGCGGAGCCAACCGCTCCAATGGCTTTGGCCTGCAATGTTCCTTTTATATCCGCCTTCTCTGCGCTCGGCGTTGCTTCCCATCCTTGGCCTTGGCCGCCCCCCGTCTTTGCAGCTGGACCTGGTGAGGCCTCAGCCTTGCCCCATCGCGCTGCTGCTCTGCCCGTGACCTTGCTCTGCAGTGAAAGAAGAGAGAGAGAGAGAGAGAGAGAGAGAATGCCTATTTTGAAGGGAGCATTTGTGGACTCTGTTCTTCTCCCGCCAGCACTCACTCAATCCACACAGAGAGGGACCAAATACCCTGCTTCGTCGCCCGAGTCCAGGGAGCGCTTGCCTTGAGTCCCCGGGAGGGCTGCACCTGCTTGGAAAGTCATGACCTTCTGGGAACTCCTTCTCAAGTTCCTGCTTGGGGTCCCCGGGATTCTTCAGGTGCGAGAGCTGTGGCTCCCCGCAGCTGGGCCCTCCCCGGCGAGCTGATATTCCAGTCCTTTCGAGAACTCAATGGGCTCCCACGCCTGCCACCGCTGCCGCTTCCTGCTCCTGGATGCTCTCCCATTTCTGCCTCGCAGACTGTCTCAGACTTCCGCGCCCGCGAGAAACACGTTGGGAATTATTGGACGGTCACGTTTTCAGGTCATCCGAGACACTCCCAATCGGAGTCACATATGCTAGTCTCGGGGAGACAGCAAATGATTGAGAAACAGTGTCTTTTTCTCTAAAAGCACGTCCTCTTGTACTATAGCCTTCGGTGCAGCAGGGTGGGCTTTGTAAGTTAACACAGGGAGGCCGTCTCTTGGGAGGCAAATGGGAGAAAGCCACGGAGACGCTGCTCCACGCACAGAGACGCTACTCCATGCACAGAGACGCTACTCCACGCACAGAGACGCTACTCCATGCACAGCCGGGGGTGCGCGTCAGGAGCCCCCGGGAGCGGCCTGCTGGCCAGGCAGACACGTCCAAGTCTATTAACAGGTGCAGCATTTGATAAGGTTCTGCCTTTGGGGACGAGGGACCCCCTGAGTTGGAATGGGAAGCCGTTTTGTTGAGTTTTTGTCTGGAAGGCAGTGAGCCAGCCAGGCGGGGGCAGAGGTCAGGAGATGTGGCCTCCTGAAGCCGTGTGCCTCTAGAAAAATATCAAGAAGAGAGGGCGAAACAAAAAGTTGCTCCCCGCTCCCCGAGGCCCTGGGGCCCTAGGCTGTTTTGCAGGCGCTCATGTGGGGGAGCCATGAGGTAGCAACCAATGCCACCCCAGTTTTCCGACCCCGCTTCAGCCATGTCAATGAATGAACTGGAGTAGCCACACCAGAGAAGGAGAAGCTGGTAGGTACAGGGACACATGGCTATACAGAGGGATACAAAGAGACGTAAAAAAAAAACAGAGAGAGAGAGAGAGACAGCCCCGCCGGTGTGGCTCAGTGGCTTGAGCATCGTCCCATGCACCAAGAGGTCCCTGGTTCAGTTTCTCTGTCAGGGCACATGCCCGGGGGGCTGCCTCAGTCCCCAGTGGGGGGCACGGGGGAGATAGCCGATCGATGTTACTCTCTCACATCGGTATAGAGCAAGGCACCGTAACAAAAGAGAAGGAAAATAGCAACTATATTGGAAGCGTGCACTGGTAAGGCCAGGGTACAGAATAGTGCGTGAAAAAAGGAGCTGATAAGGATGGCAGCGGACGACAGAAGCAAACGTGTCTCTCCCATAGACAGGGCACAAATTAGGGCAAAAGAGCAGGAACTGAGCTCTCGCTTAACAGTACTCTACCCACTGAGGCCAGGACCCGTCACACACAAAACCCTGCACGGGCAAAGCCCTGGGAAACAGAGGAAAGATGGTGGTGGTTGGGGGCGGGGGTGCAAAGGACATACCGGGGAAGTACATGAAGAAGTGGGGAAGGAAGGAAGGATTCTGGCCGTGGATAGGAGGAATAAAGTGCTGCAAGGGCTGGAAATGTACCCGCCTTCATCGCATCCCTCCAACCCCCAGATGAGTCCCTGGTAAACACTGGAAGCAAAGGGAGGCGAGGGGGTGGGGGTGAAGGACATGACTGGATGAGGTCAAATCGCCTGGGGCCACTGAAAAGCCCCCCCCCTCCAACCGGCTTATTTCCCTTCGACTTTTTTAAATGGATTTTATTGTTGAGAGTATTACAGATGCGTCCCCCGTTTTCCAGCTCAGCGCGCATGCTTTGTCAGATGTGTTTGGATGCCCGTGGTGGCCTCCGGACGCCACGTGAGGGCCAGAGGAGGTGTGTGTGTCCGGTGGCCGTCAATGATGTTCTTGTGGGTACTCCTGGAAGTCGCCCTCCCCCAACCCCCCACCTCCCACCCCGGTACCGTGGGGGGATGGCCTGCCATCATTTGCAATCTCTGGTCTTTGGCCTCGAGTGGAGCCCCAGTCCTACACATTTTGGGGAATTTTTTGTATGATCAGCCTCCGGTGGGGAGTCCTCTGAAGTGAGGAGGTGCCTTTGAGTTTGGGTCAAGCCCTCACGTGAATGAGGGAGGACCGGGTCTCCTCGCCTTTTTGGCCTTGACACAGTGGCCTCAAGATGCCTCAGTGCAGAAGCTAATTGTGTGGGTTCTGCTCCCATCCTCAGTGAGGCAGAAAATACAGTCTTCTGCCTCGTTCACCAACCTTCTTTTGCTTAAGAAATCAAGCCAAGATCTCGGCTTTCTCAGAGGTGTCACGAATATGTGGTTTGAAGCCACAGCCGATGCTGGAGCCCTTGGACCCTATCCCCACCCAGATCTCCTTGTGGGTGGGGGAGGGGAGGCGCAGAAGGCCATGCATTGCTCAAGAAATGGCCCCATCACAAGTCAGGGCCATCGCCAAGAACCCATCCTAAAAGCTGGGCCCGGGCTTCGAGCTGGGATCTGGGCTGGGCTTGCTCCATTTGTAACAAGAGACATGCGCCTTTGTAGGGCTCCTCCGTCGCATGGATATGAGGTCATCAGGAACCTCCAACAGCATTCAGAGAACCAAAACACACACACACACACACACACACACACACACACACACACACACACACAATGGCCTGGTATTCATTCACTTTTTTCTCTCCTTTCCCTTCAGTTCCTCTCACCTTGGCTTCATGCTTTGGTTGGCTTCCTAGATCCATAAAAACACCTTTGAATTCTTCACCTCATCTCACTGATACAGACCCCTTTCGTTGGCATCTACTGAGCTTTCTGTTATGTCAGTCTTCTAGCAGTGATGGTATTCAAAGTCTACGCCTTCCCCCATTGAGGATGTCTGTGTTCCAGACGTCTCGATGGGTTGCAGAACGGGAGGCTGGGCCGGGGCTACCCGATGGGAATTTACAAACAACACTGGGATTCGAGAACAAGACAGTGGGGTGATTTCTTGCTGTTCCCAGTTGGAGAGTAAAGAACCAGACGGGGAGGGTGATGGATGCCGATTGGATGCCGCTTGGTGGAGAGGACCGGGACCACTAAGAAAGAGTATGGGAATGGGCTATCCAGGTAGTTTTTCGGGGCAGGGTGGTCCCGTCTGCACCAATGGTCGCTTGGATGGTGAGGAGACACTGATGTGTCCCTTTCGGTGTCCCTATGACCCCGAGATCATTTCAGGCTCCAGCCATTCGCTGAGCCAGATAGAGACAGGCCCTGGCAAATGAATGAAAAGTGGAGAGGCAAGCCCATGGGGGAAAAAATAGATGGATCTTCTTCCTAGAAAGAGAGACATGGAGATATATCGCCAAAGGGAGAGACTTGGGGGAAGGAAACTAACAATGGAGAAGGGAAAAAAGCGGTGTGGGGAGATGGAGCAAGATATGAATTCTTCCCCAGAAGGGAGAAAGCCAGGGCGCTGGAGTGGGAGGCAGGGAGGCGCGCTGGGCAGCCTCATTCCATGGAGCCTGAAAGGGTGGGAGAGATGGGTTTGGGAGAGAGGCGGGGGCACCTGGGGAAGCTGTGTCAAGGACATGGAAGTTTCTGGGGGGGCGGGGGGTGTCCCAAGAATGCCCCTCCCTCCCTACCTGCTCCGTTCTGTTTCCACGAACTCACAGCAGCTACAGGGCAGGGGTCTGATCCGATGGAGCTAAAGTCAGAAAGAGACGGAAGAAGTATGATCGAGTGGATGTAGGACTCAGGCTGTGGGCATGTCCGGCAGCTGCCACTTACCTTCCTGATCGCCATCTACTTTGATTCAAGTCACAATGTCCCTTATTTGGGGGCGGCCTTTGGGGGAGCTGGCCGCCAGAAACCACCCATCCCTTCCTGTTAGAAAAGGGTGGTTGCTAAGCAGGGTTATGGGGTAGTCAGGGCCAAGGTCCCGTGGGGGGCACCTGGTAGATTTCAGGATTCACACCCCCGTTGCCACGTTGCCACGTTCAGGGCTAGTAAACACATACTTAAGGGCCCATCCCTTACCAAGATAAAGCGCCAACTTTGCATATAGACAGACAAAATGTGTCACAGGTGGTTGCCAACAGGAGTTTTGTGTCTTCATTGACGTTCTAAAAGCCAAACCCTCCCCACGCCCTAAAAAAAACCAACAACAACAAAAAAACCAAATGGTGGACAATTTCTGCTAATTTTTTTTTTTTTTTAAGTAAGGAGCTAAGAATGACAAAGGAAGCAGCCCAGACCTATTGAACCCCCGCACGCGCAAAAGTTTCCTTTAAAATGTGGGCGGCTTGGGAAAGCCGCGGAATTCCTGGGAGCCGGCTCTTGGACCTTGTGTTGCTATGTCCCTTCCTGGGCCTCGGAGAGAAAGCTGGGTTCTCCGTGGCCTCAAACTGAAGGGCCCCGGCCGTGTGGCCCATGGGTTTGGGAAGGGAGGAGACGGGGACAGCAGAACAGGGATCTGGCTTCATGGGGAAGTGGCCAGGGGGGCCTGGCAGGGACTGGAGCCAGCGGAGGGGGGGTCGGGGGGCTCCCCTTAAGGGGAAAAGCTAGCCAAGCACCTTCTCAGTCCATTTCTAGGGGAGTTTCTCGGAGGGGCTGGGAGCGGGGAGGAGGATCGTCTGTAAAGGGAAGAGTTGATTGGGGTTGTTTTGCCTTTGCGTGGGAAGCTCAGTTAGAGCAGCTCATGGGGGATCCCCCGGGGAGATTCAGCAGCGCCCCACGGGAGAGTGGGCCCTAAGCGCGCCCCAAGCCCAGAGCGCACCGAGTCCAGAGCGTGCCGCCGCCTGATCCCATGTAAGCCAAGGGACCAGGATACAGTCCAAGGCCAGGAGGGGGGAGTGGTGGGCAGAAGCGGCCGAGGCTCGAGGCTGGGAATTAGAAATAAGCTCCCACCCCCGCTAGTGAGCGGGCACAGGCATTCAATTAAAGGTTTGAGTCCGGTGTCTGGAAGGTTTGAGTCCGGTGTCTGGAAGGTTTGAGTCCAATGTTTTGAAGGTTTGAGTCCAGTGTCTTAAAGGTTCGAGTCCCGTGTCTGGATTCTTCCGAGGCCCTGGGGGTGCTGGTGGCCGGCATGGCTGTTGGTGGTCTGGCTAAAACCGGCTGGAGGGTGGCTGGTTGTTAGCTGAGAGTTTCTGGAAAAATCATGGATCCTGCATTAGTGGGCACTCGGATGATGGCGGCTGGAAAAAAAATTGCCTCATCAATCTTTATTTAGAGGCTCTTTTGGAATCGGGGGCCTTTGGGTCCCGAAGGTGTTAGAGAAACATCGCTTGCTTCTTCCCCCGCCCTGGTTCCCACGGGCGGGCCTCCTCGCACCCGGAGCCCCCTCTCAGGGTGCGGGAAGGACACTGATCTTTCTGCTCTCAATCCTGCCACACTTGCCGGGGGTGGCTGCCTGCACCCCCTCCCCCTAGTCTTCTCACGCCTTGATCCTCTGGGGCGCACCTTCGATTTGGCTTCTTTCTGGAAGTCTCTGGAATTTTCCCCGGGCCGGGAGAGGGGCTCCCCCCAAAGGCTCATCTGGCACCCCCTGCTTCGCTCTATGGCTCAGAGGCCAGGGTCCTCGTTGCCCTTGGTCTCCCCCAAAACGCTGTAAATTCCTTCAGAGCAGGGACCCCCATCTTATTCACGCCTGTACGTCCCAGGTCCCAGGCCTGGCCGCGCTGTGGGTGCCGTGTTCGTTTGCAGAATCGATGCATGGTTCTTTGACGTGTCCAATGGAGGAACATCTGTCGCTGCTACTTCCCCGGCAGCCACACAAACTGTCCTTTCACTGGACGTGAACCTGAAAGTCACCTGTCTTAAGGGAACAAGATGCAGAAAATTCAAAACGGAGATGGGACTATGGAAAAGAAGTAGATCGGCCCCAGCCGGAGGCAGCGGGCTGGCTTCCCTGGAGTCTAGATGCGCGTCCGGCATCCGAGAGAGTGGGAAACCTGTAGTTAAAAACAGGATGCCAGTGTGTGTGTGTGGGGGGGGGTATTCCACGTGCCCTTGATCACGTGGAATCAGACTCTCGAAACACGTGAGTGCCTTTCCCGTTTCTTTGCCGTTTCCAAGGGGAGGGATGCTGGGGGATGGGCGAGATTCCCAGAGTACGTTATCAGGCAAGTTAGAATGGTCACTTGTGATACTTGGAGAGACACTTGAAGGATGGGCTCCGGGAAAGGGACCCATCCAAATAGGCCTTTGATCGATGGCCATGCGGGGGGAAGGTTACGTTGGATTAAAAGGCACCCTGGACTATGACAGTAGGAGCCGGTTAGACATCACAGGGTGGGGCTTGGGGGCCTTACAAGAGGGGGGTCGCCCACTCCGCGGGCGGCTGGCACGCTATGCCATGAAGTGGCTTGGGGTAGGGCTGTTCTGCAAGGTTTGAGCCACCAAGAACCCACCGGGGTTGGCGCGTTTCTCCAGGACGTGAATATGCCAAGGTGTCCATTGAGTTCAGATGGATTCTTTGTTGAAGGGAGGGGGTGGGAGGGGGGAAGCCAGAACAGAAGAAAGTGTGGCTGGGCCTCCCGGGATTTGGGAAGGATTCATAGAAACCCTCAGGGGTGCGGGCTGTCACCCAATGGTCCCCTGGGGTGTGGCCAGCCTTCGGGGAGGGCTTCAGCGTGTCCCTGAGGGTGGCTCAGTCGCCCAGCCCCGTGCGGCCACGAGGGAACTGAGGGGCCCTGGCTGCCGTCGCCATTAGAATATTTCTGTTGCCATCATGACCCAGGAGCAGAGCTGGTGAGACGGCCCCTGGCCATTTGGGCAGTAGGAACAGGAAAACAATGGCGCGCACAGCTAAGCGATGACCCCATTTTGAGTCCAAGACGTGGAAACTCGGGGGGCAGATTTCATTTCAAAAAAAAAAAAAGAAAAAGGGGAACAAGCAAGGCAGTGAGGTTCCATTGCTTGAACCTAAACATGTTTATGGAGAAAAAAAAAAGAAATTGTAACTGCTCAACCCACCCTACTTGGGCGTCTTTCCTTAATCACTGCTCTGGGGGGTTAGAATGGATGGGAAGGGCCTGGAAGATTCAGTACGAATCACAGCTCAGCCCAGCTCAGGGATCGTGAAGACCTCTGTGACCTGTTACACTCGGAGACAGCGCCACACTGGCTGTGACAACTTGGGGAGGGGACGTGATGCGATAGAGATGGCTTTGTAGGTGCGTTATCTGGACCCCGACACGGTTATGAATTAGTTGCTCCTGGACGCCCATGCTCGGGAAGGTCCCAGTCAGCCAAGCCCGGCTCGGGGGCCAGGGGTGGGGGCCACACTGGTCATTGTGGTCACTGTTGGACTCCCGAGCAGTGAAGACACTGGGTGACCTGAGCCCAGCCAACGCCATAGTCCAAGAGAAGGCTTAGGGGTCTGAACAGACGGCAACGCGCTGAGTGTAGCCCTCCGTGTACCTGGGACCCTCGGGAGGGGCGGGGTCGAGGGCGACGCGGGGGAACGGGCCAGAAATGCTCTCCAGGGTGAAGGGTGTCCCGTGCATCTGCTTTGGATGACTTCTCAAAGCTGGATGCCAGCCGGTGGCCAGGCTCTGCCCTTGCTCAGGTCGACTCAGACTCTCGAAACGTGTGAGCGCTCTTCCATTTCTTCGCCGTTTCCCAGGGGAAGGAAGCTGGAGGATGGGCGTGATTTCCTGAGTACGTTTCCGGAGTAGAACGGTCATTTGTGACATTTTAACTTGGAGATGCACTTGAACGATGAGACCCGGGAAAGGGACCCATCCAAATAGGCCTTTGACCGACAGCCACTGGATTAAAGGGCACAGTGGACTATTGCAGTAGGTAGCTGGCATGCAAAATGAGGCTAAATTAAAACCCATCGTTTGTGCGTTTCACGCTATCCTTGTGGTCCCTAAAACTGTTTGAGACCATCCATTCTCTGAAGTGCTAGACTGTTGTAAGTACATTTCTATTCCCTCCCAAGCCCTAAAACACAAACATGTTTCAACATACAACAGTAAATGTGCTGAAACGAGTTTTAGTTTATCTAAGTGGTTAAAATGGGGCGTCTGCCTCGCGAATCACACGGTAAAAATGTATTGCTTATGAAGGGCAGGCAAAGTGAATATTTTACCCCGTTTCTGGGAAAGTTAAACGATACAAGAAATATGTCTAAAATTCTAAGAGAACGATCAAATTTTGGATTTGTCACATGGTTTTGAGTTCTCCAGAACCGTGTGTGCAATTTCTCCCATTCTCTCAGAACATGGAGATGGTCCAATTTGTATGAGAAGAGAATCTCACCTCATCCTTCAGTTCTTGAAGGTGGTTCAGGGTGATGGAAGCGCATAGGGGTCAATTCTCTCATCCCAAATAGTCTACCGAGGATTTTTGTGTCCTCAGTGGACACCGAGAGGAGAGGACTTTTCTTCCCCAAAGATGCTCAAACCTTTGCCCCTTATGTTGCAAGAAAAGTCCTCAAGTGCAGCCTCTGTGTGTGCTGGGGACCGCTCTCTGGCTCCCAGCACAGGTCTGGCGCGCGGTGACCAGCCAGAACTTCTCAAGCCCAGGGGGTCTGAGCGTGGGGGTGTGCTGCTAGCTTTGCGTCCCTCCAACTCTTCAAAATGCCTCATCATAAAAAAAATTGGGCCTTGTGCCTCCTCCACCTCTGAGACTTCGACCCCTGGCCCCGATATAACACTCTCATGGGCCACACGTGACGGAATTGGCCATCACGGCTGGCAGTTGGCCTAGCAGTGGTCAGCAAACCGCGGCCCGCGAGCCACAGGCGGCTCTTTGGCCCCTTGAGTGTGGCTCTTCCACAAAATACCACGTGCGGGCGGCACAGTGCAATTGAAACTTTGTGGCCCATGCGCAGAAGTCAGTTTTCGGAAAGGAGATAGACGAGACAAGTCTACAAGACGAGTGTGGATGGGAGAGTTGGAAGGGGTCGACCTCAGCGAACGTACCTCCATCAGATTGAGGACGTTTTTAGCAAAGGCCAGCTTAGGAGCGCCCTAACTAAGTGAATAACAATGTACCTACCTATATAGTTTCAGTTTAAAAAATGTGGCTCTCAAAAGAAATTTCAGTCGTCGTACTGTTGATATTTGGCTCTGTTGACTAATGAGTTTGCCGACCACTGTCCTAGGCAACCAGGTCAGATGTTTCACTGGGAGTCCAGTTTGAAAAGAAAAGTATAGGGAGACATTTAGCAATTCCAGTAAGGTTCTTATCTCTTCTGTGGGTGGCACCCACAATGCATGGAAGAGAAGAAATGAAGACTTCCCAATGTGGACTCTTTTTCCAACAGTGGAATAAATATATGGTGCTTAGGGCAAATCGGGATGAATATTAAAGATAATAGGATTAACATTTGCTTTTATTTTTTTGTTTTTTAATCCCAACGTTTGTGTTCTCATAAAACTCTGGGTAACAGAATTTTGTTAAGTTGTTTCTCGCAATTATTTCACGCCCGGCTTCCTTGCTAGCCAGTGAATATCTCAAACTAAGCACTTGCTTGTCATTGTCACTTTTGCATCTCACCACAAGCTCCGTTTTGAGGATAGCCAGAGAGCAGAAGCTTAAGCAAATTTGTATTGGATTAACATGTAGGCAAACAGAGCCCTGCAAGGAGGTCGGATATTGACTCGGTATTTGCATATCCAATAGGCTTCGCCCCCGTTCCCATTGATAGGTGTATGCCAGTTATTGAGGGAGATTGATTAGGACCTCGGTCAACCGCAGCTGTCTGTGGAAATGCCTGAAAAAGCAGAAGCTGCTGCTAATAAAGTTTGCATTCCTTTTGTGGCAGATTGAGAGGCAGAATACAGGCGGCAGTCCCTGGCGGTCGGGGGGCCTCAAGGTGCCATGCGGACATGGCCACGTCCAAGAACCCACCTCCCCCCCCACACACACACAACCTGTCCCGAAAATGGCACCAAGAAACCCCCATCGCAGACGCGAATCTTCTGAGGGGTTGACCCAAGTTCCCGAGGCACGTGCTCTTAGCCAAGAAGCACGACAGGACGGGCCTGACGAGGGTACAGCTCAGCAAGGCCAAGACCTTGAGCACACATCCTGCGGCTCTCGAGCCCTCGTGAAGCCCAAGGTGTCAAGCCCAAGTCCCCCCCTCCCCCCCAAAGGGTGGCAGCCGCAAGCTCAGGCAACCTGCCTACGTCGCTCACCCCAAGCTTAGGAAACGTGCCTGTGCCCGCATCTCCCAGGGTCTCAGGCTCCACTGGCCAGAGTCCACGGCCAAGGCTGAGGCGCAAACCAAGCCCCGGTCCGCGGCTGCCGTTCCGGCTCTGGTACCCCGTGGAGGCCCCACAGCAGAGAGGATATGAGGGCGAGGGTCACCCCGGGCTGCTGTCTGCATGGAGCTAGTCCCCTCCTGTGCTGTTTGCACAAATAAACCTGAGGCAGGAAAAGCAATAATAATCAAATCGGAGACCTTTTAAATTAGATGGAATATTTGAGGAGTGTTATTTAAAAAAAAAAAAAAAAGAATATGAAGAAAATATAACGAGGGAACCTCACGTTGGGGGAGTGTTTTCCATGCATAAAACATAATGGAAAAACCTTGCTAGACTTGGTGCCACAAAACTGTTCATATTTATAAAAACTAAATTTAAATTTAGTAATTAGCCCCCAAATAAATCTGTTGCCGACACTGTTCTGTGGAGGGGATTGGGACAAATGTGGTTTTCTTTAGAAACTTTTACTTGATGGATTTATAAGAGCATAAAATCTTCAATTGATTAAGAATGAATTTTAGAGAGAAATTTACAGCCGGGAGACAATTTTGGAAAGAGCATATAGAGTGATCTTTACTGCATGTCCCCTCATGGTGGGTCTCATTGAGGTTTAAGAGAGTGAAATAATAATCTTTTGAGTTTAATGTTCAATTAAACTAGTGAGGACCATTCTAGTGCACTGAAGAGAGCCTGTTAACGGGTTTTTTTAGTGTATATTTATATTTCACAACCCACTTAAAATAGCCAGATGACTTCCTTATAGTCATGAAGATGCGGCCTTAGATGACAAGAAATTCCGTTAGGGATTCGCTTTGGAAAAACCTGAAGTCACTTCTATTCTGCCACTCCTGTGTGACCCCCCTCTGCGGATAAATTTTTAGCATTTTTTAAAATGTACCGGGGTGACATGGGTTAATAGAATTATATAGGTTTCCAATGTACAGTGGTACGATATGGCATCTGTATATTGCCTTGTGTGCCCAGCACCCAGCGAAACCTCCTTTCTCACCCATATTTAATATATGTGTCAAAGCAGTCGGAAAAGAGCCCCGGAAATGCGGGTGGCGAAACGTGTGCCTTCTCTCCTCACGGACACGCGAAACCACACACTTTGAAAAGCATCTCTGTTCCGTGTCTGGTTCAAACCGGAGCCTCGTTCCGGAAACCACAGGTTGCCGGCCAGACCATGTCGTTCTGAATAGCTACGAGAAGGCAGTCATCTAGCTGCTTTCATCTTTGCTTCCTAGTTGGCCGCCTCGGGTGCCAGGTGTAGGAGAAGCGGATCAGACTTTGTGCCTACAGGACATTAAAGATGGGAACGGCTTGGAAATGATCAAGTCGCACCCCTTGATTCTGCAAAGAAACTGAGGCTGAGGGAAATGGACCCGACAGACAGAAAATGCAAGTTTCCATTCTGTTGACTTGCTGGGAAGCTAGTTTAAGAATAGACATCGCATCCTATTTAAATGACTCTGGGCTTCTGAGATAACCACCCCATGATAAACCCATCTTTATCTTGGGCGGGGGGACCCCTTACTCAAAATAATGCAGCTGCTGGCATTAGCTACTCAAAGATCGCTAATGCTGATAAATATATGCCTATATATCATGCCTTCTGTTTGACACACCAGCATAGGATAGAAACAAGAATACAAGCTTTTCCCTAACCGGTTTGGCTCAGTGGATAGAGCATCAGCCTGCGGACTGAAGGGTCCCAGGTTCGATTCCGGTCAAGAGCATGTACCTTGGTTGTGGGCACATCCCCAGTAGGGAGTGTGCAGGAGGCAGCTGATCGATGTTTCTAACTCTCTATCCCTCTCCCTTCCTCTCTGTAAAAAGTCAATAAAATATATAGTTTTTAAAAAGAATACAAGCTTTGAACCTAGACAGAAGAGAATTTAAAGCTGGTCTACACTCTTATCTTGGGTGTTTTTGAACCTCTCTGGACCACAGTTTGCTCGTCTCTAAAATATATAGGAAACATATTTTTAGAATGATGGTAAAGCTAGAATGAGGCCGTCTATAAAAAACAACACAATAATGGCTATTCAATAGATATTAGTTGTCTTCGGTGACCAAGGGGTGACCAAAACCCTCTTCCTTTGCTGGCCTATCATTGGCTTAACTTTCTCTCTCTGTGTTACTGGGATATCTGATGGAGGAAGTACAGTGTTGCTAGGCAACATTGCTTGTGGTCCAAGGGCTCCCTGCCTAGGGGACAGCATCCCTACTCATCAGAGGTAGAAATGAACTAGGCATTTTTACCCATAACACATGGCACTGTATTATTTTCTATAGAAAATTATTTTGTATATTCTGGATAGAAAAAGGTATTTTGTGAGGTGAACATGATAACCACTACACTACGGAAACCGCTAAAAAAAAAAGGTATTTTGTAAAATAAAATTTTAATCCGTATAGAGTCCGTGGTCGGCAAACTGCGGCTCTCGAGCCACATGCGGCTCTTTGGCCCCTTGAGTGTGGCTCTTCCACAAAATACCACGGGCGGGCGTACACATACAGTGCAATTGAAACTTCGTGAAATTTCGTGGCCCATACGCAGAAGTCGGTGTTTTGTGGAAGAGCCACACTCTTACTATATCCTATAGGCTGAGGTGGTTTTTAGGTGAATATCTTAGGATTTAAAATTCATTTTGCTTCCGACTCTAAAAAATAATCTTCCGTCCCATTGCTAGTTGTAGCAAATGCATTATTCCCTGGCCAATAATTCTAATAGCATGCCCTCATTAGCTCAGTTTTATCTGTTGGTATAAATCAATTGCAATTAAAATAGAGTTTGTTAGATCTCGGCGGGGTATTGTTTCACGGTAAAAACATTTTTACTCAAGAGATCAAGTGTGATTCACTTCAGTAAGAGGCCACAAGTTCAAGTTGCACTGTGGAGAGGAAAAAGTCACAGGTTCCCTTTTTACAGAATATTTTCTCGCAGTTCTCGATGCAGGGCGATACATCTGCATGAGCCTGATTCATTTACTTAAAAGTGGACTTTAAGTGTTTTTTCTCAAGCCTGGATGTGAGGGTGAATACTAGGCAAGCTCAGGGGCTTGTCAGAGAGGATTCCTACCACAGCGTCTCCTGACGGAGGTGAGGACAGTACCCTTTCGTGGCTGCCATGATGTTTCTTGCCCTGATGTGCACCTCCCATGGTGCTTTTGACACTGACCCACGTCGTCACATGTATCGGTCATGTCCTCCGTTTTGATTGCCGAGTAGCAGTCCATTATGCGTATATGCGCGCCGTCATTTATCTGTTCGCTGATGAATGGACGTCTGGGCTGCATCTAGATTTGGTGACTGTGCATAAAATTTGCCACAACCATTCAAATACGGGTATTTGTAGGGACCCGTGCTTTCGCCTGCTCTCTGGTAAATCCCAGGGGATTGCTGATCCTGGGTTCAGCTTTCTGTAAAAAGCTGTGATGGTGGAGAAGGCAGGCTCCCATAACCTTGCACTGTAGCTATAGCTTCTTTGCCAGCACGTGGTATTGGCGGCATTTCAATTGATGTTTTGCTTTTAGTTGTTCTGATAGATGTGTGGTGGTATCGCATTGTATGCACCCATTATTTTTGCTTCCCGTGTTCTTTCCTACCTGATGGTGCTAAAGTCTTGCTTGTATTGCTTCCTTCCTACAGATAGAACCTACTTGAGCTATTCTTATTCTCTTAGGGCAGGTGTGCTAGGGACGAGGTCAGTTGAGTCCCCTTCATCTGAGAATGTCTTGATTATCTCTTCATTCCTATATTTGCTGGATTATAGGACTTTAGGTTGACAATTATTCTCTTTTAGCAAGTGAAAAATATTATGCCATTTTCTTCTGGGACCGTGGTTTCTGATGAAAGAAAAAATATATATATATATTTTCATATAAATTTCTTGATTTATATTTATTGAAAATAATCATTCAGTAGGTTTTTATTTTTGTTGATGGTTTCCTTTGCTGTGCAAAACCTTTTTAATTTGATGTAGTCCCATTTACTTATTTATTTTTGTCTCCCTTGCCTGAGGAGGAGATATATCAGAACAAATATTGCTAATGTCCGAGATTTTACTGACTGTTTTCTTCTAGGATTTTTATGGTTTTGAGTCTTAACATTTACGTCTTCAATCCATTTCGAGTTTATTCTTGTTTATGGTGTAAGAAAATGGCCTAGTTTCACTTTATTTGCATGCATCTAATTTTCCCAGCACCATTTATTGAATAGACTGTCTTTGTCCCATTGTATGTTCTTGTCTCCTTTGTCACAGATTAATTGAGATTTGCGAAGTTGATACTTTTAAATGTAATCAGATCATGGTTTTTTTCTTTTGTTCGTGTGCTTTCAGACTCATTCCCGGCCTAAGATCAAATATTCACACGTATTTTTCTTTTTCCTTTTAAATTTTGTAATTTATAAGGCTTTTAGTTGAATCGTTTTTTCATTTTATATTTTAAATTCTATATTACATTCATGTTTAGAACATAAACAGAAACAGTAAGTATAGTTCCTAAAGTTTACTGTGTTTAATGTTATGAATGGGAGCTCAAAAGAATTTTATGAAGTTTTGAATTCATATAATCTTGTCCCCATTTTCTTATTTCTATTGTATTTTAATTTGAAAGTTATAATTATTTATCCCAAACTATTTTAATTTATCTAATTGACACTTTTTACATAACTACTTCCAATTTATTTTATTACTAATTGGGAAACTCTTAATTGAACTTGAACATAAAAGTGTAATACCTTCCACAATAATTAATCATTTCAATCTTACTATTTTATACATGACCAATAGCACATCAACATATTAAATATAAAATGTAGAATTAAAAACAGGGTTTTGCCATGTTCGATTCCGGTCAAGGGTACATTCTTTCACATCGATGTTTCTCTCTGCCTTTCCCTCTCTCGTCCACTCTCCCTAAAATCCAAGATCCTTGGGTAAGGATTAACAAAAAAAAAAAAAATGGAAGCTAGAATTTGCCCCATAGGTCACAATGATGAGAGGCAAGACCATCACATGGAAATCCGCTCTCCACTCCACCCGACCGCCCGCTGCTCATGTTAGCACCTGTTTTCCTTGCCATCCGGTCCGAACAGCTTAATACAAAGCAGGGAGGCCCCTGAAAGTCAAAGGATTTGCTGGGGTTTGTGCCAGAGCAAATGTCCATGCATTTCCCAAGACCCTCGCTCAGCACAGCACCTGGGTCTACCCGGGGGGGGGGCCCTCCCTCCTGCAGCCGGGCCACCCCCGACCAAGATCAGCCTCTTTCTGCCACCCGTCCTCCATTTCTCTAATTACCTCCAACTGTAACACACGGGCCAGGATGGCGGTGCCAATGGGGGGGTGGGCGTATTTCCCGCCCTTTATTGGATCAGTGCTCTTGCACGCCTTACCCACATTTTCTATCGAGTGCAGCCGGAGATGAGCGCACCGCGGGTTTTGCTCCAACCCCCGCTTCCATGTGAAGCTTCCAGTCTTGTCTATTCGAAAGTTCACTGAAGTATTTGTCTGCTTCCCCGCAGTTTCTAAGTAGATAATAAGTCCCAAAAATTCACCAGGCTCCGCTGAAAAGAAGCATGTCACGGTGGTTGGTAGCTAATGAAGACCCCTTTAGTTTATCTTCATCAATTGTCAAATATTTGAGTCCCTGAAGTGGTGCGATGAGGTACAAAGACAGATATTTGAAGGGATTTTAACTCATTTGAGCAATTACATGCTTAACTGCCCTGCGATAATCTGCCAGCCTGGGCCTTTTCTGCACAGCACAAGTGGGGCGCGTGAGAATAGCGGGGTTTAGAGCACAAAGGCGGGGGCTGAATGGAAGAAAGGCGCCGGGGAGATTAATTGCCGGTAACAAACAGCGGGGCTGCTTGCAAGCTGTATATCACACAGTTACCTACCGGCGGTGGGGCAGCGCCCGGCAGGCTGCACGGCGTCCCCAGTGCGGTGGCCTCCGAGCAAGGCGGGTCAAGAGTGCGTTTATTACAAAGTATGCACATGCATCCATGCAATGTACATGCATGCATGCAATGTGTACATGCTTACCATGTGTACATGCTTACCATACCAGTATGTACATGCATACAATGTGTGCATGCTTGCAATACCAGTATTACGTACATGCAGTGTGTATGTGCATACAATATGTGCATGCATACAGTGTGTGCATACTTACCATATGTACATACAAACAAAATGCGCATGCTTATCACATGTACATGTATGCCATGTGCACATGCTTATAATATATATGGCATACAATGTGTACATGCATACAATATGTACATGCATACAATATGTGCATGCATACAATATGTGCATGCATACAGTGTACATGCTTGCCATGTGTATATGCATACATGCTTATCATGTGTACATGCATACAATATGCACATACATTCACAAATGCAAAAGACATTCGTGCATGCAATTTTTGCATTTACACATGCAATATATATATATATATATGCATTTATACACATAATAAATACATATTATTGAAAATATATATGCATTATTGAAACATTTGTCAAGAAACCCGTGGATTTAAAGGCTTTTCCAGGGCCATTCTTTTCATAGTTAGAGTCTACTAACCCATTGTCCTTCCTATTCTCTAAAAGTGTAATGACTGCAAGTATTGGAAGTTAAAATAACTATAATGCCTGCAATGCCAGAATAATTTTATAAAAGATGAACCATCAAATTATCTGATTTCCACGCTTACCACAAAGCTGCAGTGAGCGAGACAGCGCGGCATTGGTGTAAAGACCGACAGACACAGATGGATGGCACAGAATAAAATCCCGCCACACAATAAAGGGCATAATCTCACGAATGAATCTCCGGCCCTTACAAACATACCTCTAAGAGGACAAGTAGCAGAAAAAGGAATTTTTGTTACTGTCGGTGCTGTGATGACTGAATGTGGGTTTTCGGCTGTCTTTCCTCAATCGTGGTGGCATTTGGTTCCATATGTGATGTTGTGATGAACATGAAAGACCCTGGGTGTGGCCAGCGTCTTCCCCCCTCCCTCCCTCCTTCCCATTAGCAGGCCCTGCTTCTAGGCCTATGAATGAGCTCCCACCCCAGCCAGGCCGAAGGGATTAGCACAAAGCAGCCCGAGCCAAACTAAACCATCTCAGAGATGTTTTTCCCACCCCCGCACACCGTATCACACCGGGCCCCTTAATACACGTTCTAAACATGGCCATAGAGAATGCTTGGCTCCCGAAGTCTTTGCCCCAGATGGCGCTCCCACGGTGCCGTTCACTTGGGCCCAAGACGACATCCCGCCAGACCCACTCCAGCCCAATCCGAGAAACACGGTTTTGGGAAAAAGAGCTGAAGAGTGAAATCCTCACCCTCAGGGACCCGACAATCTAGTAGAGGTGCCAAATGAGCAAACAGCAGTAGAGTGTGATCAGAGTTAGCGACGTGTCCCTCGGTTGGTTGAGTGCCGTCCCATGCACCGAAGGGTTGCCGGTTCGATTCCCCGTCGGGGCCCGCAGGCTCGATCCCCAGTGGAGGCCGTGCAGCAGATAGCTGATCAGGGTTGCAGTGTCACATGAATGTCCTCTCCCCCCACCCTCCACTACTCCTTTTCTTAGGATCAAACCATTTTTTTTAAAGTTAGCAGCGGGCACAGAGTCTCTGGGCTGGAAACCAGGCTAGGGTCTTCTTTTCACGTGTGACTATTAACCCGTGATCCGACGATCCAGTGACCTACCTGAGCACCTGGAAACACACCAGGGAGGTCTTGGATCCGCAGTGACAAGGTGCTATGTGAGCACAGAAGGGTGCACATAGGGCACTTCATTTTGGACATTCCAGTCCCGCTCAGGGCCACCTCCCGGTGCCACGTGCCATCTGCCTCCACCCAGAGCGTGGCTGCCCATGCCCTGGACTGGCACGGAGTCAGACAATGTGGACTCTGCACTCATCTTGGCCCCTCCCTGGTCAAGTCCGTCTCCATAGCAGCTTGCTTCTCCCTTTCCCCGGGGGCTGGCCGTCACTCCGCCTTCACTCCATCCCAGCCATGTTGTTCCGCCAGCAACTGTCCTTCTGAACGGAGCCCTCCTGACCTCCATTCATCGCCACTCGTGGGACTTTTTATTTGAGACAATCCCCTCTAGCTGCGTGTCAAAGGGCCCCCATGGCGGTAAGGGGAGTCCCAGGCCCTCCTTGGAACCCAACTGGTGGTCTGGGCACCCACATAGGAAGGCCACCTCATCTGTTCATCCCTGTTGTTCAAGTGGCAGCAGACGGCGGTGGCAGAGGGTACCTAGGCACTGGCACTGCGAATGGCCATCATTGTCGGTCCCCTGACACACACCGATGGCTGAGGATGGATAGGACATGCCATAGAAGTCAGCCAGACAACGCACGCCTGCTGCGGGTAACCAAATTCGCCGAAGCCGTGGGGGACGCCCTGTGCCGATGCCGCCCTGCTCTCTCGCCAGCAAGCCCTCCATCGTGGCCTCAGCACAACTCGCCTTCCCAGGAACCAAAGCTAAACTTGACCGGCTCCTCCTCTGTTCAGCGTCTCTGAGGACTCCCGCTCCTCCCTGACATTTCGTAAACGCTAAGGACCAAACACCATGGTGTGCCCTGGCACACGAGTCGCCTTCTGTCAGCTTCCCATCCTCCTTCCTTCAGGAGCTGCTCCTCAATCCCCCAACACACTGCGGGCCTGCGCCCATCTTTGCTTCTACGTATGATGTTTCCACCCTCTTCCTCCTTCTCCATAGAAAACGTCCATTGGGCCTTTGAGCCCAGCTTAGATGCCGCTGCCTCTTGGCAGCCCGGGGAGCTCCGCAGCCTTTGTACCTGCGTCGGGTGCCACACAGCTTCTGCTGGCCCAGCCTCCGTGATCTGTGTGTCGCAGTCTCCTGCTGGCCAGGCTTTGTGGAGAGAAGGGTCACATCTTTCTAAGCTCTCCTCTGGTCCCTCGTGGAGGGCACGGAACACAGGGCACGCTCTCCCACCATGTTGCAAACTTTGGTTTTATTTCGATCTCTGAGACTCAGGCCGGGCCAGGGTTTCCTTCAGAAGCAAAACCCAACACACACACTCACCTCGTGCGGGAGCCAGGTGAGCAGCAGGAATGCGGGGAGGGGCGTCCACGTGTGGAGTCAGTCTGCGAGAAGCCAACGCCCTCGTGACTCGCTCGGAGGACATAAAACAGACTTGGCTCCAGCTCGTCGTGGCTACGCAGGGCCACATGATCAGTCTTGCTGGATCTTTTGATTCCCACGCCAACCCTCACTGTCCAACTAAGAGAGTCCAGCGATTCAAATGTTGTGTTCCTATTTTTCTGATTTTTGAAGTGAGAGAAACAGATCTTCAAACTTCTAAAATAATGTGTCCAGAGAGTAGAACATGTCCGTGACATTGACGTGGGGCAGGGGAACTGAGTCTGTCTTCCCCTCCCCCTACCATGTGCCTCCAAAGTGCATAGGAGAACTTGGAGCTGATTAATTATGCGTGTTAATAGCCTGACGCTTTTAAAGTGTCGAGAAGAAGCTATGGCGTCAAAGGGGTGGTTTAATACACTAGTCTCAACATTACCTTGTTTCCACCTCCTGCACTCTCAAATTGTCACCTCAAATATGGAAGCATGCATGTGCTTAGAATTCGTAATACTGAATCCGATGGAATGAGGTCAGGCCAGAAGTCTAGCATTTCATGTGTGTGCGTCCCATATCTGACATCCCATTCCCTTGGGGCACAACTTTTTAATTATTATTTGTAGATCATCTTTCCCTTAAGCACCTGAGAAGTGCAATTATCACCCTGAAATGCAATGTCTGAGGTATCGTTTTTGTCCCTGAAATGGAAATTTTCCACCCAAGTAGCGACCTAGGCATACAATTTACTGCTGTAGCATCCTTGACAACCAGTCAGATACTAGTATATGTGTGTCCAGAATGTGAGAACTAATTCAAATTAACAGTGCAACTTGGATTGTTTTCAAATGAAAACACTCCTTTGTTTTTTCATAAGATTACTCTTTCCCGCTCAGCATCATAACTCTCCCTCCTATCGCTGGTGCCAGGCTTTGCCCTTACCACCACCTCGGCCCTGAGCATAAAGTGTTAGAATAAATAGTTTTATGAAATTTAATGAAAGTGAGATGCACCGTTACTCTCCATTCCACGTTTTGCAGACTGAATATTCTCCACCACGCTGGTGTATTCTCAGAGCAGACAGCCAGACGTGCATGGGCCTCTAGCTGACCTCTCTGAAGGGTGCGTAACACCTGATGGGGTTTCAACCCCAGAGCTCAGAGCCAGCAGTCAAGACACTTAGGACTCATTCCAAGTACTCAGGTTGTTCCTCAACAAGTCGACCATCTTGAATGGATGGTGCAAGGGCAGGGAACTGTGCCAGAACTTCATGCCTCTGGCATGATCATTTTGTCATGTAATTGTTTTCATATCTGACTCCCCGTAAGAGTCTTGAGGGGAATGGGGTGTTGCTTTCATCCATATCCAGTCAAGAGTAGGGCACCCAGTAGACAATTGTAAAACATTTATGGAACACATACCTTAGCTCTCACCTCATTCTATGTGATGTGTTGGCCAAGATCATTCATTGTTCAAGTTGTCTCTTCCTGTGGCCATTGTGAGAATCAAGTATGAGTACTTGGCCTTGGAGAAGGAGCTCTGGAAATGAGGGTTGGCTTTCTGTCGTCTTCATCATGCCACTTCCATCGCTGTAATTACTTTGTGATTCTCAAAAACTGTCTTAGCTTAACAACTAGAAGAGCTCATGCTATGTGATCATTCTCAGAGTCATCCTCTACACAACTTCTTTGATTTTTCTTCTTTACAAAAGCACAAAACGCAAAGATGGAAAGAATGGATTGAAAGGATAGCGTGTCGTGTTTAAGTACCTGATGGAGCCGCTGAATGGGTTACCCACTCATTTACATTTTAAATGAACTTCATGCAAGGTCGCCTTCCCATGGACACCCTGATGAATATACAATGCGTTTTATAGGGCACATTTCATAAAAAAAAGGATGAAGATGTTGACTGCATCTACTGACAAATCCTACTGATACAACCGGTTCAATGAAGTTGTCAAAATTTACCCAGAAAAAAAACCAGTGACCTCTACATTTATCATCGCTAAAGGTGCCTGCTCATTTGCATCTCGAGATAACACGTCAGAGATGCTTCTTTAGAAGCCATCAGCTCTCCAACTCCGCACGGTGACATGGTATCTATCAATGTCTCTTGGTGCCTGCAGCTCTGTCAAAAGGCACTCGGAAGAACTGGCACGTACCACCCTATTTGCATTTTTGCATCTCATTATGACCCTAATTGCATACCAACACAGCCATTCTTCTTGACTATCTCAAAAAAAACATTATCAGCAGCGTCTGAAAGAAATGCTTAAATGTCAGCCATTGACAAGAAGAGCTACCTTGAAGGTTCCCATTGTTCTGAGATGCGCCTGCCTCCACTCACTTCCCAACTTCCTGTCTGGGTTTGATAACAGACAAGGGACACGGTGGCTTGTCTGTGGTTGCATGCGGCAAACTGGACGGGAATCAAGAAATTGCCAAACTTCTACCAATTTATCACTCCTACCGGCAACCATCTGGGTTTGGTTGACTATCTGCCATGACAATTCTTTTTGGTTTGTTTTTTAGTCCTCACCCAGGGATATTTTTCCATTGATTTTTAGAAAGACAGAGAGAAATATTGATGTGAGAGAAACACATCGATTGGTTGCCTCCTGCACTTGCCCTGACCAGGGCCCAGGCCAAGGTACGTGCCCTTGACCGGAATCGAACCCGGGACCCTTCAGTCTGCTGGCCGACGCTCTATCCACTGAGCCAAACCGGCTCGGGCCGCCGTGACGATTCTTAAAACCACTGAAACTTTAAAGAAGAGTGGGCAGCTTTACAATGAAATTCCTACAAAATTGTACAGGGCCTCCACTTTAACAATGAAAATGAGTTTCTCCGTGATTCATGTTATGACAAAGCACCCAACAACCTCTGTCCTGCAAGCGTGCAACCCATTTTACACGTTGTCACACGCAGAATCTAAGTGTCCGACGACTACCAACAGCTAATATAAAACTGGACAGAACCATTTACACCCTTTCCTCCAAGATCTCATCTCGCTGGAGTGGCCTCAGCACATGGATCTCGTGTCCTGCCGCAGGCTTTTATCCTGTCCTCAGCCCGCGTCTGGCGCTGCCTCGATTTGCACAGCAATTCAGTACCTATTTTTCCAAAAGCACTAATCCATGTTAACTCACATTGAAATGCCATAGAAGGGGCTGCCAATGTCCGGGAAAATGCTCATCGATTTTGAGAAATCTACCTCGTGGCTTGCATCCCAGACTCTGCGCCCGAGCCACCTCGAATAGGAATGATAGGAGATGATGTTAACATGCCCAGCCAGGTGTTCGCTTGTTGTAGCTGACGCGTTGGTCATGCTTCGGTGGCAAACTAACCACCTCTTTGGAAGCACCCCAGCCTGCGCCACTGTGGGTGCCTGTGTGGCTATGAGGTGAAATGGCTAGGACACCTCGCTTTCCAAGATTGGGGTTCCCATGAGGCCTTTCCCCTATTTTGTCTTTGAGGGACATAAGGGGTGCTTTTAGTTTTCTTGGACAGGAAAATAGGCATTTAAAAAAAATTTTATTGATTTCAGAGAGGAAGGGAGAGGGGGAGAGAGAGAGAGAAACATCCATGATGTCAGAGAACCATTGATCGGTTGCCTCCTGCACGCCCCTTACCGGGGATCTAGCCCACAACCCGGGCATGTGCCCTGACCGGGAATCGAATTATGGCCTCTTGGTTCAGAGGTCGATGCTCAACCACTGAGCCATGGCAGCCAGGCAGCAAACATGCATTTTTTTAATGCTTCCAATTCTCCAAAGGCCATCCCCTACTGGTAAACCTGCTTATTTGGTAGGCAGGGCACATCCATGTGTATTTCAGACCCATGGAGGAGATCTGGCAACTGCAGAAAAGAGAGAAAACTCTAGTGCACAAAGCCCAAGTCTCTCCCTACAACGCACACACAAGCAAGTCTCTCTCTCTCAGAACTTGGATTGAAAGGGATCCCAGAAGCCGGCTGGTTTGACCTCTCCAACCTAAGGGTGCCCTTCACAGGCCTCCGGGAAAGAGAGTCCTCACCAGGCAGACTCCACTCCTCACCGGGAAGGGGCGTTTCAGTGGCTAAGCTGCCAACCTGTTGATTCAAAAGTCCTAAGTCTGGCTCAGAACCTTCTCTCTGAATCCTCTCTGGGTTGATGGCTGGGCTATTCTAAGGGACAGATGACTGTCCCTTTCCTGACAGTAGCCACTGTGCCCCTTAGACTTCTTGGCCCCGGAAAAGCGTCCATCTTTCATTTCCCCCGTGATGTGATTGCTAGACAGCTCGGACCCTCCTGGCCATCTTTCCCTGGGCCACTCCCTGGCTGGTCCATAGCTGCTTGGAAACTCCCAGAACTGCTCCCACGACTGGACCCCATACCCCCATTGAGCCTGTTGCCTCTTTGACACTGGATGCTACAGTTTGGAGGACGACAGTCCGAGAACCCCTAGCACTTGTAGGAGCATGAACGCTCCCGTTGGTGCTTAAGCTTATTAATCGGCCCTGCTTCTTTGGCTCAAATCGGTTTGATTCACTCCTTTTATATTCTACCCTCTTCTCTCTCTTTTTGATGCAGCTAAAGAGTCTACAGTGTTAAGTCCTGGGAGGCCAAGGGAGGGACTCCTCTTTATCCTGGGCTGAGCAAAATGCTGGCTTGTCTTGTCTGTCACCAGAGCAGCAAACGCAACATCGAATCATTATTGAGCACTGAATAGCTGAGATGGATGGGTATCTGAGGCTATATGTATGCGTTCTCTCACTTAGTCTTCATCACCAACCGATAAAGTAAGGGCAGCTATTACCCCCTTTTCCTACGTGAGGCAAGTGAGATTCAGAGAGGTTAAGTAACTTGCCTAAAGCCACAGAGCCGCTGAATGGTGGGTCTGACTGAGTGGCTCTTACTAACCAGGCCACGGCCTCCCCGGTGGGAGCTCAGAACCTGTTTGTAACCCTCGACTAGTGCTTTCTCTGTTGTTACAAGTATGTTTTCTTACTGAACTCGGAGGAGAATCCAGGGGAGGGCAGCATTAGACCCCATTAAACTGGGGGAGGGGGGTGCCCTCCCTTCTCCAATGTCAGCAGAGGAAAAGAGGGAGGTTGGGGTGAGTCAAGAAGGCGCCCCCCACTGTTAAGTCGAGGCCACACTCCACAGCCCGCAGTCACTACCCGGGACGATATCAGGGCTCCATGAACTTGAACAGCCCAGCCTCCCGGGGTGCAGGCGCCGAGGCCTGCAGCGAGGATGGTGCAGCGAGGACTTTCAGGGGACTGGCATCACCACCAGACGCGTGTGGCCGGCGGTTTCTGTGCAGGACGGTGCCCGGGTGTCACTGATTTCTGGACGTAGTGCTGATGAAAACAGCAGAACTGAAAAGAAGCAACGGCTGCAATTCCGTCTCATTCATGCTGCTGCTGCGGGTGGAAGCGAAGTTCATCTCCCGGACATTAATTAAAGCAGAAATGTGGTGGAATGTCAGCCCTCCGGCTACGAGGGCCTTTTGCAAGAGAAGCCAGGAGAGGAGGTCGGCCCTTTTCCTCGCTGTCACGCAGCTCATGGGGGGGGGGGGCTTGGGTGGGGGGGGGGGCGCAGCGAGCTCCAGGGACCTGGGACACGGCCCTGGCTCCCAACCAAGGGCCTGGCAGCCGGGAGCGGGCCTGGGGCCTGTGGCTGGCGGCGGTGCCCATGGGGATGGCCCACCAGCAGGGAAGGGGAGGAACGCTGTGCAGTCAGGGCTCTGGGTGGGTCCTGGGCATGGGCTAGGTTCCCGAGCCCTTCCCCCAAAGCTAGCTGTCCCCCACCCGCACCCTCGGCTCAAACAAAAGCCTTGTGTCCTTCTATGTTAGTGGCTTATCCATGGATGAGCTTTGAGGGGAGAGGGGCAGGGAAGGGCGGGCTTTCGATTAGAAAGCATTTAAAAAGTTATCAGGGTCAAGCAACCTACTTCTCCTAAACTGAGGTGGATTTGCCCCCTTGGGAAAGTGCCGCTGGGAGAACAGAATGCAAACTTCCGAAGCAAGGAAGACTGACTCAAATCATTCTGATTGCAAAGGCAATCAGATTGGAGGCTAAATTCTCTCAAGGCCCTTGAAGGCAGCGTTAGAGGGAGGAAAGGGTTCGGCCCACTTTGGGCTTTCTGGAGCAAAAACATAAAAGGGTTCCACCGTGTGGGTCCAGAGATGAGGGTGTAAAAGCATCTGAGAGAGAAAGGACGCGAGCCACGTTTTGGGGAGGACCCCGCCGCCGGGGCCTGCCCAGCAGTAATTCCCAGAAACACGTTCATGGGACTCTCCCACTTCAGGCAACAGGAACACCCCCAGGTTGGCCATTCAATGGAGGCACTGTTGTGAGACCTGGGTCAGCAAACTTTTCCCGGAAAGAGCAGGAGGATAAAAATGCAAGATTTCGTGGGCCGTGCATGCCTGTCTTCGTAGCACAGAAGTAGCCAGAGACAATATTGCCCACGAAAGCACACGCGTGCGTCTGGCAACGCTTTCCTAACTGACACTGAAATGTGTACTGGTGACGTCGTTATGTGTCGCAAAATATAACCCTCTCCATTCCTTTGATTTCCATAGAGCACACACAGTGTATGTAGCCTAGCCCGGTGGGATTCGAACCCACGCTCTCCCGTTCCCTCTGCTGTGGGTCCTCATCCCTTCAGTCCTGTCCGCACTCAAGGTCAAGACCTGAATTCAGCCATGACTGCGCCCCGACTGAGCCTGGCCTCATGGGAGAAGGCCGCTTCTGGGCTCATCATTCACGGCTTCCACGTATTTCGTTTCAGAAACATGTGTAGAGGTGACTGTGTGAGGCCCGAGGCCCGTACATTCTGGGGGGGGGGGGGGACCTCATGAATGAGAGGTGACAACTATAACTTTGTTGGCATCTCACAGGCGGTCACAGGCATTTGTGGGGTTCAATTGCTAACTGTCCACTTGAAGTTTCCTCGGGCGGTGAGTATTTTTCTAGGCACTGAGGACGCAGCAGTAAATGAAACAAAGCCTGGTTCTGAGGCACTTACGTTATTGGGGGGCTGGGGAGTAGGGTAGAGACGGATAGACAGCAACCAAGGCAGTGAAACCTACGCCATGTCAGATGGCGAGAAGGTCTGTGGGCATGACATAAGCAGCGCCGAAGGGCGATTGGGAGTGTCACGCTGGTGTGGGACAGGGAGTGACGGGGATGAGAGAAGAGTTTGACAAGGCGGGGAATAGAGGCCTGAAGGGGGAGGGTCCCAGCCATGGTTCCTTCCAGGGAGAGGGGATCGGAGGCAGCAGGGACAGCCTCGGGGCGCGTTTGAGGAGATACAGGGGAACAGAGCCACGTGAGCAGAGGGCAGGTGACGTTGGGGTGACGCTGGTTAATAAAATTATGTAGGTTTCCAGCGTAGAGCTCTATAATAGCACATTGTGTGTGTAGGGGGCAGGGGGTCAAATGTATAGCTTTGGCTGTGGGTGATGAACACGGGCTGGCCACGGTTTGAAAAGGAAGCCATTCCGTGGGGATGGAATTTCCCCGTCACTCGGGTGACATTGAGATGGCAGCATCAATGTCAACTATTGGTCCAGACTCCAGGCGTCACCCCCGGCTGGCCACGCACCTCCCACAGACTCCAAAGGCGCCTTTGCAAAGTCTCATCCAAGGGTCCTGGCCTGGGTTCCCACCTCCCTCCCTCGCTTTGTAGACTGGCAGGCCAACAGTTCATGATCACACCTCAAGATTACATTTCCTATTTGAAAGGGTCCCCCGGGCACCGCGATTGGGGATAAAGCTCACGTTTTCACAGGGCTTCTCTGGGGCATGAAAGAAGGCAAGAATAGAAAGCACGGCTGCCCGCCCAAAATACTGGGACTTCCCAGGCAAGATCTTTTAATGTTTCTCTGACTGGTGTGCTGAGGCAAAATGACAAGGGGCCACCGGCTCTTCCTCTTGTTAGTGGCAAATGTAAGCACCTCAGGGCCCTGGTGATTCCTGATGGGAACATGAGAGATTTCTCCGCACGGGACTGCTCTTCTGGGAAAAAAGAAATTTACAGGGGATCTAACTAGCTGGTGCTCTCTTCCTGGCACCGACGGGAGCCCTTACGTTAGAACCCAAGTGCGGGCTGGGAGACGAGTCTCACCAGGTGATTTCCCAGGAGCTGAGCTGGACAGGACGCCTCTGGCTGGAAAAGGCACAAAATGCCACCCCTGGCTGGACGAGCCCCCGGGGCTGGGAGTCCCGGCGTGTTTATGGGCCTTGATCCCGGCTTAGGCGTGAGGTGCCGTGTTAATGGTCCCGTGGCCCACTCCGCCTGGCTGGAGATTTAAATAAAAACAAATTACAGGTCTTAACAGTGATCGATGGACTGCCGCTCGGACCGCGCCGAGTATTTTTGCTCTCAGATTAAAGTCTTACGCATTTATCTGCATAAACTAACCCCCGGACCGGGGTGCCGCTGACATTTTCCAAGAAAAATGAATATCCTAACTTATTCCAAAGAGGAGACTTGGTATTTGTGTGGCCGGAGCGACCTTTGCAAGTGAGCTTTCAGATTAGGTTCACCACATGGAAAATTGCGCGCTTACGGTACTCCATAAATCATACCCACCAATTTTCTTCAAAGGGGTATGTAAATACCATTGTACGAGGTGGGTAAACAACACTAACCCCGTACAAATGGCTGGAAAATTGGAGAAAAGCACCTTATTTTGCTGCTGAAATTGCTTTTGAAGCCCAACATAGGGGCTCGGCTTGTGGAATGCAGGAAATGAGTTGTGCACGGGGAATGGGAAGTGGGCGGGTGGTAACCACACAGTCTCCCTGGTTCTGAGTTCTTCCCATGGTCACAGACACCGTTGCTGGGTATAACTCTTCTTTGCGTACACAAATGCAGCTACATTTTTTAAAAAATATATATTTTATTGATTTTTTTTACGGGGAGGAAGGGAGGAGGATAGTTAGAAACATCGATCAGCTGCCTCCTGCATGCCCACAACTGGGGATGTGCCTGCAACCAAGGTACATGCCCTTGACCGGAATCGAACCTGGGACCCTTCAGTCCTCAGGCCGGCACTCTATCCACTGAGCCAAACTGGTTAGGGCTGCAGCTACATTTTAAGTGACAGCCTCGTTTGTCTGCAAATTTCCAAAAACAGTCAGACATTTGTGTTATCTGGTTAACATTTCGGACACGTTCATGGAAGTTTTCTTGTTTTGAAGCGTTCACACAACACTTTATTTAAGACGGGAAAACTTTAGAGAAAAGTACAGAGAGAAGCTATCGCTTTAGACCAGTGGTGGCGAACCTATGACACGCGTGTCAGAGGTGACACGCGAACTCATTTTTTTGGTTGATTTTTCTTTGTTAAACGGCATTTAAATATCTAAAATAAATATCAAAAATATAAGTCTTTGTTTTACTATGGTTGCAAACATCAAAAAAATTTCTATATATGACACAGCACCAGAGTTAAGTTAGGGTTTTTCAAAATGCTGACACGCCAAGCTCAAAAGGTTCGCCATCACTGTTCTATATCTTACAAGTGTGGGAACATGGATAGCAAAAAGCTGGCTCCCAAGGTAATGCTTCCTCCGACCATAATAGGAGCAATTGCACTCGGCTTTGTTATGGCAACTGCCGCAGCATTGCTAACTTGGTTTCTCGGCGGGAGGTAGATCTCCTTTGCCTCTAGGTCTCCAATCTCCATGATTACCGTGGGTGTGTCTCATTAAATACATATTATTCACCATTCAATTTGCCGGTTATTTTTTTTTTATTTCTTAAAGTATTACAGAGAGTATTAACACCTGTCTCCTTTTTTCGCCCCGCTTGACATTCCCCCGGCTTCCCCCACTCCCCCACCCCCATGTCTTGTGTCCATTAGTTATTCTCATATGCATGCATATAAGTCCTCCGGTTGATCTCCTACCCCGCCCCCCCCCAAACCCTCCCCAGGGTTCCCACTGTAGTTTGACAGTCTGCTCAATGCTGCTCTGCCTCTGTATCCATTTTTGTTCATCAATCTATAATGGTCCTTATTATCCATAAATAAGTGAGTTCATGTATTTTTCTCAGCTTCCCAGCTGTCTCAATTTCACAGGGGCCGTCTCAGCCTCACAGGGGCCGTCCCAGCCTCACAGGGGCTGTCTCAACCTCACAGGGGCCGTTGCAACCCCACCGGGGCTGTCTCAGCCTCACAGGGGCCGTCCCAGCCTCACAGGGGCCATCTCAGCCTCACAAGAGCTGCCTCAACCTCACAGGGGCCGTTGCAACCCCACCAGGGCTGTCTCAGCCTCACCAGGGCTGATTCAACCTCACTGGGGCCGTCTCGACCTCATGGGGCTGTCTCGACCTTACCGGGGCCATCTTAACCTCACCAAGGCCAATTCAACCTCACCAGGGCCGTCTCAGCCTCACTGGGGCTGTCTCAGCCTCACAGGAGCCGTCTCAACCTCACATGGGCCGTTTCAACCTCACCAGAGCCGTTTCAGCCTCACCGGGGCCATCTCGACCTCACCAGGGCTGTCTCGACTTCACTGGGGCTGATTTAACCTCACCGGGGCTGTCTCAGCCTCACTGGGGCCATCTCAGTCTCACAGGGGCCACCTCGGCCCCACGGGGGCCGCCTCGGCCTCATGGGGGCCGTCTCAGCCTTACGGGGGCTGTCTCAGCAACACGAAGTTTGGCATTCTGTCCTTTTTTGGGCAGCTCCTTGCTGGACAAAATCTCCAGGCGTTCCTGGTGGCTGAATATCTGGTATGCTTGCTTGGATTTCGTTTTCTACCAAGTGCACAGACTGCCTGTCTGCCGTCTCCCAGCGTCCCATGTGAGACTGGATTTGGTGGACCTGCCTGTGCGTTTGCTGGTACAGCGGTTCCATGTCACCGGCCCAGCCGGGTCTGGTTCTGGCTTCCTCCAAACCTGTTTCTGCTTCTTGAGTGTGTCCCTTATGTATGCGAGGAGTTGAAATCTACATTCTGCTGGGCTGGGCTGCAAAAGCGCCGGTGGTTCTCTTTGTGCCACTAGCACAGTTTGGGTGGGGATGTAAATTGAGTAAGGCGGGGTCCTCGGGAATCACCAGGGCAGAGCAAGGGGCAATGGCATCTCCACAACTCCTCGCCTCTCTGCGATTCTGCATCTCGCGTCCCCGAGTGCCAGCGAGCAGCTCCATGAGACAGCCACTCTCGCTCTCCGGCCCGTTGCAAGGCCGTCCCGCCTCTCCCCGTGCACTCGGGGGGGGTGTCCCTCAGTTATTAAACATTTATTGGCACAACACTGACCACATTGGTGGTGGTGGTGGTCTTGTAAGAATGTGTTATATTATGCAGATGAAAATCTATTTAAACAGATTTGATGTAGATATTTTCAAAG
The DNA here is from genome assembly GCA_036010255.1 of Myotis pilosus. Taxonomy (NCBI): domain Eukaryota; kingdom Metazoa; phylum Chordata; class Mammalia; order Chiroptera; family Vespertilionidae; genus Myotis; species Myotis pilosus. Next base: position 6,039,753 of record JASKON010000031.1, on the reverse strand, counting down.
ATGGAAGAATTGTCCCTGTCAACTATTTTACTTACTTCATGTCTTCACTAATTGTCATCATTGCAAAGTTTTCAGCCCCCATATGGATTGCTGGTTATAATAGGTCATGCGCGGTCCCTGTCCTTTGTAGCCTTTGTGACGTTGAGGACTCTAGTGTTCCATTTATATGTTTAAGTACCAACCTTACCGGCTTAAAAATGTAAGCTTTTAACACTGCTCTCTCTGTTTTGTATCCTTCCAATGAAAAGTGGAGTTGGGTTGCAGCACAGGAGAGAAATTCAGAAGGGGACTATTGAAGTAATGACTGCAGTAGGAGAAGAGGGAACTTGTTTTCCTGGCCACAGGTGCTGGCACCCTGGACCACAGGGCTGGCAGCTTCTCCAGGTGGCTGCAGCCTGGGACCTCGGGCGGGTGGCTTGTCTGTCTCCTGGGCTGCAGCCAGCCGCAGGTGCTGACACCTGTACCACAGGTCAGCGGCGACTTCTTCTGGCAGCTACTGCTTCTTCTGTGCTTCCAGGGAGGGCAGTCAGTTATGTGTATATGTGTGTGCATGCAAACATAGGTGTGTACGCGTGTGTATGTGGAAATCTGCTGGGAAAGTCAAAACCATAGAAGAGTTGCCCCCTATCTATCTCTTGAATCTTCCAGAGATATCCCCCACTTTTTTATTCTCTCACTACTGGAGAGTCAGTATTTGCAGCCAGCCAGCCAGCGACTCTCTCAGTGTCTATTTCTGACTTCTTCTTTCCCTGTCTGTCTTCCAACCCCTAATCGTATTTCCACCTGGATGCATCATTTTTACTCCCAATATGCTGTATAGAGAAGGAGTCAGGATGCTGTCTTCCCATGAATAGTACTCAGTAACAAACCAATTGCATTTTAGTTGGGCAATGCCCCTACCCACCCTTCAAATCCCTCCCACCATGCATTTCTGTTTCCCGTTTTGTTCGTTGTATTGTTATTCTGCTCCTTCTCCTCACCCCACCACCCTTGGATCGTAATGTAAAATTATTTTACCATGTCAAGAAATTATTAAAAATACAGGTACTTTGAAAAAAAAATACAGGTACTTCTCCGAACACCAGCCGGATGGGGGGCAGGGAAGAGGCAGCTGCTGGCGGCCGCCTCTTCCCTGCCCCACCCAGCTTCTCCGATCACCGATCACTGGTGGGGGGGGGGTGCAGGAAAGAGGTGGCTACTGACGGCTGCCTCTTCCCTGCCCCGCTTGGCTTCTCTGATCACCGGCTCTTGCCTGCCACCTGGGTTTCTGATCACCGTCAGTGGCAGGTGGCTTCTTCTGTCTTTCCCCTTTCGCTTCCCAGCATTGCACCTACGTATGCAAATTAACTGCCATCTTTGTTGGCGGTTAACTGCCATCTTTGTTGGCAGTTAATTTGCATATCGCCCTGATTAGCCGATGGGAAGCGTAGTGAAGGTACGGTCAATTACCATGTTTGTCTATTATTAGATAGGATACTTCTCCAGTTTGGCTCATCATTTTTATATATATAGATACTTTTCTTGCTGCTCACAAGCATAATCCATGCTTCCACTTCCAAACAATATTTCTCAACCTTCTTACCAAAAAGTGGAGGTTCAAAGCTTTTGTCCCCATTTTCAAAACGTAGCCCTCCTAATCATTTTTACTCTTCACTGTGAGTGAAGTCACAAATGCCTCAGATCCTGCCCCCCAAATTCTTTTTGAACACAGAATTTCAGAGCATGAAAATGCATAACTCAGAACAGATGTTTTGTTGAATAATATATAGACCTCTGTATTAAGCATCTAATTAAAAACTTTATGCTCATCAGCCCATCATTTTTTATTTATTTACGTTTTTTTTTTAATCCTCACCCGAGGATATTTTTCCATTGATTTTTAGGGAGTGTGAAAGAAAGAGGGAGAGACAGGGAGAAACATCGATGTGAGAGAAACACATTGATTTGTTGCCTTGTGCACGCACCCTGATCAGGGCCCTGACCAAGGTGGCACCTGCAACCTTTGACAGGAATCGAACCTGGGACCCTTCAGTCCTCAAGCTGACACTCTATCCACTGAGCCAAACTGGCTAGGACAGCCCATCACTTTTTGAATGTTTAGGAGGCAGTTGGTAATACCTTCTGCAGTCTATACCAATAGATGCTATTTGCCTGGGAAAGGATTGGATTTCTGGAAAGAAGGATGTTTGCGTGGAAGACAGGAGGGCCCATCAGCCTCCATTGCCTGTGTGTGTTTCATAGAGCTTGCGTCTTACACTCATGTCGTGGTTCATCCAACCGATATTTACTGAGTGACTTTGTGACACAGCTGTTGTGGGACCTGAGGGGACAGAAGTGAACGAAACAAACCAAGAACAACAACAACATGGGACAAGATCAGCCACATATTACCAGCACTGTCTTAGCATATTGGCTCAGTGACCCTGTCTTTCATGTGATCATAAGTTCGACACATTTTTTTATCTTTTAATATATTTGTATTGATTTCAGAGAGGAAGGGAGAGAGGGAAACATCAGTGACGAGAGAGAACCATTGATGGGCTGCCTCCTGCACACCCCACACTGGGGATAGAGCCCACCACCTGGGCATGTGTCCTAACCAGAATCGAACCGTGACCCCCTGGTTCATAGGTTGATGCTCAACCACTGAGCCACACCAGCCGAGCAATATTTCTGAACACAGAAGGCATCATCTTTCGTTTAAAAATTGAACACACAAAGGAGTGATCTGTATTTTGACTTTTACCAATATTTCCTAATTGTCTTCATTAATAAAACATTTTGGAGAAATATGTATTTTTTCTTTTTATTTCTTATCTAAAGTTTTACATATGTTCCTCCCTATTGACGCCCCCCTCCAGCTATTCCCACCCGGGCAAGCCCCTGCCACCCCAGTGTCTGTGTCCATTGGTTATGCTAATTTGCATGCGTACAAGTCCTTTGGTTGCTCTCTAACCCCCTCCCCTACCATTTGTCTCTGGATCTATTCTTGTTCATCAAATTATGTTGATCATTATATCCCACATATGAGTGAGGTCATGTGATATTTATCTTTCTCGGACTGGCTTATTTTGCTTAGCATAATGTTTATTATTTAATGTATTTCTAAGAGAGTGTCTCCATTTTCCTACAATGGGAAGATTATGCGAGTCATTAATATTCACTTTTTATTAGTATATTTCTGTTATTAATCAGGATGCTTAGCCTTGAGTCCTCCATAAATTTTTTTCAACTGGCTTATCCAAGTCAATTTCTACCAGGGAGGTTTTCTACTGAACTTAGAGTAAGTGTCGCACTATTCGGCAACCACTGATTTTCTCACTTGAGTTCCCCTTACTGCTTTGAAAAGCCCTGAAAAGTGATTAATTTCTTACACTTTTAGTTCCCCCAGCAGCTAACACAAGGCAGGCAGGAGCTCAGTAAACATATATTTTTCCCTCCTAACTTCTATGTCAAGGTCATTGTTTTTTGTTTATTTGTTGTTATATTGGATGTGTGTTTTTTTAATCCTCACCTGAGGATATTTTCCCATTGATTTTTAGAGAGAGTGGAAGAGAGAGGGAAAGACAGAAACATCTATGGGAGAGAAACACATCCATTGGTTGCTTCCTACACGTGCCCCGACCAGGGCCCGAGGCGGGATGGAGCCCGCAACCAAGGTACGTGCCCTTGACCGGAATCAAACCTTGGACCCTTTGGTCCGCAGGCTGATGCTCTATCCACTGAGCCAAACCAGCTAGGGTTGTTTATTTGTTTTTTAATTACTCAATTCTAGATGCATTAAAACAGCAGAAGGATTTTTGCTGATAGGTACTAAAAAAGATAATTTTAAAAAAGAAAGATTTCATATTAGGAGAAAAAACCTATTTCAGTTAGAAGTTTTGTTAAAGGAAAATACAATATGCCTGTAAAATTCCAAATACAGGTCCTTGAATTGGGACCTTTCTGCCTCTCAAATTAAATATAGAAAGTGACCTTACATATTTCACACATTTTAAATCAACTGAGTGTGGAGGCCCAAAAAGTTCCCAACAGAGAGAGTTCAGATTTTTTTTTCTAAAAAAATACTGTCAACTTTTCTACCTTTTTTTGAGAAGTGAAACACCTGACCCCAAAACTTCAAAGTTTAAGTCACATTTAAAAAGGTAAGAGGGCTGGACCTGACCTGATTCTACTGACATTTGGGGGGTAAATTACATATTATCTATTTATTTTTAAAATAAGCAGAATATGATCTACAAGTAGATAATTCTTAGTTTTAAGAGCTGATGTTTTTAGGTCTTTCTCTAGACTAGGGGTTGGTAAACTTGTCCTGTAATACCTTAGATTTTGTAAATATCTTAGACTTTCAGGTTAGATGGACTTAGTTGTTTAACTCTACCATCGTAGCTCAAAAGCTGCCATAGACTTCAGGTAAACAGGCAGGCTGTGTTCCCTTAAGACTTTGGGGTTTCTGTTTGTTTGTTTGTTTTAATATTTATTGATTTCAGAAATGAAGAGAGAGGGAGAAAGAGATGGAAACATCAATGATGAGAGAGAATCATTGATCAGCTGCCTCCTGCATTTCCCACACTACGGATCGAGCCTGCAACCCGGGCATGTGCCCTGGACCACAATCGAACCCAAGACCCTTCAGTCCCCAGGCCAATGCTCTAGCCACTGAGCAAAACTGGTTAGGGCTAATGTTTCTCTTTAAATAAGTACAGCCACATTGAGGGGAATGATGGATAAAAATAGCAGCAGTAAATATATGTATTTACTAATACCAGTACATATAAATCTATGTATTATGTCCAACTCCTTATGCAAACACATAGATGGCTACTGGGTTTAACTTCTAACATCTCCAAATTACTCCAGGTAAATGTTTAAGATCTGACACGGCACTTTTTAAAAATGTTTACTGATTTCAGAGAGGAAGGGAGAAGGAGAGAGAGAAACATCAATGATAAGAGAGAATCATTAATGGGCTGCCTCCTGCACGCCCCCTACTGGGATTCAAGCCCGCAACCCGGCCACGTGCCCTTGACCAGGAATCGAATCCTGACCTCCTGGTTCATAGGCCGATGCTCAACCACTGAGCCACACCGGCTGGGCCCTGACACTGCTCTTTTGTAAGGATCTGTTTCCCTTCTCAAAACACTGCTGCTCAGACCAGGCAAATCCGTGCAGAAGTTTGGGGTGTAAATGACTCCCTTGTTTGGCTGCAGACGGGCTGTGACGCGCCTCAAAGTGGTCAGTGAACCCCAGAGCCTCTGTGGTGATAAGCAGGCCTCTTACAGACCCTCAGCGTCCCTGAGACCTGGTGGGTCATCGTTGCACCCCGATGACAGTCAGCAGCGTTTGTCACCCCATAGGTGGCGCTCCCAGCAGCCAAGTAGAGAAAAGGTCAACTTTGGAGGAAACGTAGAGCCTCCATCAGCAGTTCTCAACCTGTGGGTCCCGACCCCTTTGGTGGTCGAACGACCCTTTCACAGGGGTCGCCTAAGACCATCCTGCGTATCAGATATTTACATGACGGTTCATCACAGTAGCAACATGACAGTTATGAAATAGCCATGAAAATAATTGTATGGTTGGGTCACAACAAGAGGAACTATTTAAAGGGCCAGAGGTTGAGAACCACTGGGCTCCATCAACCTAAGTCCCTTCTTGCTTGCTGTTTCATTGTGTTGCAGACAAAGCTACCACCATGAAGCAAATAGCCTGGATCACGGGCTTGTGAATAAACATACAGTTTCCATGAGGCTTTGGAAATATGAATGATGCAGTTGAAAAAAGTCATTTTGAAAAGTGTGTGTGTGTTTTTCTTTTCAATCCCTTAGGGTCAGCAATGCCCAGGCTGAGAGCCAGGAACCAATGCAGAATTCTCTATCAGGATGGGCCTTGTGACGAGGTGAGTAGAATTGACCAGGGTTTTTCAAAGGGACGGAGGGGGAGGGGAAGGGGGAGGAGGAGGAGGAGGAGGAGGCTGGTGGGGTGGGGCCAGGTGCCACCGTGACAGTCCAGTTCTAACGCGGCCTTGCGTTGTCAAGCTTGACTGAGCCTCGGATCAAAAGAGCCATCAATCTCCTGCAGATCCATACAGATCTGTCCTGGGTCTGAGGCAGAATCGATAACCCTTAGTTCTCCCTCCACAAAAACAAAGGAGCTGTTGGTTTGTTTACCTTTGAGATTGTGTCTTGATTAGGGATCATTAGTGGCCATTGTGGAATGAAACTCCGTGTATGTGGCTGACCCAGTTGAGTGTACAGGACGCCGCATGGCACACGGAGGCACTGCCACACGCCGTGTTTGGAGAGAGCCGGGGGTGCACACACCAGGGCCAGGGGGGCGGGACCTAATGGAAGAGAAAGAGATGATACACCTGCTATCTATGCATCCATCCATTCATCAATCAATCATCTATCCGTCCATCCATCCATTCGTCCATTCACCTGTCTATCATCTATCCATTAACCCATTCATCAATCCATTCATCTATCATCTGTTTATCAATACATCTACCATCTGTCTATCCACCCATCCATCCGTCTGTCCGTCCATCCATCCATCCATCCATCCGTCCATCCATTCATCTGTCACTCATTTATCGATCGATCTATCTATCTATCTATCTATCTATCTATTTCTTGCCTGCCCCAGACCTTAGTTTGGGTTTATTACTATGTGTATCCCTGCTGATCTGTTTTGAAGTCAGGCAAGCTTGAATTCAAGCTGAATAACTTTCCATGAGCCATTTACCTCCAAGAGTCTGCTTCCTTATTACTATCCTGAAAATAATAATACCTTCATCATAAGGGTTTGGTAAGAATCGAGGAGAAATTATCAATTTACAATTGTTTAGCGTGATGTGTTTGGCACATAGTAGGTGTTTGGCCAATATTTGTTTCCTACCCTCTCTTTCCTTCTGAGACTGTGGTACAAATTGGTGCCAGCTATTTGAAAAGAACTTGCCTCTTCCTTCAACAATTACTACTAAAGTGCAGATAACAGAATTTCTGTCTGGGTGAAATTCTGTATAGACGATACATAGGTAGGTAGGTAGGTAGGTAGGTAGGTAGGTAAGTAGATAGGTAGATAGGTAGGTAGGTCAGTAGATAGATAGATAGATAGATGCACATGTGTAAAATTGAATAGCTTATGTCTTTAAATAAATGTGTGCATATATGTTATGTTTGATCAGAATATCCATATATCCAAATGCTGCTCGGTCACCAACAGAACAATGGTAAAATTAACTATTAAGATGTAAACTTTATCAGCATTTCAGTATACATTAGGAGAAGTAACACAAATCATCTCAGACAATAAAATAAATATAATCACCATTAGGAAGAAAATCCCACTGAGTCAAAATCCAGAAAAAATATAATGTTCATTAGAGTAACATCCTGTGATGATTTGTTGAACCAGACAAGGGTATGATAGCTAGCTAGCTTTCTTGCATATTGAAAGGGGAGTCTTCAGGCTGTTTCAGAGATCCCAACTGGAGAAGCATCCAGAAGACTAAGCCTGGGGAAATGAGTTGCATGGCAGTTGATTATCGACTCAAGTTGGATTATATTTTCATTTTTCACTTTAGTCTCATTTTCCCACGTCCCATGGCCCCTGTTGGGGCGGCAGGAAGATCAGTCGATTGACAGAGAATGAGAAAGCAGGCCCATGATGACTCAGCACACAATGCCCTGGTCAGTGACCAGAGGGCAGCTTGCTGGCCACCTCCCACCCGGGCTCCCTCCAAATGGCTGCTCTCCTGCCCCCACGCTCACCCACCAGAACCTGCCTGTCCAGGTTTCTTTGCCACTAAGTCCCACCAGAGTTCCAGGTCTCTGGCTAACAGTTTAACTGGACAATCTACCTCACTTGGATTTCACTGTCTCCGTTAAAACACTGTCTTTGCATGGCCTAAGTCAGCAATCCCAGCATGCCTCCCTCCTACATTTGGGCCAGGCCCAGGACAGGTTGAGCAGAAGCCCTCTCTGAATAAAAGCCCACTTACCAGAGTTTCTGTTGCTTTTTCTTACTGTTCCCACATGTTGTATTTGAAGGTCAGCATCACCTCTTGAGCTAGGAGTGAATTTATGCTGTTTCCTTTTATTTTTTAAATATATTTTATTGATTTTTTTACAGAGAGGAAGGGAGAGGGATAGAGAGTTAGAAACTTTGATGAGAGAGAAACATTGGATTAGCTGCCTCCTGCACACCCCCTACTGGGGATCGAACCCGTAACCCCGGGCATGTGCCCTTGACAGGAATCAAACCTGGGACCCTTCAGCCTGCAGGCTCTATCCACTGAGCCAAACTGGCTAGGACAGACGACACATCTTTCACATCTTTATCAACCCCTCGGCCACACACGTGACAGGCCGGGGATCCATAAGGACACATTCAGAGAAGACGGCACTTGGAACTATGCGTTTATTTGCACTGAAGTAGCGCGGCATCACGTGACTCCGCGTGTGTCTCTGGGAGATTCCGAGCCTGGATGTGACGGCCGGCTCTGCTAATAGAAAGGTCTTAGATGGGGCGGGCGCACAGGGCTCCAATCGGCACCTAATCAGGGTCACGCTTTGCAAATTCTGTTGTGTCCGCCTTCACCGGCCGCCCATGAGCTGCAATACACACACATGCCCAGGGAAGCCCTGGGTCCACGCACATATATGTTTGCTAGTAACCTGTCAGGCCAGGGGCGACGGGGCTAGGAGGGAAACGACGGAGGTCTCCCCCAGCGGGACGCATGCATTGAGAAGCCGGGTTTGGGAGGCAGAGTTCACGTTGGTGCAGATGGCAAGACAAAGCCGGAGTCCCCAAAGGTCAGTGTCAGGCTGTAAGGGCTCCGGGCTCCCCTTTCCCCGGGGTCAGCTGGGCCCTCGGGCTGTGGAGGTTGGGGGAGTCTGTCTCCTCGTGGCTTTTGGGGGTTTTTTCTGCCCTTGATGCTGGGGTAGTCATTCTCTCACGATGTCAATGTGTTTTCCTTAAAAATCAGTAAAGGAAAAAGGCAGGGGAGCTGCAGGGGGTGGGGGGGAGGAGTAACGTTGAATCTTTGTGGTTGGAGGAAATATAAGTTATAGCTCACCCTGCTCTTTCCCCCTTAGTCCTCATGCAAAATAGAGAGTAGCCACCTGGCCCTGGCTGGTTTTGCTCAGTGGATAGAGCATCAGACTGCAGACCAAATGGTCCCAGGTTCGAGTTGGGTCAAGGGCACATACCCTGGTTGCAGGCTCCTCCCCAGCCCGGGCCCTGGTCAGGGTGCATGCAGGAAGCAACCAATTGATGTGTTTCTCTCACATCGATGTCTCTCTCTGTCTCTCCCTCTCTCTCCCACTCTCTATAAAAATCAATGGAAAAATATCCCCAGGTGAGGATTAACAAGTTATGACTCTCCATACTCTTTGTCTCCTTCCTAAGCACACCCCTAAAATCCTTTTCTTCTGGAGAATAAAATACAGGTATCCCCCCAAAATGTACACACACTTTGACAGCTCATAGCTCAATTTTGAAAATGAAATGTATTTTGCTAAGCACTGCCTTTATCGTTACTCAAAGTGTGTGTGTACATTTTGGGGGAAACCCTATATGTTTTTATCTGACCATGACAAGTTCCAGCTAAAGATATTTCAGGCCCCTACTACAGTATTAGTAGCAAACACATTCATTTAATTCACTGTCTATTTTTTGAATATTTTTATTGATTTTAAAGAGAAAGGGAGAGGGGAGGGAGATAGAAACATCAATGATGAGAGAGAATCATGGATTGCCTGCCTCCCACACACCCCTACTGGGGATCAAGCCCGCAACCCGGGCATGTGCCCTTGACCAGAATTGAACCTGGGACACTTCAGTCTGCAGGCCGACGCTCTATCCACTGAGCCACACCAGCTAGGGCCAGAGTCATTTTCAAATGGGAACATCCCTCCCTCCTACCCTCCAAACATGAAATTCATCCCGGCTGACTTCACTGAATATTTTTCATCTAATCACTTCAATGATTCCTGGTCCCTCTGTTAACATTAGTGCATGCTGCATTACTGTCCGTGGTGGATCTAGGGCAGCGGTTTTCAACCTGTGGGTCGCGACCCCTTTGGCAGTCGAACGACCCTTTCACAGGGGCCGCCTAAGACCATCCTGCATATCAGATATTTACATTACAATTCATAACAGTAGCAACATGACAGTTATGAAGTAGCCACGAAAACAATTTTATGGTTGGGTCACAACATGAGACACTGTATTTAAAGGGCCAGAAGGTTGAGAACCACTCATCTAGGGTCTTGTAACTTAATCTGAGATTCGGTCTCTTTCAGTGTGAGGGAATCGACATCCTGGCGCTATTGTCAGTGTTAATGCACATAACAGGAGCCGTAGCGTCCCCACCAACAGCTCATTAATAGATGGTCAACTTGATTACGATTGATTCGCCTCATACAAGGGCTGTTGCAGAATCTGTGTTGCGTGCGGTCAGTAACAACATAATAACTTACTACAGACCTGCGCTTTATTTCATTGTGATCCCACAGCTTCCTCACATGAAATCGTGGGAGATGGCCAAGCCCACAGCCTCTGACCACAGGCCCCGGCAGGTGTCGGCTCTATGTTTTGGTCCAAGATCCGTGAGCGAAAGGCTAGGCCGGGGAGAGTGTGAACAGAGGGGTCAGCGCACCAGCAGGAGGGCCTGCGACTTGATCTCCTCCGGGCTGGGGCGGTTGAACCCCAAGGTCACCCATTAGTGATCCCGCCCGTGAGGACCGCGGGATGTCAGCAGTAAAGTCCCCCCGCCTGACCTTTAACCCTCTTAACGCTGGGGACACCGGGAGCCGCAGCCAGAAGGGAAGGAGCGGGAGAATGGTTCCCACCGTTGTCTGAGGGCTGTGGCGTGTGTGAACGCTGGGTGCCCCTCTGTTGGAGCAGACAGCTCAGAAGAAAACGGGACTGATGTTTGCTGTCCACACTTTTCACAGAAACAGTACATCTCTGCACGTTGCATAAACAGGATGCAAGTAACATTGCCCAATTGTCATATTTTTTAACGTATTTTATTGATTTCAGAGAGGAAGGGAGAGGGAGCGAGAGATAGAAACATCAGGATGAGAGAGAATCATGGATCGGCTGCCTCCTGCACGCCCCACACTGGGGATGGAGCCCGCAACCCGGGCATGTGCCCTGCCCAGGAATTGAACTGTGACTTTCTTGTTCATAGGTTGAGGCTCAACCCCTGAGCCACACCGGCTGGGCCCGATGGTCATATTTTCATTCTGTCAGGAGTGTGTCCAAGTAACAGAGGCAGTTAATGTAAAATGTACCCCCCCCACATTTAAACAATACAATGGGATTAATGTGACATTAAAAAGTTCTTCCTTAGTAAGAACAAAATTAACATAGGAAAGAAAGACTACATTTCCAGAAAGCCTAATGCTTGAGGCTCACACACAATTTTGTTTGATGTATCAATCACCCCTTTAAGTAGTCACCTCCAAATTTATGGCCAAGCCCTAGCCGGTTTGGCTCAGTGGATAGAGTGTCGGCCTGCTGACCAAAGGGTCCTGGGTTCAATTCCAATCAAGGACACGTACCTCGGTTGCAGGCTCCTCCCCAGCCCGGACCCTGGTCAGGGCCCGTGTAGGCGGCAACCAATCGACGTGTTTCTCACACATGGATTTTTCTCTCTGTCTTTCCCCCTCTCTTCCACTCTTTGTGAAAATCCATGGAAAAATATCCTTGGGTGAGAATTAAAAAAAACAGATGTATGGCCAAGATTTAAATAGCATGGACAGAGACAGCTAAGCATGCTGCCATGAACACTATTCAGGGAATATGGTAGCTTCCCCCCAGGGGTCCCTTCTGTCATATGACCCCACTGAATATCTTGTAGACATGCCATACTCATTTCTAAAATCTAGTCATTTATCAAAATATGTCACCAAATGCTTTTCAGGGTCAACCCCTCCCCCCCCAGTAGATACCCATTTCAGGGTGATAGCTCTCCCCACTGTATATATTGCAGGGGGGGAATATTACAGAATGGTTAAGAGGCTACCGCTATGGACTACGTGAGAGAAGAAGGGACGCATTAGAATCTGAGATGGCAAGTTCAACATGGAGGAAACAAACAAAACAACCAAAAAAACCCCAATAAAATCCTTTGATCTAAACAGATTTAGAGGCTAAGAAAAGCCTAGAGAACTCACAACCAAGGGCTCCCCTCCTGCAAATCTTGTCCAAGAAATCAAAGTGAGGCATTTACGTCCACGAAACCCTATCTAGGGGTGCAGAGAGAGAAGGGGAGAGAGAGAAAGACACTTTGGCCCCGTGTAAAGATATTGACAGACGTTCCGAAAAGGACCCAGAACCGGGATCCATCAAAGCCTGCCTCCCTGTGAGCTGTGGGGATATTGACCATGCCTCCCAGACCGGCCATCCCGTGTCACACACGCTGTGGATGGTGTCGGGCCACCTGTTTATTTTGGTCTCATCACACGAGAGAATATTTTGGGATGGAACCCATAGTTCCAACACATAAAACCCTATTTTTATTCAAGTCAACACAAGAGATGTTTAAATGATTCTGCAAGAGGAGAATAGGCATCGAGGAGACAAAATTCTGACAACAAATTATATCTGTTTTTTTAAAAATAATCCCAAGATATAGTCCCCCCCCCCCAAATTAGATCACCTGCAATGTGTTTCCATTCTGGTAATGTGTATATTGTTGGCCCTCACCCTCTCTCCCCGACTTCCAACATCTTTTGAAAATATCACTTTTTTCTCTAAAAGGAAGAAAAGGCTCTAAAACGAGAAAGGAAAAAGATGCTTGTCTAACCATAAATTTTTAGAGTGAAAAAAAAAAAAAAACCTAAGCCGCTTTAAAGACGGGAAGACAAAGAAAGTATATTTCACGATAAATTATTCATGGCCTTCGTTTTGGATCAATATTTATAGACATCCCCGTGCGTTTTATGAAGCTGGGGAGGTTCTCTTAAATGTCAGTGTCCTCCTCAAAGCCTGGGTCAGAGGCACAGATTGAGGCTGGCAGTGAGCATGCTCAGGCCCAATGCCCTCCTTCCTCCGCCATCAGGACAGCGGGGTCCTCTGTGGGCTCCCACCACTGCTCCCCCGAAAGCACCCTGCCAAGTGGCTGCACGTTATAGAAACGTGTAAACAGAAACTGGTCACCCCCACCCATTGAATAAGAATAGAAAGGGGCCAGCCAGGGTGGCTCAGTGGTTGAGCATCAACCTATGAACCAGGACAGTGGTCGGCAAACTGCAGCTCGGCAAACTGCAGCTTGCAAGCCACATGCGGCTCTTTGGCCCCTTGAATGTGGCTCTTCCACAAAATACCGGCTCTTCCACAAAATACTGACTTCTGCACATGGGCCACGAAGTTTCAATCACACTGTACGTGCGTGCCCGCATGTGGTATTTTGTGGAAGAGCCACACTGAATGGGCCAAAGAGCCGCATGTGGCTTGCGAGCCACGGTTTGCCGACCATGGAACCAGGAGGTCACGGTTCGATTCCCTGTCAGGGCACATGCCCGGGTTGCTGGCTCAGTCCCCAGTGTGGGGCGTGCAGGAGGCAGCTGATCGATGATTCTCTCTCATCATTCATGTTTCTATATCTTTCCTTCTCCCTTCCTCTCTGACATCAATAACAATATACTTTTTAAAAAAAAGAATGGAAATGGGTCACTATTATAGAGTATGGGGTAAGTAGGACTTGAATTCGATCCCATGAGCCCCCATTCAGTGAGCATTCTGTTAGAAAATGGGGTGAGGGTCCCTGGTTACACTCCACAGCTTTCCAGAGAACTGCTCCCTGCCTGGACCAAGTCTGAGAGGTGACTTAGGAGAGAGAAGGGGGGGATCAGAGAATGCACTGTCAATAGTCAATAGTACCTGGCCCTAGCCAGTTTGGCTCAGTGGATAGAGCGTCGGCCTGCCGACTGAATGGTCCCGGGTTCAATTCCAGTCAAGGGCACATGCCTGGGCTGTGGGCTGGGTCCCCAGTGGGGAGGGTACAGGAGGCAGCCGATCAATGATTCTCATCATTGATGTTACTCTCTCCCTCTTTCTCTCCCTCCCTCTCTGAAATCAGGGCAAATCTTTTTTAAAAGGTACATATTACCTGCTTCCTTCCTTTGGAAATACTACAAAGTGGTGGGATTTTTGGTTTGGTTTTTATTTGTTTGTTTTTGTTTGGTTGGAAGGAAGGCCTCCTCTTGCACGAATTTCGTGCATCTGGCCTCTAGTGTGACTATAAAGGTGTTGTTCTAGGGAAAATGTTGCAAAAAACTCCATCTGGTCCTTTGAAAACCAGGTTAAGCACATAAATATTGCCTTGGACCAGGGTGCGAAAATTGCTGATTTCAGTTTTGTAAAATAATCCGTATTGAATTGAAATTTGCTTAGACCGGTTTGATATCAGAAATTGAAAAAAAAATGAATTGTTACGATGTGACCTGTCTTTAAAACCATCATCTCCTACACATATCTTTAGAAAAAGAATTTTTATCTTCTGATGACGTGTCACTATAAAATGTGATTTGTTTTATTCACAAAATGGTGTATTCTATTTTATATTTTTGCTTTCTCTACTATAACCACCTCCATCCTTTCTGGTACAAATTGCTAAATGAATATTCTTTGTCATGTCAAATACAGGGCAAGCATTTGCATCCCGTTTATCAAGACACCCCTTACGAAGTCCCTCGCATTTAAAAAAAAAAGAAAGAAAGAAAGAAAGAAAGAAAGAAAGAAAGAAAGAAAGAAAGAAAGAGAAACAAATGATTGAAATAAAATTTGAAGAAAATGTTCATAAACGAAGAAGAAGAGAGCTGCCCGGAGTCTGTAGTTTTCGATGTCAGATTCCTGCCCGAATGTATCCTGCACCCACAGAGGCACATAATCTTATAAAAAAAAGTAAGTACATTTATCTTTAACACTAAACACAAATGCAAGAACAGAATAGATCCCTGCCCCTCTATACTCCTCTCATTTGCAAAACTCAGGCAAGCAACGCAACACACGGAGTGTTGACTTACCCTTTTTATTGTATTTTATTTTTTTGGTGGGAGGGAGTGGTGATGAAAAGGGCCGATTAAAATGATATATGTCAGATATTAGTAACCTTTTAAGCAGCCACGGCCACGGCCCTTAACCCCTGCAGATGGCGGGACCAGGTGCAGAGCAAACGGAATTAAGATGATAGCACGTTGACAGCCGCCCGTTTGCATCCCTGCAGACAACCGGAGTGACATCACGTCTTCTCAAAGTGACACATTAATGAATTTAGCAACACCTGAACGTTTCCGGCAGGGGACACCTTTGCCACGGGCGGCTTCCCCCTTGTCAGTGATGACAGGAGACCAGCCCGTTCCCCGGCCCCATCGGCAATGGCAGGGTTACCTTCCGGGTCCTCACGACTTGACAGGGTTCCATGGCGCTGCCTCCTTTCCTGACATCTCCTTCGCAGGTGAGCCCGGGCTGTAATGACTTCCTTTCTCGTCTGGTAGGTGCCCTAAATGTCACGGGCAGCCCCGAGACGTCTCCATCTCGCCGGAGGCGAACGGGAAGCCAGGCTTTTCCCAGGCGAACCGGCCCTTGCAAATGAGGCATCAGCCCCTCTTCGCGGGATGGACGCCGCCACGGCTTGTGGGGTCGAGGTAGGTGAGCGTCACAGGTTAGGGTTCAAGGGCAACACGGGGTGTGACTCCAGAAGTCATCATTTATTGATTGGGCTTAAAACACACACACACACACACACACACACACACACACACACACATCATCATCATCATCATCATCATCATCATTGCGTGGTTGGGCCATAACACAGGGACCACTTTCTGCGTTTGGGAGCGATCCAGAGGAAAAGGTAATGAATGAGCCGCTGCCCCAGAAATGCGCGGCGATGGGGGTCCCAGTGATGATCAAGGTCAAGTATGTGAACTTCCGCTCCGTGAGCAGCAAAGCCACGCTGTGAACACAACCGCCTATTCATGGGCCCAGCAACTCAAGTCTTGTGTCAATCTGGCTTCTCCCGTCTTCTTCTTCGTTTTCCCATGAATGTGACTCAGTGGGCACATAGTTATGTCTTTGTTTCCTGCCCCTTCGAGTACACAATATAGAGGCAAGAAATACAATATTGTTGCTATCAGTAATTTGCCAAAAACGGTCATGAAGCCCAAAGTGGGGGGCCAGAGCGAGGCCTCCCCCGCCCCTGGTTTAAAAGCTGAGCAGTGTGAGCGCTTCCTACGCGTGGGCATCATTTAGACGTTCTGTTCGCCGTCTCTCTCTCATATTACTCATCCGGCGGGTCATTATTTGGAAATATAAGAATGGAAAATTCCACTCAATGACGCAAAATCCACTGTGCGGGTGTGGGAGGGGGCGCGCGGGGCGGGGGGCGGGAAATAAAGCCAGACCCCCCACACCCCAGCTGTCAGCTCAAGACCACCCTCAAATCACAAAGACAGGCCCGCAATAATGTCTCAGGTTATTAAACCGCCATGTTTTCAACCCTCCAAACCTAACGATCAGACCCTGTGTGCCTTTCGTGGTGCCCCTAACATCTCTCATTACCGGGACCCAAAACTGCCCCATGCAGCCAGTTTGTTTAATAAATGCAGAACCTGGGCCCTTGCCGGTGTGGCTCAGTGGATAGAGCGTTTGCCAGCGGACTGAAGGGTCCCAGGTTCCATTCCAGGCAGGACACGTGTCCAGGTGCGGGCTTGATCCCCAGTGTGGAATGTGCAGGAGGCAGCTGATCAGGGATTCTCTGTCATCATTGATGTTTCTGTCTCTCTCTCTTCCTCTCCCTTCCCCTCTGAAATCAATACAAATATTTTTTTAAAAAAGAGAAAATGCAGAAGCTGGGCATTTGAGGAGAGGACTCACCGTATAAAGTTGCTCTTCTGGTTTCTGGTTGTTTTGTTTGTGGGGGTTTTTTTGGTGTTTTTCTTTTGGTGTGTTGTTGTGTTTTGCTTTGTATTTTCCTTTTCTGAGACCTGGAATCCACAGAATTCTTAACTGTGGGGTTAGCCCCGTTTCCCAAAAATCATTCCTTAAGAGACAAGGGAGGCGCCTCCATTAAAACGTTTCTACATGAGTCAGGGCCTGTGCGGCACCTTAGGTCAGCAGTTCTCAACCTGTGGGCCGCGACCCCTCTGGCAGTCGAACGACCCTTTCATGGGGGTCGCCTAAGACCATCCTGCATATCAGATATTTACATGATGATTCATCACAGTAGCAAAATGACAGTCATGAAGTAGCCACGAAAATAATTTTATGGTTGGGGGTCACCACAACATGAGGGATTGTATTGAAAGGGCCAGAAGGTTGAGAACCACTGCCTTAGGGGAAACGCAGAATCGCGCGGGAGTCGGACCGGTGAAATGATGACTTTTTCACCTGTCAGCGGCGGCTGGAAATTCCCACACACACGGGCCTGGTCCGTCTCATCCCTTTTGAGTCCCCGCGTCTGAATGCCGCCCGCGCCGGTGCCGCCTTTGTGTCGGCGGCTCTCACGCCGGGCGCTCCTGCTTCCTGTAGGCTCTCTTGTCACGGTGACATTTCAACATAAACAGTCAATATTCCTTCCCTCCGAGGAGACCTCCCTCCTATTGCCGACCAATTAAATCCCAGCTGAGCTCGGCAGACAAAGGTAACGCAAGACAGGCTGCTTGCACGCGCGATGCACTTGGCTGCTCCCTTCCTTCGGAGGAAGAAAAATTGTCATCACAACAAAGGAATCTGGGGACCTGGGGACCCTCTCATCCGAAAGAGCCGGTTCCATGGGATCTGATGGCTCCTTCCCTTTTCATCTGACACACCGCTGGGCGGGGGGATTTTTTCTTTCTTTCTTTCATTTTTTTTTGGTATTTGGTGTATGTGTGTTGTTTTTAATAATTCAGCACCGTGCATGTTTGAGGTTTCGCCGAGAAGGGCAACCAGCCCTTAATTAATTCCTGTCTGTCAGTGGCCACATGGGCAGGGCTGTGGACTCAGATGCCAGCGCCCCTGACCTGTTTCTTTGGACCCCGCGGCCTAAGTGGATGGAGCCGGGTTTCTGGGTCTCTCCACGCCACCAGAGCGACTCGGGGTCTCTCAGGACATCTGTTGAGACTGAGCGCTTTGGGGTGAACTCTGCCCTCGATCGGGGATCCCTCTGAGCGTGTGTCCACTTCACTGGGGGAAAATGTCCTCAGATTGTTTGCCTTGACTCGTGAAACAGCCCAACCCCCTCCCCAGCCCAGGCTCTCCACCGCACACTGAACAACCCTTGAAAACCATTTTCTTTGGAAGCCTGGAGAGATTTTTCAGAAAACACTAGTAATTCTGCAAACTTCAAACACTTTCTCTCTTGCCTTTTCGTGACTCTGGCGGCCTGCATGGCCCAGGGTGCAAGACTTTTCCTCCCCGGAAGTGAAATGTGCAATAAATTGGGCATCGGGGACTCTCCTGTGCGGGCTCATCAGTAAGCCATTGATTCCCCCCGTGGGGTGCTGATTTCTAGATTTGAAAAAAAAAATCTGGGCTACAGCCTGGATCAGTGATGGTGAACCTATGACACGTGTGTCAGAGGTGACACGTGAACTCATTTTTGGGGTTGATTTTTCTTCGTTAAATGGCATTTAAATATCTAAAATAAATATCAAAAATATAAGTCTTTGTTTTACTATGGTTGCAAAGATCAAAAAATTTCAATATGTGACACGGCACCAGAGTTAAGTTAGGGTTTTTCAAAATGCTGACACGCCGAGCTCAAAAGGTTCGCCATCACTGGCCTAGATTTAAAGGGTGGTAACTCAGGCTGTTATCAGGATTGGTACCCCCACAGTCAACATTTTCTGACGGACTGATTTTGATGACATTGTCAGGCCAAGAACGACAGAGGGTTACCTAGAAATGAAATAGACACCCCACTTTTATCTTCATAAACAGCCGTATGCATAGGAGCCCTGTCATCAGTTCTAGAAGCCACCCCGGTGTTCCTAAAACCAGCAATCCAATCTCCTCAACTTCCTTAAGGAATCGCCGAACATGTAGTCCAACAATGCGTGCGTCACACTGCGTGAGAGAAGTTACGTTCCAGCCTAATTATGACTGGATTCTTACTCTGCCTTGTCTTGTGAACACGGAAATCCAATTGATTCAAGGAGGTAAACTTTTATTAACTGAGGTATCTCTTTTATAAAGAAAAAAGAACTTTAGCGACCCCCCACCCCCCGCCCAAGTCAGATTTGGTGAATTTAATCATCAGAGACTTTGATTTTCCATGTGTGCTTCTAGCAGCTAGAGGGCACAAAAGAATGCTTTTACCTGGCTTGTCTTTCTTTCTTTTCTTCTTCTTCTTCTTTTTTTAATCACTGAGTGAAATTCTCTAGGCTCAGAAATAAGCAAAAATACAAGGATGTCCATTTTTCCCCCAGATGTCAATGTGTCATATCTCCTTTCCGACAGAAATCCAAATTCCAGATGATGGTAACATGTGAAAGTGAACTTGATCTTCCCAAAATAAAGAGTAAACCCCAAAGAATGACAAGCTGGGCTTCGGGCCCCATTCTCCCAAGTTGGGCCCATCTTTCTGTCTTCGAACTGTTTTGTCAAGTTCAAAGCCATAAGAAACACATTTAACCATCATCACTCTAACATCTTAAAGATTAGTGTTGGTTGTGATTCTGCATTAACAACATCTATTATTGTTCACTAATAAGAGGCTTACAAGAATAAACATGAAAGGCTTGGGAAAAACCTTCCTGTCAATTAAGAAACAGTCAGTTGGCCCTAGCCGGTTTGGCTCAGGGGATAGAGCATTGGCCTGTAGACTGCAGGGTCCCGGGTTCGATTCCAGTCAAGTGCACATGCCGGGTTGCAGGCTCCATCCCCAGTAGGGGGCATGCAGGAGGCACCCGATCAATGACTCTCTCTCATCATTGATGTTTCTATCTCTCTCTGTCTCCCTTCCTCTCTGAAATCAATACAAATATATAAAAAATAAAAAGAGTCAGTTGTACTTCAAATGAACAGTTCCAAGGGATCTCAAGTAGAGATGCATGCTTTATTTTTATTTATTGATTTGAGAGAGAGAGAGAGAGACATCAATGTGTTGTTCCACTTAGTTACACGTTCATTGGTTGTTTCTTGTATGTGCCCTGACTGGGGATTGAACCCACAACCTTGGCATATCGGGACGACGCTCTAACCAACTGAGCTACCCGGTCAGGGTGTGAGATCCATGCTTTAAGAGCCACAAATGAGGCTCCCACAGTGCCTCCAGGTTTGCAGGCCATCCCCTGCGTACACATCCACACGCCCATCTTCAAAAGCTAGGCACCAAGATTCCATAGTCACAGGCATTCTTTTTGGGCAATTTATTTGAAAGCATAATAGTTGGGCATTTTTTCTGCAAGAAACACTCCTAATCCTCGGGAGGTGTTGCATCTGTGGCTAGAAGACAGAATGGGCTGGGGCTCAGTAGCATAATATATATAAACACCCCTCACCCCCCAATGAACCACACCACCCCCGTAGGCATGAATGAGTTGGAGCAGGATAGGGTGCCATTTGCCAAATTGCAAATTGCCTGCGTTTATTTTGGGCGTGCACTACGCGGAGTGCTAATTGCCTTGTTTAGCACTTTCCTTTCTTTCATTTGCACTCGTGTACAATCTTCGTAAATTAACTCCAGGCTTTTACTATGCAGGTAGCATGGGAACCGCCACGAATGAGTGAGAAGGCAGCAGGAAAGGACAGTTAAAAAAAGAGGAGCTGGCTGTACCAGTCATGCCATTTCTACGTCCCCTGAATTAAGAGTACGGAATTAACTTTTAATCCCTGGGCTTTGCCAATAGCTGATGCGAATGCAGAACATATTACATTCTGCTGTTTCATTCAGATGCGCTCACGGAAAATGGGTAGAATGTCAACCACCCCACCGGATGGGGAAAGTGCAGGGAAGCCATGTTTATAGACACGAGTGAATATATTCTGATTCATTCCAAATAGCCATTTATGTGGTTGCAGTCAATTGCATAGTCAAGATTCCGGCTTATTGTCAAAGACAAAACACTCCAAAGTCATTAGCATCCACTACTACCCAGGAGCCAATGAAAAACAAGTTGGGAGTCTCCTTGCCATTCCTACTGGACAGGTGCACACTTCCGAAAAGCCATCTGCAGCCCTGGCTGGTGTGGCTCAGTGGATAGAGTGTCGGCCTGCAGACCCGAGGGTCCCGGGTTCCATTCCCGTCAAAAGGGCACGTACTTGGGCTGCAGGCTCCTCCCCGGCCAGGGCCCTGGTAGGGGCATGTGCAGGAGGCAACCAATCAATGTGTTTCTCTCACATCGATGTTTCTCTCTGTCTCTCCCTCTCCCTTCCACTCTCTCTAAAAAAAAAAAAAAAAAATCAATGGAAAAAATATCCTTGAGTGAGGATTTTTTTTAAAAAGCTCCCTTCCAAAGAAAAGAAAATTTTGCAAAAATGGTGGTTTCAAATGCAAAGCAATAAATAAAAACAGTATCTTTAGGGTTTTTTTATTTTTCTTCCTACTTTTCCTTTTCAACACGATGAAAGTTGTGTTTTTCCAACATGGAAAAGTGAAGGATGAAGTATTTCAACTTCTTATCTGCATTCGGCTCTCCTATGTAGGTCATTCTGGGGGCGCTAGACAAGATGCTTTATTTGAGGTCCAGTTCGCTGGCCTTTGAGAAGCTCTCTGAGCCTTTATTTTGGTCCTAACTCTAGAAATGCATTTCAGGGGAGGCATTATTGATGTTCCGGGGGACACAGGTTTCCCGGTGTAAGATAATGGCAATGGAAGGAAGCTTCAGAGTATAGAAAGTTCGTCGGTCCAGTTAGGAAGATAAACTCAAGTCTCGATCATCTTAGTAGCAGAAAAGTGTGCATTTCCTAGAAATCTAAGCAGTAACTCCGGTAACTTCTTTTTTTAAAACATATTTTATTGATTCTTTACAGAGAGGGAGAAGGATAAAGAGAAACACTGATGAGAGAGAAACATTGATCAGCTGCCTCCTGCACACTCCCCACTGGGGATGTGCCCGCAACCAAGGTACATGCCCTTGACCGGAATCGAACCCAGGACCCCCTAGTCTGCATGCCGACGCTCTATCCACTGAGCCAACTGGTTAGGGCCCTAGTAACTTCTTAATAGATAATACATTAATAGCGAAAAGGAATCTAAGTCAGACATATGGCTGCCAACCACCCCACCAGAGTTCTGATCTCCGGGAAGTGACCTCACTTTTGTAAGTGTCTGTTTCTGCATCTCTAAATGGGATGCCAGTGCCCAGATGTAAATACCACTGTGACACCCGGCCAGCATCGCTCAGTGGTTGAGCATTGACCTACGAATGAGGTCACGGTTCGATTCCCAGTCAGGGCACATGCTTGGGGTGCGGGCTCGATCCTCAGTAGAGGGTGTGCAGGAAGCAGCCGATCCATGATTCTCTCTCATCATTGATGCTTCTCTCTCTCTCTCTGTCTCTCTCTCCCTTCCTCCCTCCCTCTCCCTTCCTCTCTGACATCAATAAAAAATATATTTAAAATAAATACATACTGCTGTGAGGATCACAGATAATAAACATAATGTTTCTAAAACATAGTAGAGAGGCTCAATAAATGTTAATTCCCTTGTGATCCACTTTCTAATCCCACCTCTTTGTTTAGTTAACGACGCAGAACTCCTACCACTTAGGTATCAGCAGATAGAGTGATCACATTTCTTTGGTTCCTCACATGCAGACCCTGACCACAGACCTCCCTTTTAATAAGTATCCAAGGGAAGAAGCAATGAATGGCAACAAAACCTCAGATAACGTTTTAAGTTTGCATCTGGAATCAGAATTAATCCCACGGGATGCGTGGCTGCCAGCATTGTTGGATATTAATCCCCTCCTCCCACTCAGACTTGAAAGCTGGTAGCTTGAAGTGCGGGATAATCACATCGGATGCTTGCGATGTACGTTCCACCGCTGGCTTCGGGATGAACCATATTTGGGAAGTTTCCAGGCCAGGATGGCTTGGAGTGAGTTCAGGTTGCTAACCGGGATCCCACCCGCTTCTCTGGATGCCATGAGGCCTCCCTCTTCCTCAACACCACCTTGTAGTTTTGTGTGAATTTCCCCCCTGTGTATTTCCGAAACTGACTTATTTGCCAGGCTTGGGCATTGCTGGGCTCCACCGGACGTAGGAAGCACGTTGGCAAATGAAAACCGTGGGGAAGGAGCCGGGAGAGGGCTGGGAAAGGGTGTGTTAACATATGAGATTCGTGTTATGTTCTTCGTCATACAAAGTGCATGTGAATTCAGGGTGATTGTCATGTGTGATGGAAGGACCTCATGGGACATCTGTGGAGTGACGGTTCCACATGAAATAACATAGGTTTCTCTCAAGTCCTATGATAATTCATTCATCGACTAATCCTGGATTAGAGCTAACCTGTGTTGAACCTTAGATTTCTCCCCCCCAAATCTGAGTCTGTGGTTACCAATGTCAGTGTTTTCTCTAATAGGAGATTTGGCCAAAGATTGCAGAAATGGGACCTTTGGGTTTTTTTATACTGTCACCAGGTCACTATTTATTTTATTTGTTTATTTTTCTGTTTTTCGGGTTTTTTTAAAATATATTTTTATTGATTTCAGAGAGGAAGGGAAAGGGAGAGAGAGAAACATCCATGATGAGAGAGAATCATTGATCGGTTGCCTCCTGCATGCCCACCCCCCACCCCCTGAGGATAGAGCCTGCAACCCAGGCATGTGCCCTTGACCAGAATCGAACCCAGGACCATTCAGTCCACAAGCCAACACTCTATCCACTGAGCCAAACCAGTCAGGGCCAGGTCACTGTTTATTAAGGGGGGATGTTTCTACCATTTCGTTCCAATGTGTTGTCCCTTCTTAAATCTTCAGGCAAATAGTCTAGAGGTTAATCTTTCCTGCTTCACATTATAATTGTAACAAACCTAGAATTTTTATGTGTTTGCCTGTCAGCCTCCAAAAGCAGTAATTTTATATCTCATTCTCCACGTCCTAGTTTTTCTGCCCACTTTTCCCTCCCTTTGATCTAACCTGAGACGTTTCCATCTACTATCAGGTGCTTTAATGGAAACCATCCAAACAGATGAGCCCTGATTTTTTTGGTTCAAGGCAAGAGGTATTCTTTCTAGGTTACTTTCCTATTGTGTTGACTCTTATGATTCCTGGAGTTCGATTCTTTTCACTTTGGAGTT
This sequence comes from Myotis pilosus, assembly GCA_036010255.1. Taxonomy (NCBI): domain Eukaryota; kingdom Metazoa; phylum Chordata; class Mammalia; order Chiroptera; family Vespertilionidae; genus Myotis; species Myotis pilosus. The sequence goes on along the minus strand of JASKON010000031.1, from coordinate 6,015,506 downwards.
TTCAAAACTCTCACGGCCTGCAGCTAACTTCCATCTTGAGTAAACTTGCCAAATGCTGAATGCGCGTGTAATTTAATTTTACTGGCGAACTAGCCTTGGTACAGGGGGTTTTGCAAGATGCAACCAAAATGTGAAAAATCCCCAACAAAAAAATATGTGTTTTTGTTCAGAAGGAATTCATGAAAATGACAGAACTGGGTTGGGATGTAAAAGTACTTTGCTTGCCCAGTGGGCATGGCTCAGTGGTTGAGCGTCGACCTAGGAGCCAGGAGGTCACAGTTCAACTCTCAGTTGGTCAAAGGCACATGCCCGGGTTTCAGGCTCGATCCCCAATGTGGGGCGTGCAGAAGGCAGCCCATCAATGGTTCCCTCTCATCATTGATGTTTCTATCTCTCTCTCCCTCTCCCTTCCTCTCTGAAATCGATAAATTCGTATATTTTAAATTTCCCAACTTCTTTGTCCGCATATTTTATCAGGGAAGTAAAAAAAAATGTTAGGTAGAAAGAGATGGGGCAGGAAATCATAAAACAAATGCACAACAAGGAAACAGAAAAACGTGCAAAAACACAGTCCTGGCACCTGAGAAATTCCAGTTCTATTCACCGCTTTCTTGCAAGATTTTAGTTCACGTATTTCTTCACTGCCTACGCCCATGACTTCCCTCCTGTGCACACACACACGCACACGCACACACACACAATCACCTATATGCGTGTGCGAGCAGCCATTTGCGTTTCCTATAATAAATAGCACGCAGACAGCTCCCTGTGTTTGTAAAAGAAATTTCTCGGTGTGTATCCGTGCGTGCGGCCTCCTTCAGTCCCAGCCCTCTACATTCTAACCTATTCTCCGAGCGAGGAAGCTAAAAGCAGCGAGCTTAAGCCGCTTTCCAAAGATCCCGGGCCAGAATACCATCAGTGTTTCTTTTAAGACAGGCCTGTCGCTTTCAATCTACACGGTTCAAGTTTTTCCCCCTCCCTCCCTCAGCCGTGAGTCTCAGCAGTCCCTAGGAATTGGAATATCAGAGAGGATGTCCATTGGTTAACTGGTGTTCGGGCTTCCTGCCCGCCCGACCCGAGAAAATGAAGCCAGCTGATGGGGAGGCAACGTGGTCTCTATTAGCAAAGGGTTAAACACCGAGCGATTGTCACTGGTCCCCTCTGTCCCCGGCCAGGGCCGCCTTGCCGCCTTGCCGTTGTCTGTCGCGCGTCTCCTCCCGTTGTTGAGAGATTAACCTGGTGCCCGTGGAAGTGCGGGCTGTGTCACACCTTCCCTGGGTCTCACCGCTCCGCTGATCAGAGCCGGGGCCACCGAGCAGGCGTCTTTATGTCTTTATTCTCCCTCTGTTGTCCCAGGCCACACAGCCGGGAGCCCGCGAGGGGCTTAAGCGCGGTCATGTTGATGTCATTATTTTCTGATTGTCGCAAGCTCCCGGGGTACCGGCCCACATGGACGGGGAAGGGCTGGCCAGTGCTTTGTAGGGGACCCTTTGAGAGCAGCCCTGTGACCGCCTGCCCGGTTATTCCAGAGCCGGGGCGTCGGCTTAGCTGCACAGTGCATCCCGCTCTGTGATTTGGCCTCCGTCTTGTCGGGTCAGCCTTATCAGTGCCACCAGCAAACGTGTCCCAGGGCAGGTTTGTCGAGATCTTTGCGAGGCCATCCGGTATGTCTGGGTCAGTGTGCTTGGTCTACAGCAGTGGTCCCCAGCCTTCCTGTGGCCACGCCCCACCTAAGCATGTCTAACATCCTGATGCTCTCCCCCCGCCCCCGCCACCTGTACTTCTTATTATTCAAAAACTGAGCTCCTAGTCACGTGGAGGAAGCCTCAAAGGCTGTGAACTTGGTCTAAACAAGCTTCCAAAGGACATGGCATCCATGAGAGAGGAAAATAAAAGGACGAAAGGACAGTGGAAGGACTGAGGAAGAAATCACTACGAAATTGTTTAAAATAATAATAATAGGAAGTGATAAGGAAAAAGTAGCAAATAAAGTTTCAAAACGTAGACTAGAGAACTGAAATGCGTACAGATGTCACAATATATATTTATAGACTGTCTAGGAGACCCCTAGAACCGGAAGAAATGCAAAAAAATCGCTTTTAATAACTCATTCTCGAATTGCCTCCCCCTTAAACATCACATTGCCCCCCTGTGGGCGTGTGCCCCACGTGGGGAACCACTGGTCTAAATGAAACATTGCTATTTGTTCACTTCCCCACTCCTTGTTAATATGTCTTTTTTTAAAATATATTTTATTTATTTCAGAGAGAAAGGGAGCAGGAGAGAGAGATAAAAACATCAATGATGAGAGAGAATCATCTATTGGTTGCCTCCTGCACCCCCCACACTGGGGATCGAGCCCACAACCCGGGCATGTGCCCTGACCGGGAATTGAACCATGACCTCCTGGTTCATAGGTCGACGCTCAACCACTGAGCCACACCGGCCGGGCTTAGTAAGTCTTTCCCTGTTGCCTGTCCATACGCGCAGCTAGCTAGCCAGGTTGGCCAAAAGCAGATAAAACCAGGGACAGGAGCCTAAAGTGAAAAGACAGTGGGGCAGTGCCACTCAGCTGGGCGTGGCCCGCCTGCACACTTGGCTTTTACAATCCCCTAAAAATTTCTCTACTTGCCCCAGCTGGTGTGGCTCAGTGGATAGAGCGTCGGCCTGCAGACTGAAGGGTCCTGGGTTCGATTCCGGCCAGGGGCACATGCCCAGGTTGCAGACTCCAGGCAGCCAATCCATGAATCTCTCTCATCATTGATGTTTCTATTTCTCTCTCCCTCTCTCTTCCTCTCTGAAATCAATAAAAATATATAAATAAATAAATATTTTTTTAAAAGCAATTTAAAAAAATATGCTTGTGTGAGGATTTTAAAAAAGGAATTAATTGCTTATTCAAAATGGGTGAACAGTACTTCATTCTGGGGGCCAGTGGGGGAGGGAATGCAGTAAGGGGAAGAAAATTCTACATTATCTTCTGCACACTCCTTCCAGCGTCTCAGCCCAGCGATTGGCATGCCTCTGGGGCTCTTCAAAAATACCTTTGCTAATTTTTCTCCTGGATAAAAGGAACGGTAATGGCCAAGACACGCTCAGGAAGGAATAAAAAAAAATCTTAATTTGAGAAAGGTTCGCAGGCCGAACAGCTGCCCGGGTTCTTTCAAAGGCCTCCCTGACCTCCTTTTGAAGTCCCTCCGCCCTGCGAACCCCCCACGCACCATGAGGCCACCCCCAATTCTTCCGCGGGCCCACGTGCTCGCCCTGGGCTGGGGTCCCCAAATGCAACTCCGCTCCAGCCCAAATCCGGCCCCCCCCTACCCCCCATGACTCCATCCAATCTGCGGTTCCATAAGCTCTCCCGAGATTTTAAATGATATTCACAAGTATGCTGATACATCTCTGAAAGATTCCCTTTTCCCATCTGAACTCTTTTAACAAAGGTATTACACGGAGCACAAAAGCTGTCCAATTTCTCCCAACCTCTGGGTTCTTTCTAAAACACAGTCATTTTGTCCGACATTGAAAATGTCTTGATTTAGTTGTCTTGCTATTTTGGGCCTGTCCTGCCCCCCGCGGTGGTAATAAGAAGGGGGCCCCCGCTGGGCCCCGAAGAATGCCATTTGGCGGCCGCCATGGAGTGGCCGGCTTTTATTTATGGAGCCAAGAAAATGAATGGGTATTAGTGTCCAAACATTTCAACATGCTCCCGCGGCCATGCACAAAAGGGACTGATTTGCAGCAAATTTCCACTTATTTTCCAAAAGTGTTTACCTTCCCAAAGCTTGGCTGATCGCTATAATGGCATAGCTGAGGGGAGGGGAAAAATGACCATTTCAGAACCCAATTTATATATATATATTTCTGAGCCTTCAAAATGCCCGCTTCTTCTGAATAAAGATAATCCCTCTAGTTGCTAGGCGTTTATGGATATGTGGATACTTCTTTTTAAAAAAAATATATTTTTATTGATTTCAGAGAAGAAGGGAGAGGGAGAGAGAGGGAAACACCAATGATGAGAGAGATTCGTTCATCAGCTGCCTCCTGGAGGCCCCCTACTGGGGATGGAGCCCACAACCCAGACATGTGCCCTTGTCCGGAATCGAACCCGGGACCCTTCGGTCTGCAGGCCGACGCTCTATCCACGGAGCCAAACCAGCCAGGGCGATATGTGGATACTTCTAAGGTGCTGGGCTTGTACTTCTCATTGTTGTCTTAAACAAGGAAAGACGGCCACACGGTCCCAAGGAAAACAGTTCATATCGGTGGATATAGGCTAGATATAAGACAGCATTCTGGCCCTGGCTGGTGTGGCTCAGTGGATAGAGCATAGGTCTTCAGACCAAAGGGTCCCGGGTTCGATTCCGGTCAAGGGCACGTACCTTGGTTGCAGGCTCCTCCCTGGCCCGGGTCCTGGTAGGGGCACGTGCAGGAGGCAACCAATCGATGTGTTTCTCTCACATCGATGTTACTCTGTCTTTCCCTCTCCCTTCCAGTCTCCCTCAAAATCAATGGGAAAATATCCTCGGGTGAGGATTAACAAAAATAAAAAATTTAGAAAAAATAAAGAAACGGAAGCACTCTGCCAGGGCCCAAGGTCATCTCTGGCCACTCCCAGAAAGCAAGGCGTGGCATTAGGTCTCGGATTGAGCACGTTCTATCTCCATGTTTACTATGTGACCTCACCCTAATCCATTGGTAGGCAGTTTGCGATGTCCTGAAATCACTTCATCTTTTTGCCCTGTGCAACGCGCGCATTGTGTCAACAAATATTAGTTGAGCACCTACTACGTGCCAGGCATTTGAAACCTGCCTCCCAGAGATGTCGTACATGGCTCTCAGTGTCGTTTCCCACGCCTTTTGAGTCAACCACTTCGAAGACCCCCTCGTTTCTCCGTCCGCTCTCCAGGCATGGCCTCTGAGCAGGGCTGCCCTTTATTCTCTAAATATCAGATATTTTTTCTCACCTCAGGACCTCGGTTCAGTCTGCTTGACACCCAAAGAATATCTTTCGTGGCAGATCTACAAATCAGAGCTTCCGCTATTCGAATTCCAGCCGAAAGACCCCGTCTGCTATGACCAGTCCCCAAAGTCCGGAAGATGGAGATAGTAGGCTGTCATGGAGGGGCTCCCAGATGGGTGGTGACTCCAGGCAGGGGGAAAGGATGATACATTGTGATTCGGGCTTCAGGAGAAGAGAACACAGCCCTGACAGGTTTGGCTCAGTGGATAGCACGTTGGCCTGCGGACTGAAAGGTCCCGGGTTCGATTCCGGTCAAGGGCATATACCTTGGTTGTGGGCACATCCCCAGTAGGGGGTGTGCAGGAGGCAGCTGATCGATGTTTCTCTCTCATCGATGTTTCTAACTCTATCCCTCTCCCTTCTTCTCTGTAAAAATTCAATAAAATTAAAAAGAGAGAGAGAGAGAGAGAGAAGAGAGCACAGGGGCCTGGGCAACCAGGTAGTTATTGGCAGTGACCCCAGCTGGCCGGGGGGTGTGGTGGAGGGTATTGAGTAGGGTTTGGGAAAATGCAATAAGAGGATTATGGGACTAATACTTCTCTAAGTTTGAACTGTCTATTCTTCCCTTTCCTTTTCTACCTTATTTCCTTCTGTGTTATCCATGTGCAACTGCTCAATATAACCTGTACAAGGATTCTTTTTTGTTTGTTTTGTTTTAATATAATATATTTTTATTTACTTCAGAGAGGAAGGGAGAGGGAGCAAGATAGAGAAGCATTAATGATGAGAGAATCATTGATTGGCTGCCTCCCCCACGGCCTGCACTAGGGGCTGAGCCCATAACCCAGGCATGTGCCCTGACAGGGAATCAAACCACGACCTCCTGGTTCCTAGGTCAACACACAACCACTGAGCCACACCGGCCGGGCCAAGCTTTTGATTATTACTTTACAACTCAAAAAATAGAAGAGTTGCCAGGTTATCCATCTAAGCAACCATGACTGAAAGACTTGAACTTGCTCTCCAGTGTGTTTAACATATTTCTTATGATTGGGTTTTGTTTTCTGTCGGGTCCAGGAAGCGTCTGCTTTACAGTTTTACTCTGCTTTTAACACTCTAATAACCTCATCCTAATGCATCAACATTGTGGTTCATAAATGGGAACTTTCCTGAGTGGTCCTCAGGCCACTGTGCCCTTTGTCCCGAGTTCAACTTCCTACAACATGAGACACAGAAAGGTTCCATCAGAGAGAACAGGTGAGCTACCTTCATGGAGCCAGCTCTAGCTCTTACTGGAGGCGTGGCCTTGAGGGGGTGACCTCTCTGGGGTTCAGATTCCTTATCGAGTGCAGATTTAGTAACAGTAAAGGGTTAATAACAGCAATAATAACAATGACAGCCGAGATAAAATGATTCCACGGTCATCGGCCTGGCTAACAAGAATTGTCCCAGAGGAATTCTTTATCCAAAATTTAATTTGTTCTTTAAAGAAAAAATTATCCTAATTCAGAATCTACTCATTTCATTGTAGACACTGATATTTTTTTGCCAAAAAAAAAATAAGAAGAAGAAGAAGAATTCTTCATGTATCACCATAAAACTCAACTTCCAAATCAATCAATCTTGTTTCATATTTGGGTTCTCCCACAGATGAGAATCTTAAGGTATTACGTTTAGGCTGATAGTTTTATGTGGTTTATAACTGACTTCAAATTTGTGAGAATTAAGGCTGGGCCGGGACTTCCTGCCTATGTATTAGCTTAGCACCACTATGCCAATGGCTGCTTAAGAACATGAGAAAGAGTGGTTTCAGAGGGGCTGGCATCCAGGTGCTTAAGACAGACTGGCATGGGGAGACCAGCAAAGGGTGGGACAGGGACCAGGGGTGATGCTACAGAATTTGCGTCTCTATTCCAGGCAAATCAGCCTTGAAGTTCATTGATCCATAGTAACCGCTCCAGATTTTCAAAGATGTAAACGATTCCTTTGCACTCTCCCGCATCATCCCCACACTTTCTCCCATCTACTTCAAGGTATTGATCGAACTGAGAATTGAATAGAAGATTCTGTTGCTTCTGCCAATGCAATGATCGCCTCATGACTGTTACCTGATTTCCTCCAGCCTGGGCTATCACTCCGCCTTTACATGTGCAGTTGGCTGCACCGCTCCCCAGGTCAGCCACCTTCCCCGAGGGCCACACCATCATTTCTGGTTGTTCCGAATGACATTATCAATTGAGCTTTGGTCACTGGGGCAGGTGTGTGTGTTTGGAGATTTGGCATCAAGGACATGAGAAAGGAGAGGAAGGGGCATTTTAGAAAGTTAATGCAGGAATGAAAACAATCAGTTCCTCCTGGTGCGTAAGCCAACAACAGACAGAGATGCTGCCCAGAAAGCCAGGTTTAAATCTGCAGCTACATCCTTCTATTGCCCATCACTAGCCACTCTATGGTTCTTTTCTTAGACCAGCCGTGGGCAAACTACGGCCCGCAGGCCGGACCCGGCCCGTTTGAAATGAATAAAACTAAAAAAAAACAAAGACCGTACCCTTTTATGTAATGATGTTTACTTTGAATTTATATTAGTTCACACAAACACTCCATCCATGCTTTTGTTCCGGCCCTCCGGTCCAGTTTAAGAACCCATTGTGGCCCTCAAGTCAAAAAGTTTGCCCATCCCTGTCTTAGACCCTTCTTCTTATTGCATTACTAGATCAATATTATTTTTAAAAACATATTTGTATTGATTTCAGAGAAGAAGGGAGAGGGAGAGAGAGAGAGAAACATCAATGATGGGAGAGAATCATGGATCAGCTGCCTCCTCCACGCCCCCTACTGGGGATCGAGCCCACAACCTAGACATGTGCCCTGACCGGGAATCGAACCATGACCTCCTGGTTCATAAATTGATGCTCAACCCTGAGCCACGCCAGTCAGGCTAGATGAACGTTATTAACATCCCAGAAATAGCCTTCGGTGTAATTATGGGACGTGATTTTCCGTGCAAGATAATTCTCAACTTTCAAAGCATTGCTATCTTTGCTAAATGGCAGGAATTTCTCTTCTGCCCCCGGTGCATTCTGGGGACTTGACCCACACTTATTAAATATGTGCCGTTTGAGGGCTTTTGTGGAATTTTTTTTTTTTTTTGCAAAGGTCTGAGGTGTCACTTGTATAAGTTTGGGTCTGTAGGAACAGGCGACTAGGCGACATTAGTAGAAAGCCCAAAGTTTTCTAAATGTAGATGAGCCCAGATTAAGAAAGCAGTAATTAATTTCCTTTGACCTTGAGCTGAAATCCCTTTCTGAAGCTGTCATAAAGAGGAAGAGGCCAGAGAGAAGAAGAGAGACTGTGTAACAATGCAATTAAACTCTTGTAATGAGGTCAGGCTTTAGACGGGTTGCAACTGATATCAATGAGAAGGCCCTATATGGATGGTCGGGGTTTTTTTTTTTAATTCATGCTTTTTTTGTTGTTGTTTAACTCTTTACCACCATATATGTGCTCCTTTGAAACATATAGGTATTGTGTCTTACACTTTTTTTTCTTTACTGATAAAAATACTTCAACAGGAAGTCTTAGACAGATAGAGTTGACTTTATCGTTGAACGTATTCCATAGATCTTCCTTTTCTCCCATAAACCTCTTCCAGCTGGTTTCCATCCCCTCTCCCCCACTACCCCCGCCGCCCCAGCGCTTCACCACCCCATTGTCTGTGTCCACAGGTTATGCATAGATGCATACAGGTTCACTGGTTGATCTCTTCCCACCCACCCTCCCCTGCCTTCCCTCTGATGATCAAAAATGACACTATTGCCGAAACCGGTTTGGCTCAGTGGATAGAGCGTTGGCCTGCGGACTGAAGGGTCCCAGGTTCGATTCCGGTCAAGGAAATGTACCGGGTTGCGGGCACATCCCCAGTAGATGTGCAGGAGGCAGCTGATCGATGTTTCTCTCTCATCGATGTTTCTGACTCTCTATCTCTCTCCCTTCCTCTCTGTAAAAAATCAATAAAATATATTTTTTAAAAATGACACTATTTTTGATTTCTTTCAGAAGACACAATCAGTTGGCTCAGACAAGTGATCGTTTTTTTCTGCAAAGCAGGGAAGCGTGAGAGTAGCAGAAAGGGCTCAGGATTAAGAGTCCTGACTCTTGTCTTGTCTCTGGTGTGATGGCTCTTAATTTGCAGATGTCTCCAGCAAGCTGGGGCCACTGGCTAGACGGCAGGGCCCTGGCCTTCGGCATCCTGCTAAATAGCTGGGAGAACGGAGGCCGGCTCTGAATGTCTCTGAGCCTCAGCTCCCTCATTCATCAAAATCAAGGGGAAAGAATACCATTCATGGCCCTCGCTGGTTTGGCTCAGTGGATAGAGCGTCGGCCTGCAGACTGAAGGGTCACAGGTTCGATTCCGGGCAAGGACACATGCCCGGGTTGCTGGGCTCAATCTCCAGGAGGCAGCTGATCAGTGATCCTCTCTCATCATTGATGTTTCTATCTCTCTTCTGCCCCCTTCCTCTCTGAAATCAATAAAAATATTTTTTTCATTAAAAGAATACCATCCATGGTATATCTCATCATTAAGGGAATCCATTTGATCTAAGTCATCCTATTAGGAATGTGTCAGACTTGCTCTCTCTGAAAATATTTATGTCTACTTGAGGCCAACTCTGTCTGTCTCAGACTTCTGGCCATTCTCTTAGGCGGCGCGTTGCTGTGGTTAAGAGCATGGATCTGAAGATTGGTTGTCTTGGTTCAAAATTGGCTTTCCACAAATAGTTCATAAGCATGGATCAAGCCCTAGCGTGTTTGGCTCAGTGGATAGAGCGTTGGCCTGTCGACTAAAGGGTCCCAGATTCGATTCCACCTGAGGGCACATGCCCGGGTTGTGGGCTCGATCCCCAGTGTGGGGGTTCAGGAGGCAGCTGATCAATGATTCTCTCTCATCACTGATGTTTCTATCTATCTCTCTATCTCCCTTCCTCTCTGAAATCAAAAAAATATATTTTTTTAAAAAAGAGTGGATCAGCCCAACTGGTGTGGCTCAGAGGTTGAACACTGAACTGTGAACCAAGAGGTCACAGTTCAGTTCCAGGTCAGGGCACATGCCTGGGTTATGGGCTCGATCCCCAGTGTGGGACGTGCAGGAGGCAGCCAGTCCATGGTTCTCTCTCATCATTGATGTTTCTATCTCTCTCCTCCTCCCTTCCTCTCTGAAATCAATAAAAATGTATTTACAAAAAAAATTTGAAGATAAAGAGAGGACCCAGGTGAAAACATGACAACATTATAAGCAACATTATAAGCATACTAGTTCCTTACCCACAATTTGCCTCAGGTCATGACCCAGAAGGCAGCCCCTAAGGCCAACACCCTGTCACTGTGGCTGCTGTCCATGTTTCGTGGTCCTGTACCTCAGACCTGGAGGAAGCCCCAAGGTAGAAACCCTGGACCTCAGGCGGCCTAAGTACATACAGAGTGAGGAGGACAGCCTGCCTTGGGTCTTGGATCTCATGCCAGATTTCTGCCTCAATTGCACTTTTTTTTTAAGATTTTCAAAAGGGAGGGAGGCCTCGCTTCCTATCAGGTCAGGTCCGGGTTCGCCTCCAGGACTGGCCACAAAGCCTGAAACAGGGCCCCATTCAAGACAAGAGGTTCCAAAAATTAGAGTCCTCGCCAATGAAGGGACCGCCCCACCCTTCTACTGAGCTGGGTGAAGACAAAAATGATAACGGCAAGCCCTGACCGGTTTGACTCAGTGGATAGAGCATTGGCCTGGGGACTAAAGGGTCCCGGGTTTGATTCTGGTCAAGGGCATGTACCTTGGTTGTGGGCACATCCCTGGTGGGGGGTGTGCAGGAGGCAGCTGATCGATGTTTCTCTCTCATCAATGTTTCTGGCTCTCTGTCCCTCTCCCTTCCTCTCTGTAAAAAAATTGATAAAAATATTTTTTTAAATGATAACGGCAAGAAAAATATCCCCCTTCCCCGCCCCCTGATGATGGCTAGTGTGAGAATGAGAAAATATCCACGGTGGTAAGACATCCTGTGAAACTCCGAGCCCCAATAAAACGCCGTCCTCTCTCCCCTCACACCCCCACTACAGAGCAGTTCCCACCTTGAGGACTATTAATTTGGAGTAGGTGGCCATGACCGCGGGTGGGTGCCTCTCGGGTCCCCTCCCCTTCTGTGTTGAGTGACAGGTAAGGTGCCACCAGCACTCCCCACCCCGGGCATGGCATTTATTGTCTCACACTCTCTCCGAAAGGTTTTCTTTACATGGCACATGCCCACGCCCCTGAGGTCTCTCCGGCCAACCCCGCGCCTTCAAACAAGTGATCAGGGCTGATGAATATGCCGGGAAGGAAGGAATGGCGCTGAGATGCAAATGGGCAAGGCGCGCCCCTTCTACGCTGTGAAATAATTATCCAGCTTCATAATTATTTCCGTGACTCTTCGTGATGGATGGAGAAAGGGCAGAGGGAAGCAGGGAAGTGTCTCTCAGATCTACATGCAGGGAGCAGAGCCCCACACAAGGCCGCCCTGCAAGTGGCAGCGGCAAGGGGCGGGGCCTGTTGGCATGTCAGGAGGCTGGCTGACATGTGTTTATTTGTCCTCTGAGTTTATTTATTTCCCCGGCAAAGAATTACCACAATGCGGGCCAAGGGAAAGCCTGTCTACTTGCCTAGGTATAATGTGAGGAGCCGATCGATATATAGGGCGAACCCCAAGAGAGTCCTCTCGCTTTTCCCTGTACTGCCCCTGAGGATACAGTGGGGAGAATTTGAGGGAAAAATGAGGACTTTTTTAAAAAGTCATGATAGGTTTCTTGTTTTTATTATTTTTAATATATTTTTATTGATTTCAGAGAGAGAGAGAGAGAGAAACATCAATGATGAGAGAGAATCATGGATCGGCTGCCTCCTGCACGTCCCACAGTGGGGATGGAGCCTGCAACCCAGGCATGTGCCCTGACTGGGAATCGAACCTGTGACCTCTTGGTTCCTGGGTTGATATTCAACTACTGAGTCACGCCCCTCTAGGCAAAGATAGGTTTCTTTACCTTCATATTTAGGCGGCTGAACAAATGCAGAACAGCCCTGTAGGATGGAGCTTGCCTGGGCCCAGCACAAGTGTTTTCACAGTTTTCCTTTGTCACTCTTTCTAAGTTCCTTTCACTGTTGATTTCTATAATCAACCAGAACTAGCAATTATTTTATTTTTTTAATATGTTTGTATTGATTTCAGAGAGGGAGAGAGAGAGAAATCAATGATGAGAGAGAGTCACTGATCGGCTGCCTCCTGCACGCCCCACACTGGGGATGGAGCCCACAACCCGGGCATGTGCCCCGACCGGAAATCAAACCGTGACCTCCTGGTTCACAGGTCGACGCTCAACCACTGAGCCACACCAGCTGGGCCAGACAATTTTTTTTTGGAAATAAGAAACATTCCTACAGTTCTGAAAGTAGGACAACGTATATGGGTAAAACAACTACTATGTCAAAACCTTTGGTAATTGGTCAGATTACTAATTGTTATCATTTATCTCCTCACTCACTACTTCAGAATTCCCTGCTTTTTTATCTATTGCAGGAGAGTGGAGCCTGGGATAATTCTTAGAATAACAAAACAGACTATTTATACGCATGCAAGCAAGTTACTTTCTGTTTTCTAGCAGAATAGGAGAGGCTCCTGTGCCTGGGACATGATGAAACCAAGAGAATCAAGTACAAAAAAATACACAGTGAACTCACAGGACTGTCAAGTTCTAGGACAATCTCACTTACAATTTCGAAAGGCAGATAAGAAAAGTAGAAATAGGGCCGGCTGGCATGGTTCAGTGGTTGAGCATTGACCTGTGGACCAGGGGGTCCCAGGTTCGATTCCGGGTCAGGGCACATGCCTGGGTTGTAGGCTTGATCTCCAGTGTGGGGCATGCAGGGGGCAGCCGATCCATGATTCTCTCTCATCATTGATGTTTCTATCTCTCTCCCCCTCTCCCTTCCTCTCTGAAATCAATAAAAACATTTTTTTATATAAAAAAGCAGTTGGGGCTAATAAGCGAGAACCAAGGGCGTAAGGCATTAGTGAAAGAACGCTGAATACATCTGGCCTGCCTTCAAGATCACAGAAGGAGCCCTAGCCGGTTTGGCTCGGTGGATAGAGCATCAGCTAGCAGACTGAAGGGTCCCGAGTTCGATTCTGGTCAAGGGCACAGGCCCGGGTTGTGGGCTCGATTTCCAGTAGGGGGCGTGCAGGAGGCACCCAGTCAATGATTCTCGTCACTGATGTTTCTATCTCTTTCTCCCTTTCCCCTCTTCTCTGAAATTAATAAAAATATACTTTAAAAAAAAGAAAGATCACAGAAGGAAACAGTTTTTCTGTTCTGTGTGTTCTGCACCCACCCTGGCCTCAGCATTTACTGTTACATTTCTTTACTTAATCATCTGCCTAAAATAAAATTATAATAATTAGCCAAGGTATCTCTTAATAGCATTCTACTCTCCTCTAAGCATGCTTAAAAAAAAAGAAGTCAGCCCTGACTGGTTTGGCTCAGTGGATAGAGACTCGGCCTGTGGACTAAAAGGTTCCAGGTTCGATTCCGGCCAAGGGCATGTACCTGGGTTGCTGGCACATCCCCAGTAGGAGGTGTGCAGGAGGCAGCTGATTGATGTTTCTCTCTCATCAATGTTTCTCTCTATCCCTCTCCCTTCCTCTCTGTAAAAAATCAATAAAATATTTAAAAAAGAAAGAAGTCAATGGTAACCGGTGACCTTTTGTAGATGACAAACCCTGCAGAGGAAGTTTGCACAGGAACAGGAAGTATGTAAACCAGGGCGAGGTGGGGGGCGAGGATTGGGGGCAGTTTCTGTGTTTTAGCTGGTACTCGGCTGGGAGCAGCCCTCTGAATGGAAGAGGGGCCTTGCACGCTGGGTTGAATGAAATTTCTTCATCCGAGTGGCAGTCGCTGTGGTATTTGATGGGTTTAACTCTTGCCCCCAAAATCCCCGGTGCTCGCTGCTGTCATGCATCTGGTTCGCGTCTTGCTCATCCACGTTGATTTCACCACGTTCATTATTCGAATCCGGTCCTTTTCACTTCCTAATCCAACTGTTTTTCCTCCCTTCTCACTTCTAATAGTTTTTTCTTTTCTTCCTTTCTTTTTTGTCTTCAATATGCCCTATCCATTTCCATCTGGGAATTTCATTTCCGTCTCAGAATCTGTATGAACTCCACTCTGAATGTTTCATTCGCTGTTCATCTCTGGTTCTCCTGCGTCCTCTCCTATGATCGGGGCATTTGTACACGACATCTCAAACCTTTTCAGACTCACCATTATTAAGAGCTTGCAGTGCATAAAGTTCTTCATCTAAGAGAATTAACTCTTGCCCTCAACGGTTTGGCTCAGTGGCTAGACCCTCGGCCTGCAGACTGAAGGGTCCCAGGTTCGATTCCGGTCAAGGGCACATGCCTTGATTGCGGGCTCGATCCCTGGCTCTCGTCCGGGTGCCTGTGGGAGGCAGCCGATCAATGATTCTCTCTCATCAATGTTTCTCTCTCCCTCCTCCTCCCATTCTCTCTAAAAATCAATGGGAAAATGTCCTCATGTGAGGATTAACAAAACAAAAAAAGAAGTCTCAACGTGCCAGTGAGTGTGTCCAGCCGTCCCCCACCCCAACTTCTGTCTTTTCCAGTTCCCAACTCTAAAGCGGTGTGCGGATGCTTCGTCATCGGTGTTGGGGTTGGTTTTTTTGTGTGTGTTTTATTTCCCTCCCCAGTGTTTTCCCGTCAAGAACATCATTATGAGATTCTGCAGTCATAAGCATTCTTCTGTTCAAATTTATATCAATTAGTGTAGGACAGTAATTCAATCGGATGGCCCCCTGGATTTCGAAAGATGGGCGACCATGTCAAAGTGACGACCTCTTTCCTCCTCTCTCAGCCAAGAGCAATTTTTTCACAAGGAGCCCTGGAAGGAATTGCTGGTTTAATAATTAGTTATTGATCACGGCCAATGCCACGGTGAGGCCCGGGGATTAGTCCGAGGCCGGCAAATCAGGATGCGGGAGTTTCCTTTGTCAAGATTATGCAGGGGAGGCGAGAGAGCCAAGCTCAAAGATCAAACATGGCTTCATTAGGTATGTTTTCATCTCCAGCAGGGATTCTTTTCATTTGCAAAAGTAGGAGTCCATCTTTAACCCGGGTGGATAAGACACCAAATTATCTCCAACAACCGAATTAATATCGAGCCACGTAATAATATAGCTCCATTTAAAAACGCAGCAAAAGCCCAGATATGAGTTAGGGAGACCCGGGGACCATGGAAATGGTTTTGAAACACCACGCGGAGTTATTTTAATAAATTAACCCTGCTCTGGCCAGCGCGTTTGCCGTGCTAGAGATACCATTAACCCGCATGCCCTGAAATGCCCATTAGAAACCATTTGGACGCACGCACGAGGCGACCATCACAATTAGAGACAGGCCTTTAAGCGTCTAATTGACTTTCCTGAGTGCTCATTGAGGCGCCACTCCGGGGTTGCATAAAATTCTCCGCAGACGAGCCACTTAATGGGAAGAAGAAACTTTCAGAGAATGATTTTATTGTACTTTGAGGGGGAAAAAAAATGTTTCCATTAGTTGTACAGTTTCTTCCTAGAATAGAAGAGTAGCCATTGAACATGTACAGCAAAGTGACAAGGGGAGTTTGAAGGTGGGGCTGCCCAGAGCTATGGCCGGTGAAGACAGGGTCCCAGTAGGCTCCCTAGTTAGTGAGAACCTTTTTTTAAAAAATATATTTTATTGACTTTTTACAGAGAAGGAAGAGGGATAGAGAGTTAGAAACATCGATGAGAGAGAAACATTGATCAGCTGCCTCCTGCACACCTCCTACTGGGGATGTGCCTGCAACCAAGGTACATGCCCTTGACCGGAATCGAACCTGGGACCCTTCAGTCCACAGGCTGACGCTCTATCCACTGAGCCAAACCGGTTAGGGCAGTGAGAATTTTTTTAGTGGAAATCAACCGGATCCCTGACAAAGTAGCTACGATACAGACACTTTTAAAATACTTTGGGGGTGGGGCTAATGTTTTTTTCATCTTTATTGTTGAAAGTATTACCTATGTCGCCTTTACCTCCACTGACCTCTTCCATCCTGCCCCCACTTCCCCCCCCCGCCACCAGGCCTTCACCATCCTATTGTCTGTGTCCATGGGTTATGCATATACACATATGAATTCATTGGTTGATCTTTTCCCCCCACTACCACCACCCTCCCCTGCCTTCCCTCTGAAACTTGACAGTCTGTTCGCTGCTTCTGTGTCTCTGGGTCCGTTTTTGTTCATCAGTTTATGTTGTTCATTAGATTCCACATATGAGTGAGACCCTGTGATACTTACCTTTCTCCGACTGGCCTATTTCGCTCAGCGTAATGCTCTCCAGTCTTCCATGGTGTGGCATTATTTTTTAAATAACTACATGGATCCTGAGCAGATGAATGAAGTCGCTCAACTCTAGCGCTCTGCTTTTATCTTTTGGGGGGTCACCTGTTCCCCAGGGGTAGGAGGGGAAGAAAAACACGTCTCCACTCCTTTCGCATCCAATTTCAGAGAGTTCTGATGTTTTGAGAGCGTAGTATGACATCCAGAGGTGGGGACGACTTGGGGTCAGTATAAGACAGACATGTGCAACATTTAGGCTGCCATCACTACATGCAAAGCACGTCCCAGGAATCAGTGGTAGTTACAAAAGACGCTCAGTCAAGTCTGGGCAATGCTCTGATGGGGATGCCATAGCCCTGATCCAAGCTAGCTCCTGGCTTCTAGCCGACTTCCGGTTCTCTGACGGAAGAACTGACTATCTCTGGAAGAGTGAAGGTCCCGGAATTCCCATCCATTCTGAGTCTGTTGGTCTGAAGAGCGGCCTACGGTCCTACGTTTCTGACAAGCTCTCCGGTGAGGTGCCAGCTGCTGGTCCATGGACCACACTCTGACTAGTGAGGCGGGAGGCTCCGTGCTCATGTTCCAGAGGAAAACAAGGACCAGTTGGCTCACGTGACCTGAGCAAGGTGAGCCAGCTCATTGAAGGCCAAGCAAGACCAAAACACTCACTTTATTGGAAGCCCGCAGCTCTTTACATATGGCGGCTTTTTATTTATTTTTTTTAATCTCTTACACATGAGCAGGAAGTGTTGAGCTGCTTTTCTTGAGAAGCACAGGACTCCTGGATGCAACGATGTACATCCGTCTCTCAGTGGCCACCGCTATCTTTTCCATGTCCAAGGTCAGCGTGACGTAGGAGAAAGTGAGCTGGTAAACTTGATCGCTGTATTTTAGCCAGATCCCTAGGGGGAAAATGTCTGGTCTAAAGGACCTTCAAGCTCACTTCCAACTTCTGTGTTTTGTGTGTGTGTGTGTGTGTACTCCCAAATGTTTAGTTTCACACACACACACACACACACACTAGAGGCCCGGTGCATGTGCATGAAATTCATGCACTTGGGACGGGGGGTGGTCCCTCAGCCCAGACTGCACCCTCTCGCAGTCCGGGAGCCCTCAGGAGATGTCCAACTGACGGCTTAGGCACACGCCCCTGCCCCCTCCCCCAACGTGGCAGTTGGACATCCTTAGCGGTGACGCAGAGGGCAGGAGAGGCTCCCACCACCATCACTGTGCTCACCAGCTGTGAGCCCAGCTTCTGGCTGAGCAGTGCTCCCCCATGGGAGCACACTGACCACCAAGGGGCAGCTCCTGCATTGAGCTTCTGCCCCATGGTGGCCAGTGCACATCATAGCAACCGGTCATTCCGCCATCAGGCTGAAACCAGCTCTCCAGCATCCCTCGAGGGGCCCCGCATTGTGAGAGGGCTCAGGCCAGGCCCAGGGACCCCACCGGTGCACGATCTTGGCCGGGGAGGGACACAGGAGGTTGGCCAGCTGAGGAGGGCTCCAGGGTGTGTCCGGCCCATCTTGCTCAGTCCCAATCAGCCAGACCCCAGCAGCAAGCTAACCTGCCGGTCAGACTGTCTGTCCCTTGGTGGTCAGTGTACATCATAGCGAGTGGTTGAGTGGCCTTAGCATATCATTAGCATATTATGATTTGATTGGCTGAATGGCTGGCCAGACGACCAGACACTTAGCATATTAGGCTTTTATGATATAGGATTTTTATTGATTTCAGAGAGGAAGGGAGAGGGGGGATAGAGAGAGAGAAACATCCATGATGAGAGAGAATCATGGATCAGCTGCCTCCTGCACACCCGCACTGGGGATCAAGCCCGCAAGCAACCTGAGCATGTGCCCTTGACCGGAATCGAACCCAGGACCTTTTAGTCCGCAGGCTGACGCTCTATCCACTGAGCCAAACCAGCCAGAACTGTTTAGTTTCTTTATACCACATGGACGCCTGAGCCTGTAGGACCCATGTTTAGCTTCAGACGCCCTGAGATGGGGCAGAAGGAGGTGGGCCCCCAGTTCTGCAAGGTAGTTGGTCCAACCTAGTTTCCCACTGCGGCTGGGGTGCAAGGATGGAGAACTTCTCTACCCCAGAGCTCAGCAAAGCTCGCAGCCAAATAGGAAAACGCAGAAATAACTAATCACAGTCTCTCCCCGCCAGCTCACCTAGTCTGTCAAACCTGTCTTTAGTAGCCCTATGCCAGGCTGACAGCTCCCCCCACTATATCCCCCCATGGGTGGATCGGCGGGGACAGACGCCCCCCTCCCCCAAGATTCACTTACAGTAACTGCTGATGTGCGGGCGGAGAGTGAACAATAGACGGCTGTCAGGCCCGCCAGCCAGCCCGGGATGTGTGCGCGCGCGCTGACAGCCCAGGGCCTCGGAGGGTAAACTGCTTTGCTGGAACTAATTAAACAGATGAAATTATTACATGAATATGCAGATGTTGTTTACATTTTACCATATGGTATTATTTCAGGTAATAACTCGCAGGAGGATCCCTCCCTCTCATCAAGAGGAACCGCGGGCCCCACGTGGCCCCTCTCGGTTGCTAGGGAGACACTGATGACGCGGGTGCGCGCTGGGGGTCTCGGGGAGCGCTCTGCGGGGCTCCCCGGGGCGCAGCGGGGTTTTCTTGTACGGGAGTCCTTACCTACTGATGCCTTTATTTCAAAAGCAGCAATTCCTGTGCCCGGCCAGTATGGGTTAGTGGTTTGGGTGTTGACCTATGAACCAGGAGGTCACGATTGGATGCCCAGTCAGGTCCTAGGTTGATGACTCGATCCCCATTGTGGGGTACACAGGAAGCAGCCCATCCATGATTCTCTCTCATCATTGATGTTTCTGTCTCACTAGCCCTCTCCCTTCCTCTCTGAAACCAATTTTTAAAAAAAATTTTTTTTGTCCTAACCGGTTTGGCTCAGCGGATAGAGCGTAGGCCTGCGGAAGGAAGGGTTCCGGAATCAATTCCGGTCAAGGGCATGTGCCTTGGTTGCAGGCACATCCCCAGTAGGGAGTGTGCAGGAGGCAGCTGATCGATGTTTCTCTCTCATCGATGTTTCTGACTCTCTATCCCTCTCCCTTCCTCTCTGTAAAATATCAATAAAATCTTTTTTTTAAAAAAAAATTTTTTTAAGGGTGAATTCCTGCCCTAGCTGGTTTGGCTCAGCGGATAGAGCGTCAGCCTGCGGACTGAAGGGTCCTGGGTTTGATTCCAGTCAAGGGCACATGCCCAGGTTGCAGGCTCGATCCCCAGTAGGGGGCGTGCAGGAGGCAGCCGATCTATCTTTGATGTTTCTCTCTATCTTTCTCCCTCTCCCTCTCCCTTCCTCTCTGAAATCAATAAAAGTATTAAAAAATAATAATAAAGGGTAGATTCCTGGAAGTGAAACTTCTGGGTCTAAAGGAACACACACTTTTTAATTTAAGAGAATTTCCAGATTGTTTCCCTAAAAAGGTGGTAATAATCAGCAACTTGCCGAAACCGGTTTGGCTCAGTGGATAGAGCGTCGGCCTGCGGACTGAAGGGTCCCAGGTTCGATTCCGGTCAAGGGCATGTACCTTGATTGCGGGCACATCCCCAGTAGGGGGTGTGCAGGAGGCAGCTGATCGATGCTTCTCTCTCATTGATGTTTCTAACTCTATCCCTCTCCCTCCTCTCTGTAAGAAATCAATAAAATATATTAAAAAAATTACAGTGAAAAACTAAAATTATAAAATAAGAATAATAATAATCAGCAACTTATGTGTTTCTTCTGTCAGCAGAGCACAAGAGGGCCGGGGGCCCATGTCCCCCATGGGGCTCTGTTCGACTGCTGTTCCGTTTATTCTTGGTGCTCTTCTTGTTTTGCCGATCGCGAGGTTGAAAGTGGCTTGTTTCCGTCTGCAGTGTTTCACTCCACAAAAGAGTTCAGCGTCGCCCTTTGGGCGCCTGTTGTCTGCCATGGCTTCCTCTTCCCTGGACTCTGAGCTAATATCTAGTCCCTGTGTTTCTGCGAAGCTGTGTGTGTCCCTTATACACGTGCGGGACAGGAGATGAGTTCTTTGTCGCATGTATAGCAAGTATCTCTTCCCAGGCTCTGCCTGTTTTCCCTCAGAGCATCTTCGTTTCTTAAGTTTCTGGATAATAAAGACCATGATAAACTTATGAACAAAAATAGATACAGAGGCAGAGCTGCCTTGAACAGACTGTCAAACTACAGCAGGAAGGCCGGGGAGGATGGAAGGGCAGGGGGCGGGGTAAGAGATCAACCAAAGGACTTGTTTGCATGCATATAAGCATAACCAGTGGACACAAGACACTGGGGGGTAGGGGAGGCCAGGGGATTGTCAAGGGCGGGGGGGGGAGGAGACATATGTAATACCCTTTGTAATACTTTAAGCAATAAAAATAAATAAATAAATAAATAGATAGGCCTTTCCCACACCGAGGTTACTCAAATATGCATTGAATGTTTAATTAGTTTATTTTTATACTTCCTTTTTCTTCTGGAAAATTTTCTTGGCTGGTTTCAATATTTTTTTTTCCATGTGAACTTCAGATTTCTTCTGCACATTCCTTACTGCAAAAAAAAAATAAATAAATACATAAACCAAAAAAAATTTGGCATTCTACTTTGAATTGTATCAAAGTGATATAATAACTTGAAAACATTTGATATTCTAAAATCTTGTGCAGTATAAGTATTATTGACTCTTTCTAACTTGTTTCGTTTTCTTATTGATTTCAGAGAGGAAGGGAAAGGGAAAGGGAGATAGAAACATCCATGATGAGAGGGGGTTATTAATTGCCTGCCTCCTGCACGCCCCCTACTGAGGATTGAGCCCGAAACCCGGGCATGTGCCCTGACCGGGACTCGAACCCTGACCTCCAGGTTCATAGGGTCAATGCTCAACCACCAAGCCTCCATGGCCCGGCTAACTTGTTTCTTGTTGTTGACTTTCAATAAGATTTAAAATTTTTCTTCAATGAAATCCTGTGACTTTCTTGGGCTTTCGCTTTCTCATATGTATTATGAATCCATTTTTTTCTATCCTTGCACTTTTTACTGAGAAATTATACATATCCATATTACCCCCGAATTCTAATTATCTTGTTAATTCTAATAGATATTAGTGGCTTCTCTTAGGTTTACCAACTATGCAATCATATCTTCTGCCAGTAAAGATACTTTTAGATTTTTTTTTAAATAAACAATGAAACATTTCATTTTTTTGTTTATTGGGAGGGCTTAAGAACGCATATTCCCCAGGCCTCGTTCCAGAAAGCCCATTCCAATACATTTAAGGAATCTCTTTTATTTTAGAGAGAGAGGAAGGGAGGCTGGGAGAGGGAGAGAGGGAGAGAGGGAGAGAGAGAGAAGGAAAGTTGTTCCACCTATTTATGCATTCATCCGTTGTTTGGTTCATTCTTATATATGCCCTGACTGGGGATCGAACCCACAACCTTGGTGCATCTAGATGATGCTCTAACCAACTGAGCTACCAGCCAGGACTTAAAGAATCTCTTAAAAGCACCCCAGATACAGTGAACTGAGTATAGGAGGCAAACGCGAAGAAAAGTGAGGTATTACATTTACGGGAATGATTGAGGGGTCCCTTTAAAGCTGGAGGCTATACTTCAATAGAGAGAAATGGTGGTGGGCACAAATCAATCACATATGAAACCTCAGAGTTGTGCCCGGCTGGTGTAGCTCAGCGATTGAGCGTCGATCTATGAACCAGGAGGTCACAGTTCAATTCCCGGTCAGGGCACATGCCCGGGTTGCGGGCTGGATCCTCAGTATGGGGCGTGCAGGAGGCAGCCGATCCATGATTCTCTCTCATCATTGCTGTTTCTCTCTCTCTCTCCCTCTCCCTTCTGCTCTGAAATCAATAAAAATATTTTTAAACATTTAGAAAAAGACAACGCAGGGGTGCAACATAGATGAACCTCGCTGTGTTCTCCCCATTGCAATTGGATGTCATGCCTTCGGTTCCCTCCTCAGTGAAAATCCGAACACTTTCATAAAACATCGCGATGGGCACGCTGCCCTGTGATGGCCAATTAGCCACAGTGCGTCCGCTCCGTGGGTATGCCGAGAGGTTCACACGCTGTGGCTTAGCTCCTTCCACACCTCGATTCATTTTCCAAAGAACTGAAAGATGCGGCGTGTAAGTAGGACTGGAATTGAATCCCCCGTCTTCGCAGACAAGTGATTCCAATACATACTGTCCTCTTTTTGCTGCTGAAGATAAACAGCGAGACGCACCTACCAGGGATGCAGCTGTTTGTGCCAACGCAGGCGCCAGTGTCTGTCTCCGAGGGATTGTGTAGCCGACGGTCCAGCGCGGTGTCGCCTGCAGCAACTCTACAGCAACGGCTGGTTTGCAATCTCCGAAACCCTTCAGTGTGCGCGCTGCCAACGTCCCATCTCCACTGGCTTCCCCGAGAGCTTATGGAATTAAAGGCCCCAAAGTCCCGCTGAAAGCGAGAGACTGGGCTTACTTACAAAGAGAAAAGTATTTGAGGCAACGAAAATGAGCCCCTGACTCTAGCTGGAATGTACTGTGTTTTTTTTGTTTTGTTTTGAGTTTATTTTATTTTATTTTTTAATGTATTTTTATTGATTTCAGAGAGGAAGAGAGAGAGAGAAACATCAATGATGAGAGGGAATCATTGATTGGCTGCCTCCTGCATGCCCCCTACTGGGGACCAAGCCCGCATCCTGGGCATATGCCCTTGACCGGAATCGAACCCGGGACCCTTGAGTATGCAGACCGACGCTCTATCCAACAAGCCAAACCAGCTAGGGCTTGAGTTTTTTAAAAATATATTTTTATTGATTTCAGAGAGGAAAGGGGGGAGAGAGAGAGAGAGAGAGAGAGAAACATCAATGATGAGAGAGAATCATTAATCAGCTGCCTCCTGCACACGCCCCCTACTGGGGATCGAGCCCACAACCCCGGCATGTGCCCTGACCGGGAACCGAACCATGACCTCCTGGTTCCTAGTTCGACGCTCAACCCCTGAGCCACACCGGCCGGGCTATGCTATATCCTTCTAAGGCTTCAAATATTAGCAGACCATAGGAAGTAAATTAATGACACTTTTTTCAAGCACAAGGATACATTTATTAAGCATTGCTATCATTTTGGCATCTCCAACTTGGGGATCGCTGTGGTCCTCTTTCTCTCCTGGTGAAGGAATGGAAACTGAACCCTCAAGGCCAGCATCCTGAAGGAGAGCATTCCTGACTGGCATGTGAGGTTTTGCACCTGTAATTATTTGGGGCTACCAAATTGGCTTCCCCAATAATGGCTCCTACAAACAGCTAATTGTACGTGCTGTTAGCCACTTGTGGGTGTAATTAGCTGCTTGCCCTTAATCTTTCTGGAAAGCCCAATTCTCCCTGTAATTAGTCAATTGTGGATGCTGTTACTTTCACAAGAGGGGGAAGGCTGGATTACCTCCCTTACAATTCCTCGGATGAAGTCTTCCCATTGGAATCTCAGTTCATGGCAAGTGCGAGAAGATTCCGAGAGTCCGATGGTCTGGAAGTGGTTTTACTTTCCCTACCTGTATTCTTAGAGGCTACAAACCAAACAGATGCTGGAGGGAGACCTCGACAGTAGAAATGGATTCTTTTCATCTACAAATGGTTAAATGGCAGCATTACTTTTCTTTTCAAAAATTGTGCTCTTCATGCCGGGCCGGCGTGGCTCAGTGGTTGAGCGTCGACCTACGAACCAGGAGGTCATGGTTCGATTCCCGGTCAGGGCACAGGCCCGGGTTGCAGGCTCGATCCCCAGTGGGGGGCGTGCAGGAGGCAGCCGATCCATGATTCTCTCTCATCATTGATGTTTCTACCTCTCCCTCTCCCTTCCTCTCTGGAATCAATAAAAATATATTGAAAATTGTGCTCTTCAGGGAATATAGTCCATAATATTGCTATAACTGCACGGTGACAGATGGTAACTAGACTTAGGGTGGTAATTACATTGTAAGGTATATAAATGTTGAATCACTGTGTTGTACACCTGAAACTAATACGCTATTGTATGCCAGCTCTAATTAAAAAAAAAACACATTAAGTGCATTGCAAAAAAAATTATATTCCTACTAAAAATATATATATAAAATATGTGAGGTACTTACATAACAAATTCCTGCTGTAAAGGGCCTCAACATTTAGGAAGTTTCTATATACAGTGGATTTATGAAGCTTCATAAAATTAGAGGCAGAACACCTCATGGTCGGAGTTTAACTGTTAGCTCTCTCATATGCAAAATAGGGGGCTTTGGGCATGCTGTTTTAACATCACTAACCTCAGTGTTCTCCATAAAATGGGAACACGGAGCCCTCCACCCTCCCAGGTTGTTGTAAAAATTGCACAAATGCCTAGTATTCTGACTGCTCTATAGTACTTCTCGGTCTGACTGTAGCAAGTGAAATTCAGTTCTTCGCTCACATTGCAAAGCATAGTGTCTCCCGTGTATCATGTTGAAGTGGGCTTTTGATATTTGCTCTTCAAACGGGGGCTTCCATAAAAATACAAAATTCTCTCTGGCCATCACCTGTTTCTCTCCTATGAATTTTTATACTTCTAGTATTTTTTTAAAAGCATGAATATTTTTTAAAATGTATTTTTATTGATTTCAGAGAGGAAGGGAGTGATGAGAGAGAATCATTGATCGGCTGCCTCCAGCACACCCCCTACTGGGGATCAAGCCCACAACCCGGGCACGTGCCCTTGAGCAGAATCGAACCTGGGACCCTTCAGTCTGCAGGCCAACGCGCTATCCACTGAGCCAAACTGGCTAGGGCAAAAAAGCATGAATATTTTTAATGGCAAATTTTAGTGGAGCATAATTAATTTAACATACTATCCTGACAATGCAGTTGATATAGATGTAGTATTGTAATGTAGTTTATATAGAAATGTGAACTTGAGTTATATGAGTAGCATCACTCCCTGAAAAGTTACAAAGGATTCTTAGAATTCTGACCCTTAGAGCATCTTTCTTGGTCAAATGCTCATCCGATATAACAAAAGCCTAATATGCAAATTGTCCCCTCGACTTGGAGTTCGACCAGGGGGGCGGGGCCAGCTAGCCATCCTCCCACATCCCCTCCCCCTAGCCAGCCCATGCACGAATTCATGCACTGGGCCTCTAGTATCCAAGAAAGAGCAAGAGAGGCTGCGGGGCCCCCCAGGCAAGCGAAGGGCCGACCACAGGACCCTGGCGTCCACTCCAAGTGTAGCCCGTTGGTGTTAATGCCCCCACTAGCGCTTCCCCATTACTGAACAACAGAAGAAAAACTCTAAGGCAGTGGTTCTCAACCTTCCTCATGCTGTGACCCTTTCATACAGGTCCTCATGTTGTGGTGACCCCCAACCATAACATTATTTTCATGGCTACTTCATAACTGTCATGTTGCTACTGTGATGAATCGTCATGTAAATATCTGATATGCAGGATGGTCTTAGGCGACCCCTGTGAAAGGTTGTTCAACTGCCAAAGGGGTCACAACCCACAGGTTGAGAACCGCTGCTCTAAGGTGTTCTGGGATCATTTGAATTTTAGCCTTAAACTATAACATTGCTGGGTTTGGCCATAGATTTTTTCCTCTGCTTCCAAAATTATATACGTCCTGCTTATCATGTGAGCGTCTGCATGTCTGTGCATGTGTGTGTGCACGTGTGTGGATGTGTGTGTGTGTATCTGTATGTGTGTGCATCTGTGTGTCTGTGCATCTGTGTGTGTGTGTGTGTATCTGTGTGTGTGCGTGTGTGTGCATCTCTGTGTGCATCTGTGTGTGTTTCTGTGCGTGTGTGTGCATCTGTGTGTCTGTGTGTGCGCGCGCATCTGTGTGTGTGCACGCATCTGTGTGTGTCTGTGTGTGCACGCGTCTGTGTGTGTGCACGTGTGCATCTCTGTGTGTGCGTCTGTGTGTGTCTGTGTGCACGCGTCTGTGTGTGTGTGTGTGCACGCATCTGTGTGTGTGTCTGTGCGCGTGTGCATCTCTGTGTGTGCATCTTGTGTGTGTCTGTGCGCGTGTGCATCTCTGTGTGTGCATCTGTGTGTGTCTGTGTGCACGCGTCTGTGTGTGTGTGCACGTATGCATCTCTGTGTGTGTGCATCTGTGTGTGTCTCTCTGTGTGTGTGTGTCTGTGCATGTGTGTGCATCTGTGTGTCTGTGTGTGTGTGCATGCGTGAGTGTGTGAGTGAATAATGTTGTCATAAAGTAGACGGGAGGCCTTGGGAGCTCGAAGCAATATCTTCCCCACTAACCTGCTTACTGCTGCCATTCCCTCCCTCCCTCCCTCCCGGGCACGCAGTCAGCTGAGACCAGGCCAAATTGGCAGCGATTTTCCAAAAGCCCGTGATCCCCGGGAGTTGCCGGCCAGGTTTCTCTCCCAACCAGCCCTCGCCGGTCCGCAGCAGCCCTGGCTCCTGGCTCCTGCCTCCTGGCTCCTGGCTGCGGCCGGCCTGGGCTGGGCCAGGAGTCAGGACCCATGTCCATGTCCATGTCCATCTCAAAGTCACACTGGGAAGCCATCCTCTAGCCCCGCCCCCGGGATTTCCAGAGTGACAGCTGTCCTTCCCGATTCTCTGGCTTCTTCGGAGCGGCTGAAAGGAAGGGGCCTCTCGGTGGCCAAGGGGTTAAGTTGCTGACACAGTTGTGCCACAAAAAAACATAATAATTCGGGGAGACGCACCTGGGCCGTCGGTAAGCAGATCTGAAGTAATTGCAGCGGGGCCTGCTTATCGCGGCCGGGCAATAGTCCTGTGACAACATTGCATCCGATGGAAAAAATGGGAACAAAAATGAATAGTGACAGGAGCGGGGAAGACAAGCCGTAAATTCGATAGTGAGTCCTGAAATACAGGCTAACCCAATAAGCGCATGCTGCTGTCATTGTATTAATATCGTTAAAATAGCATCACATTTTTAAAAATGGGATGAAGGTGGAGGAACACTGCTTTCAGCGGTCATTCTCGCGCCGCGTGGCTTTGAGGCAGGCGATCTTTTATTTTTTTAAGCCCCTGAAACTCTGACTTAGCGCCGTGAGGAGCCAGCCTTGGACACAGAAGGTATCCCAAGAGGAGATGAAAATGGAACTATCGATTATTGAAGGTGTTTGTGGAGTTCTTTTTGGATTGTTCTGTGGTTTTTGGTTGTTTTTTTCTTAATTTCAGACAAGGAGAGGGAGATAGAACATCAATGATGAGACAGAATCATCGATTGGCTGCCTCCTGCATGCCCCCCTATTGGGGATCAAGCCTGCCACTGGGGCGTGGGTCCTGGCCGGGAATCGAACTGTAACCTCCTGGTTCACAGGTCGATGCTCAACCACCGAGCCATGCCGGCCGGGCAGCGTTACTACTTTAAATAGGAGAAACAGACACACAGAGTTTCTTAAACTAGTTCAAGTTTGCGCAGCCTGCTGGACACAGACACCAAAGGTAGGGTCCTGCTCTCTTGCTCAGGTGTCTGAATATGCATGTGTGGCCTTGAATAGATGCCCTGATGTGGGCTAAATCAAACACTCTTGGATCCAGAAACCCCTGTTTGTCTAATTTAAACACGACCAATGGGGTATACAATTAGTCGTTTGTATAAGTTCCAGGAAATCATACACGATTTACCGAGAATAATTTCTCAATATTTTTAATTTATTTTATTTTACTTGTTAATCTCATCCGAGGATATTTTTCCATTGATTTTTAAAGAGAGTGGGAGAGGGAGAGACAGAGAGAAACATCGATGTGAGAGAAACACATCAACTGGTTGTCTCCTACACGCACCCTGACCAGGGCCCGGGCCTGGAAGGATCCTGCAACCGAGGTACGTGCCCTTGACCAGAATCGAACCCGGGACCCTTTGGTCCGCAGGCCGATGCTCTATCCACTGAGCCAAACTGGCTAGGTCTTCCCCATATTTTTTTTAAAAATATATTTTATTGATTTTTTTACAGAGAGGAAGGGAGAGGGATAGAGCGTTAGAAACATGGATGAGAGAGAAACATCGATCAGCTGCCTCCTGCACACTCCCTACTGGGGATGTGCCCACAACCAAGGTACATGCCCTTGACCGGAATCAAACCCGGGACCCTTTGGTCCGCAGGCCGACGCTCTATCCACTGAGCCACACTGGCCAGGTCTTCCCCATATTTTTAATCTCCTACAGACCAGCTGTAAGTCACAGGCACGGGCTCCCCACCAGCTAGCTGCACGTTTCACTTCCATGTCTCCCTCCCCCTCTGTCCCTGTGCGATGGGCTTTCATTCTCGAGGCATCAGAACTTGACTTACTAGGGCCTGGGGTGGGGTGGCCAGCGTGCTCCATGCTGGGAGCCCCGGCCCGGGCGCACCTCGCTCAGAGGGGTGACAACGTAATCTAAAGCCGCACGCCTGTCAGCTCAGGTCTAACGGGATTTGGCTCAGTGTCAGGGCCTTGGGCTCCTGAGGTCACTCTCTGCTCTTGCTTTTCTTATAACAAAAGGAGGGGCCGGGGCTCTGAGGTGTGTGTGTGTGAAAGAGAGAGAGAAAGAGTGGGGGAGGGAGGAGAATGCGAGGGCAGGCACACAGGTGTTTTATTTTAGTATATTTTTTTTATTTATTTATGTCGGCGAGGGAAAAGGAGAGAGAGAAACATCAATGAAGAGATAGGATCATGGATCAGCTGCCTCCTGCACGCCCCCTACTGGGGATCGAGCCTGCCACCCGGACATGTGCCCTTGACCGGAATCGAACCCACTCAGTCCGCAGGCCGACGCTCTATCCACTGAGCCACACCGGCCAGGGCCACACAGGTGTGCGTTGAAGGCCCGTGAATCCCTCAGCGGCTGTTCGGGGAGCCCAGAGCCTCCGCTGAGACGCTTTCATCAGCCGGGGAGGCCTCTGACGGCCGCTGGAGACGCGGGTTGTGCAACTCAAAACTCTGCGGCCCCGGCAGGAGAGGCCGATGGAAATCAGCGCCGTGTCAGGGCCTGTCGGAGCGCAGCGCCGACATAAAACACGCGGAAACATCAATAAGCAACACGCCTCTGACAGCTCGCAGACATCGCCGCTGACAAGCAGAGAAAGGGGTGAGGTGAGGGCTCCAGGGGGACGTTTCAAATGCCTAACAGGCAGCAGAAAGGCCGGCGGGCTTCGGGGAGGCCGGGGGGACGACAAGATAAAGTCTCGCAGGTTATCACCTGGTTGGAGGTGGGTCCCTCCTGGCCAGGCCCCGGGATGAGGCAATGACAGGCCCTCGCTCGCTCCCTCCCTGCCCCCCCCCCACTTCCAAATGGTTCCCAGAACCCAGCCACCGTGCTAAGGTTGCCCAGACAACAACGTTCATTCCTGCAAGAAGAGATTTTTTTTTTTAATGTTAAAAAGGGGAAGAAGGGAAAAAAAAACAAGGCACAAACATGCGAGTGAGCGAATTCTGCTTCCAGCTACAATGTACAGAAATCAAAAAGGATTAACAAGATTTTTTTTTCCATTTAATTTCCTGTACACCAGAAGCCTTTGTTAAGAGATCAGAGATATTGCTATTTATTGAATTTTTAATATGATCGTTATTAAAAGGCAGCGCACATGTGTCGTTTTCCCCTCTCTTTCTTTTCCTTTTCTTTCTTTGTTTTTTTATTTTATTTTATTTTTTTTAACAGGCACGGGTGTAAAAATCAAAGGCCGGTAATGAAGCATGATTTGTTTGATTTCGGTGGTTTTATAATATATGGGGGGATTCGGGATATATGCAGCTATAGTACATCTTTAAAATTTTACAAAGAAACGAGATCAAAGGCCCCCTCGTCTCGTGAATGGGTCTGGGCCTTACAATGAAAGACTTGGTCATTATGGGGTAAGCCTTCCAACACCTCAGGCAGCCAGGAGTCATTTGAAACATGTCTTCTGGTCCAATATGATCCATTTATGAGAAAGCAAATGAGCCCTGGCCGGTGTGGCTCAGTTGGTTGGAGCGTCATCCTGTGGACCGAAAGGTTGCCGGTTCGATTCCCGGTCAGGGCATGTGCCCAGGTTTCGGGTTCGATTCCCTGGAGGAGTGTGTACGAGAGACAACCGATCGCTGTTTCTCTCTCACATCTATGTTTCTTTCTCTCTCCCTCTCCTGTCCCTCTTTCTCTTAAAAAAAAAAAAAAATGGCAAATGAAAGAAAGGGGCAATGATTTAGACCAGTGATCGGCAAACTTGCGGCTCGGCAAACCGCAGCTCACGAGCCACATGCGGCTCTTTGGCCCCTGGAGTGTGGCGGTATTTTGTGGAAGACCCACACTCCAGGGGCCAAAGAGCCGCAGGTGGCTTGAGAGCCGCGGTTTGCCGACCACGGATTTAGACTCCAATCCGTCCCTGGTGGTGGGCCCTGTAGGACATGTGTCCTTCCATGTGCAGAGCCCTGGCTGATTTCTAAGGAAGCTCTGTTCATTCAAAGGTTGACGTGCCCTAGCCAGTGTGGGTCAGTGGATAGAGCGTCATCTTGGTGACTTAAGGGTCTGGGGTTCAATTCCAGACAAGGGCACATGCCCGGATTGCAGGCTTGATCCCCAGTGGGGGGAGTGCAGGAGGCAGCCGATCCATGATTCTCTCTCGTCATTGATGTTTCTCTCTCTCTCTCCCTCTCCCTTCCTCTCTGAAATGAATAAAAATATTTTTTTAAAAATAATATCGGATGACCAGCGCTTCTGCATGTGTTATGTCCTCTGTCTCTTACAACAATCATGAAAGAAAGGAAGTATTTTGGCCCCATTTTCCACATAAAAACCTCAGCTGCGAAGAGTTTCAGTTGCTCCCCAATGTCCCATCGCAATGCCCCTCGCTCTCTCGCACAATGAATCACGGAGGGAACAGAGACCTGGAAGGAAGCCGTGCCCACGGACAGAGGACGAGAAGGACACGGGACACACAAGGTCTGAGCCAAGACCCCCCCATCTGGCCGTGGGCAGAGCCATCACGCCGACCCAGCCCTGGCCCTTTAGCTGCACAGAGTCTTTGCTCCCTTGGTTCCTCTTTGTTTGTTGGATCAACCACACCTTCACCTGCAGCGGAGACAACGGAAGCCACAGTCCTGGGTCCTCTTATCTCCTGTCTCCTTGGCTGGTTGCCTGGGAAACCCAGATGACAGCCACCTCACACCCTGGCCCGAGTGGGAGCTCGACCAGCGCTTGGCTCAGGGCAGTGCTCTCCAGGTTGGCAACTGCTTGCACACAGATTTGAGGCCTGTCTGGAAGCATGTTTAGCGACACAAACCCAAACCCTGCTGTCCGATCATTTACCGGGTTGCCAGCCCAAAGCCCCACTCCAGCCCTGTGGCATGGCCTGCTGAACATGACCAGAGGGCCATCGGGTGGCTCGGTGACTATTCATCGAGGCACCTGCAACATCTGAGGCATCGGCTCCAAGTCGAAGTCCGGTCATCAGGGCGGTGTTTGTTTTTGGAGTCCCCCATGTTCCCTGAACCTCCTAACACCCACCCCCCAAATCAAAGGGCTTTTAGCTGCTGCCCCATGTGGCTCAGCGGTTGAGAGTCAGCCCAGGAATCAAAAGGTCATGGGTTTGATTCCCAGTCAAGGCACAGGCCCGGGTTTCGGGCTCCATCCCCAGTGGGGGGCGTGCAGGAGGCAGCCGATCATGATTCTCTCTGATCATTGATGTCTCTCTCTCTCTCTCTCTCTCTCTCTTTCTCTCTCTCTCTCTCTCTCTCTCTCTCTCTCTCTCTCTCTCTCTCTCCCCTCTCTTTTACTCTCTGAAATCAATAAAAATATATTTTAAAAGGTTTTTAAAGTCATATATGTGGCTCATTATAAGTGTGATGATCATGAGGGTTTTTTAAATGTCTGTTATCCATTCTCTTATTAAAACAGACAACACCTACTATGTGTCAGGGACCATGCTGAATGCTGGGCTTTGCTGCTTACGTCTCCTAGGCCAGTGGTTGGCAAACTGCAGCTCGCGAGCCACATGCGGCTCTTTGGCCCCTTGAGTGTGGCTCTTCCACAAAATACCGACTTCTGCGCATGGGCCACGAAGTTTCAATCGCACTGTATGTGCGCGCCCGCACGTGGTATTTTGTGGAAGAGCCACACACTCAAGGGGCCAAAGAGCCGCATGTGCCTCGCAAGCCGCAGTTTGCCGACCACTGGCCTAGGCCAGTGATGGTGAACCTATGACACGCGTGGCAGAGGTGACACGCGAACTCATTGTTTTGGTTGATTTTTCTTTGTTAAATGGCATTTAAATATATAAAATAAATATCAAAAATATAAGCCTTTTTTTACGATGGTTGCAAATATCAAAAATTTTCTCTATGTGACACGGCACCAGAGTTAAGTTAGGGTGTTTCAAAATGCTGACAGGCCGAGCTCAAAAGGTTCGCCGTCCCTGGCCTGGGCCCTAGAGGGCATGGCGCTTATTGAGATAGAATTGCTATTGGGGCGAATTGTGTGGCTGCCATGGGACTGTCTTGAAGCAACAGGTTTTCTCATAATGAGGCCTATTTTTTAATCCCCAACATTCGCCTTTTAGGTTCACAGGCAAATAATCACTCCGTTTCCTGGGTCCCAGGCAAATGTTTCTTCCAAAATTAGAGGAAATGAGCACTGTATCTGGAAATAGAGGAGTGGGAATTCGATATATATATTTTTTAATCCTCACCCGAGGATATTTTTCCATTGATTTTTAGGGAGAGCGGGAAAGAGGGGGAGACAGAGAGAAATACCGATGTGAGAGAAACACATCGATTGGCTGCCTCCTGCACGCACCCCGACCAGGGCCCGGCCCCGGGCAGGAGCCTGCAACAGAGGTACATGCCCTAGACTGGAATCGAACCCAGGACCCTTCGGTCCACAGGCCGATGCTCTCTCTTGTCCACTGAGCCAAACCGGCCAGGGTGGGAATTTGATATTTATTTGTGCAGAAAATATCCTGGAAAAAAATTGTAGTTGCCAATACTTTTCAAAAGGAAGGGACCAGTGAGGGAGGTGATACAGACAGAAGCTGCTTTTCTGTATCATCCAGGCAGTAATTGCAGATGCTAAACATATTAAGTCCGTCCCATGATTTTTCATTAGCCTATAAAGTTTAATGATAATTTTTCATGTCTTCAGTGTCGATGATCACATTTAATACTCTTTTCTCTCGATTTGGATGAATGTATAGTCGCACATAATCAGGAGCTGAGTAAGGAAATAAAATCCAGGTAACTTGAGACATACAAATATTAAAATCCAATAATTCAGGCCCAGCTGGTGGGGCTCAGTGGTTGAGCGTTGTCCTATGAACCAGGAGGTCCCGGTTTGATTCCCGTCAGGGCACATGCCCGGGTTGCGGGCTCGATCCCCAGTGTGGGGCATGCAGGAGGCAGCCAATCCATGATTCTCTCTCATCATTGATGTTTCTCTTTCTCTCTCCTCCCTCCCTCTCTGAAATCAATGCAAATATATATATATATATATTTAAATCCAATAATTCAGATAGTTTTTCTTGAAATATTAAGGTTTATTGCATGTTACATTAAAAAAAAAGAAAAGAATAAATAAAATTACCTGGGGGGGGGGGAATCCAATAATTCAGTCTCAATGGAAACTCAAGAAAGCATGTTCTGCAATGAATGCTACGTACTCTCTTCTCTCTATTTAACTTTGTCTATTTTGTTTTCTCATCACAGGGACACAGAGGAAGCGCTTGTTGCTTTCACACTCGGAAGGCTGGTGACCTTTGAACCCCGCCACCGTGAAGGTAAGTGCTCCGCATAAAATGAGTCGCCCAGTGAAAGGTGACCATTCTTGTAATCATTATGAAGTAATATTTTCAATATCGTCTTAGAACGTTGAGTTTAAATAGACGTCCTTGACTTGGGGTGACTTTTTACAACCGTCTCAAACCCAAGCTCTAGACATAACATGTCGCCTTTTCCCCCTGATGTCACTTAGAATCAATGGGAAATCTCTGGTCAGTTATCTGGGTCCTGATACACTACGGCAGTTAGTATAGTCCAACTGCCTTCACAGAGAATGTGTATGATTCTACAAGACGTGGGTGATGCCACAGTTCTGTGTTAATTCAGCTCTCTGGCCATCTTACTATTGACTGTCTACGTTTACTGAATAGATGCCCGGCTGGCATGGCTTAGTGATTGAGCATCCACCTATGAACCAGGGGGTCATGGGTTGATTCCTGGCAAGGGCACATGCCTGGGTTGTGGGCTCGATCCCCAGTAAGGGGCGTGCAGGAGGCAGCCGATCAGTGATTCTCTCTCATCATTGATGTTTCTCTCTCGCCCTCTCCCTTCCTCTCTGAAATCAATCAAAATATATATTTTTTAAAAGTTTTTGCACAGAGAAAGATCCAGAAAACTATGCCTGAATGGTAGTAAAGTAATAATAATGAGGTTTAAAGAAAAAGATTTTCTACTGATTTTCTATTTACCCTGTTAAAAGAGCACTGAGAAGTGCCCTTTTATGTTTTATAAATAAACTAGAGGCCCGATGCACGAATTCATGCACCAGTAGGGTCCCTTGGCCTGTCCTCCGGGATCTGGCCAAAACCGGCTCTCTGACATCCCCCAAGGGGTCCCAGATTGCGAGAAGGCACAGGCCAGGCTGAGGGACCCCGCCGATGCATGATCAGGACCAGGAAGGGCTGCAGGAGGTTGGCCAGCCAGGGGAGAGACCGAGGGAGGGTTCCAGGGCGTGTCTGGCCCGTCTAGCTCAGTCCCTATCAACTGGACCCCAGCAGCAAGCTACCCTCCCGATTGGAGTGTCTGCCCCCTGGTGGTCAGTGCACATCATAGCGAGCAGTTGAGCATCCTTAGCATATCATTAGCATATTACACTTTGATTGGTTGAAGGGACAACCAGACAACCGGACACTTAGCATATTAGGCTTTTATTATATAGGATGGACTCTAACATCAAGTGGGGAAAGTAGACAGAGGAAGGCAGACACTTGAAGTTGACGCGTCCAAGGTCACATGTAATCTTCACATGCGCTGCTGCAGAACCACCTGTGTTTGTCAAGTTCACTGATCACTTCCTTTTCCGTTTATCTGACAACCAGCGCTATGTTTTATGGGTGAGAGGCAAGCGAACTGATTTCTCCTTCGCCTGTAGTTATTAGAAGATGCACTTTAAACCCCTTATTGGAAACCGTCTGTGTCATGAGATACTGAGTTGGTCCTCAGTCCACTCATAAAAGCCTCTTTGGAGACATTCAATGCCGCGAAGCTACACTGCAGCCCGTAGCTTGTGCCGTCAACAAATCCTAAGCCTTAGCCAGCTAGGCCCCCGTGCGTGTGCCTTTGCTTATAATGACAATTACTGAAAGATCGTCTACATTTATAAACATTCTCAAATGTCTTGCCGTGGCCAGTTCGGCTCAGTGGATAGAGCATCGGCCTGCAGACCAAAGGGTCCCAGGTTCGATTCGGGTCAAGGGCATCTACTTCAGTTGCAGGCTCATCCCTGGCCCGGGCCCTGGTTGGGATTCGTGCACGAGGCAACCAATCGATGTGTGTCTCTCACATCAATGTTTCTCTCTGTCTCTCCCTCTCCCTAAAATCAGTGGGAAAATATTCTCCAGTGAGAATGAACAAAACAATAACAAAAAAAGTTCTGCCCTTTGTCTGCTTAAGGATTATTTTTATAAAAGGTATCCAATTCTAAGTCAGGCTCATTCTCTCGTTTTTATTATAGTGTGTGGGCCCGTTTTTAATTAAAGCGGCCTGCGTTGTAATGAGCTGGCAATGCATTGGCATTCAATTAATGAGCTTTGAAAAGAACCGTATTCCCATATTCATACAACCTCCTCTGCCTTTTCCCTTTTAAAATGATATAAAGATAATTATTTGAGAAAAGGCAACTCCAAAGTCAAGAGTTTCAGCCCTGGCCGGTTTGGCTCAGTGGATAGAGCATCGGCCTGCGGACTGAAGGGTTCCAGGTTCGATTCCCGGTCAGGGCACATGCCCGGGTTGCAGGCACCATCCCCAGTAGGGGGCGTGCAGGAGGCAGGCAATCAATGATTCTCTCTCATCACTGATGTTTCTGTCTCTCTCTTCCACTCCCTTCCTCTCTGAAATCAATAAAAATATCTTTTTTTTAAAAAAAATGAGGAGTTTCAAAACCAAGAGCTGATGAATGACTTCCCTTCTGGAAAACCCACAAAGGTGCACCCTACCTTCGTGGACATCCCCAAATTCCTCACGAGGTGGAGACTACACAACCTGTCAGAAATGAGACCACCATTGTCCTGTGGGAATTATTCAGCTCGAAAGGCTGAGGTTTTCTGGAAACTTCCATTTGAGCCATCTTCCCCTTATGATCATTTGATATGAATTCTACCTCTGTGTGCATGTCCCCTTTTTCGTGGCTGGCATCCCTCGTTCAGTATTTCTCGATTTTTGCAATGAATCGGGCCAGTTGGATTTGCTTTCATTTCAACTCGGGTACCTGGGATGGATTTTCAGTGGGATCCTGACTGCATTTCCTCTTTTTATGAATTCGGGATATTTCACACGATCTAAAAATCCTTTGTTCTCTTTCCCTCCCGTGAGGGGGCGAAATCATCTCGCCGTCTTCCATTTTCCGTTGCAGCTCTTTGATGTAGCATTATCTTATTCCCTCCGCGGTGAACGTCCTCTCAGGCAATAATCCCTTTTTCTCCGCAACAAAAGAATCTGGACTTTTTCATTAAAGTCCAGTTGGGCAAAATACAGCCATCTGTTTGACTCTGTGTCTCCGTGTCACGTCGCTTTGATGAGAGAACAGACGCCCAACTGATGGTAATTGGACGGGTACCCAGTGTCTTAACTTCAGCGCTGTTTTCGTAGGTGGATGCCTGGACCCGGCCCAGCCTTCGCCCTAATTGATGCAAACAAGGGGTGTGTGGAGTCACCGCTACCCCTTTACTAAGTTGCATCTCCGTTTGCTCCTTCAGAGCTGAAGGCACCTCTTTGTCTTTCTTGGAGCTGCCATGCGTTTCTGACTGGAGAGCAAGGTCTTGTCCCCCTGTCCCTTCTGAAGACCCTGGCCCTCAGGGCTCCCTCTCTTCCCCCCAAACTCCACTTCTGGGTGTTAGATTTTCCCACTTGTGATTTCACGCTTCCTCCAGGCCGGTCCTGAGACCTGGAAGAATGCCTTGCCTTTCAAGCCAGCCCCTCCCCTGGCTTTGAATCCCACCTCTGGGACAAAGCCCCCTTTGTGTGTTCCGTGGCCTTGGGAGTGGTGTGGGGAAGTGGGTAATGAATGTCTCCGCATATGTGGTGGGGAGGGCCGGGGGTGAGAAAATAGAATGGGTAATTGGATTTGGAACAAACAGGCTCATTATCCGAACTCAAGACACCAAAACATGAAGTTAAAGTCAATGGGCTATGTATCGCTTAGTTCTGTCATATACTGCAAATCCGACAAAGGGAGGGGTAGGTAGGAGACTTTGTTGGATTTGTGTCCAACCTCGTCCGCCCAGGACTGGCCAAGTAACTCCGAACGCAGCAACTATCCACCACCTCTCTGAGAGAGAGGGGCAAATGGCACTATTTTTTATATTTTTAATATATTTTTGTTTATTTCAGACAGGAAGGAAGAGGGAGAGAGAGAGAGAAACATCCATGATGAGAGAGAATCATGGATCGGCTGCCTCCTGCACGCCCCCTACTAGGGATTGAGCCTGCAACCCGGCCATGTGCCCTTGACTGGAATCGAACCTGAGACCCTTAAGTCCGTAAGCTGACGCTCTATCCACTGAGCCATACCGGCTAGGGCGGCACTGTGTTTCAATTAGAAGAAACCTTGAAGGACATGGGAAGAGCCTCTAGCTCAGTGGTTCTCAACCTTCTGGCCCTTTAAATACAGTTCCTCATGTTGTGGTGACCCCCAACCATAAAATTATTTTTGTTGCTACTTCATAACTGTTATGTTGCTACTGTGATGAATCGTCATGTAAATATCTGATATGCAGGATGGTCTTAGGTGACCCCTGTGAAAGGGTCATTCGACCGCCAAAGGGGTCGCGACCCACAGGTTGAGAACCGCTGGTCTAGTTGGTGCACAGGAGGGTAACCTAGCAGGACCTGGCAACTCTTCCAAAGCCAGTCAAGGTCACAGGCCCGTTTGTACCAGAACCGCGGTCAGCATTCTGTCTTGGCTCTTGAATGCAGACAAGATCATTGTCTGTGCTTTAACCAAAAGAATTAGGTGAGATTAGATTTACCCTCTGATTCATCTTGGCATCCACACAGCAATCTTACTGGCAATCTTAGGGTTAAAACTGTCCTCTTGGGTCAGTGGTTAAGCTTTCATTAAGTTCCACAAGAGCCTAGCCCAGCCGGTGTGGCTCAGTGGTTGGGCATCAACCTATGAACCAGGAGGTCACAGTTCAATTCCCAGTCAGGGTGCATGCCTGGGGTTGAGGCTTGATCCCCAGTGTGGGGCGTGCAGGAGGCAGCTGATCAATAATTCTCTCTCATCATTGATGTTTCTATCTCTCTCCCTCTCCCTTCCTCTCTGAAATATATAAATATATATATATATATATTTTTTTTAAAGGAAAAAGTTCTATAGGAGCCTAAAATCTGTGTCTGGGGTGGGGGTGAGGGGCATGTAAGGAATATTTTATATACATTTACATGGTGTAAATTGCCTAGAAAGTCAGTAGACAACCTATAGGCATTAACCTGTATCTATCGCCACCATATTTCCGTGCGCTAAGCAAAGGGCCGTGAAATTTGGGGTAAGAAGGATATGTGTGCATTCATTTAATACATTCATCTTCAAGTAGGTTTCAGTAGACATAGTATGTACAGGTGCCAGAAGCCAGGGCAGCGTTATATTTTTGTTCAGGTGCCCGCATACGTACTTACTTGTAAAGAGTAAGAGTCACATGCTCTGGCCGGTTTGGCTCAGCGAATAGAGCGTCGGCCTGCGGACTGAAGGGTCCCAGGTTCGATTCCGGTCAAGGGCATGTACCTTGGTTGCGGGCACATCTCCAGTAGGAGGTGCGCAGGAGGCAGCTGATTGATGTTTCTCTCTCATCGATGTTTCTGACTCTCTATCCCTCTCCCTTCCTCTCTGTAAAAAATCAATAAAATATATTTTAAAAAAAGAGAAAGAAAACGGTGCTACATCTACACAATGGAATACTATGCTGCGGTAAAAAAGAAGGAATTCTTACCATTTGCAACAGCATGGATGGACCTGCAGAGCATTATGCTAAGCGAAATACTAGTAAGCCAGTTGCAGAAAGCTAAATATCACAGGATCTCACTCATTTATGGAATATAATGAACAGCACAGACTGATGAACAGAAACAGATCCAGAGACAGAGAAGCATCGATCAGACGGTCAAACCTCAGAGGGGAGGCAGGGGAGGGCGAAGGGGGCAGGGGAGAGATCAACCAGTGAGCTCCTATGCGTATAGGTGTATCCTCTGGTCACAGACAATGGGGTGGTGAAGGCTTGAGGGGGTGCGATGAGGGAGGGAGAGGCCCATGGGACAAGAGGGAGACATAGGTAATACTTTCAATAATAAAGATTTTTAAACAGGAGAGAGAGAAGGGTCTATGTAGCGGGGAGAGGGAAGCACTGTCATGGGCCTTGCTTCTTGCAACCCCTTTAGGTTAAGCGTTTTGCAACTGTTAGACTCACAGTTATATTGACTGAATTCTGATTTCTGACTAGAAATCTCAGCCCAGCCGGTGTGACTCAGTGGTTGAGCCTTGACCTATGAACCAGGAGGTCACAGTTCCATTCCCAGTCAGGGCACAGGCCCGGGTTGTGGGCTCCATCCCCAGTGTGGGGCGTGCAGGAGGCAGCCCATCACCAATTCTCTCTCATCATTGATGTTTCTTTCTCTCTCTCTCTCCCTCTCTCTCTCTCACTCTCTTTCTCTCTCTCTGTCTCTCTCTCTTCCCCTCTCCCTCTCCCTCTCCCTTCCTCTTGGAAATTAATCTCTATTGTCTGCAGAGCAAAAGTGTCCAGGCCAGGCACCCCCAGATATGACTGAGCAAAACGCCTCTGCTCTTGAAAATGATGAATAACCTTTCCCCGTCATCCGAGGAGCAAACCTGCCGGATGAAAGTCTCAAAGATTCCCCCCCACGCAGCCAACAGCCCGTCCCCACACTCAGCCCCGGCCCTCCCCACCTCTGCCTCTTTGATTTGAGAGCATTAGGAAGCTGTGTCCTCTTTTTATTTCCATGGTAATTGCTGTCGGTGGGTAAGCATCTTATTTTATCAGAGCCGTGGGGCTGGAGTCATTTTCCGAGCCTCCCTTTGATGCCCCTGGAATGAAACACAGCGCGGCCAAGCGCTGCCCACGCTGTATGTCGCGGAGTCAGAAGTGGAGTTAGAAGGCGGTGTGATGAGCATCGCAGGCATCAAAACGCTCGCGGACGGGATGTAAGGGACTTGTCAGCCGCATTAGCAGGATCCCCCGTGGAAGAGCGGCCCAGCCACGGCCCAAAGGATGCTGCGGTTACACCCCTGACTCTGCGTGTCATCACCTTTGAAAAATTCTGAGAAGTGGCTTTGGCTTGAGTGCCTTGTCAGGGGCGAATGTTTCTGTGCGTGTGTATCAGTAAGTTGATAACGAAGCTGCTGTTCCAGCTACTGATCAAATGCATCTTAAAACAAAGGGTTGTTTTAATCAAGAAGAAACCAACCAGGCAAAAATAAGGTCCATAAGTTTAGATGGGTTTTTTTTTTTTAAGAATTAGGGCCCTGCCCTGACCGGTTTGGCTCAGTGGATAGAGAGTCGGTCTGCGGACTGAAGGGTCCCAGGTTCGATTCAGGTCAAGGGCATGTACCTTGGTTGCGGGCACATCCCCAGTGGGGAGTGTGCAGGAGGCAGCTGATCGATGTTTCTCTCTCATCGATGTTTCTAACTCTATCCCTCTCCCGTCCTCTCTGTAAAAAAATCAATAAAACATATTTTTTTAAAATAGGGTCCTTGCCTGGCCAGTGTGGCTCAGTGGTTGAGTGTCCGCCTATGAACCAGGAGGTCACATTTCGATTCCTGGTCAGGGCCTCATGCCTGGGTTGCCAGCTCGATCCTCAGTAGGGGGCATGCAGGAAGCAGCCGATCAATGATTCTCTCTTGTCGTTGATGTTTCTATCTCTCCCTCCCTCTCCCTTCCTCTCTCTGAAATCAATAAAAATACATTTAAAAAAATTGGGGCCTCTAATGTGAGAAAAATCCACAAATGTTTAATTAGTAGCTTTTTATTAGATAAATAAATCCTTCAACCTTTAACTAAACGAAGGCTTAAAAGATTTTGTGACGTGAAAAGATATGACGATCGCATGTTAAATATGTACTGTGACGAAAATAAGTAAAGAAAGCATTAGCTAAAATGTCCACTTGGAACGTGATTTAAAATTCTACCTTCCTGTTAGCAGGTTAACATCAATTTTATCTTGAAATGGGTCCAGAGGCAGGAGCAATTCTCTCGCAAAAAATAAAACGTCAGGCCTCCCCTGCTTGCAATGCGAAGTTAATAAGGGCTAGTAATATATATGTAAATACTTACATATCCAGATCACAGGAAAATTCAGAGGTATTATTAGAAAGCCGGCTTTTAAATGGTATATAATGTTTGTTTTACAAGCAAGTTGGGTGATTTTAAATTAAAACTTGAAATTATCTAGGCCAAAGGGAAAAGTTTGAACAGCATAGATTGGAGAAAGAGCAGTGGAGAGACAAACAGCAATGTAGGAAATTTTATTTTCAAAATTTAGTAATAATGAGACAGCATTCCCTCAGAATTAAATATATATTTATACGTCTCCTATATAATGCAAGGGTAGTATGCAAATTGTCCCCTCAACTGGGAGGTTGTCCGGGAGTTTGACCAGAGGGCAGGGCCAGCCGGGGGAAGGGAGGGAGTACCTGGCCAGCAGCTGGCAGCCCCTAGGGACCGTACCAGTGCACAAATTTCATGCACTGGGCCTCTAGTCTACACTAATAAAAGAGAAATATGCAAATTGACCACACCTTCGTGATACCCAACAGCCCGTCAGGAGTGAGTATGCAAATTAACCCAACAAAGATGGTGGGTTAATTTGCTTAGCAGGTGCTGAGCGGCTGAGGGGTGGGGCGGGACACGGGCATTCTGCACAGCCCCAGCCGCTCTGGGCCTCTGGGCAGCGTGGGAAGGCGGAAAGGCGGCTCTAGGCCACAGTGAAGGCAGAAAGGTGGCTCCGGCCAGAGCGAAGACGGTGCTGGCAGCCAGGGGAAGGAAGGCCCATTCTTGCACGAATCTTCGTGCATCAGGCCTCTAGTATGTATATAAATGTATGTAAATTACCAGGTCACCAATGCTAAAGAAAACCTTTAAAATAACATGTGGTTGTCTGTTGATCATTTTTCATGAGTGGCAGACTGATTTTTTTTCCCCGTTAGCAACTCTTTAAAAATACGAGTTAACATTCTGAATCTCCCAGTATTTTAGCTTATCTACATAAGGACCCTGTGTGTAATAATCCCCGAAAAAAATAATTCCCACTAAAACTAAAGGTGTGAAAATGGCTCCAGCGTGGGAAATGTTAATTTTGCAAAAGGACTGGGCCCCAAAATGTTGGTGTTTTTAGTAGGCTGGGATTGATAACAGCAATAACATCTGCATCCTAAAGCTGGGCCTTTTCATGTTCCTTCAGAAGGGAAATGTCCCTGGCCCTAGCTGGTGTGGCTCAGTGGATACAGTGTCAGCCTGCAGACTTGAAAGGTCCCAGGTTCGATTCCAGTCAAGGGCACATGCCCAGGTTGCCAGTTCCATCCCCAGTAGGGGGCGTGCAGGAGGCAGCCAATCAATGATTCTCTCCCATCGTTGATGCTTCTATCTCTCTCTCTCCATCCCCTTTCCTCTCTGAAGTCAATAAAAATGTATTTTGAAATGCCCCAAAATTATAAGGTGCAGTTTGGGCGAACTTGACCAACACCCTGTGTCCAAATAAATAATACCATGGCATCAAGCAAATGCGATTTTGTTTAGCCAGACTTGCCATTGTCGAATATTCATCGTTTGTAAGGTTATTATAATGGCTTGGCTTAATCTTACCATAGGCATATGTGGATATGGTTACTGGTTGGTAATGAAATGAGTTGCGTTCGTTAAACATTGCTGTACATTTCGATTCCGAAACCGCTATACTACAGCCTTCCAGTCCTGCAATGATGTCATTCTTCATCTTTTTTTTTGTTGTTGTTAATCCTCACCCGAGGATATTTTTCCATTGAATTTTAGAGAAAGTGGGAGCGGTGGGGGGGGGGGGGAGACAGAGAGAGAGAAACATCGATGTGAGAGAGACACATCGATTGGTTGCCTCCTGCACGTGCCCTGACCAGGGCCAGGGATGGAGCCTGCAATCCAGGTCCCTGCCCTTGACCGGAATCGAACCCGGGACCCTTCAGTCCACAGGCCGACGCTCTATCCACCGAGCCACTGAGCCGAACCGGCTAGGGCTCATCTTTCTTTTTATATATAACTGGAGCCTAAAGCTTAATTTCGCTGTAGGTGTCGGGGTGGGGTAAGGTCTTTGCAGTCCTGTGACAGGGTGGCCATGAGGTTAGAGACAGAGGGATCTTTGAAGGAAACTTCAGAAAGGGGCATAGCTCAGAAGCCAGCAAATCTCTCCTCCCCCGCAGATGAAATAAAACACCTCAACATGCTTAAAATACATTGTAGAGCTCCCCTGTGAGAGCGTTTCCTTATATTTCATCCATCTACTCTTTTTTCTAAGAGCAATTCCCTGTATTTTCTCTTCCTAGGGAACAAATTGGTGACTGTTGAAATGTGCAGCTAAGTGATGCTCACAGCACTGATTTTTTAAGGGTTGAAGAGAAAGTCACTCTTAAGGCATTTACAATCTCATTTAGAGCCTCATTCGGCTGAACCTGTATCATTTTTTTAAAGTATATACATCAGCCCTAGCTGGTGTGGCTCAGTGGATAGAGCCAAAGGGTCCCGGGTTCGATTCTGGTCAAGGGCACGTACCTCGGTTGCAGGCTCCTCCCTGGCCCGGGCCCTGGTCGGGGCTCATGCAGGAGGCAGCAAATCAATGCGTTTCTCTCACATCAATGTTTCTCTCTGTATTTTCCTCTCTCTTCCATGTTTGGCTCAGTGGTTGAGTGTCAATCTGCTAGTAGGAACCAGGAGGTCACATTTTGATTTCCGGGTCATGGCACATGCCCGGGTTGCAGGCTCCATCCCCAGTAGGGGGCGTGCAGGAGGCAGTTGATCAGTGATTCTCTCT
The DNA here is from genome assembly GCA_036010255.1 of Myotis pilosus. Lineage (NCBI taxonomy): Eukaryota > Metazoa > Chordata > Mammalia > Chiroptera > Vespertilionidae > Myotis > Myotis pilosus. Next base: position 5,970,850 of record JASKON010000031.1, on the reverse strand, counting down.
CTTCATGGTTGTTTCTATCTCTCCCTCTCCCTTCCTTTCTGAAATCAATAAAAATATTTTTTTAAAAAAAAAGATTCCTGCACAGAAGAAAAACTTTGGAACTGTGGCTGCCTGGTATGTCTCCACCCTGGTTCACATAATGACAGCTCCTTCAACTACACTGGGAAAGCACTGAACCGTTGATCCCAATCCTGAAGGAGGTGACTCCCCTCATCGGAGGCTGATTGACACTAAAAATAATAAATTAGAGCAGAAAAAGATTTTTATGGGATCTGTGCGCTGACAGGCAGGCTCAGGGTCCTCTCCTCCGCCGCACTTGACACTGAATTCTACACGGCTCAGCTCTGAGCCAGGGAGATGGAGCTGGGTGACGATTCCACGATGTTTATCTTCCACCATCTACCTCTTAAACATAGAAAATTAATTCGCCTACTTACCAATGCAATAAAAAAGTGGGGCTCAGAACACGTTCTCTGTGGTTAAACAAACATTATTGTGGGCAGCCTCTGGCACAGGCAGGAGGGAAATCGTAAATGAAAAACTGTTATGGCCGGATTGCCTGGGATATCGCCTCTGAGAGCTCCATCCCCTTCATCGGACCTCATAAGTTTATAAATTCAAAATCAATAGCCCGGGCTGCCGTATCTCTGGGAATCGGTGGGGAAAATATGTGTGAAGTGCTGTGTTTTAAAGCATCGCTGATAAGACAATGGAGTGGTCTGTTGGCTTTCAGCAGTTAGCACATCCAAATGAACTCATAATTATTTACGAGACGGTGGGATGGCTAAATGGATGGCATGTTCGATTGTCTTTTTTAATTTCAGTAAAGTTATTGTAGTTATTTTTTCATAGCTGTATGGAAGACATAAAAGCAGAGTTTGGAAAAGGAAGTCTAAAATATTCCTACTCTTTATTGTAAGTAATGTCTGAATCATGGATTTTTAATTTTGATTCACTCTCCAAATGCAATGGTTTCCTCCATGGAAATCCTTAACCACAGTGGCCATTTGCAGCCGATGATTTTTTTATCTATAAATAATTTATAAAGCCACATACACTTCTACTTTTACACCAAAAGAGAGGGCTGGCGGGGGGGGGGGAGAATTGCATCTTAAACTCTATTTACAAATTTACCTTGGCAGGCCCTCTGGCTGCCAACAGGAACCATCGTTGCATATTTAATTTGCTCTTTTGTTACAACGGGGCGTAGGTTAGTTAATTTCAATTTTCGATTTCAAAAGCTATCAAATATGGCTCCGATGAGAAATCAATTTTTCTCAGCTGCCTCTGTTTTTGTGAAGGGCGGCTGCCCATTGGCCGATGGGGGGAGGGGGGGGAGGGGGACGGACACGTGACATGGCAAGAGATTAGTTCACAGACCCCCCTGTTGCCACCACCTCAATTACTGCTGCCTGTTGTAATGTAGCCTTATAACACCTAATTTCAAGACAGAACTCATATTTAATTCATGAAAGCTTCTACAAGAGTAATTGTGAAATAGATTGCCACCGAAGATACCCATTGGTGACTCGTTTTAATTTTGTGTGCTGTTTATTCCACTTGTTTAACACGTTGGCGCAAACATTTCAAAAATATGTGTATATATTGAGTTCTGTCCACCGGTAGCCGCATGCATACGTTGCCCCGTTCCCCCCCCCCCCACACACACACACGCATTACATCATCTTCTTCCCTCAGAATTTGCCTTTTCTTTCCCAAAAATCTCCACCCCGGTGGTATGTGCAAAAGCTTGTCCAAATTCCCAGTCTCCTAATGATTGAATGCCTTGTGACGATCCGCCCGGAACTTTCCAAGTAGCAACTCCCATCGCAGATGCTATAGCGGATAAATGGTAGTTCGATGGCAGGGATCATGGTAAAGGGGCCGGGACATAAGTAAGAGTTTCATCTAAATAATATTTTCAGCAGAGGCGCTCATTACAACACATTGACACGGCCGTTTCGGCGCCGGTCTCTTTATTTTAAAATTCTTGAACCAAAACAAGAGCTGGAGATTTCCTGTGGCCTCCTGCACTAGTTTGTCCTTTGCCTCCCTGGTTGCTATGACAACAAGGTGGGTGAGGCCTTCGCAACTGCCAAACTCAGCTGTCATCCCTTCACCCCTAAAAGCCTTATAATCGCTTTTATTTGCATACGACAATTAGGCAGGAGGGCTCGCCGCGGAGCCTGCCTCCATTTATAAAAGATACGCACCATGTGGTGGGGCCTTAAAATAGACTGATGAATCCTTTCATGGGATTGTGAGCCATTAACAAAAGAAAACATCCCCTTTTCAGGCTATAAAAATTGCCTCTCTGTTGTGAACCTGCAAAATCACAGAGCCCCCCCAACCCCCACCTCCCCGCCTCCCCCCTCGCCCAACTCTTCACATTCATTATCACGCTGAACTCAAAGGGAATTCCTAGTGAAAGAGTTACATTTGGGTGTTTGTGAGTATTGGGGTGCGAATAAAACCCGCACGGGGTTGAGATTCCATCCTGAGTCCTTGGGACTTGGGGGTGGCTTTCTTTCCCTTTTTATTTTTTTTTCCTTCTTCTATCTCTCTTTTTTTTTTTAACCTTAGTTTGCATGGTGTCGTCTGTTGAAATGTCATATTAATATAGTCATTATCAGCCTTTTTTTTTTTCCTCGGGGATTTTCCAAGGAGCATTCAGGCCTGCGAAAGCTCAAGGCAGGAGGGACTCGGGTGGTTTCAATCATCCTCTGTTTCGCTTTTCAAAAGGTCTTCGAGAATGAGTGTCTGGCCTCGAAGGTCGCCCCACGGTTGGGAATCATTTGAGCGATTTATTGTCATCGTGGGTTTTGTGTGGGGGTTTTTTTTTCCCCCGGCGACTTTAATTCAAATGATTAAGATCTTCTCATTTTATTCTCACGGGCTGCGTAGGAGCTAAGAGAAAAATCGGACCAGATTCCTTTGTAAGCAATCTTTTATGTGACCAATTAGGGGTTTTCGGATCGTATCGGGGTTTGGGCCACTGTAGGCCTATCCCTGACAGAATGACCACCCAACTTCAGTTTCATTTTCTCTAAATCGTCCCAGCCTTAAAATGATCACTCAGAACTCTACAATCATGACCTGTTTCTTTCTCTGAGAATCTGTTAAGAGGCAATTGGCACCCCGTTTTTATTCACCTTTTATTGAATAAATACTGATCATCTAGGCTAGCGGGACCCCGGATTGTCAAATGGGTGAAACTAATCAAAAAACTCACACAGCCACGTGCCTGTCTGTGCTGCAGAGGGGACTGGAATGACACCAACATCCTGAAATCGTTTCTCCACATCCAATTCCGTAACTGACTTTTAGTCAAACGCCTACCTGCAGGTGAAGTGCAATGAAGATCTTGCCAGAGCGACAAATGAAAAAATAAAGAGGAAAATTAAGAGATTCACTTTGAAAGGCCGCGATGAAATGAAAACCAGAGCGTTGATTATCTGGTCCAAAACTTCGTATTCCAGTCGTTCTCAACCTTCTGGCCCTTTAAATACAGTTCCTCATGTTGTGACCCAACCATAAAATTATTTTCGTGGCTACTTCATAACTGTAACGTTGCTACTACTATGAATCGTCATATAAATAGCTGATAGGCAGGATGGTCTTAGGCGACCCCTGTGAAAGGATTGTTCAACCCCCAAAGGGGTCGCAACCCACAGGTTGAGAACCGCTGCTTTAGAAAATTGTGGAAACTAGTCCATGAATATAAGATCTATACAAAAGACTCATATGAACGGGATAAAAGACAAATCATACACACACACACACACGCATGCACACACACGCACACATGCACGCACACAGAAATTAAAATGCCAATAACAATTTTTTTAAAAAAGCTCTGAGCCTCATCATTCAGGAAAGACATGCAAGTTGTAGAAAACATGCGATCCACGTTGCACGTGTTCGAATGTGAAGATTCAAACCATGAGAGCATCCTTTTGGCAAAGGACACAGAGCCACGGGCTCTTTAAGACACGGCCGGTCAACATGTAGATTGTTATGTTTTTTTCCAGAGAACACTCTGACCCCGTGTGACCCAGGAATTCCACTTGTAAAATGCATCCCCATGGGATAATCAGGGGGGAGATGAGCAAACATATTTAAGGGTGTGTTTGCGTGCTATGTGCTGTTTTATTCAGACCAACTTTTTGAACCAGGCTGAGTATGCAATGTGCAGGATGTCACGCAACCATTAAAAAGTTGGTACAGTAAAACTTACCTACCCTTTTATGTCACTTGAGAAAAAGTAGATACTAAATAATATGTTCGAAGCCTTTGAGCATCCCCTCTCTAACCAACCCCCCCCCACATCCTCCATAGTGATAACCTATATCCTGAATTTTGGTTAATTTTGCCTTTGCTTTTTTTTTTTTTAAATAATTCTTTATTGTTGAAAGCATCACATATGTTTGCCTTTGCTTTTACCATATATGTATCTAATCTTAAACAATATGCGATTGGTTTAATGTGGTTTGAACTCGATGTTTATTCTGTTTGGGGTTCATTGATCTTCAGTCCATGGGCTTAGAGCAGCCCTGGGCAAACTACGGCCCACGGGCCAGATCCGGCGCGTTTGAAATGAATAAAACTAAAAAAAAAAAAAAGACCATATCCTTTTATGTAATGATGTTTACTTTGAATTTATATTAGTTCACACAAACACTCCATCCATGCTTTTGTTCCGGCCCTCCGGTCCAGTTTAAGAACCCATTGTGGCCCTCGAGTCAAAAAGTATGCCCACCCCTGGCTTAGAGTCTTAATAAAATTTGTAAAGCATTAAAAAAAAAGTTGGTACAGTTTTCCAAAAATATCTACCTCTTCATCTATCTCTGTTCCCATAGGCATATATAATATTCTATTCATATAAATATGTCTGGAATGTATTATTCCATAGAGGAATCGAGATAGATGAATCCATGATTCTCTCTCATCATTAATGTTTCCATCTCTCCCTTCCTCTCCCTTCCGATCTGAAATCAATAAAAATTTACTTTTTAAAAGATAGATACTTTATAAATCTATAGGTGCAGATTTAGTGTTAAAATAACTGAGATTTTCTCATATATGGTTATATGTTATAGGCACACGCATACATATACACACATACAACAATGAGTCTGAAAGGGCGTACCGCACCTGTTAACGGTGATAATTGCAGTGATATGGGAAGGATCTGTACATTTCTGTGTGTTGTTTTAATTCACAACGAGCTCAATTTTCAGGGGGAAAAATGAGTAGATTTCGAATGAGCAGCGTAATTTTTTTTAGGAGGATACATGTTGAAACTTCCTCAACATGGCTGGCTCATCTTTCTGTTTTTTTCCCTTGTAGAACCTCTCTTTACTTCCGTGTCCTCTTCCCAAGCCCCATCTCGGACCTGCTGTTCCCTCCTTACCTGTGAGCCCCCCACCAAAACTCTCATCCTAACAGAACTTACACTGTACTAAGGATTCCTCCAGGAAGGGTAAAACAACACCATAATAACCTAGACTCTAACCTGGTCCCTCCCTGCTAGAGTCCTTCTTGCTAGGAATTGAGGAGTGAGGCAAAATAAGAAATAATCATTTCCTAGGGGAGGGCTTCCCATGGGAAGAGAAAGCAGGCCTGAGCAATGAATAGGGAACTTCTACTGAGCCACATGGCCTGCTGGTTCTTGGGTGTCCAACATGGTTACAGCAAGTGCTCGGTTAATTGTTGTCGAATGAATGGAACGAAACTGAAAGCATTCAAGTCAAGCAAGAAACTCCCCAGCATGCCTTATTCCATTCATATTGGCGTATGGCAGAGGTATGGGTAATCTTTAAGAACCCTCGCTGGTGTGGCTCAGTGGATAGAACATCAACCTGCGGACTGAGGGTCTCGGGTTCAATTCCGGTCAAGGGCACATGCCCAGGTTGCAGGCTCAATCCCCAGTAGGGGGCATGCAGGAGGCAACTAATCAATTATTCTCTCTCTTAAAGGGTCTTTGCTATGAAAAAAAAAACACATTATTCTAATCCCTTAGGTGGCTCATCACTGATGTTTTTATCTGTCTCTCCCTCTCCCTTCCTCTGTGAAATCAATAAAAATATATTATTTTCAAAAGAACCAAACATAGATAAAGGTGAGAATTCAGCTGTGTTTCTCAATAAATCAGAATACAATACTCAGCCTTTGATACCGAAATACCCAGATGTTTGAAACAAATTTACTTCACCAATGATTTAGTTGCATTTTGTCGGATTTACTTAAATAAGATTTTTATTCGCTATTTCACTTGGCTGGTGAGTACTTGCTCTGAGGCCACAAAAATTGTAGGGCCCCGAGATAAAAGAATCTAAAGAAAACTAAAAGTCAGGAATTCACTCTTATTGGCAACGTAGAATAAAAACTTCAACACTAATGAATGTTTGCAAAATACACACTTCATTTTATTGACGCACATGTTCCACACAAATGAAATTTCTTAAAATCGCAGGATGCCTAAATAGCATGATTGGTTCAAAATGTATGTGGCTTTTAAAGATTTTCCTTTTCCCATACCAAAGGTATATTTCTCATAATTTTGTAGGACCCACACGTTTATTGAAGGAAAACATAAAACATAAGAAAAACTGTGTAAAATATATATATATATACATATATACACATATATACATATATATACATATATATACATATATATACATATATATACATATATATACATATATATACATATATATATATATATATATATATATATATGATGAAGTTTGCTAAGATTATCCCTAACATGCACTTTGGCAAATCAATAGATTTATGCTGGTCGAGGCTCTATTACACCGTTAAAAATAACTACAACAGCCCTTGCCAGTTTGACTCAATGGATAGAGTGTCAGGCTACAGACTGAAGGGTCCTGGGTTTGATTCCAGTCAAAGGCACATCCCTCGGATCCTGGTCGGGGCTCGTGCAGGAGGCTAACAATAGATGTTTCTCTCATATCCATATTTCTCTCTGTCTTTCCCTCTCTCTTCCAGTCTCTCTAAAAATCAATGGAAAATATCCTCGGGTGAGAATTAAAAAAATAATAATAAGATTAATAACTACATCAGATGCACCTTAAGAATAGTGCTGTGCTGTGGTTTTATTCTGTGACTCGGGGAAATACTCTTCTTCTTGAAATATAAGAAATACGATGGATGAATTTTGGATGCATTTGAAGAAGAGAGTTCCCTATTTGCCTACCGTAGAAATTCTTTCTTACGCTTTTGTAAAGAGTCTTCAAAATGATGAGTGTGATGTTAAGAGAGTAGGCGTATGTTTTTTGTGATTTTTTTTTTTCCTGATGCAGGATAGGGCCGTTCCTGAGCTGAAAACTCCAAATGGATAGCACCATGAGAAAAATGCCGGAGGGGGCAGCTGAGTTCGGTCTATTGTCTGCTTCTTCTAAGCTCCTTTCATTAGTGGCGGGCGCACCAGGAGGCAGGAACCGTGCCTGCCCTGGAAATAGACAAATCTGAGCCCTTTCCACCCCACCGAGGGGTAGGTAGCCCCTTCGAATTATTAGGTATCTTATATTTCCAGAAAAGATGTCCCAAAATTCACCCCAGGACAGTGAATGCAGTGACAAGGGACGGTTCATGTGTTTTGTTTTGTTTTTCGTTTTCATGATTATTGTGGTTCCAATCTGATCCTATCCAAGGAGAAAAAGCTGAGACGTTTCTTTCGCAAGGATTGATTTCGCTTCATCGTTGTCTGATGAGATTTCTGCCGTGGTGTTTGTTGGGAGGCCGCCCTACTTCAATCCCGATTCCTTTTGGGGGGAAAAAATTGTCGAGTGACATACCTTTGGCTTCAGCCTCCTTACAGTCACTCATCTCTCTCTCTCTTTTATTTTTTTATTTTCTCCCCACATCAGTAATAAAAAGCTATCTATGGGTAAGAACTCGCCATCTGAAAGGAAACCTGGTGGGCAGGAAATATTCGTGAGACATTCACTATGAATTTGGAGATGCCCAAGTCTCCTTTTGTGCCTCGGCTCCTGGTCTGGGAGCCACCGACCTGACTGTCACTTTTAAGGAACAAACTGTCCCCAGCACCATCTCTCCCCCCTCGACACAACCCTCATCTGAGAACTCCTTGAAATGAAGCTGTCACTCAGGGCTGCTTGGGGACCTGTCACAGCGCGCTGAGCCTTTTCATTTTGATGGGTCAGGCGGCAACCCCTTGAAAGACAAGCCGTGGATTCTTCTTCCACAGGAATCCTGAATCCTAATGAAACTCCAAATCACTCAATAAAGGCGAGGGCGCGCAGAAGTAATCCAGCACAGAGCTGAGTGAAATTTGTATTTTATCTTTTTTCTTTCCTCCCTTCCCCGCCCCCCGCCCCCCATTATTCTAATCGCTTAGGTGGCTCGCAAAGGCTGGGCTCGCAGTCCAGGCGTTAGAGGCACGAGGAGTCCTTTGTCCCATGGCTGCGCCGAGAGTAGGTACCAGTCCTCAGAAAATGAAAGGCCACGGCTCGGGTCTCCCGGAGTAAATACCCATCCACTCGCGGAGTCTGCATCTACAGCGCCGGGCAGGCACCGCTGATGTCCACAGGGCTGGCAGAGGAGAGAGACATTCACATTCACATCATTCTGTAAATGTCTTGCGTGCCCGAGAAACTGTCTTTCAAAGGCCTCCTGTGGATCTTTTGCCGTAAAAATGAAGAAAATAGCACTGTTACTCCGTCGTTTAAGATCAGAAAGCAGGCACATCCCAGATACGTCCTCCGGCGAGAGTCGCTCAAGTTCTTTTCATTATGTTCTTTCGGTGGTATTTGCATTTTGGGTCATGCACTGTGCCATCTCTATCTTATCTGGAAAATAATTGGTGAAAGTCCACCAGGAAGACATTGTGGGGATTGCCCACTAAATTCTGTTTCTTAAGAAGTTTGTGTAGCGTGAGCTAATTTTGTGCAATTATGTGTTCGTCAACAGGCGACTCACTTGAAAATGAATTTTTACCCCTCCTCAGTATGTTTATGTAGAGCGTGTATTGTGTTCCTAGGCCTTTTAATAAAATAGGAAAAAAGATAGAGAGATAGCCTGGCCGGTCTGGCTCAGTGGTTGAGCATCAACCTATGAACCAGGAGGTCACGGTTTGGATTCCCGGTCAGGGCACATGCCCAGGTTGTGGGCTCCATCCCCAGTGTGAGGCGTGCAGGAGGCAGCTGATCCATGATTCTCTCTTATCATTAATGTCTCCATCTCTCTCTTCCTCTCCCTTCCTCTCTGAAATCAATAAAAATCTATTTTTTAAAAGATAGATAGATACTTTATACATCTATCAGTGCAGATTTAGTAAATTTGACTTGATTGGTTTGTTAACAAACTGAACCCCAGTTCACCTTTGCTGTATTATGTAACCTTCACCAAGAGCTAAGAAGTAACTTTTAAAATATGTCCTTCTCAATCTCATTTGTGTTACTGACAACCTAAGAGCCGCCAACCCGTCGCCTGCCTCCACTATGACACGTCCCCCTAAACATGTCAACTGCTGGCACTCCAACTGTCCACGGAACATCTGGCGTAACTGCAGGTGCTTCCACGCCCAGATGTGCGTTGTAATTTTTCTCCCTGGTTGATACAGCGAATGCGACAGACCGTCGCCTATAAAACAGCCCGGCCACACCCGGGCTGGCGGTTTGGGTATATGTTGGAGGAGGAGTCACGTTTTAAAAACCCACCAATGTTACCTTAAGGTTTCTCTAGTTGCTGTTTTCATGCATTTTATTCCTTTAAAAAAAATTTTTAAAAACCCTCATCCAAGAATATTTTTCCTTAGAAATATATCTGTCTGATTTCCAGACAGCGTGGTAGAGAGAAGGAAAGACAGAGAGAAACATCGATGTGAGAGAAACACATTGCTTGGTTGCCTCCTGCATGTGCCCCAACCAAGGCCCAGGCCGGGGAGGAGCCTGCAACCCAGGTACGTGTCCTTGACCAGAATGGAACCCGCGACCCTTTGGTCTGCAGGCCGACACTCTATCCACTGAGCCACACAGGCCAGGGCCATTTTATTCCTTAGAGGAGGTGGGGGACATTGTGAGTCACAACTTTTTCTTCCCCTTTCTGTGTACAACATGGAAATATGAGGAAGAACTCCACACCCAGGGTATTCACAGTTGTAAATCCCCATTAGATATCAAGCTAACCAGCGGTTCTCAACCTGTGGGTCGCGACCCCTTTGGGGGGGTCAAACGACCCTTTCACAGGGGTCGCCTAAATACATCCTGCATATCTGATATTTACATGATGATTCATAACAGTAATAAAATGACAGTTATGAAGTAGCAACGAAAATAATTTTATGGTTGGAGGTCACCACAACATGAGGAACTGTATTAAAGGGTTGGGGCATTAGGAAGGTTGAGAACCACTGTTTAGACCATTCACGGAAGCTTTACTGTGACCTTCTTAGAGTTCATTATTTCTCCTTCCTGCTCTCTTTTCCCTGTTAATTTTAAGTGCACTCTCTTGGGTTTTGCAAACCGGCTTGATCCTGGATGTTTCTATTGGTGCCCTTCCCTTACGGTTATTCTTGTCATGCCCACGGACTGAGGCTGGCTGCTCAGCTTCAGGGCCAGTGAAACCAGGAACTGTCTGAAGTTCATTCCCACAGTTGGCCGAGGTCATCTTATCCCACAGAGGCAACTTCTGGGTTTTGAAAAATGCCCACTGCAATGAGCTCACTACACACCTGGGCTCCTGTGCACACCTGTGCAATGAGCTCACTGCACACATAGGCTCCTGTGCACACCTGTGCAATGAGCTCACTGCACACTTGGGTTCCTGTGCACACCTGTGCAATGAGCTCACTGCACACATGGGCTCCTGTGCACACCTGTGCAATGAGCTCACTGCACACATGGGCTCCTGTGCACACCTGTGCAATGAGCTCACTGCACACCTGGGTTCCTGTGCACACCTGTGCAATGAGCTCACTGCACACTTGGGTTCTTGTGCACACCTGTGCAATGAGCTCACTGCACACCTGGGCTCCTGTGCACACCTGTGCACACTTGGCAGAGGGAGGAGCCTGGGTTGCGTGGGAGAGGCCTGCCCTTCTAGAGCAGTTCTCTCTCTCTCCATCTCTTTAGCAAGTCAGTCCAAAGTCTGGTGAGTTTTGACTGGTGACAACCAAAGGCTAGAATTCCAGACAACCATGCAGTGACCTCCAACCCCGGATCACACACCCACCACCTGGACTGCAAGGTCTCCTGGGAAGGGCCCGCCCCTCATGCCTTGAGGCCCCAGGCTGGGAGGACTCCCCTCCTTTCCTTCATCACCCCCGAAATAAAATAAACACTCCCTCTCCTGCCCGCTGCACCCCTGTAAGATGAAACAAGAAAGTGTTGGGAAGACCCTAGACCTTTGGCTCAGTGGATAGAGTATCGGCCTGGGGACCAAAAGGTCCAGGGTTCCATTCCGGTCAAGGGCACGTACCTCGGTTGCAGGCTCCTTCCCGGCCCGGGCCCTGGTCAGGACTCATGCAGGAGGCAACCAGTTGATGTGTTTCTTTCACATCCATGTTTCTCTCTGTCTCTCCCTCTCTCTCCCACTCTCCCTAAGAACCAATGGAAAAATATCCTCGGGTGAGGATTAACGACAATAAAAAAGTGCTGTGCTGGGAAGGGTTCCAAGCTGGAGGCAGAAGATGCCATGAGCAGTGAGCACTAATCTTACTCATTGCCTCCATGTAGAACATACTGAGCTTAAATCCTCACTCCTTTCTTCCGAGCGAGCACTCGCTCTAACCGCCGAAGTGATACGGTTCCGTTTAACTCGCCGTCGCTTTGCAAGCTGGTGCGATACAGTGGAAAAATGGGGGGGGGGGGGGGGCCTTTTGCCCAATCTCAGTTGCTGCTTTTTTTCTCGTGAATGCTATCTGGATGTTCGGGTCTTCATTCTACTTCTCAGTGGCATAGGCAGCCCACCGCATCTGCTTACTCTTGATTTTTATCAATGGGGAGAAATTATTAAATTCCCACGAGACGTGAAGAACCACGGTGATGCTCGCCGGGCCTGCTGCAGGCAACCAAGACCTTGGCTGCCACCCCCCCACCCCCCACCCCCGCTTCCCACCTGCCCCTCCCTCCATGTGTGTGCGTGCACGTGCATGCATGTATATGTGTGAGCATGCATGTGTGTGTGCGCGCGTGCGCACGCGTGCATGCCTGAGTTTCTCACTCTCCAGCTATCGTGTGCAAAATGGCTGTTCCTGACAGCTCACGGCGTGCCAGCCAGCGCTGAACGGGTTAATTGGCATTTTAAAGAGGTAATTGTGGAGTGTCACCCGCAGGTGATCAGCAGAATTGGGAGGTGGGATGCAGGTCGGCCACCCACCGCAGGCTCTCTCATCTCCGGGAGAAGGCCGGAGACAAAAGCGAAGGCACTGCTGTGTCTGATTTTCCCTTTCAGCTGGAGCCCCTAACCCCCAGCGCTCCCTTTTGAATTCACCGTATGAAGCCGGTGGTTAGGGAAGGGCGGGCTGCAGTCCCTCCTGCCCCAGAATCGCCGTGAGATGCGATGGCAAGCATCCTAGCCAGTGCGTCATTGCAAGTGTGTGTGTGTGTGTGTGTGTGTGTGTGTGTGTGTGTATTTTTATTTATTTTTTAAATATATTTTATTGATTTTTTGCAGAGAGGAAGGGAAAGGGATAGAGAGCTAGAAACATCGATGAGAGAGAAGCATCGATCAGCTGCCTCCTGCACACCTCCTACTGGGGATGTGCCCGCAACCAAGGTACATGCCCTTGACCGGAATCGAACCCGGGACCCTTGAGTCCACAGGCTGATGCTCTATCCACTGAGCCAAACCGGTCAGGGCATGTGTGTGTTTTTAATCGTGCATCACGTAGAGGCATGGATTTGTTTGGGAAAGCACTCCCAAATGAATCCGGGCACAGAGACCGGGGTATTTTAAGGAATTTCTGTGACTTTGAGGGTGGGATCTACAGTGTGACCGTGGGTTTTTAACCAGGCAATTGGCATTTATATGCGGTCATACTTGCCGTGACACAGATATGAAACCACATCACGAGGCGGCCCCTGGCACGCAACGTCACTTCTTGGTTTCACCTCGGAAGAAAGTGGCTCGTTGGGGAGTTAGGATGCCTTCCGTTACACTCGAGTGACAGTAAAACAAGGAAGGGGGGACGTATAGGATGAGGGGATTTCTCACCAGTATGGGTGGGAAGGCAGGAAGTCATATCTATCTTCCACGGGGATCAAATGTGCCACTGCCCACATGTAGGCGCTCCCACACGTGACCGTGAACTTGGCAAAGGACCGTGTCCTCGTCTCCCTCTCTCCCTTGTGGTCCTTGGCACAGTGTTATCTGCATAACAGGTGCTCAATACATACGGGCAAATCCAGTGGCTCTGTGAACAGACTTAGAAAAGGATCATTTACTTCATATAGAATAATAAGGATTGTGGACTTCAGCTACACCAGAGGAGGCCAGAATTCAGGCTGCCTGTTAAAAAAACAAAAAATCAACAACAAAAAACACCGGGCTGGTGTGGCTCAGTGGTTGAGCGTCGACCTATGAACCAGGAGGTCACGGTGCGATTCCCGGTCAAGGGCACATGCCCGGTTATTGCCCTGACCGGTTTGGCTCAGTGGATAGAGCGTCGGCCTGCGGAATGGGGGGTCCTGGGTTGGATTCCAGTCAAGGGCATGTACCTTGGTTGCAGGCATATCCCCAGTAGGGGGTGTGCAGGAGGCAGCTGACCAATGTTTCTAACTCTCTATCCCTCTTCCTTCCTCTCTGTAAAAAATCAATAAAATATATATTTTTTTTAAAAAAGGGCATATGCCTGGGTTTGTGGGCTCGATTCCTAGTAGGGGGCGTACAGGGGGCAGCGGATCCATGATTCTCTCTCATCTCTGATGTTTCTCTCTCTCCTGTTCTCCTTTCCTCTCTGAAATCAATAAAACTATATTTTTTAAAAACGACCGCAATTCCAACTCTGGAGAGAGAAAATTAAGTATATACCAGGAATATATTTTCTTATGAGAACTGTTTCCTATTGGGGGCCCTCGTCTTCCTTGATGGGGTAGAAGGGGTCATTGTAAAGATATATAAACCTCTCAAACACACGGTGGGTCTTTGCCATGAAAAAAAAGAGAAAATATCAGTCTCCCCCCAGGCCTTCACGCCCCCCCACACCCACACACACCCTGTTCCATTATTCCACCTGCCCTTTGCCAGGCAGCCCAACCCTAAGATTCTTGGCTTGAGCACAAACCCATCATCCAGTGGCTTTGAGTTGGAGAGCCAGAACCTTGGCATAAAGGAACTGTGGCCAAGTGGCCTGGCAGACAGAGCCTTGAAGCCTGGGCAATGCCACACACACACACACACACACACACACACACACAGCATGCACACGCATGCACGCACGCAGACACACATAGGCATAGGCACACGCATGTGCGCAAGCACACCCGCACCATCCCACCCCACTGGTTTGGCTCCTCCTGGGCAGCCGCCTGCAAAAGCGCAGGAATCCTGCCTGGCCCAACCTCCCCTCCTGCAGGCAGCTTCCGCCACAGCCTCAACGAAGTGGGGGGCATCGCTAAGGATCGGTGCCTCTTCTGGTGCTAACAGAAGGGCGAACAGAACTGTATTCCTTTTGGGCTGGGAAAATTGCTCCTTTGTGCCTCGCCTCCTTGCTATTTATCAAAAGAAATCTCAATTAATCCCCAATTAGTGTAATTAGCACCAATTGACGGTGACTTTAATAACTTGGGGTAATTTCATTTCTTCTATTTCCTATCCACAGCCAATATGACAACCCCAAACGGTGCCATTCTTCCGGGGGGGGGGGGGGATGGGGAACGGGTTAGACTTACCTGCCCGTGTCCGTCGATGGGAATTTATTTCTGTGATGTCCCCCTAACAGGTATGCATTGAAATCAGTGGGTCTCAACCTGTCTTTGGCCACCCCCCACTTAAGCATCCCTAACATCCTGATGTGCCCACTCCCCCCACCCCCGTGACATATAATTTTTATTCAAAAAGTGAGCTTCTTGCCCTAACCAGTTTGGCTCAGTGACTAGAGCATCGGCCTGCGGACTCAAGGGTCCCAGGTTCGATTCCGATCAAGGGCATGTACCTGGGTTGCAGGCACATCCCCAGTAGGGGGTGTGCAGGAGGCAGCTGATCGATGTTTCTCTCATCGATGTTTCTAACTCTCTATCCCTCTCCCTTCCTCTCTGTAGAAAATCAATAAAATATATATTTTTTTTAAAAAGTGAGCTCCTATTCACGTGGAGGAAGCCTCAAAGGCCATGAACTTGGTCTAAACAGCCTTCCAAAGAACATGGCATCCGTGAGAGAGAAAAATAAAAGAACGAAAGGACAGTGGAAGGACTGAGGAAGAAATCGCTAAGAAATTGTTTAAAATAATAATATGAAGTGATAGGAAAAAATAGCAAATAAAGTTTCAAAACATAATAGAGAACTGAAATGCATAACTATGTCACCATATATACTTACAGGCTGCCTATGAGGCCCCTAGAACCGGAAGCAATGCCGAAAAATTCACAGTTAATAACTCACTCTCGACTTGCCCCCCTGAAACAGCACATTGCCCCCCTGTGGGGCGGGTGCCCCGCTCTGGCAACCGCTGGCTTCAGTGGTCTCCGGTGGAATTCATTCTAGAACGCGTGGGTGGCTGCTTCCCCTTCTGCCTCCCGCATCCCCGCTTCCCCGGCCCGAGCATAATGCAGGATAATTGAAACAATTTTATTGTCCGGAGCTATTCATTCTAATGTTTCAATGACAGAACATACTGGTCAATTTGACAAGTTAATATGACTTCGGGAGTCATTTGAACTCCTTTCAGCCACCGGGCGCTGAAATTGCCTGTCACCTCTCTTCACCTGCACAGGGGGCACAGCCAGGATGTGAGGTGGAGATGGAGAGAGTTCCTCCCTTTGAAACGCAGCTCTGTCAGGAGGGAGAGCAAGTTTCCATCGTTGCGAAGACACCGCCCCTCTTGCCAGGGGTGGGATCGCTCCTAAAAGCCACCCGTGCCCCTCCCGTTCGCCACCGTCATATAAGAAGTCCCTAAAGTTGGTGTCTGGCCCCGGAGGCCAAAGCCTTCGCCAGTCTTCTCTCTCCCTTTCCAAGGATATGAAAGATGGTGACTTAGTGGCTCAGGGATCAAACAAGCGGAATCCTTATTCAGGATGGCATTTTAAGTCCATTCTCTAAAACACAAACACCCCACTGCCCAGTTGGGGTGTGTGCGAGAGGCAACCAATCGGGGTGTCTCTTTCACATCCATATTTCTTCCCTTCCCTTCCCTTCCCTTCCCTTCCCTTCCCTTCCCTTCCCTTCCCTTCCCTTCCCTTCCCTTCCCTTCCCTTCCCTTCCCTTCCTTTCCCTTCCTTCAACTCTCTCTCAGAAGCAATGGAAAAAATATTCTCGGGTGAGGATTAACAACAACAAAAACTTCAAACACTAGCCCTGGCCGGTGTGGCTCAGTGGATAGAGCGTTGGCCTGAGGACTCAAGGGTCCCGAGTTCGATTTCGGTCAAGGGCACGTACCTTGGTTGCGAGCACATCCCCATGGGGGGTGTACAGAAGGGAGCTGATTGATGTTTCTCTCTCATCGATGTTTCTAACTCTCTAGCCCTCTCCCTTCCTCTCTGTAAAAAGCTCAATAAAATATATTTTTTTAAAACTTCAAGCACCCCAAAACTCTGTACCCCCTGCTCTCCAGAATGATCTCATTACAACAAGATTTCAGAAGTAACCGCTTTGCAGGTAAACTGGAAAACACTTATAATATCTTTTTTTGTGCGTGCATTTCTGAGCCATTCCTAGGAGCTTTAAATAGACTGTTTTCAGTAAGTTTACATATAACACAAAAAAAACCCAAACAACCCTTCTTTAAACTAGATAGCTTAGAAGTGTGTTCTGTCTAAATCAGCCGTGGGCAAACTACGGCCTGCGGGCCGAATCCGGCCCGTTTGAAATGAATAAAACTAAAAAAAAAAAAAAAGACCATACCCTTTTATGTAATGATGTTTACTTTGAATTTATGTTAGTTCACACAAACACTCCATCCATGCTTTTGTTCCGGCCCTCCGGTCCAGTTTAGAACCCATTGTGGCCCTCGAGTCAAAAAGTTTGCCCACCCCTGGTCTAAATAGAATTGGAAATGCATTGTGGGGCCTTCTGCATCATCCCAAGAAAATCCCTGATTCTCATGACCTCGGTGAGGTCCTGACCAGCGGATTCCTGATTCTCATGACCTCGGTGAGGTCCTGACCAGCGGATTCCAGCGGATTTTAACTTTGTCTCCTTGGGCAAGCTCGTACCTGGACCTCGAGGCTCACCCTCTGGCTACTTCTAAGCAGTATGACCACAACATACATGTCTTCTCCGTGTTTCATGGGCCGGCCACTGTGTTGCGCATGGCTTATCACTTCGTTATTTATTTATTTTAATCCTCACTCGACATTTTCCCATTGATTTTTAGGGAGAGTGGAAGAGAGAAGGAAAGACAGAAACATCGATGTGAGAGAAACACATTGATTGGTTGCCTCCCACACACCCCCAACCAGGGCCCAGGCCGAGGAGGAGCCTGCACCCGAGGTACGTGCCCATGACCGGAATCGAACCCGGGACCCTTCCGTCCACAGGCCGACACTGTATCCACTGAGCCACACCGGCCAGGGAAGCATTTTGTTCTTCATCGTCTCGCTTTGTTTTTGAATGATTCCCATTCATTTGCACGGGAAAAGGGCTTTGCTTTCCAGCATCCAGACAGGTCCTTGGCCCCCTTAGGGAAAAAAGCATATTAACTAAGAAGCATGATATTCAAGGGAACAAGTCAAGACGGTTCTTAGGTTTCTTAAAAGGCTTTCTCTATACCTCTGATGTTCTGAAGACATAAAATGCCATGTAAATTTGTACAAAGAAATAAGTCAAGGATTCTCCTCCCTGACCCCCACTCCCCAATCAATGGTGGAACAGTCTGTGGGTAAATGTTTTAGAATATAGAATTTGAACCCAGCCGGTGTGGCTCAATGGTTGGGCATCGGCCTATGAACCAGGAGATCACGGTTCGATTCCCAGTCAGGGCACAGGCCCGGGTTGTGGGCTCGATCCCCAGTGTGGGGCCTGCAGGAGGCAGCCGATCCATGATTCTCTCTCATCGTTGATGTTTCTAGCTCTCTCTCCTCTCCCTTCCTTCCTTGAAATCAATAAAAACATCTTTAAAAAAAATAGGATATATAGTTGGAGATTTTTCAGTTAAAAGCTACTAGGTCATGAGTTTGCTCAGAGCAGGATGGTATTTGGGCCCTTCCACGTTTTTCTTCATTCAGACCTTCCACAGGGGGCATTATGTGCGACTGGGGCTCCTCAGACCGGAAGGAAGGAGGTCCGATTATTAAAAGAGGCGCCCGCCCCGCCTGTGATGAGCTATTTGTGTATAAAAACCCTACCACTGCAAAAGGGAAAAAAAGTGGGGGGAGGAGGAAAAATCAAAGTGCTCGGCCGAGATACATCAGAGCGATCGCACAGAAGAAAAGCGTAGCTTTCGAGCCCCCGGAATTCTTGACCAAAGAGCTAGTTAGTCCCAGGTCGACATCAAAAGGCACCGGCGTTCTCTGTGGCTGCTAGACTTTTCTGTGATGTGTTTCTCGCCCATCGTCTCGGAGTCATCAAAAGTCACACGGGGGGAAAAAAAAAAAAAAAAGACAGGCTATCCCTTTAAAATTAGATCATCGCTTTGCGTTAATATGCAGAATGAGTTGTCAATTGACCAGGCAACCAACGCACTTCCTCATCGCCTCATGTTCATGTCCCTCTATGAATATTTCAAAGCCCTGGTGTGTGCACTCGGCCATTTGGGCTGCAAGCGAAGGCGGAGCGCAGTGTAAAACCCTTCATTTTTTGAGCCCGTTGCGGAGGGCTCCTCTCTCCCTTTTCCAGGGTGTCATTAAAAATCTGGTGCCAAGAGCCAGGGACTTGGCAAGGTTTGCAATATAATTTGCAATCTGCAAGGTTTGCTGGCTCGCCCCCCGCCACCCCACCCCCCCGCCTTCCCCCCTCACCAGCCTGCCTGCGAGAGTCAATAGGGGGCAGCGCTCATCTGTCTAAAAGAAAAATAGCCACATACTAATTAGAATTCTATTTGCCAGAAGCCTCCGAGTTGCTGTGCTTATAGATTTCAAGCTTCTTTTGTTTGAATGAAATTGCCAACTTTTTTTTTTCCCTCTTCTTCCTTCTCTGCGGTAGCGGCTTCCCCATTGGATGGGAGGGGGTGCGAGGAGTTCCCGGGGAGGCGAGGGCGGGAGGGGAGTCGTAGCCATGGCCATGCTGAGGCAGGGTCAGGGTTGTGTCTTTAAAAAAAAAAAAAAAAGGCTGGGATGCTTTTCAGGGAGCCACTCCTGTCTTTCTGGGTGTTGTTCTGGGGGAACCGGTGGGGAGCTGGAGAAGGTCAAAGGGCAGAGGCCCCCAGCCCAGGCTCCTTCCCTGATGCTGAGATTCCGGGGGGGTACAGCCACACATTTGCACCCCGTGCAAAGCCAGATGGTCCCTGCTCGGGCCAGGACCACAAAGCTGGAATGAGTCTCCCCGGCTGGGTTAGCCATTCCTCCCGCAGGTGGGGGAAGGGGGCCCGCAGGACCGAACCCCGGGAAAGGGCCCTGATCATATTGGCCTGTTTTTAGGATCCCTTTTCCTAACGTTCTCCTGGTGCCTCAGGGGAAGGCCCAAATTTCCCAGGAAGAATTTGAAAATACATCTGGGTTCTATTTCAAGAATTGCAACACCAGCCCTAGCCGGTTTGGCTCAGTGGACAGAGCGTCGGCCTGTGGTCTGAGGGGTTCTGGGCTTGATTCCGGTCAAGGGCACACGCCCCGGTTGCCAGCTGGATCCCCAGGAGGGGCCGTGCAGGGGGCAGCCGATCCATGATTCTCTCTCATCATGGGTGTTTCTCTCTGTCTCTTCCTCTCCCTTCCTCTCTGAAATCAATCAATCAAAACAAAACAAAACAGAATAAAACAAAATTGCACACCAGCACCAGGAATCGCGGGCTCTGGAACAGGACAGACGTGTATTGCGAGGAATCCCACAGCATTTCGGTGCAATGCCGTGGCCAGAGGTGGATCCGTGGGTCTAAGGAGGAGCTGGAGTCTGGCCTCGCGGGTCCCAGGCGATTTGCCTCTGAGCTAAGCTGATAGAAAGGCTGTCCCCGGCTTAGTATGAAGTCACTTGTGCTTTGAAACACAGAAGCGGGAAACATAGACACTTTCAGGGGCTTTACATGACAATGCAGTGCAGAGTCCACATGCAGTTGTCCACAGAACAATGAGATATGGCCCGTTGTGGTAAATATAATAGAATTGTATTGACTGATACACATCACGGACAGGGGGCCTCCTGGTCTCGAAGTCGAAGGAAAAGACTTTGCTTTAGAGCAGCGGTTCTCAACCTGTGGGTCGCAACCCCTTTGGCGGTCGAACGACCCTTTCATAGGGGTCTCCTAAGACCGTCAGAAATCACGTATATCATTACATATTGCTTTTGTGATTAATCACTATGCTTTAATTATGTTCAATGTGTAACCATGAAAATACATCCTGCATATCAGATATTTACATGCCGATTCATAACAGTAGCAACATGACAGTGATGCAGTAGCAACGAAAATGATTTTATGGTTGGGGGTCACCACAACATGAGGAACTGTATGAAAGGGTCACGGCATTAGGAAGGTTGAGAACCACTGCTTTAGAGCAAAATGGATCTTTTTTTTTTTTCTTTTTTTCACGTTGTAGCCTAGACATTGGGGCTGGATCTGGAGTGTTTTATCCATCAGCACCTCCCAAAGGAAAATGTTTCTTCCTGCCTTTTTCTAAAATATGATGGCTGATGAAAGTGCAAAAACCAGCCCTAACCAGTTTGGCTCAGTGGATAGAGTGTCAGCCTGCGGACTGAAGGGTCCCAGGTTCGATTCCAGTCAAGGGCATGTACCTTGGTTGCGGGCACATCCGTAGTAGGGGGTGTGCAGGAGGCAGCTGATTGATGTTTCTCTCTCATCAATGTTTCTAACTCTCTAGCCCTCTCCCTTCCTCTATAAAAAATCAATAAAATATATATATATTTTTTTAAAGTGCAAAAACCAAAAGGGACCTTCATGAATGAAAGAAAAAGGAAGGAAGGAAGGAAGGAAGGAAGGAAGGAAGGAAGGAAGGAAGGAAGGAAGGAAGGAAGGAGGGAGGGAAGGAGGGAGGGAGGGAGGGAGGGAAGGAGAAAGAGAGAGAGAGAGAGAGAGAGAGAGAGAGAGAGAGAGAGAGAGAGAAAGAAAATGAAGCATAACTTCTTACCTGCTTAATGTTATTTATTTATGAATAGACAGCCTAATAGAAGAGAATTAAATCTTACTTTTGCTGGCCTACCTACTACTTAAAGTCAGTTCCAAGGCAATTTCTCAAAGAAATTTGCTAAACAGCAGATCTCACAGACCTCACAAAGGCAAGGGAGGCATCCCCTGGAGTGAACACATTTTCACTGAAATCATTTTGGGGGCCGGGTCGTGACTCGGCAAAAACTTACTTTGATTGTGTCCTTACAAAAGCAAACCTGACAGGGTGTCTAGAAGTGATGAGTTCCTATATTGGAAATTGCAGTTGTTAGTTACGGAAGCATTTCCTTCTTCTGTATGTGCCTTTAAATTTCTTAATAGCCCCGTGGTTGGTTCAGTGGTTGAGCAGCAACTCTGAGCCAGGAGGTCACGGTTCGATTCCCGGTCAGGGCACATGCCCAGGTCGCGGGCTCCATCCCCAGTGTGGGGTGTGCAGGAGGCAGCCGATCAGTGATTCCCTCTCATCATTGATGTTTCTTTGTCTCCCTCCCTTTCCCTTTCTCTCTGAAATCAATAAAAAATATATTTTTTAGAAATGTCTTAATAGTATTCGTGCTGGAAAAAAAATATTTGCTGCCTGCAGTATTGTGTCCAGCCCAGAGCCAACTCTGCTCACCAATGCCTTTTGTAATTCCAAGCCTCCAAGAATGCAGGCCTTTTTTTAAATCTGTTCTTATTATTAAAAAGTGGCAGGAGGCAGAGTGGCAGAAGGACCCGACCCGGGAGATGGCACCTCTCACCAGGGCACTTCTCCCCGCAGTCTGCAGGCCAGATCTAGTTTGAACTCGCTGTGGCCTCTGTCATGTCCTCAATTTCCCTCCATGCTTGGCCCCCCGTCTTTATCCGCTTTTGTGTATGGACCGAAGCTGTTTACCCGACGCCTGTAAACCTTTTCCTGCCCCAAACCACAGTCAAATGTTCATTGGAAATCTGGACTCAGAATTAAGCAGCAGCGACAGCGCCGGGGTCCTGGATGGCGGGCCATCGCGGGGCCTAAACTTGGAGCCAGTGATGGAAATGAATGTGGGGGGAGACACTGATGTCCCCTGGGGTGCTGTCCTAACTCCCACAGAGACCAGGGGTGGGGAACCTTTTCTCTACCAAGGGCCGTTTGGATATTTGTAACATCATTCAGGGGCCATTCAAAATCATCAACTTAAAAATGAGCCCGCTAGGCCAGCCGGGCATGGCTCCATGGTTGAGAGTTTTCCTAGGAACCAGGAGGTCATGGTTCGATTCCCGGTCAGAGCACATGCCTGGGTTGCTGGCTCCATCCCCAGCAGGGGGCGTGCAGGAGGCAGCCAGTCAATGATTCTCTGTCATCATTGATTGTTCTATCTCTCCTTCTTTCTTCCTCTCTAAAATAAACTATATATATGTGTGTGTGTGTATATATATATATATATATATATATATATATAGTCCCAAAATTCACGCAAGATTTGAATTTTGCTTGAGCATTAACAACAACAACAAAAAATAAAAGCCTAATTTTACTTGGTTTATTGAATCAGATTCTAATATCTGTTGCCCTTTGATTTCAATCCCTTCAGTTTGATAAGCATTATCAAGTACCAGTGATGGCCCAGGAGCAGGGACCATGAAGACCAATGAAGACCACGGCTTTGCGTCTGTGCCAGCAAAGCTGTGGAGGCCATTGACCCGATGTGCTATTCCATACATAACCCTATGCTGTATACTTTATGAATCAATAAAAAATTTACAATTTTTAATTATCAACCTTTTTTTTTCTATCAAAATTACTTCTTGCGTGAATTTTGGGACAATAAGTATAAATATAAATATATTTACACTTACTGGCCTGCTATATCTGGTCGAACATTTAATTAACTCACCCCTAATGGCTTGGCAGGGCCAGACCAAATGATTTCAAGGGCCTTGTATGGCCCGAGGGCCGGACGTTCCCCACCCCCAGAGGCCTAGAGGTGAGCGAGCTGCTTCCATGGCCCAGGAGGCGGTGAGTTTATTTTTTTAAGGCAAATGCACGCCAATGGGGTGAAGTGCAGGTGTCCTTAGCCTGCTCCCCTGCGTTTTCACTCCAGCTCGACTCCAACGCGTGTCTGTGCGTCTCACAGCCGAGTCCTTGGTTTGCGAAGGAGTGAAAAGTCTGATGAAGGGAAAGGAGATGATGTGGGGGAAGAGCCGGCAGGTGGCAAAGAAGCGAAGGGCTCATCCCTGGAGAGAACGAGGACCCCGAGAATTGTGCACAGCGTTGGGGGAGAAACAAACTCTCCAGCCCCGAACGCGTGTGGTGTGGAGGAATTGGAACACCCAGGAACTCGTTAAGGAAATAATTAGATTTCCGGGTGTGGAATCAGCCAGTGTGAGCACGGAGATTCTGTAACCGTGCCGGCCAAAGGTTAGCTTGCTGATTAGCGCCATGAACCGTCTTTAAATGTTACAGTCATTAACTTATTAATAAGAGGCTGACGATGAATATTACTTTATCAATATTCTTGGAAATGAACTCAAAAATAGAGTTGGGTGGTTTTTTTTGTTGGACCTGTTTTTTGTTTTTTGTGTTTTTTTTGTCTCATAGTAATTAACTGTAACATTTAAAATAATTAAAAGCGCTCTGGCCGGTTTGGCTCAGCGGATAGAGCGTCGGCCTGTGGAATGAAGGGTCTGGGGTTCGATTCCGGTCAAGGGCACATGCGGGCCCGATCCCCAGTAGAGGGCCGTGCAAAAGGCAGCTAATCAATGATTCTCTCTCATCGTTGATGTTTCTATCTCTCTCTTCCTCTCTGAAATCAATAACAATATACTTTTTAAAAAATAAAAGAAAATAATTAAAAGCCAGTCTGAAAAGGGAGTCACTGGCCACCAGCAGGGCACAGTGACCGTTGTGTGACCAGATGTGGAGTGACACCCCCTCACCACCCCCCCTACATCCCCCAGGGCGGGGTCTGTGGCTCCCGATGGCGCGTTCTAATTAAACTCAACCACGGCGGAGTAAGGAAATGAATCAAAGGAATGCATTGCATGTCCAGGCCGGATAACACGGGGGCTGTTTTATAACCCCTTTTTTAAAAAGTCACCATCGATTCCCTTTGTCTTGTGAGTATGGTGTTACTTTCACTTCCTCTGCTACCATCCGTTCACCGGGGAGGCATTTTATTGTTGTTGTTTTGAAAATATATTTTTTATTGATTTCAGAGCTGAAGGGCGAGGCAGAGAAAGATAGAATCATCAACGATGAGAGAGAATCATGGATCGGCTGCCTCCTGCATACCCCCTACTGGGGATCGAGCCTGCAACCCAGGCATGTGCCCTGACCAGAATCGAACCCAGGACCCCTCCGTCCACAGGCTGACGCTCTAGCCACTGAGCCAAACCAGCCAGGACCAGGGAGGTGTGTTTAAGGTCAGGCAGACTGTATGAAACCCGCCTGGAGTCAAAATTTCCTCCTGGAAATGCAATGATAGGCCTGCGCCATTACATGGTAGGGGGGGAACAAGAGACATTCATTATCTAGTTTTAAAAAGCAAGAATCATGGGCTGTCTCTTTAGCACATTGCACCAGTGCTAGGTGCAACCTCGTGAGTGTGTGTGCATGTGTGCACACACGTGTGTGTTGTGCATGCACACATGTGCATGTGTGCATGTGTATGTGTTAATATAGATGTCCTATCCCCTATGTTTTCTCCTGCTTTGCTAATTGCCCCAGACCTTCTGCACCGAAGGACTAAAAAAAATAGCATTTTCCCTAACTGGTTTGGCTCAGTGGATAGAGCATCAGCCTGTGGACTGAAAGGTCCCAGGTTCGATTCCGGTCAAGGGCATGTACCTTGGTTGCGGGCACATCCCCAGTAGGGGGTGTGCAGGAGGCAGCTGTTCGATGTTTCTCTCTCATCGATGTTTCTGACTCTCTATCTCTCTCCTTTCTTCTCTGTAAAAAATCAATAAAATATATTAAATAAAAAAATTTAAAAAAAGAGCCAGTGTGCCGCGGGCCCACGAAACATCACGGAGAGACAAGGCGGAGATCAAACGTGCCGAGGAGGAAGGAAACGGAGCCCCGAGATGGCCCAGAGCATGGGGACAAGGATGCTTCAGGATGAAACCACCCTGGCAATTAACACCTCGCATGGAAATCCCCGCGAGGTCACGGGTCCGTGCCTGGCGCTGTCCGTCAGCACCGCCCGGCTCCAGACAGACCGAGCTCGGGCGCGGAATTCACACGGGGCCCAGCGCCCCGGCTCGCAGACGCCCGTCAGATTAAGTCCTTGTGCCGGGAAGATATGAAAAGCATCTCTAATGAGGGTCTGAGGTGATGGTTTCAGACGCAGGCGAGCCGCCTCCCGACCATTCTTCTCCTTTTTTTTTATCATTTTAATTAAACTCCGATACTATTTAATTCCTACCTGCCTAGACCGAGTGCTCCTGGCCCGCAGACCTGATAAAGAATCGTTCTGATCCCCACTTCTCTGCCGAGAGGGCGTATTAGAGAGGGGGGCCGCGGTCTGCAAGACTTCGGGGTCCCTCTGCAGTAATTACTTTCCTATCAAATGAAAAGCATCATGTTTTTCCTTAAATAGGGGTGTTTTGTGTTGTTTATTTTTCCCTCCCTGTGAAACTCTGGTTTCCCCCACTCTCTTGACACATGGTAATTAGGACTTCACTGTAGGGTGACTTTAGCAGGAGGCCAGCCATTAGGATGTTTCTTCTTGCACACCCGGGCGAGCCAGCGAGCGCTCACGTGGCTTACGGAAACTTGAGAATTTCTTTGCCACAAATGTATCACTAATGAGATGTGGCCGTGTTGCCTCTGTATTATTCTTTTTTTTTATCTTTATTGTTGAAAGTATTACAGATGTCCTTTTTTCCCCCAATTACCCCTCCTCCCAGCCCACCTGCACCCCCAACTTCAGGCCTTCACCACCCTATTGTCTGCGTCCATGGGTTGTGCATATACGCCTATGAGTTCATTGCTTGATCTCCTGCCTCTGTATTGAAAATACTAGTATCGGTCACTCTGAATTCATAGGAATTTCACGCAGCCTGTCTGAGTCTGCTTAGGAGTCTAGTGTCTTTTGTACTAATTTTTAATATCTGCGGGGACCCCAGGAGCCGGACATAGCATCTTCGGCATCCTAAAGAAAGCCGAGCCCGGCTGGTGTGGCTCAGTGGTTGAGCGTCGACCTAGGACCAGGAGGTCACAGTTCGATTCCAGGTCAGGGCACATGCCCAGGTTGCAGGCTCGATCCCCGGTGTGGGATGTGCAGGAGGCAGCCGATCCATGCTTCTCTCTCATCATTGATGTTTCTTTCCCTCTTCCTCTCCTTCTCCCTCTCCCTCTCCCTCTCCCTCTCCCTTTCCTCTCTCTGAAATCCATCAATCAATCAATTTTAAAAAGCCAAGTTCCTCCAAAACTCAGGTCTGAATCATTCCAAATCTGTGAAGGCAGGTTTGCCCTTGTGAAATCATTTGGACAACTTTGGGACCCTAGAATTCCTAACCCTCTTTCCCCTGGCCTTCTGATGGCTCTCCCGGCGGTGGTTTCAAATCGTCATGGCTTCAAAAATCCTGTTCTAATGTCTCGTTGAAATAATAGCAATAGTGCCGGGCCGGTGTGGCTCAGTGGTTGAGCATTGTCCCGTGCACTAAGAGGTCGCCGGTTCGATTCCCTGTCAGGGCACATGCTCGGGCTGCAGGCTCCAGCCCTGGTGGGGGCCCGGCAAGAGGCTGCCCACCGATGAGTCTCTCTCATTATTGATGTTTCTCTCTCTCCCTCTCCCTTCCTCTCTCTCTAAAATCAATAAAAACATTTTAAAAAAAGAAAAAAGAAGTCACCCTTGGTATTCGTGGTCAGAAGTAGGAAATGTCCACGCGCTCCCACCAGCACCTAAGGCGTTCTGGCATTTATTATAGCGGCCTCGCCCCAGCCGGTGTTGCTCAGTGGATAGAGCATCAGCCTGTGGACCAAAGGGTCCCAGGTTCGATTCTGGTCAAGGGCATGTACCTCGGTTGCAGGCTCCTCCCCAGCCCGGATCCTGGCCTGGGCTCCTGCAGGAGGCAACCAATCCACTTGTTTCTCTCACATCAATGTTTCTCTCTCTCTCTCCCTCTCTCTCTTCCAATCTCCCTAAAAATTAATAGAAAAATATCCTCGGGTGAGGATTAGCAACAGCAGCAAATATATTATAGTGGCCTCTGCTATGCTATAGGTCAGGGCTTCTTCAGCTACCTGCCCTGAGCCCTTACCAGTTTGCCCCAAGCGGGTCAAATGTCCTCATGCTGCGAGTGAGGACAGATCCTTTTTCTGGAGTGTTGAGGGGGGCGTCCAGGCCAGAGGGGGAGCCCCCGGTGGGCAGCCTGCCTGTCTTATCTTTGCATCCCCCCTAGCTCTGAGCTCCGCGCTGGGCCGCACTGCGCTGCGAGCAGATGCTTGGTAAATGTTTGTTAAATTAAATCTCAGGCAATTTGCTTCGATTTGCTTAGAGCTCCCTGGGTAAGTAATCAGTTCCTATACCATTCAATGAGTTTTTAATCGCGTTTCCGTTGGACCCTCCGTATAGGTTAATCAGACCAGCTAGCTCGTCCAGCTCCCTGGCTTCCGACTCAGGGACTGAGGCAGGCAGATGCAGGTTGGGTCTGAGCAAGGCTGGGAATGAATGGAGGGGGACCTGGCTCGGCTCGAATCTCTCTCCCAGTTGCAAAGCAGGCAGGCTGATCGAGTGAGAGAGAGATTGTATTTACACGGGACTGTATTTCCAATATATTATAGTGGCCTCCGCTATTACAGTCAGCTCCTACTAGAACATCATCAAGATGGGCTGATTGCTCTGTGGAATGCTCCAAGCCTTCAGAATTTTGTTTGTTTGTTTGTTTGTTTGTTTGTTTTAATGAGGGGAGAGTTCTTTATTCATTCACTTTTTTTTTTTTTAATCCTCACCCGAGGATATTTTTCCATGGATTTTTAGGGAGAGTGGAAGAGAGAGGGAAAGACAGAAACATCGATTGGGAGAGAAGCATCGATTGGTTGCCTCCTGCATGCGCCCTGACCAGGGGCTGGGCCAGGGAGGAGCCTGCAACCGAGGTACATGCCCTTGACCGGAATCGAACCCGGGACCCGGTTGTCCACAGGCTGATGCACTATCCACCGAACCAAGCCAGCTGGGGCTCCATGCTTTCAGAATTTAAATGTCCGCATTTCAGGGGTGGGGGGAAAGTTCCCAGGACCTGAAATTCACAAGGAAAATAAAAGGGCCCCAAAATATTTAAACCCGGAGATGGTCAGGAAATACTTCTAACTACCCCTGCTCTGTGCACATTAAATCTGACCTAAAAATTAGTGAGATTTACTTTGGATGTCAACTCCTCTCCTGTTATTTTATTTTATTTTTTGACAGTTTTTGTTTTGTTGTGTTTTGTTTTTTATATTGAGCTTCACAGTAGTTAAAAAAAAAGAAGAAAATTAGAGGTATAGGCTTAAGGATATGCGGAAAATCAAAGGAAAATTTAAATGGTGGTAAAAATATCTATTTTTTAATCCTTATCTGAGGATATGTTTTTTTATTAATTTGTGAGAGGGGGAGAGAGAAAAATATCTATCTGTTGCTTCCAATACAGAGCCCCAATCACAGAGCAAGCCTGCAACCTGGGCATGTGCCCTGACCAGGAATCGAACCATGACCTCCTGGTTCATAGGTGGATGCTCAACCACTGAGCCACACCAGCCGGGCCCTGGTGTCTAATTTTAAAGTCATAACAACAAGCCTGCTCTGCCTTGTACTAGATGAGAACTGGGGAGCTAAGCACTGGGGTGTGATTTTTATTGAACCAACCCATGTTTTCCCAGGACAGTCTTCACTTCGGTCATAACAGCATCAAAACAGAGGCATCTGCCCTGGCCGGTTTGGCTCAGTGGCTAGAGAGTCAGCCTGCGGACTGAAGGGTCCCGGGTTCGATTCCCAGTCAGGGCACATGCCCGGGTTTGTAGGCTCGATCCCCCAGTAGGGGGCGTGCAGGAGGCAGCCGAACCATGATTCTCTCCCATCATCCGTGTTTCTCTCCCCCTCTCTCCCTCTCTCTCTCTCTCTCTCTCTCTCTCTCTCTCTCCCCCTTCCTCTTTAAAATCAATAAAAATATTTTTTTAAAGAAGGAGTTTGCAGTGGCAGGAAGAAGGGAGGCCGCAGAAGTGAGTAGGAGCAACAGGTGAGCCCGCGTCTGGGGAACTCTCCACTTGATGGAAATGCTTAGCCGTGTTCTCTCCACCGAGCATGCAACCAAATGGCTCTTCCGCATACTTTCCATTCAGGCGTGCGTTTGACACAAGGACGCACGCTACATGCTCAACGCTTCAGATTAATGAGAACCGGCCCACAGCAAAGCCAGGGCGATATATTTCCTGCTTCCCCAATCTGATCGTCTCCATCTGATAGATCCTGCATTCGTGTCCCAGGGGGCTCCGCGCATCCTGGGAGAGTCGATATGAAAACCACAAAAGATTCTCTTGCTCCGAAAGCAAAATCTGCATAAAGCAATATTCGGCAGCATAACAATAACGATGATGCCGAAATGATAGGCAATGCCGGAGCCCGTGTGTAATTAATATTTTAATTATTTTTTCCCTGTAACATCTGCATCCCACTGGGCCAACTAACTGGGTCTCACCATTTTCAAAGATGGCAAGGTGACTATTATGCATGTTCCAGGTTATGCGTATTTATTTTTTAATGTTATTAATGCTATTAAAGGTGATCACTGTGAGAGTCATTATAAGGCAAGGAGGTGGCCCCAGCTGGCATGGCTCAGTGGTTGAGCATCAACCTATGAACCAGGAGGTCACGGTTGGATTCCCGGTCAGGGCACATGCCCGGGTTGCGGGCTCGATCCCCAGTAGGGGGCGTGCAGGAGGCAGCCGATCAATGATTCTCTCTCTCATCATTAATGTTTCTATCTCTCTCCCTCTCCCTTCCTCTCTGAAATCAAGAAAAATATTTTTTTTAAAAAATGCAAGGAGGTGGTTTGTTCAGATCACCCCACTTGGGGCCCTGGGATTTGGGAAGTTAGCATTTCATATTGATTAGTAATGATTAGTAACGTGTCTGTGGCTGACGCCCACTGTTTGTGTATCTCGCTGGTGTAGCCACATGGAGATGTATGTCGACTAAGTTATATTTTTAAATATATTTTATTATTTTTTTTACAGAGAGGAAGGGAGAGGGATAGAGAGTTAGAAACATCGATCAGCTACCCCCTGCACACTCTCCACTGGGGTTGTGTCCGCAACCAAGGTACATGCCCCTGACCAGACTCAAACCCGGGACCCTTGAGTTCGCAGGCCGACGCTCTATCCACTGAGCCAAACTGGTCAGGGCTCAACGAAGTTATTTTAAAGAGCTCTGGAAAGAATGGGTCTGTCATCTCACACAGGTAGTTTTGATGGAGACGGATAGAATTTTAGAAATTATACACATCAGAGTACTTGTTTTTAGGTGCTTTTTAAATATTTTTATTGATTGGTTGATTTTAAAGAGAGAGAGAGAGAAACATCGGTTTGTTGTTCCACTTACTCATGCATTCATTGGTTGCTCCTCTTATGTGGCCTGATCAGGGATCGAACCTGCAACCTTGGGGTATCAGGATGATGCTCTAACCAACTGAGCTACCAGGCCAGGGACTTTAGGTGCTTAAAAAAAAAATACCTTCTCTAGTAGAGGAAATTATAAACCTTCACCTTCTCAATTTTAGGCCTCAGGGAGATCATCGGCTACATTTATGGATCATTTTAAATAGTTTCATTTTCAAATTTCTAGGCTGTCCGTAAATGGTCCTATTTTTCTCAGGATGGAGAGCTATGCTGGCCAGTATGGTAACCCCTAGCCAAACAGGCTACTGAGTCCCGGGAATGAGGCAGGTCTGAATGGAGACGTGCCTTTAATGTCAGAGACTCTCTGAGTTATGAAGGCTTAGCCCAAACCCCCCCACAGGTCTCATTGGTAATATCTTAGTATGGATTACATGTTTAAATGATAATATCGTAGACGTAAGGAACTAAATATTAGTGAAATGTCACATTTTTTTCCTTTTTAAAAACAATATTTTTATTGGTTTCAGAGAGGAAGGGGGAGAGAGAGAGGGAGAGGGAGAGAGAGAGACATCAATGATGAGAGAGAATCATTGATCGGCTGCCCCCTGCACACCCCACACTGGGGATGGAGCCCATAACCCGGCATGTGCCCTTGACCGGGAATCAGACTGTGACCTCCTGGTTCATAGGTCAATGTTCAACCACTGAGCCATGCCGGTCAGGCATATTTTTTTCTTTCTCCCTTCCTTCCTTCCTTCCTTCCTTCCTTCCTTCCTTCCTTCCTTCCTTCCTTCCTTCCTTCCTTCCTTCCTTCCTTCCTTTTTTTCTCTCTTTCTCTCTGTCTTTCTTGTTTTGTTGTTAATCCCCACCCAAGGATATTTTCCCATTGATTTTTAGAGAGAGTGGAAGAGAGAGGAAAAGACAGAGAGAAACATCGATGTGAGAGAAACACACAGATTGGTTGCCTCCTGCACAAGCTGTGCCCAGGGCCCAGGCCGGGGAGGAGCCTGCCCTCGACTGGAATCAAACCCAGGACCCTTTGGTCCGCCGGCCGACACTCTATCCACCCATCCAATCTGGCTAGGGCTCTCTTTCCCTTTTAAATGTGGGTACAAGAAACTTGCATCATGTGGTTAACAGTCTTTCTGCTGGGTACCGCTGCCCTGGAGTTTCGGCCTTGGCGCGAGTCATCAGCCCATTCTCCAGATGAGAAAACCGAGCCCGCAGAGATCACCCTGGGAGTCTGTGTGTCTCCTTAGAAACAAGCTCCAAGTCCCCAGCCGCAGAAACGCTTTCCTTGTGACTTCCCGGAGCTCAGCCGCTGATGGAGAAGGCTGCACCCCCTCCCCCAACCCCCGCAACACACACCCTCCCCTAGGCCTAAAGGACTCAGAGCGAGGGCAGCAGCAACCTTTGTCACATGCCTGTACGTACCCTCAGCTGCCACATGGCCACGTCCCTGCCGGGGGACCAGGCCCAGCCTCAGCTGAGCTCCATCTGCAGGGCGGCCCCAATTTGCATCGGTGACTGGCACTCTATTAGGATTGGTATCACCGGGGTGGGAGCCTCGGTCCCTGGATGTGGGCCCTTCAGGCTTCCTGATTGACAGCTCCCACTTGTAAAGCGCTCACCCGCGCAGCCGGCTCCCGCTCCTGTCCGCCTCTCCACTGCAGCCGATGCGATTCTGGTTCATTCATCCGCCCCCGTGAATAGCAACATGCTCCAGTTAGGGGGGAAAGGAGGTGTCGCCAGGGGAGGGAGTGGGGAGGGGGCGTTGGCTTGCAGGCTGGGTCCCCACGCGCGATCCGTGGCCCCAGAGCCTGCAGATCCAGGCCCTGATGAGTTCCTGGTTTCTCAGATTATCTGTGTTTTCCTTCGCTTTCATGCTCAGGGCAGAGCAAGCGCCTTTGATACCATGATGTGTCTGAATGCCGGTGGCATTGGCATTTGCAGCGATGATTGGCCATCATTGTGAATATCTGCTATTTCTCGGTGCCTTTGATGGCGACGTAAACTCTGATCATTAAACATTGATCAAAGAGGGCTTGGGATCAGGTGGCATGAGGCTGTGATGCCATGGGTGTCACAGGCCAAGGGCAGGATTGGGTGTCCGATGGGCCCATCCCCTCACTGGGGAGAATCTATGTCCTTCAGGGTGATTTTTTTAAAAAAATCCTCAACTCGAGAATTTCTGTTAGGGAGAGTGGAAGAGAGAGGGAAAGACAGACAGAAATATCCATGTGAGAGAAACACATCGATTGATTGCCTCCTGCACGTGCCCGACCAGGCTCCAGCCGGGTACCTGCCCTTGACCGGAATCGAACCCGGGACCCTTCGGTCCGCAGGCCGACGCTCTACCCACTGAGCCAAACCGACTAGGGCTGGATGATTATATGAAATGCATGGAGCTAGGATGTTCATGCCTATACTATATTTCTTTGGAAAC
This sequence comes from Myotis pilosus, assembly GCA_036010255.1. Classification (NCBI taxonomy): domain Eukaryota; kingdom Metazoa; phylum Chordata; class Mammalia; order Chiroptera; family Vespertilionidae; genus Myotis; species Myotis pilosus. The sequence goes on along the minus strand of JASKON010000031.1, from coordinate 5,937,430 downwards.
CTATGGTTTTTTATGTGACTACTTCTGCCTTTTGGGGGATGCTGTAAATAGAAAAATTAAATGTTGAAAAAATAAATATATACAGGGTGTCCCCCAAAATGTATACACACTTTAACAGCTGACAGCCCAGTTTTGAAAAGGAAATATATTTTTATAAATACCGCTTTTATAAGTATTCAAAGTGTGTATATACATTTTGGGGGACACCCTAGATATAGCTAAACAGACAAGGCACTGAGAAAAATGATAGATAGACAGACAGATAGATAGATAGATGATAAATAGATAGATAGATGATAGATAGATAGATAGATAGTCTTCCGTAATTTTAAATCATTTTTCATTCCCTTTTTACATTGACAAACAGGCAATATCTGTTCATTGTAGAAAATTAGAAAAATACAGGTAAAAATTAATGCAGGCCTAGATAATTTTTCTGTGCACCATTTATACAATACTTATACAATACAATACAAACAAAATAAAACAAATAAAATCCTACCCATCTGGGACTGAAGTAGCATTTAGTAGTTACTTGTTTAGTCGTGCCCAAGATCTGCTTGATCGACTGGTGGTTTATCTGTTTGAAGTATGTATTCCTTGAAATTGACTTAAAATTAATATGCACAAACTTCTAATGAGCAAATGACTCTCCCCCCGCCCCCCAGGATAGGGAGCCAGGGTAGCAGTGTCCGTCTGCTTCTCCTGTTTGTGCGATCTCCACCAGCTCGGTCACCACAGCTTCCATCTCCCTGCGGAATGCGTGGGAACGCACGGAATATCTGTAAACTTGTGTGTGGGCGGCTGTGCCTACAGGGTGTTAAGCAGTTCTTTCCAGACGGGAGATTTTTTTTTTTTTTTTACCCTCGATTCTAGGGGACAGCCTGTGCCTGTGTATGTCCCCAGGACTCCTCAATAAGTTTTAAAATCAACTATTTGAAAGGAACCCATGCTGACTGCTTGCGGAATGGAAGTCACCGCCTCTCTTCCTAAGACTGAATTTTTTAATATCATGAATTCTTAAAGGTGTAAAACAAGCATGTCAGACTCAAAGGCTAACACGGGCCCAATAAACAAGGTTTAAGTTTTAGTGGCCGCAAAACACACACACACACACACACACACACACACACACACACACACCAAAGCTTCAATTCTCATAGAAACATAGGTTTATTTCGAAAACTATAGTATATATAAAAAGTACAAGAGCAATGATAAAATTCATGTTTTCTTCCTAGCACTTGGCATCTCCTTCTCTGCTACCGTCTTTCCTACTTCGGGGGAAACCTTGTTCGCAGCGATCACTTTCAAAACTGCCCCACGGTGAATGTCGGTAATTCCGGATCTGACAGGAGACTTATTTCCTTTCAGATTGTAAATAACTGCTCACACCGTCATGTTGGCTGGGCCGCAAAAATATTCGTTGTGAGCAGCATGCGGCTCGCGGGCTGTGAGTTTGGCATGCTTGGTTTAAAACAATTGCATAGCATATATCTGAGTGTCTGGCAAATGATTAAGAGGCGATGAAGACCACGTAGTCTTTGATGTAGAGATAAGACTCTTTAGGCTGTCCCCTGAGAGGCTGCAGGTACCAGCATCACCATCACCTTGACCATGGGCTGGGTGGTCCAAGGGCTGACAATTTCTGCTGTTCCTGAGAACATCTCCAGCGTGACAGCATCCATTTAATTGAGGTTGGCTGCTCCCAAGAAGTAAAGGCGTTGTTTACAATGCCAGCACCCTCCCGGCCGGCGTGGCTCAGTGGTTGAGCGTCCACCTGTGATCGAGGAGGTCAGGGTTCAATTCCCAGTCAGGGTTGTGGGCTCGATCCTTCAGAAGGCAGCTGATCAATGATTCTCACTCATCATTGATGTTTCTCTCTCTCTCTCCCCTTCTCTCTTCCTCTCTGAAATCAGTAACAATATATTTAAAAAAAAAAAAAAAACACAAAAAACCAGCCCTAACTGGTTTGGCTCAGTGGATAGAGCGTCAGCCTGCGGACTGAAGGGTCCCAGGTTCGATTCCGGTCAAGGGCATGTACCTTGGTTGCGGGCACATCCCCAGTGGGGAGTGTGCAGGAGGCAGCTGATCGATGTTTCTCTCTCATTGATGTTTCTAACTCTCTATCCCTCTCCCTTCCTCTCTGTAAAAAAATCAATAAAATATATTTAACAACAACAAAAAACCCAACTTCAGCACTTCCTCAACTTTTTTTTTTGGGGGGGGGGTGTCTTTTAAGGAAACACTGGACATTAGAATTCTGAAAACGAAGTCAGCTCCTTTTCCATTTACTTCACATTTGCGAGACTTGGCTGCCAAGCTAAGAGGCACTAATGTATTCCCCTCACTCCAAATACATCAAAGAAAGAATGAAAAGATATTGCCAGTAAGATTTTCAAAGCTTTTTCTCTTTGGGTCCCTTCCTTTTTTTTTTTTTAAGTTGGCTATTTAATGGAAATGACTACTGTGCAATCCATTTTTTTTTTAAGGGAAATCCATTTGATGCCTTGTGAAGAGTAACTTAGCAACTTCTAAGTACCTTTCAGCCAGGACCTTCCTGAAGGGGGCACCGAGGTGACTGATTTTAAGGCGGGAAGTCCCCATTGAACATGGAGCTCCCTTTGTGCCCGGGAGGCTGTGCTGAAAAATGCCCTAACCTCATTAGCAGACGCTGCTGGTCACTCTTAAACTTCACATGGTCACCTTTTTGTTTTTAATTTTTATTGATTTCAGAGAGGAAGAGCGAGGGAGAGAGAGAGAGAGAGAGAGAAACATCAAGGATAAGAGAGAATCATTGATTGGCTGCCTCTTGCACGCCGCCCACCAGGGAGCCCGCAACCCGGGCATGTGCCCTTGACCGGAATCGAACCCGGGACCCTTCAGTCCGCAGGCCGATGCTCTATCCACTGAGCCACACCGGCGAGGGCCACCCTTTCATCTTCTCATGTGTCCCACCTGTAACCTCGCTTATCTCCATTCTGGGGAAAACTGTTGTCGACACAGACAGATTTTGGCCCATGAACAAGACCTCTTGCCAGCCTTTGCCCAGGACAGGCCTTCGCTCCCAAGCTGAGCGACGCCTTTGCACTTTGCCCAGCCTGTACCAGGCATCCGCTGGCTTCGGGGGGAGTGCTGGTAGCCTGACTCCGTCTGGGGGATGGTGGGGAGTCCGCTGAGGAGGTGGCAGCTGGCTCGGGCTCTCTGTTTGCTCCATGCCACGGATACCTGGGTGATGAAGTCAACAGGACTCGGTGCGAGTTTGCCCAGGAGACAGTGAGAGAGACGCCGTTGGCAACGATGACTTGCAGCGCTGTGGGTTGAGTCACTGATGGGAAGGGCCACGGCCGGCATCACATACTGGAGGAGGGCAGGTGCTATTTTGCTTTGTTGGGTGTGGGAGACAGATTGTCAGGTTGGTGTTGACGTTGTCTTAAGAAACACCTAGGTGAAGACAGAGGCGAGAAGTGAGTCATCGCCAGCCCGGGGCACGCGGGTAGGGGGATTGTCATGTTGCTCAGGGGAAAATGTGAGATGGCCGGTTGTCCCACCATCTTCACGCTCCTCTTAATTCTTGATGCCGTTGATAAAGATGAATAGCCACAGCCCTGGCTGGTGTGGCTCAATGGATAGAGTGTTGGCCTGAGGACTGAAGGGTCCTGGGTTTGATTCCCGTCAAGGGCACATGCCCAGGTTGCGGACTCAATCCCCAGTAGGGGGCGTGCAGGAGGCAGCCAATCCATGATTCTCTCTCATCATTGATGTTTCTCTCTGTCTCTCTCTCTCTCTCTTTCTCTCCCTCTCTCTCTCTTTCCTCTCTGAAATCAACAAAAATATATTTTTTTAAAAAATGCTTCTCTCTCGCCGAAACCGGTTTGGCTCAGTGGATAGAGCGTCGGCCTGTGGACTGAAAGGTCCCAGGTTCGATTCCGGTCAAGGGCATGTACCTGGGTTGCGCGCACTTCCCCAGTGGGGGGTGTGCAGGAGGCAGCTGATCGATGTTTCTCTCTCATCGATGTTTCTAACTCTCTATCCCTCTCCCTTCCTCTCTGTAAAAAATCAATAAAATATATTTTTTTTTTAAAAAAAAAGGCTGGCCCTGGGATCGTCCCGCTCATTAGGGACAAGGGCAAGGTCAGACCCAGTTTCTCCGATCCGGCGGCGGACAAGGCCTGGTCTCTATTATTCAGCCAGTACCTGGACCGCACCTGCCCAAAGAACCCAAGGTAGTCACCACCTTGCTTATCCAACACGTAGACTGCGTTTGCCTCCCAGTGAGCCTTGAAAAGCAGCCACACGCATTCCTCACAAGGGAGTAGCTGAAAGGAATCTACTTTGCGCATAACCCTGGGACTCATTGATTTTTGTCTTCCCGTTTAATTGCTCTGCAGGAGACATTTGGCCAAGAAGTGACCGCTTATGATATCGGCGTTAATACCAGTTTCAGGTCATTCTCCCTTTTGACTCTTCTTTGGCTTCTAGAATAACACTACTTTCCGCATTCCACGTGTAATGCCATAGCAAAATAGGTGATAAGGGTTCATTGTCTCCCAAAGAAAAGCTTTCAGAAGTGTGTTCTGGCCCGGCTGGTGTGGCTCAGTGGTTGAACATCAACCTATGAACCAGGAGGTCACGGTTCAATTCCCGGTCAGGGCACGGGGCCAGGTTGTGGGCTCCATCCCCAATGTGGGGCGTGCAGGAGGCAGCCGATCCATGATTCTCTCTCATCGTTGATGTTTCTTTTTCTCTCTCCCTCTCCCTTCCTCTCTGAAATCAATAAAAATATATATATTTTTTAAAATTTATTCTGACTTACGCAACATATTTGGAGCTTACAGTAAACAACTTCTCCCAGGAGGAAGTTCCTCAAGGAAATAAAAAAGTGAGTCTGAAAGTAATTTCGGCAGCAAAGTAGATTAAATATCCACCATGTTAGTCACAGCGCATTAGATGGAATTGAACTGACTGAGCGAAGGTCAAAGAGTGGCCGAGGGTTTAGCCCACCAGAGGAGCAGTAAAATCCACCCACACTTCAAATCATTAACTCTAAACCCTTTGATATGAGATCCAGAACTCATCGCTCAACTTCCAAACAGCCCGCCTGGTAAAAGAATAAAATCCAATCAGGAGCTCTGAGTCTCATGAAATACTTTCCGTGGAATCAAAAGCAATGGAAAGAAACTGAAGTGTCCAGGCTGCTTTGAAGAAAATCTATTTCTACGGGGCTTAGTCAGACCAACGACAAACTTCTGGTCAACCCTCCGAAGCATTCCAGGCCGGTGTGGCTCAGTGGATAGAGCGTTAGCCTGTGAGACTACAGGGTCCCCGGTTTGATTCCGGTCAAGGGCACATGCCCAGGTTGCGGGCTCAATCACCAGTAGGGGGCGTGCAGGAGAAAACTGATCAATGATTCTCATCATTGATGTTTCTAACTTTCCCTCCCCCTTCCTCTAAATCAATAGAATATATTTTTAAAAACTAAAAATAAAAAACATTCCAGGCAGAAGTGTTCCAACAGCTGAGTGGGATGTGGAGACCGAATGTTAATTTCTGGAAAGAATGGCAAACCTCAGGGCTACGGACTTCCTCCTTTCTGCTCTCTCAGCCTCAGAGACACAGCGGGAACTTCCCTCCTCGTCCCTCCAGACCCTGAACTCTCACCTGAGAGCTGTTTTGTTTTGTTGCATTATTTCGTTTTGTTTTTAATTATTTTTTTCATTCCTCACCCGAGGATACTTTTCCATTGATTTCTAGAGAGAGTAGAAGAGAGAGGGAAAAACTGAGAGAAATATTGATGAGGGAGAAATACATCAATTAATTGCCTCCCACACACACCCCGAGACCAATGCCCGGGCTGGGGAGAAGCCTGCAACTGAGGTACGTGCCCTTGACGGGAATCGAACCTGGGACCCTTTGGTCGGCAGGCCCACGCTCTATCCACTGAGCCAAACCGGTCAGGGCTGGCTGTTTTGTTTTTAAAGGCAATTGAAGAGTGATAGGAATCGTAGGAGAAAGGATCACAAGATAATTTACTGTGACAGAGGATGCACACATGGTGGAAGTAGGGGCCCAGTTGTGTCCGGAAGATCTTCCGATGTGAATCTACTCTGTCCAGTTAAAAAGGTACTATTTTATATCCATTTTCCAAAGGAGGAATCTGTCCGCCATTCAGCATCACGCCACACAAAGAGCCCTATTTAAAAAAAAAAAAAAAAAATTGTTTGCAGTGAGTTTTTCACTAAGTCACCCTCTCCTCCAATGTGATGAGCTAATTAAGTGAGTTTGCTCAACCCGGGTGTCCACGGCAGGTCACGTGTCTGTGCCCTCTACCCTGATCACGTCATAAAAATAGAATTGGGGGGGGCTGGGGGTCAAGGTAGGAACGATTTTCCCAGCCCTCGCAGTTGACAGATGAGGACACAAAGGACACGCAGGGATGCGTCCGTGGTTACACGTGACGGGGAGATGCCTAGAAAAATCCAGGGTCCTCACTCAGGGTCAGGCATCTCTGGTCCCAAGATCACCTCCTCCCAATCTTGGATCCCAGGGAGCCTACGTCAAGGCGAAGAAGCTAAGTTTAAATTTATGGAAGCGTCGTTTTTAATGGCTGATCCTGGTAGTAGAAGGGGGGGCAAAGGTGAGAAAGGGTACAATTTGTGTAGCTAATTGCCATACTGACAGAATAAGTAAGGTCCTATATGAACTATGCTTACCAAGCATTTACGATATCAAGAATCACACTGATGGTTCCTCTGTGATGAGGTACAGAATATCTTCTGATCTTTTAAAGTTTTAGATAGAAAAATATTTCAGCCCGGCCGGTGTGGCTCAGTGGTTGAGCATCGACCTATGAACCAGGAGGTCACGGTTCGATTCCCAGTCAGGGCACATGCCCGGGTTGTGGGCTCGATCCCCAGGGTGGTGACGTGTAGGAGGCAGCCGATCCATGATTCTCTCTCATCCTTGGTGCATCTATCTCTCTCTCCCTCTCCCTTCCTCTCTGAGATCCATAAAAATATTTAAAAATAAGAAAAATATTTCCCCAGAAACGTTGGACATACAGTTTTCTGAGGCAGACAGGGTTTTTCTTGAGCAAAACTCATTGGAATGAATAGAAGGGGACTTTACATAGGATTATTACACAGATAACAATGGAAACCCCAAAATTTCTCCCATCGAGAAATTCTCCCTCAACATATCACTCCCTCACATAGTGATTTCCTACCAGGTGATCAGCAACATCAGTTGTTTGCAAATCACTCATGTTAACGTCCGGCATAGATAACAATATTCTATTCATTGTAAATCAAGAAACTGGTTTTTAGCATTAACATCATATTCTAAGTAAATAATTTGTTGTTGTTTGTTAGTCCTCCCCTGGAGGATATTTTTCCATTGATTTTTTTTAAAAGAGTGGAAGGGCCCTAACCGGTTTGGCTCAGTGGATAGAGCGTTGGCCTGCGGACTCAAGGGTCCCGGGTGTGATTCCGGTCAAGGGCATGTACCTTGGTTGCGGGCACATGGGGGATGTGCAGGAGGCGGCTGATCGATGTTTCTCTCTCATGGATGTTTCTCACTCTCTATCCCTCTCCCTTCCTCTCTGTAAAAAAATTAATAAAATATATATTTTTTTAAAAAGTGGAAGGGAGGGGGAGAGACATCGAGAGGGAAACATTGATGTGAGAGAGGTGCATCGATTGGTTGCCTCCCACACATGCTCTGGCCCGGCCGGGGATCCAGCCTGCAACCGAGGTCCGTGCCCTTGACCGGAATCGAACCCAAGACCCTGCAGTCCGCCGTCTGATGCTCTATCCATTGAGCCACACCGGCTCGGGCGACATAAATCATTTTTATCCGGAATCAGGCTAGTTTACACAACATAGATCCATACCTGATGTAACCAAAATAGCTCACCGCATCGCTTTAATTTAAGGGAGGCTTAAGAGCAATGTTGAGCCAAAACCGGTTTGGCTCAGTGGATAGAGCGTCGGCCTGCGGACTGAAAGGTCCCAGGTTCGATTCCAGTCAAGGGCATGTACCTGGGTTGCGGGCACATCCCCAGTAGGAGATGTGCAGGAGGCAGCTGATCGATGTTTCTCTCTCATCGATGTTTCCAACTCTCTATCTCTCTCCCTTCCTCTCTGTAAAAAAATCAATAAAATATATTTTTTTAAAAAAAAGAGCAATGTTGAGTAAATATTCGAGTGCCGACCCTAACGAGGGAGCATCGTTTCTGTTTCCTCCCGCAGGGAATTCCGCGCGTGCGTTCACCCCATACACAGAACACCCGAGTCAGATGCCACCGCGGCCTCCCACGGAATTGGCCTCGCTCCCCACCTCCAGCCCCGTGCACGGGGTGACTAATTATTTCCCCGTGTGCCGGGCCCGTATCATTCGTGCCCATCTCGTGTTACTGTGTTTGCATGTGCTGTTACATGTTTCTCCAAGTTGATATTATCTGTTGCAAACAGGCAGCTACTTACGGGCCGGCCGCTTCCCAAGTATTTGATGACAAGCCCTTACAAGGGCTTCGGGGAGAACAGGGCTTTGTGCGTCCCTCTCTCTCGGTCCCTTTTGAGTTTAGAAGGTGGGAGAGAGCGTGGAGAGGAGGGTTTCAATGGCCCTGTGCGGGGTGATCCACCTGCAGATAGAAGGGGTGGGTTGCAATTAGAAAGAGGAGGTGTGTCCCTGGGGTCTGAGGGTTACCTTGGGGGGCCACCTCCGAGTCAGGGTGGGTGGATTCCTGCCTTTCTGCCAGCAGAAATTAGGCAAATCACTCTTTTAAATAATAATAATAATAATAATAATAATAATAATAATGTTTTTATTAATTTTAGAGAGAAAGGAAGGGAGAGGGATAGAAACATTAACCAGCTGCCTCCTGCACGCCCCCCACTGGGAATCGAGCCTGCAACCTGGGCATGTGCCCTGACTGGGAATCGCACCCTGACCTCTTTTTTTCGTTTGTTTAAATACATTTTTATTAATTTCAGAGAGGAAGGGAGAGGGAGAGAGAGAGAGAAACATCAATGATGAGAGAGAGAAAAAACTCAATGATGAGAGAATCATTGATTGGCTGCCTCTTGCACACCCCCTACTGCAGTATCCCCACCTTTAAATAACACAAAGTAACTAAAAAAAAAAAAAAAAATTAAGTAAAATAAAACACAGAAGCTCAAAACCATCATTTCCACCCTCCCCCCGCCCCCCATCATTTTCTCCAGTAGATTTTAGGGACTAAAGGACTGGACTCTAATCTTATCTTCAAATTCGTTTTTCTTTCATTCCTTCCTTCTTTCCTTTCTTCCTGTTTTCTTTTGTTTCTTTTCTTCCCGGAGGAAAGGAATACTTCATTCAGATCTTTGGCCCAACTAATGAAAACCTTAAAAAAATGCATACCCTACCCTGGCCGGTTTGGCTCAGTGGATAGAGCATCGGCCTGCGGACTGAAGGGTCCCGGGTTCGATTCCCGGTCAGGGCACATGCCCTGGTTGCAGGCTGGATCCCAGTGTGGGGCATGCAGGAGGCAGCCGACCCATGATTCTCTCTCATCATTGATGTTTCTATCTCTCTCGCTCGCTCTTCCTTCCTCTCTGAAATTAATAAAAATATTTTTTTAAAAATACATACCCTTGTTAATTACCCAATAATGGGCCACTCCAGGCCAGATTCACCGGGGCTGGCCGTTGCTTGCTGGTGCCCGAACTGCTCACCATCAGACTGTGTGTTGCCTTTTGCTATAAAGCCAGGAGCTTTTAATTATGCGGAACGAGTGTCACTGCACATTTTCTGGGGTTGAGTCGCATCATCGCCATTTTTAGGAGAAATTGTGGCTCTGCCTCCCCAACCTGGCGGGGAGACCGGGCCCACCCGCGGCCACGCTGAGTCCCCTCCAGGAGTGACCTTAGGCAGCAGCAGGAGAAACCCATTTCCATGTTCATTCAGGCCCTTGGCCTGTCTACCCAGAAGGCCGGCGAGGATGCAGACCACGCTAATGACATAAGTGATTTAATTTCGATAATGTGACAGCGAACCATTAGCCACGGCGGCCTGGATCCAGCGGGGCTCGCTTTGCGTCGTGATGTCCCGATGGTTCCCCACTTGGCTGTTTTGTGCAGAATTTTTTCTTCTCGCTGAAAAGGATTTCAAAGATAAAGGCCATCCTGAAATCTTTCTTTTTTAATATATTTTTTATTGACTTCAGAGAGGAAGGGAGAGGGAGAGAGAGAGACAAACCTCAATGATGAGAGAGAATCATTGATCGGCTGCCTCCTGCACACCTCCTACCGGGGATCAAGCCTGCAACTCGGGCATGTGCCCTTGACCAGAATCGAACCAGGGACCCTTCAGTCCGTAGGCCGACGTTCTATCCACTGAGCCAAACTGGCTAGGGCCATTTTGAAATCTTAAAAGTGATCATATGCTTAGACAAATATGCAATTGCAGAGATCAAAGGATTTGTACCAGGCCTTAAAATATACAATCCTGCTGAAGCCGGTTTGGCTTAGTGGGTGGAGCGTCGGCCTGCGAACTGAGGGGTCCCAGGTTCGATTCCGGTCAAGGGCGTGTACCTGGGTTGCGGGCACATCCCCAGTGGGAGGTGTGCAGGAGGCAGCTGATCGATGTTTCTCTCTCATCGATGTTTCTAACTCTCTATCTCTCTCCCTTCCTCTCTGTAAAAATCAATAAAATATATTTAAAAAAAATATATACAATCCTATATAATAAAAGCCTAATATGCAAATCAACCAGACAGCACAACGACCGGTCGCTATGATGTGTGCTGACCACCAAGGGGCAGACACTCAATTCAGGAGCTGCCCCCAGCCGACAGGCCTCAGGCCAGCCAAGGCGGGTGCCAGCAGGGTTCCCCCAGTCGCCCTGCCCCTTGCCCCACAAATCGGCCCTGATCACCGGCCAGGCCTAGGGATCCTACCCGTGCACGAATGTTGGGCCTCTAGTATACAATATGCAGGTGAAGTATTGTAGAGTTGTATATCTGAAACCTATATCATTTTATTAACCAGTGTCACCCTAATAAATTTAACTTGTTTTAAATGGGATTGATTTAGGTTCTGAAAGACCATTGACTTGGTTATCTTCTTCGTATTCAAAGTCATGATAGAAAATGTCTTTTTTTTAACCATTTGGGGTTTAGCTTGGGGTGCCCCCTCAGCTGATTTCAGATACTGTAATCTAGTTAAAGACAGACACCATTCCAAATGTGTGGCATGATTCGTTAGAAAAGTTACCAAAGTTGCTATAGGTTAATCTTACGCAGTGTAACAATAGTCTCTTGCTGCAAAAATTACCGTCTTTAAGGTGCATTGTCTTGTATTGAAAGTATCTTGTTTTGTTTTGTTTTATTTTATTTATTGATTTGAGAGAGAGATTTGTTCCACTTATTTATGTATTCACTAGAGGTCCGGTGCACGAAATTCGTGAACAGGTAGGATTCCTAGGCCTGTCCAGTGATCAGAGCCGGTCGGGGCCTTCCTTCATTCTGCGCCTCTTCCTGGTGGTCAGCACATGTCATAGTGAGCAATCAAACTCCCAGTCAAACTCCCAAGGGGACACTTTGCATATTAGCCTTTTATATATAGTATATAGATTGCTTGATTCCATTTGTCCCCTGACCTGGCATCGAACCCACCGCCTTGGTGTATGGGGATGATGCTCTAACCAACTGAGCTACTTGGCCAGGGCGAATATATCTTGTTTTCTGTGGTAGAAGCTACTGGACACAGAGTAATCTCAAGCAAAAACATACAGATCAGCTATCTCCATTCCAGGCACAGGAACTTCAAATGTACCCACCAGAATGTCTTCTCATCGCCCTAGCTGGTTTGGCTCAGTGGATAGAGTGTCGGCCTGTGGACCAAAGGGTCCCGGGTTCGATTCCAGTCAAGGGCACATACCTCGGTTGCAGACTCCTCTCTAGCCGGGGCCCTGGTCGGGGCTCATGGAGGAGGCAGCCAATCGATGTGTTTCTCTCACATCGACGTTTCTCTCTGTCTTTCCCTCTCTCTTCCACTCCCTCCCTAAAAACCAATGGAAAAATACCCGCGGGTGAGGATTACAACAAACAAACAAGCAAAATGTGCATCCTACGTAAACCAAGCGAGCCTGCTTTCTCCCACCTAAGTCAGAACGACAAGAATAAGTCTCCGGCCATCCATTTCTTTTCCCAGGGAACGCCCAACACCCCGGTGCCTTTTTCCTCCTTAAACCCCACTCCCCGCTCCCCAAAGTCTGAAGGGTTCCCCACCCCTGCAGAAACCACGAAGCCTAGGGACCCACTTCAAGTCCCTCGCCTGCCCGAGAAGCACAAAGTGCCGGCCAAGTATCAACACGGAGCTTTTCCCTGACCCCCTCTGCCGCGGGACGGGCCGGTGTTGTTAGTTTACGTGCGAGAAAATGGCCTGAGCTTTCTGGAAAAAAAAAAAAAAAAAAAAAAGTGGAGTTGGATTAAGGCCTTTGTGCGCGCCTCAATGCTGAGGGGAATTAGCAAGAGTTGTAGGCACTTAAAGGAGGCCCTCACAGGCGGCTTATCCCAGATTTTGCACAATAAACATTTGAATATCAACAGTGTTTTGCAACCCGCAGCCCTAATGTATAAACTTCTCGCTTTTGAAACTCCCAAATCCTCCCAGGGTCTGCCACAGCCGCTCCACACGCAGACAGGAGCTAGAGTAGCAAATGCCTCCTCAGGGATGTAAGTCTGGTTTTTTGGGGGGTGTTTTTGTTTTTGTTTTGTTTTTTTCAAAAGATCTCTCTCCTTTTTTCCACCTGCAAGAGCTGGAAGGTTTTATATCCCTTTCAGGACTTGGCGATGCTCTGTTTAATTTTAATCATTCATCAGTCCAGGCTTTGCATTCTGATGGGGGTGGGTGGGTGGGGTGGGGGAGTGTTTGGTGGGGTGGGGGGAGGAGTCCCAGGATGGACAAGGATGCGTGGTCCAGTTCCGAGATATTTCGACCAAGATTTTTGTTGTTGTTGTTTTTCCAACATCGCAATTCCAAAAGCTGTTTAGTTTAGGGAAGGGCTCCTTCTGGGATTTTCAAAAAAGCCACCCCAGGTTGTGAGAAAAGAACTAACTATTTTGCCTTATCGCAGCCTCATGGGGAAGGCACGTCCTGTTAGCCAGTTCCCACCCCACACGCTCATCCGACACCCGGTGATCTGACTGAAGACGCTAGACTGGTTTCGTAGCGAGAGTGGCCAACATCAAACACGTATTTGATGTTCCTGGCACTCAGCAAGTTCTTGCTCTTTTTCTCTTGAAAACTCCAAACTCCCCAAAGTGAAATAAATCAAAGTGTTATCGAGCCTGGGTGTGTGTGTGTGTGTGTGTGTGTGTGTGTGTGTGTGTCTTTCATTCCTCTCTCTTTAATCCCTCTCTCTCCTGCAATCCATCCAGAGACACATGTAATATTTTGTTTTCTGGGGACAGAATATTTGTTGTGGTGGCTGGGAGACGAGCATCCCACCTCTGGCTCTTTGTATCGTCTGTGTGAGGTGTCGCTTTATAAGGGTCGGTGCCCTGAATTCGGCACCGAAGCCCACACGTGAGATGCCAGCGCCTCTTTTCACAGAAACGCCCCTGCGGTTGTTTATGACACCGAATGAATAAATGGATCCTCCAACATGTGTTACATGGAGAGGGTTCTAAGCCGCAGCCCATCCCGTGGAAAAGTTTGCCAGGAACTGTAGCTGCGGGGACCCAGCGGAGTCATAAAACACTTGCTGGGAATGAGGGGTGTTTTTTTTTTTTTTTTTTTGCAAGCGTGTTCATTTCATGCCTGAGGGGTTGGTGGTGAAAATCTCATTGCACGGAGGGCCGGGGAGGGGAATGAAGACGTAACTGTCCAGCCACTCTGAGGCCTGGCCGAGCGCTTTGCCTATTGAATTGGATACAATGATGTGCAGATGAATAAAGTTATCTCTCGGTCTGAATAGGATGGTGTCAGTGGGAGGGGAAGAAAGGGGGGGAACTTGGCATCTGAAAAGAATTCTTTTTCTTAAAAAAAAAAAAGAATTTGAAGGTCAGGATCCAGCTGCCAGGCGAGATGAGCAAAAATGCTGACCAGGCCTCCAGACAGACACCCAGACACACGTAGCGCCCCAGTTGCCGGCTCTGAGTCACTAACGCATGAATGTATATTTCTATAGGCCGGGAGCTATTTTTGCTATTTTTTTTCCATTTTTTCCCCCTTTAGGCTGCTTTAGACACTGATGAAAACACACCAAGAGCTTCTGTAAAAATTACTGCTTTCACGAAACAGAGGAAAACAGCCCACCCCAAGGTAGGAGAACAGCAGAGATTCTAATGGTGATGGTTTCATTCTAATAGATCATAATGACTGTGATTGGGTGTGAGCCCGTTTCTGACTGACATCCCATTTTCCCTTATTTAAGCTTTTATATAAAAAGGAGGGGATGGGGGTAGGGTGGGGGTGGGGGAGAGACTCCACAGCAACTAATTATTCTCCTGGATCCGCTGCTTAACTCAACCCAAGGCCTTTGATCAAATACAGTAAAGAGATAAAACCTTTCCGACGCGAGTGGTCACACTTTTCCCCATCCGGTGCCTTTCATGTGGGTCTGAAAAGTGAACAGTTTGATTCGGAGTCGCCCGAGTTCCGTGGGCCTGGGGCACAAATCGATGATCTGAAAGAAGGCGCCGTGGTCAGATGGATTATAACAGAAAGGTTGGGGGGAGGGGGGGTTGATGAGAAATCGACGTGATCTAATACGTGTCTCTTATCCATTCTCAATGAGGTCGGTGGCTTTTATGTTTTCATTCGAACGTGGGGGTATTTTTCCCAGAGGTGGAAGCGCTGTGAGCTACTTATTTTGCTTAGATGATGTGGCCCGTATTCCGAGGAGTTACTAGGAGAGAGGATGAGAGAAAGAGCTAGAAAGAGGATAAGGACCAGATACAGGGTGCCCACGGGGTTTGAAAATAATGTTTTCTTGCTATAGAGATGTGTCTGCAACAAGTCATCACAAACATCAACTTTTTAGCTTACTGAGATGCATGTATTCGTTTTTGTGGGCATTTTAAGAACTTTTTTTTGCAAAACCTTCTCGCGTGCCAGGTAGATGCCCTGATGGGGACCACACCCCCTGGGAGTTTTTGCTTCTCTGGACTTTGGGCAAACGCACCATCATGAGCCAGTCGACTGTGGCGATGCCAAATTATAAAACTGCCAAAGGGACCAAACCTCTTGTTTCTCTGTTTTTCGGCCCAGAGCGGAAACATGGACTTAACAATGATAAATCTTAACGTGGATTTTTTTTAAAGGATGTTGTGATAGAAATACGATGTTATTGGACATTTGCCATAAACCCCAACGTACCGTCCACATGGACCACTGCTCACGTCCAATGAAAAGCTACGAAAACATGAATAATCGTGCGCCATAAGCTACAGTATCTCACCAGGGTGCAGAACAGCGTCCTACACATCCACATTTTAGCAAAGTTCCTTGTCTCAGAGCCTTTTTTTTTCTTTCTGTAATGAAAAGGCCCTGAATGGTTGCAGTAGGCTACAGAGTGGCACTGCTTTTAATCACAACAGTGAACCATGCGCACACACATACACACACTCACACGTGCACACACACATGCACACACACGCACACACACACAATTGGATGAGTTTCTCTGTCTTACAAGCTGCCATTAGGCGGGGACACCCCGTTGTGCGGTGGAGAGAGGTACAGACAACCCAGGGGTTGGTTATTCAGAATGGCCGACCGCAGGCGTGTCCCCGAGCCCCCCTGGCCCTGACCTGGGGCGTTGCAGGCTGCGGGGTTGCAGGTGGGATGCGTGCTGGGTTTAAGGCCGCTCTCCCCACCCGCTGGCCCAGATCACAGCCCAGCAGTGATGTCAATGGCTGTGTGAGGGGCTTTGCGTTCTGAAGTTGCTGGGAGTTCATCATGACCGGGTTCTCTCTCTCTCTCTCTCTCTCTCTCTCTCTCTCTCTCTCTCTCTCTCTCGGCTCTTTTCCACGTAGACACAGCTGCCTGAGAATCAGCCACAGAGGAGCGTGCTTTGGTGTGGCCTCCCTTGCCACGCGGCTTGGCCAATGTTTGCGTGCGCCTGCACAGCATGCCTGCCTCCCTGGCCTCGGTTTAACGTGGAGCTGGGATCCTGGGTGAACCAAACTGTGGTGAATGGTCAGGGGTTGGCGGTGAGGTTCTGGTGGAGTTAGGGCATTCTGGGTAGTGTGCAAGTCTTACCACAGTCGAGTGGTGATGTCCCTTTCGATGGAGTTCGTTCACAGAGGTGCTCCCATTCTCATGTCTTATAATCATTTATTCTGCATTCTCTCAGCATAGCACTATTCGGCTGTTTTCTTCTATGCTATATTTTTTTTTATTGATTTCAGAGAGGAAGGGAGAGGGAGAGAGAGAGAGAAACATCAGTGATGAGAGAGAATCATCGATCGGCTGCCTCCTGCACGCCCCCCCCACCCCCACTGCGGATTGAGCCTGCAACCTGGGCATGTGCCCTTGGCCGGAATCAAACCCGGGACCCTTCAGTCCGCAGGCCGACACTCTAGCCCAGTGATGGAGAACCTTTTGAGCTCGGCGTGTCAGCATTTTGAAAAACCCTAACTTAACTCTGGTGCCGTGTCACATATAGAAATGTTTTGATCTTTGCCACCATAGTAAAACAAAGACTTATATTTTTGATATTTATGTTATATATTTAAATGCCATTTAACAAAGAAAAATCAACCCCAAAAAAATGAGTCTGCATGTCACCTCTGATGTGTCATAGGTTCGCCATCACTGCTCTAGCCACTGAGCCAAACCAGCTAGGCTATGCTACGTTTTTTAAGGCAAGAGGGAGAGTCACATAATTGGCCACAATAAGGAAATTCTAAATGTCTTCTCTATACAGGAGTCCTACCCAGTAATATGCAACAATTTGACCAACCATTGCTATGGAAGACATTAATTGGGGAAATTAAATTTGGAAATGTATCCAGCCTTAAAGACATTCAGATAACCCGCTGGCGTAGAATGCAGAGCATTTACCAGGATTTTTATTTGCACCAAATTCGGTCTGTCTCCCAGATCTAGCTGAGTCTGGTCTTCGAAAGAAAACGGCAAATTTCACGTGCACTGGGTAGACTTTGGTAAGCACATCACTTCACGTCGTTTCAAAAGGCGTTTTTATGCCCAAGCAATTCCTGTTGCCTCATTCCCGGTTTCTAATTATAGGAATGATTATCTGCGGAGCCCACTGTCCCCCTAAATAGCATCTATTTCCATAGCTGGAATGGATACTTCCATCACTTAATCTGCTGTCTTGCTTCCGCAAATAAGTCCACATCTGTTGATGGCATTTGCTGTCACTGAGTAAATGATTTTATTTAAAGGAAATCATGTCAATTAGCGGGGAGGACCAGGCTACACAATGTTCCCTTTTGCACAGGCAGGAGAGCTTCCCTGAAGAAATGGTTTTCTACCCGAAGAAAATTAGCTGCCGTCCTCGCTTCCCGTAACGAGGTTAGGGAATAAGATCGGATTGCAGCAAAATAACCGAAAAAGAAATTCTATTTGATCCGGGATATTTCTTAATACTCCAACTGTTGATATTTAATTAGCTCACAGGGAGAGTACAGACCTACTCCTGGCCGGGGTTGGGGCTGCATTTGGCTGTGTTGTGTGATGTGATCTAACTCCAGATGCTAAAATACTTCAGCCTCTTAAGTCTCTATTTGCTACAGAAAAAAAAAAAAAAAGAACTTGATGTTTTATTTTCAACATGATTTTTCTTAGATTTTTTTTTTGGCCTGTAAGCATTTAAAAGTCCTTTTCTTAGCCCCTTCTAATAGCTTACAGATGTCATCCTTTCAAAAAAAAAAAAGCCATCTTTCTAGCTTCCCCAGTGCGATCGTGAGAACCTGCAATTGATAAGAGCATCTTAGCTTGTTCCTATCTGACAAGTGTCAGACGGGAGAGCCAGGGCCGAGAGGGGTCATCAGCCACTTGTTCGTGCCCCTACCTGTCCCCACTGCGAGGGTGAGGACAAGAAACTGGCTGTCGTCCGTCCGTCTGAGATGTGCGTGTGTGATTAGGACTTGGGTTGGATTTGACAAGAAATCTGAATGATGCGCCACAAAGATAGAGGGGCCGCTAGGAACACTGGCGCACGCAAACGCCGTAAGGTAGCAAGGCAGTGAACTCCAAAAGGGCACGGGAAGTATGTGAGGAATTCTTTTCATCAAGTGCAATCAATAATACCATTTAAAAAAAAAAAAACTCCATTTAAAAAAGAGAAAGCCAAAGTTATAGATTTTTTCTTTTTTTTTATTTTTTATTTTTTGGTGGGAAGGTTGTGTTTTCACAGTTCGGCACTTACCATCAATCTTGCCCAGTTAGCATGGAAATGCTTTGTAAGCGTGGGAGACACTTGTTGCAAACATTTACTTTTGATAACATCTCATAATCACACATTAAAAGGTCCATTTTGGTCCTCAAGGCGGTAATTACAAGATCAATATTGCACAAGCGACCGAGGCGGTTTTATGACTGGTGTTGCGTTTACAGCCTTCAAGCTTTTTGGGGGTACTTTATTTAGAAAAGAGAGCAGGCAAGGGGCACTGGTGTAATTTAGAGTGATTTTTCTCATCCCTGATTTAATGCTGTTCAAGTTCCTCTTTGGGCTAAAAATGGAAATTAACCCCCCCTCACTGTTTTTGTCAAGATACATAATTTATTTCTCCGGTTTCTGAGTTGGCATGCATTTTCCGAGGCTAGGAAAAATATTATTTAAAAGCAATTTTGACACACAGGATCATTCAGAGAGAGAGGGAAAAAAGCATACATTTCAAGAGTATGTGTCTTCTAAAGAGATTATGTAGATATTTAAGGCACAAAAGCAGGAACAAATACTGAGAAAGCTTCTTGCTGTTGATGATAATAATTTTACCTAAAATGTATCAGCATCTTTAAAACACGTTACCTCTAAATTCAGAGCTGCGTCTCTTTCTCTTTAAGTCATAAATACACTTTCAAAGCCAGAGCACCCAGACGGAGCTCTCAACCTCATGCAAAATGAAAGACTTAACCAACTCATCCATTCACTTGAGCTGATGCGAGATTAAATATCATTTTCCTTAAACTGATGGGATGTCTTCCCGCCGTTTTCAAGCGAATCCTTGGCTTTGTACGTGGCTCAAAAGAACGCCGCTGTGAGAATATTAGAAAATGGGCTGGAAAAAAAAAACAAAAAAAAAACGCAGCCTTGTTCCAACGTAATAGATATTGTTTCAGAATGTTTGTCCTTGGGTTTAAAATAATAGATATGTTAATCAGCACGCTCTTCAAACTTTAACTCTGCTCGTTTTCATTTGATGAAAACTATTAATGCTATAACAACAAAAAAAAATTGTTTTGAATTCACTTACCAGGAATACCCACCTACCTCTTTGGTTAAAATCAGTGATCCGTTAAGGCTTTCTGGGTTTTTTCTGAGCTGTGAGCAGACAGAGCATTTAAGTCTGAATGAAAGTAAAGGTGGGGGGTAGGTTTAGCTAAATAAAAGGTTGCTTGATTTCTTGGGGTTCTTTGAAGAGTTTTATAGGCTTAAGAGTTCACCGTTTGAATGAAGGACATTTTTTAAAACTTTCATAGGGAGGTTTGTTAACCTGCATTGCAATTATCGAATAATTAATTAATTACACTAATTACCTTCGTGGAGAAAATTTGCACTGTGAGCCGCCTGAGTTTAAGTCATCAACTGAGAGAGGAACTTGCTAGAGAAATCATTAAAATTGTTTTATTTTTTTCAGCACGGGATGTTAACTTTCCAGGAAACATGTTCAGGTTCTGCATCCTGCGATATGAACTGAGCATTTAGCAATGTTGCTTAAACTGGAAGCTGTCGGAATCTTTTATGCAAAGTGACCAGATATTTACACGTTGCAGCGTTTTTGCTTTGAGGATTTGTAAATATTGGCATAAATAAAATTTTAAGCGGGGGATCTGATTTTTGAGAGATTAAAATGAAGAAACAGAGAAAAGTTAATAGCAGAAATGTATCTTTATCTTGGGACATTTCTGCCTTTGACAGAAGTGTTTAGATGTAATGACCACATACCAAAAATTCTAGAAGTTGAAGGAAGAAAAAAAAAAATGCCATGCTTGGCTACCTCGTTTTAAAAACCCGTATTCTTCATTTACCTGAGGAGACTTAAGTAAGTCCTTGACACACAAAGCAAATAAAATGAATTGAATCTTGCAGACGCCCATGAAACACGTCTACGAATGAAAACAAATAGAAGCAAACAGCCTACTTGTGCCAATATTGACACAGACCGATGAGACACAGAAAATTCACTTTTCCTCCTGCTCCGAATTTTCCCTCCGCTAACAAAACCCTTTGCCACGGTACTAGTTTTTGAAAGAATAACCAAGATTAAGATGTCAAAGTTTTGGCTGGTTTCTGTCTGTCTGTTGTGTTGTAGTTTTTTTCCGACCCCAGAAGGGACCCAAATTCGTGATTTCTTAACCATGGTATCAACTCCGAATTTTAACAGAATAATACCTTTGAAATATCTTTTAATCATTTTTCACTGGTGCCTGGGGTTTGTATACATGGTCTAGACTAGAATATGAAAATCAGGCCAATAGAATGGAGCCAGATAAACTTGAATTGCTTTGCCAGATTGTGTTACTCCTTATGGACTACCGAAACGGAAATCGTAATATTTAATTAGAATTTTGTAAACTGGACACATTTAAAAATTCCAAGTGACTTAAAAAAAATCATAAAGCATACAGCGAACCTGTGAATCTTTACTTTCTCTGCAATTCCTGGTATTGCCTTTTAAAATGACTGCTATGATATATATCCAATATATTGAAGCAAAGCATTTCTAAAATATTACAAGTTACCTCCCCATTCTTACTGCCCTTGGACTAAAAACTGTAGTTGAATTTTATTACATAGAATTAGAATTAAGAAAGAGGCCTTTTCATGGATTGTAATAGAATGGAAAACATATTACCACTGAGATTGTCCCTGATTGTGATAGTCCATGTAAAAATCGGCATGAGCTTATGTTTTAGTTTTATTGTATTATAGTCCACAGCTAAATGGAGACATAATCAGATGTCTAAAATTCACCCTCTCTGAATGTCAAAATACCGACAATGCTGACAGGAAAAAAGAAAGTCTGAAAGGAAGTATTAAAATAACTAAGCAATGTGGTTAAACTCTAATTATTATCATTTAGTACTCTTCCAAGAAATCTTACATGTCCAATCCATTACTTTGATTCAGTAATTTCAGCAAAATTATAGAAGTGACTCACGTGAACTTAGATTTGTAAAAACAGGAAACAGTATCCTGAACTCTGTTTCGCTTTGCTATGCCACTTAAAAAAAGGACATTTCTCTAAAAAAATAAATGGACAGAAGCATTAGTGTGTAAGAATTTAAATTAGAATTTGATTTAAAGAACAAGTACCCGACACATGGCAATGAGCGTGGACAAAGACAAAAGATGGTCTATTTCTTCGTGAAGTTCAAATTGTTAAAATCAAGGCTATCTTGTTTATATTGAAATGTTATTTATTAATTCCACTCGCACGTGTTTTTAAAAATTTTTAAATTCCAGTTGGCGTCCCATACTATATTAGTTTCAGGTGTACAACCCCAAGATGAGGACTTACAAAGTGACCACCCCTTAAACCTGGTGCCCATCTGACACCATCCGTAGTTAGTACAATGTTATTGACCATGTTCCCTGTGCCATACTTTCCATGCCCTTGGCTATTCTGTAACTGCCAATTTGTGCTTCTTAATCGCCTCACCTTTCCACCCAGCCCCCCAATTCCTCTCCCACCCAGAAACCCTCAAAGTGCTCTCTGTATCTCTGAGTCCGTGTCTGTCCTGTTTCTTTGCTTTTTTTTGTTTCTGCGATTCCACGTTGAAGTGAAATCATCTGGTATTTGTCCTTGTCCGTCTGACCTAGTTCACCCGGCTTATACAGAACTCGTTCCATTGTAAATTAAGAAACTTAAACAACTACCATTAAATTTTTTTCATAAGTGAAGCTTTTGATATTACATGATGAAAATTACTTACTTATGCCATTTGCTCAAATGCAAACTGAGATAAACTACTTCACATTTTAAAAGGCTTAAGGCAAAGACAGCATGATATATATATATATATATATATATATATATATATATGTATATATATATATTATAATTTGAAGGAAAATATAAATAGATATTTTTAGTCTTATTTTTAAATTATTTGGATACAAATTATATTGTCAGCTCTAAAGCTCAATCTTTAAAGAAATTTAACTGAATATTTAAATGAGGCTACTGTATTAAAATTTCAGATTATTTTTCCTAATTTGGGTGGTCGGTGCTATACTGCTATTTACTTATAAATCTTTTGAAATCTTGACAAACTATAACCAGCACCAGTTAACAGGAGAAAATATTGACCAGTATTTTGTTTGTAGCAACTTAAAGAAGAGGGTGTCGAAGTCTAATGTTTTATTGTAATTCATGCTGGTTTTACTTTAAGTATTTTCTCATATGTGCATATTTCACTGCAGACTGAGACGATTAAATGGCCATTTAAATTCAAATTTCCAAAAATTATCAGAGATGTGAATTATGATTCAGAGGCATGTTTAGACTGGTCAGAAGGTAGCAATCCATTTTAACCAAAAATCATTGTCTCATTTATTTGCCAAGTTTCCCGTTAAATAAAAACAATTTTTTAAATTAAAATCATTTTCCTAACTTTTCCCCACATTAGAAAATCTTTATTGTAGACTCTCCTGTGTTTGTATAATCAGGAATAGGTTCCATAGTAATGAATGAAAAAATTCTAGAATAAAAAATAGTCTTCCAGAAAATAAAAGGCACTTAAATGTAGAGGAAGCTTTCCAAGGTAAAAGAGGGTATTATCGAGTTATCATAGAGTTGTTTTTTAAAAACATTTACTAACATAACATGCTTTTTAAAATGCTCAGTGATTTCATATGTGTGTATGTATATACTATATACTAGTATGTATATATGTGCATATGTTTATATAGTTATATATAGTTATATAATGTATATTATTTAATATTATATATGTGTGTATATATATGTATGTATAATATTTAATATTATTTAATATTATATATATGTATATATGTGTATATGTGTGTGTGTGTGTGTATATATATATATATATATCTATATATATATATATATCTGCAATAGGAACAGTTAAAATCTTCAGCTTTTAAAGTGTGAAAATGAACAAAGTGAGTTAGGCTGGGTGGAATAAACCTTGTTGTACATTATGGTGAGTTGAAGGCCAATGACCTCGCTGTCCTTGTACGCTTCTGTGGAGGCCTTGTGAAGAGAGAGGTTTACAAAGTAAAAATTTGAATTGAAAACACATCCTGGCTTGAGCTGAAGACTTTGCTGATTCATTTAGTTGACTGATTTGGGTTCTGTTCAACCCAACGCAAAGTTGACTATTTTCAGAGTACAGACTGAAGGATTTTGATTATTTTGATGACAAGAGCAATGTACTGAGAACAGCGAATTAAGTCCAGGTCTAATCTGAAAAGAATATACTGTCCTCACCAGTAATGTCCTTAATGGGACGCCTGAAAATATTTCATCATTTCTAATTTAATTAAGAGGCTGTGAACAGTTCGTTAACGATGGGCCCACATTCATATTCTAGAATATATTATCAGGAAAACTATTTTTCCAAATGAAAAACACTATTTTTTTCCAAGTGAAAAAATGGGCTTATTATCTTTACATTTCTCTTTCAAATAGGCCGAGTCACTTGACAAACACTCACTTCGTGTTTTCCTTCAAATGAAAAACAGGCTTTGAAATCTACAAGCAATTTGTTTTGGCTACAGCTCTGAAACTCTGCAATGCCTGTGGCTACCTATTGCCCAAGGAGGCCTGCTTAGACCAATATGTTGATTAAACATTCATTGATAAATATTGATGCGGGGTTTGTGGCAGTATGAAGTATAATTAGATCGGCCTGACTTACGTAAATAATGGCTGTGGGGGGCTGTCGATAAGCATACCTCAGGAGTAGCATATAACGTTCAAATCTGTTTACAGACAGCATCATTTTGCATTATGTTCACCCAGGTGTGGACTCATGGCCTTGGCAGTGAACGGTGCCCGCATCCCTGGTGTTTTCGGCGTTAGCGATAACGCCATCAGGCACCTAGCACCCTCCCAGGCACATCGAAAGCAGAGCAGACATAGAAGGAGTCGTTAGCAGGATTACTAGTGGGTCCCCTTCCCTAATGGCACCAGTATGTCATCAGGGCCCAACGGAAGTCACTCCCTCCCATACCTCTTCAAAGTAACCCCTCATCTCGGCCACGCACGTCATCAGTATAATATGCATTAGCACCTAGGGCAGTGGTTCTCAACCTTCTTCATGCCGCGACCTTTTCATACAGTTCCTCATGTTGTAGGGACCCGCAACCATAAAATTATTTTCGTTGCTACTGCATCACTGTCATGTTGCTACTGTTATGAATCGTCATGTAAATATCTGATAGGCAGGATGTATTTTCATGGTTACAAATTGAACATCATTAAAGCATAGTGATGAATCCCAAAAACAATATGTAATTATATGTGTGTTTTCCGATGGTCTTAGGCGACCCCTGTGAAAGGGATGTTCGACCCCCAAAGGGGCCGCGACCCACAGGTTGAGAACCGCTGGTCTAGGGCTGTAGGGAGACATGGGTGTCGGCCTGATGCAGCTGATCTGACAGTGCGGAGGGTGATTCATTGCGGGTGGAATATACGAGGAAGAGTTTGGGAGGTGATTCGGTAGGAGGAAGAGCACATATTGAGAAAGCGAAACCCGTGTCTTACAACCCACAGCTACAGTTACTCATGTTGGCAACAGGAACGAATTTCTCGAAGTCTTTCCACTTCTTCCCGTTGCGTGTCTTGCTTTGCTTAACTTCAATTTCATCTGCTCCTTGTCGCTCGTATAACATGGGAAGGAGCCCGGCCGGGGTGGCTCAGTGGTCGAGCGTCAACCTATGAACCAGGAGGTCAGGGTTCGATTCCCTATCAGGGCACATGCCCGGGTTGCGGGCTCGATCCCCTGTGTGGGGCGTGCAGGAGGCGGCCAGTCACTGATTCTTGCTCATCATTAATGTTTCTGTCTCCCCCTCCCTTTCTCTCTGAAATTAATAAAAATATATTTTTAAAAAAATAAAATAAAATGGGAAGGAGACTCCGTTAGGCCTGCAGGCAGAGGGCATGGGGCCACGCGATCCATTTGGCGCCCTTGCTGATGTAATTGCTCTGAGTGGCGGTGCGGGGTGAAGGGACGGGGCGTGTGCATGAGCTGATGAGCGTGGCTCCACCGGGGGCAGCTCCATCCCGGCAGCTAAATTAAAAACCTCCCTCCAATTTTGATCTTAATCACCCCCTCCCAAGGCTGTAATTGGGGCTGGTCACTTAACTCTTTCTCTCCTTTTGGATTCAAATGTGCAGCGTCCCTCACACGGGGGACTGATTGGGTCCTCCCAGGAGAATTCAAATAGCCTTCAGCCCTTCTGTACCTGGCCCACAAGGGGCTAAGACAGAGGGGTGTCTGCTACAGAGGGGTGTATGCAGAAATCCCCAGGCTCCTGCATTTTTTTCCTTCCTATTCTGAGTAAGAAAAAAGAAGCCACGCCTTTAAGAAAACTGCCCTGGGTTTTGACATTTTCTAGTGTTTAGAATAAAAGCCCTATTTAGAAAATAACAAAGGATTGTTTTTGCGTACAATGGACCGATCATCTGTGGAATGAATAAAGCCCTTTAAAAATTGAAGAGCCGCCCTAGCTGGTTTGGCTCAGTGGACAGAGCTTCGGCCTGCGGACTGAAGGGTCCCGGGTTCGATTCTGGTCAACGGCACATGCCTGGGTTGCGGCTCGATCCCCAGTGGGGGACATGCAGAAGGCAGCTATGTTTCTATTTCTCTCTCCCTCTCCCTTCCTCTCTGAAATCAATATATATATATACATTGAATATATATAATTCAATGTGTATATATATATATACATACATATATATATACATATATATATAGTCCCAAAATTCATGCAAGATTTGAATTTTGCGTGAGCATTAACAACAACAACAAAAAATTAAAGCCTAATTTTACTTGGCTTATTGAATCAGATTCTAATGTCTGTTGCCCTTTGATTTCAATCCCTTCAATTTGATAAGCATTATCAAGTACCAGTGATGGCCCAGGAGCAGGGACAGTGAAGACCAATGAAGACCAATGAAGACCACGGCTTTGCGTCTGTGCCAGCAAAGCCGTGGAGGCCATTTACCCGATGTGCTATTCCATACATAACCCTATGCTGTATACTTTATGAATCAATACAAAATTTATAATTTTTAATTATAAACCTGTGTTTTCTATCAAAATTACTTCTTGCATGAATTTTGGGATATATATATATATTTACTTGCGATTTCCATAAAGCAAAGTTTAGCTCGGCGATGCATCGAATTATGAGCTGGTGGAAATACTGAATAGGGGTGTATAATGGGAACATTGACGGAGCTTTAGCGATGAGGACAGCAGCGCGTCCCCACAATGCAAGGAAATCGCATTAAAGTCACTGCTATTGTAGATAAGGGGGTGCACCTTTAATAATGGATTTTCCATGCATGACTGCTCCACGTTTAGCGTTTTTCTTTTTCCATCATGAACAGTGGCCTCGGCATAATGCTGAGAAGCACATTTTGTATTTAACCTAAATACCAAATTTAAAGACTTAACTAGATAAGACGAAGGGCTGGCTTCCCCGCCTCGGAAGACGGCGCAGGGTCGTGGATGCTTCTACAAATTCATGTGTAATAGAAGTAAATCTTTTTCATTGAAAATATGCAACGCATAACTACTTTCTTCCAACAAAGCCGGAGTCATGCATGGAAAGGAGAAAAAATTGGAACCAAATTGGCAGGTAGATACCATGTCAATGGAAAGATGGGTCCCCATTGCGCCGCCCCCCCCAAGTCACTCTAAAAAGGTTTAACAAAAAGCATGTATAATCTACAATCACAGTTTCCAGTGACTTCCAACTGGACGGCTGTCCTCAGACCCCCCTCCACCGCTAGAACCCCAGTGTGTAGCAAGGAAAGCCAACAAAATAAATTGATTCTCTATTTCTCCTGGTCCTAGGAAGGACTCAGAAGTGTGAGTTTAAAGTTTGTTGACCTGGCCCTGCCAGTGTAGCTCAGTGGTTGAGTATAGACCTAAGAACCAGGAGGTCACATGCCCAGGTTATGGTCTCTCTCATCATGGATGTTTCTCTCTCTCCCTCTCCTTTCCTCTCTGAAATCAATAAAAATATATTTAAAAAAAAAAAAAAAAGAATGCCTGTAGTTTCAGGTCCCAGCTGTGTGGCTTTGGGCAACTCCATTAACCTCTCTGAGCTTCATTTTTCTTCATCTGTAAAATAAAGACCATACTGACCACAGGCATTTCACGAGGTACAAAGGAAATCATGTCGTTGAAAGGGATTGATATCAAAGAAAATGATAGATGATGATGTAATTGGGTGTCTTATTAAATTTTGGTGAATTTTCTCTGTAGTTCTGACTTTCTCTCATTTTTGTCTCAGGGCAACCTGTCTTTCATAAAAAACTTGGTGTTCTTTTCTTGGTCTGCTCGTCTTTAAACTTACCTGAGAAAAAACTACTTTTTGTCTCGGAAACTGTTCTCGGAAAACTCCTTTGTCTCCTCCGGAGTCCAGGCTTAGCCAACCTCCTTCTACCATTTTCTTTGGCTTTCCTAGCGTCCCTGGACATACCGCCTCTCATCTTGGTTCCACTCTTCCTATGTCATTATCAATTTTGTTTCCTTAACAAGACAAAACAAAAAATATCTTTATCTGTGGAAATGGCTGAGAAAGACTTTTCACCTTTGTAATAAAATACTAGTTCCTCCTCCTTGGTTGGCACAGGCTATCATGTTAAAAATAACTTACATGTTGCCCCGCCGGTGTGGCTCAGTGGTTGAGCGTTGACCTATGAACCAGGAGGTCATGGTTCAATTCCCGGTCAGGGCACATGCCCCGGTTTCAGACTCGATCCCCAGTAAGAGGCATGCAGGATGCAGCCGATTGAAGTTTCTCTCTCATCAATATTTCTTTCGCTCTATCCCTCTCCCTTCTTCTCTCTAAAATCAACAAAATAGATATTAAAAAATGCTAACTTTTTAAAAAATCTAACGTTAAACAAAAAGAATAATACAAACAAAAAGCTTTATTTTTTCAAGTTTGCCTTGGTCTCCTGCTCACCAAACATGCAATAAACACCTGCTAATTTGGTTCATGATGGTGAGATTGGAAAGAGATCTTTGCAATCTCCGTACCTTGCCCAACACTTTCTGAATTCTGAGTTTTCTCCGCCCAGGGCTGTTTCTCTTCGTGTTCAAGTTCAGTCGAAGCTCCTAGGCCCCAACACCAGCTCCTCTATAACATACTCCTCCCCTGAGCTCTGGGCAGCTTGCCCCCAGGCCTGGCCAGGACTCACTGTCCCTTAACCACGCCCCCAGGATGCATCAGTGCAGTCATATGACATCCATGTGCCCATTTACAACCAAAAATCTGGTGTAGCATCTGCTCAATTCTTTTAAAAGTATATTTGTATGGATTTCAGAGAGGAAGGGAGAGGGAGGGAGAGGTAGAAACATCAGTGATGAGAGAGAATCATGGATCGGCTGCCTTCTGCACGCCCCCTAGTGGGGATCTAGCCCACAACCCGGGCATGTGCCCTGACAGGGAATCGAACCATGACCTCCTGGTTCATAGGTTGATACTCAACCATTGAGCCATGCCGGCCGGGCGCATTCCACCAATTTTAATCTTCTCCAGGCCGCAGTCTCACCCCGAATGTTCTCTGCCCTACTTGGATTATTTCCTTATACACAAGGCTTTGATCCCCGTGTCTGGGTCTTAGTTTTCTTTATGTTTCCATCTCCCTGGCGTCCAGTAGAAAGGAAACCACAGAGAACCAGAGGACGGCGGCTTTGTCAGCATCATTCTCTTTCCCTCCTTGCCACCGCCACCTGCTTCTCTCCTTCCCCTTGTCCTTCGTCCACACAATGGCATCGGCAATTTGCTTTTAGCAGACAAAGCTATCCCGGTACCTACACTTCACAGATCGCACGAAAACCAGACCCGAAGTCAGTGAAAACGAGAAGGGCCCGTATTTCCCGTTACATCTGCTACCGGATCGTATTCCAATTCTAGACACGTTTTCCATTGTTATTTTCCTGGCTCAAGCAGGTGACGGGGATGACAGGGTGAAGATGATGGACGCGGAGTCCAGCACCCATGAGTTCACAGGAGATGAGGATGCTACGCAGCGGGTCCCAGGGAGGTGTGCTACCCCCAGGATTGAAATGATTCCCACACAGGACCATTAGCCATAGATACAGACACGGATCCCAGCAATTTATCTCCTTCCGTGTTGCCTAAAACATCACCCAATTGGGAACCACTTTCATGGTTACTGAATCAGCAAAGACCATCAAATCCAAGGATTACTTTTTACCTAATTTACCTAATTGCCTCCCGCTTTTCCGGGGGACTGTGCGCTGATGAGAAGAAAGGGGTCAGGGTACGAGGCCGCTGCCGGGTCTCCTAAATGCATTAGCTCGCTGGGCCAAATAAGGGGAAATATTTTGATGGGAAAATGGCATATGGAAAGCGTGAACGCATTTAAAACCTCTTCCCAGCGTTGGTTACATTAGCAGACCTTACACAATCAAGGGCCAGGGGGTGCCTGTGGGGACTGTGAACTTTAAAAGTTATTAACAGTTCTGACACCTGTTCATAACCACCTTTGCTGATTATAAAGCGCAGGGAAGAGAGAATTCTACAGCCCTGTTCCTGCACATCTGTCAAAACTGTGACTCAGACACACCACAAAAAAAATAACAAAACCCAAATTATACAGCAGGGGTCCTCAAACTTTTTAAACAGGGGGCCAGTTCACTGTCCCTCAGACCGTTGGAGGGCCGGGCTATAGTTTAAAAAAAAAACTATGAACAAATTCCTATGCACACTGCACATATCTTATTTTGAAGGAAAAAAACAAAACGGGAACAAATACAATATTTGTATTTGCATGTGGCCCGCGGGCCGTAGTTTGAGGACCCCTGCTATACAGTATGATACATGTATATTGTCTGCTGAATTGGCATTTTTTTAAAAAATCTATTATATGTGCCCGGCCGGCGTGGCTCAGTGGTTGAGCATCGACCTATGAACCAGGAGGTCACTGTTCAATTCCCAGTCAGGGCACATGCCCGGGTTGCAAGCTTGATCCCCAGAGGGGGGCGTGCAAGAGGCGGCCGATCCATGATTCTCTCTCATCATTGATGCGTCTCTCTCTACCTTCCTCTCCTGAAATCAACAAAAATATATATATTTTTTAAAAAGAACGTGTAACTATTCACATTCTGCCACTCTCCACAATGATCAGCAGTTATCATTTTTATCCTGTTCTTGGGACAGATTTATTGTTGAGGTCGAATAATTGGGGCCCAACCTGCATTGATGTGTTTTATGGGGTACAGTCAACGCCCATATATGGCGGGCCTATAACTGCGTAAATGAATGAGCCCGAGCATCTAGCGGGCTGTTTTTAATTATATGTTTATCTTTCCTCATTCCTTGGACTCACATTTTATTTATATCACATGGGGTTGCATGTGGTAGAGAAGCAATTTTAGGGGCTTTTGGGAAACCCTAAGCAATCATCCGATTTTACTCAACGAGGCCACATTACGTATGTTGACAGCAATTACGTCTTCATATATCATAACGTTCAGACAAGGTCTGGATCCTTCCAGCCACGCTATTTCCACCTGATATCTCCTGCAGACGGGAGACTTTCAAGTTCATTTGTTGCTCTTGACATTTTTAAGGATTCTCAGAATTTTAAAATTTTGTCTACGGGTATCACCTTGACATAATACAAAAAGTGAATTATTTTTTAAAAAATTTTAAAGTGTATTTTTATTGCCTGGCAGGCATGGCTCAGTGGTTGAGCGTCGACCTATGAACCAGGAGGTCACGGTTTGATTCCCTGTCAGGGCACATGCCCGGGTTGCGGGCTCGATCCCAGTGTGGGGCGTGCAGGAGGCAGCCGATCCATGATTCTCTCTCATCGTTGATGTTTCTCTCTCTCTCCCTCTCCCTTCCTCTCTGAAATCAATAAACATATATTTTAAGACAAAGAAAAAAGAGAAGTTTGGAACCTTGAGTCTCACCATCAGGATTGGGCTCTGGGATAAATGCCAACAGGTTGTCTAGAAGGAGCAGAGATTAGGAAAGAGTGTTGAGCCCTTCCGAATAATTGCCATCACATACACACTTGCCACTTTGGACAGGTCAGGGGTCAAGGGCTCACCAAATGAGGGTTCCCAGAGCACCCAGGAGGGGTGGGCCTAGCCGGGCCCCCAGCCCCATGCAGTCCCCATGTCATTTATATGCACAACATCGGCTCCTGATCTGCCCACCTCCAGCCAACTTGCTATAAACCAGACCTATGCGAGCAGCATGGCACGTGGGAGGTGGGCTCCCCGTGGACATGTCCCATGGCATAACGGAAGCCACGCGTGCCTCCCGATACACAGTCTCCTCTCCTCCAAGAAGGAATCTCCAAGGCCCACAGTTCGTTTCCAGGCAGGGAAAGCAGCCAGCGGAGAGCGTCCGTTTTGTCCTGTTCCCAAACAGTTCCGCGTGTGCCCGAACCTGAGCGCGTTGTCCCCAGGCTGTGGGTAGGTAGAGTTTGGAAACCCGTGCGGTGGCTTTCATTGTCTGCAAGCTCATTTCATTTCGAGAGCTCATTTCCAGCTGAGAAAAGATTGAAACGGTCTGGCTTGGAAGTTCATGCCTTGACGCGTTTGTTTGTTTATCAATCAATTACTTATTGCTGCGTGTTCTGTGCCAGATGCTGTGAAAGATGGGGATACTGCAGGAGGAAAAAAAATAAACCAGATAAAATGCTGCCTTCATGGAGGATAGAGACCGATGGGGGAGACGGCCAATCAAACAAAGAATATATGACAGGCCCGGCTGGTGTGGCTCAGTGGTTGAGCGTCAACCTATGAGCCGGGAGGTCACGGTTCAATTCCCGGTCAGGGTCATGCCCAGGTTGTGGGCCCGATCCCCAGTGGGGGGCGTGCAGGAGGCAGCTGATCAGTGATTCTCTCTCATCATTGGTGTTTCTCTCTCTCTCGCTCTCTCTCTCTCTCTCTCTCTCTCTCTCCCTTCCTCTCTGAAATCAATAAAAATATAATTTAAAAAAGAGGGAGATATACTTTAAGCAATTAAAAAAAAAATAGAAGGAGAGAGCCATAGCCGGTTTGGCTCAGTTGATAGCAAATTGGCCTGGGGACCAAAGGGTCCAGGGTTCGATTCCGGTCAAGGGCACGTACCTTGGTTGCAGGCTTCTCCTCAGCCCTGGCCTGGTCCTGGTCAGGATACGTGGGGGAGTCAACCAATAGATGTGTTTCTCTCACATCGATGTTTCTCTCTGTCTTGCCCTCTCTCTCCCACTCTCCCTAAAAAAGTAAATAAATGACTAAACCAGTGGAAAAATATCCTTGGGTGAGGATTAACAAAAAATAAAACAGGAGAGAGAGAGAGAGGGAGGGAGAGAGAGAGAGAGAGAGAGAGAGAGAGAGAGAGAGAGAGAGAGAGAGAAGGTGGGGGTTAAGCTGGGGTAGAGAGAAGGCGGGGCCCCCTCACACCGAGGCCCCTCACAGGCTGGTGTGTGAGCGCCTGGCTGAGATGCTGTGTCTGATCTTTGTTCAGGAGGCAGCTGTGAGCGTCTCCCTTCAAACCCTTGTCACCGCCTTTCACGGGGAGGACAGGGATATGATGAGGGACATGGCGTCCCTCCCGTGTAATCAGTCATAGTCACCATCGGAGAGTCTCCGGCACGCGACAAGCATCCCAAGGGCTGCCCCAGAGCAGACGCCCAGAATGGCCGGACGCCACGGGGCTCCCCTCCCGGGGCTTGTGCGTGGCGTCTGGGCAGATGCTGGGGACCTCTCACCCTCTAGCTAAACAGGCCCGGGCTTCACACAAGGCTCCCCACCACGCTCCCCTGTGTGGAACCCGTGCTTTGGGGGACCCTTTCTCTTTGTGATTGGTTAGATTGAAAATTTGCACTTCCGCCCTAGCTGGTGTGGCTCAGTGGATAGAGTGTTGGCCTGTGGACTGCAGGGTCCCAGGTTTGATTCCAGTCAAGGGCACATGCCTGCGTTGTGGGCTCAATCCCCAGTAGGGGGCGTGCAGGAGGCAGCTGATCAATGATTCTCTCTCGTCATTGATGTTTCTCTCTTTCTCTCCCTCTTCTTTCCTCTAAAAATGCATTTTAAAAAATAAAAATTTTGAATTTCCCTTGCCGGAGGGACTTTTCCAGAGAACTGAGCTCCCAGGCCCATTGAGTTCTCGAGCTGGGAAGAACCTGCAGATGCTGCTGGTCTCTCAGTGACCTGGTCTCATAGGATGACCCTGGTCTGTGCAGGATGACCTTGGTCCTGCAGGATGACCTTGGTCCTACAGGATGACCCTGGTCTCACAGGATGACCTTGGTCTTGCAGGATGACCTGGTCTCACAGGATGACCTTGATCCTATAGGATGACCTCGATCTTGCAGTATGACCTGGCCTCACAGGATGACCCTGGCCCTACAGGATGACCTTGATCTTGCAGGATGACCCTGGTCTTGCAGGATGACCTTGGTCCTATAGGATGACCTCGATCTTGCAGTATGACCTGGCCTCACAGGATGACCTTGGTCCTACAGGATGACCTGGATCCCACAGAATGACCTTGGTCCTACAGGATGACCTTGGTCTCACAGGATGACCTTGGTCTTGCAGGATGACCCTTAGTCCTACAGGATGACCTTGGTCTCGCAGGATGACCCTGGTCTTGCAGGATGCAAGTGTCAGAGCCCTGCCAGGCGCTGGGCCTCCTGCCTCCCACCATCTTGGATTGCCGACTCAGCTCACAGATTATCCCACAAGCCAGGCCCCTCGCCCCACCTGATCTCACCACCTAACCTGCCCTTATTTTTGCCTTTTCTTACCCAGTCCTACTCCTCCCTCCATAACCATCTAGCCTTGCATTCCCCACGTCCACCGAGCTACACCAGTTGCTCCCAGTTTGGGCCTCTCCCTTTCCTGCCCGTATTGGCCTTTCCATCATTTCATCATGTTCCCTCTAGTTGAGGGGGCATGAGGCCGTGTCTCCCTGGTGAGATTTTTCCAGATTTTCTGCAGAAAGCATCTGATTCTATTGGAGATTCTCCCCACCATCAGGAATCTTAGAGGCCCGGTGAGGGTCACGTAGGCGCTCAAGAACTGCATGTTAAATTGAGTTACATTTCTGTAATACAAACTGGCCCTGAACATCAATAATTGATACTTCAACTTCCTGCATTCACTGTTTTTGAATTGCATTAACATCTGGGTGTTTCTCAGCACATTCAGCGAAGAGCAGACCAAGGTTAATGTAAGACTTTGTGTTCTCGGCAGAGTTGGGTGACCAGAAGGCCAGGGAGAACCAGCAGCTCATAAGTCCTCTTCTTACAAGTGCCTTAAAGTGTTAATTTGTTTTATTTTTCAAATATAAGTGAGCCGATGTTTTTGTATCAGTTCCAAGAGGATGGTTTTAAACGCACTTTTCTGAATCGGGTTGATTTTGGGTCAAGGCTTCAAAGAAAAGCCCACATATGGAGAAGTGGCTAGAGCTTAAATCTGCAAACAGCCCTCCGTGTGCTAATGCTCTTTTGTCCCCCTTGGTTTTCTATTTTGCAACAACATATCCTGAAGAACGCGTTGACATCTCACTATATAAACGCCACCTATAAAATTGATTTAAGTGAAAAATGGGTTTTAGAGTAACCGTTGGGGTGTCAACAAATGGAGTAGATGTAAGGGAAAAAAACGCAAAGCTAAGACAAAATCCCACAATCACAGCCTCTTTATGTATTGAAATTCCTCGTGCTCTCTCTGTCTATTCAGACAACAGCTGTGTTCCCACCCCGTGTGTGTGCCTGTAGTTCTTCACAAAAATAGTATGAACTACCTGCCCTAGCCGGTTCAGCTCAGTGGTTAGAGCGTCGGCCTGCGGACCGAAGGGTCCCAGGGTCCACCCTCTGCTCTGCTGAAATGTTTGGTTAGAAAACGCAATTGCAGGCTAAACCTGGGCCAGGTAGAAGCAGGGAGCGCCTCTGTGGTTGTCCCAGGAAAAGAGCAAATGGAGACTTGGTTTTAGACTTTTCGTGAACACAATAAAACAAAGAAACTTGGATGAGCCCTGCTAAGGGAGCTGGAGTGAGGATCCTGGGAATGAAAGGGTTCTTTGCTGCTATAATTGCTGTTCTGTTCAGCATACAATGTGGCTGCTAGCATCAAGCTAAGAGGTGCCCTCAGGCTTAACCAACTTCTCCAAATAGCAGGAAGGATGGGGGGCGGGGGGGGGGGGGGGATATGACTGGGGAATTTGAACCCCACTCAAACATCATTCATTAGAAATTCCCGGATGAAATTAAACCTTTGTTTTTGGTTGGGATCATTTTGCGACATTCTGAGCGATTTTTCTTTTAATTGCATCGTACTCAGAGTCAGCTTTTAAGGGTCCCAAGTCGCTAAGAAAACTTGTCAAATTAGTGATGTTTTTTCCCCCCAAACATCCAAAACTAAAGAGCAGATGCATTGAAAGATTTTAAAGAATTTCATACTCAAGTGACATTCACATACCTGAAACGCCAACACATGAGGCAAGATGTTCACCCTCTAAGTCAGATGACATCTCTGAATCCTCTTATCAGATAAGTGGGTGGAGGCATATACCAGAACCATCTTTCATGTCAGGGCCATTATGATCCCCAGGACAGCAGAGCAGGGGGCCGCCATGCCTCAGAAAGAACAAAAATTGCCCTAGCCGGTGTTGCTCAGTGGGTAGAGCATCAGCCTGCGGACTGAAGGGCCCCGGGTTCGATTCCAGTCAAGGGCACATGCCCGGGTTGCGGGCTCGATCCCCAGTGGGGAGCGTGCAGGAAGCAGCCGATCAATGATTCTCTCATCATTGATGTGCTTATCTCTCTCTCCCTTTCCCTTCCTCTCTGAAATCAATAAATATATATATGTATATATCTTAAAGAATTATTTTACCTAATTTTAATTCTATTTTAGCCTCAGTGCATTTCAAACAGAAATAGAGAAAGATAATAGAAACTGAGAGGTTGAATATTTCATACCAAAAAGGACAGCAGCAATTCCTTAATCCCATAAACTCCATCCTCACTGTCAACAGGAAGTTGGCCCCTGTGTTTCCAGTCTAGAGTGTTGTTATGCCCAGATTTCAAGACACCCGCCCCCCCAAAGATCCACCAGGGAGCACCAAATCCGATGCAAAAGCAGAGAGTCTTTTATTCAAGCTCGCTTGCCCCCCCCCCCCGCCCCCACCTCCATTGCTGGATGCAAGAGAGAGCCCCGAGTCCCAAGAGAACAAAGAATTTATAGGGCTTGGGGGGGGGGGGCGCACACTCTGACCACTGATTTGGCCGATTCCAGTTGGTTGAGTGAGGGCTGGGGGCTAGTGATGCAAGGGCAGGGTGCAGCTAGGGTCTGGTTACACAAAGACATGGGGGGTGGCTAGCATACTTTCCCTTGGGCTAGTTTCCCCCGCTTTCCCATTGGCCGAGATAAGGGCCGGCTGAGTAACTGATACATTCTGCGGCTTTTTCTTGGAAGAGGGGTTAAGGACACAGCTATCAGTCCTGTTCTGTCCTTTCAGTTGTCCCACCAGTGTCTCCATGGTAAATTGCAGTCTGGATTGTCTCCTATATCCTAATAATTATGTTAATACCAACCATTGGCTACCTAGAGCCGTCCATGGTTACTTACTAGTAGCTACTGTTTATTGAGTGAATCATATAATCCAGAGGTCCTCAAACTTTTTAAACAGGGGGCCAGTTCACTGTCCCTCAGACATTCCACACATGTGTACTGCGGGCCCGGGACGAGCCGGCTGCTAAGCAGGACAGGCAGTGGCGGCAAAAACATCCAGCGGACCTGATAAACGTTTTCGGCGGGCCACATGTGGCCCGCGGGCCGTAGTTTGAGGACCCCTGATAATCGAAGGAACTGGGCTTAGCATTTTGTACACACTAACTCATTAAATCCTCACCATAACTCTCTCATATGGGCATCACTACTCTCCCATTTTCCGGATGAGGAACCTGGGTCGCACATCTAGTAAGAGAAAAGGCTGGGAGACCAACCCAGGACCGTAAGACAGCAAAGACTTACTTGGCATCTCTTGACCGAATTTGTTCAAAACTACTCTCCTCCCATTATAGTTTCTCAGGTCTTTCTCTTGAATTGAATATTTGAGTCTTCCTATCTATTTTTGTATATATTTTTTATTGATTTCAGAGAGGAAAGGAAAGGGAGAGAGAGATAGGAACATCAGCGATGAGACAGAATCATTTTATTTTATTTTTTCTTCTTTCTTTTAAAGTGCAGTTGTCAGGGAGCCAGGAGAATTGGGTCCTAACCTTAGGTGGGTGACCTTAAGCAAATTTAGCCCCTTAAGGCTCTAGAAAATTGTATGGTTTTATTTTCTAGGTAGATTTTTTTTTATGAGATAATTTAAATGGTTCCTCCTTATTTTTTTTCTTTTTGCAACTGATCATTCAATAAAATAGTAATTAGAAAAGGAGGTTTTCCTGGATCCACCTTTGACACTTTAGCCTGAGATTAAGGATGGCTGTTTTTATTAAATAACTAATTAGAGAGGCAAGCTAATTTCGAGTGTCGGCGTGTTGTACATATTTGTCCAAGTTTGCATAATACATAGCAATCCTGGGGATAACGTCTATCAGAAAAACTACTTATTGCATCTAACAGAAAAATAAAATGATTTACTGCGCCAATATGAAATCCTAGATCCACTAAAGTGATTACGTCAATTGGATTTTATGTCCCTTTTTTTTTATTCTGTGTTCTTCCTAGAGAAGCACATTGATTGAAACAGAATGTGTTTTTCTTTAGTAGAAAGAGAGTATTTGTACAAGTGAAAAATTAGGGTAAGAGAGCCCGGCCCACTTGGCTCAGTGGTTGAGCATCGACCTGTGAGCCAGGAGGTCACGGTTCAAGTCCCAGTCAGGGCACATACCCGGTTGCAGGCTCAATTCCCAGTGGGGGGGTGCAGGAGGCAGCCAATCAATGATTCTCTCTCATCATTGATGCTTCTCTCTCTCTCCCTCTCCATTCCTCTCTGAAATCAATAATAAAAAAAAAACATTAAGAAAATACTAGACTAAGAGGGATCAGGAGGCAGTTGACCAGAAGTTCCCCAATTGCTTTGGCATTGATCCATTCTCTGACCCATAGACCCTGAGGTGGGATGGAAAGGCCATGGTTTCCTGGAGTCCTGCTGGGGTGAACTTGGGGGGCCGTGGCTGCCACTGCTCAGGCAGAGCTAACAAAGGCATGAACTCTGAGTGCAGCGGTTCTCAACCTTCCTAATGCCGCGACCCTTTCATACAGTTCCTCATGTTGTGGTGACCCCCAATTTCATTGTTACAAATTGCACATAATGAAAGCATAGTGATTCATCACAAAAACAATATGTAATTATAGATGTGTTTTCCGATGGTCTTAGGTGATCCCTGTGAAAGGGTCGTTCGACCCCCAGAGGGGCCGCGACCCACAGGTTGAGAACCGCTGTCTTAGAGTGTCTACTCTTCTAGTTACGCAGTGGAGCAAAAATGAAAGAAACGAAACAGGTTCACAGTAACTCACTTTAATAGCTATTTTCACCTTCTGAGTTGAATATGTTTGTACTGTTGGAAATTTTACAACCATTGTATTTTAATTTTACCATCCAAACAGGACAATAAAGAGATCACCGGCACTTTACAGATGATGTCTTATTTGAATCAGTCATTTCAGTACATACACATTGAGGCAGGCCTGAGCTCAGTGCTGGGAATACAGAAGTGAAAATGGCCAGCTGTTGCCTTAAAAACACGCCAATTACTTTAGCATTTAAAAAATGGAATTCATCTTATCATATTCTTTAAAATCTATGTTTTAAAAAAAAAAACAAACCCCGGCCATCTAACACTGGCTCAACAGCTTGGGGAAACATGTCCAGGGAATCGTTAGATTAAAAACAAATTTCTTTTCTCAGCCACAAAATAGAGTTACCTGGAGGATTGCATGTCTGATTTCACTACCGAGGAATTTGAGTAATGATTTTCTGCAGTGTTAAATGTCATATTGGACAGCCATTTCATTAGCTGTGTGTTTTTTTCCGTTGGAAAAGATCAATAACCACCTTTGGCAAATATTTCTACCCCTCTGCCCTTCTCCACATCACCCTTGAGTTGGAACTCACAGATTTTGCTGTACAATTGATGGGTTAAGCATAAATATTCCTATATATGGTATATTCTTCTCTAGAGTTCAAATAATTGATATATATAAATATATATGTGTGTGTGTGTGTGTGTAAAATACACAGCATAAAATGTCTAGAATAACATACATCAAATGTAAATAATTATTCTGTTGAATGGAATTCACCATGGCTTTATGTTCATTTTTATAAAATATTTAATCTGCTATAATGAACATGAATAGCTTTTATAATTAAAAGCAAAGAGTTATGGTCCTTTCACTTGTTTTTTAAAATTTCATACAATAATTATGTATTATTTTTATAATCGGAAAAAGTACACGTGACTTTTTCATTTGTATAGATTACATATTCTCATGAAATCACAATTACGTTTTAAATACTTAGCAAAATAAGAACTAGGAATATACTTATTAATAGTGACTAGAGGCCCGATGCATGAAAATCCGTGCAAGAGTAGGCCTTCCTTCCCCTGGCTGCCGTCACCAGCTTCCCTCTGACACCTGAGACCTGGGCTGGCTTCCCTCCGGCCCCAGCTTCATAAAGAAGGACGTCCGGAATGACAAACGGAAGAGGTCCGGTCTAATTAGCATATTACCCTTTTATTATTATAGATTATCTATATAGTGAAACTACATGGAACTGATCCGTCTATTTTCTACTTCTTTCTTCTTTTCTAAAATGAGCATGTATTGATTTCAGAACAAAACATGAATTTTATTCTTTTTTTCTCAGAAGATGAATAACTAACATTTATTGAGCACCTACTGTGTGCTAGGCATTGTTCATGGGAACTCTGTTCTATTATAGCACCAAGTTTATAGAAGAAAAATTGAGGGGCACAGAGCTTAAGTAATTTTTCCAAGTGCAAATGCTAGTGAGAGTCAAGATCGAAACCCAGGGAGTCAACATACAGCACCCACACTCTTAACCTCTTAACTACAATACGACCCCTGATTGGTTAGTTGTGGGTTATCCTTAACATTTGCTTCTGCTCAGATACTAGTGAATTCTTTTCCTAGATGCACAAGGTTGTGCAGCGAACATGGACTTGACAATCAGAGTGAGTCTGCGTGATCATGGGCCCTTCACCTAAACTCTGAGCCTTCGCTTGTGTATACAGCGGCGACGCTTATATTCCTGCCTTCCCTGAGCTGTTGGCGGGTTAATAGCACGAGATGTTTAAAGTGTGAGGCACAGCCCTAGCGGGTTTGGCTCAGTGGATAGAGAGTCGGCCTGTGGACTGAAGGGTCCCGCGTTCGATTCTCTTCAGGGCACATGCCCGGGATTGTGAGTTCGGTCCCCAGTAGGGGGCGTGCAGGAGGCAGCCGGTCCATGATTCCCTCTCATCATTGATGTTTCTCTCTCTCTCTCTTCCTCTCCCTTCCTCTCTGAAATCAATAAAAATATATTTAAAAAAATAAAATAAAATAAAGTGTGAGGCACCGGAGAGGCGGTCGGTGAATGAAAGGGGCTCTATGATGCTCATGTATGTGAACATAGACATGCTTGCTTGTGATGAATCCAGGAAGGTGTCTAAGCTCTATAAAAAAATAGAACAAAAAAGGCAGAACCAAATACATTGCTTAAAATAAGTGGTTTTACATGTAGTTGGTAAATTCTGAACTTTCTGAGTGAGGTGACAAATACAGGATACCTCCTATCCATCCATCTATCAAACTATCTATCTATCTATCTATCTATCTATCTATTTCTGGAATGACATGCATGTCATGGGGTGATTATGAATATCAGTAGGGACAATCCATTGCGAAGGGTTTTATAAGTGCCCATTAGATAACTATTCCTTTTGTTGCTCTCTTTACTGCTGTAAAATATTGTCCCAGTTTCGAAACAGTTTCTGGACTTGATTAACCTCTGAAACCTTTCGTTAAATCTGCAACAGGTAATACTAACTTTTAATTCATGAAAAACCTGGCTGGATATTAAAATGCCTTGCTGACCTAGCCGGTTTGGCTCAGTGGAGAGAGCGTCGGCCTGCGGACTGAAGGGTCCTGGGTTCGAATCCGGTCCAGGGCACATGCCCGGATTGCGGGCTCGATCACCAGTAGGGGTCGTGCAGGAGGCAGCCGATTCATGGTTCTCTCTCATCATTGATGTTTCTCTCTCCCTCTCCCTACCTCTCTGAAATCAATAAAAATGTATTTTTTAATATATTTTATTGATTTTTTTACAGAGAGGAAGGGAGAGAGATAGTTAGAAACATCGATGAGAGAGAAACATCGATCAGCTGCCTCCTACTGGGGATGTGCCCGCAACCCAGGTACATGCCCTTGACCGGACTCGAACCAGGGACCTTTCAGTCCGCAGGCCGACGCTCTATCCACTGAGCCAACCCGGTTTCAGCAATAAAAATGTATTTTAAAAATATAAAATAAAATACCTTGCTGTGTAATAAATAGAACTAGTTCAGAAGGCCACGTTTTGTCATCCTAAAGGTACATTCGATCACACCACCCACCGGGAGAGAGCAAATGACAGGGGACACCATCTCAACAAAAACCAGCAGCCCCTAATGAGGCTTGTTAGTGATGCTAATCTATGTAAATGTTATTAATTGAGCACATCTATCTTTTATCTCCAAGGTTTGGTAATCAGGCAATTAAAAAACAATGACATTCCCGGTGGTTGTTCCTACTGGTATTTTTTTTTCTTCCTTAAGTGATCAAAGAGTTCAGAAGAAGGAAAAAGCAAGTCCCTTATCAAGAGGTAGGCCTCGCCTTGGGCGAGGAGGCCTCATTAAAGGCAGGAAAAGCTCTGTTGATCACCAATTAACCTGATTTGTGGGAACTCTGATACAGACCCACCAGAACAGGAGTTTTCTGACTGTGGTAAATGACACAGTTTGCTGACAAAAATAAAAGCAATTCACTGAGCCCCGCTGGCGTGGTTCGGTGGTTGAGCGTCGACCTATGAACCAGGAGGTCACGGTTCCATTCCCTGTCATGGCACATGCCTGGATTGCAGGCTACATCCCCAGTGTAGGGCGTACAGGAGGCAGCCGGTCCATGATTCTCTCTCATCATTGATGTTTCTATCTCTCTCTCTCCCTCTCCCTCCCTCTCTGAAATCAATAAAGATAAATTTAAAAAAGAAAGTAAACTCAAAACAAAAGATGTGGTGATTCATGGTCAAATGCCTCTTGCATTCCTTCTGGACATAGTTGCATTGAGAAATTAATTGCATTAGCCCCAGATCTAAGGTATTGGATTCTATTTCCATTTTAAAGGCTTACTGTGAGAACTGCTCACCTGTCTGAATTCAAATAACGGACTCAGAGACAGAAGTATGGCAAAAACGA
Source organism: Myotis pilosus (assembly GCA_036010255.1). NCBI lineage: Eukaryota > Metazoa > Chordata > Mammalia > Chiroptera > Vespertilionidae > Myotis > Myotis pilosus. Next base: position 5,894,595 of record JASKON010000031.1, on the reverse strand, counting down.
GACTTCTAATACGTTCTGGAGAGCGGGTGTCCGTCTGGTCGTACAGGCACACTCAGAGTAGCAATCACAGCCTATTTATTCAGCCCCTCTTCCGGTTCCTCATTGGCTGAGTACTATTTGGTCACCTGTTTCCTCATACGTGACCTAGGTCTCCCATTGGGCCATTTGAAAAAATGGGCTGAGGCCTTTTCTAGTTGCCCCCACCTCCCCCTGGCTAGTTGAGGCAGACGCCTGGAGGTGGGGGGTGGGATGTTGGCTCACATACACAGTTCTTTGTACTTCTATCCTTTTCCATCCTCCCTACATTCTGTTTGCCGGAGGCAATTCGGTAACCATTTCCATTAAAAGTTGACTATGCTCCCCTAACCGGTTTGGCTCAGTGGCCTGTGGATTCAGGGGTCCCGGGTTTGATTCTGGTCAGGGGCATGTACCTTGGTTGCGGGCACATCCCCAGTAGGGAGTGTGCAGGAGGCAGCTGATCAATGTTTCCATTTCATCGATGTTTCTAACTCTCTATCTCTCTCCCTTCCTCTCTGTAAAAATTCAATAAAATATAAAAAAAAAATAATAAAAGTTGACTATGCTGGAGATGGAGCACAGAGACCCATTTCCTACACTTACTGAGTAGGGGTAAGGAGACATATGTGAGAGGAGAGAAAGGGCAATTAATTGGCTTATTGATTAAAGATTGGGGTCGGGAGGAGGAATGGGGGGGGAGGCAGACCACGAAGTGACCTGGACAGTGTGCAGAAAATCCGAATTATGCATCTGTTTTTTGCTACCTTCCTTTATATGAGTGTTTCTCAACCTTCCTCATGCCCCGACCCTTTCATACAGTTCCTCATGTTGTGGTGACCCCCATCCATAAAATGATTTTCGTTGCTACTTCATAACTGTCATGTTGCTACTGTTATGAGTCGTCATGTAAATATCTGATATGCAGGATGTATTTTCATGGTTAAAAATTGAATATAATCAAAGCATAGTGATTCATCACAAAAACAATATGTAATTATATATGTGCTTTGCGATGGTCTTAGGCGACCCCTGTGAAAGGGTCGTTCGACCCCCAAAGGGGTGGCGACCCACAGGTTGAGAACCGCTGCTCTATATGGTCAGTTCTGCATGTTTGGGTTAAGTAGGTCCTTAGTGACTCTCTGATGTATCTCAGACTAGCAACGCCTGGATACAGAGTTATGCGGCAGTAGTAGATCGCTGAGGTCGTAGGAAGGGTTAACTCTAGGATGGCTGAGGTCAGGTATGCATTATCTAGAAAGTTCTGCCTTAGGCTGAATGAACCAAGCAGTGTTTAGCGCAAGCATGTCAAACTCGCGGCCGCAACGCATATTTTTGCGGCCCAGCCAATATAACGGAATGTAAGAAACGTTTTAATAAAAATTCTGTAACTTGATTTTTACAATATCCTGTTATACGTAATTATTAATAACGAACCACAACGTTCGCTGATGACTGATTACTATCATCGTGTTGCATTCATTTCCCTTATGCGCCTTACCCGCAGGTGCACCATTTCTCTCCACTGATACCAGCAGCGAATATTTTAGCAGCCAATAGCCACGTCATTCGTCTTGGACTGACTTGTTTGGTGTGCGCAACAGGAAATATTTCGCTTTCAGAGAACCAGAAAAACAGGTTTATTTGCGTTACGTTTATTCATTTATGCAATTGTTCAGTGTCTGGTAAGTGAATGTTCAAGGAAAAATACTACTTTTTATTAAATGTTCTATTACTTTATGTTAACGATGACTCATTTATCTCAGCCCTTTGCGTTCAGCACGTCTCTACCGAAATAAACCTACGTTTCTATGAACATGGAAGCCTTTGTTGTTTTGCGGCCACATACATTCTTGTTTATTGGGCCCGTGTGAGCCTTTGAGTTTGACATGCTTGTTCTAGGATGATGGGAAGGCTAGCTGAGGCCAGGTATGCATTATCTAGAAAGTTCTCCCCTTAGGCAGAAGCAAGCAGTGTTCAGAGGAAAAGAGAGAGAAGGAACCAGAATTGCCTGGTGGAGAGAAATCTGGCAGCTACAAGGAGCAGGGCAGGGAGAGATGGAAAGTGACATAGAAAGGGGTTGCTTGACTAAAGGCCTTGAAACCAATAGATCATCATTCGCAAATGACCCGGGAGCTAATGGGGAGTCGTTTGAGGGTCTTGAGAAAGAAGGAGGGGAAGCAGCAGGCAGAAAAGATGACCTGAGGTGCCGAGTGGAGGGTGAGAGGCCAGGGACTGAGCAAGGCTGCGGGGAACCCAGAGGCCAGGAGACCACAACCAAGGTGAGTCCATTGCCACGACCTTGTCAATGATGATGAGGAAGCAAAGGCGGACAGGTTAAGTGGCTCGTCCAGGGCCCCCTTGCTAGTTCCCTCACTTGCTTAATGGTATTCTGTATCTATTCATGTATATCCTGTCTTATGCTGAACATAAGATTTAATATAGTTTGTATATTGTGTCTATCGACTCCACCAACTTCCAGAAGGTCTTACCCAATAAGCTCGAAGCCAAAATCAATTAAGTCAGAGTTTCCAGGCTTTGAACGGCTCAGGAAATGCTGACGCGCAGCGAGGGCTGACGAGCACTTTTCCAAAGGCAGCAAAGGAAGCAGACACTCTCCCTGGAGACCGTTGCTAGGGAGCTGACCTCGAAGAGGACAGGCCCTGACGGGGCAAATGGTTTTCTTTTTCTGCTCAAAGAAAGGTATAGCACCTTTTTTTTTACAGCAACAAAACTTCTAGAAACTAAACTCAAATCAGAAAGCAGTTCCTGGTCTTTTTATAAGGTTTTTGTAAAAAAAAAAAAAAAAAAGTTTCTGGCATCAAGTTCTATTTTAGAAAAAAACTGAACACACAGTTTGTCCCCGGGTTCCCTGCAGACCTGGGGAGTGACTGGGCTCACACAGGGGAGCCACCGGCCCAGGAAGCTGGGCTAAATGGCCCAGCTAGTTAAAAAAAAAAAAAAAAAAAGGATCCAACATTCTGCATGAATACAAGATGTTTGAACAAACCTTTAGCAGATGCTGAATTGCCAACATCTCATGAAATAATTCTCTCACAAGAACCTAGACTGGAGATAGTTTATGATCTTACTGAAGCCGGGAGCCGTATGCTTTCAACACCAGGCATGAAGACAGGAGAGGTGATTAATCTGTTGCTTGTGTTTTCAGAGTGAGATTTGGTTAAAGCTCAGCAGGGGGCCGGCCCTGTTCAGACAGAAACCGAAGGCCTTTTCTGCAGGGAGGTCTCGTGTTTATTCCAAGAAATGCATGTACCGGGTGGAGACCCAAAATGGTAGGGTTTGTGCCATAGAAAAACATCTAGTTAGCAATGCAGCCAGAATGGCCACTCGGCTCAGATACTTGCCAAGAGATACCTCCCTCACTATCCTGCCTGGATTCCATCCCTCTTTTGATATTAGATGTTAAGGTAGCATGATTGGGCCAGGCTGGTGTGGCTCAGTGGTTGAGCATCGACCTATGAACCAGGCGGTGGTGGTTCAATTCCCAGTCAGGGCACATGCCCGGGTTACGGTCTCAATCCCCAATGTAGGGTGTGCAGGAGGCGGCCGATCCATGATTCTCTCTCATCATTGATCTTTCTTTCTTTCTTTCTTTCTTTCTTTCTTTCTTTCTTTCTTTCTTTCTTTCTATCTATCTATCTATCTATCTATCTATCTATCTTTCTCCCTCTCCCTTCCTCTCTGAAATCAATAAAAATATATGTATTTTTAAAAGGTAGCATGACTGGGAAGATGAAAGGCAAGAAAAGCAAAGAGACTGCAGGATTTGATAGGACTATGGAGGGAAAACAAACAAATCAACAACAACAACAAAAAACGAGGAATGGGAATTGGAAGTCGTATGTGTTTGCCTGACTTTAAAGCACCCAGATGAGAATTTGCTTTCTTAAAGGTCAGTGATCTGGATGCTTTACCCCAGTGGTTCTCAACCTTCCTAATGCCGCGACCCTTTAATACAGTTCCTCCTGTTGTGGTGACCCCCAATTTCATTGTGACAAATTGAACATAGTTAAAGCATAGTGATTCATCACAAAAACAATATGTAATTGTATATGTGTTTTCTGATGGTCTTAGGCAACCCCTGTGAAAGGGTCGTTCGACCCCCAAAGGGGTCGCGACCCAAAGGTTGAGAACCGCTGCTTTACCCACATGATACCAAACATCTGGCCCCCTGGCGCATCTGGCAGATGGTCCCAATTCTTCCTCTGCCATCCGAACGTTTGGCATCACCTGGGCATCATTTCTGAAGGGCGTGGCCGAGCTGTCTACAAAATGGCTTCCTTGCCCTGGCCAGTGTGGATCAGTGGATAGAGCATCAGCCCTCGGACCAAAGGGTCCCGGGTTCTATTCCGGTCAAGGGCACGTACCTGGGTTGCAGGCTCCTCCCTGGTGGGGCCCTGGTCGGGGCTCGTGCAGGAGGCAACCAATCGATGTGTCTCTCCCTCTCCCTGCCACTCTCTCTAAAAATCAATGGAAACATATCTTCGGGTGAGGATTAACCAATAATAATAATAATAATAATAAAATAAAAAGAATCCGGCTTCCTTTGTTAGCATCCCATTAATCTTAGGAATCAGGGAGGAGAGTTTCAATCCACAAAGGGGTCTGCCTGGTTAAACCTGGATCAACAGGAAATACGCCACCGAGAACCCTAAACAGAGAGCGGCCGTGATTCCACCCACATGACAGGGAGGCCGGGAGCCATCGGGCAGCAGACCAGAGAACAGGCCCGCCCATGGGGGGGTTGCTGTCGCTGCCGTAAGAAGTCTTTTTTTTTTTTTTAAATATATTTTATTGATTTTTTACAGAGAGGAAGGGAGAGAGATAGAGAGTCAGAAACATCGATGAGAGAGAAACATCGATCAGCTGCCTCCTGCACACTCCCTACTGGGGATGTGCCCGCAACCCAGGTACATGCCCTTGACCGGAATCGAACCTGGGACCCTTCAGTCCGCAGGCCAACGCTCTATCCACTGAGCCACACCGGTTTTGGCAAGACGTCTTAATTATATGATTGATGTGTGCCTCTAAAGCAAGCTCTGAAGCCGCCGGGGGTCCGAGGGCAGGAGCATGACGGGAAGGACACAGCCAGCTCCCCCCAGAAAGAGACCCCTCGCAGGGGAAGCTGGGAGGTTTGCACGGCAGAACCAATCAATAATGTCTCGGTTTTATCTCTGTTACGTTCGATAACCGCTGATGACATCCGTGATGGGAGATCAAACACACAGTTACGGCAGCATCAGAGGGACTCGCTAGCACGCTGGCCGGCTGAGAAGTGTAGCGAGTCAGCCCTGGCCGGTGTGGCTCAGTGGATAGAGCGTCGGCCTGCCGACTGAAGGGTCCCGGGTTCGATTCCGGTCAAGGGCACGCACCACAGTGGCAGGCTCCTCCCCGGCCCGGACCTGGTCAGGGCAGGTGCAGGAGGCAACCAATGGATGTGTTTCTGTCACATCGATGTCCTGCTCTCTCTCTCCCTCTCTCTAAAAATCAGTGGGAAAATATCCTCGGGTGAGGATTAACGACAAAAAGTATAGCGGATCAGAGCTAAGTGAGTGGCCATGCCTCAGACGGGACAAGGACACATGAGTGGCTTCTCTTTCCATCTTTACGAAAAACAGAGTGAGCGTTCTGGCCAGCCTAAGCCACGCCCACTTTTCCTCTCATCCTCCCAGGATTTTGAAAAAAAAAAAAAAAAATGGGTAAAAGATTTTGTCATCAAAGGTAGTTCCAAACTCTGCCAGGTAAACAAAGTCATCCACTGTTGGGCCTACCGCCGTGATGGCGAACCTTTTGAGCTCGGCGTGTCAGCATTTCAAAAAACCTTAACTTAACTCTGGTGCCGTGTCACATAGAGAATTTTTTTGATCTTTGCAACCATAGTAAAACAAAGACATATTTTTGATATTCATTTTATATATTTAAATGCCATTTAACAAAGAAAAATCAACCCCAAAAATGAGTTTGCGTGTCACCTCTGACACGCGTGTCATAGGTTCGCCATTACTGGTCTACCGTCATCTCCTTCCATGAAATCAAAACAGAGTGAAGAAGAAAAGGGAGGCCTGGACCGTGTGGCTCAGTGGTTGAGCGTTGGCCTATGAACCAGAAGGTCACAGTTCGATTCCCGGGTTGTGGGCTCCATCCCCAGTAGGGGGCGTGCAGGAGGCAGCCGGTCCATGCTTCTCTCTCATCACTGATGTTTCTGTCTCTCTATCTTTATCCCTTCCTCTCTGAAATCAATCAATCAATATATATCTTTTTTTAAAAAAAGAAAGGAGAGAATCGGGTGAAATTCCACCTACAACCTTGTATAAAAAGCAAGAAGGGGACCTCCTGGTCCAATTTCAAACGCAGCTTTGCCGAACAAAAGGAGGAAATGAGACCTGCAATTACCTGGGCTTTGAGAGCTCAGCGCGGATCGCTTTAATCCCCGGACTTTGTACCGCTGTCATATTTGATTCCGTCTTTCACAGGTGTACAAATTGTTTGGACGGGAGCTGGGGAGCCCCAGCCAGACCCCAGGGGCTGAATTCGAGCCGATCATTCCAGTGGCTTCGTTGCACGTGATCATCCGGGGTCTCGACTTTTTTATTTTTTTTAAATATATTTTTATTGATTTTTTTTTACAGAGAGGAAGGGAGAGAGATAGAGAGTTAGAAACATCGATGAGAGAGAAACATCGACCAGCTGCCTCCTGCACACCTCCTACTGGGGATGTGCCCGCAACCAAGGTACATGCCCTTGACCGGAATCAAACCCGGGACCCTTCAGTCCGCAGGCCGACGATCTATCCACTGAGCTAAACCGGTTTTGGCAGGGGGTCTCGACTTTTGATCCATTGCCCATTTGTCGTCATCAGATTGGCAGCGGAAATATGACAGTTTTTCTCACAACGGATTCAGTAGGGGACCGCTCCATGCACTTCTATGGGACAGGTAAAGCCACTGTTGCTTGCTCTCATTTTGCTCAAATAATTTGGTGGAGGAAAATAATAAATTTCAGTAGCCTCTTCCCTAGATCTGTTCAATGCCATTTTTTAAAGAATAGATTTTTATTGCTTTCAGAGAGGAAGGGAGATGGGGAGAGGGACAGAAACATCAATGATGAGAGAGAATCATGGACCGGCTGCCTCCTGCACGCCCCCTACTGGGGATCGAGCCTGCAACCTGGGCATGTGCCCTTGACCGGGAATCGAACCCGGGACCCTTCAGTCCGCAGGCCGATGCTCTATCCACTGAGCCAGACCAGCTAGGGCCAATGTCATGTTTTTATATTGAATTCATTGGGGTGACGTTGGTTCTCCAAAGCATTCAGATCCTAGTGTCCAACTCAATCAGACATCATCAGCTCACTGCACCATCGCCCCAAGCCAAGTCCCTTTCCCTCCCCAGGTCCCCCCACTTGGCCCACCTCCACCTAGAGCAGCGGTCGCTAACCGGTGGCCCGTGGACCACTGGTGGTCCATGAGGTCTGAAAGGTTGGCGACCGCTGACCTAGAAGCCAGAAGTCGAGCTAACACGACTGACATCTGTAATTAGAAGATGAGTTGGGTTTTTTTCCCTTTTTTAATATTTGTATTGCTTTTTAGAGAGAGGGGAAGAGGGAGAGGAAATCATCCATCGGCTGCCTCCTGCACGCCCCCTGCTGGGGATCAAGACTGCAACCCGGGCAGGTGCCCTGACCAGGAATTGAACCGTCAACCTTTAGGTACACAGACCGATGCCCAACCAACTGAGCCATACTGGCCAGGGCAAGTTCGTCTTTTTTAACTTTGATTTTAAGAAAAGAAAGAAGTTGCAGATCAAAAAAGAAAAAGGAAGGAAGGTAGGGAGGGAGGGAGGGAGGAAGGGAGAAAAAAAACAGGTAATAAAGTCATCATAAGTTATTAACACATGGAAAAGTACCTATACTTCTGAATGGAATTCTTTTTCTAAAACTCTCATTGAGGTCCACTTTCATCTCAGAAATTAGAGCTGATGAGAGTTTTCTAAACGTTAAGTGATCTATTTTTTGCCAATTATAGCATCCTCATCTGAGTATGGAGAGCTTCCGGAACTCAGAAAGTAGGACTTCCGGCCCAAAAGCCGTATGGTTTCTGTCCTACCACACTACATGTAATTATAAAATCAACACAATATCAAGTCTGAAATTCCTCCACTTTTATAGGTATTTTCTACAGCTATTTAACAGAAACGGCCCAAGGTCATTAAGACATGGAGGGTGCCCTAGCCAGTTTGGCTCAGTGGATAGAGCATCAGCCTGCGGACTGAAGGGTCCTGGGTTCGATTCCAGTCAAGGGCACATGCTCGGGTTGCAGGCTCGATCCCCAGTGTAAGGCGTGCAGGAGGCAGCCGATCCATGATTCTTTCTCAACATTGATGTTTCTATCTCTATCTCCCTTTACCTTCCTCTCTGAAATCAATAAAAATATATTTAAAAAAAGAGAAAAAAGGCATAGAGGTAAGGGGACCACCGCCCATGCCTACACAGAGAGCCAATATTCACGGTGGTCAAAAAGCTTGGGGTCGCCCAGCCGGCGTGGCTCAGTGGTTGAACATGAACCTATGAACCAGGAGGTCACGGTTCAATTCCCAGTCACGGCACAGGCCTGGGTTGCGGGCTCGATCCCCAGTGTGGGGCGTGCAGGAGGCAGCCGATCCATGATTCTCTCTCATTATTGAAGTGTCTCTCTCTCTCTCCCTCTCCTTTCCTCACTGAAATGAATAAAAATTAAAAAATAATAAAAGCTTGAGGCCTGTATCAGTTCCAGTCCTGGGATCAGAAGCAGCTAAGACTTGAACGATTCAATGTGTAAAATCGGGGCCACTTGGGTAGAAGCAGGCGAGATCCAGAAGAAGTTTGACGGGTTCAGTGTTGGGTGGCCGAGAAGAGTTCCCTCGCTCTGTCCCCACAAGTAGCCGGCTGTCCACTGCCCCTCCTCGTCGTGTGTGGAGACTGCATTCTGAAGTCGCCGGAGCCGAGGTCCCTGGCGAACAGCGACGTTATTAGCTCTGATTGACCAGGCCTGACGGGAGAGGGGGAGGTAGAGCCCCACGGATTGCACGGGGTGCACATCAAGATGGAAGAACACGCCAGGCCTGCCTGTGGACAGGCGGGGTGAAGGGCCCGCTGAGAATCAGAGAGATTAGGGACTCATCCCATTATTTGCGGGCTATCAGCAGCCAGAGGTAATGAAAGTGAGACCTATATCCTTGATCAATAAGAGTGTGACTGCGTTCGGAGTTCATTTTCCTCCTGCCGGGAGGGAGGGGGCGGGCTCTGCTATTGATCACCGTGTTAATCCATAACCAAGCTGGGCCTGGGCCCTGCGGAGCGAGCAGGGACAATAAGATAATAGGCGGGGACTGTTGGCCTGCCCCTTAAAGAGAGCGAGGGGTTCAAGGTGGCGTCCTTCAGGGTTAACTGGCCTCGCCTCTTCATTTGGAATGCATGGGGAGAATGTAGCCCACCTGACTGACTTCTGGGTGACTTTGGTCTGCCTGCCTCTGAGCTCAAATGCATTCAGCACCCTTTTTCTTTCAAGAGTAGAGGCAGCCCTAGCTGGTCCGTCTCAGTGGATAGAGCGTCGGCCTGCGGATGGAAGGGGCCTGCATTTGATTCCGGTCAAGGGCACAGGCCCGGGTTGCAGGCTCGATCCCCAGTGTGGGGCGTGCAGGAGGCAGCCGATGCATGATTCTCTCTTATCCCTGATGTTTCTGTCTCTCTCCTTCTCCTTTCCTCTCTCTCTAAAAATCAATAAAAAACATTTAAAAAACAAAACAAAAAAAAAAAAAAACACCTTCATCCATGCCTCTTTGATCTAACTAACTTAAACCCCTGCTACAATTGAGGTATTTCCTGGCCTGACTTATCTATAAAGAGTCAACTGTCAGAGACTCAATATACTAGTTTTTGCTGAAATTTAGTCTAGCTCTGCTGCTGATCCATCTGATGTGTGTACCAATTAGGAAAGTGTGACCGCTCTCAGCAAACAGAGTTACAAAGTATGTATCAGAACCAATCCCATTGGTAGACATCAAGTATGCTTCCGATTTTATTTTTTCAGATATATTTTTATTGATTACAGAGAGGAAGGAAGAGGGAGAGGGAGAGATAGAAACATCCATGATGAGAGAGAATCATGGATCGGCTGCCTCCTGCACGCCCCACACTGGGGATCGAGCTGGCAACCCAGGCATGTGCCCTGACCGGGAATTGAACCGTGACCTCCTGGTTCATAGGTCGATGCTCAACCACTGAGCCACACAGGCCGGGCAGTATGCTTTCAATGTTAAACAATGCTACAGTGACTCTGTGTGTGTGTGTGTGTGTGTGTGTGTGTGTGTGTGTGTGTGTGTGTGTATACATTTCTGAGGTTTGTGGGTTTTTTTCCACTTTAAGTATCATCCTAGAATGTAACTGCAAGATGAAAAGAAATGCCCTTTTTAAGGCTGTTAAACTTCCAAAACTCTATCCAGTAAGGCTGTAGCAACTTATAATTCCACAGAAGTATATGGAGAACTAAGCTCTCTCATCCTGAGTATTGGAAATGCCCTAAATACTTCATGGGAAAGTTTTACACTGAAATGGCCTACTAGAAAATGTCATTTCCCCTATGCATCAGGTACATTGAGTAAGGCTCTAACTTGAGAACTGGGTAGGAAAATGTCAAGTTCAAAAATGAGTAATAATTAATTTCTAATCATTTAATAGGATGTTCTGTGATAGGTGCAGTAGAACTGAGACCCAAAGTCACTTATGCTTTTGTTGTTAATCCTCACCCGAGGATATTTTTCCATTGATTTTTAGAAAGAGTGGAAGAGAGAAGGAAAGAGAGAGAAACATCGATGTGAGAGAAACACATTGATTGGTTGACCCTGGCCCACGCTCTGACCAGGGCCCGGGTTGGGGAGGAGCCTGCAACCGAGGTACGTGCCCTTGATCAGAATCGAACCCAGGACCCTTTGGTCCTCAGGCCGATGCTCTACCCACTGAGCAACACTGGCTAGGGCCTAGCCACTAGCTATGTGACATTAATAAGTCACTCAACCTCTCTGAGCTTCTATTTCTTTGTCCTTACAAAATAAGTAATCGAGCTAATTTCATTCATTTCTTGCCCCATAAGGTATCAGAAACCTTAATGATAATAAATGCTACGATTTTCCCTTGAGTTAAAGACACCAGTCACGCGTGATCGGCACAAAACCCTCAAAGGGGAAGCATTTCATTCTGTACTGTCAGCGAAGGGATCTCAGCAGAAACCTCATTATGAATGACTCCTCTACACAGGGCAGCTCTGCCGGCTTAACTTCAGATGGATAGCTGATGCTGATGGGAAATTTTCAGCATCATTTCCCTGAAATTCTCCATTCAGATTCTGCACACATGGACTGCGCCCAGAGCCATTCCACAGGAAGCCGGTCCCGCAGTGGCCCTGCCCTAAAGCTGCCGACAGCAGAGTTAAGTCATTTTCTCACAGTGGGTTTTCAATCATTTCCACTTAAATCATAGGAGACAGTACTAAGACCGAGAAATGCTAAATTTCAATAACAAAATGTCCACCCAAGGCTCCAAGTGGAGTCTCGCTTTTATTAATTTTTTAAATATATTTCTGTTGATTTCAGAGAGAAAGGGAGAGAGAAAGAGAGATAGAAACATCAGTGATGAGAAAGAATCATGGTTCGGCTGCCTCCTGCACACGCCCCACACTGGGGATAGAGTCCGCAACCCGGGCATGTGCCCTGACCGGGGATCAAACCAACCGTGACCTCCTGGTTCATAGGTTGACACTCGGGCTGGGCTGGAGTCTCACTTTTGGAAGTTACCTGCAGACTTTTCTTACATTGGAATATATTTTGCATATATTATAAATAAATGGCTGGAGGAGATTGGAGCTGGGTGTGTGTTGTGTGTATACGTGTATATAATCTTACTAGTAACCTATCTCAAATTTAGTGTTAAGTGAACTGATTATACATTTGACGAGACTTGAGTCAAAGTTTCAAAATCAACAGAGAAATCTGTTTGACATTAGAATAGTAGCAACATGTTATACAATTTAATTACTTCATTTTTTAAAAATTAACTCCATATTATTCACGAATACACCAATTAAGTAATATGTAATTAAGTTATAGTCCCTGCCACCAGCCATTTAATCAGAAAAGCAAAGCATATTTTTATAAACAAATGCAATAAATATGAAATCTATTCATTAACTGTGGGGTTGGGACTAATAAACATGAATAATAAATAGTATCTATTCCCACAACCTGTGTAATCAGAAACCAGGTCTTCTGATCCAGCCCATAATTATAATATTCCGTGTAAAGCCCTAGGTCAGCGTGGGGCTGCTGGGTACCTCGGTTTGCCTGTCGGCTAGGCCACGCGCCAGCAATTTAACCTCTTGAAGCTTATTTCTTTTTGTTTATAATATATTTTTATTGATTTCAGAGAGGAATGGAGAGGGACAGAGGGAGAGAGAAACAGCAACGATGGGAGAGAACCATGGATCGGCTGCCTCCTGCACGCCCCCTACTGGCGATTGAGCCCGCAACCCCGGGCATGTGCCCTTGACGGAAATCGAACCCAGAACCCTTCGTTCTGCAGGCCGAGGCTCTATCCACTGAGCCAAACCGGCCAGGCCTAAGTTGATTTCTTCATCAGGAAAATGAGCATCATAATAGTGCGTCTACCATCCTGTTGTTCTCAGAATTAAATGAGATAACGCACCATCACCTTTGACACCGGCAAAAACCTAGGAATGATTATTATCTCACCGATCTGGAAATGGGCAGCTTTGTGCATCATTTGATATGAAGTCAGAATTCTGTGACACCCAGTTCACCTCTTTGATTAGTTAAGGGGACTAGCCCAGTGGTTGGCAAACTCATTAGCCAACAGAGCCAAATATCAACAGTACAACGACTGAAATTTCTTTTGAGAGCCAAATTTTTTAAACTTAAACTATATAGATAGGTACATTGTTATTCACTTAATTAGGGTGCTCCTAGCTGGCCTTTGCTAAAAATGTCCTCTATCTGAGGGGTCGACCTCAGCGAACGTACCCCCACTTCTTCTAACACCACTTCTTCAAAATAGACTCGCCCAGGCCGAAAACCAACTTCTGCGCGTGGGCCACGAAGTTTCAATCGCACTGTCCGTGCGCGCCCACACGTGGTACTTTGTGGAAGAGCCACACTCAAGGGGCCAAAGAGCCGCAGGTGGCTCCCGAGCCGCGGTTTGCCATCCACTGAACTAGACAAACAGAAGCAGAAGTATTATTATTTGGGGGGGGGGCAGCCCTAAAGGGTCCTCTCATTCAATAAATTAGCCCCTTTCTGTTCCAAGGGATTGGAATATTGTTATTCAAAGTCCCCACCTCTGCCCCCCACCCCGCTCAAAGGCTGGCAAATGACTTCAGCAGACTAAGTCTGATGGCTAGTTTCCAAAATATGATGGGTCCTTCGAGGGGGAAAAAAGTCACTCTGGCTAATGTCAAGTGAAGTGAAGAATCTGTGGGCAGGAGATTAGAAGGGAGGGATGTTTACCTGTAGCTGTGGAGCGGGGTCTGGGAGCAGGCGGAGCGGAGGCAGCTCTGGGGGGGCGGAAAGGGGTCCCTGCGGACCAGCCACACGCAGTGATCTCCTGGCCAGAGGCTGGGGATGCAGCCAGGCCTGCCTGTGCTGGGCCAGACGAGTGAAGGGTCCGCCCTGTCCCCGTGGATGGTCCTGGCCGGGCACCAGGCCCAAGGTGGGCGCTCTGAGTAGCGTGAATGGGTTCTGCACAAGCTCAGAACGTGGGTGGCCACGGTCAAATACAGGAGAATCCACGGGGCTTCGTGAAACTTCGGCTCAAGGGCCTTCACATTTCAGTAGGAGCTCCCACTCTGGGAATTTCAGCAATCACAGGGCAATATTTTAAAAATAATATTTTTATCGATTTCAGAGAGGAAGGGAGAGGGAGAGAAACATCATTGATGAGAGAGAATCATTGCTCGGCTGCCTTCTGCACACCCCCTACTAGGGACAGAGCCCACAACCCGGAATGTGCCCTTGACTGGAATCGAACCGGGACCCTTCAGTCTGTGGGGGATATGCTCTAGCCACTGAGCCACACCAGCTAGAGCAAGGCTCACTTTTAGAAGTGCGATTTTTCTTAATATCAGACATGCAGATTTTACTTAAAAGCTAGTATCTTTTGCATATGTTGTAAATAAATAGTTTGAAGAGATTTGAGCTGTGTGCCTTGTGTGTGTGTGTGTATGTGTATAATCCTATTAAGAATTTGTAGTAATTTTGGTATGACGTTAACTAATTATACAGTTAACAATGCTTGAGTCAAGGCTTCCAGTTTAACAGAGAAATAGGATTGTCGTCACAGGAAAAGAAGGATTTTAAGACATTTGAAGAATTTTTAAAAATAACGTTAAGAAGCCCGGCTGGCGTGGCTCAGTGGTAGAGCGTCCACCTATGAACCAGGAGGTCACGGTTCGATTCCCGGTCGGGGCACATGCCCAGGTGGCAGGCTCCATCCCCAGTGTGGGGCGTGCAGGAGGCAGCCGATCAATGATTCCCTCTCATCATTGAGGCTTCTCTCTCTCTCTCTCTCTCCCCCTTTGAAATCAATAAAAATATTTTAAGAGGTTTAGACATTTTATTCAGAAAGAATACATATCCTCACAATATGCTAATTGCAGACACACACACACACACACACACACAGGGGCCCCATTGTCTAAAGCTTGTCACTGGTCTAGCAAAGAAGAAAAACTACAAATGGCAAACTCTTTCCAATGAGGCCCATCTCGGGAGCAGTGATGACCTAGCAGCGCAGGGATGTTATGACGTTATAGGAGGAGGATCGGCTTGTTTGCCTCTGTGAAATCTCCAGCGCTTAATTTTTCAACGTCGGACTGTCAGCTTTCCCAGAAATGTTCTATTCTCCCCGTTCCCTTCGTCTGCAAAATGAAGCGATCGCTGACATATTTCCCAGGGAATCCCAGCGGAGAGCTTTACAGACAGAGGGAGGTGAGTGTAGAGATGGAGTGAACTGGCCGCAACTCTTCGTCCGCGTGGGAAGGGAAATAGCGCTGATGATAATTGATGTTAGCACATCGGGGCTTTGGGAAAGGGGAGGCCACAGGGGAATGTATACGCTCAACAGAGAAAAAGAAAGAAGTTTTAGGGAGAGAGACAGTGAGTGAAGCCAGACCTTTTCGAGGCAATATTCAGAAAAAACCTACACGTCTTGCTAAATGTGAAAGACTCCAAATGACACCCAAGTTGCTAACACTGGAGGCAAAGCCCATCTTTCTGTGGCCCCATTGTTGAGGGGAGGGAGTTGGGGGGACGGGTGGAAAAGGTGACGGGATGGAGGAGTGCAGGTTGGCATTTACAAAACAGTCCATGGGGAGGGAAAATACAACACAGGGAATAGAGTCAATAATCCTATATAATAAAAGGCTAGTATGCACATTGTCCCCTCGACTGGGAGTTCGACCAGGGGAGCTGGGCCAACCAGCCAACTGCCCACGGCCCCTCCCCCCGGGCCAGCCGGCCCCCACCCGTGCACGAATTCGTGCACCGGGCCTCTAGTATTGTAATAAGTGCGTATGGTGCCAGGTGGGTACTGGACATATTGGGGGACACTTTATGAAGTAGCTAGTTGTCTAACCACTATGCTGTACACCTGAAAGTAATACCAAAAAAGAAAAAGAATGTAAACCGTGATAGAAAAAAATTAAATTGAGTAATTAAAAAATTGGAATGCCCAGCCAGTGTGGCTCAGTGGTTGAGCATCGACCTATGAACCAGGAGGACACGGTTCGATTCATGGCCAGGGCACATGCCCGGGTTGCGGGCTCCATCCCCAGCAGGGAGCGTGCAGGAGGCAGCCCATCCGTGATTCTCTCTCATCATTGATGTTTCTCTCTCTCTCTCCCTTTCTAAAATGAATAAAAATATATTAAAAAAATAAATAAAATAAAA
The DNA here is from genome assembly GCA_036010255.1 of Myotis pilosus. NCBI lineage: Eukaryota > Metazoa > Chordata > Mammalia > Chiroptera > Vespertilionidae > Myotis > Myotis pilosus. The sequence goes on along the minus strand of JASKON010000031.1, from coordinate 5,878,570 downwards.
CAATCAATCTGAAGCATTATCATCAACCTGACGGGATTGTTTTAACTAAAAACTGTCTGTCTGTGGGACTACGTCTGTGCGGACAATACTTTTGTTGGCGATACATGTGTAAGATGTGACTTTTTGCTATTTAGAGAGCGGAGTGGAGCATGTGACACAGTTACCTTTCATCACAGACACTGTTTTAAATTCTGTGGAATGGCTGTTTCAAAAGAAAATTAAATGTGAACTCCAAGTTATGTTTCTATTTTTAAATAGATTACGCAAATTGATTCCTTTTTAATTGAGAATTACTTGATTTGATTACGCAGCCTCAATAACAATAACAAAGCTTGCAGTCGCTTGATTTCTTGCCCACTCTGCCGTTATTAAATTAATCCACCTTCTAATAAAAATAATTCCTAATGTTGAGAAAATACAGATAAGTAGAGGGCTTTATTAAGATCACCAGAATTAAAACGAAATCCTTTTTTTCTCATTAAAGTAATACAGTCAATTTAATTAATTCACATTAATCCCTAGTTGACATTAAATTCATCTAAAACTCTATACTCATAGATTATTAACACTAAGGCATAAAAATATTTGAAGTGATTAATATTGAGAAGAAACACATTTCTAGAGATCCAAGTGGTTATACATATATATGTGTGCGTGTGTGTGTGTGGTATTACTTTCAGGTGTATTTTTTTCATTGATTTTTCAGAGAGAGGGAAAAACAGAGAGAAATATCGATGTGAGAGAAACACATCAATTGATTGCCTCCTGCACTCGCCCTGACCAGGACCCAGGTCAGGCAGGAGCCTGCAACCAAGGTACATGCCCTTGACCAGAATCGAACCCAGGACCCTTTGGTTTGCAGGCCGACACTCTATCCACTGAGCCAAACCAGCTATGGCCCACGTGGTTGTATTTTTAAATGTGCTATAGATGAGCCTATCGACTGGAGCCTATTCCTCACTTTCTCAAATACTTTTAATTGAGAAGAATAAGAAATCAGAAAAGTATTTTTTCTCAGGAGAAAGAAATAGAAAAATTTTCCAGGACATTAATTTAGAGTTGATATTTCCTTCTAAATTAACTTAAAGTGGTCACAGTATAAACAATCACTCCCAACATATATATAAATTTATATATATATATATATACACACACACATATATATAAATTATATAATATATATATAAATATATAAATTAAAGTTCTTATTTTGAAAGAGGACTCTATTTTGTGAAATTCTGGTATTTTTTCCATTACTTTTTCTAGAAATGGGTAATTCTTATAAAGAATCAATAGTTCATGCCCTAGCCGCTTTGGCTCAGTGGATAGAGCATCGGCCTGCAGACTGAAGGGTCCTGGGTTCGATTCCGGTCAAGAGCACAAGCCCGGGTTGCAGGCTCGATCCTCAGTGTGGGACATGCAGGAGGCAGCCGATCCCTGATTCTCTCTCATCATTGATGTTTCTATCTCTTTCTCCCTCTCCTTTCCTCTCTGAAATCAATACAAGTATCTTTTTAAATGTCAAAAAGTAAAAAAAATCAATAATTCACTTCCAGCATTTTTTAGTCACTCTAATTTGCAAAGCTACTTTACTTTAAAACATCTTTATGTCAAAAATTGTCTGAATTGCCCTAACCAGTTTGGCTCAGTGGATAGAGTGTCGGCCTGCAGACTGAAGGGTCCCAGGTTCGATTCCGGCCAAGGGCATGTGCTTTGGTTGCGGACACATCCCCAGTAGGGGGTGTGCAGGAGGCAGCTGATCAATGTTGCTCTCTCATCGATGTTTCTAACTCTCTATCCCTCTCCCTTCCTCTCTGTAAAAAAATGAATAAAAAATATTTTTTAAAAATTCTCTTAATTGACCTGTAGCCCTGACCTCTAATTATAAAGGGATAGCAGGCGGCATAGTTTCATCTGGGCTTATCAGTCAGTTATCACTGAACCAAGAATGTCCCCGTGGGTGTGTGAGACCCATTTCCAACTGAGTTCCCACCTCCCGTCCCAGCAGCTCAGCCCCCTCAAAGCTGAACTTCACCCGGGACCCCAGATTGCATCAGGCCAAGACACCCACACCACACCCTGTCTCCCCGGCCCCTTCCCCTTCCCATCCAGGAACAACAGCAAGAAGGAGACTTGATTAATTGCGCCCATCGATTGAATGGGCGAAGAGATGCCAGTCCTTCTTGTTTGCCTTCTTGGTTTCGATAAACATTGCTGGGCGCGCGAGGACACCTCTGTTTTCCTTGGCGCCCCAGGCCTGCCTTTCATGTGTATGAGAAATGGCTGTGCGTGTCAGGGTTTATCACGCAGGGCCGGGCTGGTTTGGGCTGGACCCTTTCGGCTTATCTCGCAAACACATTACCCTCTCCATCAAACTGTGGCAGAGCAAACAGCGCTGTGGGCCGCACACGGGGCCAGAGCTGCCTTTAGACGCTTTAAACTCCGCTAGAGAGCCGGGGGGGCGGGGGGGGGGGTCCCAGGCCTCGGACATTATCTTATTTTTGATAGCCGTGCTCTGAAACGGCCAGAAAGAAAAAGCCGTCGAAGTAAAGTGTCTGCTTGCTTAAGGGCTGTGCTTGAAAGGAAAGGGGCAAAGACCTGTGTAGACAAGTGTCACTATTTGCGGATCTCGAAGAGAGCCATGGTTTTGTTTTAGGTTTTATTTCTGAATTTTTTTTTATTGATTTCAGAGAGGAAAGAAGAGGGAGAGAGAGACAGAAACACCATGAGGAGAGAGGATCATGGATCGGCTGCCTCCTGCACACCCCCTCCTGGGGATCGAGCCTGCAACCGGGCATGTGACCTCCTGGTTCATAGGTCGATGCTCAACCACTGAGCCACACCAGCCGGGAAGTTTTGTGTGTCGTTTTAAATTTTTTTTTCCCTGCAAAAAGCTTGATTGTTTCCAAGTGGTCCAATGCATGGGAGTGGGTTCCAGGGTGGTTAAAAGGATGCCCAGGGGTTTCGGGGAGAGGCTCAGGCAAAAGCCAGATGCCAGGGGGTGCAGAGGGGCCCTGCAAAGGCCTCTGGGCTCCACAGGCTCCTGGCCGTGCTCGAAGATAAGCCTTTAAAAATAATTTATGTTTTTATTGATTTCAGAGAGGAAGGGAGAAGGAGAGAGAAACATCTATGATGAAAGAATCATTGATCGGCTGCCTCCTGCACGCCCCCTACTGGGGATCGAGCCCGCAACCAGGGCATGTGCCCTTGACTGGAATCGAACCCGGGACCCTTCAGTCTGCAGGCCAATGCTCTATCCACTGAGCCAAACCGGCTAGGCCAGCGGTTCTCAACCTGTGCGTCGCGACCCCTTTGGCGGTCGAACGACCCTTTCCCAGGGGTCGCCTAAGCCCATCCTGCAGATCAGATATTTACATGACGATTCATCACAGTAGCAACATGACAGTGATGAAGTAGCCACGAAAATAATGTTATGGTTGGGTCACCACATGAGGAACTGTATTTAAAGGGCCAGAAGGTTGAGAACCACTCGGCGGCCGCCTGGGGCGAGCCAGGTGCTGCCCACCCTCCTGATGAGGCTCCCCCCTGACCCGGAAGTGGTTCTGCCGGAAGTCACAGGGCCCCGGGTCCGCGCGGGCTGCACCGGGCCCTGCCGCTCCACCAGGGCCCAGGTCAGGGTCCTCGCCAAGGCCAGGGGGCCCCATGGGGTCCCGAGTGTCCCCCCGTCCCCTGGGGAGGCGGCAGCTTGTCCTGGAGAGACCGTGGCCACCGCGGGGTTTGCAACTTAAAGAGACGCTCGGCCCTCGGGGTTTTCTGCCGCCGCCATGAAGAGGTGGCCTCGTCCCCCAGGGCCACGTTGTCACTGGGCACCTGGTCGCCATGGAAACAGAAGCCCCAACAGAGGTAGGTGTGCGAGGCCCGCAGGGACAGGCGACCCGGCTGGTGACAGGGCCGCCACCTCTAGGAATAATTCTGACAAATGTGGGGGCTGCTGCTTGTTCAGCTCGTGGTTGTAAGGAGTTAAGGTCAAAAAGTGGTGTTGGGCCCCTGGCCGGTGTGGCCCAGTGGATAGAGCGTCGACCTGCAGGCTGAAGGGTCCCGGGTTCGATTCCGGTCAAGGGCATGTACCTCGGTGGCAGGCTCCTCCCCGGTCTGGGCCCTGGTCAGGGTTCGTGCAGGAGGCAACCCATCGATGTGTCTCTCTCACATCGGTGTTTCTCTCGGTCTTTCCCTCTCTCTCCCACGCTCCCTAAAAATCAATGGGAAAATATCCTCGGATGAGGCTTAACAAAACAAAACAAACACAACAAAAAAATGGCGTTGGCTGGTCTCAGGCGGAAGATGGCTGGTCTGGGCTGGGGTGGTTCTGAAGGTGGCGCCTGGATGCGGTTGGGGGGTCGTCAAGGCTGGGAGAAGGGGCGCCCCTGGGCCTGTTCTGTCCAAACCCTGTTGAAACAGGAGACAGACCCACTGAGGGCACTGCTGTTTGCAAAAAAAAAAAAAAAAATATGTTTAAGCTGCTTTGAGGTTTGCATTCTGAATTCTTTTTAAAATTTTCCCTGAAACTGTATTTCCTGCAAGGTAGTTTTCCACCCTGTATTTTAAGGCCTCTGTGTCTAACTTGAAATTTTGCTGCATCTGCTTTCCTATTGCAACAAAAGAGTTAAAGTAATTTAGTAATAATTCTCAGTTTAGCTCATTTAAAACACCAATGTTACAACATATATGAGTGGGGTTTTTTGTGTTTTTTTAATATATACATTTTATTGCTTTTTTACAGAGAGGAAGGGTGAAGGATAGAGAGTTAGAAACATCGATGAGAGAGAAACATCCATCAGCTGCCTCCTGCATACCCCCTAACTGGGGATGCGCCTGCAACCAAGGTACATGCCCTTGACTGAAATCGAACCTGGGACCCTTCAGTCTGCAGGCCAACGCTCTACCCACTGAGCCAAACCGGTTAGGGCAATATATGAGTGTTTTTTAAAAAAAATCTTTATTGTTGGAAGTATTACTACATATGTCCCCCTTTTTTCCCCCTTGACCCCTCCTAGCCTGCCCTTCCCACCCCAGGCCTTCACCACCCTATTGTCTGTGTCCATGGGTTATGCACACATATGCATACAAGGACTTTGCCTGATCTCTTCCCACCCACCCCCACCCTCTGAAATAAGCCACTCAGAGAAAGACAAGCATCACATGATCCCCCTCATATGTGGAATCTAATGAACAATATAAACTGACTAACAAAATAGATCCAGGGACATAGAAGCATGAACAGACTGTCGAAAAGGAGCAATGTTTTAAAAAAAGAATTGACATGTGAGTTAAAGGTGAACCATGATATTGCCTCACATCTCAGCATTCACATACAGGAAGCCACAGGCCACCGTGGTATCTTTATCTTTTCTGGGGATAGTCTAATGTCTTTGTTTCATTCTTTTGGACAATTTTGAAGCTATTGTGAAAGAATCAAAGGTTCATTCCAAGCCTATGGAACTGTCATGAAAAGACCTGCAACCCAGGCATGTGCCCCGACTAGGAATCGAACCGTGACCTTCTGGTTCATAGGTCAACGCTCAACCACTGAGCCACACTGGCCAGGCAGGAACCTCATTTTTAATCCACATGGGAACATGTTATCAAGGACCATCTCTTTTTAAAAAAATAAATTTCACCTTGAACAACCCGATAGGAACTGTGGCACCAATGATAAGTGTATGATAAAACCCAGCGGATGATAAAACCCAGCGGATGTTAAAATAGGATGTGCAGGACTTCCTATATAATAAAAGCCTAATATGCAAATCGACCAAACGGCAGAATGACTGGTCGCTATGACGCGCACTGACCACCAGGGGGCAGACACTCAACACAGGAGCTGCCCCCAGCCCGCAGGCCCCAGGCCAACCAAGGCAGATACCAGCACCCCCCCTCCACCCCCGATCGCCCCACTGTTGGCCCCACAGATTGGCCCTGATTGCCGGCCAGGCCTAGGGACCCTACCCGTGCATGAATTTTGTGCACCAGGCCTCTAGTCCGTACATAAGACAAAACAGGGAAGGAGCATGCTGGCATCCTTTTTACAGACTGCTGTTTGGTGTACATGTATTTCAGCAGTGTACCCATCACCCCCTGGGGCTTCGTTTTAGTTTGCTATTTACATAAAAGCCTATTTCATGCATCCGGGCCTATGGAGACAGGACTGAAAGCAATAGTAAAAATTGCAACACATGCCCTAAGACAGTGGTCGGCAAACTCCTTAGTCAACAGAGCCAAATATCAACAGCGCAGCGATTGAAATTTCTTTTGAGAGCCAAATTTTTTAAACTTAAACTATATAGGTAGGTACGTTGTTATTCACTTAATTAGGGTAACTCCTAAGGCTTAGGAAGAGCCACACTCAAGGGGCCAAAGAGCCGCATGTGGCTCGCGAGCCGCAGTTTGCCGACCACGGCCCTAAGAGAAACATTTCAAACTTAGAGTTTAAATTTCAGAGTCTGGTCACAGCTTTCTGGGTTTCCATAACTAAAAAATCGTTGTCAGTAATAACACAGATGCAGGCTATGGGCTATGATCATCGAATAGAGCTTCCCGTGTGTGTTAAGGTGCTAGTACCATTTCACACGAGGCCCAGAGAGCTCAAGTAAGTTGCCCAAGGCCACACAGCCAGGAAGTGGTCACATGTCACAGACGTGCATTTGTAGTTATGTCTGCCTGTGAGCATTTTTAAGTGCGGTAAAAGTGCCCCCCTTAAAAAGAAATAGGGCCCCACCCAAATTACTTTTCTTCCCAAGAGACAACCTGTAAAATTATTTTGTGATTAAGGGTAATGTAAATTGGATTTCTTTGGAAAACGGCTGCAAATCGATTCCCATGGCAGCTCAGACCCCCTTAGCTCCGGGATGAAAATGTGTAACTTTGGCCACAAACACGTTGACCTTCCCTTCACCTTGCTTGGCAGCCTTCGCAGTCCCTGCCCACCACTGAGTCTGAGGTAAACACTTCCTTTGTCGGCCGGCCCTTTCTCTCTCTGTCTGGAGAGTGTGTCTGTGTTCCCTTCTGATAAGGGCTGTGTTCTCAGAGCGATCTCCTGGGGCTTTGCAAATATTTTGGTTTTGGTCACTGAACACCATCTAAGGGTAAATAGCAACATCAAGGGCTAAAAATAAAGTTGCTGAAAAATGATATTATCAGCAAAGAAGGGATACCATTGGGGTTTTCGTAACCTGCCCCCAATATAAGGGACTTTGTTTTTTAATATATTATTATTATTGATTTCAGAGAGGAAGGGAGAGGGAGATAGAAACATCAGTGGTGAGAGACAAGAGTCATTGATGGGCTGCCTCCTGCACGCCCCCTACTAGGGATCGAGCTTGCAACCCTGGCATAGGCCCTCGACCGGAATCCAGCCCGGGACCCTTCAGCCCACAGGCTGGCGCTCTACCCACTGAGCCATACCAGCTAAGAGGCATTTGATAAAAAGAAACTATTAACTAGAATGGGAGGTGTAGACCACACTTGGTCAATTTCATGACCACCATTATACAGTACACAATCAAGATAAAAGAATGAGATGGATGAATCGATGGAGAAGAAATGTTTCATTGTCAATGTTGCCATTATAGCCATTGCTGAGAATATAAGAATTCCTCCCCGCCCCCAACATTAACCTAAGAGCTGAAGCAGGGGGGAGGGGTCTTACTTTAAATGTGTTGACTTATTTGGGGAACAATTATGCATTTGGTATCTTTGTCGAATCCCCACCCTCCAGGGTAGCATCATATCCATATCCAATTACCCACCTTCCCATCAGACCCCGAATGACCAAACAGAATTCTGTGAACAAAGAGACACGTCCCAGGGGCTCGAAGGAGTTTCTGAAGGACAAACTTAAAATTAACTGGTGCTATAAACAGCTTTTCTGTGACTGGGAAATAGCGCCCCTTTGAAATTTCCCCTTTATACACACACATACACACACAACCATTGCTAGTCCGAATAATTCTAACCCACAAGATGCACAGAAAAATGTCCCATTGTCATTATAGCAAAAAAAAAAAAAAAAAGGTACTTATCAGGCTCTCATTAGCTAGTATACATACCTGGGGTACTGGCAAAAAAATATATATATGCATATATACTGTTTCTTCCTTATAGAAATCACCTGGGAAGTCTATGCTTCGTTGATTCGTTGGTCCTTTAGCCGCTCTTTTCATATCACGGGTTTTAGAACCTCTAGGCCAGTGATGGCAAACATATGACACGCGTGTCAGAGGTGACACGCGGACTCATTTTTTTGGTTGACTTTTCTCTGTTAAATGGCATTTAAATATATAAAGTAAATATCAAAAATATAAGTCTTTGTTTTACTATGGTTGCAAAGATTAAAACATTTCTATATGTGACACGGCACCAGAGTTAAGTGAGGGTTTTTCAAAATGCTGACACGCCGAGCTCAAAAGGTTCCCCATCCCTGCTCTAGGATGTGCCCAGATGACTGGGATAATTCACTTGGAAAAAAGATCAAATAGTACGAAGTGTGTTCCCCGCACTGGACAGCCTGTCCCTTGTAAGAAAAAAATAATAATCTCTCCTCCCCCATGGGGGTGAGAGCGGAACCCCAGCCGGCTGCCAAAGGACTTTATCAACGGATTCTCGGGGCAACCTCCGGAGACCCGAAAACGTGCGGGTTTTGTCTGGCTTACTGCCGCGTCCACACCCCACAACCTGTTATGGAAAGAAAGCGCAAAAGAGGGGGGGAAGGGAAGCCCGCGCCAGTGGACGGCATTTGCCACCATCACCCCATCCTGGCGAGGCTGCCCCCCAGCCCAGCCCCATTCAGGCAGTGCTGGCCCAACCAGATGAAAACTGAATCCTCTGACCACACTTGGGGGGCCGAGGGGGTATGGGGGCCGCGCGCCCTGCAATGATCCAAACTCCGGACCATCTCCGGAGGCTCTTCAACTATTTCGGGGTGACCCCGAAATGGGGTTGCTTGGTGCTAAGTTGTTCACTGAAATCGCTCACCGGGTTTTTTTGTGTGTTTTTTTCTTTTCTGTTTCTTGAAACCTAGTCGGTGATGCCCAACCCGCTGTGCTCAATTGCACCCCAAAGGCTCTGGGGTGGGAACCATCAATCAAGGTACCGGGGGCGCTGTGTAATGCGAGGGCCCCCCTCCGCGGGAGCGCACCGCCCCCCAGCAGGTGAGATAAACACGGGGCTGCAGACACACAGGCCGGGCCGCAATCAGCTCTTGAGAAAATACCACCTTCCTGCCGTGCACGCTGAGAAAGTTATTTAACACTCACCAAACCTTTATGGGGCTTTCCATTTTTATTTTTATTTTTTTGATGTTGTCTTGGAAAGTGTAACTGTTTTAAAAGGGCGGGGGAGGGGGTTAAGGGGGGAAGAAGTGAGGGGTGGGGAGGAGGGGAAAAGAATGAATGAATGGAGAATGAATGGCAGTGGCGATGCCCAACCCCCAGCGGTGCGGGTGGGGGCCTGGCCGCAGGTTGCGGGGGCATGCCCCCCCTCCCCTGGCCCTTTAACCTGATACTTTGGAAACTGCCCCCCCACCCCCACCCCACCCCCCACAGGGAACCCGCTGCTGCAAAAGTACATCCTTGTCCTTTCCATTCCGTTCATCGCAGCCTCGCCTTTCCTTCCTGCACGTCTGGACAAAGTTACAATTTTGGGTTCATTGGGGGAAAGGATAGCTGGACAGGAAGTCATTGAAAAGGGGGAGCCCTCCCCCTTGAAGCCTGGGGCTCAGTGATAGGGACAGACAGTTGTCCCCAGTCCGTGGAGAGGGTGTGAGCGCCTGTGTGCTTTGGGGCTTAAAAAACAACCCACAAAAAACTCCTCGCCGTGGTGTGTACCCCAGTCGCCCCATTTGCAACGAGGCGGACATGACGGGGTTAGTGGTAGGACCCTCCACTTAAGTCGAGTTTGGCTTTAACCTGCTGCGCGCGTGTGGTGTCTCCAACGCGCTCACCTGCCCCGGGTTTAAGCCCCGGTCCCTCGCCTGCCTCTGTCGCGCGTGGACCTGCTGTGTCACCCGAAGTGGCCGAGGGTGGGGAAGGCCTGGGTGAGCGCGCTCAGAAGTGCAGATTGAAGTCCCATCTAAGGCCAAGCTCTCCCCAGTGCCCGGGTGCAAAGGGAACACCCGGGGTGCGGGAGGCCCAGCGTCGCCTGCCACTCAAACTACCGGCCTCCCCGGCTGTTGAAATAACGCGCCAGGCGGCTCGGGGTGTTGACGGCCTCCCGGACCCTCTGCGGCGGTGGGGCGGGAGCTGGGGCCGAGCCAATCTGGCGCGGGTGGCCGCAGGCCGTGCCAAAGTCCCTGCCTCGTGTCGTCCCCCTCCGGTCCTCCCGGAATGCACACCAGGGCAGACGCTGCGCCGGGCGACCCAGGGACCCGGGGTCCGAGGGAGCATAGATCTCGGCAAACTGCCTCCCACCCCCGGCCTGTTTCACCCCACCCCTCACCCCCAGCGGGCCGGCGCCACCTTGACGCACGTGGGGGCAAACTGAGACCAGACAACGCTGGGAGGGGGACCGCGGGGCCTGGACTGCGCTCCCCGGCCCCCTCCCAGGCGCCCTGCTCAGCTCCCAGGGGCGCCTGTGAGGCTGGGCCCTGGGCTGGGGCGCGGAGGGATGGAGAGGAGGGTGCGGGCGGCGATCTGGTTGCTCCCTGCTCAGTAGTTTGCATCCAGCCTCCCCGGGCGATGCGCTGCGGCGGCGCCGAAAACCGTGTAACCTGTCTGGAGACGCGGAGAGCTGGTTCCCTGCTGGGTGGACGGAGGGAGTGGCAGGGCCAGGCGCGGCCTGTCGGCGGGGACGCGGGGGCATCTGTCACGCGTGACCCGGAGCCTCGGCTTCGGGCGGCCCACGGGCGGCCGCGCTGATGTGAGAACGCGCGAGCGACCAGCGACAGACCCCTTCCCGCCCCGGGGCGCGCACGCTCACGGGGTCTCGCTGTCGGGCCGGCCGAGCCCTGGCTTCGTTTCATATCCCATTAATATTTACAGCGGCGATCGCCTTTCCCGCGATGAGGTTCGCCCTCCGCGCCGCTGAGATGAAAGTTTAATCGTGGCGCGCGCGTGAGAAGTCCCCCCATTAGAGAGGGGACGTGGGGAAAGTTCCCCGCCGCTCAGCGCCTGGGACACGCTCCTCCCCAGTCCTGAAATGTATCATGCGCCACGGTTACCAAGAAGGCGCGAACCCGCAGGGTGTTTGGTCAACATTGAATCCAAAAATGCGCCGGGAGGGAGTGGTCCGCAGCCCGCGGGGTAAATGGACTTTGTAAAGTCGTGCGCCTTGGTGCTGAGCCCGCACTAACACAGGTTCCCCCCTTTCCACAGCCAGCATCCTCAGGAAGGGCTGGGGGGGGGGGGGTGGGCGCAGAAGTTTCCAGAGGTGCTGCCGGCTGCAGCCAGTCCTAGGTGGAGCCTCCTAGGGCTTGTGGATCGGCAGGTGTGTGTGTGGGGAGGGGGGGGAATTAGGGGGGAGGGGGAGGAAGAGTTTCCTCCCAGCTCCCCCCAACCCCTGCCTCAAACCCCAGATCTCCCAGGACTGTGAGAATCAACTGCTTTGCAACTTCTGGGGGATCGGCGCCCTCAGGTCCTGCGGTTTTCTGAGGGATGAGGTTCCTTTTCATGTGTGGGGGGGACTGGTGGTAGCTTGGGGTGCAAAGAGGCCGTGGGGGGAGGGGAGAGAGAGAGGGAAGATTTGGCCCCGACAGTTGGAAGTGACACTGTGCAAACCCAGAGGGTGGCAAACCCCAACTCCAGGCCCGGCCACGCTGGGTAGTGGGTAGGGTTTGTCTCGCCTGCTTCTCAAGGACCAAGAAGGGAGGGGGGGTAAGAGGGGCTGGAGGCGCACCTGGCCACACAAAGGGGTCCTGTGAGTGTCCTGCTCTCAGGGGGGTGGAAAGGGGCACCCCCCCTCCCCGTCCTGCCCAAGACCCCTCCAAAGCCCCCTCCCAGGTGCCCCCACCAGGACGGCCAGGCCTCCCACTTTATAGAACTATAAGAACAGCCACTTCTGGGGTCTGGGGCGGGGGATCCAGGGGACCCCCAAGCCTCTCTGGCCTTTTGCACTTAACCTGGCCCCTAGAGCTGGTGGTTAAGATAGAAGGCGGGGCGACCGGCTGTGTCTGTGGGGGCAGGAGCCGCTGATGTAACCTCCGCAGCCTGCGCCAGCTCCCACACCCCCTGCCACCCACGCTGCCGCCGGGGTGGGAATTCATGACAGGACTTGGCGCTCCTCGGTGGTATCTTAATCAGCTTCTATTTCTGCCATGAAAAGGCCATTTCTGCGTCTTTCGGTGACTTCCCAGCTTGAGGGAGATGACAGTGTGGGGAGGGAAAGACGGGCGACATTTCCACCCAAAGATCTGGTGTTGGGTTTGGTGGGGTTTTGTTTTCTTTTTTTCTGGGTTTTAAAACTTAGGACTTTTCTTCTTCTTCCCCCGATTGTGTGTGTGTGTGTGTGTGTGTGTTTTTCTCTCCAGCCCCTAAATGTGTCCCGCCTTTGTCAGGTCCTCGGTTGTGTGTGTTTAGAGGACATTTGAATAAAAGGCTCCATGCCAGGTACTGGTGACACAGGGGGTGGACGCGCAGCCGTGGCCACAAAGACTTGGTCGCCTCGATTTGCATAAGGTCAGGGAGTGCTTCACACAGAACTTTCCCCGCATCCCTGTCTCTTAGCAACACTCTTGCACCCTTGGTCCCTGCATTACGTTGACTGGTCCCTTCCTTTTCTTCCTTTCACGGGGAGACTTACAATAAAATGTCACCCTTCCAACCTGTGCCTGTCACCCAGTAGGTCATCGGTGTCTCCCCCTCCCCCTCCCTCTTCCCTCCCCTCCTCTCTCTCTCTCTCTCTCCAGTTCCAATTAGGCGATGAGATGACTCATTTGGTGGGTGGATTCCCCCAAAACGGCTTCATTTTATTGTGTTAATTAATATTAATACCATTTCTCCCTCTGTCTTTAAGAAAGGCCCTCGTAAACAGAAGCGTGATAAGGAGCAAATTGCTAGCACCTGTGCGACCAGGGGCCCGGGAGGGGTAATAATTCGAGAGAAGATGGGGGGGGGCGAGGTGTGGGTCAGTGTCTGCGGGGCTGAGTGCAGCAGGCCGCTCCTGGGATATGCCAGGGGGCCCTGGTGGCTGTGGGATGGGACTCGGTGACAGGTTCAGATGCTGCGAGGTGGTGGTAATGGCGGGTCACGTTTGGACAATAGTCTCCATCACTCGCCTCCTGGCTTCTCTGTCCGATGGAGTCATTCCTGACGGCGGCTCCACTCCCCCTTTGGAATCGATTCAATATCTGCACGCTGGCCAGAGGATAGGCAGATCCGTGCCCCAAGAACAGCATCATCTTCATCATCGTCATCGCGGCCATTATCATTCCCTCTCTCCTCTTGTCCCTTTTACAAGAAGACACCCCTACACCCCCAGGTGTTCAAATATCTCTTCCCATTTCTAACCTCGCAGCTGCCCCGTTCCTCGACTCCCCAGGATCAAGGCTGCTTAATTAGCACAGGGCAGCTTTTGTTTGTCTGCCTGAATGATTAGTGCTGATTTTCACGGTGTTATCAGTGGCCCAGGCTCCACGGTCTCTGGGTGCTGCCTGAAGCTCTGGGAGAGCCAACTTGGAAAGGGTCTGGGGGCTGTCTTGAAGCACACCTCTTGGAGAAATCTTGCCTCCCTCTGGGGAAATGTCTCAAGAAGGAAAGGGGGCGGTCTGTTTATGAACCTGAGAATTCCTCAAAATCGGGTTAAAGATCCAGATTCAAATCCTCCACGGCTCAGGCTGCAGGGAGTGAGAGTCAGAGGGATGAACAGGAGGCGATGCTGCCAGGAGGCTGTGAATTCTGTTTCTGCTTGAAATCCGGTCCTTGCTGCCTGGGGATGAGAAATTGACTTCCTTCTTAGAGGAGGGGGTTTGTTTGCTGAAACAGTTTCCTCTTCCCCTTGGGGGGCGCCAAATGGGCTGGGTAAAACACCTGATTTTTTCCCCCCAAAGCCTCGCTCTGCTTACTCCTGTCCTCCTGCCTCCTCCCTGGCCCGCACACCCTGTAATTCTGCAGCCTATTGCTAGATCCGCAGGTAATGGGGTCTGCAAAGCAGCCAGGGTGAGAAGTCAACTAGCTGCTCTTTAATAATTCACGTGTCATATTTCTCCCACTGTGTCAAGTCTGCTAAGGAAGATGGACAGGGGCTGACGGGCGGCCACTTGAGTTTATTATTCCAGAGCTGGGGGGGGGGCGGGAATGTGAAGAGCACGTCCCCCCTCTTCTTACAAAGGGGCCAGACCTCGTGCGTGCGGGATTCCTGGTCTCATCATCCGAGCCTTGCCTTCCGGCTTTCCTCCAAGCGGCCTGGAAGGTTTATAAAGAGAGGAATATAAAAAAAATTCCTGGGGAATTTGCTTATTTTCGTCCACCCCCTCTCTTTTCAAAGTTTCCCCTTGTCTCCTCACCAGCACCTTCATTACTGTTCATTTCTAAGCGGCGATTTTGTTGCAATCTCTCTTCGGGAGGACCGCTCCTGTTTTAACTTCCTTACAGATGATCTTTCTTATTTTTACAGCTGTTTTTCTCTAATCCCTGCCCCCCCCCCTCCAGTGGTGTTGCTGGCCACAGCTTCGTGTATCTTCTACTTAAATGTCTCTCTTATTTCTTTTCGGAAGGATGTGGGGGGACGTTGGGGACGTTTGATTTTCTTTGCTCTCAACAATTTGCTGTGTCCAGAAAGGGGGCAGGACTTTTAACAACATTGGCGTTGGATTCTGGAGGACCCATTGATCACCTAACCAGACTCCAGAAAGGGAGGGGGACGGAACAGAGAAATCCAGGTTGAGTCTTACACGGTCAGACTCCGCTCGGTATGATTTATATTTTTCTGTCGCTGGTGTTGCTCCAGCAGGTCCTTAAGGATTTCAGGACGCACAGACCAAGCCAGGGCCGTGAATTCGTTCACCATTCTGGTCTCCCAGTCTTTTCAAAAGCAAAACATTCGAGGGAGGTTTTCCATCAAAGGCTAAAACTTTTTTCTCCGTGTCACTTATTTAATAATACGTCCCGCAAACCTTCAAGCTGATTCATTGCCATTTGGAAAAACAACTATTTTGTGATTTTGTGTGTGTGTGTGTGTGTGTGTGTGTGTGTGTGTTCTGAAGAGCTTAAAGCAAAAAAAAAAAAAAACACACAAGGAAATTGATCTTTTTGGGGAAGTGCAGTTTTACCTTCAAGGTATAATGACCACAAAGGCACACCAGGGCAGAAAAAGAAATAGTATCTCCCATTCCATTTGTTCTGTGAGTTCATTGCTGTAAAAATCCTTTATTTTCCCGGACCCTTTCCCTTCACTTTGTGCTGCAGTTCTTTGCATTGAAAACGAGCTTTGGCCCAGCTGCCCATCACCCCGTAGACCCGCGGGACTTGGCTCCCAGGCTCAGACATTTCCCTAGGAAACTTCTCCAACGTGGGCCACCCATTTGAAATAAAAGTCGGAGGGAAGCGTGGGGGCCAGGGGCAGGTTAGCGGTGAGTTACTTAGGTTCACAAAAGCCAGGCACATGTTCGGCATGAGGAGCATAAATAGTTCTGGGAGAGAGAGAGGGAACCATTGGGTGGGGCTTGGGGAAACCAAGTTGGGGGTTTGCGTGTCCAATGCACCCGGGAAGGAGGGAAGAAGGGGTTGGAGATCATCCCTCGAGAAAGCGGCTGCTTAGCCAACTCTCTGAAACGTTTTTTTTTGGGGGGGGTGTTAGTGTATCTGATTCAACCACTATGCGGGCACTCGAGCCCCCCCCTCCCCGGGAATGGAAACACTATTGTCTATTAAGCGACCTATTTGCCATTTATCTACCGCCTGTCCTGCCCCCAAATCAGAAGTAAACAGGGAAGCTCACATTTGCTTTATTACTATTTTTTATTATTATTATTATTTTTAAACCGAGAGAGGGAGGAAGAAAAAGGAAGGATCTATAGGGGTTTGGGGTGTGTGTGTGTGTGTGTGTGTGTGTGTGAAGCATCCTGCCCTACTGTGCTAAGTGCCGCTGGTGGAAAGTCTCTTGTCCCTTCAAAGAAAGCAACGTTGTAGGAAAAAAACTTGCTCTTGAAACTGCTAACCGCCTCCTCCCCGGGTTGAGGGCTGGAATGCAATCTGGGTAAACACACCCCACTCCTTCCCCCACCAGCTCAGGGGCACCCTCCGACCACCCCAAATCTTGCCCGCTCTCCTTCCAGTCGGGCTTGTTTGGGGTTCAGTATGGGGCCTCCCACCGCACGCGGGGTTCAGGGCAGGACAGGGCTCTGCAGGTCTGAGTACTCAGAGACACGGAGCTGTGTTCCAGGGCGATGAAAAGCATTTGAAAAGCAGCCAGGGTGGGGGGAGGGGGACGTCCCTACCTCCCTCCCCCTACCGCCCTGCAAAATCAGCGGGTCCCAGGAACCCCAGCAGCTGCTGCGACTGGAGGCCTCACAGAGCGGGACCCCCCAAGACCTGGCCCCCAAAACAGAAAGCTCTGGCTTGATTTCATTTTCGCCTGTTTGCACTGAGTGAGAGAGTGGCGGTGCTGGAAAAACCCAAACAACTCTAAGCAAGTCTCCTGGGCGCCTGGGGGGGGCGGCGGGGAGGCGGGGAGATTCCAGGGTGACCCTCCCTGTCGCCCCGAAGTTCCAGAAAGAAGCAGGGGGAGGAGGGGGTGCCGGTTCCTGCAGAGAGCTGCAAACACCACAGCCATTGGGGGGAAGGGCAGGGGATGGGTTTGACGGGCAGTGGGTGGGTTGCAGGAGTGGCTGGACCCTCCGAGGCTGCAGCAGGTGAGCGTGCGGGCAGCGCACAGCTCGGGGCCCCTCTCCCCTCCCACCGGTCAGGGCGACACAGAGCCGCCTGCAGCCCTATCTCCGCCTGCATCTTCCTTCCTCGCTGTCGCTCAAGCATCTCCAGCGTTTTCTGTCCCCCTCGCCCCGTCTCCTCACTGAGGCTCCGCGTCTCTGGGCAGCTTGTCACAACCTGCAAGCAGGTGCCCTCGCCGGGCTGGCGGGGGTTCAAGTCCAGGGAGCAGCGTCCCCGCAAGGATGCGGCCTCCCCCTCCTCCGCCCTTTGTCTGCCTCGCACTGAACTCCTGCGGGCTGGCTGGGGCCCCGAATCCTGAGGTCCCAACAGGGGACCCCTGGCCCCAAAGCAATGCGCTGGGCCCCATGGAGACCTCGGGGAGAAGGTGGAGAAAGTTCTGGGCCTGGGGGCTGCGCACAGCCTGTTTGCACGTCTTTCTTTTTAAAAAAATATATTTTATTGATTTTTTACAGTGAGGAAGGTAGAGGAATAGAGTTAGAAACATCGATGAGAGAGAAACATCGATCAGCTGCCTCCTGCACACCCCCTACTGGGGATGTGCCCGCAACCAAGGTGCATGCCCTTGACCGGAATCGAACCTGGGACCCTTCAGTCTGCAGGCCAACACTCTATCCACTGAGCCAAACTGGTCAGGGCTGCACGTCTTTCTTAACTGGGGTGTGGGGGGGGGCGGGGGCTTGACCCAGAGGAGCAAAGGGAGGAGGGAGGAGAAGAATGTCGCCCAGGCCACTTGGGCCACATCTTGCCCCCCCCCCCCCGCCCCCAGTTATGTAACTGGTCCTTCATTCTCAGCCTCACCCTATGATTCTTGCTAAAGAATCATCAACACGGGGAGATGTATTTGAGACCTTCTGCCCCGTGTGTGAGTGTGTGGAGCTTAGGCGTTGGCGGGGACTGACAGCTGTTCTCACCGGAGTGGGGGGGAGCGCAGGGGTTCAGGACCCCCCAAGAGGCCTGGAGTTGGGGTGTCCTGCAGGCCCTGTGGTCAGGTGTTGGGGGTTCCTCCTAGCTCAAGTGAGTGCCCCCAAGCACCACCTCTGGCTTCGCCTCCTCCTGACCTAGGGGGTGCCCTGCCCGGGTTCTTTCTCCCCCCAGTTATGGACTTAGAAAGAGCTGGGCCCCATTTCTTCCTACCTGGGGCAAAGTCAGCTTAGAACACCCGGGGTCCCTGGCATTCTTTCGTTGTCTTCACCGCTGGGGGCGGGGGTGGGGGGATTGGTGGCTGTGATGTCACCCGCTTTGGGAGGGGGATCAGGGAGGCAGGTAAGGGGGGCACAGGACTGAGAAAGAGGAACCAAACCCAGACCCCCACAGCTGCCTTCCTGGGCCTTCCTGTGTGTGTTTAAAGTGGCCATAGAGCCCGGCTGGTGTGGCTCAGTGGTTGAGCGTTGACCTATGAACCAGGAGGTCAGGGTTCAATTCCCAGTCAGGGCAGGTTGCGGGTTTGATCCCCAGTGTGGGGCGTGCAGGAGGCAGCCGAACAATGATTCTCTCTCATCACTGATGTTTCTATCTCTCTCTCCCTGTCTCCCCTCCTCTTGGAAAAACAGCAACAACAGGGTGGTGGCAGGGGTGGGGTGGGGGGGGGGCTACCCCACTAGGTCCCCAGATAGGAGGGGCCCTGAGCTTATTGTCACGCAGCTGTGACGGAAGCAGCCCCCCTTTCCCCCCCCCCGGACCTGCCCCCACCATCTCCACCGTGTCCCCAGGAGAGATGGCTCTGACTCGGGCCTGTGACAGGCTCCAGGCGTCCGTGCCCACCCCTCTTCCCATCCAGACACGTGCTGCTCATTCCTTTCCAAGCTGGGGAGCTAGTGTCCCCTTAAAACCTTTAAAACCTACTTCCTTCCACGGTCCAAACCGCATTGCATCCCCAACAGGGAACCTGCACGAATTGGCCAGCCCTGCAGGTGACCCCTGGGGAGGGAAGAGTGTGTCATACACGCAATAAGAGAGGGGAAGTGGGAAGATTTGATTTGAGAGCGGGGGTTATTCGATATTCCTCCACATAAACGTCCATTCTGTTCAGTTAAGGGGGGAAAATGCATTTCAGTTTCCCGCGTCGGAAGGCCCTGGCGAGACGAGAGACAGTGGGGAGAAAGGCTTGGATGTGTCTAGGAGGCTTTTTATCCCCGAAAGAGAACAAAATTTCAGCAAGAACATAGGAAAACGTACTTGGACTTGAGCAGTTCTTTCCGGAATAATCGATGGCCTTGTTTATTGCAATTTCCCATTTCCCGTTTTGCTTTGTTTCTCCAGGCTGACGGGGGCAGGTGGGGAGTGGAGGGTGGGGATGTCTGCGTGGTCCTTGATGTGAGCATCTTAAAGTGGTATTTGGCCATCTGCGTGCAGGTGCTGCTGCCTTGACGGAGGTGGTGGTTACGTTATGGTCCCTTTTAATCTCTGAACAAAGCCCCAATCCTTCCCCCACTCCCCCACCCCCCACATGTCCTACTTTTGTACAAACTGTGAGGCTGTAGAGCCTAGAGATGGTGTTCATTCAAAACACTGTTCAGGCCCTAGCCGGTTTAGCTCAGTGGTTAGAGCATCGGCCTGAGGACTGAAGGGTTGGAGGTTCAATTCCGGCCAAGGGCACATGCCCTGGTTGTGGGCTCGATCCCCAGCTGAGCCAGCTCAGCCAAGGGTTCGAAGGCCTGAGTGAGGGCGGCAAAAGGATGAAGAAATGACAGACAGAGAATAAGCTGGGATCTTCCGGTACCTGGCTGAGGCCACAGAGAGAGAGCCAGAGGCAAGCTGGGCCTTTATTTTATAGCCAGAGGTAAACAAGGTCGTGGTCACCATAGTTACACTGTTCTTGTGATTTTCACTTGTTTTGGCAGCACTTGCTGCACCTCCCACAGCCCATTAGCTACCCAGGAAGGATCTAGGGAGCTTCCTAAGGTCCAGCCTAATTATGCTAAGAGGACTGTGCCCCCTAAGCTGGGACTTGTTTGTGGCTTTGCCAACAGGTCAGTCCCAGGCTTGACCCTATAGCCGCGCCCTACAGTAGGGGGCCCGCAGAAGGCGGCTGATCAGTGATTCTCTCTCATCGCTAATGTTTCCATCGCTCTCTCCCTCTCCCTTCCTCTCTGAAATCAATCCAAATATATATTTTTAAGAAAACACAACGCTGTTCAGAAATACTCAGGCCCAGGGTGAGGGTTTTGGAGCGACTGCTCCATTCTCCCCGGCTCTGCTCCAAGCGAAGCTCTTGGGCGCATGCAGAAGCCAGGGAGCTTCCTGATGTGCACGGACAAGGACAAGGACGTGAAGGGTGCTTCCTGCACACGCCTATTCCCGGCCCAACTGGAATAGGATCAGCATGTCAGCCCTTCTTAAGGGGCCCCCCGACCCCTACCCCGTGCAGATCCACTGCGTCACCGATGGCTGACGTCTGTCTTTCTCTCTGACGGGCATCACCACACACCCCAGGCCCAGGCCCTTTGTCCGCCCGGAGCAGGCGGATTATCTGTCTCCGGTGCAATAAGGCGTGCGGCGGCCCCTTTGCCAAAACGCCGAGCCAGAAGCCAGTCACTAGGAAGCAATCGTGGCAGTCCCTCCCCGGGCACCGTGCGTGTTTCATTTCTCTCTGGGCTGTAATTGAGGGGCTGAGGAGCCGAGTGGAGACAGACTCCAGCTGCACGGAGGCCTGCGCCGTCCTGCCCGTCCCGGCCCATCACGAGGTCCTCGCCCTCCGCGCAGGAGGTCAGAGTGTATCCATATAAATTGCGTTTCGCGTTACTTCCGGGCGACCGGAGCTGTCAGAGCAATCCGAGGGGCTTTCAGTCCCACGTCCTGCCACCTTGTCCCCGCTTTCTGGCCAGGAGGTCGTGCGCAAATTGAACGTGACAGCCCCGCGGACATGGCCGGCAGACCGGTGTTGTCACCGCGTCCAGCCGCCGGGCTCATAACAGCGCTGAGCCCACGTGTGTCTGCAGCCTCCGCCCTGCAGGGCCGGCCCCTCGGAGTTCACTCCTGCAGCGACGTGGGCTCTGACCTCACAGAGTTTCCGCCTCAGACTCATGGTCGGTATACTTGGATGGGCCAGGCCAGAGAGGTCAAGGTAAAGAGCTAAAGAGCCCGGCCCCCAACACACACATACACGCACACAGAGGTGCACACATACACACACACACAGAAGTGCACACACATACACAGGTGCACACACACACATAGAGGTGCACACACACAGGTGCACACGGGTGCACATAGGTGCACACACAGAGGTTCACACATAGGTGTGCACACACATGTGCACACATACACACACAGGTGCATGCACACAGGTGCGCACAAGCAGAGGTGCGCACACACACAGGTGCACACACATAAACACACAGAGGTGCACACACATACACATGTATACACACATACACACACACACACACACACTGGGGAATATACTTCTATTTTAAATTATGCAAAATTTTTAGACTCCAACAGCAATGTGGTTGAAAATCATTTTCAGCCCGGTTGGTGTGGCTCAGTGGCTGAGCATTGGCCTATGAACCAGGAGGTCAAGGTTTGATTCCCGGTCAGGACACATGCCCGGGGTTGCAAGCTGGATCCCCAGCAGGGGGCGTGCAGGTGGTAGCTGATCCATGATTCTCTCTCATCATTGGTGTTTCTCTCTCTCTCCCTCTCCCTCTCCCTCTCCCTCTCTCTCTCTCTCCCTTCTTCTCTGAAATTCATAAAAATATTTTTTAAAAGAAAGAAAACCATTTTCATTGTTTGAACAATGATGATGTCATTGAGGAAGCACCTGAAAATATGGGCTGAGCTTGGACTCGTTTTAAAAAATATATATTTTTTTATTGATTTTTTACAGAGAGGAAGGGAGAGGAATAGAGAGTCAGAAACATCGATGAGGGAGAAACATCAATCAGCTGCCTCCTGCACACTCCCCACTTGGGACATTCCCACAACCAAGGTACATGCCCTTGACTGGAATTGAACCTGGGACCCTTAAGGCAGCAGGCCGACACTCTCTCCACTGAGCCAAACCGGTTAGGCCGAACGTGGACTCTTATTAGCAAGTCCTGGTCAGCCCTGTTCTAAGGACCCATTGCATAGCAAAAATTAGAGTGATCGCCATTAAATGTCATCATCATCAAAAGATAACCATCCTCGCCCTGGCCAGTTTTGCCCAGTGGATAGAGCATCGGCCTGAGGACCAAAGGGTCCTGGGTTCGATTCTGGCCAAGGGCATGTACCTGGGTTGCAGGATCCTCCCCAGCCTGGGCCCCGATCAGGGCCCTGGCAGGAGGCAACCAATCGATGTTTCTCTCCCATCAATGTCTCTCTGTCTCTCCCTCTCTCTCCCACCCTCCCTAAAAATCAATGGAAAAATATCCTCGGGTGAGGATTGACCATAAAAAAAGAGCCCTCCTCCAACCAAAGGAGTCACAAACTTCTCTCCATCTCAGAGGCGTGGACTGGCTCCGTGCACTGGGACTTGGCCGTCGCCGTGACCCCTTCATGTCGTGCCCAGATTGCAGCGAGCAGAGAGCCGTTGTGCGCTGACAGGGTGTTTGATGATTTCTAGGAAACGAGTGGCTGTTTTCATTCCCGTTCCAAATGGACAGGTGTCTACCGCGGAATTGGCAACCTGGTTGGCACACTCTCCGAGTGGCCAGAGAGCGCATTGTTTATGGAGAACAAGCTCCCTTCCCTCCTGGGATGTCTGTGCGCCCGCCCGCCTGTGTGAGTGCTGGCAGCGGGCGGAGGGCAGAAATGGAGATGCTAGAGGTGGACACACTGGTCCAGGGCCAGGCAGCCCAGGCCGGCGGGAGCCCTCGGGTTCCCAGTGGCGCCATATGCAATCGCATCTCACCCGCAGCTCATCTTGGCGTTTACCAGGTTGTACTCTAGAGATGCACGGATTCAAGTCCGTGAAAGGCGCTTCATCTTCCCTAGGAAGCTCATGTCAGTCTCAACAATCAAATCAAATCAACCAAGAGGTGGTGGAGGGTTTTTTTACACTTTGTTAAATAAGCATTATTATTTTTTAATATATTTTTATTGATTTCAGAGAGGAGGGGAGAGGGAGAAAGGTAGAAATATCAATGATGAGAGAGAATCATGGATCGGCTGCCTCCTGCACACCCCCTCCTGGGGATCAAGCCCGCAACCCGGGCATGTGCCCTTGACCGGAATTGAACCCGGGACCCTTCAGTCTGCAGGTTGGTGCTCTATCCACTGAGCAAACTGGCTGGGGGAAATAAGCATTATTTTTATTCCTTCCTTTTTTTTTTTCTTCAAAGGAAGTGTCCTAATTTTCATCTCCTCTGTGGGTGAAATGGACTGTATGTGCTTAAGACTAAGTGTTAGGAGGGAGTCGCTGTCAGGGTCGCACCTGGGAAGACCTGGTCCGTAGGAAACTTGCTCTTGTCCTCCGTGGGTAACCCCGCACTTAAGTGTGACCTCAGATCGGTCGCTGTGTCTCTCTCTCTCTCCTTCCACTTGTACTCATAATCCTCTCAATCCCGGGTTAGTATTCATGTCAGTGATTTTTCTCTCCTGAGTTATGATAAAGCGAGGTAGGAGGCAGATTCTCAAGGAAGAAAAAGCAACATTGTAATACCCCAGGGTCTGAAGTCCTTTTACTGTCTAACCTCTGTTTTCACAAGTAGTAACGTTCTAGGCTTTGGGGAACGTGGAAGAGAGAAAGAGGGAGAAAAGAAAAGAAAATGAACCACCCCTTTTTATCAACTGAAACAAAATTTAATTTTAAAAATTAAATAGAGCCTTAACCAGTTTGGCTCAGTGGATAGAGCATCGGCCTGCTGAGTGAAGGGTCCCGGGTTCAATTCTGATCAAGGGCATGTACCTTGGTTGCGGGCACATCCCCAGTAGGGGATGTGCAGGAGGCAGCTGATTGATGTTTCTCTCTCATCAATGTTTCTAACTCTCTATCCCTCTCCCTTCCTCTCTGTAAAACATCAATAAAATATATTTTTTAAAAATAATAAAATAATTAAATAGAACATACACTTAAAACCTATATAATTTTATTAACCAATGACACCCCAATAAGTTTATTTTTACAAATTGAACAGTGAGGCAGTCACTACTGATGTAGAAGAGATTTGCATTTAATTTGGGGTAACTTTTCCAGGATGTCTGTGGTTCTTAAGAATATTTAGTTTTTGGCCTGATGGGGTGGCTCAGTGGTTGAGTGTCAATGTATCAATCAGGAGGTCACAGTTCAACTCCTGGTCAGGGCACATGCCTGGGTTGCGGGCTCGAGCATGGGGTGTGCAGGAGGCAATGATAATTCTCTCTCATCATGGATGTTTCTATCTCCCCCCACCCCCAGGGGACCCTGAAGGCAGCAGCCTCCGGCACCTGCAAAGAGCCAGGCACTCCCTGAGAGCTTCTCTCTGCCCGGGAGGGAGGCCTCACCCTGGCTCTCTGGGATCTATACATTGAGCTAATCATCAAATTGCATTGGGGCCTCTGAGGGGGGGTGGTCCATATACCATGAATAACACTTCATGTTGAAAATAATATTTGAGCCAGGCCAGTGTGGCTCAGTGGTTAAGCATCGACCTATGAACCAGGAGGTCACAGTTCGATTCCCAGTCAGCCCATCCCCAGTGTGGGGTGTGCAGGAGGCAGCCGATCCACGAGTCCCTCTCATCATTGATGTTTCCATCTCTCTCTCCCTCTCCCTTCTTCTCTGAAATCAATGAAAAATCTCTTTAAAAAAGAAAAGAATAGTTGATATCTTGGGAAATGTCTGTGTATCAGAGTTAATGGGTGTCATTTCCCTGGGATGTGAGAGGGTGGGTAGGACTTTGAAGTTGGCCTCTTTAAGCCATTTTATACGACACAAAACTAGTAAAATGTGTGCCCTGGCTGAATCTGTGCCTCAAACCAAGCATCACTCGAGTGACCAGGTAGAAAACCAGTTTGTTCTAGCATCCCGGTCCCTGGTCCCTGGTCCCTCGCATCGCCTTTGAGATACGTGTGCGCGTGCCCAGTGAGAGTCACACCCTGGAATGGCTTCCCTTCGGTGAGAAAGCCAAGTGGACCTGGGCTTGCTCCATCCCCACCACATACAACCGCCTCGTTCTGTCGGAATCCACTGCATCTCATGAAGATTAAAATGTAGACAAAGAGAAGTAACTTCCCCAGCCAGTCATCGCCCGGGACCGGCACGGCGAAAAGTGTGGGACCTGCCAGGCGCCCGCCTCCCTGACCGTGGGGAGCAGCGCGGATGACAGGCACACAGATGGGCGTGGGGCGTGATTAATGGCACTCCCCAGCCTGGCGGGGAGAAGGCAGGACATGGCGGCAGACATGGAGCCTTTTGGGTTTAAGGCTCCTTCCAGGGTTTGGAGTGGAAAGGGACCCGGGAAAATCCCAGCCCCAGCCTTTGCTAGAAAAGCTGGAGGCGCCCTTTTTCCTCTCTTCGGAGTTGCCAAGACCAGACCATTCATGAAAACCATTCCAAACCCCTCACTGACTCATCAAAATCATATTCTCCCTCCCTCCCCCTGTCTTCCTTCCTTCCTTCCTTCTCTCTTTTAATTTGTTCTTTTTTATTTTTCCTTGCCTGCACTTTTTCCTTTTTCTCCCAAGCATTGTCTCGCATTAGCATCCTCAGAGTATGAGCTGGCCCCCGACAGTGGACAGTCCGTGGTCTCAACGAGACAGATGTGCAAAGCTGGGAGTGTCCTTCCTCAGCTAGTTCCCTTGCCTGTACCCCAGCCACCTTCTATCAGGTGGGTCCCTCCTGAGCCTAATGCATCAAGAATACAGGAGTTTGGCCCTGGCCAGTTTGGCTCAGTGGATAGAGCATCGGCCTGCAGACTGAAGGGTCCCGGGTTTTTATTCCAGTCCAGGGCTCGACCCCCAATAGGGGATATGTAAGAGGCAGCCGATTGATGATTCTCTTTCATCGTTGATGTTTCTATCTCTCCCCCTCTCCCTTCCTCTCTGAAATCAATAAAAATACATTAAAAAAAATACAGGAGCCTGTTTCCATTTTGCTTGTTCGTTTATTTTGTCTGCTAGAGTCCATGTATAAGTGAACTCACACGGTATCCGTCTTTCCCTGACTGACTTATTGCACAGACACTGTCGAATGCCCCCTGTCCGGCCGGGTCTGTCCTTGCGTTCTACATTCCACCATCTAGCTACATTGACTCCATCCTCATTGTCCTTGAGTCTGCTCTTCCCGTGGCCTGAACATCTCCCTCTTCTCTCTCCAAACCCTGACTTAGGTCATGACGCTCATTCATCAGGCCTCTGCTTGGATGTGCCCACCTCTGAGAAGAACTCCCCAAGTCGAAGTTCGCTGCTCCATCTCCGATGCCGTTCTGTGGTTGTAAACAGATGAAAGAGGCGACCAAGCCAACAGGTAAGCCTGGCTTACATCAGGAACATGCTTGTCTTGACATCACAAAACCACCTTCTGAGTGACGGGAAGGTTCTGACCCTTATATACAACCAAAGCCCACATCACGGGAGAACCAGCACTGAGGTTGCATAGGAATCATTGCTTTATCCTTCCTAAAACTAGCAATGGTGCAATCTGTAATACAGCCTCAAGTGGGAAAAGTTTGGGACAAAGTAAAATGAGGGACATGTTTTTTCAAAATATATTTTGATTGATTTCAGAGAGGAAATAGAGAGGGAGAGAGAGAGAAACATTGACGATGAGAGAGAATCATTGATCGGCTGCCTCCTGCATGCCCCACACTGGGGAATGAGCCCACAACCCGAGCGGGTGCCCTGATCGGGAATTGAACCCTAACTTTCTGGTTCCCAGGTGGATGCTCAACCACTGAGCCACACTGGCTGGGTGAGACACATTTTCTTTGGGGCTCATTTAGTCTAAGAAGGAAGACTCAAGTGGGTGGAGGTGTTTCTAAACTTAACTATGGAATCATTTTTCAGAGTTTACACTTGCCTCCTAGAATATATAAAACAGCATTAACCCTGTAACCTTTTGAATGTATACAGCATGGATACTGGCTTTGTGGTGGGCGCCTGGAATGGAAAGAGGAATAGATCAAGCCATTCAAAGGTAAGGAGAGATGACACTGGAATCTCAAGGTACCTTCTTCTCTTTAACACTACGTTTCCCCAGAGCTTTGCACATGGACTAGACATAGATAACACCACTTACATTTTCATTTTGAAAAAAATTTTTTTTATCGATTTCAGAGAGAGAGAGAGAGAGAGAGAGAGAGAGAGAGAGATGGAAACATGAGGGATGAGAGAGAATATTGCCCCCAATCCAGGCATGTGCCCTGACCGGGAATCAAACAGTGACCTCCTGGTTCATGGGTTGAAGCTCAACCACTGAGCCACACCGGCTGGGCTAAATTTTTATATTTTATAGAAAAATATATGGGGGTGGGGGTGGGGGTGTCTAGGCTATAAAATAAAATTTTAAAGCCGTGTAAGTGACCAGTGTTTTCCAAAGAACTGGTTCAGGAAAGTCGCCCCATCCTGATGGAGGCCGTCCACAGAGGCAGAGCATGGAGCAATCGGAGGTGCTGTACTCTCTGTGAGTGCAGGTTGAGACTACACTTAGAGACACGTGACCACAACTCTGACAACACCTAGCACATTCCAGCAGGGGCTAGAGCAGTCGTGGGCAAACTACGGCCTGCGGGCTGGATCCGGCCCGTTTGAAATGAATAAAACTAAAAAAGAAAAAGACCGTCCCCTTTTATGTAATGATGTTGACTTTGAATTTATATTAGTTCACACAAACACTCCACCCATGCTTTTGTTCCGGCCCTCCGGTCCAGTTTAAGAACCCATTGTGGCCCTCGAGTCAAAAAGTTTGCCCACCCCTGGGCTAGGGCGTCGCCAAGTGCTGTCCACGCACTTCATTATTTTTTTAAATGATTTTCCACTTTATTATTTTATTAAATTTTTATTGATTTCAGAGAGGAAGGGAGAGGGAGAGAGAAAGAAACATCAATGATGAGAATCATGGATCGGCTGCCTCCTGCACGCCCCCTACTGGGGATGGAGCCCACAACCTGGGAAGGTGCCCTCCACCGGAATCGAACCCAGGACCCTTCATTCCGCAGGCCAACACTCTATCCACTGAGCAAAACTGGCTAAGGCTGTTTTTATTTTTTTTAATATATTTTTATTGACTTAAGAGAGGAAGAGAGAGGGGGAGAGAGACAGAAACATCAATGATGAGAGAAAAATCAGTGATCGGCTGCCCCCTGCATACCTGACACTGAGGGGTCGAGCCTACAACCCGGGCATGTGCCCTGACCAGCAATCGAACCATGGTTCATTGGTCGATGCTCAACTACTGAGCCAGTACAGCTAGGCTACGCATTATGTCCTTTAATCATCTCAGGAATCCTGTGAGGTATGGAACGATTGTAACACACAAATGAGTCACTTGGGGCAAGGTCCTTACGAAATTTGCCCAAGGCCACCCCATAACAACCAACAGAGCCAGTCTTGAAACCATTGGTCATCTCATTCCAGGGTTCTTCCTCTGAGCTTCTGACCAACAACGGCCCTCGCCCCATCTCAGATAACGAGATGTAGTGGGAGAAGCCCGGGGTCTGGAATCTGAAGACTCACATTAATTATCAGCTTGAGTAGGTCACCCCAGGCCTGTTTCATCATTTCGGATATGAGGCTGGGGCTGTTCCTATCTGCCCTGCCTGCTTCCCAAGGCCGCATGACATGCAAGGACTTAGGACCCAGGAATGTGCTTAACACATGCCTGTTGATAGGACTGATTTACAAGCGTAGTCTGCTGACGGATTTGTACGAGAGGAGTTGGTATTTAGGGAGCGTTTTCTGAGTGGCAGTTGAAACTGATGAAATAAAGATGACGGACTCTTCCCACACAGATAAAATGGATGTTGTCTGAAGAAGGCGGTGGCTGTCCCATCATCCTGCACTCCAGGCTCGGGGAACAGTAATTGGCCCCTGCAGGAAGAGAGGAGGGCAAAGACAAGTCCCCCCTTCCGCACACAGTGGGGCATTGGACCCGCAGTGACTACAGATTAAGCAAAGGTAAATCCATGTGAATGACGGGGATTTCCTGAGGGTTAAAAAAATAGGATCTTATCTAAAAAATATACCAGCATCGCCATATTTTTAAAAATATTTTTTTATTGATTTCACAGAGGTAAGCAGAGGGAGAGAGATGGAAACATCAACGACTGACGCGCTGTATCCTGTGCTCCCAGAAGGGGGACCCAGCCATCAACCCCAGCAGGTGCACTAAAGACCTACCTTAGCTTAGCTTCAGCTAGAGAAGCTGAGGGACCTAAGAGGACCAAGCGTAGCTTAGCTAAGCTTAGCCTAGAGTAGCTGAAGGACCTTAGAGGACCGAGCTTACGTAGCTTAGCTTAGCTTAGCGTAGCTTAGGCTAGAGTAGCTGAGGGACTTTAGAGGACCTAGCGTAGCTTAGCTTAGGCTAGAGTAGCTGAGGGACCTTAGAAGACCGAGCTTAGCTTAGGTTAGCTTAGCTTAGGATAGAGTAGCTGAGGGACCTTAGAGGACCTAGTGTAGCTTAGCTTAGGCTAGAGTAGCTAAGGGACTTAGTAAGGGAAAAAGACCTAGACGTACTTTTGTTTAGGCTAGAGAGAATAGCTAAGGGAGCATTGAACTTAGAGGACCTAGCTTAGCTTAGGCTAGAGTAGCTGAGGGACCTTTGAGGACCTAGCATAGCTTAGCTTAGGCTAGAGTAGCTGAGAGACCTTAGAGGACCCAGCGTAGCTTAGCTTAGGCTAGAGTAGCGGAGGGACATTTGAGGACCTAGCATAGCTTAGCTTAGGCTAGAGTTCCTGAGGGAACTTAGAGGACATAGTGTAGCTTAGCTTAGGCTAGAGTAGCTGAGGGACCTTAGAAGATCTAGCGTAGCTTAGCTTAGGATAGAGTAGCTGAGGGACCTTACAGGACCTAGCATAGCTTAGCTTAGGGTAGAGTAGCTGAGGGACCTTAGAGGACCTAGCTTAGCTTAGGCTAGAATAGCTGAGGAACCTTAGAGGACCTAGCGTAGCCTAGCTTAGGCTAGAGTAGCTGAGGGACCTTAGAGGACCTAGCGTAGCTTAGCTTAGGCTAGAGTAGCTAAGGGAACTTAGAGGACCTAGCTTAGCTTAGGCTAGAGTAGCTGAGGGACCTTTGAGGACCTAGCGTAGCTTAGCTTAGGCTAGAGTAGCTGAGGGACCTTAGAGGACCTAGCGTAGCTTAGCTTAGGCTAGAGTAGCTGAGGGACCTTAGAGGACCTAGCGTAGCTTAGCTTAGGCTAGAGTAGCGGAGGGACCTTAGAGGACCTAGCTTAGCTTAGGCTAGAGTAGCTGAGGGACCTTAGAGGACCTAGTGTAGCTTAGCTTAGGCTAGAGTATCTGAGGGACCTTAGAGGACCTAGCGTAGCTTAGCTTAGGCTAGAGTAGCTGAAGGACCTTAGAGGACCTAGCATAGCTTAGCTTAGGCTAGAGAAACTGAGGGAACTTAGAGGACATAGTGTAGCTTAGCTTAGGCTAGAGTAGCTGAGGGACCTTAGAAGTCCTAGCGTAGCTTACCTTAGGATAGAGTATCTGAGGGACCTTAGAGGGCCTAGCGTAACTTAGCTTAGGCTAGAGTAGCCGAAGGACCTTAGAGGACCTAGCGTAGCTTAGCTTAGTCTAGAGTAGCTGAGGGACCTTAGAGGACGTAGCGTAGCTTAGCTTAGGCTAGAGTAGCTGAGGGACCTTAGAGGACCTAGCGTAGCTTAGCTTAGGCTAGAGTAGCTGAGGGACCTTAGAGGACCTAGCTTAGCTTAGGCTAGAGTAGCTGAAGGACCTTAGAGGACCTAGCGTAGCTTAGCTTAGGCTAGAGTAGCTGAGGGACCTTAGAGGACCTAGCTTAGCTTAGGCTAGAATAGCTGAGGGACCTTAGAGGACCTAGCCTAGCTTAGCTTACAATAGAGTAGCTGACGGACCTTAGAGGACCTAGCTTAGCTTAGGCTAGAATAGCTGAGGGACCTTAGAGGACCTAGCTTAGCTTAGCTTAGGCTAGAGTAGCTGAGGGACCTTAGAGGACCTAGCGTAGCTTAGCTTAGGCTAGAGTAGCTGAGGGACCTTAGAGGACCTAGCGTAGCTTAGCTTAGGCTAGAGTAGCTGAGGGACCTTAGAGGACCTAGCGTAGCTTAGCTTAGGCTAGAGTAGCTAAGGGACCTTTGAGGACCTAGCATAGCTTAGCTTAGGCTAGAGTAGCTAAGGGACCTTAGAGGACCTAGCGTAGCTTAGCTTCGGCTAGAGTAGCTGAGGGACCTTAGAGGACCTAGCGTAGCTTAGCTTAGGCTAGAGTAGCGGAGGGACATTTGAGGACCTAGCATAGCTTAGCTTAGGCTAGAGTTCCTGAGGGAACTTAGAGGACATAGTGTAGCTTAGGTTAGGCTAGAGTAGCTGAGGGACCTTTGAAGACCTAGCGTAGCTTAGCTTCGGCTAGAGTAGCTGAGGGACCTTAGAGGACCTAGCTTAGCTTAGGCTAGAGTAGCTGAGGGACCTTTGAGGACCTAGCGTAGCTTAGCTTAGTATAGAGTAGCTGAGGGACCTTAGAGGACCTAGCGTAGCTTAGCTTAGGCTAGAGTAGCTGAGGGACCTTAGAGGACCTAGCGTAGCTTAGCTTAGGCTAGAGTAGCTGAGGGACCTTAGAGGACCTAGCTTAGCTTAGGCTAGAATAGCTGAGGGACCTTAGAGGACCTAGCGTAGCTTAGCTTAGGCTAGAGTAGCTGAGGGACCTTAGAGGACCTAGCTTAGCTTAGGCTAGAATAGCTGAGGGACCTTAGAGGACCTAGCTTAGCTTAGCTTAGGCTAGAGTAGCTGAGGGACCTTAGAGGACCTAGCGTAGCTTAGCTTAGGCTAGAGTAGCTGAGGGACCTTAGAGGACCTAGCGTAGCTTAGCTTAGGCTAGAGTAGCTAAGGGAACTTAGAGGACATAGCTTAGCTTAGGCTAGAGTAGCTGAGGGACCTTTGAGGACCTAGCGTAGCTTAGCTTAGGCTAGAGTTGCAGAGGGACCTTAGAGGACCTAGCGTAGCTTAGCTTAGGCTAGAGTAGCTGAGGGACCTTAGAGGACCTACCGTAGCGTAGCTTAGGCTAGAGTAGCTGAGGGACCTTAGAGGACCTAGCTTACCTTAGCTTGGGATAGAGTAGCTGAGGGACCTTAGAAGACCTACCTTAGCTTAGGATATCTTAGCTTAGGCTACAGTAGCTGAGGGACCTTAGTGGACCTACTGTAGTGTAGCTTAGGATAGAGTAGCTGAGGGACCTTAGAGGACGTAGCTTAGCATAGCTTAGAATAGAGTACCTGAGGGACCTTAGAGGACCTAGCGTAGCTTAGGCTAGAGTAGCTGAGGGACCTTTGAGGACCTAGGGTGGCTTAGCTTAGGCTAGAGTAGCTGAGGGACCTTAGAGGACCTAGCGTAGCTTAGCTTAGGCTAGAGTTGCTGAGGGACCTTAGAGGACCTAGCGTAGCTTAGCTTTGGCTAGAGTAGCTGAGGACCTTAGAGGACCTAGCGTAGCTTAGCTTAGGCTAGAGTAGCTGAAGGACCTTAGAGGACCTAGCATAGCTTAGCTTAGGCTAGTGTACCTAAGGGACCTTAGAGGACCTAGCGTAGCTTAGGCTAGAGTAGCTGAGGGACCTTTGAGGACCTAGCGTAGCTTAGCTTAGGCTAGAGTAGCTGAGGGACCTTAGAGGACCTAGCTTAGCTTAGGCTAGAGTAGCTGAGGGACTTTTGAGGACCTAGCGTGGTTTAGCTTAGGCTAGAATAGCTGAGGGACCTTAGAGGACCTAGCGTAGCTTAGCTTAGGCTAGAGTAGCTGAAGGACCTTAGAGGACCTAGCGTAGCTTAGATAAGGCTAGAGTAGCTCAGGGAACTTAGAGGACATAGTGTAGCTTAGCATAGGCTAGAGTAGCTGAGGGAACTTAGAGGACATAGTGTATCTTAGCTTAGGCTAGAGTAGCTGAGGGACCTTAGAAGACCTAGCTTAGGATAGAGTAGCTGAGGGACCTTAGAGGACCTAGCCTAGCTTAGCTTACACTAGAGTAGCTGACGGACCTTAGAGGACCTAGCTTAGCTTAGGCTAGAATAGCTGAGGGACCTTAGAGGACCTAGCTTAGCTTAGCTTAGGCTAGAGTAGCTGAGGGACCTTAGAGGACCTAGCGTAACTTAGCTTAGGCTAGAGTAGCTGAGGGACCTTAGAGGACCTAGCGTAGCTTAGCTTAGGCTAGAGTAGCTGAGGGAACTTAGAGGACCTTGCGTAGCTTAGCTTAGGCTAGAGTACCTAAGGGAACTTAGAGGACCTAGCTTAGCTTAGGCTAGAGTAGCTGAGGGACCTTTGAGGACCTAGCATAGCTTAGCTTAGGCTAGAGTAGCTGAGGGACCTTAGAGGACCTAGCGTAGCTTAGCTTAGGCTAGAGTAGCTGAGGGACCTTAGAGGACCTAGCGTAGCTTAGCTTAGGCTAGAGTAGCGAAGGGAAATTTGAGGACCTAGCATAGCTTAGCTTAGGCTAGAGTTCCTGAGGGAACTTAGAGGACATAGTGTAGCTTAGCTTAGGCTAGAGTAGCTGAGGGACCTTTGAAGACCTAGCGTAGCTTAGCTTCGGCTAGAGTAGCTGAGGGACCTTAGAGGACCTAGCTTAGCTTAGGCTAGAGTAGCTGAGGGACCTTTGAGGACCTAGCGTAGCTTAGCTTTGGCTAGAGTAGCTGAGGACCTTAGAGGACCTAGCGTAGCTTAGCTTAGGCTAGAGTAGCTGAAGGACCTTAGAGGACCTAGCATAGCTTAGCTTAGGCTAGAGTAGCTGAGGGAACTTAGAGGACATAGTGTATCTTAGCTTAGGCTAGAGTAGCTGAGGGACCTTAGAAGACCTAGCGTAGCTTAGCTTAGGATAGAGTAGCTGAGGGACCTTAGAGGACCTAGCGTAGCTTATCTTATGCTAGAGTAGCTGAGGGACCTTAGTGGACCTAGCGTAGCTTAGCTTAGGCTAGAGTAGCTGAGAGACCTTTGAGGACCTAGCGTAGCTTATCTTAGGCTAGAGTAGCTGAGGGATCTTAGAGGACCTAGCCTAACTTAGCTTTGGCTAGAGTAGCTGAGGGACCTGTGAGGACCTAGCATAGCTTAGCTTAGGCTAGAGTAGCTGAGGGACCTTAGAGCACCTAGTTTAGCTTAGGGTAGAGTAGCTGAGGGACCTTAGAGGACCTAGCTTTGCTTATGCTAGTGTAGCTGAGGGACCTTAGAGGACACAGTGTACCTTAGCTTAGGCTAGAGTAGCTGAGGGACCTTAGACGACCTAGCTTACCTTAGCTTGGGATAGAGTAGCTGAGGGACCTTAGAAGACCTACCTTAGCTTAGGATATCTTAGCTTAGGCTACAGTAGCTGAGGGACCTTAGACCACCTAGTTTACCTTAGCTTGGGATAGAGTAGCTGAGGGACCTTAGAAGACCTACCTTAGCTTAGGATATCTTAGCTTAGGCTACAGTAGCTGAGGGACCTTAGTGGACCTAGTGTAGTGTAGCTTAGGATAGAGTAGCTGAGGGACCTTAGAGGACGTAGCTTAGCATAGCTTAGGCTAGAGTAGCTGAGGGACCTTAGAGGACCTAGCGTAGCTTAGGCTAGAGTAGCTGAGGGACCTTTGAGGACCTAGCGTGGCTTAGCTTAGGCTAGAGTAGCTGAGGGACCTTAGAGGACCTAGAGTAGCTTAGCTTACACTAGAGTAGCTGACGGACCTTAGAGTACCTAGCTTAGCTTAGGCTTGAATAGCTGAGGGACCTTAGAGGACCTAGCTTAGCTTAGCTTCGGCTAGAGTAGCTGAGGGACCTTAGAGGAC
This sequence comes from Myotis pilosus, assembly GCA_036010255.1. Classification (NCBI taxonomy): domain Eukaryota; kingdom Metazoa; phylum Chordata; class Mammalia; order Chiroptera; family Vespertilionidae; genus Myotis; species Myotis pilosus. The sequence goes on along the minus strand of JASKON010000031.1, from coordinate 5,843,919 downwards.
CTAGCGTAACTTAGCTTAGGCTAGAGTAGCTGAGGGACCTTAGAGGACCTAGCGTAGCTTAGCTTAGGCTAGAGTAGCTGAGGGACCTTAGAGGACCTAGCGTAGCTTAGCTTAGGCTAGAGTAGCTAAGGGAACTTAGAGGACCTAGCTTAGCTTAGGCTAGAGTAGCTGAGGGACCTTTGAGGACCTAGCATAGCTTAGCTTAGGCTAGAGTATCTGAGGGACCTTAGAGGACCTAGCGTAGCTTAGCTTAGGCTAGAGTAGCTGAGGGACCTTGGAGGACCTAGCGTAGCTTAGCTTAGGCTAGAGTAGCGGAGGGACATTTGAGGACCTAGCATAGCTTTGCTTAGGCTAGAGTTCCTGAGGGAACTTAGAGGACATAGTGTAGCTTAGCTTAGGCTAGAGTAGCTGAGGGACCTTTGAAGACCTAGCGTAGCTTAGCTTCGGCTAGAGTAGCTGAGGGACCTAAGAGGACCTAGCTTAGCTTAGGCTAGAGTACCTGAGGGACCTTTGAGGACCTAGCGTAGCTTAGCTTTGGCTAGAGTAGCTGAGGACCTTAGAGGACCTAGCGTAGCTTAGATTAGGCTAGAGTAGCTGAGGGACCTTAGAGACCTAGCTTAGCTTAGGCTAGAGTAGCTGAGGGACTTTTGAGGACCTAGAGTGGCTTAGCTTAGGCTAGAGTAGCTGAGGGACCTTAGAGGACCTAGCGTAGCTTAGCTTAGGCTAGAGTAGCTGAGGGAACTTAGAGGACATAGTGTAGCTTAGCCTAGGCTAGAGTAGCTGAGGGAACTTAAAGGACATAGTGTATCTTAGCTTAGGCTAGAGTAGCTGAGGGACCTTAGAAGACCTAGCTTAGGATAGAGTAGCTAAGGGACCTTAGAGGACCTAGCCTAGCTTAGCTTACACTAGAGTAGCTGACGGACCTTAGAGGACCAAGCTTAGCTTAGGCTAGAATAGCTGAGGGACCTTAGAGGACCTAGCTTAGCTTAGCTTAGGCTAGAGTAGCTTAGGGACCTTAGAGGACCTAGCGTAACTTAGCTTAGGCTAGAGTAGCTGAGGGATCTTAGAGGACCTAGCGTAGCTTAGCTTAGGCTAGAGTAGCTGAGGGACCTTAGAGGACCTAGCGTAGCTTAGCTTAGGCTAGAGTAGCTAAGGGAACTTAGAGGACCTAGCTTAGCTTAGGCTAGAGTAGCTGAGGGACCTTTGAGGACCTAGCATAGCTTAGCTTAGGCTAGAGTAGCTGAGGGACCTTAGAGGACCTAGCGTAGCTTAGCTTAGGCTAGAGTAGCTGAGGGACCTTAGAGGACCTAGCGTAGCTTAGGCTAGAATAGCTGAGGGACCTTAGAGGACCTAGCTTAGCTTAGCTTAGGCTAGAGTAGCTGAGGGACCTTAGAGGACCTAGCGTAGCTTAGCTTAGGCTAGAGTAGCTGAGGGACCTTTGAGGACCTAGCGTAGCTTATCTTAGGCTAGAGTAGCTGAGGGATCTTAGAGGACCTAGCCTAACTTAGCTTTGGCTAGAGTAGCTGAGGGACCTGTGAGGACCTAGCATAGCTTAGCTTAGGCTAGAGTAGCTGAGGGACCTTAGAGCACCTAGTTTAGCTTAGGCTAGAGTAGCTGAGGGACCTTAGAGGACCTAGCTTTGCTTAGGCTAGTGTAGCTGAGGGACCTTAGAGGACCCAGTGTACCTTAGCTTAGGCTAGAGTAGCTGAGGGACCTTAGACGACCTAGCTTACCTTAGCTTGGGATAGAGTAGCTGAGGGACCTTAGAAGACCTACCTTAGCTTAGGATATCTTAGCTTAGGCTACAGTAGCTGAGGGACCTTAGTGGACCTAGTGTAGTGAAGCTTAGGATAGAGTAGCTGAGGGACCTTAGAGGACGTAGCTTAGCATAGCTTAGGCTAGAGTAGCTGAGGGACCTTAGAGGACCTAGCGTAGCTTAGGCTAGAGTAGCTGAGGGACCTTTGAGGACCTAGCGTGGCTTAGCTTAGGCTAGAGTAGCTGAGGGACCTTAGAGGACCTAGAGTAGCTTAGCTTACACTAGAGTAGCTGACGGACCTTAGAGTACCTAGCTTAGCTTAGGCTAGAATAGCTGAGGGACCTTAGAGGACCTAGCTTAGCTTAGCTTCGGCTAGAGTAGCTGAGGGACCTTAGAGGACCTAGCGTAACTTAGCTTAGGCTAGAGTAGCTGAGGGACCTTAGAGGACCTAGCGTAGCTTAGCTTAGGCTAGAGTAGCTGAGGGACCTTAGAGGACCTAGCGTAGCTTAGCTTAGGCTAGAGTAGCTGAGGGACCTTAGAGGACCTAGCGTAGCTGAGCTTAGGCTAGAGTAGCTAAGGGAACTTAGAGGACCTAGCTTAGCTTAGGCTAGAGTAGCTGAGGGACCTTAGAGGACCTAGCTTAGCTTAGGCTAGAGTAGCTGAGGGACCTTAGAGGACCTAGCGTAGCTTAGCTTAGGCTAGAGTAGCTGAGGGACCTTGGAGGACCTAGCGTAGCTTAGCTTAGGCTAGAGTAGCGGAGGGACATTTGAGGACCTAGCATAGCTTAGCTTAGGCTAGAGTTCCTGAGGGAACTTAGAGGACATAGTGTAGCTTAGCTTAGGCTAGAGTAGCTGAGGGACCTTTGAAGACCTAGCGTAGCTTAGCTTCGGCTAGAGTAGCTGAGGGACCTTAGAGGACCTAGCTTATCTTAGGCTAGAGTACCTGAGGGACCTTTGAGGCCCTAGCGTAGCTTAGCTTTGGCTAGAGTAGCTGAGGACCTTAGAGGACCTAGCGTAGCTTAGCTTAGGCTAGAGTAGCTGAGGGACCTTAGAGACCTAGCTTAGCTTAGGCTAGAGTAGCTGAGGGACTTTTGAGGACCTAGCGTGGCTTAGCTTAGGCTAGAGTAGCTGAGGGACCTTAGAGGACCTAGCGTAGCTTAGCTTAGGCTAGAGTAGCTGAGGGAACTTAGAGGACATAGTGTAGCTTAGCCTAGGCTAGAGTAGCTGAGGGAACTTAAAGGACATAGTGTATCTTAGCTTAGGCTAGAGTAGCTGAGGGACCTTAGAGGACCTAGCCTAGCTTAGCTTACACTAGAGTAGCTGACGGACCTTAGAGGACCTAGCTTAGCTTAGGCTAGAATAGCTGAGGGACCTTAGAGGACCTAGCGTAGCTTAGCTTAGGCTAGAGTAGCTGAGGGACCTTAGAGGACCTAGGTTAGCTTAGGCTAGAATAGCTGAGGGACCTTAGAGGATCTAGCGTAGCTTAGCTTAGGCTAGAGTAGCTGAGGGTCCTTAGAGGACCTAGCTTAGCTTAGGCTAGAATAGCTGAGGGACCTTAGAGGACCTACCTTAGCTTAGCTTAGGCTAGAGTAGCTGAGGGACCTTAGAGGACCTAGCGTAGCTTAGCTTAGGCTAGAGTAGCTGAGGGACCTTAGAGGACCTAGCGTAGCTTAGCTTAGGCTAGAGTAGCTGAGGGACCTTAGAGGACCTAGCGTAGCTTAGGCTAGAATAGCTGAGGGACCTTAGAGGACCTAGCTTAGCTTAGCTTAGGCTAGAGTAGCTGAGGGACCTTAGAGGACCTAGCGTAGCTTAATTTATGCTAGAGTAGCTGAGGGACCTTAGAGGACCTAGCGTAGCTTAGCTTAGGCTAGGGTAGCTGAGGCACCTTAGAGGACTTAGTGTACCTTAGCTTAGGCTAGCCTAGCTGAGGGACCTTAGTGGACCTAGCATAGCATAGCTTAGGCTAGAGTAGCTGAGGGATCTTAGAGGACCTAGCTTAGATTAGGCTAGAGTAGCCGAGGAACCTTAGAGGACCTAGCGTAGCTTAGCTTAGACTAGAGTAGCTAAGGGAACTTAGAGGACCTAGCTTAGCTTAGGCTAGAGTAGCTGAGGGACCTTAGAGGACCTAGCTTAGCTTAGGCTAGAGTAGCCGAGGGACCTTAGAGGACCTAGCGTAGCTTAGCTTAGACTAGATTAGCTGAAGGACCTTAGAGGACCTAGCGTAGCTTAGCTTAGGCTAGAGTAGCTGAGGGACCTTAGAGGACCTAGCGTAGCTTAGCTTAGGCTAGAGTAGCTGAAGGACCTTAGAGGACCTAGCGTAGCTTAGCTTAGTCTAGAGTATCTGAGGGACCTTAGAGGACGTAGCGTAGCTTAGCTTAGGCTAGAGTAGCTGAGGGACCTTAGAGGACCTAGCGTAGCTTAGCTTAGGCTAGAGTAGCTGAGGGACCTTAGAGGACCTAGCTTAGCTTAGGCTAGAGTAGCTGAGGGACCTTAGAGGACCTAGCGTAGCTTAGCTTAGGCTAGAGTAGCTGAGGGTCCTTAGAGGACCTAGCTTAGCTTAGGCTAGAATAGCTGAGGGACCTTAGAGGACCTAGCGTAGCTTAGCTTAGGCTAGAGTAGCTGAGGGACCTTAGAGGACCTAGCGTAGCTTAGCTTAGGCTAGAGTAGCTGAGGGACCTTAGAGGACCTAGCGTAGCTTAGCTTATGCTAGAGTAGCTAAGGAAACTTAGAGGACATAGCTTAGCTTAGGCTAGAGTAGCTGAGGGACCTTTGAGGACCTAGCGTAGCTTAGCTTAGGCTAGAGTTGCTGAGGGACCTTAGAGGACCTAGCGTAGCTTAGCTTAGGCTAGAGTAGCTGAAGGACCTTAGAGGACCTAGCGTAGCTTAGCTTAGGCTAGAGTAGCTGAGGGACCTTAGAGGACCTAGAGTAGCTTAGCTTAGGCTAGAGTAGCTGAAGGACCTTAGAGGACCTAGCGTAGCTTAGCTTAGTCTAGAGTATCTGAGGGACCTTAGAGGACGTAGCGTAGCTTAGCTTAGGCTAGAGTAGCTGAGGGACCTTAGAGGACCTAGCGTAGCTTAGCTTAGGCTAGAGTAGCTGAGGGACCTTAGAGGACCTAGGTTAGCTTAGGCTAGAATAGCTGAGGGACCTTAGAGGATCTAGCGTAGCTTAGCTTAGGCTAGAGTAGCTGAGGGTCCTTAGAGGACCTAGCTTAGCTTAGGCTAGAATAGCTGAGGGACCTTAGAGGACCTACCTTAGCTTAGCTTAGGCTAGAGTAGCTGAGGGACCTTAGAGGACCTAGCGTAGCTTAGCTTAGGCTAGAGTAGCTGAGGGACCTTAGAGGACCTAGCGTAGCTTAGCTTATGCTAGAGTAGCTAAGGAAACTTAGAGGACATAGCTTAGCTTAGGCTAGAGTAGCTGAGGGACCTTTGAGGACCTAGCGTAGCTTAGCTTAGGCTAGAGTAGCTGAGGGACCTTAGAGGACCTAGCTTAGCTTAGGCTAGAGTAGCTGAGGGACCTTTGAGGACCTAGCGTGGCTTAGCTTAGGCTAGAGTAGCTGAGGCACCTTAGAGGACCTAGCGTAGCTTAGCTTAGGCTAGAGTAGCTGAGGGACCTTAGACGACCTACCGTAGCGTAGCTTAGGCTAGAGTAGCTGAGGGACCTTAGAGGACCTAGCTTTGCTTAGGCTAGTGTAGCTGAGGGACCTTAGAGGACCCAGTGTACCTTAGCTTAGGCTAGAGTAGCTGAGGGACCTTAGACGACCTAGCTTACCTTAGCTTGGGATAGAGTAGCTGAGGGACCTTAGAAGACCTAGCTTAGCTTAGGATAGCTTAGCTTAGGCTACAGTAGCTGAGGGACCTTAGAGGACCTAGTGTAGCGTAGCTTAGGATAGAGTAGCTGAGGGACCTTAGAGGACCTAGCATAGCTTAGCGTAGGCTAGAGTAGCTGAGGGACCTTAGAGGACCTAGCGTAGCTTAGGCTAGAGTAGCTGAGGGACCTTAGAGGACCTAGCGTAGCTTAGCTTAGGCTAGAGTAGCTGAGGGACCTTAGAGGACCTAGCGTAGCTTAGCTTACACTAGAGTACCTGAGGGACCTTAGAGGACCTAGCATAGCTTAGACTAGAATAGCTGAGGGACCTTAGAGGACCTAGCTTAGCTTAGCTTAGGCTAGAGTAGCTGAGGGACCTTAGAGGACCTAGCGTAGCTTAGCTTAGGCTAGAGTAGCTGAGGGACCTTAGAGGACCTAGCGTAGCTTAGCTTAGGCTAGAGTAGCTGAGGGACCTTAGAGGACCTAGCGTAGCTTAGCTTAGGCTAGAGTAGCTGAGGGACCTTAGAGGACCTAGCGTAGCTTAGCTTAGGCTAGAGTAGCTAAGGGAACTTAGAGGACCTAGCTTAGCTTAGGCTAGAGTAGCTGAGGGACCTTTGAGGACCTAGCATAGCTTAGCTTAGGCTAGAGTAGCTGAGGGACCTTAGAGGACCTAGCGTAGCTTAGCTTAGGCTAGAGTAGCTGAGGGACCTTAGAGGACCTAGCGTAGCTTAGCTTAGGCTAGAGTAGCGGAGGGACATTTGAGGACCTAGCATAGCTTAGCTTAGGCTAGAGTTCCTGAGGGAACTTAGAGGACATAGTGTAGCTTAGCTTAGGCTAGAGTAGCTGAGGGACCTTAGAAGATCTAGCGTAGCTTAGCTTAGGATAGAGTAGCTGAGGGACCTTAGAGGACCTAGCTTAGCTTAGGCTAGAGTACCTGAGGGACCTTTGAGGACCTAGCGTAGCTTAGCTTTGGCTAGAGTAGCTGAGGACCTTAGAGGACCTAGCGTAGCTTAGCTTAGGCTAGAGTAGCTGAGGGACCTTAGAGACCTAGCTTAGCTTAGGCTAGAGTAGCTGAGGGACTTTTGAGGACCTAGCGTGGCTTAGCTTAGGCTAGAGTAGCTGAGGGACCTTAGAGGACCTAGCGTAGCTTAGCTTAGGCTAGAGTAGCTGAGGGAACTTAGAGGACATAGTGTAGCTTAGCCTAGGCTAGAGTAGCTGAGGGAACTTAAAGGACATAGTGTATCTTAGCTTAGGCTAGAGTAGCTGAGGGACCTTAGAAGACCTAGCTTAGGATAGAGTAGCTGAGGGACCTTAGAGGACCTAGCCTAGCTTAGCTTACACTAGAGTAGCTGACGGACCTTAGAGGACCTAGCTTAGCTTAGGCTAGAATAGCTGAGGGACCTTAGAGGACCTAGCGTAGCTTAGCTTAGGCTAGAGTAGCTGAGGGACCTTAGAGGACCTAGGTTAGCTTAGGCTAGAATAGCTGAGGGACCTTAGAGGATCTAGCGTAGCTTAGCTTAGGCTAGAGTAGCTGAGGGTCCTTAGAGGACCTAGCTTAGCTTAGGCTAGAATAGCTGAGGGACCTTAGAGGACCTACCTTAGCTTAGCTTAGGCTAGAGTAGCTGAGGGACCTTAGAGGACCTAGCGTAGCTTAGCTTAGGCTAGAGTAGCTGAGGGACCTTAGAGGACCTAGCGTAGCTTAGCTTAGGCTAGAGTAGCTGAGGGACCTTAGAGGACCTAGCGTAGCTTAGGCTAGAATAGCTGAGGGACCTTAGAGGACCTAGCTTAGCTTAGCTTAGGCTAGAGTAGCTGAGGGACCTTAGAGGACGTAGCGTAGCTTAGATTAGGCTAGAGTAGCTGAGGGACCTTAGAGGACCTAGCGTAGCTTAGCTTAGGCTAGAGTAGCTGAGGGACCTTAGAGGACCTAGCATAGCTTAGGCTAGAGTAGCTGAAGGACCTTAGAGGACCTAGCGTAGCTCAGCTTAGGCTAGAGTAGCTGAGGGACCTTAGAGGACCTAGCTTAGCTTAGGCTAGAATAGCTCAGGGACCTTAGAGGACCTAGCGTAGCTTAGCTTAGGCTAGAGTAGCTAAGGGAACTTAGAGGACATAGCTTAGCTTAGGCTAGAGTAGCTGAGGGACCTTTGAGGACCTAGCGTAGCTTAGCTTAGGCTAGAGTTGCTGAGGGACCTTAGAGGACCTAGCGTAGCTTAGCTTAGGCTAGAGTAGCTGAAGGACCTTAGAGGACCTAGCGTAGCTTAGCTTAGGCTAGAGTAGCTGAGGGACCTTAGAGGACCTAGAGTAGCTTAGCTTAGGCTAGAGTAGCTGAAGGACCTTAGAGGACCTAGCGTAGCTTAGCTTAGTCTAGAGTATCTGAGGGACCTTAGAGGACGTAGCGTAGCTTAGCTTAGGCTAGAGTAGCTGAGGGACCTTAGAGGACCTAGCGTAGCTTAGCTTAGGCTAGAGTAGCTGAGGGACCTTAGAGGACCTAGCTTAGCTTAGGCTAGAGTAGCTGAGGGACCTTAGAGGACCTAGCGTAGCTTAGCTTAGGCTAGAGTAGCTGAGGGTCCTTAGAGGACCTAGCTTAGCTTAGGCTAGAATAGCTGAGGGACCTTAGAGGACCTAGCGTAGCTTAGCTTAGGCTAGAGTAGCTGAGGGACCTTAGAGGACCTAGCGTAGCTTAGCTTAGGCTAGAGTAGCTGAGGGACCTTAGAGGACCTAGCGTAGCTTAGCTTATGCTAGAGTAGCTAAGGAAACTTAGAGGACATAGCTTAGCTTAGGCTAGAGTAGCTGAGGGACCTTTGAGGACCTAGCGTAGCTTAGCTTAGGCTAGAGTTGCTGAGGGACCTTAGAGGACCTAGCGTAGCTTAGCTTAGGCTAGAGTAGCTGAAGGACCTTAGAGGACCTAGCGTAGCTTAGCTTAGGCTAGAGTAGCTGAGGGACCTTAGAGGACCTAGAGTAGCTTAGCTTAGGCTAGAGTAGCTGAAGGACCTTAGAGGACCTAGCGTAGCTTAGCTTAGTCTAGAGTATCTGAGGGACCTTAGAGGACGTAGCGTAGCTTAGCTTAGGCTAGAGTAGCTGAGGGACCTTAGAGGACCTAGCGTAGCTTAGCTTAGGCTAGAGTAGCTGAGGGACCTTAGAGGACCTAGGTTAGCTTAGGCTAGAATAGCTGAGGGACCTTAGAGGATCTAGCGTAGCTTAGCTTAGGCTAGAGTAGCTGAGGGTCCTTAGAGGACCTAGCTTAGCTTAGGCTAGAATAGCTGAGGTACCTTAGAGGACCTACCTTAGCTTAGCTTAGGCTAGAGTAGCTGAGGGACCTTAGAGGACCTAGCGTAGCTTAGCTTAGGCTAGAGTAGCTGAGGGACCTTAGAGGACCTAGCGTAGCTTAGCTTATGCTAGAGTAGCTAAGGAAACTTAGAGGACATAGCTTAGCTTAGGCTAGAGTTGCTGAGGGACCTTTGAGGACCTAGCGTAGCTTAGCTTAGGCTAGAGTAGCTGAGGGACCTTAGAGGACCTAGCTTAGCTTAGGCTAGAGTAGCTGAGGGACCTTTGAGGACCTAGCGTGGCTTAGCTTAGGCTAGAGTAGCTGAGGCACCTTAGAGGACCTAGCGTAGCTTAGCTTAGGCTAGAGTAGCTGAGGGACCTTAGACGACCTACCGTAGCGTAGCTTAGGCTAGAGTAGCTGAGGGACCTTAGAGGACCTAGCTTACCTTAGCTTGGGATAGAGTAGCTGAGGGACCTTAGAAGACCTACCTTAGCTTAGGATATCTTAGCTTAGGATACAGTAGCTGAGGGACCTTAGTGGACCTACTGTAGTGTAGCTTAGGATAGAGTAGCTGAGGGACCTTAGAGGACGTAGCTTAGCATAGCTTAGAATAGAGTACCTGAGGGACCTTAGAGGACCTAGCGTAGCTTAGGCTAGAGTAGCTGAGGGACCTTTGAGGACCTAGCGTGGCTTAGCTTAGGCTAGAGTAGCTGAGGGACCTTAGAGGACCTAGCTTAGCTTAGGCTAGAATAGCTGAGGGACCTTAGAGGACCTAGCGTAGCTTAGCTTAGGCTAGAGTAGCTGAGGGAACTTAGAGGACCTAGCTTAGCTTAGGCTAGAATAGCTGAGGGACCTTAGAGGACCTAGCTTAGCTTAGCTTAGGCTAGAGTAGCTGAGGGACCTTAGAGGACCTAGCGTAGCTTAGCTTAGGCTAGAGTAGCTGAGGGACCTTAGAGGACCTAGCGTAGCTTAGCTTAGGCTAGAGTAGCTAAGGGAACTTAGAGGACATAGCTTAGCTTAGGCTAGAGTAGCTGAGGGACCTTTGAGGACCTAGCGTAGCTTAGCTTAGGCTAGAGTTGCTGAGGGACCTTAGAGGACCTAGCGTAGCTTAGCTTAGGCTAGAGTAGCTGAAGGACCTTAGAGGACCTAGCGTAGCTTAGCTTAGGCTAGAGTAGCTGAGGGACCTTAGAGGACCTAGAGTAGCTTAGCTTAGGCTAGAGTAGCTGAAGGACCTTAGAGGACCTAGCGTAGCTTAGCTTAGTCTAGAGTATCTGAGGGACCTTAGAGGACGTAGCGTAGCTTAGCTTAGGCTAGAGTAGCTGAGGGACCTTAGAGGACCTAGCGTAGCTTAGCTTAGGCTAGAGTAGCTGAGGGACCTTAGAGGACCTAGGTTAGCTTAGGCTAGAATAGCTGAGGGACCTTAGAGGACCTAGCGTAGCTTAGCTTAGGCTAGAGTAGCTGAGGGTCCTTAGAGGACCTAGCTTAGCTTAGGCTAGAATAGCTGAGGGACCTTAGAGGACCTACCTTAGCTTAGCTTAGGCTAGAGTAGCTGAGGGACCTTAGAGGACCTAGCGTAGCTTAGCTTAGGCTAGAGTAGCTGAGGGACCTTAGAGGACCTAGCGTAGCTTAGCTTAGGCTAGAGTAGCTGAGGGACCTTAGACGACCAACCGTAGCGTAGCTTAGGCTAGAGTAGCTGAGGGACCTTAGAGGACCTAGCTTACCTTAGCTTGGGATAGAGTAGCTGAGGGACCTTAGAAGACCTACCTTAGCTTAGGATATCTTAGCTTAGGCTACAGTAGCTGAGGGACCTTAGTGGACCTACTGTAGTGTAGCTTAGGATAGAGTAGCTGAGGGACCTTAGAGGACGTAGCTTAGCATAGCTTAGAATAGAGTACCTGAGGGACCTTAGAGGACCTAGCGTAGCTTAGGCTAGAGTAGCTGAGGGACCTTTGAGGACCTAGCGTGGCTTAGCTTAGGCTAGAGTAGCTGAGGGACCTTAGAGGACCTAGCGTAGCTTAGCTTAGGCTAGAGTTGCTGAGGGTCCTTAGAGGACCTAGCGTAGCTTAGCTTTGGCTAGAGTAGCTGAGGACCTTAAAGGACCTAGCGTAGCTTAGCTTAGGCTAGAGTAGCTGAAGGACCTTAGAGGACCTAGCATAGCTTAGCTTAGGCTAGTGTACCTGAGGGACCTTAGAGGACCTAGCGAAGCTTAGGCTAGAGTAGCTGAGGGACCTTTGAGGACCTAGCGTAGCTTAGCTTAGGCTAGAGTAGCTGAGGGACCTTAGAGGACCTAGCTTAGCTTAGGCTAGAGTAGCTGAGGGACTTTTGAGGACCTAGCGTGGTTTAGCTTAGGCTAGAGTAGCTGAGGGACCTTAGAGGACCTAGCGTAGCTTAGCTTAGGCTAGAGTAGCTGAAGGACCTTAGAGGACCTAGCGTAGCTTAGCTTAGGCTAGAGTAGCTCAGGGAACTTAGAGGACATAGTGTAGCTTAGGATAGGCTAGAGTAGCTGAGGGAACTTAGAGGACATAGTGTATCTTAGCTTAGGCTAGAGTAGCTGAGGGACCTTAGAAGACCTAGCTTAGGATAGAGTAGCTGAGGGACCTTAGAGGACCTAGCCTAGCTTAGCTTACACTAGAGTAGCTGACGGACCTTAGAGGACCTAGCTTAGCTTAGGTTAGAATAGCTGAGGGACCTTAGAGGACCTAGCTTAGCTTAGCTTAGGCTAGAGTAGCTGAGGGACCTTAGAGGACCTAGCGTAACTTAGCTTAGGCTAGAGTAGCTGAGGGACCTTAGAGGACCTAGCGTAGCTTAGCTTAGGCTAGAGTAGCTGAGGGACCTTAGAGGACCTAGCGTAGCTTAGTTTAGGCTAGAGTACCTAAGGGAACTTAGAGGACCTAGCTTAGCTTAGGCTAGAGTAGCTGAGGGACCTTTGAGGACCTAGCATAGCTTAGCTTAGGCTAGAGTAGCTGAGGGACCTTAGAGGACCTAGCGTAGCTTAGCTTAGGCTAGAGTAGCTGAGGGACCTTAGAGGACCTAGCGTAGCTTAGCTTAGGCTAGAGTAGCGAAGGGAAATTTGAGGACCTAGCATAGCTTAGCTTAGGCTAGAGTTCCTGAGGGAACTTAGAGGACATAGTGTAGCTTAGCTTAGGCTAGAGTAGCTGAGGGACCTTAGAAGACCTAGCATAGCTTAGCGTAGGCTAGAGTAGCTGAGGGACCTTAGAGGACCTAGCGTAGCTTAGCTTAGGCTAGAGTAGCTGAGGGACCTTAGAGGACCTAGCGTAGCTTAGCTTAGGCTAGAGTAGCTGAGGGACCTTAGAGGACCTAGCGTAGCTTAGCTTAGGCTAGAGTAGCTGAGGGACCTTAGAGGACCTAGCGTAGCTTAGCTTAGGCTAGAGTAGCTGAGGGACCTTAGAGGACCTAGCGTAGCTTAGCTTAGGCTAGAGTAGCTGAGGGACCTTAGAGGACCTAGCGTAGCTTAGCTTAGGCTAGAGTAGCTGAGGGACCTTAGAGGACCTAGCGTAGCTTAGCTTAGGCTAGAGTAGCTGAGGGACCTTAGAGGACCTAGCTTAGCTTAGGCTAGAGTAGCAGAGGGACCTTAGAGGACCTAGCTTAGCTTAGGCTAGAGTAGCTGAGGGACCTTAGAGTACCTAGTGTAGCTTAGCTAGGCTAGAGTAGCTGAGGGAACTTAGAGGACCGAGCGTAGCTTAGCTTAGGCTAGAGTAGCCGAAGGACCTTAGAGGACCTAGCGTAGCTTAGCTTAGGCTAGAGTAGCTGAGGGACCTTAGAGGACCTAGCGTAGCTTAGCTTAGGCTAGAGTAGCTGAGGGACCTTAGAGGACCTAGCGTAGCTTAGCTTAGGCTAGAGTAGCTGAGGGACCTTAGAGGACCTAGCGTAGCTTAGCTTAGGCTAGAGTAGCTGAGGGACCTTAGAGGACCTAGCGTACCTTGCTTAGGCTAGAGTAGCTGAGGGACCTTAGAGGACCTAGCGTAGCTTAGCTTAGGCTAGAGTAGCTGAGGGACCTTAGAGGACCTAGCGTAGCTTAGCTTAGGCTAGAGTAGCTGAGGGACCTTAGAGGACCTAGCTTAGCTTAGGCTAGAGTAGCTGAGGGACCTTAGAGGACCTAGCGTAGCTTAGCTTAGGCTAGAGTAGCTGAGGGACCTTAGAGGACCTAGCGTAGCTTAGCTTAGGCTAGAGTAGCTGAGGGACCTTAGAGGACCTAGCGTAGCTTAGCTTAGGCTAGAGTAGCTGAGGGACCTTAGAGGACCTAGCGTAGCTTAGCTTAGGCTAGAGTAGCTGAGGGACATGGAGGACCTAGCGTAGCTTAGCTTAGGCTAGAGTAGCTGAGGGACCTCAGAGGACCTAGCGTAGCTTAGCTTAGGCTAGAGTAGCTGAGGGACCTTAGAGGACCTAGCTTAGCTTAGCTTAGGCTAGAGTAGATGAGGGACCTTAGAAGACCTAGCTTAGCTTAGCTTAGGCTAGAGTAGCTGAGGGACCTTAGAGGACCTAGCGTACCTTGCTTAGGCTAGAGTAGCTGAGGGACCTTAGAGGACCTAGCGTAGCTTAGCTTAGGCTAGAGTAGCTGAGGGACCTTAGAGGACCTAGCGTAGCTTAGCTTAGGCTAGAGTAGCTGAGGGACCTTAGAGGACCTAGCGTAGCTTAGCTTAGGCTAGAGTAGCTGAGGGACCTTAGAGGACCTAGCGTACCTTGCTTAGGCTAGAGTAGCTGAGGGACCTTAGAGGACCTAGCGTAGCTTAGCTTAGGCTAGAGTAGCTGAGGGACCTTAGAGGACCTAGCTTAGCTTAGGCTAGAGTAGCTGAGGGACCTTAGAGGACCTAGCGTAGCTTAGCTTAGGCTAGAGTAGCTGAGGGACCTTAGAGGACCTAGCGTAGCTTAGCTTAGGCTAGAGTAGCTGAGGGACCTTAGAGGACCTAGCGTAGCTTAGCTTAGGCTAGAGTAGCTGAGGGACCTTAGAGGACCTAGCGTAGCTTAGCTTAGGCTAGAGTAGCTGAGGGACCTTAGAGGACCTATTGTAGCTTAGCTTAGGCTAGAGTAGCTGAGGGACCTTAGAGGACCTAGCGTAGCTTAGCTTAGGCTAGAGTAGCTGAGGGACCTTAGAGGACCTAGCGTAGCTTAGCTTAGGCTAGAGTAGCTGAGGGACCTTAGAGGACCTAGCTTAGCTTAGGCTAGAGTAGCTGAGGGACCTTAGAGGACCTAGCTTAGCTTAGGCTAGAGTAGCTGAGGGACCTTAGAGGACCTAGTGTAGCTTAGCTTAGGCTAGAGTAGCTGAGGGACCTTAGAGGACCTAGCGTAGCGTAGCTTAGGCTAGAGTAGCTGAGGGACCTTAGAGAACCTAGCTTAGCTTAGGCTAGAGTAGCTGAGGGACCTTAGAGGACGTAGCGTAGCTTAGCTTTGACTAGAGTAGCAGAAGGACCTCAGAGGACCTAGCGTAGCTTAGCTTAGGCTAGAGTAGCTGAGGGACCTTAGAGGACCTAGCGTAGCTTAGCTTAGGCTAGAGTAGCTGAGGGACCTTAGAGGACCTAGCGTAGCTTAGCTTAGGCTAGAGTAGCTGAGGGACCTTAGAGGACCTAGCGTAGCTTAGCTTAGGCTAGAGTAGCTGAGGGACCTGAGAGGACCTAGCGTAGCTTAGCTTAGGCTAGAGTAGCGGAGGGACCTTTGAGGACCTAGCATAGCTTAGCTTAGGCTAGAGTAGCTGAGGGACCTTAGAGGACCTAGCGTAACTTAGCTTAGGCTAGAGTAGCTAAGGGAACTTAGAGGACCTAGCTTAGCTTAGGCTAGAGTAGCTGAGGGACCTTAGAGGTCCTAGCGTAGCTTATCTTAGGCTAGAGTAGCGGAGGGACATTTGAGGACCTAGCATAGCTTAGCTTAGGCTAGAGTAGCTGAGGGACCTTAGAGGACCTAGCGTAGCTTAGCTTAGGCTAGAGTAGCTGAGGGAACTTAGAGGACATAGTGTAGCTTAGCTTAGGGTAGAGTAGCTGAGGGACCTTAGAGGACCTAGCTTATCTTAGGCTAGAATAGCTGAGGGACCTTACAGGACCTAGCTTAGCTTAGCTTAGGGTAGAGTAGCTGAGGGACCTTAGAGGACCTAGCGTAGCCTAGCTTAGGCTAGAGTAGCTGAGGGACCTTAGAGGACGTAGCTTAGCATAGCTTAGGCTAGATTAGCAGCGGGACCTTAGAGGACCTAGCATAGCTTAGCGTAGGCTAGAGTAGCTGAGGGAACTTAGAAGACATAGTGTAGCTTAGCTTAGGCTAGAGTAGCTGAGGGACCTTAGAAGACCTAGCTTAGCTTAGGCTAGAGTAACTGAGGGACCTTAGAGGACCTAGTGTACCTTAGCTTAGGCTAGAGTAGCTGAGGGACCTTAGAGGACCTAGCGTAGCGTAGCTTAGGCTAGAGTAGCTGAGGGATCGTAGAGGACCTAGCTTAGATTAGGCTAGAGTAGCCGAGGAACCTTAGAGGACCTAGCGTAGCTTAGCTTAGACTAGATTAGCTGAAGGACCTTAGAGGACCTAGCGTAGCTTAGCTTAGGCTAGAGTAGCTGAGGGAACTTAGAGGACCTAGCGTAGCTTAGCTTAGGCTAGAGAAGCTGAGGGACCTTAGAGGACCTATTGTAGCTTAGCTTAGGCTAGAGTAGCTGAGGGACCTTAGAGGACCTAGCGTAGCGTAGCTTAGGCTAGAGTAGCTGAGGGACCTTAGAGGACCTAGCTTAGCTTAGGCTAGAGTAGCCGAGGGACCTTAGAGGACCTAGCGTAGCTTAGCTTAGGCTAGAGTAGCTGAAGGACCTTAGAGGACCTAGCGTAGCGTAGCTTAGGCTAGAGTAGCTGAGGGAACTAAGAGGACCTAGTGTAGCTTAGCTTAGGCTAGAGTAGCTGAGGGACCTTAGAGGACCTAGTGTAGATTAGCTTAGGCTAGAGTAGCTGAGGGACCTTAGAGGACCTAGCGTAGCTTAGCTTAGGCTAGAGTAGCTGAGGGACCTTAGAGGACCTAGCGTAGCTTAGCTTAGGCTAGAGTAGCTGAGGGACCTTAGAGGACCTAGCTTAGCTTAGGCTAGAGTAGCTGAGGGACCTTAGAGGACCTAGCTTAGCTTAGCTTAGGGTAGAGTAGCTGAGGGACCTTAGAGGACCTAGCGTAGCCTAGCTTAGGCTAGAGTAGCTGAGGGACCTTAGAGTACCTAGTGTAGCTTAGCTAGGCTAGAGTAGCTGAGGGAACTTAGAGGACCGAGCGTAGCTTAGCTTAGGCTAGAGTAGCCGAAGGACCTTAGAGGACCTAGCGTAGCTTAGCTTAGGCTAGAGTAGCTGAGGGAACTTAGAGGACATAGTGTAGCGTAGCTTAGGCTAGAGTAGCTGAGGGACCTTAGAAGACCTAGCGTAGCTTAGCTTAGGATAGAGTAGCTGAGGGACCTTAGAGGACCTAGCGTAGCTTAGCTTAGGCTAGAGTAGCTGACGGACCTTAGAGGACCTAGCTTAGCTTAGGCTAGAATAGCTGAGGGACCATAGAGGACCTAGCTTAGCTTAGCTTAGGCTAGAGTAGCTGAGGGACCAGAGAGGACCTAGCGTAGCCTAGCTTCGGCTAGAGTAGCTGAGGGACCTTAGAGGACCTAGCGTAGCTTAACTTAGGCTAGAGTAGCTGAGGGACCTTAGAGGACCTAGCTTAGCTTAGGCTAGAGTAGCCGAGGGACCTTAGAGGACCTAGCGTAGCTTAGCTTAGACTCGATTAGCTGAAGGACCTTAGAGGACCTAGCGTAGCTTAGCTTAGACTAGAGTAGCTGAGGGACCTTAGAGGACCTAGCGTAGCTTAGCTTAGGCTAGAGTAGCGGAGGAACATTTGAGGACCTAGCATAGCTTAGCTTAGGCTAGAGTAGCTGAGGGACCTTAGAGGACCTAGCGTAGCTTACCTTAGGCTAGAGTAGCTGAGGGACCTTAGAGGACCTAGCGTAGATTAGCTTACACTAGAGTAGCTGAGGGTCCTTAGAGGACCTAGCTTAGCTTAGCTTAGGCTAGAGTAGCTGAGGGACCTTAGAGGACCTAGCGTAGCTTAGCTTAGGCTAGAGTAGCTGAGGGACCTTAGAGGCCCTGGGTAGCTTAGCTTAGGCTAGAGTAGTGGAGGGACCTTTGAGAACCTAGCATAGCTTAGCTTAGGCTAGAGTAGCTGAGGGACCTTAGAGGACCTAGCGTAGCTTAGCTTAGGCTAGAGTAGCTGAGGGACCTTAGAGGACCTAGCTTAGCTTAGGCTAGAGTAGCTGGGAGACCTTAGAGGACCTATCTTAGCTTAGGCTAAGGTAGCTGAGGGACCTTAGAGGACTTCCTGTACCTTACCTTAGGCTAGAGTAGCTGAGGGACCTTAGAGGACCTAGCGTAGCGTAGCTTAGGCTAGAGTAGCTGAGGGACCTTAGAGGACCTAGCTTAGCTTAGGCTAGAGTAGCCGAGGGACCTTAGAGGACCTAGCGTAGCTTAGCTTAGGCTAGAGTAGCTGAGGGAACTTAGAGGACCTAGCGTAGCTTAGCTTAGGCTAGAGAAGCTGAGGGACCTTAGAGGACCTATTATAGCTTAGCTTAGGCTAGAGTACCTGAGGGACCTTAGAGGACCTAGCGTAGCGTAGCTTAGGCTAGAGTAGCTAAAGGACCTTAGAGGACCTAGCTTAGCTTAGGCTAGAGTAGCTGAGGGACCTTAGAACACCTAGCTTACCTTAGGCTAGAGTAGCTGAGGGACCTGAGAGGACCTAGCTTAGCTTAGGCTAGAGTAGCTGAGGGACCTTAGAGGACCTAGTGTAGCGTAGCTTAGGCTAGAGTAGTTGAGGGACCTTAGAGGACCTAGCGTAGCATAGCTTAGGCTAGAGTAGCTGAGGGACCTTAGAGAACCTAGCTTAGCTTAGGCTAGAGTAGCTGAGGGACCTTAGAGGACGTAGCGTAGCTTAGCTTTGACTAGAGTAGCAGAAGGACCTCAGAGGACCTAGCGTAGCTTAGCTTAGGCTAGAGTAGCTGAGGGACCTTAGAGGACCTAGCGTAGCTTAGCTTTGACTAGAGTAGCAGAAGGACCTCAGAGGACCTAGCGTAGCTTAGCTTAGGCTAGAGTAGCTGAGGGACCTTAGAGGACCTAGCGTAGCTTAGCTTAGGCTAGAGTACCTGAGGGACCTGAGAGGACCTAGCGTAGCTTAGCTTAGGCTAGAGTAGCGGAGGGACCTTTGAGGACCTAGCATAGCTTAGCTTAGGCTAGAGTAGCTGAGGGACCTTAGAGGACCTAGCGTAACTTAGCTTAGGCTAGAGTAGCTAAGGGAACTTAGAGGACCTAGCTTAGCTTAGGCTAGAGTAGCTGAGGGACCTTAGAGGTCCTAGCGTAGCTTATCTTAGGCTAGAGTAGCGGAGGGACATTTGAGGACCTAGCATAGCTTAGCTTAGGCTAGAGTAGCTGAGGGACCTTAGAGGACCTAGCGTAGCTTAGCTTAGGCTAGAGTAGCTGAGGGACCTTAGAGGACATAGTGTAGCTTAGCTTAGGCTAGAGTAGCTGAGGGACCTTAGAGGACCTAGCTTATCTTAGGCTAGAATATCTGAGGGACCTTACAGGACCTAGCTTAGCTTAGCTTAGGGTAGAGTAGCTGAGGGACCTTAGAGGACCTAGTGTAGCCTAGCTTAGGCTAGAGTAGCTGAGGGACCTTAGAGGACCTAGCGTAGCTTAATTTATGCTAGAGTAGCTGAGGGACCTTTGAGGACCTAGCATAGCTTAGCTTAGGCTAGAGTAGCTGAGGGACCTTAGAGGACCTAGTGTACCTTAGCTTAGGCTAGAGTAGCTGAGGGACCTTAGAGGACCTAGCGTAGTGTAGCTTAGGCTTGAGTAGCTGAGGGACCTGAGAGGACCTAGCTTACCTTAGCTTGGGATAGAGTAGCTGAGGGACCTTAGAAGACCTAGCTTAGCTTAGGATAGCTTAGCTTAGGCTACAGTAGCTAGGGACCTTAGAGGACCTAGCTTAGCTGATCTTAGGCTAGAGTAGTTGAGGGACCTTAGAGGACCTATGGAACCTTAGCTTACCTTAGGCTAGAGTAGCTGAGGGACCTTAGAAGACCTAGTGTAGCTTAGCTTAGCTTAGGCTAGAGTAGCTGAGGACCTTACAGGATGTGGCTTACCTTACCTTACCTTTGGCTAGAGTATCTGTGGTACCTTAGAGGAACTAGGTTATCTTAGGCTAAAGTAGCTGAGGGACCTAAGAGGACCTAGGGTAGCTTAGCTCAGATTAGGTTAGGTCACCATATGGTAGCCTAGCTTAGTGAGGAAGATGGGACCATTGTGGACATAGCCTTGTTTAACCTAGAGTAGCCTAGGATAATGAAGTAGATGAGACCTCAGTAGACTGGATTTCCCTTCTCTTAGCCTAGAGTACTCCAGGTTACTGTAGGGCAACCTAGGTTCACAATGGTGTAGTCCTCCTCCCAAACCTAGATTCATCCAGGGTAAGCTAAGCAAAGCTAACCTAAGCTAATCTAAGCCAATTGTCAGCGTTCCCTCAGCTACTCTATTCTATGCTATGCTAAGTCCGCAATGGTCTCTTTTTCCTCCCTAATCTAGGCTACTCTAGTTTAAGCTAAGCGAGGTCCTCTAAGGTCCCTCAGCTACTCTACCCTAAGCTAAGCTAAGCCCGCAATGTTCTCGTCTGCATCAGTAACCTAGGCTACTGTAGGCTAAGGTAAGCTAAGCTAAACTAAATAAGCTAGGTCCTCAAAGGTCCCTCAGCTATTCTGGAGACCACTAAGCTAAGTCCACAGTGGTCTCTTTTCCTGACTAACTTAGGCTAATATCAGTTAAGCGTAATCATGCTAGGCTAAACTGAGCTAAGGTATTCTAGGTCCTCTAAGGTCCCTCAGCTACTCTATCCTAGGCTAAGCTAAACTAAGTCTGCAATGATCTTGTCTGCCTCCCTAACCTAGGCTTCTCCAGGCTAAGCTAAGCAAGCTACCTAGAAGGTCCGTCAGCTACTCTAGCCTAAGCTAAGCTAAGCCCGCAGTGGTCTCATCTGCCTCCCTAACCTAGGTACTCTAGGCTAAGCTAAGATAGGTCCTTAACGTTCCCTCAGCTACTCTAGGCTAAGGTAAGCTAAGTCGGGAATGGTCTCGTCTGCCTCACTAACCTACGCTCCTCTGAAGTACGCTAAGCTAAGTTAGGTCCTGGAACCTCTCTCTCTCTTACTAAACTAGGCCACTCTAGGGTAATCTAAGCTCAGGGAAGCGGGGAGTGGAGATGGACGGTGATCTCCAGGCAGAGGCCCAGG
The DNA here is from genome assembly GCA_036010255.1 of Myotis pilosus. NCBI lineage: Eukaryota > Metazoa > Chordata > Mammalia > Chiroptera > Vespertilionidae > Myotis > Myotis pilosus. The sequence goes on along the minus strand of JASKON010000031.1, from coordinate 5,823,828 downwards.
CGGTGGAGCCCATCTCTGCTGAGGTCCCAGGCGGAGGGCGTCTCCAGTCACCCAGTCCCCTCTAGGCTTTGCTTCTGAGCAGAAGGCGCTTTTGCCTTTGCCTCCCTCAGGGCTCTGGGGCCCCTTCTGCTGTGGGCGCCTCCGGGCCCTCCCTAGGCTGCAGGTAGAAGCAGAGACTTGGCAGGCCCGTTGCATCCTGGGAAGACGGTGGTGCAAGTCAGAGACCTAGAGAAAAAGGGGTCCAGATGCTCAGGTCTCACCTGCTTCCTCCTGTGCTCAGCTGAGCCGCCACATGTCCCCCCACAGCCCAGCCCCGAGGTGCTCCTGCCGTCCCCACCCCCGCAGGTTGTCTTCTGGCCGCAGGAAGGCACTGGGTTTGCAGGAAAGTAGATGGCAGCGCACACCTGGTCCGGAGCGGGTGCCTCCAAGAGCGAGCAACCTGCTGGTTCCCCAGACACAGGCTCCATCCGGGAGGAGCTGCTGTCCTGGAAAGAGGACCAAATGGAGTCCTAGTGAGAGGCCCTGTGCCTGCCATTCCGTGTCCCACATCCCCCCTTCCTCTCACTGCCCCCCCAACCCAGGGCGGTTCCTCGTCCTCCTCCCCGTTCTAGGCGCAGGAATGGAGGAGCCCCTGTGCCCCGAAAGTCTCAGGCTTCACGGGCTGACCTGTCCCGTGGAGATGCCCAATTTCCGGGGGCACCCTCGGGGCCCAGGGCACTGGTCCCGGCCTCACCCTGACATGACACCCTCCCCGGCTGGAAAAGCAGCCGCCTGCACCCACCTTTCCTTGGGGGGCTGTGGGGCATGGGGATCGTATTCCAGGCAGCCGGATAGGGAGGCCTCAACCTGCTGTGCTCCGTGGACCCCTCGAAGGCTGTGCTGGAAGCCGGAGACCCTGGCTGGGGGGGCGGGGGGTGGAATGGGGGGGATGAGTCTGCAGTTTGCTCTCTGCTGGCAAAGTTGTGCGGAGCCGCCACCGGAGGGAGGGAGGGAGGGCAGAGAGTGGAGCCGGCCCTGGGGTCACAGCGAGCACGCTCCTGGGGGGAGGGGACGCAGGCCACGAGCGACAAGGGGTGCAGAGTCCACGGGCCCAGGCGGAGGCCAGGCTGGCTCTCGGCTCCCCCGGGGCTGCCGGCTGACCTCGAGGCTGGGGAGGCCCCTGAGCCAGAGCGGGGGTAGGGGACTCCGACCTCCGGCTCCCTGCACCGGTGCAGGGAGCCCATTCCTGGGGCCAGGGGTGCCCAGAGGGGCCGGACCTGATGGGGAGGTGGGGGGGTCGCTGTGGAGCTGCCCAGCGTCCCATGGAAACCCGAGGGCACAGGCCTCGGAGGGCGGAGTCTACCCGGATGACCGTGTTTTGATTTTCTAAGTTTCTGCCCTTGCAGCTCCTAGGCTCACCCCTATTCCGTCTCAGCTGCCACTGCAGCCGCCCCAGACATTAGGGCGGCCGCTGCCCCGCCGGTTCGGGGCCCAGGCTCCTCCAGAGGGCCGGCGGGAAGGACGGGCAGCCGCAGGCACCCCGCACCCAGGGCAGCATTTGTTGGCGCGGCTGTGTCCTGAGACGTGTTCTCACCGGGATTCAATTTCAAGGCCTGGCCCCCCATCCTCGTCCTCGCGGCTGGGGAGTCGGGAACTACCTGTGAGCGACCTGCGCCCAGGCGCCCCGCACAGGCCTCACCGCACGCGTTGCTGTTATGAACTGCTCTTCCCTCCGATTCCCAATCTTCTCTCCGCTCTCTAGGAACGGTAGCTGGGCCTCAGGTTAATTGACGCCGAACAGCGCAGTCTGTCTGGACAGTAACACATGGAGACATTGGCAGGACACCCTAAAAGCTGACCGTGGCATCAAAGGACCGCCCTCCCTGCGCGGGGGTGGCTCAGGGGTTGAGCGTGGACCTAGGAACCAGAAGGTCAGGGTTCGATTCCGGTCAGGGCACATGCCCAGGTTGTGGGCTCCATCCCCAGTGTGGGGTGTGCAGGACGCAGCCGATCCATGATTCTCTCTCATCATTGATGTTTCTCTCTCCCTCTCCCTTCCTTTCTGATATCAATTAAAATAAATTAAAAGAAAAAAAGTCGCCTTCCTCGCATTTCTTTCTCTTCCTGAAAGAAACAGAGCTGTGGTCCCCCGTGGCAAGGCCGCCTCGGAGCTGGGAGTGTGGTCACCTGGGCGCTGAACTACCCACATCTGGTGCGCCTCCAGCCACGAGTTGGGGCTCCCTGCCTCCCATGTGGCCCGGCCTGCGGGCACTCGGCACCTAACAGAGGTCGGGTCCTCTGGGTACGTCGCCACCGTGAATTCATTGGCGCTGAGCCACGCACTCGCCCACCGTGTCCTGCCCGCCAGCATGTCCAGCTAAACTTCCCACAGCGGCCCCTGCGATTAATAACAGATTAATAACATCCACCAAGAGGAGACAGGACGCCAGGTGGGAGCTCCAGGCCCTAAGGCAGCACCGTCCTCCCTCCCTTAAAATCCGGGGAGGGGGTGGGGAGGGGGGACCCTCCCCAGCCAGCCTGCGGAAATGAAGGTGAAATTAACACGCGCGCTTTTGAAGCGAGGGTGGAGCGGACTCGAAAGAGAATTGCGTTTAGTTCTCGTCCCATCCTCCCATCGAGGCGGGAAGAAAAGCGCTGCCTGGCCTGGAGTGCTCAGTGTCATGATTGGAAAGAAGAATAATTTCAGAAAAAGGCCAAGACGCGAGCACACGGGGGTTCCCACGCGGGCAACACCGTCTCCCGCGCCAGTGGGAACGCGGTGGGGAAAAGCCTCCGATCGATGATCGATCTCAATCGATCAATCGCCCTGCTCCTCCCTCCGCAGACCCCGCCAGGCCGGGGAGTGCATAGCGTTTGCGTCCCCAAGGGGCAGGGCGCGCGGCATAGGGGATGGGAAGGGGCCAGCAACCTCCAGGGTCCCTGAGCTCCCCCCCCACCTGCGCCCTCCCTCCCTCCCTCCCTGGTTGGCGCCCCCCAGGGTCCAGCAGATGCAAAGAGGGGTGCGGGCAGGTCCCCTGACTCGGGCCAGCCCAGCGCGGGGGTCCCGGCCAGGGTTGGGGTCTGGATCATCGGGGGACAGAGCGCTGGGCTCCCATGTGGCCCTGGATGCTCCCAGCTCGGGCCCAGGCTGTTTTCTTTGCTTTAAAACACGGAGGCTCGTTATTGTCTCAAGATCTGTGAAGCCCGTGACCTCCAGTTTGCAAATGTATGTATGTGTCTATTTAGTTACTTGCAAAGCGAGACAGGGACGGAGAGAGAAAGGTTACTCGCCGTCCTCAGCGCCCAGGGCCCCTCATGTACCCGGGGGTCACCCTCAGCCTGTGGCCTGGAGTGGTCGCCCTCCTGCCCCGCCCCCGGGGTCCCTGGTTCAGAGGTTTTGGGGGGACATGCGGCGCCCTGATGCTGGCCCGGAGTTGCACGGCTTTCACTTCTCCTCCGGCCCAAGGAAACCCTGGGCGCGGGCAAGGCGGGCGGCTGTCTGGCCGCTTCGTGCCGCACACCAGCTCTGCCTCCTGCATGGAGGGGTCCCCATGGCCCCCCGCATCCCACCGAAGGGGCCTTGGATCCGATCGTCCGCCCTCCGGCCCCCACTGGGGCCGTCCCGCCTCGGGCGCACCCGGCCCGGCCCGCGGAGGCGCGGATCTCAGCCGAACCCTCGGCGGCTCGGAGGCGGCTCCGTCCCCACGGGCCCAGGGTCCCCACCTGCCGGTCTCGCTTTCTCAGGGTTCTCCCGCCGCCCCCTTTCCCCCAATCTCTCCCGGGAGCCGGATCGGCTCCTGCGTCTTTAACGCACAAAACCCCGCCTGTGAAGCCCAGTGGGGCGCCCGGTCCTGCGAGGGAGACGGAGGAGGAGCGAGACCGAGAGAGGCCCCTTCGCTGACGTCTCTGCTCAAGTTTAACTAAGTTTATACTTAAGGCCTGCTCTCTGTCCCTGGACTGCGGGCCTGAAATTATATATAAATATATTCGGAGAATCGATCCGAGGGCAGGGGCTGCCTGCAGGCCGCCCTCCCCTGAGCCTGGGGCAGGTCTGCGGCGGGGTGTCTGCGGGGCCGGGTGTCTGGGGGGCCGGGTGCCTGGGGGGCCGGGTGCCTGCGGGGCCGGGTGCCTGCGGGGCCGGGTGTCTGCGGGGCCGGGTGCCTGGGGGGCCGGGTGACTGCGGGCCGGGTGTCTGCGGGCCGGGTGTCTGGGGGGCCGGGTGCCTGGGGGGCCGGGTGTCTGCGGGGCCGGGTGTCTGCGGGGCCGGGTGTCTGGGGGGCCGGGTGTCTGCGGGGCCGGGTGTCTGCGGGGCCGGGTGTCTGGGGGGCCGGGTGTCTGCGGGGCCGGGTGTCTGGGGGGCCGGGTGTCTGCGGGGCCGGGTGTCTGCGGGGCCGGGTGTCTGGGGGGCCGGGTGTCTGCGGGGCTGGAGGCCGAGGGGCTCCCACCAGCGTTTCCCCACCTTCCTCCGGGAGTCGCCGAACCCCAATCGGTGGACAACAGGGGAATCAAAGATCGGAACCTGTAACACCAGCCAGAGTAACCCCCACTTTCCCGCTGCGGCCGGTGGGAGAGCGCGGATGAGCGGATAATGCAGCCAACAGGCCACCGTCTTTGTACGGCGCAGCGAGGTCTCCTCAACTCTGCACTTGGCAGTTCTCGGACCCGAACCTCCGCGCCCCTGGGCTCAGAGTTACTGAGACGCAACTGCCGTTCAGAACATTCCCCCCAAGTCCCTTGTTTGTGTGAGGCGGGCCAGGTAGACATGACAGCTGGCGAAGTGGTGACAAATGTATCATTTCCTCCCCCAGCTCTTTCTAGAGTTTGCCAAGCGGGAGAAGTTCATTTTGGATGGGACCCGCTTGGGGCACAGCTGGCATGCGTTCTGGCTGGTGGGGAAGCGGCCTCCCGCCCTGGCTGCCCCGAGTCGCTTCCTTTTTTTCCTTTTTTTTTTTTTTTGTATAAACTCAGCCTGGCCCCATTTCAGAGTTCCTCGGTGTGATTTGTGTTCAGAAAACGCCCTCCCTCCCTTCCGTTTCTGTCTTTAAAAAATAAAATAATAAATAATAATAATAATAATACACCCACAGACACACACACACACACACACATACACACACACACACACAGTGGCCAGATTATGATGACTACCCCATCAGTACAATGAAGTGAATTAGTTATGCAAATAATAATAATAATAATAAAACCTTGAGAGTATTTGCTTAGGAAGTTTTCAATATTCCGTATTTTTGGAAGTGTCAATGAAGTGTACTCATGGGGTGGTCATAATCATCTGGCCACTCAGTGTATATATATTGATTTACGAGAGGAAGAGAGAAAGAGAAACATCAGTGATGAGAGAATCACTGATCAGCTGCCCCCCTCGTCCCCCCCACACACCCCGCAAGTCCCACACCACACTGGGGATGGGGCCTGTAACCTGGGCATGCGCCCCGACAGGGAATCGAACCCCTGACCTCCTGGTTCATAGCCACTGAGCCACACCGGCTGGGCCCCAGTTTCTCTTCTGTTCTCTCCCCGATGGATCCATCCCAGAGACAACTGACTTCCCTGTGTCCTTCATGCTGCTGGGGGCGGGCAGATGTGAGTGAGCATTATTCCCAGTGAGTCCCGGGGGTGGTGCACACAGACCCCAGAACTTTCGTGCAGTCGGAGCTGGTAAGAGATTTCCGGGTGAGGCCAGCACACGAAGGGAATGAGAATTCACCTTCATACACGGGATCAACACCCCTAGATAAAGCTTCACCAGGAAGGGGACCTAGATGTCTAGGAGGGGGTCATTCATGATGGACTCAGACACTCTTTGGAGCTCTGGTCCCAGGCGTGTTCGCAAATGATCATTCCCCCTGTCACGGGCAACGAGCCCCTAAATTCCTTCTGACTGGAAGGGAGTTAGGAGACACGGCGTAATTTTCTCTTCCTTTTCTGAGGGGGGAGAGAGAGAGAGAGAGAGAGAGAGAGAGAGAGAGAGACCGACCCTGCAGCCCTGGCCATCTCTGCATCAGAATTACCCAGACCTCTATTTCTGCCTGTGATCCCACTGATCTGAGTTTGAAATGCGAGCGCAGCCGAGCCCCTAAGCCCTCGCCTTCAATCGGGTGAAATTTTCAAAAGATCTCGACAAGCAGTCGGGGCCGCCTGACCCCTGGCACGGTCCCTTTATTCCTCCCGCTGCCAGCACTTCGTTTGCCGGAGTATCTTTCAGATGCGCGCCTCCCGATGACAAACCCGGGGCCTGTGATGTGGACATGAATGGGCGATCCGAGCCGCACAGAAAGCACCGTCTTAAACGTAATATTGAGTTTCCCCGGCCCCGGAGCGTCTGCTTCTTTATTTGCTTTTCATTAGCTTACGTTTTCCCCCAGGTCTCCCCAGGTGGCACTTTGATATTTACATGATTCTGGCTTTTAATCACTTCCCCACTCCCCCCCTTGAAAAATCCACACGGTCACTGGTTACTGTGTCACTCACTGGTCACTGCGCTTGCTTTAGCCCGCAGCGGGGGCTGGGGCTGGGGCTGGACCCGTGACCAATCTCCATCTCCTCCCATCTCTCCCCCCGCGGGCCTTTCAAATGTTTTCTTATATTATTATGATTTTTCAAAAATATATTTGTATTGCTTTCGGAGGGGAAGGGAGAGGGAGAGAGAGATAGGAACATCAGTGATGAGAGAGAATCATGGATCGGCTGCCTCCACACTGGGGATGGAGCCCCCAACCCGTTTCCTAGGTTGATGTTTAACCACTGAGCATGCTGGCCGGGCCTTTTATTATTATTATTATTATTATTAATTATTATTATTATTATTTTAAAACAAAAACAAAACCTTTTGCATGGGAGCTGGGGCAGCCTTAGCTGCTGGGAGTTGCCCCACCGCTGAGGTCTCTGGCCTGACCTCAGGCTCCCCCCCCCCCTCCCCCGCAAATACTCAGACCTGCTTCCCTCCCTGGCATCCCTTCCTACTGCTTTTCTGGGGACCCCTAAATCCTGGGGGTTTGAGGGCACCAGAGGGAAAGGGGCTGTGAGTGTGGCGCTTTGTTAACACGTCTCCTGTCAAATAATTTCGTAGACACGATTTGGGGGAGGGGAGGCCGCCCAGCCCTCCCCCCATCTCAGCCCAGGTGGAGACGGAGCCGCACCCCTCCCTGCGTCAGCGGGAAGTGACTCACCCTCATTCCCAGGCCCAGGCCCAGGCCCCCGAGGTTCGAGGCTGCAGCCTGCACCCTCCCCGCCCCTCGGGTCCGGACGGGGCCTTGTGGATGAACTTATTAAACCCCCTCATCGTTATTTTCATTCGCCTCGAAAATAATAAATAGTTTGGGCGGCCTGGCGCCTGTTTGTACGTATCCATCCCCCTCCCGCATCCAACCTGCCTTAAAGCAAATGTTACTTTTCTCTCTCGGGCGCGCACAGTCCCCCCCTTCCTGCAACCATCCCGGCCCGGCCATTAGATCGAATGGCAGGTCTTTATGGGAAGCGCTTTGCATAATTACATAGCGAAGCCAGCGCGGCCACCTCCGCGTTTTCTGGGTCACAAACCAGCCACAATCGCCACATTATTGTCCGGGAAACCTTAGTCCCTTCGGCGAGGGAGCCGGCTCCGGGCCTGGCCTCGAACCGGGGAGGGTGGAGGTCTCGCCCACGAAGGACCCGGGCCCGTGTCCCCACGGACCACGTGTTTACATAGAAAGTTCAGGACCAGGCGGGGCGCCCCCCCCCCAGAATCCGTCCCCCTAATTAGGATCTTCTCATGCCCACCGACAGCCCCGGCCACTGAGCCGTATTCGCTCCTTTGATGCCCAACTTTTGACAGTTATCACACGGGCGCTGGGCAATTTAGCACAAAAGCCCTCCTTTAAAAATGATGATAATAAAGAAGCAAGCGAAGCCCCACGGCTTTGAAGGAATCGAATGAGGGCGATGCTTATCGCCCAGCGACGGCGATCGCGCCCGCGGGCCCTTCGGGGCTGCAGCTCCCGCGGAAGGAGCCCCCCCCAGCCGGGCGCCCCCTTTCCTGCCTGCGAGCGGCGCCCCGGCCCAGAGTGCGAGGGAAACGGGCGGAAAGCCTGGGGGGATGGGATGGGATGGGGGGGTGCGGGCCGGTGCCCCTCGCCCAGCCCGGGGAGCCGGCAGCCCCGGCGCCTACACCCGCCGCTTCCCGAGCTCAGTGCCAACTGCGGGCGGTGGCAGATGGCGGGTCACCTCCGCGTCTGCCAAGCTGTGTGCGCGGGGGATGGAGGGACGGGAGCCCCGGGGGCCGCCGGCCCCCCCAAAGCAGGTCCCCCCAAAGCAACGCGCTCCCCGCGCCCGGCCCTTCGGAGGGTCCGCGCCACCCCCGCCCCGCGCGCCTCTCCAGCGCCCACCCGAGCGCAGCGCGGAGCCGGGGGAGGGGAGGGGGGAGGGGAGGGGGGCAGGGGAGGGGGAGGGGGAGGCGGTGACGCCGACACCTGGAAGGCATTGTCCCGGGAGCGACACCTGTCAATCTCCGCTCGGGGTCTGGGCCGGGGGCGGGGAGGCCACGGTCTCCGTGGTGATGTCACCGGCGAGTCCCTGCCCCGCGGAGGGAGGGGGAGGGGGGAGGGGTGGGGGGAGGGGGACCGGCCGGGAGGGGGAGGGAAAGAGAAGCAAACAGTCGGCTCACTCCCGGCCCGGGCCCCGGATCCACCGTCCAACCCGAGTCCAACCTGGAAGGGCCGCGCCCGTTGGCGGGGGAAGGAGAACCAGGCTCCAGCCCCGACCCCGCAGCCCCCGGGGAGCCCGGGCACCCCGAGCCTGGGAGCGCCCCATGTTCCCGGCGGTTTTTCGGGGCGCGGGCCGCAGGCTTAGGAGGGCGCCCTGGGGGACGAGTTTTGAAAGTCCCGCCGCGTCGCAGGGGGGAGGGGGGAGGGGGCGCCAGGTCCCGGGAGGGGGGCGCGTCCTGGAGGCCCCGGGGGAGGCCGGGCTGGGGCGCCCTCCGAGGTCCCCGTTGGCCCCGAAAGGCTGCTCCCCCACCTCCTGCGCCCCCTCCCCCTCCCCCCAGCACCACCGGACTCTCCATCGCCCCCTCTTCCCACCGCGCTCAAGAGCAGCTGCCGGGGCCTGATTTATGGAAACGGGGGGCGGGCGAGGAGGAGGCTCCCGGCCCCTCCGCCCGCGGGGAAGGGAAGCTGCCGACCCCTCTGCCCGCCCTCCACCCGGGCAGCCCCGAGACCCCCGCGCCCTCCACGCCCCAGCCTGGGACGTGGGACCCCGGCCGAGACCGAGTCCGAGGGCAGGCCGGGCGGATGGAGCCGGAGCCGAACCCCCTCCCGGGTGGGCGCCTCCCTGGCCACGTCCCAGTCTCCCAAGTAGGAGGGTCGCTACCCAGGGGGGCATCCCGCCCCCAGGCCCCGGGAAGGGGGGCCTGGCAGGCCAGGGTGGGGAGCAATGGAGCCACCAGCGCAGTGTCCCCAAGTCCCTACGATCATCCTTCAGTTCCCCCCATACACACCCCAACACACAGACACTTTCCCTCCGAACCCAGCGTCCAGCCAGATTCTGGGGATTTCAAGCTGAGAGAACTCGGGCCTCAGACCAGACCATCCCTAGAGCCGCCCGGCTGGGCACCTGCCCCCAAACCAGCCCGGTCTCCCCACCTCTCACAGGCTGCTCTCTACCGGCAAGGAGAGGAGGCTGGAGGTGCCCCCCTCTCTCCTGGGGACCCCAGAAATGAGGAAGTGAGGGGAAGGGGTGCAGGGGGCAGGCGAGGACGCCAGCAGGACCTGTTGCTGGGGATCCTGGGTCCCTTGCCCCTCGGGGACCCTGTGAGATGCCAGGTGGGGCTGCAGGCACTGGGAAGACACTATCCGCCCCCCACCCCCCCATGTCTAGCTCTGACCTAACTGCAATTGTGGGGGAGCTGAGACCTGCAAGACAATGTGTAAGTTTTATTTTTTAAAACCTTTAAAAATATTTGTATTGATTTCAGAGAGGAAGGGAGAGGGAGAGGGAGAGAGAAATATCCATGATGAGAGAGAATCACTGATCAGCTGCCTCCTGCACGCCCCCCACTGGGATGGAGCCCGCAACCCTGCATGTGCCCTGATGGGGGATCAAACCGTGACCTCCTGGTTCATAGGTCGAGGCCGAACCCCTGGGCCACTCCAGGGGCCATCAAGTGTATTTTGAAGCAGTTGACTCCTCAAGAGCCATATCTGAGCTCCGTGAGCGGGGCAGGCGCCCACGGAAACGCCGTCACACCTCTGGGGCTGCCGTGGGCTCCCTCGCAGACCAGGGCCACCTGATGCCCCAGGGCCCCTGGGAAATGACATTTCCCGCTCATCTTCCTCACCTTCCTCCCTGCCGTTGCCGCACCATTTCCAAAAGGTTAGTAAGAGTGAGATGAGGGCACCCCCCCCCCAGGCCTGGGCCCCCCTCGCTGGGAGCCGGGCTGGGGACCCGTCTAGATTGTAGCCTGGGTGTCAGCCCCGAGTCCCAGCTGTGCCGAGCTCTGGGGGCTCCTGGCCAGGCACAGACACACGGCCGTGGCCCAAGTTCACAGCTAAGTCTACATCCGTGGCTCCCGCTTGGGCCACAACCCCTCAGGGGGGCCATTTGATGTTTAAGGGGGGGGCAATTCGAAAATGAGTCACTAACTGAACTTTTTGCATTTCTTCTGGTTCTAGGCTCATGTACAGTCTGTAAATATATATGGTGACCTATTTACGCATTTCAGTTCTCTAGTCTGTGTTTTGGGACTTTATTTGCTATTTTTATCTCACTTCCTATTATTATTATTTTAAAACGAGTTCTTAGTGATTTCTTCCTCAGTCCTTTCGTTCTTTTATCTTTCTCTGTCATGGATGCCGTGTTCTTTGGAAGCTTGTTGAGGCCAAGTTCATGGCCTTTGAGGCTTCCTCCACGTGACTAGGGGCTCACTTTTTGAATAATAAGAATTATAGGATAATAATAAGAATTATAGGACATAGGATGTTACAGATGCTGAGCTGGGGCGTGGCCACGGAAGGTTGGAGCCACTGGTACAGATGGGGACCTGCCCCACCCAAACTGCCACCCACAGGCAATGCAGGTGCCCGGCTGCCATGGGCACCCAGGCGAGGGCCACACTCCAAACCCGGGGCCTGCCCCCTCCCTGCTCAGACTCCAGGATTTGAGGACCCTCCTCCCACCCAGCGAACGCAGGCTCCCCTGCACCCAAACAGTATTCCCCCTTCGTCTTTTTCGAAGCTGACGGATAGCCAGGGACAGGTTAAAGTCCCACCTGACTTCATTACTTTTAAAAGCTGATTCCCAGCCGTCACTTCTCATCACTGCCCGCGAGTAAATGCTCCAGGAAAGGGATTGGAAGAGACGTTCAGATCATGCCTGTAATTCTCCGGCCCCGTTAGCATTTCTAGGGGCCTGACCCCTGCCTTCCACAGACTCCTAAACAGGGCGGAAATGCTTGCATTTTTCCTGGCAAACCTTGGGGAAGTGAGGCAGCAGGGAATTGGGGGCGGGGGGGGGGGGGGCGGGAAGCAGGCACCAATGGGTCACCCTCTGCCCCAGGGAGGCTCAGCAAAGCTTCCCAGCTCCATGGGGTCCAGGCCAAGTGCCTGGGGGGCCAGGGGAACCCCTAACAGAGAACCCAGCCTCAAGCCGCACCTCTAGCCTGGCTCCCGCCACAAGGAAATTCACAAGGAAATTCTGGGGGGAGGGGGGTGCTGTTCCCTGAGGCTCAGACTGTTACTGCTTCTAGGATTGTTTCCAAAATGGTTTTAAAGGGGCCCCAGCAGCTGCAGGCCGAGAGAGGGGCGCCTACAGGAGAGGCCACCCCCTCGTGGCCTTCGGTTCGGAGCCTGGGAGATGCCCAGGGAAAGCCAAGGTGGGGGAGCAAACGAAATGGCTGGAGGGACATGTGCTCAATAGATCGAACTAGTTTCTTCATCAATGTTGCTGCCATTTGGCCCATCTGGGTCTTGCAGGGCCGATGGTGACCCCCCCCTCTCTCTCTCTCTCTCTCTCTCTCTCTCTCTCACCCACCCACCCACACAGAACTAGCTCTGGGAAGTTGGCCACAAAGAACAGAAAAACAGAAAAGAAAAGGAAAGAAAAAACCCCAGAAAGAACAAAAAGGGAAGTAGAATTACAGGAAAGAAAAAGGGGGGAAAACCCTTGTCAAATAGGACAGCTGCCTAGTTTGGGGGACCGGCAATAAGATTTTCTATCCTTTATTTTTTTTGTTCTTTAAACAGAAAATGGTAGAAAGGAAAATAAAATTAAAAAGAAGCGAAGTGTCCCGACCAGGGGTTGCAAGACTTGGGGACCCCCTCGGTGTGCCTGGGCGCGGCCCTCCACGCTGGTGTCGAGCCTGATCCCCGCAGTCCGGTCCCCAGCCTCGGAAGAGGGGTCCCCGCACCCCCTTATCAGCACCAGAACTTCGCTGATTCCCCCGGCGCCGCTCCCCGCAGCCTCCAGCCTCCCGGCCGCGGCCTCGGGCCTTTGCCCACCCGCCGACCAGCGGGTCCTGCGGGTCCGAGCGCGCCCCGATGTCGGCCCGGCGTGGGAAGCCGGGGTGCACCTTGCTGGGTGGCCGTGGCCGTGGCCGCAGCGCTGCCGTGCCCTGGAGCGCCACCTCGCTGCGGAAACTGGAACTGCAGGCCATGCCTCCCAGCTCACCGCACCGTCCTGGGACTGTCCCCCAAAACCCCAAGGAAAACTTCAGCGCACGGGCCTTCTCCCCGCCGGCTGCGCCCCCCTATCCCTGACGGCGCAGGGTCTGCATGGTGGGAGGGGGACAGAGCAGGGGGAAGAGGAGAAAACAAAATAGAGGCACCATCTCACCACGTCTAAATTGGGGGGCTATTTTGGTGGAAAACAGAAAAGAAATGCCTTCGGGAGGCTATAGATTCACGCATTCGGGTCGGGCCATCAGCTGCGGCCAATGCAAATATGTGTCTACGGAGTCACCCCTTTCCAATTAGGGTTCCCACCGAAATCCACTCATCTGCCCAGACACACCAGATGCCCTGCCAACTGGCCAGTCTCTGTGCCCCCCCGCCCCCCGCCCAGCAGCCTTCGGTTCTGCTGGCAAAATAACCACAAAACCCGGCCCCTAAGCCCGTGTACACCTCGGCCCGGGGCGGGCAGCCCAGGAGTCACAAACTACATGATGCGTTTTCTGCAGGTGCATCGGGGCTGGGCTGCTGGCCCTGTCTCACCCAGTCGGTCCTTAAGCCCTAAACTAAAAATATAGACAGAAAATCAAACCAGCTCCACGGTGAGCCCCTGCCTCAATCTACCTGAAAACTCGCTGCCCCAGAGAGAGGGGTTGTAAGCAAAAGCAAATTCCAGAAAACAAGATTTCTCCTGCAAAGACTCTTTCGTGCTTGTATTTTTCTCTCTCCTGGAGGCCCTGCTCTTTGGAAGCTTGTTTAGACCAAGTTCATGGCCTCTGAGGCTCCTGCAAAGGTGCCCAACGGGAGTAAGGATTTGTATGTTTGGGGGGAGGTTGCTTTTGGGGGGGGCAGGGGGCACACAGAATCTGTTTTGAATGTAGTTCTGACGGCGGCGTTGGTTTTGTTGAAAGGGGCTCAGGGGATCCCCATGTGATGGGCCTGAGCTGGGAACTGAGGGGCAGAGCGAGTGCGGTTCCGCCTGAGCCCACTCAGCCCCAAGGCCCTTTCTGGAAGCTCCGGAGGCCACGGAGGGAGTTCCTTCTCTCGCAACAACACGCACTGCGCTCTGCTCACAAATTACAGGGCTGAGCCCCGAAAATAGCCAGGTTGGCCTTCTGGGTGGTTGGTCTCTTGTGCATCAGGCTGGGAAAGATGAGAGAGAGAGAGAGAGAGAGAGAGAGAGAGAGAGAGAGAGAAGGACTTGCCTGCCAGGGACTGAATGCGACCCCTCACCCCAGCCAGCTGAGGAGGGGTGGCCGGGCCCCTGGGGGGTCCTGGGGCTTTGTCGCTGGAAGGGACGCTGTCTTGGGGACACGGGGGGTGGGGGGGCTGCGGAGAGGTACTGGGGGTTAGAAAGTCCTGGTCCTCATCCGAGAGAAGCAGAGACAAACCCAGAAGAGAGTAGAAGCACAGAAAATGCTAAGCTTGTACCTACATGTCTCCAGTTTGGAGAAGTCTCTAAATTGGAAAGGTTTCCTCTCTCTCTCTCTCTCTCCCCCTCCTCCTCCTCCTCCTCCCTGCCTTCTTTTTTATCTCCTCCACTGCCTCCTCTTCTCACATTCAGCTTCCCCCCACCCCCAACGAATAATGCCTGGAGATGAAAAATGATTTTTATTGCTATTACACTTCCTACCGCAAGACGCAGCGCAAGGCGGCGGAGTTTGTATTACAACTATGTCACAATGTTTCATTGATGCAAAACATGTAGCCAGAGGCTGTCGCTAATGACGCCTGGATCAGAGGGAGCCGGGACTGGGAGCCAGAGAGAAGCGAGAGGAGGAAGGGAGCGGAGAGGAATTTCATTAGAGATGGGGGGGGGGGGCATCTAATCAGGCCTAATAATCTAATCAGGATGTTTTCAGATTTCAAGAGATTTTTTTTTTCCACGCTTGAGAGTGTGAACTAGAGAGGAACCCATCTCCCTTTAAAGGCCACAAAGCCCTTTTTTGGTGGTAGTTTTTGTTTTGTTTTTTTGCATGTTAATAACTATTAATTATGTTTACGGCTAGTTAACGGAAGAACCCTTCTTTGGAAAGAATCAAACTTTGCAAAACGCTTCATATGCATGCAAGGCTTTTCCGGGAGCCCGGGCTGTTTGGAGGGAGGCGGGACCAGTCCTCCTGGTGGGGGGGGGGGGGCGGGGTGTCGGGGTGCAGTGCGGCCTGCGAAGGCTCCACGCCCCGCCCGCGCCCCTGACCGCCTGGTGGGGCCCCAGGGCCTGGTTTGGGCGCGATGGTCCCTGCGGGGGCCGGATCCGAACTCCCCTCCCCCCAGGACGGGCCCCACCGAGGGGATCGGGAGGTTTCGCGGTTCCTACCGTGGCCCAGGCGGGTCCGCCGCCCTGCCGTCCGCTTCTGCCCCGGGCACAGCGAGCGGGCGTCCCTGGGGGCTCCGGCCGGGGCGCACGGAGATCCTGGGGCCCGGCTGGGAGCGGAGTGTGGGTGGCGGGCGGGGTGGAGGGTGGAGGGGAGCGGGGAGCGGGCGGGGTGGAGGGGCGGGGGCCGGGCATGGAGCCTGGAGCTGCGCTGTTCCCCGAACCAGTTTCCTTTCAGGCCCAGACGCCAATGAGACCGATCAAACCCCCTCTGCGCCGTGTGCCGCCTCCTCCGAGCGGGGCTTTGTGAATCGGGGCTCGGGGACCAGCCACCCGACCCGGCCACCAGCGCCTCCTCCCGGCGGCTGCGCGCACGGAAGGGCGCCTGGACGCACAGGAGCGCGGAGCCGGGGAAGCCGCGTCCCCAAAGGCCCGGCGCGGAGACGCACGTGGGGTGGGGGGGGGAACCCCTGGGAATCACAGCCCCCTTCCAGGCCCGGACTCTCCTTAGGCCACTGATTTCCTCCCGACCCCCTCGCTCGACACCTATTAGCTTCAAACTGGGCCAAGGTTTTGGCGATGACGGTACAACGCGGGCCCGCGACGGCGTGCGCCCTCCTCGCGCTGACAAATGATGGGAAAGCGAGAGGGACCCGATGGTCTGCACCGAAGATCCATCAGGCTTGGGGGAGGGTCCCGGGGAGGGGGACAGTCCTGGGGCCGCGCAGCAGGTGGTCCCCGGCCTGGGCGTGGCTCCGGGGCCGCCTCCCGGGCCTCCTGGCACCGACGTGTCATTTGCAAAATAATAAAACAGTAACACCGGGGATGGTGCTGTGGGGGAGAATCTCCAAGGTGGAGCTTTACTTATTTTAGGGGGGAAGCTAGGACACGCCACCTGGCCTTGAACGTGGCACCTGTATTTCTTAGTGGCTCAGTCTCCCCGCAACGGGTTCCCCCCGGCCCAGGCCCGGGAAAGGTTTCTCCAAAGAGTCATTTCTGGAAGAATTTGTCCTTCGGATGCTCCTGACTCGGCTGCTACCTGGGCCGGCCCTGCCCCCCACCCCCTCCCGCACACAAGCCTTTTCTCACGAAAGGTCCCCCCCTTTAAAAATATACATTTTTATTGATTTCAGAGAGGAAAGGAGAGGGAGAGAAACATCAATGATGAGAGAGAATCATGGATCGGCTGCCTCCCGCACGCCCCCCGCTGCGGATCGAGCCCACAACCCCAGCATGTGCCCTTGACCGGAATCGAACCCGGGGCCCTGCAGCACCTGCTTCAGGCCGCAGTGTCTTGGGCTCCCGGAGGCCCGACCTGGGCCTCCTCGGTTTCACCCACATCCGGGGTGGAGGGCGGCGGCTGCCTGGGAAGGGACAGAGGCTGCTGGGGGCCCCTAGGGAGGAGGTGCTGGCTGAGGAGACCAGCTGTGCCTACTGGTAACAAAGCGAGCATTTAATGAGTGCTTACTGTGTACCCTTGTGTCCGGGCCCCTGGGAGCCTCCAAACCTGAGAACCAACCCCCGAGGCACCTTTGGAGGGGGAGGCCGGGGCGGGCGGGCGGGCAGGTGGCAGGCAGGAGGGACGGGGTCTGGGGTGGAGGTGTCAGAGGCGGGGTGCTGGGGACAGCCAGGAGCCAGGGTGAGCCCCCGCTCCCCGCCTGTGGTCAGCATCCAACAAGCCGCTGGCCTGCCCGGTGTGGCCATGCGCTGCCGGGCCCAGGCCTGGGTGGGGCGAGGCCAGGCCAACAGGCTCCAGTACGTCCCTGCTTCGTGGAGCTGGACTCTGGGGTGGCACTCTGGGCCGTGATGGCCACGAGGACAGGCCCTGCATCCCGTGCCAACTCCGCTCAGGTCTCAGCCGCCCGGCTGCAGGCGCTGGCCTGACCCGAGGCAGCTGAGCTGGGAGCATGGGCCTTGGCAGCATGATGTGCCCGGGACAGGGGCAGGGACAGGGGCAAGGGCAGGGGCAGGGGCCGTCCAGGCCGCCAGTGCCTCGCCCCAGGCCTCAGGCGGCAGCTTGGCTCCAGGCACAGCCTCTCCCTGCCCCTCCCTCCCCTCCCCCCGGAGCAGGGCTGCGCTGCCCGTGACCCCTCCGCCCCCGGGAGGGTGGAGAGAAGCCAGAGGCCGCTCAGCCTGGAGACAAAAGGCCCGGCGCCCGGCTCCTCCTAGCGTTTCGGGGGGCACCCTCCCCCGCCTCCACCTGCACCGAGGGGGCGCCTCCAGGAGGAGCCTGATGGACCCCAGAAACTGGACATCTCCACGTGGAAGGATATAGGCAAACAACCCCGACATCTGCTCCAAAATCATAGTCTGCCCCCCACCCGCCCCCACTAGTGGCCAGTTCCGCCTCCAGCCGCCCCCCAAAAGGGGTCCCTGGTCCCTGCGAGTCTCATTGCCAATAGCCAGGCAGCTAGAAAGCCCTCACTCCCTAGCAGCCTGCACAGGTTACCTCTTCCCCTAAGAACAAACAAAAAGCAAAAAAAAACAAAACACGCCCGACTTTGGTTTTTCCTCTACTAGATCCGATCGGGAATTCACTGGTTTAAACATTAAAAAAAAATCTTTAAACTCTCCCCGGGTGCGAGATGCGGCTGGGACGCGAGCTAGTCCTGCGAAGAAGAAACGGCCTTTTCCTACGGTCTCTCACGTCGGCTTTACAGACCACCGCCCGGGAGCGAGCGATCCCCCGGCCCCGAGAATATTGATAGATGATAGTAGCGATATTCGCCATCGATCCTTTCATAGGCGACGTCATCAATCATGTTCAATCCCCCGACAGCGCCGTACTTCACTTAATAATATAATTAAGATGAAAACTCCGGAGGTATTGGAGGCGGCGGGCATCGATGGCATCAAAAATTGCATCTGAACATGATGGTGGGAGGGGAGGGGACCTTAGGGGTACATAACCCCCTCCCCCAATAGGGGGGGTCTCCAGGGTCCCCTGTGGCCACACCTTTCCCTCCCCACCCACCACCAGTAACCCCATCTCCCGCTCAGCTCAGGGAGCCAGGAATAGAAGGAGAGACAGGGCTGGGCATGGGTGCATTTCCTGGGTTTAGGAATCTTTTTTTAAAAAAAAAATCCCATTCGTGTAGCCTTGAACCTGGAGGAAAAATACACCAGGAGACCTGGGAACTGATGGTTTGGTTCCTTCCATACAATGAACTTGCTCGCCCGTGTTTTCAGAATGACACCTAAGTCCGCGCACCCCGGCAGGTCTGCCAGCCGCGGGCTCCTGGCGCTGGGACCGCCCCGGGGACCGTCGGGCATCGCAGGCCAGGCCCGGGCCTGGGCCTCGGGGAAGGGAAGCCAGAGGGGCGGGCCCGTGCAGGGGTGAGGGGTGAGGAGAGGAGCCGCTTGTCAGCAGCCGCTCAAAGGGATCTCAGAGAGCGGAATCGGAATCAAATCAATCAAAGCTGACAAATGGGAAATATGTGAAAGTCGGGGGTAATTTACAACTTTGTTATTAGCGAGAGGCGGCCGCCTGGTAGCAGTAATTAATAATACTTAGCGAGGAACCGGTTGGAAATCCCCTCCTGTATTTTTTTTTCTTTTCTTTTCTTTTCCCCTGTCCCTTAAGGAAGGAAAGAGAGAAAGGAAGCGAATGGGTGAGCGGGAGAAACAGGAAAGATCCCAGAGTCTGTGGGGCCACGGAACCAAACTGGAAATAGAAAAAAAAAGGGGGGGGGGAGGCCATCAGGAAATCAAGAAAATACGGGAGGAGGGGGAGCAGGTGAGAAAATGAATTCTCTGCCCATATCCCGCGAGCTAAAGGTGGCGTTTCCAATGGCCCAGAAACGCCACCCAAACGCACCGTGTTGCTGGAAAAAAAAATCTTGAAAAGTAGCTCAGCTCTGAGGCAGAGCTCGGGGCGTTGTGTGTGTCCTTGTGGGGAACAATGTCTTTCTTGGGGGCCCGGGCGCAGGCGTGCGCGGCCTCTTTCCCCAATTCCATCCCCGAGACCCATGTTCTGCTGTGAACTCTCTTCCCCGTGCAGACCACCCTTCCCCCAGCCTCACAATGATGATTAGATGGTCTCGGCCCCCCCTCAACACCGCGCCAAAATGATGACTTGTTGAAAAAAAAAAACCCTAAATCACGCAGCGTCTGAGCCTGGAGAGCCACTTCAGGCAACAGGCTGGCTGTGGGCAGGTACAGGCTCCCCCAGCATCTCCAGGAAAAGCTGCCGCTACCCTGGGCTAGAATTTGTTGGATGGGGGGATTTTTCCCCGGTTGGTTGGCGGGAAAAGGGCGCAGGGGAAAAAGGGGTCGGTTTGGGGAACTTTATCATGAGCCCCAGTCTCGTCTCATCGGGCAGGCGCACGCTGGGTTTGGGAAAGGCAGCTGGGCATGGAGAGGTACCC
Organism: Myotis pilosus; assembly: GCA_036010255.1. NCBI lineage: Eukaryota > Metazoa > Chordata > Mammalia > Chiroptera > Vespertilionidae > Myotis > Myotis pilosus. The sequence goes on along the minus strand of JASKON010000031.1, from coordinate 5,804,515 downwards.
GTGTCTGAAAGGACAGATCCGTTTGATAGAAGAGGTTAGCTCAAAGTCCCTACAGCGCCCGGCTTCGGCAAATGCCTCTCCCCAGTCTGCACAAAAGCGGTTCAAAGAAATCTTAAAACACACACACACACACACACACACACACACACACACACGCCGACACGCAAACACACTCGCCTACTTAAGCCACAAACGCGATTCTCTGATTCTCTTTTTCTTTGTTGCTGCTTCTGTTGCAAACCTCTAGCTTCTTTCTAGGCGGCCGGGTTGCCTGGCTTCCCCCCTGAACTTTGCCATTTTGTGTCTTTTGCTTTTACTAGCAGCCCATGAGGAATAAGAGGGTAGGGGAGGAAAAGGGGAGGAAAATAAGGGACGAGGTGAACTAATCCAACGAAGGCAGCGGAACCCACGAGGGGCGGGGAAGAGAGAGATGTGCACAACCAGCTGCACTCTAGGAAGAAAAAGACAAAACCAAACCAAACCCAAAACAGGCAAAGTGGAAATGGACGAGATGAGTTTGCAGGGATCAGGCTGAGGGCCCGAAGGAAACCTGGCAGAATGTAGGCCGTGGGGAGGAGACCGTGAGAGGGGAGCAGGGAGAAGCCAGGCTAGAACCCCAGACCCCAAGCAGGCAGCGCGCTATGCAGATGCTAATGAGGGAACATTAACCTTGGGGTTGGGTCTGTCTGAATGCCCGGTCCAGGGGCTGCAGGCGGCTCTCTCAGCACCAGAGGAAGGAGATAATCGCTCTGAAGCCCCCCCCCCCATGCAGAGAGCCCTACAAACAGCTTCCCCCCAAAATAAATACCCACAAAAATACAGAACAACAAACGCAAAGCACCCAGAACTGCGAGCAGGGGCAACGAGCGGCCCTGCAGATGTGGGGCGCCTGGGCTGGAACCCTGAACCCCCTGCAGGCTGGCTCAGGAAAGGAAAGGGGTGCGGGGCCTGGGCCTCTCATCTCTGCTGCTCCAGCCTGTGGAGAAGGCCCCGCTCACTGGGCCTCTGCGCAGCACCACGGGGATAAATGGATTTGAGCTCCAGGATCGGAGGCTGCTGGGCCGCGGATTACCGCTCAGCCAGAGAAAATATGGGGGTGGGGTGGGGGAGGGACACAGGACAGAGATGAAGAGGACAGACACCCCCGGACAAACAAATCCGGAGAGACATTCTGGAAGTGGAGTGGCCGTGGTTATACTTCGCGGAGGCGGCGACGTTAAAAACACACATACAGGGATTTTATTAGACAAGCAAGCCACCGAGCAAACGCACATGCAGAACGCAGTCCCAGCCGAGGGGGTTTGGAATGATTGTGAGGTTCTGCTGGGGACCCCCTTGGCCTTGATTACTGTGTTCTCGGTCTCTCTTCCCAGAAACCCTGGCTTCCCTATGGAGTCAGGGCCTGCCAGTGGCTGAGCAGGGAGGGCTCCCTGTCGGAGGCGCAGGGCTCCTGTTTCCAAGTGGAGACATCACCAAACCGCAACCTTAGTGACAGTGACAGCCCCAAATTATGTGTAATGTTGCCAGGGGGAAGGGGAAATATAAAATTAGCGCGAGAAAATGCTTCCCAGACCTGCCTCGCCAGGAGGGCAGCGGCGCAGGGATGGGCACAAGGTGGGCGGCGTGGAAGCCAGAGAGAGGCCTCCGGGTGCCAGGGCCAGGGCGCTGGGTGGAAGCCAGGCTCCTTCTGCCACCTCCCCGCCCCCAGGAGGCCTCCTCCCTTAGGAGGCAAAGGAAGCTTCTGGAACAAGGTTAATGACACTCGGACCCATCCCTTCACTTTCTCGGAGGAGAGAGGATGGAGAAGGCCATCCTGGTGTCTAAAGCAATGGGGTTTTTTAAATGGTGATGAGGGTGGTGGAGGGGTGGCTGGGACTGAGAAGCAGAGGAGGAAATTGGGGAAGGGGGTAGATGCAATCCCCCCTTCCCCTCCCCCCTTCTTTGGGAAGCTGTGGCTGTAGGGAGAAGATGCTAAGGGGGACCCCATTACTGCATAAATGAGCAAGCCCCTGTTTTGGAACTTGCTGTCAGACCCGGTCAGCTGCCCTGCCAGGTGGGTAGGATCCCACAGCATTTAAAGAGCCCGTCTCTGTAGGTGCACCCCCTCCCCCGCCCCCAGCCAGGCCCAAGGGCAGGCACAGGGCTGCCAGGCGGCCCAGGGGATTGGCTCGGAGAGAGCCAGGGAGGTGGGGACGGTGGCATTTTCCAGGAGGAAGCAGTTTCTGTTCGCAGGAGATTATTTCTTAAGATGCTTATTTAAAGACACAGAGACGGGCAAGAGAGAGAGTGGGGAGGAGGGGGTGGGAGAGAAGAGAGACTGCATCCCCCTCATCCTGGTTATAAAGAATATAGTTCTGTCTTTGTCTGGACACGGTATCGCTGTGGTTCTGAAACGACACACTTTCCCTTCTCAGTCGCAGGCCAGGGGAGGAGGGCTGCGAGAGGGCGGGTGGGAAATTCATTTTCAAACGGTACAAAGGAAAAAGAAATGCATTGGGAAGTAGCAACCCGGCTGATGGCGGCCGGGAGGAGAGACTGCAGTGAGAGCGCAGGCTGGTTGTTTTAAAGCCCCATCCGGGCAGAATAACCAAGGGAAACAATGGGGGAGGCCACTGTCATTGTCCATGTGGTCGCCCCACAACTTTGGGGGGAAAAGGGGAGGCAGCCATACGCTGAGGCTGCAAGTTCACAGTGTGCCTTGAGCAACAAGTATCAAAAGATCGAGACGAATGGATGCTTCGAGTCCCCCTGGCCTTTCTCCAAAGAGCAATATAGATTTAATTGTATGTTGTTTCCAACTCCACTTCTCCAACAGCGAGAGACGTGTAATAAAAGTCAGAAACCCTATCGGGGCCTTTTTTTTCCCCTCTCCCCCCAAACACGAGCATAAATACCCAACTGACACTTGGAAATCGTAGCTCATAGGAATGGGTTAAACACACACACACACAGAGGCATCGGGGCGGGGTGGCCACATCATAAAATCTAAACTGTTTAAGCCGCTTTAACTCCTCCAGAAAGGACCTGCGGTTGCGGGTGCGGTGCGGGTGGGACGCTGGGCAGAGGAGAGGGGGGGGTCGAGGGAAGAGACCCCCCATCAGACACCAGACTTGTGCTGAGGCGCACGCGCTCCGGCTCAACCCCAGCCCCTGAGAGCGCAGCGAGTCCTGGCCTTGCAGACAGGCCGGCAACATCTCCATCCGGCAAAAAGCAGCTGAAAGTTGCAGCCGAATTGCCCTGGCTCCAGGCTCTCCTCTCTCTTCCTCTCTCTCTCCCTCACCGAGAGCCTGGGGAGCCACCGGGAGGCAGCCTGCGCCCAGCCCAGCTTCCCGGGGAGAGCGAGGGTCTGGAGCCGGGCAGGAGCGCCCCAAATCGGCCGCACCGCCCCCCCTCGGCCCCTCCCCGCTGTCCTCCGTCTGATCCCCGGGGACCCACAGTGGCTGGTGGCGTCTAAAACCGGCCCCCTGCGCCCCGGTTCCCAGGCCTGGGGCAGCTCAGAGCAGGGACGCGCCTGGGATTCGGCCCCTGATCGGCCGCTGTCGCCAATTTCTCGGCCACGCGGCCCGGCTGCAGGCGGAGATCGGCAGAAACCCACGTGAGCCGCCCCCTCCCCCTCCCCCTCCCCTCCCCCCCCCCCCCGCCCCCCCTCCCCTGCCTCGGCGGCATTGAAGCCGGCGCGAGGTCCCGAGGTCTCCGAGTGTGACAGTACTCAGCGTAGCGGGTAGATGGCACAATTTTCTAACATTTAGAGAGAGGAGCCCACGCTGGGAGCAATAAGTCCATTTAAAAGCCCTTTATTTAAGAGGGACAAAGATAACTGACAAGCGGAGCACAGAGACATCTCAATGAAATTTCCAAAGAAGAAAGAAATCGGAGGCCAGAGCGCCCGCGAACCCCGGGCCGGCGGGGCAGGCGGGCACTTTGCTCCCCACGGGAAGAGTGGGGACAAAAAGAAAGAGGCGCTGGGCCAGGGCCTGCGCCCCTCACCATCCATCGATCGCAGTCCAAACCCCCGATTTAAAAACCCCGCAGCCACGCGCAAACTTCAGAGCGGCCAGCGCGCTCTGCTGGGGCGGAAGCCAGATGTGTTTAGGGTTAGAGGCTTGGAAGTTTGGCCCCCACCTCCAGGCTACACCCCAACCTTGGACAACAGCTGCCCCTGCTTTAACTTAGCGGGGTCCATGGACCCCAGGAGGGCGGGCACCCACTCTGGGCACACTCAGCCCCTTCGAGGGCCGGGTGCCTCTGCCCTCCAGCCGTCTCCCTTGAAATGGTGCCCAGGCCCAGAGGGGATCCCACGCCCCAAGATTTGGGGCAAGCCATGGCCCGCAAGAGCCCCCTGGCAGACGCCAAGCGGGAATCATCGCCACTCCTTCAAAACCAAGAGGGGCAGGAGGGCAGCCTTTGATGGCTCCTGGCAAAGCCTTTGGCATGGCCACCAGCTGCTCCCCACCCCCAAACCTACTCGGCAGGCCCCCCTCAAGCCCTCCAAGAGCGGAGACCTCAAGGCGCAGAGGAGGAGGCCAGAGGCCAGAGAGGGGCAGCGCTGTGGCCCCCAGCCCGGCCCAGACCCAGGCCGGTGGGGAAGGGGTGAGGTGGCGGCGCCCGCAGGGGACCCCCGTGATTGTATTTGGGTGGGTCCTCCAGGCCGTATTTGCTGAGTAAACCTCCCTCGCTGTGCGGCAGGCGAATCCCCCGTTGATAAATCCATCATTACCGTTTGGATTCAGGGAGGCAGCAGCGCCACTAAATTCATCTTACATTTGTAGCGCTTTAATAGACATTTATTAAATGCTTTTAGAGAGAGGCATGGGGCGCGTGATTACATCCTAGTTATAGACAGAACATAAAGACCCGCGTTAACACCCATTTGCAGGAAGGAAGGAAGAGGTGGGGAGGGGTGGGGGGCGGAGGGGTGCAGCCGGGAGCGATGGGGCGGGCAGGGCAGGCGGGGCGCGGAGCCTGGGCCGTATTAGCCAGGCGAGAGCCGTGGGAAGTGAAGGGCCGCTGAGCCCAGTCCCCCGCAAACCCCGCAGTGCCCTGGGCGTCCCCTTCCTGGCACCCCTGCCCCTCTCCACGCGGGGGTGGGGTGTGTGTGTGTGTGGGGGGGGGGTCCTGTGCTTCACGCCAGGGCCAGGGATGGTGGCGCTGCCTCCATGACCCTTTATGTCCTCACTCCTGCTTTGATTCCAGGCCTATCCACCTGCGCCCGTGAGGCTCAGCCAAACCGGAGACGGAAGGACCCCCGGGAGCTTCCCTACAGCAGCCTTTCTGCTCACCACCAGTGCTCCCTCCGCACAAAGCAAACCGACGCCCTGGCCACCCGCGGACCACCTCGCCTGCGCGCTCCGAGGGCTCCTTGGCCTGCCATGCTCTGCTTCTGGGTCCCTCCTCAGCCCGGCGCCAGGGGGGACCCCGCCACCCAGGCCCCTCTGGCCATCTTGCGCCTGGAAGATCTGCACTGGGCTTGCCTGTGCCCCTCCACCTCCAGCTCATGGAGCTGGGCCTGCAGGCGCGTCTGAGCCTGAGACGGGCCCAAGGCCGTCCTCACCGCCCCGGGGCCTCGCTTCAAGGCCCAGCGGCCTGCGATCGGTCAGTTCTCTGTGCGCCCTCGCTCCCCCCACCGTCCCCCCGGGATGTAGCCAAGGACCCGGGGCCACCAGAGAGTCCTGGCCAGGACGCCTGGCCCCCTCCCTGCCTCTCTGCTCCCTCCAAGTTGCCCTAAGAAAATAAATACAAGTGACACTGTGCGAGGCCAAAGCTCATTAGTTCGTTGTCCAGGCCTAATAAACGAACAGAATCGCAAATTAGAGGGCTCAGCCTCCACGCACGCTCTGTCACCCGACATCAGCGGGCCTCCGGCCTGATTCAGGGGCTCCCCGCTCGCTGCGCGGCCCGCCCCACCCCCCCTCCCCTTCAGCGGGAGGCAGGGTGGAAAAATATAGTTCCAAAGGGGGTAATGATCAAGCTTTTCCTCCCGGAAGCCTGCGCCACCTCATTTCCCATCAGTAATCCCAATAAAATTAACGTCGTGGCTGCGATTGCAAAGAGGAGGGCCCTGCCATACCCCTGAAATAACACACTCTTCCCCCCCCCCAAGTCCCCCCCCCAGCCAAAGGTAAAATACGCAAATGGTCCTTTGTTCGTCTAATTAGCGAAGGCCCCATTCCGAAAGCAGATGTGTTTTCTTAGCTAATCACAAGCATGACTCTCTCAAGGAAGGTCGTTTTCAGGGGGCCGCTTGGGGGGCGGGGGGATGACAGAGCACCCCCACACCCAGGCCCTCCCTGCCTCACCCCAGACCAAGAGTCACAGGCTGAACCCAGGCAGCCCATCTCCCACACCCTTGACCGCACCTACCACCCCCAGAGGCCCAGTAGCCACACCTGGGCACCGGCCCCCATGTCAGACCTGCAAGACTCCAGGGGGGAAAAAATGAAAGTTTTAAGGACACAGATGCCATATTAAATGAGGCAGTTTGACAATTCGCTTTGACCAGGACGCTAACTTATTGCAAGTGTGTTACCAGAAGGACTGGAAGGTTTGTAACTCCGAGAGTCAGCTTTTCGCCTTAACGACAACGGGGGTGAGGCGTGGAAATCTGTTCTCTAGGAGAGACGGAGGGCCCCTTCCCTGTTTGGGGGGCACCTACAGATATGGGGGGGCAGACCCCAAGCCCCCTGTGTGTCCTGGTGGGCAGTTCCTCCTTTGCCCTTTGGCTCTGAAACCGGGTCTCCTGGCTGATGAAGTACCAGGCTCAGCTTTGCAGCCTGAGCTTGGGGGGGGGGGGGAAAGTGGGGGGCAGAGACGAGGGATGGAGTTGGAGGCGAGAGGGGACAGTTCTCAGCCCTGGGGTTCACGCAGCCAAACGATTCCCCCAGACTCTCTCCCTCTGCCCCACGGAACATGGCTTTCGCCTAAACCAACACAGTAAGCAAACTTTCAAAAAACGGGGGTCCTATTACCAACCAACGCCCAGGACTAACTGCTTTAAAATTACTGCATAATTAGATTTAGCTGAATTTCACCATTAATTAGGCAGCCGCGCGGCAGGGAGCCTTTGAAATCTGAGAAAATGGGAAAAAATCATCTGAGGCGCGTTTGGAGAAACCCAACTTCAATCCATCTGGACGAGGCCCAGCGTTCGGACGGACCCCACCTCCCTGCCCTCCCCGGCGGCCGAGGGGTCGGGGCTGGGGCTGGAACCGGACGGCGGGGGGCGGTTTGGCCCGTGGGGTGCGAGCTCGGCCCGGGCCCAGGGCCTGGGAAGACCCTCTCCCGGGAAGGCAGGCTGGTCCCACGGCCGGCCTCGCGGGTCCACACGTTTTTAGGGCCTGCGACCCCTCGGCCCCGGCGCACCCCCCAGTCGCCCCGAAATCCGCCTTACCTAGAACTCGGCCCTGCCCGCAACCAGCTCTGCCCGCGTCCAGCGGCGTCCGCGGCGCGACCCCCTCCCCGCAGCGCGGCCCGCACGCGCCTAATGAGCGAAACCACCTACCGGTGCGCCTGCCCTCCCTTCCCCCCGACCATTAAACAGGGAAGATCGGCGGAGGATCCAGACTTTGGCTTCCCCGACACGGATGCTCGAAGGGAGGGGAGACGTGAAATCAACTCTCCTGATTGCTGGGGGTTGGGGGGGGCGCAGAGAGAAGGGACCCCCCGCCCCCCGAATGCTGCTGCTTTAATTACAGATCATCGCGCACCCACCGCACCGCCTGGCCGGGCAGAGTGCAGCGGAGGGTTTCTGCCTTTGGCCGCCCCCCTCCCCTCCTTTTTTTTTCTTTTTGGGAATCAATGTGTTTCCTATTACCCGGCCCTGCCGTGCCCGGCAGCCGGGCGCGCGGAGCAGAGGGAGACGCCATGTTGGCTCAGCTCGCAGGATCGAGCAGAGCAGCTTCGAGGCAGTTTCACACGCTCGGGCTCCCCGCCCGCCCCCCGGCCCCCCGGGCCCCCGGCCCCCACCCCGCCCCGTCCGCCCGCCGCCGCCGCCGCGCGGGGTGCACCGCCCGGCCAGCCGCTCCGCGCGCCCGCAGCCGGGACCTCCCGGGGGCGCGGGCGGGATCCCGCCGCCACCGCCGCGCGTAAGTGGGGGGCGGGGGCGGGGGACCCGCACTTTCCGTCGCGGCTGCCAACTCCGGGCCCCCGGCCCCCCGGATGCTCCTCCGCGGAACCGGCCCCGGATGCCGCCCGCTCACTCGGAGCCCGGCCCCTGGCGGCGCGGGGACGGCCCGGGGTGCAAGGCCGAGGCCGGGCGAGCGCGCGCCCTGCGATCGGGCCAGGGGCACCCCCCTCCAGCGCCGTGTGCCCCCAGGTTTGTTTGAAAGTGGCCAGAAGCAGCGATCGCCCCCCCTACCTCACCCCCCACCCCTCTCTCCTCGGACTATTGTTGCATTTCGCGTCTAACTGGGTTCGCTCACACCCCCGAGCGCCGAGAGGAGGAGGGGGAGCGGGGCTGGGAGCAGAAATAAAGCGAGCTCAGATCGGAAGGAAAAAAAAAAAAAAGCAGCAAGGAAAAAGAGACACTTAAAGGGAAAGAGTCGCCATGTTTAGCAGCTTTTTTAAAGATCTCGTCAATTTCACACAGAACGCGCCCGCTCGGTTCCAGCCCTCGCCTTTTGTCCGATTCGGTCGCAGCAAAAGATCTTTTGTTCTAACTCAGCGTGAAAAGAAAAACTTTCTTTAAATGCAATCAACTTAAACCAAGCTCAAGAATCTAAACAGATCCTCCTCCGGGCCGCTCTCAACACAGACAGGGGGTTTTGTTTTAACCGTTGGAGAAATGTGGGGAACTGTTTGGCTGCCTCGCAGGCACCCCCCCCCCCCTCTGCTGCAACTCCAGAGACCGAGAGAGGACACAACCCCGGCGCCTAGGACCCATGCTGGAAGCAGAATAAAACAGGCACCGTCTTGGGCTTGGAAAAATCATAAATTATCATTTAATGCCAATAATAATTTACAACAAATGGCTGTTTACAAGAAGCTCACACAAAACAAGGCCGGAGCCGGGCCTGTGTGTGACTTTAACTGGACCAACTTCACACGCTCTGCATGGACAGCCCTTGGGGGAGAGGAGACAGGAGACGCCCAGGAGACAAGGACCCACAGAACCTCGACCCAAAAGGTCAGGGCTCTTCTGCCCTAAGAACATGCTTAGAGTCATGTATGTGCGGAGCTACCCAAGGAAGCTGAGGGTGCGCTGGGGACCTGCCCAGATGCTCACATCACACCAGAGTCCTGCTCTACATGCACCGCCTGGCACCTGAGTCTCCAAGTTTAATAGACTTTGCAAAATGACCCCTTTTCTTTCTCCTCCCCTCCCCACCCCGTTTTTTAAATTAAACCACAACACAGGGAAATGGGGGGTGGGGTGCTGGAGAGAGAGAGCCTCAACAAGAACAAAATTGCAAGCTCCCAGGAGCTGAGCTTTCTCCACACCGGGAAAGGGGGGTGGGGAGGGGAGGAGGGAAGAGACTCCCAGACAAATAGCCCCTACTTCCACTCAGCACACCCTGTCAGTCAAGTTTCCTTCCTTCCTTCCTTCCTTCCTTCTCTCTCTGCCTCTCTCTCTCTCTCTCTCCTTTTTCTTAATTTGGCTCCTCAGGACCAAGGGTCCCATGAGCAGAGCGTCCACACGGTCTGAAATGTCAGGATGTCCATGTGTTTTCAGGCCCAGAACGCCAGTGGCCGTGGGTCAGGCCCTCACGGAAGCGGGGAGGGGACAGGCAGTTGTCACATAGACAGTAAAAGCAGACCCCTCAGCACAGCATTTAAAATCCTCTCAACAGCTACGCTAGACAAGAACCACAGAATATATATACATATTTTTTAAATTCACACCTACTTCAGGTAAAACTCCTTGTACACAGTCTCCTGCGTCAGAAATGTACAAAACACTATTTTTTTCCTCTGATCATAAAATAGATACTGATCTCCAGATTTCTAAGACTTTGCACAATACCTTCTCTTCCCTAAGCAGGCACTTAAGTGTGACAAATATAAGGGCCTTTATTATTTTGTTTTCCTGGAAAATCCATTTTTAATTAAAAAGAGGATTAGGGGAAGGGGGGTGGTTTACCAAATCAGGATGGCACTTCCTAAAACCATAGATAAACCATTAACTTCAGCTTCCCCTCCCCCCCAACATTCCCAAATTAAGCAGGCAATAACACTAGTCCACAAACTGAGGATCGTAAACAAGTGGACCCTCCAGCCCCACTGGGGACAGCTCTTAGGGGGCTCTTGTCCATGGCAAGTCAGTGAGTGGGGACAGCCAAACAGGTTTCAGATATCAAATAATATTTTAATTTCTGAATACTTTCAAATTTTCCTTGGAATATAACACACAAAGACTCGACCAAACAGTTCAGTTATTATAACTTTTACAGTATACAGAAATGTTGCACTTTAAAAAAAAAAAACCTTCAGTTTTTTTTAAAACACAAACTGTAAACTCTAAGATACTGAATCAATCACATTATCTATAAGTGCCAACAGTGTTATTTTGTCATGCTGATTTCAATGGGTATTTTTTTTAAAAAGGGAATATCAACAGTTATAATACAAAGGGTTTGCAAATATACAAACAGATAGAGGATTTTTCATAACAATTCAAGAACTAAGCGGGACCCAATTCAAATTACAAAAGTTCACTTTTTATTCAAAACCTCAGCATGTGTCTTGGACACATTCCTTGGCTGCCAATAAATTCCACAGTTCATTCTCTTTCTTAAAATATTTTTTAAAAAGCTAGGTTTGTCTTGGTGTCTTTTGGGGGGGGCAGGGAGGGGGAGTTAAGTGTTGTATGTGGTTCTTGCAGATCTCAAATTAGCTCAACGTCACCTAAAATTTTTGGCCATCACCTATAAGTGCGTTCCCATCAGCTCTGAGTTTCCTTTTAAAAAGTTTTAATGTCTTCCTATGATATTTTCATGGACTCAGTTTTAATTCTTGCAGAACATATATTTTAAGGATACACAGTTTTTAAGAAGCCAAGGTTATATCAAAACTTATTATAGAACCACAGAGTAAACTGGTTTAGAACCAGGAAAATACAAAAAGAGAACAGCTAGAGGTACAGACACAGGACAATGAATAATTTGGAAAAAAAAAAAAAAGACTTTCTCCATTCTGCTAATTTTCTCCCAATCTCCTTAAATGCACTTTTAGCAATATTTTTCAAAAATTTACCAAAAAAAAAGAAAAAGACTAATTTCCTTTTTATACAAAAAAAAAATGATAAGTAGCAAGTTGTTCTGACCGACACAGGAGTTGTTTTTTTGTTTTGTTTTGTTTTTAATGCATTCTGTAAAAGTTCATTTGACAGTCTCTTAATTTTTTGGAAATTCACAGTCCATTAAGTTCTTCCCCTCTCTTCTTTTTTTTGTTTTGTTTTTTTTTAGCAAACGTGTAACATCCTTTTATATCCTTTCTTAACAGAAGGAATTAAGCAAACAAACAAGTCTTTTTTATCTTTGCTTTCTCTGCTTCACTCTCCCTTCTGACTTGGATTTTTTTTTTTATTGAATTGCCATATACGGCCAGTTAAAACTGCTGCCGGACAGTAACATATCCCTGATGAGGGTTTCGATGGGGGTTTTACCTACCAAACGGACGAAAAACAATTGCTCTATGACTGAGGAGGAGACGGTGCGCAGGGAAGGGAGGCGAAGCAACAGCTTCCCGAATCGCGTGGGCTGGTTGGGGTACTGGCTCCTGACATACTCTTCCAAGGCGCACTGGGACTTTTCCTGCAAGCTCTCCACGTGAGCTACATCCGACAGACCACAGGCATCTGGAAGAAAGTTTTAAAAAAAAAAAAAAAAAAAAGGAAAAAGGAAAATTCAGTCATCAGATGAAGAGGTTTGCAATGGGTCACATGAGGTGTGTAGACATGGCTCCGTCAAGCTGCCCCCATCTCCAACTCCCTCAGAAATGCCTAGGACCGAAAACTTGGGGGGGGGGAGCTGGAGCTGTCTTGGGGTATCTGCATAAAAAATAAACCCCAGTTCTGTAGCTCTCCAGACTTCCCTGTCCCAGCCCCAGGCTTGGTCACTGGGAGGCCCAGGCAAAGTGCACTGGGTGAAATCTGCCTCAAGTCAGTAAACAGAAAGACAAACAGATGAAACCAAAAGTGCCCATGCCCCTCCCCTCCTCCTCTGTAAATAATAGTTAGGCTTATAATTATAGAGGGGGGGGGGTGGGCGACAGCCCGGCCCAGCGTGGAGGAATGGCGTCCACGGCCCAGCCTCAGATTGTCCCCAAAGAGGGCGACTCATTTTTCTCCGGTCTTTGAAACTGATTTAAGTGGCCCTTTAAAACTGATCTTGTCAGTTTAGCCCATTGAAGGGCAGCCATGCAAACTGTGATCTCTCTGTTCATTTGAGCTGTTTCTTTCCCCCCTTTCTTCCCAACTCAGGCCCCTCCAGAGAGATACCCGCCCCCCCCCCCCCCTTCCCCGATATCTTCAGGAAAACACTTTTCTTTTTCTGATACGTAAAAAAATACAACAAGTGCCTTTGAAATGAGAGGCTGCTCGGTGGAGGCGGTGCAGCCTGTGACCCGACCTCAGGGGGCTCCCCAGACAAGACGGGGGCTGACACACACACACACTGTGCATCTTAAAGCGGGGCTTGGAAATCGGCCCCTTCCACCCCAGGCCCCAGAACACACATGCAATGTGCGCCTGTGTGTCTCCGGGACTCTGCCCGCCTCTGCCCGCCCGGGGTGGGTGCCTGTGGTCAGGCATGAAAAGATGTGTTTGCAGAAGACTCTTGCCTGAGCACCCGCACCTGTGGTCTCCCCAAGACTCGGATAACAGGGACCTTCATCTCCTGGTGGGGTGCTATGTGCTTATAATTATAGAGGCCCGGGCCTTTTGCAAATAGTAATGAATTAAACTGTTAGGGCAGTATGAGGCACTTCTCTCCCTGAAAGACCCAGGGGGAAGGCTGAGACTAACAATGATGGCAAGCGATTCACAGCCACCCCCGGGGCTGGGCATGTGGTGGGTGTGGGGTCTGGGGACTGGCTGACAGAGGCTGCGGGGCAGGGGGCCATCAGCAGGCTAGGTTTGCATCAGGCAAACGGTCCAGTGGTCCCGTTCTGACAGGTCCCCCCAAGGGAGAAGACTCCAGATTCGAGCCTCTGACATAGCCATCCCTTGCCCGGACACTGCCCTTTAATTGATCACCTCAGGACTTGTGAAGGCAGTGAGGGGGTTTTATGAAAACAGCAGTGATACAGGAAAGACTCAGAACCTGCCATACACTGGGGCTTTCCTTCCCACAGTGAGGAAGGGGCTGGGTCTTTTTGTCCGCCACGCTAGCCACAAAGCTCTCTCCTGTCCCGATGGGAGCTGAACACACAGTGGGGGGCTAGGATCCCAGCCCCAAACCCATGTCCAAGTGGTGAGTGTGCTCCATGGGGAACCCCTTCCCCGCCTAGGCCTTGACAAAGGGATCAGCTGACAACTTAGCACAAGAAGGTGGAGGAGCCAGAAGGCTCAGGTGTGGCCCACAGTGCAAAGCCAGGCACTTGCAAAAATCATTTGGCCTCAAGAGTTAATGAATATGAGATCTATTGCTCACACAGGTTAAACTACATGCAAACTAATTAGATTTCATCACGCAGTCGGTGATGGTTTTATATCGCCAGCAACATTCATACGCTGGCAGCCCAGGTTGGCAGACACTTGGAGTTGTTTGGAAATTGCCTGAAGTGTTTGCCTGGCCAGGGGGGAGCAAGAGGCCGGACTCCCCAGGCCCCGGCAGACACCCTGAAGAGTTATGATGGCCCCTTTCTCCCTCCTGCCCCTGCCTGGCGGCTCGCTCCCCTCCCCTGGCCGTCTGCATTGTCTTCCTAAGAATCTGGTTTTCGAAATCGGTGCCCTCCAGTTGGCTCTGCCTGGAGCTCCAACTCCTACCGAGTTAACAAGCAAACTTTCCCCTGCGAACGGCTGCCAGGACCGCCCCCAGGCCCAGGGGCATCTCTGGGAGGCGAAGCCAGGGTGACAGAGAGAACCGCTGGGGGGCTGACAAGACCCCACAGGCTCAGCTGGCCCAGGGGGCCTGGGCTAAGGGTGTGTGTGTGTGTGTGTGTGTGTGTGTGTGTGTGGCAGAAGCTCACACCCCAGCCTGGCAGGAGGGCAGCAGGCCCCGGAGGCCTCCCCTTGGCCCATTTGAGAGTCTGTGTCTGCAGCATCCTGCCTGCTGCAGCCCAACCTCCCTCTCCTTCCCACACAGGCCCAGCAGCTACTCCAAGTTCTCATCCAAGTAGCACCCCACAGTCTGGCCTTTCCAGAGGGTGGCTTGGTCCCTAACTCCGGGCTAGAGCCCTCGGGCGCGAGCAGGCCGGGCCCCTTCCTACCTGAGGTGAACAGGACGATGGCCTTGAGGCAGCTGTACTCGGCGGAGTCCACGTGGAGGGCCTTGAGCTTCTCCACTTGCTCCTGGAAGATGCGTATGTGGTCCATAAAGGCGACCACCCGGTCCGCGGACATGGGCGAGGCGTGCAGGCCGGCGGCGGCCAGGAGCGGGGCGACGTGGAGGGGCATGGAGCACTGGGCCGCGTTCAGCACGAACAGCTCGCTCCAGGTGAGGCGAAGCAGGGCCACCTGGTCGGTGATCTGCAGGTCGGGGAAGAAGGGGATGTTCCGGGCCCACTCCACGGCGCTGAAGAGCATCCGGGCCGCCAGTTCGCAAATGTTCTCGATGCCCATGATGTTGTTGGGCTGCATGCACTGGCTGCCGAAGCGCGACGTGGGGTAGGGCTCGGCGCGCAGCAACAGAGAGATATATCCCGACAGGTAGGAGTGGCAGTTGAGGGGGTCCCCGTTGGTCAGCGCGAACTGCCCGTGGGTCGGCTGGGTGGGCGGCATCCTGCCCCTCTGGACCGCTGTGGGGGGAACAGAAGATAGGGTCTGGTTAATGCCCGGCCTGGGGGCCCCCCCCGGCGCCCCTCGCGGGGCCTGCCCCAGCCCGACCCCCACCTGCCCCAGCACAAGACCCGGCGGGCCTGCCCCTCCAGCCAGTGCGCCCGCCCGGGAGCCGCGGGAGCCGCAGCTCCCCCTGCCATCGCCTCCCAGGCCGGCGCCGGCGGCCACCAGGCACACGAGCCTCCCAGGCCCGCCCGGAGCTGGGCCGCGGAGCCCCCGGAATCGGCCACTTCGCCTCGGGGGGCCCGGCGCGGGGGGCGGGAAGCCGCGTTCTGGGGCATCTTTCTTCTTTATTGCCAAACAGCTGATATTTCTTATTGATTGGAGGAGAGGGAGCGGGAGGGGCGAGTCTGGGACGGGCTGGGGCGGGAGAGACGCTTTTGCAAAAGACACAAGGGTTCACCCCAGACGGCCTGTGGCCGCCCCGGGATGAGTCTCCCCCAAATCCCAAGCCCCAGCCCCGGCTCCAGCCCGGAGGGGGACTCCCGGATAGAAACGAGCCGAGAGCCGAGGTCTGCCGGCAGCCTGATCGGTGTGCTCGGAGAAAGGAGAGAGAGAGGGAGAGGGCGGAGAGAGAGAGGCCGGCGGCGGCGAGAGGAAGCCGGGGAGAGGCGGGGAGGAAGCGGCCGGCGCAGCCCGCGGAGGGCCCGGGAGGCCGGGGAGAGCCGGCGGGGCTCGGGCCGGGGCTGGGATCGGACGCCGGACGGGGAGATCCGCTCCCCAGAAACACAAAGAAACGCCGGCGACCGCTCGCCCAGCCCGGAGCCCAGCGCGCCATTGGCCCAGCCTGGCTCGCGGCGCTCGGCGAATTTTCGATCACAAAGACCCAACTCGCGCGGAGCGAAAGCGGTCGCCGGGGGCCCTCGCCCACCCTTCCTTCGCCCGCCGATCGCGCTGTCCTCCTTTTCAAAAGTGAAAGGAAAACAAGAAAACGGAGGGATTTTTTTTTCTTTTTAGCAGAATGTTAATCCACGGAAGGTCACATGAGCGCAGCCCGGGCGGCGGCGTTAATACGGCGAAGTGCATAAAATTGCCATTTGTAATTTGAACCTCCTGTACAAAAGTACAATCTCAGGTTGGGGTTTTTTTTTTTTTTAGAGGGTGGGGGCTGGGGAGAGGGGGGGAGGAGGGACATGTGTTGAACATGCAGGAAAAACCAGGGGGAGAGAGAGAGAGAAACAGAGGAGGGAGAGGGAGAGAAGTCAAGGCGGCTTGAAAACAACAACCGTCAGCCGCCACCACCCCATCCCTGGCAGAAAGGCGACTCGAAGGAACTCGCAATCCACGCACAGCACAGGAAACCGGCCCGGAGGAGAGGGCGAGGAGCTCAGGCGGCCACAGCCTGCGGATGTGGGGGGTCAGGGATCCGGTGCCGAACTTGGCTTCTAAGCAGCAACCCCCTCGGAGCCGCCCGGGGCCAGGCAGAGCCCGGGGCTCCGGACCCTGACCCCGAGCCGGCTAGCCACACGCACCCAGGGCCCCAACCCCGGGGCGGGCGATGGGGGGGTGGGGGGGGGGAGAAATGAGAGGCCGATACCTTCCCGTCTCATGCCCACTTTGAGGCACTTTTTGAGGCGACAGTACTGGCACTGGTTGCGGTGGTGCTGGTCGATGGGACAGTTCCGGTTGGCGCGGCACGTGTAGCTCAGGTTCCTCCGCACGCTGCGCTTGAAGAAGCTCTTGCAGCCCTCGCACGTGAACTGGCCGTAGTGCTTGCCGCTCGACTTGTCCCCGCACACCACGCACTCGATGTGCTGCTGCTGCTGCTGCTTGTCGCCGGCGCCCCCCTGGCCGCCGCCCGCCGTCTGGGCCGGGGTGCTGGCCGGGCCCCCCTGGCCGGGCGTCTGCGGCGTGTGCGGGGCGCCGGGTGGCGGGCCGGGCACGGGCGGCGCCTGCGAGGCCTGGCTGCCCTGCGAGCCGGGCACCTCGTCCTGGGGGTCGCGCCACGTGCTGACTACCATTGCCATATCTATGGGGGCCGCGTCCGGGCTTCCTGCTCCCCTGGCTGCGGGCGGCGGCGGCTCCCGGGTCGCGGGCTCCGGTGCGCCGCCTTTTGTGTTGCGCGAGGGCGCGGGAGGGCGCCCCGGGTGGCTCGGGGGGCTGGTTGGTTGAGGTTGGTTAGTTTTTCCTTTTTTGTTTCTGCTTTTGCAAAGTTTTGGCGATGGCTGGGCTGGCCCGGTGTGTTTGTTTTGTTTGTGTCCCTTCGGCTCAGCTTTGTTGCTTTCGGGGGGCTTTCCTCCAGGAGGGGAGGGGAAGGGCCGGGGAGAGCGAGTGGGAGCAGAACGTGGAGAGAGGGAGGGGAGGGAGAGCTGCAAGTCGATTGTCTGGCTTCAAGAGAGAAGTAGGAGGCAAAAAAAAAAAAAATCTCTCCAAAGATCTCGCTCGCTCTCTCTCCCTCCCTCTCCCGCGCTCAGAGCCGGTGTGCCTAGGAGTTGGAGGAGGAGGTAGAGGAGGAGGAAGAGAAGGACGAGAGGCGGCTGTCCGGGGGCCAAGTCCAGGGCAGCCCACAGTCAGCCATTCAGGAAAGCCATCGAAATCGGGAGGACTGGGAGCGCGGAGGCGCCGGTCGCAGGGGCGCCCGGAGGGCCGGGCAGGCCGGGGCGGAGGCCGGCGGCCCGCGGAGTGGCCGGAGCGCTGCCCGGGTCCGGGGGAATCAGCATGAAAGTGGTCCGCGTCGGGCGCTGCGCGGCGTCGTCCTGGCGCTGGGCCGCCGCCGCCGCCGCCGCCTGCCCCGGGCGCCCGGCTCCCTCCGGCCGCCGCCGCCCGCTTGCTCCGGATGGAGGCCGCTCGCCGATCCCTGCGGGCCGCCCGGGCCGCCGCCGCCGCCGGAGCCGCCGCCGAAGCCGCGGGGTCGGGCCCGGAGCCGCCGCGTCTAGCGCCGCCGCCGCCGCTGAAGCCGCTGCTGCCGCTGCTGCCACCGCCGGAGCCGCTGCTGCTGCTGCCGCCGCCGCCTCACACACATAGGGAAAGAGTCAACTCGCCGGCGGCGGGGGAGAGAGGATAAAAGAGAGAGAGGAGGGCAGATCACCACCTAGAAGCACATCCTTCGTGCGCAGCGCGGGGAGGAAAAAAGACGGGAGAGAAAGAATGAAAGAGGGGGAAAAAAAAGCCAGCACGGCACCCGGAGAAAGGAGGCAACTCGGGGAGAGAGGAGGAGGTGGAGAGGAAACACACACACGCGCGCACGCACACACACCGCGGAGAGAAAAGAACAGAGAATCAAAGTGATCAAATATGCTAAAAAGGGGGGCGCGGGAGGGAATGCGATTTATAGGCGCCGGGGCTGGCAGAAGTGGCTTCTCCGCGATCAGCTCACTGAGCTCTCTATATAGTGAACTTTGACACGACTGCTGCAACTTAGCGCACGTTGCCATGGCGACGGCGCGCCTTATAAGGCAGCCGCCGGGGTTGGCCTGGCCCGGCGCGCGCGCGCCGCCCCCTCGCCGTCATTGGCCGGAGCGCGGCGGCCCCGCCATGGCGGCCGCGGGCTCAGCTCGGTCCTAGCGCGAGCGGCGTGGCGGCCCGCGGCTCGGGGCGCGCGGGGGGGAGCGGGGGGACGGGGTGGGGGCGGCCACGTCCCCGCCGCCGCCGCCTGGCGGGGGGGATGGGCCCGGGCGGACCCGGGCGCGCGGCCCCCCGCGCACCCCGGCATCGCGCGCCCCGCACCCGAGGTTTCCGCCCCAGCGCGGAGCGGAGCGCGGCGCGCAGACAAAACGCCTCTTAAAGGCTCCGCGAGCCGCTGGGGATGGGATCGAGGACTGCGCCTCTTGGCAACTTGGCGAGGCCACTGAAGGCGCCGCGCGCGCACCACCCGGGACTCGCGGCGCATCTGTGCGCCCGCGATGCCCGAGAAAGAGAGAGAGAGAGAGAAGTCCCCGATTCTTCGCAGAGGGGTCGTGGGTGGGGGTGGGCAGGCGCCGCGTGCCCAGCTCGTGGGCCATTTCCAAACGAAAGATTTGGCCAAATCGGGGTGGCGGCAGACCCCTCTCTTAATCAACTCCGATCGCTTGCTTGGTTTGGTGGCTTTTTTTTTTTTAAAGGGGGGAAAAAGCTCTTTAGGGTCTGTCTTTTCCTTGTAGGGTTAACATTTCACAGGTATGTGGCCTGACATTTTAATTGCTTAAATAAAGCATCTCGGATGCGGAGAAGCAGGAATAGACTTCATCTCATTGTCATGACGCAATGAAAATCAATTTCCCTCAACTTTATCCTCTCTCCTTAGTTCTGACGAACTCGCAAGCCAACATCCTGCCCCACACCCAGTCAGGGCGAGGGGGGAAAAGACGGATGTTTGCCCGCTGATGGGCAAGCAGAGGCCGCCTCCAGCCTCCCCTGTGTGTGCCCTCTGCACACACATGTAAGAGTACATGTATGAGATGCACATTTGTCAATGTACACAGACAAAGACTTCAGCCACTTGCACTTCTAGGTCGTGGAACAGTTAAGTGCGGACTTCATTGTTCCTTAAGTTTCCTTAAAAGCATTTATATTGCCATTAAAACACACCCAGAGACTCTGCCCCACATTGGGGAGGAGACCAGTACAACTCAAGAACCACACACCGGCCATACTCTATCCCGAGAAATCGACTGCAATAAGGCCAAAGTCACCATCTCTGCCAGTCTGCTCCATGGGCTAAAATCATCAACACGGCTGTGGGCTGTGTCTCTAAATTCCAGGGCGCTGGGTTAAACAGCAAACATCGAGAATGGCCCCCCACCTCCCAGAACACACACTATCCCAATGCACCTCTCTGTGTGATTAGAAAAAGTTAGTGGATTATGGTTGCTCCGTATTTATGAAAGAAAATGGTGACTCCGTCATACACACTTTGCACCAGGAAAAAAAGCTGTCCATTGGGCAGCCCACCAGGTTTATGAACAATTAGAATATTTCACATGAAACACGCCGAACTGCCGGAAACGTGGACACACAGAAATTGTAAGGGGCGACCACCAGAAAGCATCCTTGATAATTAAAAAAAATTTCAAAGATGAAGAATTGTTTAGAAGAATTCGCCACACGTGAAACTGACATGTATAGATTGCATTTTGCATTCCATACCCTTTGCACACACACAGGCAGAATACAGGGTAGGGGCTGAGTGGAGATGTAGGCAGATAGGGGCTAGTTTTAAGGGAAGAAAAAAAAATCCCCTTTCCGCTTCATTTCTGAAACCTCTTAGCTCTCACCCTTTCCCGGCTGAAATCACATAGTACACGAAACAGTGAATGTTCTGGAAGGTGGGGGGCAATTCTCGCTGTTTGATGCAGGTGCTGGGATGACTTGAAAGTTGTAAAAAACCAAACCAAGCACAAACCTACAGTGGACAGTGAGCTCTCCTAAACCTGATGTGTAATGAGATTGTCACAGAGTCAAGGCAGGCTGCGAATTTCAGGTTGATGACAGGCACCATGTAACTTTCTCCTGAGGGGGACAAGGAGCATGGGAGAGGAATTATTCCAGGGAAATATTTTCCCCCTTTCAACCTCTAGGATTCGAGAAACTGCCCAATGCTGCAAATGTCAGTGGATCTGGGGCAAACTCAGTAGAATTGTGGTGGGACTGGGGTTGACTAGGAGGTCTGATGGGCATTCATCCATCTCGGTTTAATAGATGATAGAATAATTGATGATGGGGAAATCTTAATCTCGCCTCTTGTACAGACACTTCCACAGCAAGAGCCACCTTTTACACACATGCAGGCGGGGGGGAATTCTGAGGGGGACGGGCTTCCCCAGTCCAGTTAGAGAAACTGGGTGTTTGAAGTCCAGTCTGATGGCCTCAGATTTAAAATGAAGATTTCCCTACCGTCCCCAGCAGAACTGGAGCCTGCCAGGCTCAGGACCTCAGGGCTACCAGGAAGTCAGAAGTGTTTTTACTTTGTATTTTGGGACCCATTCATAGTTATGCAGATGCTATTAAAAAGCCAAAAAAAAAAAAGGTACTAATTGCAGTTATTTTTACTGTATGAAAGGACTGCAGACCGAGAAGGAAAAAAAGAGAGAGAAATAATGAAAAAGGTCTTACTTAGAGACGCTCATTTCTCTGAAATACAACAGCTCTAAGACTAACCGCTAAACATCAATATATTGTTACCGTTGGAAAAAAAATAAAATAAATCCAGCCCAGTCTTTTATTGCAGATGTAAATTTATTTTAATGAGAGGAATGGCAAGCTTTCATTTGGCCGGGAGAAAGTTGGAAAAACATTGGTCTTCCTCTGGGGATCCCAAGCCAAGCAAAGGGAACCCCAACTCAGGAATATGATTCCATTACAGAAGGCGGACTGACCGCAGATTCGGTCACCAGATGCATGCAGACCCCAGCAAACGCCGAGTTTAACTCTGAAGTCGGTAGCAGCCAGCCCTGTCCACCACCATGCATTGAATTGCTCCTTCCCTTCAATCTCCTCCTGTGTGTTTTCCCTTCCAGCACACGGCAGCTCCCTGAATAGGAGAAGGGGCCTCTATTGTGTGTCTCTCAACTTCCAAGTCAATGCAATTTTTAACCGCTGGCTTGTGGTACTTTGAAAATCACCAGGGGCTGTCAGAGTTGGGTCCCCCTGAAAAATTTACAGTGCTCGATCGGAGCATATGCCGGGAGGGAAAAAATTGCTGCAGATTGGAGCAAGTGCAGTATCTGTCTGCCCCCTAGTGTAAGAGTCCTCGCTGCCTAAAATCCAACTTTAAGAGAAAAGGGGTTCTTAAAGGGGAACGACTTGAGGCTCGCGGAGGCGCAGGGGAATGAAACTTCTGGGCATTTTCAGCGGAATCATTGCCCGGGATTGAAAATTAATTGGCTCTGGCTGGGTTGGACCGGACCCTCATCTCGCCACCTCCTGCGTCTTCCATGTCACTGGCGGCGAGGTGATGATTTTTTTTTCTCCCTCCCCCCTGAACTGGGTTTCTGTGCGTCCCTCTCACCCCCTCCTCTCTTTTCCTTTCTCTGTCTCTGTCGTCGGCTTTTTTTAAAAAAAAAAATGAGGACCCCGTGCCTGGATCGTGCTGGACACAGCCCAGAACGGCTTCTTAAGTCAGCCCGCCGCGGTGGCCGCACACAGCAAAAAGGCCCACGTTTGCCTGCAACCCGCCCGCCAGCTGCACCACCCCGCCGGCCGGATGGTGAGTACCCCTCTTCGGCGCGATCGTCCCCCTCGCTTCGCCCCCGCCGCGTCCCCGAGCCGCGCGGCCCAGGCGCCCCGCGAGCTCGCCTCCCTCCCCGCGCGCCCGGCCGGCTGTCAGTTGCACAAGGTTGCAAAAATGTAGCTCAGCGGCCGATTGACCAGGACGTGCCGATCCTCGGGTGCGAGCCTAGCAGCTCCTGAGCTGGCAGAGCGAGTCATCTCCTGCCTGGAAAAAGCAGCTCAGAGGACCGACCGCTTTGCAGTTTGCGCTCCCGGAGGCGCCGGGGTTGGAGCGGACTCGAGGAGGCGAGGGGCGGCCCGGCGGTCTGTCTGTCCCCTTCGGTTGAATCCTATTTTGGCACCTTCGCAATCGGATTTTCCCCCTCGCCCCCCTCCACCACACACATGTAATAAAATATGGCAACGCATTGAATGGACCGTGCCCCCCTTCCCCGAACCCCTTAAACCACAACCCGAGGCATTGCATACACGTTAGCAATACGATTTTTGGAAAAAATCCCCAAGTCATCCCCAACCCCAACCTCACCAGGAGAAAAGTGAGAAAGCAGAAAGAAAGAGGGAGAGAGAGAGAGAGGGGAAAAAAAATACTGTAAGCAAACATACCAAAACCGTATTTGCCTTGCTCAAGATCCCAAATCGCTTGCATCTTCCTCCTAAAACTGGAAGAACTGTCCTTTAGTTTGGCGGGTGCAATACACGCTTTGTTGGACCCCTGAAATGATGTGTCTTGGATAATTAAAGAGACTCTCTCTCTCTTCCTCGGTGTTTATCTAAGCGATTGTGCAAACTGATAAAAAGTCGGCGCTCGCCGGCAGGGAAGCGGAGGAGAGGTGACGGGAGCGCCCGGCCACCTGGGGGGGAAGTGCCTTCCCGGGGTCTCGGGCGCGCCGAGCGAGCCTTCGGGAAAGCCTGCACGCCAACTTTAGAGCGAGGAGGTTTCAGGGAGCTGGTACATAGCTGCTGAGGAATGCGAGCCTCGCCTTTAAGAAAAAAAAAAAAAAGAAAGAAAAAAAAAACCCACCCCAAACCGTAGGTAGGAGATGTCTGGAGTGATCCTTGTCTCTCATCTCATTCCTTAGAAGGAAGAGTGCGTTGTTACACCTTGTTTGGGGCTGGAAAGGCGAGACTTTCAAAACACCCGTCCAATTGGAGAGAAAAAAAAAATCTCCGAACTTAATGAGTTTAGTAGTCGGAGGCTGGGAGCAGACTAGACTGCTCAGCCCCAGAGAGGCGCCCACAACTCCAGGCGATGTGCTGCGAGGCAGGGGCGAGCGAGGCGCAGCCGGATTCCACTGTTTTGGGGTCGGGAGGGATGTAGGGCTAATCCTGCAGCAAGTTGGGAGGGAAGAGAGGTGGGAGAGGAGGGGGGAAAGGCAGCAGGCTCCTGGGTCAGAGATGGGGCTGGGAAGAGGAAGGCGATGTTTTTCCTAGGAATGTGTAGGCACCCTCGTTTTCCTACTTCGAACTCGAATTCTCCCCAGTGAGCTTCCCCTCTCCCCTGCAGATCCGTGCCCCCACCCCCCATTCCCAGTCCCCATTCTAGAACTTTCCTAAAGAGGAAACCTGTTCCTTTGGGGGGGGGAGGGGTTCCCCATGTCTTGTCATCAGATAATGAATGCTTGATTCACCCCCTCCAGGCCCCCACCCGCCCCAGAATGAATAAAGGGAGCGGGAACACAGTGACTAGAGAAAGCGAGAGTAACTTACTCGGCGGCTTGCAGTTTAATACAGTTTTAACTAATGGATTTCTGTGTTTTGTTTTAAGAGAAGAATAATGGGAAACACGGATCTTTTATTTTAGGAAACTGTATGGTAAGATGTATGTCAGACTTGACAAATGGAACGCGGGCTTTTCGGCTGCTTCTTGTCCTTGTCTTAAACAGGAATTAAGTTAAACACAGTGCTGAATGTTAATTACATGTTTACTGGCTAATGAAAATTACAAAT
This sequence comes from Myotis pilosus, assembly GCA_036010255.1. Taxonomy (NCBI): domain Eukaryota; kingdom Metazoa; phylum Chordata; class Mammalia; order Chiroptera; family Vespertilionidae; genus Myotis; species Myotis pilosus. Next base: position 5,780,490 of record JASKON010000031.1, on the reverse strand, counting down.
GGGTTTGCCACCTCAAAAACAATGATGAAAACCCCGAAGACACTGTAATTATATACTTTGGGGGAAATAACTCCGAATATTGATCATAAGAAGTGTAAATCTTTTTTTAACTATTCATTAATACCATAAATATGGGCTACAGAAGTTTTGCCTTGCGGTTTAGCTCATCAGTTGCACCGAGTGGATGGATGGATGGGGAGGTTCCTTGGGGAAGTGGTGAACTCATTCTCTCCAAGAAGGAGGCCACTTGTGTCATGGGGGGGGGGCGCCCCCTCCTTTTCGCCCCCGCCCCCTTTAACCCCAGCACAAGGTCGAGGGATAGTTGAACAGGGGGGCTGGGCTGGGGCAGGTGAAGGTGATCATAGCCCAGTGTCTCCCCTCCCCTCCCCTCCCCTCCCCCCCTCCCACTCGTCCCTTCTCAGCGAGGTCTGATGGATGACTGCCTTACCCGGCCCAGGCGCCTGGCGGATAAACTGGCATTCAGGTCCCTAATGGAGGACAACTCGCTACAGCCGGCCACAGGCAGCCCTGGCAGTCCCCTGCTCTCCGGGTGGCGAGGGCAGTTTTTTGCAAACAGATCAAAATAAAGTTGAGGGCGGAGGTGGCTTACTGGGAAGGTGGCTCAGGCCCGGGGACCAGACCTGGTCTCCCTGGGTTTGGCAGTCCAGAAAGATTTTGGGGGCTTTGTTTTGTTTTAAGTTCGGCCTGAGTGATAGCTCCACACCCTCTGGCAGCCACTGCGATCGTGGGGGTCAAAGGTGAGGGCTGCATTAACCCTAAAAGGCTGGCCTGGCCGGAAGGCCCAGGCAGGAGGAGTAGGAGCTGGTGAGCCACGCAGCCTGGCGCTTGGGGAGGGGGTGCCTGCCAAGCCCCGCACTGGGGGGCACCGCACCGAGAGCGGTTTTAAGTGCAATGTCCAGGATTTCTTAAAAGTGCCCCAGGCTTGTGGGACTGGAGTCCCCCTTTCCCCTGAGAATTCCCAAGCGCTGGTCTTTGTCTTGGAAGGAATGGGGTTTCTGAATGGTGTGAAAGGGACAGAGAGGGTCGCTTCAAATCGATTTTACTTGTCCTCTCTGTCTTTTCGGATCAGCGCCCTTCAATGGGCACAGAGGTGCTCTTTCAACCAAAAACTTGTGCTACATTTTCTGCCTGTATTGGTGCTAACGACAATGAGCACCGGGCAGCGTCCTTTATTCGCTCTGCGAGGCAAGAAAGCGCCCTAATTAAATTGTTTTATATGGACAGTCAAGACGGGCCAATTAAGTATGCATTAGTATAAAGATATAGTCTGCAGATAAGGCGGTTTAGAAAATCGCCTGCGAGACAAAGGAGAGGGCGCGGCGACGGGGAGGGGTGCGTGGGCCCAGCAGGGTCGCCCACCTTCCCCCCTGGGCCCGGGATCGCCGAGGCCCGGCCGCAGGTGAGATGGGGGCAGGCCGCTAACAGGTGGCTGACAGCTGGAGCCCAGGCCCGCGCCTCTGGCCCAGGGAGCGCGGGGGACGCCCAGGCGGTTAGTATGGCTCCCACCCTCCTCCCTGGACTCTGGATCCGGCCCAGGGTGGCGGTCCGATGGGGGTGGCCAGTGCGCGCTGTGCCCCGCTTGGGGTCGCGCCCTGGCTTGGTGGCAGACCTGCGATGAGAAGGGGGAGGCAGGGAGGACCAGACGATGGCCCTGTCGCGGCCGCAGCCCCCCGGAAACCAAGGTCAGGGTAGGAGGCCCCCTTCCAACACCTCCCCACTAGGCGCTTTTTCACTTCTAAGCAAACGGACGCTTCTCGTTGGCGTGGAAAGTAAAGTTTCCATCCGAAGCCATCTGGCCCGAGGGCGTCGAGGCCCAGGGAGAAGTGGAGGAAGGACCGGGGGCAGGAAACGAGGTATCCAGGAGGGTGGCTCCGGGTTCAGCGAAGGCGGCTCGGGGGTTCCCCACCCTCTCTCCGCCCTCAGAGGTGCATGTGGGGGGCTGAGTGCTTCTGGCCCGAAGGCGACGACCCGGGAGCCGGGGCCTGGGCCTCCCCAGCCGGCGCAGGGCTGTGATGGGTGGTCCCCGGGCGCGGGCGCAGCGCGCGGATGCTCCGAGGTCGCACGGGGCGCACAGGGCGCCCTGGGTCGGGCCGGGCTGGGGGGGAGCAAGGGCAAGAGTCAGCGCCTGAATGTCAAAAGTAAAAGAGGTTGAAAAGCCCATTTTCCCGGCGCGTTTTCGCCCCCTGGGCTGGCTGCGGAGGCCGTACATCAGCGGCCGGCGGCGAGGGCGGGAGGAGCCCCCGCGGTGGGCCCGGCGCCGCCCCGCCCGGCCGTGCGCACCTCCCGGTGGGCCCCGCATCGATCGGGAGCCGAGCGGAGGATGTCGCCGCACTAAATATTTACTGATCACACACCAATAGCCGCGGCTCGAACGATTTTCCTCTGTGCGGAGCGCGCGGAGAGGAGGGTAAATCATTTTATTAGTGTGGATAAAGCCCGGAGCACACTCCAAGTGTTTTAAGATGTGTCTTCAACGGAATGAAAAGAGTTAGGGAAATCGATACCGGGTGATTAGGAGCCCCCGGGGTGACGAAGGGGGCCCGGGCTTTCAGGGATTTGGCGAGGCGGAGGGGGGGGGTGCCCGCCTCGAGGGGGGCGGCCCGACCACCGCGGGAGAGCCACGGGGCGCAGGCCTGTGTCCTTCCCGCCTCGACGGGCGACGCCGGCGGCAGGGCCTCCGCACCGGCCGGAGGGGGGCTGCCGGGGGCGCGGGCTCGGAAGCCACAGGCTCCCCGCCCGGAGTGACCTTGGCCAGGTGGCTGCGGGAGTGGATCGCAGGTCGGGGACCCGGGCAGGTCCCGCCACCGCGCAGCCCCCGGGGCCGCCTCCTGGAGAAGAGCTGGGGCCCGGACGCGGGCGGTCCCCCCACAACGCCCCCCTCGCCGGGACCCGCCGCATCCTGGCACTTTTCTCCCTGACATCCCGGCCCCTGGGCTCCTTGGATGTTTCTAGAGAGGATCCGGCGGCCCAGCCGGAATTGCTGCTTCTCCCTGCCACCCACCCAGTGTCCTGAGCGGCCGCGGGGTGGCGGACGGCTGGGGAGCGCAGGGCCCGTGGATTCCAGTGGATTCCAGGTTCGGGGCTCTGGGGCAGGTGGGAGGAGGCCTGAGGAGGAAGGCAGGGACAGGGTGACACACACCAACAACGCCCCCAGGATGGGAATCCAGCCTTAGGGGAATGGAGCCCCCCCCACCCCCGCGATGGCATCATGCTGGGGCCCCAAGGCTGGGTGCGGGCGCCTGAAAAGCCAGAGGGTTAGCCAGGCTTTTGGGGGGCTGTTTGTTCCCCAGACTCAAGCAGCAACTGGCGTTGCCATTCTGGAAGCCGGAGTCTCCCTCGCTGCTGTGGCCCAACCTTGAGGTTGGAGGCATCTGTGCACAATCAAGAGGGCACTGAGTTTTGGTGGGGAAGGAGGGGTACGAAGTGAGGAAAGGGGAGCATCTTCTTTCTCTCCCCTCCCTTGACTTTTTCCAAAAAAATCTGCTTTTCCTGGAGAAACTGATAGCTTGCTAATCAATCAATCATCTCCTCCCCCAGCCTCCCCCTTGGCAGCTGGGAGAATTCAGTGTAGGCTCCTCCGTGCAACAGGAACTCTGACTGCAGAGCCAATGAATCGTTTCCCAGAGGAGAATTTTCTTAAAAACATGGATGAATCCCAGTGGATCGGAGCAACAAGCTCCTGTGTGAGGGGACTGAGGCCTCCCGGTCCACCCTCGGTGATCTGAGTCCTGGCCAGGAGGCTCCAGCCTGGAGCCGCCGCGCTGACCCGGAGGCAGGAGGGGCCGGGTCTCCATTAACCCTTCTCCGGCTGGACCAGCGAAGGTTAACTGCACTAATACACCAAAGGGGCTGCAGCAAAAAAAGGGAAAAAAAAGAAAAAGAAAAAAGGCAGGCAGGCAGGCAGGGAGATGCACTCTGGTGAAGGCGTTGGGAGCTCTCTGCTCTTCCCTGGTCTCCCCCCGCCCCCCTACCTTCCTGTGAAGCAGGTTTCCATTCAGAAAGACAACAGTCTGGGCCAGGAAGGCGGCCACTTCCTGGACATGGACTTTGGGGAAATAGGAAAACACAATGTAGCGAGGTATTTTCTTCCATGTATCCGAGCGCCCGGTTCACTTTAACTACATTGCTAACATGCACACAATAGATTATAGTGGGAGGGGGTTCCCAAAGGCCACACACCCCATATCTAGTTTACCTTCCTTCATTTAAGCTCATTGAGAGTCTTGTCGGTGCCCCCCCTGGTAGCCATACAAGTCTGGATGAAAGCAGGGGGTACATGCTGCTTGACTTCAAACCTGGTGGCGTTGGAATAGCCGCTCCGCCATGAGCGTGAAGGTGTGCATGCCTGGGTGTGAGAGGGTCCACGCTGGGTTCAAGGTTCAGACACTCAAGCTCCAGGGAGGGGCTGTCACTCATGTGTCCTTGGGGAGGTCTGGCAGGAGGCAGAGCGGAAAGGAGTTTTTGCATGAGCTCTGGGACTCACTGCTTGGGGGGGTACAGGCTGAAGCCAGGTAGTGGGGGCCAAGCCATTGTGCCAGGCACAGCCCCAGAAAGCCAGGTGGCAGGGGCAGGTCAGTGTCCAGGCTGGTGGCTCTGCCAGGGCATTTAGACAAACGGTGAGCATCTTTTTGCCTAGCGTATTTATTTTTAAATTCCACAGTATGCTACTCTGTTTATTTGACTTTTCAGGGAATGGGAGGATATAAAGAGAGGTGGCTTTGGCCAAAGATGATAGCGTAAAGGGCTTGTTGGCCATTCAGCCAGGTCTGAGTGGGCTCGCCAGGCTTCTCCTATTATACTGCGGAGCAGCCCCTGCTGAGAAAGTTCTAAACACGTCCACAGCCAGGTGGACATCCATTCTTATTTGGAAGTGGACAGCGCGAGGAAAGATGGTCTCCTTCTATATGCTTTCTCTTTCTCAAGAGCCTGGTGATGAAATCTTTAAAGTGACAGTTCATTTTCGGTCTGTGAGAAAAAGCCTGGATCAAACGGTATCGGTGCCAGTCCTTTAAATGTGAAGGTGTTCGCGAGGCAAATATCCAGATAAATTAATATTGCTGATTAGCTGTATCCAGGTACTTAAATCAAACATAACCAGCACAACAGAGGAAGTTACCTGATTTAACTCCCAGGAGCCACAGAGTCAAGGTGAATTTCAGGAGAAAAAGAATTGAAATAGTATTGGTTTGCAGAAGACTCCCAGTGCCCCGGTTTCAATATAAAGCATATGATTAGAGAAGTAAGTCGATGGACAAAGACAGACACGCTGACAGAGCAGAAAAACATTCTTCGGGCATTGAGGAAACAGAACTAATTATTTAATTACCAACTGCATCTCTCCTCTTAAAAGGCTAATTGCTTGAAATGTTGAAGGTATGCAGTTTAAAATAAAGGGCTTGGAGGAAAAATGAAGAGGAGGGTGCTGAATATCATATTCAGTTTCTTGACCAAAGGAAGTATCCGTTTGAGAGTTTACAAAGTGTAATGTTTAAATAAAATTGACACTTGTGTGTTTTTTTTTTAAATTTTTATTTTGAATCTAGGACAGAGAAAGGCATTTTTTTTTACCTCTTTGTCCCTGGCAATTTTGAATATATTAATGGTCATCACTGGAGAGATTACGATGTGCTTGACTGAGGGAAATTGATTGAGATGATATCACTTAAAATAGTTGAAAGCAAAAGTGAAAACGCAGGAAGAAGGCAGGGAATCCTGGCTCCTGACATTAGCTGTTTCTCGACATCACCTCCCATGTCAGGGGGAGGAAGTGAAAAAAATCAGGCCACTTGATTTCTTTGCAGAATGTATAGTAATAGCTTACTTACAGGCTCCCCATGTTATGTTGCACATTTTCACCTGGCATATACCTTTGTTGCCATGTTACCAAGCAATGAGAGAAAAGCTAGCTAGCAGTTGTGAAATCTACATGGGGGGGGGGTGCTTTAAAAAGATATTTTTTTTTCCATAGAATCCTCTGAGTGGTAAGGACTTACACTTGTTTATTCACTGATTTTTCATACGACTTTGGTTAATTCAATGGATTTTAAAATGACCCACTATTCTGCCGAAGTCTCTACCATTCATGAATTGAAAACAAATTCAAAGGCAAAGTTCAGAGAGTGTAACTGACCAGTTGTTAAAGAGCTACTATCTGAATATCCCAGGTCCTGTTAAACACAGACACCCATCAGCACCCAAACCTCTCCTTCTTTCCTAGCAACTATTAACATTGCAACTGGGTGACTGTGGATGAATATTTGATGTAAGAGTTTTTAACTCTCTTCCTATTTAGCCTGGAAATGGCTTCCATTTGTCTTTTCTGCTTACAAACTTAAAAAAAAGCATCATTAGCTGATATGCAGGTACTATTCGCCCCCTTTAAAAAACCAGGGAATAAAAATTCTAATTATAGAAAAGAGGTGTGATGTTTACACTAAAGTTACAGGAACATATAAAGTTTTCTTAATAAACTGGAAGAAACTCTATCCTAGATAAACTGAAATCGGGCAGTTTTATATCCATGTTCTCTGCCGTTTTACTTTGGCGCTAGGGTATCTGGGTTTCTGTCGCCATACACTGTCTATTGTTAACAGGGCGAAATTTCTGAGATTAAAAATTATTTTCAAATTGCCCTGCCTTTATAGCTTTTGGATGCTTTATTAAGCGGAAACGTAATACACATTTCTGTGTTTAAATTTTGTATGTCCACGCAGTAATGAGGAGATGAGAATCTCCACTCCCCCCCAAAAGAAAAGCAAGAACAACATTCTATATATAAGTTAAAGAGGGGGAAAAAAAACCCCCTTAGGATTCAGTCTGTTGAAAATACACACACACTGTTTGCACAGGGGAGCTCTTAATAAGGCCTTTTTTCATCGTAACCATCTACCAAGACGGAGGGCTTCAGTTTTAAATAGAATTTTTGACTCTTAAGCAAGTTTGAACAACTTGAGGGCTTTGAGAAGCGAAAGGAAGGGTTGAAAAAGGAGCGTCTAAAATAAAAGACTCGGGAAAGTGACGGGGCAGGGTGGCGCGCCTCAGTTTTCAGTGATGTGACATAATCTTTACTTTCAAAATGACAGCAACGTGCTTTTGCATGGAGCCTCCAACAAGATGATTACAGGAGAAGAAAAGCCAAAACAGATCTGGTCCCCGCTTCCCCCACCAAAACCACGAAACTAAAATCAAGCCCCAATCCTGCACCCCACCTCACAAGCTCCTTGCCACCGTGGGAAAATGTCTGTGTAAGTTTCTGGGGAGGTTCCTGGTGAATTTCCCAGTTGATGTACTTTTTCAAAGGCCCTGGTTCGACTGCACTGAGCAGCCTGGAGCCAAGAGGAGGAGGCAGCTAGCAGGGAAGCTGCCTCTTAGAGAGAAACTTCGGGAAGCAACTGTTCCAAGTCCACCTCTCCTCTCCCAAGGAGGTTTGCAGGGGCTGGGCCCCCAGAGCTGAGCCAACCACTCTGATTCTTTGCTAAGGCGCCCCTAACTTTTCTGATGACCCCCCTCCTTCCTCTCCTATCTGTCTCCCTGCCTCCAGGGCCAGGGGAAGAGCAGGGCAAAGACTAGATTGCTTTCAGAGTTTGCCTTCTCTGATGATGGATTACCATGTCAATTTAAACGGCATAGGATTAATTTGTTTCAATGATTTCTCTTTAGGCTGAATGCCAGCCGGTTTTCTATCTCTCCCCCTTGCTCTTCAGAACAACCACGACCAAAAGAAGAAAAAAAAAAAGAAAAAGAAAAAAAAATGCCTTCTTTCCATATACTAAGTTAGGAGACAGTAATAGAACTAGACAAGTTAGGTGTAATGTTGCAACACAGTCATAGGTCTGAGTGTTTTTATCTCTGCCTAAGAGGCCGGAACGTACAGTCAGTCACATTAAAATGAAATTGGACTCAACGTTTATTCAATAAATACTTGTCTTGTAGATAATCCAGTGCCGAGTGCTTTTGACACATAAGGACTTAATTTGTCTTGGATAACAAGTTATTAATATGGTACATTTAAACCTGCCGCCTACAATCAGGTTCCTGAGATCTAGGACAAACTCCCGTGATCATCGGGGAAAGTAATTTGTGTGAGGAGACGTTTTGGAGAATGTCTTTCTTGGTCACATAAATGGATACACGTACTCACGTGCTAGTAACATGTATATTTCACATGACACAGGGACAGAAAAGTCAAATTAAGTTAAAAAAATCTGATGATTATATATTACATTATATTTGATATATATGATATATGTAATATATTATATTATATTATATTTATTATATTATTCATTATATAGCTGTGCCTGATCTTTCCAAAAACGAGCATGTGTCAAGGAGTTTTGTCTTTGGTAAGATTCTGAAAGTGCCCAAGAAAAAACGCGGAGTGAATTTTATTTCTTTGCAAGACCAAACCCAGGAGGAGGTTGAAAATAGCCCAACCAAGCGTCCCCCTCCACGTGTCTCACCTGGACTGACCTGGCAGCCAGAGAGAGCTGCTGCGGGCACCACCGGGCCATCTGAGTGCCACCATCTCTCCCTAAAGGGGCTGCTATGTTTCCTTCTCTACCGGAGGGCCCGGCCAGATGCAGTGGCCTTTGGATGTTTCAACACAGGGTGTTTCTTTTTCCTCCATCCCCTCTTCCCAGCATTCCCTGCGCTGAAATTAGCATCCCAGGTGAAGGTAATAAATTGCATTGTGCACATGAAGTGGGGTGGATGTGGCGGCCTCTCCCTTTCCCCTAAACCCTCCCCTGGAATCCTGGCCATTTTAATTTGTCGAGATGTTGTTGGTGGCTAACCTTGGGGGAGACGGAGCACCTCCAGGAACCCGAATCTCTGAGAGCTCTCTCTTGGAAATGCCATGACACGGGAGCAGAAAACCCAGGCAAGAGAGGCTAATGGAAGGAGAGAGAATTAGGCTAAAAAATGGAGGACAATCTAGCATCACGTTCGCGCGGGTGTAGTTTGAAAGGAAGGTGTCCCCGAGTCGCCGGTGATGCCAGAGTGTTTAGATGTCGGCCACAGATGGGGACACCTATTGAAATGTGTCTCGGGAAGATTAATAGGGCTTGTCACTGTTGGGAAAGCATGCTTTGCTGTGAATTTCTACCGGCGCAAGATGAATTACTGATGAATGCTCACTTATCAACCCCATCACTATCGTTCGACGCTAAATCAAATTGAGGAGTTATCTGCAATCAGAAAATTTCTTTTTAAAATAGACACACACCTTTGGGCCCCAAACTCTGTAATAATCCCGCTCCCAAAACAATTCCCCACCCCCGATGCTTCTGTAGCTTAAACAAAATGACATCTCGATAATGAACACGTTTTTTAAATTATATTTTTCTTGATTTCAGAGAGGAAGGGCGAGGGAGAGAGAGAGAAACATCAGAGATGAGAGAGAATCATGGATCGGCTGCCTCCTGCAGGCCCACTACTGGGGATCGAGCCCACAACCCAGGCATGTGCCCTTGACCGGAATCGAACCGTGACCTCCTGGTTCCTAGGTCAACACTCAACCACTGAGCCACGCTGGCTGGGCAATGACGAATATGTTTTTAAGTTCGTACCAGGGACAGCTGGTAAATAGCAAAGTCTGACAGCGTTTTAGCCGCTTGGAAGCCACCATTTAATGTTTCATAAAATGTGTTTTCTTTCCTCTGAGATAGTTCTCTCTTTTCCTGGAAGGCAGAGAGGAGAGAGGGCTGCACCTTCCCGTCTAAACTCTGCCCCTTGACCCAGCTGTCATCGAATTCTCTCATAAAATACAACTATGAGAGGACGGCAAGTTCAGGTAGAGAACAGTAGAATAGGATGAAAGGAATGACAACAAAAACCAAGGAAATGCTTGTTTTCTTTTATGATTGAACGGTGTTGGGTGTATCTCATTTCGAAGGTGGCTTGTTTCAGAAACAGATGAGTGGTAACATCTCTTCTTAGCACTCATAGACCTTTCAATGTAGGAAGAATAATCTTTTAATAAACCACCAACCCTGTATTTTTATAGGGTTTAAAAAGCTGTCGCCCAAGCCTGATGCATGTGATTTTTACTGAATTCCTGTACATGCAGATATTCTGAATGCCCATTTTTCTGATGAGTAAACTGAGGCTCAGAGAATTATCCGAGGCCATGGAGGTAACAGGAACACAATCAGAATTTGTACCTAGGTCTCCCAGGATCCTTTCTTTAAAAAAATGTTTAATTGATGCCAGAGAGGAAGGGAGAGGGAGAGAGAGAGAAACATCAATGATGAGAGAGAAACATTGATTGGCTACCTTTTGCAGACCGACACTGGGGATCGAGCCCGCAACCCAGGCATGTGCTCTGATCGGGAATCGAACCGTGACCTCCTGGTTCACAGATCGATGCTCAACCACTGAGCCACACCGGCTGAGCTCAGGGTCTTCCTACTCCAAGTGATTATGTAAATGAAGGAGATGGTGGTGATACTAACAGCAACTAACATTTACTATATATCAGAACTATGGTAAACATGTTACTTTATTTAATCTCTATACAACTCTCCAAGGTGGATACTGTTATTACTTCCATTATTTAAGATTAAAAAAACCACAATACTCATGGAATTTAGGGACTTGCCTGAAGGTGACATTGCCGCCAAGTTGCGGACACATTATTCAAATGCCGGGAGTCTGAATTCGGAGCCACTGCCCATCCGATGCCCTGTGTCCAATTGCACTGAGTGGTCACAAGAAATGCCACTTATTTTTGGAATTTAAAAATCTGGGCCTCCCAGGTTCCTGTCTTTAAAAATCTGGGCCGGTGTGTCACAGCACAATAGGGCTTGGTTTGGGAGGCCTGGGTTTAAACTGTAGTTTTACTGGCTCCCAAGTCTGGGCTCGGCCTATCGGGCCTTTATTTGCCTGATCTGTAAAATGGGGTGGTGTGCCAAAGGCAACTGTTGCTTTGGGGTGCTTCCTTCTAAGACAGTGGTTCTCCACCTCGGCTGCACATTAGAATCGCCTGGGAATCTTTTTAAAATCCTGATTTCTGGGCCTCATCCTCCGGAAATTCTGTTTCTTTGTTACGGTGTGGGACCACAACATGGGTAACAAAGAAACAGAATTTCCGGAGGATGGGGCCCAGGAAACAGGATTTTAAAAAGATTCCCAGGCGATTCTAATGTGCAGCGGAGGTTGAGAACCACTGGTCTAAGAGGAAGCAGTGGACCAGAGAGGCCACGCCGCCCCTGAGGATGTGGGGCACGTGGAGAAGGGGTGGTTTCTGTCTCACACACTGGCCAGGGGACATGGGATAGGGTCTCCGCTGGCTTCCCCTCGGCCTCCAGGGCCCACGGAGTACTTCAGCCCGTGGGAGTTCTTAAGAGAAACTAGAGCCTTGAAAACTCACCAAAGAAGTTTGCCTTTCTTATTTCCCAGGTAAAAAGCAAAAGGAGCCTAGCTGGTATGGCTCAGTGGTTGAACGTTGACCTATGAACCAGGAGGTCATGGTTCGATTCCCTGTGAGGGCACATGACTGGGTTATGGGCTCGATCCCCAGTGTGGGGCGTGCAGGAGGCAGCCGATCAATGATTCTGTCTCTTCATCGATGTTTCTCTCTCTCTCTCCCTCTCCCCTTTTTTCTGAAATCAATAAAAATATATTTTTAAAAAAAAGGCAAGAGGAAAAATCTGAGGCCTGGAGAGGTCAGGTGACTGATGGAATGTCAATCCCCCAGCTCTTTGGTGACAAAGGTGAAACTAGCCAGCCGTGGGCAAACTACGGCCCGTTTGAAACGAATAAAACTAAAAAAAAAAAAAAAAGACCGTACCCTTTTATGTAATGATGTTTACTTTGAATTTATATTAGTTCACACAAACACTCCATCCATGCTTTTGTTCCGGCCTCCGGTCCAGTTTAAGAACCCATTGTGGCCCTCGAGTCAAAAAGTTTGCCCACCCCTAAACTAGACCCTCTTTCTCTTGGCCCCCAAACCATGAATCCACCCCCTCCCCCAAACATCCCCCCGACACTCTGTCATGTCCAGATTATAGCTATTGCTCTAGTTTTGCCTTGTATGTGTTATTGTTGGTTGTAATATGAAATCTTCCTACATCTCTCCCACCATTTTTCATAAAATCGAGGAAGCTAACCAGAGAGTCAAAACAGCCATGAAGAATCGCACAAGAATAAGAATATCCCCTCATCTCCACGAGGCCACCCCAATATTCCGATCTGTATTTATTACCACCCTTCTTGGACACTCCACAGCCCCAAATGCTAGATCTGAACTATCTAATGGCTCCCCAATGGGGAAAAAAAAAATCGGTGTTTTTTTTTTTTTTTTTTTAAATCTTCCTTTTACCGTTCTACGTCACCCTCCCACATCCACGCCGGCGATGGGAACCCCTGTCTGGGTTTAATCAGAAGTTGCAAGACAAAATGTGCATTATTAAGAAATATAAATATTTTCAGAAGCAATCAAAGGGATGAAAGATTGATTCGGCGTGTAGATTCGACCTAATTCGAAGCAGCTTTTTTTTCTAATGAGGGCTACTGGGATACAGAGTCGGGCTCCGCGGTGGCTGCCCGTCGGGGAGTGTGCACGTTACCATGCCAGGCTTCTCTTGGGAGGGAAATCATTTTTGCAGGGTGACTTCTCCAGTCTGGGGGGTAAACCGCCTTTTCTGCTGTCCTTAGGGACTTGGACTGGTTATCTTTTTTATTTTTTATGTTTAATATATTTTTATTGATTTCAGAGAGGAAGGGAGAGGGAGAGAAATAGAAACATCAATGATGAGAGAGAATCACTGATCGGCTGCCTCCTGCACGCCCCACACTGGGGATGAGCCCGCAACCCAGGCATGTGCCCTGATGGGGACTCGAACCGTGACCTCCTGGTTCATAGGTCGACGCTCAACCTGGGAGCCACACCGGCCGGGCTGGAGTGGTTCTCTTTGAGGAATTATGACTAATTCCTTCTTCTCTGTAGAATTGACATCAGGGAGTCCCTCCCCTTTCACAACTGGGGAAGTTGGGTTAGCAATGACTTTCATCAGAACACGGTGGCCGGGAGGCACATGCGGTCTTACGATCTCTTTCGTGGCTTTATAAAAGTGATCGCATTATCTACCTGGAATATCTCTATTGGCTTTCAAAACAGAGACATGGCAAGACCTAATAAGCCTCATTAGGGTATCCGCTTTAAAAACAACGGGCCGCCTCATTTAGCGTGATGCTTTGAAATGCCCCCGCGGGGAGCTGGGTGGCCGCTGCTCGGATATAGGTATTGCTAATGTGGGATCTTTGTCAGACCTGGGAGGGGGGAAAAAAAGAAGAAGAAAAAAAAAAGAAGATGAAGAAGCCTAATGTGTCCGTGGAATTTTAATACACAAGGGATCCAACTGGATTGTTGTCTTTTGTTTTTGCTTTTTCTTTCTTCCCTTTAATACCACTTTCTGTCCACATGGCCGTGTGTGAGAGAGGGCTCGATTTCCCTGATAGGGCTCCCCCGATCACAGCTGGATGGATTGCCAGAGAGGCCAGAAAATGTCTTGCAAACCCGCACAGGCCCGGGGAGCCCGAGAGAGCAAGTTTTCCTTTGTTGTCGGCTAGAGTATTATTTGCTGTAGGTTTTTTTTTTTTTTTTTTTTGATATACATTCTAAATTAGGCCTGCAAAAGCAGGCTTCATCTTTAATTCATCACTCTCAGCTGAAAGAGATTAGCGATGTCTAGCGTGCACCCCCCCCCCCCAGCCCCGTTCTGTGCTGACCTCACCAAGTATGGCCTGAAATTAAGTAGCCTCATTCATTCCGAATGGAGAAGGATAATGGAGCAGCATTTTCGCGATGACCATCACAAATTGTAGGCAGCATATTTAAAAGGCCCCTATTTTCAAACCGTGTAGATTACAATTCTCGCCCAGGCTCACAATATGCCCGTCAGAAGCAGCCCGGGCAGGGCCTGGGCAGGTTCCGTGGGGCATGTTCGTGTGTGCGCATGCGTGTGTGAGGGTGGGTTGCTGGCTGTGTGTGTGTTAGAGCCGTAGTTAGCTGCTCTGCTGTCTATGATGACACCTGGAATACTTACCCACGAAAAGCTGACATTAACTGGACTTTTTTGTTGTTGTTACATGAAGACATTTTTTTCAACCTCTAATTTAGACACAGAAAAGTCCCCTTAAAAAATGCTTTGTTTTTCTATTTTGAGGTATGTTTGAAACGGCCTTCTTTCCACCCCCCCCCCCCTCCTCGGTCCCTACTGTTTGATCATATTTTAAAACATGATGCAGGACTAACTTGGATTACAGAATTAATTAGAATCGCCATCTAAGATTAGCTGGCTTTGCCCTTGTGGGGACTGAGAGAGAGAGGCCAACTTTTTGAATAGCAAAACTGCTTTCTTTGCCGGCCAAGACAAACCTTGACCGGGTTCTTTGAGATGCTCCAAGATGTTGTAAAGTTTATTTTTGTGAGCAGTCGTTTGGGGACTACGGATTAGAAGAAGCAGGGAAAAAAACCCCCAACTTTTTGTGTGTTTTCAGATTTTAATTTTTTTAACGAATATAAAATGAAGTCAATTTATCAAACGCTATCAGGACTGTTTGGGGGAATTTTACTCAGTGCATATTTCTTAAGAATAAAAATCATCCCAGAATAACTTTGTTTAGTTATATTTAAAAAGTAAATATTCAAAGTAATAGAACTACAAAGCTTTCACTTAACTGTTGGAAGGAAAAATGTCCTTTTAGGCAAGAAATCTTTGTAGAGCTCACTGATATATTAATCTCCAAATTAAGTTATTTAAAAGATTATTTGTCTTATAATTAAACTGGAAGCATGTTGCCTATATTTCCGCAAGCGGAGGCCTCAGAAATTTCTCGAAGCTCACTTTGGCCTAATCTTCTCATCCCAGAAGGCCCGCTGATCTAATGGGCATACATCACTTATATGAACAAGATCGTCAATCACAAACCGTGAACCTATCATTTGGACGTACAAGATGCAGCCTGAAATCTCCCCAACCTCTAGCATATAATTTGAGAAAATTAGCTAGCTTAAAGTCTGGGAGCCTGACTTCTGGGGGATGCAACGTAAAAATGGAGACAGCTTAAATATTACAAATTTGATTTTTAAAGTCACAGTTTAACTGAGCCAGGATGAAAAGAGGAGGCACTGTAGGTCTTTCCGTGTTGGCAGAAAGAAATCCTTTCTGTTAACTATCATTTGGAATTTCCTGGCTAATATACAGGGTATGAAATAAAGGTGATTAGTTGCACAAATAGCTTGACTCATTAAAGCACACGTTACCAGGAGTGTATTTTCCTAATTTACTATAGAGACAGAAATGTATACATTCTGGAGTATTTCAATGTGCTCAAATACTGACCAGCAAGTCTCAATTTTTAATAAAATTTTTTTTTAGCCACTGAGGTGAAAATGGCAGAAAACCCATAAATATAAGGATTAAGGCTGCATGCAATTCGAGTTCATTGCAATGACAAACCCAAAGGAAAACTCAGATGAACTTAGCAAATTTCGGTTGGTACCCGCCTGAAACGATAAATCCTCGTTGGGTGCTTAAGAGTCGAAGGAGGTTCAATGAAAATTCAAACCAGGTTTCCCCAAACTGGACCCAGACTCGCTCCGTTTAGGGTAAACTACAGTTGTGTTTGAGGTTTATAAATAAGAAAGCTTTCATCCCACTATAGCTAATGATGGATAGATGAGGGGCTGGGAGGAGAGAACTACAAGATGTATTTGAAATGGCTGCTTTTGCCTATTTGATTTCATAGTTCTGTAACACTCTGAAGTACGGGAAGGACAGTATATGAAGCAAATTTCCAATGACGTATGTGGAAAGGTGACCGCATATGAGAGCCCAGTGAGGACACTGACAGTTAAAGATACATAAGGGTTTTGTGTGTTTGTGTGTGTGCGCGCATGTATGTGTGTACATGCGTGTGTGTGTGTGTGACTGAGGAGAGAGAGACAGCGAGAAAAACATCCATTTGTTATTCCACTTATTGATGCATTCACTGTTTTTTTTTAAATATATGTTTTTATTGATTTCAGAGAGGAAGGGAGAGGGAGAGATAGAAACATCCATGATGAGAGAGAATCATGGATCGGCTGCCTCCTGCATGCCCCCTACTGGGGATGGAGCCCACAACCCGGGCATGTGCCCTTGGCCGGAATCAAACCTGAGACCCTTCAGTCCACAGACCGATGCTCTATCCACTGAGCCAAACCAGTCAGGGCTGGTTGGTTCTTTTTAAACATTTTTAAAAATTATTTTTTAAATTGATTTTTTTGGAGCGAGAAAAAGGGAGAGGGAGAGAGTCATTGGTTGACTCCTGTATGTGTCCTGACCCAGGGATGAAACCCACAACTTTGGTGTGTCAGGGTGATGCTCCCACCAGCTGAGTATCTGGCCGGGGCATATGTTATGTTTGTTGTTTTTTTAATCAAGGAGAACCTAGATAAATATTGATGAATATTTCTTGAGTGCTTAACTCAATTAATTTGACCGTAACAGTAGCAGGCAGTCCGGCTGGTGTGGCTCAGTGGTTGAGCGCCGACCTACGAACCAGGAGGTCACAGTTCCATTCCTGGTCAGGCCACATGCCCAGGTTGTGGGCTCGATCCCCAGTGCGGGGCGTGAAGGAGGCAGCCGATCAATGATTCTCTCTCATCGTTGATGTTTCTGTCTCTCTCTCCCTCTCCCTTCCTCTCTGAGATCAATAAAAATACATTTAACGAAATAAAAGCAGTGGCAGCAAACACTGCTAGTTCCTTTCTGCGGCTGAAGAGGAGTAGGCCCTGGCAGTGACGTAACTGGTCCAGGGTTACCCTGCTCGTTAAGGGAGCTGAGCCCCAGGATGTCTCGTTCTGGAATCTCTGTCGAACTCGGTCACGGTGCTGTCCTGGGAACACACTGCTAACCACTAGGAATGAGGCAGACGCTTCCCAATTTTTTTGTTTAAACTCTGGAGAACAGCGAGTAGTAACGGTGATGGGAGAAGCCGAGGGAGAGAATGCTCATTCCTGCCCCACCTTCTCACCCAGAAGGAGGGAGCTGGCTTCCTGAATCTCCCAGAAGCCTCTGCTCGTCTCCCCTTGGAATGCCACCTATGTAGGCCACGCAGGGCAGCAGGGGCAGAGATAACCCGAGTGGAATTCAAAGGGAAAAAGGACAAGAATGAGAGGGCAGGAGTGAGACTTGGGAGGAAAGGTCAAAGGAGCGAACGAGGTGGAACTCAGAGGAGCAGTGCTGATGTAGAGCTCAAGGCCATTCTAGAAGTGTTCAGGAGGACAACGAAGGCCTGACAGTGTCACCAGGGACAGCGGAGAGACTCGAGGAGGAAGGTCTAAGAGAAGAACAAAGGACGGGAACTCGGACTTAGTCCTGGTCTTGCAAGACCCATGAGCAAGGTTATGTTTTCTTGGAACACTAGGGCCCAAACCCGCACTCCCCCAGGAACAAAAACGTGTGCCCTGACTTGTGTAGGTCGAAGTAGGAAAACAGGCTTCAGGAATAGGGTTTCAAAAATGCTTTCATCAGAATAATATGGAATACCCTCTTAACCTTTATTTTGTGTTTTTTTATTTATTGTTAATTTTTGCCCAAGGATATTTTTCCATTGACTTTTAAGGAGAGAGGTTAAGAGAGAGAGAAACAGCGATGTGAGGGAAACACATCAATTGGTTGCCTCCTGCACGAGCCCCAAGCAGGGCCCAGGCCAGGGAGGAGCCAGCAACCGAGGTATATGCCTTTGACTACAATCGAACCCGGGACCCTTTGGTCTGCAGCCCAACACTCTATCCAGTGAGCCAAACCAGCTAGGGTCCTCATAACCTTTATAGTCACTTTCTCATTTTATCCTCATGATGAGTTTGCAAGGGATGTATTATGTCCACTTTACAGATATGAAAACTGAGGCTCTGGGAGGTTCTTACGGGCCCAGGGTCCTCCCTCAGCCTGGACCCCTCCCAGAACACCACCCTGTCTTTTCTCTCACAACATCCCCATGGCTTTGCCCTGAAGACGAGGTCACGAAACAACTGGTTTTCAGCCAGATTTCATTAGGCTGCGTTGCCCTCAAGGAACGTAGCGATAAGAACACGTTACACTGGAATGAGGCAAAGCCCCGCTTCTGCAACCTGGCTGACATCCCGTAGGAGGTGGCTCGGTCCCCCGGGCTCTTGAAGAAGCTGGCGGTGTCAAGGAAACATCCCACAGATGGGGGAGCCACCGATAGATGGGTAAACACCCCCTCTTCCAAGCAGGCCCCCCAGTGAAATCGCCTGGCTGTTCATAGAAGTCTCGGTGCTGATGAAAACACTGACTTATGCCCCCGACGTCTCCCTGCCAGAGGAGAGAAGTTCCAGGTTCTTTCAAAGTATGTAAAGCATCCGATCTGAAGAGTGGCAACAGCATTTGGGACCAATTACCCAGATTAAGAGGCAACAATGTTCTGTTTACAATGTGTAGCCAAGAGCCGTTCGGCCCGGGCCCACAGGCTGGAGACTGTAAATTACAGACATTTCAGCCACACGCCGACTCCTCTTTTGACCCGTGTGTCTGAGCGTGGAGCAAAGCAGGTAGGAAAAGCCCGTTGCTATTCGCCCTGAAATTGCAGTGAGTGGGGAGCTGAATCTTCTCTTCCAAGGAAGACGCCCACCACACAGATCCCTGCCCTGGGAGCCTGGCTTTCTCACCCAGGGAGAGTCTAATTGTGTCTGATGTGTCAGGATGTGGTTTTGCCGACTGCCTCTCCTGGAAAATGATTGTTGGCGAAAGAAGTTAGAAAATAAAGGCTTTCTGGCATCTTTTGCTTAAGTACCTTGCACTCCGATGGTACCCCGTTTTTCAGTAGGCAGTGGGTTAATCAGTAAAAATGATAGCCCGTCTGGTGTGGCTCAGTGGTTGAGCGTTGATCGACCTATGAACCAGGAGGTCACGGTTCGATTCCTGGTCGGGGCACGTGCCCGGGTTGCGGGCTCGGTCCCCAGTGTGGGGCGTGCAGGAGGTAGCCGATCCATGGTTCTCTCTCATCTTTGATGTTTCTGTCCCTCTCTCTCTCTCGCTTCTGCTCTGAAATCAATAAAATATGTATTTAAAAAAATGACAGAATGGAGTTAGTATCGGAGAAGCTATGCTGCTGAGAGTGGTGAAACCTAGATTGTGGCCAATACAGCCGAGTGGGCAAACATACCCCAACCCCATCATGTGGCCCAAATTTGGAGGCTGCTAGGGTTCTGGATCATTTGGGCCTCAGATTAGGTTTCCTTTTACAAAGAAGGACCAGCCCCCACTTGGCGCACCGCAGATCGCTCCCAGGTGAGCATTTTGGGAAAATATTCATCTTAAATCTCTGAACAGAATCCTGCTGTTCAGGGCTTGGCCTTGGGGGGAGGGGGGGAGGAACCACAGAGGTCAGACAGCAAGGGGAAACAGTGGGACCGGCCTGCCCGGCGCCGCCCTGTGGGAAAGACGAGCCTTATCTCCCCATGGGCTGTGGGGCCTACGTGTTCAGAGGTGCGTCGAGCCACCCCCCCCACCACGTCCACATCAGCGAGTTGGAAAACTCGCAGCACAGGCAGGGAGCGAGCACCTCTGTGTACTGTTCCACAGGTCGGAGGTCATTTAGATGAAACCGTGATTGAGGCTCTGAGGGTGGCGTGTGATGGAATCTTGGAAAGTATTTTTATCCAAGAATCCAGTGTCCACTGAGTGGAGGGCTGCCCTCGGAGGACACTCATATGTGATATCGTTCCAGGCCCTTCCCACGCCAACATAGTTTCCTGATAGAAACCGATCAGAAACCCGACCCCGCTCGATTCTGGAGTTCTCTAACCTGGGTTTATCTCCATAATGGGCGTTTTCGGCAGCGTCGGAGCCTCCTGACACTTACAATTAACTCACAAATTAACTTAGAGATGACAGTAAGCTCTCAGCTAAATGACACCGGGGCCACTGGGGAGCAGACCAATTTTCTAGAATAAGGTTAGGACTGAGGCGCTCTGTAGCAGTGCGAAGGCTGGTGGTATAGAGGGAAGAAGGAATGCAGGTGTGAGAGGGGAGATCGTATCTCCCTTTAATTCTGCCCTTACTCAGCCCTCCGATATTTCTTCAGCTACGAAACAGGGACAACCGGTTTTGAAAACATTCTGGAATTCAAGGCTCTGGAATAGAATCAAGAAGTCTTGGGGCCGGCTGGTGTGGCTCAGTGGTTGAGAGACGACCTATGAACCAGGAGGTCACGGTTCCATTCCCGGTCAGGGCACAGGCCCGGGTTGCGGGCTCCATCCCCAGTGAGGGGCTTGCAGGAGGCAGCCGATCAATGATTCTCTCTCATCATGGATGTTTCTATCTCTCTTACCCTCTCCCTTCCTCTCTGAAATCAATAAAAATATATTTAGAAAAAAAGAAGTCAGGGCATCTTCCCCTTGAAGGATCTTGAAGAACAAGGGAGCCAACTTCCCCCGGAGGTCTGGGATGGGCAGCTGGCTGGGCAGACACCGCGGCCGAAATTTTCAGGAGGTGTAACTTCAAGGCAGGCGACATCCATATAGGAAGGTCTGGGTCAGTGGTCAGCAAACTGCGGCTCGCGAGCCACATGCAGCTCTTTGGCCCCTGGAGTGTGGCTCTTACACAAAATACCTACTTCTGTGCATGGGCCACAAAGTTTCAACTGCACTGTCCATGCACGCCCGCACGTGGTATTTTGTGGAAGAGCCACACTCCAAGGGCCAAAGAGCCGCATGTGGCTCGAGAGCCGCAGTTTGCCGACCACTGGTCTGGGTGAAGGCTGCCAGGTGGGCCAGGGCCAGCCACCCAGAGAGAGGGACGGGTCAGGGCCCAGTGTCCCTAAGGTTATCACTCTTAGGGAGCTTTGCTTTTAGGCAGTTGGTTCCTTTGATGAAAGCAGAAATCTGTCTGGAGCTTCTCTCTCCTGGGTTGGATTCTGTCTTCAGAAGCAATAGGCTGGCACCTCTTTCCTTTAGCGCATGACAGACTTTCACACACTCAACAACTTTCCTTCTCCCCAGCCCTCAAGCGCCCGTGTTTGTTTCACTGGCTCAATCCCCCAGCTCTCCATATGATGGGGACACAGAGGTTTTGCTTTCCTGGGTTGCCTGGGTTGGCCAGAGTGTTCTCTCTCTCTCTCTAATATATTTTTATTCATTTCAGAGAGGAAGGGAGAGGTGGGGAGAGAGAGAGAGAAACATCAATGATGAGAGAGAAACATTGATCAGCTGCCTCCTGTACACCCCACACTGGGGATTCAGTCTGCACCCTGGGCAGGTGCCCTGACCAGGAATTGAACCAGTGACCTCCTGGTTCACAAGTCGGCCCTCAACCACTGAGCCACACCGGCTGGGCTGCCAGAGTCTCTTAAAGAAATGTTTAGGGACAAATAAAATACTCAGAGTGACCAGGACTGTCCACCAGGCCTCGTGACTGGCTTTATTATTATTATTTTTTTATTTTTTAAATATATATTTTATTATTTACAGAGCAGAAGGAGAGGGATAGAGAGTTAGAAACATCGATGAGAGAGAAACATCGATCAGCTGCCTCCTGCACACCTCCTACTGGGGATGTGCCCGCAACCCAGGTACATGCCCTTGACCGGAATTGAACCTGGGACCCTTCAGTCTGCAGGCTGATGCTCTATCCACTGAGCCAAACCGGTTAGGGCGTGACTGGCTTTAGACGACGGAGACAGGGAGGAGCCCCCCACGGGGGAGTCGGATCTCAGTCACCCAGGTCTCCCACAAGGGGGTTTACTGCATTGAAGAATGTCTCATGTTTATCCCCATTAAATTGCATTTTGTTTTGGCTTTCTGGTAGCTTTTAGAGTCTGTGTCTCATTTTTTTTTAAAAACAAATTGACTAGTGTGTCTTTTACACTTTTGCCCAATCATCGATCTAAATATCGCAGACACAGGCTTTCTGGGGTTTTAGGGTCTTTGATGTCACTAGTGATTATGTGGGAAATTGTTACGATTTACTTCTACAATTAGCTCATAAGCAGTGGTTAATTGTAGGGTCTCTGGAACTGGGTTAAATCCTGGTCCTGCCAATATACCAGGTGTGTGGCCTTGTGCATGTTGGTTTGTCTGTGTCTCAGTTTCCACATCTGTAAAATGGGCATAATAATGCAACTATAGCATCTATGGTTGTTTTGATGGTTAAATGAATTAATATAGTAAAACACTTAGACTAGTGGCAGGCACATAGTAGGAGCCAGCTATTATACAAAGAAAATAAAGCAAGACAAGATCCCTAAAGAGTGTCTAGAAGCCCTAACCTGTTTGGCTCAGTGGATAGAGCGTCGGCCTGCGGACTGAAGGGTCCCAGGTTCGATTCTGGTCAAGGGCATATACCTTGGTTGTGGGTACATCCCCAGTAGGGGGTGTGCAGGAGGCAGCTCATCAATGTTTCTCTCTCATGGATGTTTCTGACTCTCTATCCCTCTCCTTTCCTGTCTGTAAAAAAATCAATAAAATATATATATTAAAAAAAAGAGTGTCTAGAAGACTATGGAAACTCACCCATTCATATACCCAATATATTAGCCACAAAGATATTCTAGGCACAGTTTTCATTGATTTTTAGGGAGAAAGGAAGGGAGAGGGAGAGAGAGAAACATTGATGAGAGAGAAAAAAAATCGAGCAGCTGCCTCCTGCACGCCCCCCACCAGGGACTGAGCCCACAACCTGGGCATGCGCCCTGCCTGGGAACCAAACTGGTGCCTTCTTGGTTCTGGGGTCGATGCTCAACCACTGAGCCACACCGGCCGGGCGTCCATGCTAATCTAAACACGTTTGCTATTTTCCTCCTGTGTTAACACAGGTGAGCTCAAAGAAGCAAACTCACCAGTGGTTTCTTTTTGGGTGTGTTCACTAGCTCCCCCTGAGGGGATTGCCACTGGGAGATGTGTGAGGAGGGGAAGGGGGGGAGGGATGGGTAATGTGATCGCTGGGTGTTGAGTGTGCAAAGGGCTAATACCTTGACAGCTACCATCCTAAAGGGGTGTCGCGAGTCATTTGGAATTTGTCCCCAGCCTGCCCTCTCCATTCCGCATCGCCCATATCATACCCACCATCTCCGGAGAAAGATATGCTATGACACTCAGCGGGCCGAGGGCTGCCCCAGCTCAGACACACAGCTCCCAGTCACCCCACAGCGGGCGCAGCGACACAGACACACGGAGACCTGGCCGTGTGTGTGCAAAAGGCTGAGTGCGAATAAAAAAGCCGCCAGTTTTCAGAAGAAATCCTATCCTGGAGCAGGAAGAACGGAACCTGACACTCTCCACGCTGTCCTTGTCCTGCAACCTGCTGATCCCGGGAGGTGGTCAGGAAGCAACTCAGAAAGACGGGCATGAGAGAGGCGGGCTGCTACAGGCATCAGGCCGTGTTTGCATTCAGTGTGAGGGACACGCCTCCCTCAGTGATCGGCAGACATTTATGCATCAAAACTTAAAGGGATATCTTGGACCCAATGAGCCTCTTTAGAGTATTTAACATGCACGAAAGCCCAGCCGGTGTGGCTCAGTGGTTGGGCATCGACCTATGAACCAGGAGGTCGAGGTTTGATTCCTAGGTCATAGCACATGCCCAGGTTGCGGGCTCGATCCCCAGTGTAGAGCATACAGGAGGCAGCCGATGATGATTCTCTCATCATCGATGTTTCTCTCTCTCCCTCTCCCTTCTTCTCTGAAATCAAGAAAAATAAATAAACAAACAAATAAATAAACTGCACAAAAGAAGAGCACAAAGATGCCATGCTTTTCAAAGTCACTAGTCTATTCTGAACCTCCAAGTGTCATGGGCGTTATACTATATTACATGGTACTGTCATGCCAATAGGACAGTATACGTATCAGTCCTTTCTGCATGCTTTCCACCACGGTATCTAGTATGATTCTCTGGGTCTTCTCTGGCCTCTCAGGCATCCCCAGATCAGACCTTAGAGGTGAGCAGGTATCACTGACCGCAGGCCCAGCCCGCAGCAAACTCCAGATTTCATCTCTACTTTGAACCCTTACCATTGTAAAAAAATAAAATAAAAAAAATTAAGTCTATTTGAGATCATCGGATTCGCCGTAGTTTGCAGGGCAGAGCCTGGGTTCGAATCCTGGCTCTAAATGTGTGTCTTAGGCATGTTACCTACCATCTCTAAGCCCCTGTTTTCCCACTGTACCCTGAGGTTAACACTTTTTTTAAGCCTCACCTGAGGATATTTTTCCATTGATCTTTTACAGAGACTGGAAGAGAGAGGGAAAGACAGAGAGAAACATTGATGTGCAAGAAACACATCGATTGGTTGCCTCCTGACCAGCGCCTGGACCAGGGAGGAGTCTACATCCGAGGTAAGTGCACTGGACCAGAATCGAACCTGGGCCTCTCCAGTCTGCAGGCTGACGCTCTATCCACTGAGCCACACCTGCTAAGGCTCACAACATCTTCTTCACTGCGATGCTGCACAAACACCACCAGTAAAGATGTGTGAGACACGGAGTACAACAGAAAGGCTCTATGAATAAATGTTGCAGATGTCACCCCACGTGGTACACAGTAGGCACTCAATTAAAGCTTCTTCCTCCTCCTCCTCCTCCTCCTCTTCCTCCTCCTCCTCTTCCTTCGAGTCTTCTTTCCCACTCCTGCTTAATAAGTCCACACTCACGCAAGCCTATGTATAGGAGCAAAAATACTGCCCTTAAAGAAAGTGACTTAATTAAATACTCTCCCATGAATGACAAATGGCCACAGACCCACAGAACACATTTAAAGGTACACTTCAACAGTAAATTTAAAAAAATAAATTAAAAAATAAAGGTATAGTCACCCCTGGATGGCTGTTATAGAAAGATAAGGAGCTGTTTGAAAAGGAGCAAGCAAGGGACGGAATTAGACCCTCGCCAAGGCAGATGAACGGCTGGTTGCAATGGAGGTTTTAGGTGAGTTTGGGGTCCCTGCCTCTCTGTGCCGCGAAGGGGTGACCGTTTCAGCAAGTCAAATGCATAATTCATTCCAAGAAACATCGCTTTTCTTTCTTAGTTTGGGAAAGACCAAAAGCCAGGCGTAATTTCTGTTAATCCTACAAAACGATTATGTTTCAGGATAATGAATTCAGATATAGGAAATTCTCTTTCTTCTGAATAAATTAAATTCCTTGTCATTTCTTTATTTTTTCCCGTTTCTTCAATGCGGGGGCTGTAGCTCAGACTAGAATGAACCCTGTGTTCAAAGATGACATCACTCGAGGTGAGTTCCCCTCATGCTAAGAAAGGTGGGCTAGGTCCCATTACAGAAATAATGCGTTCGTGAGTGGGAAAGAGCACAACAGGTTAATTTGAAAAGTATGATTAATTCAACAAAGAACCATGCCTTTACTGTTACCCATTTTACCATATATATTTTTTTAAAGCTGCTTTTTGGTACTTGAAACTTCCTGAGAGCTCTCAGGTAGGGGATGCAGTTTTGTGTTTATTAGAAGACAGGAAGAACTGAAGTTTAATAATTCAGGGAAAAGCACATGCAAATGTGTGTGTGTGTGTGTGTGTGTGTGTGTGTAGGAGTTGACTTTTCTCAGTTCACAGTTATCTCCAATTTGAAATTGCAGTTGGAAAATGTCAAAGTGAAAAAACATTGGACAGGATCTGTATAAAGTTCAGGGCTTTAAGGAGCACGTGTGTGCGTGTGCGTGCGTGTGTGCGTGCGTGCGTGCGTGTGTGTGTGTGTGTGTTTAAGAATTTGGTACCGGTGACAATGTGGCCACTTCTTTTTATTTTATTTTTTTTAATTCTCACCCGAGGATAATTTTCCATTGATTTTTTTAGAGAGAGTGGAAGAGAGAGGGAGAGACACACACAGAGAGAGAAACATCCATGTGAGAGAGACACATCCATTGGTTGCCTCCCTCACACGCCCCGATCAGAGCTGGAAATTGAGCCTGTAACCGAGGTAGATGCCCTTGACCGGAACAGAGCCATGACCCTTCAGTCCGCTGGCCGACGCTCTATCCACTGAGCCAAACTGGCCAGGGCTGGCCACTTTGATTTGTGCGATACCATCAGCAAAAACAAAACAAAACAAAAAAACAAGACTTACTCTAAATAGAAGTTTAGGATGTAAGTCAAGCTCTAAATCGGGTAACAAAATTGATATACACACATCCGAATGTACGTGATCAACTCTTTAAATTCTTTCTGTTTTATGAAAACCTATAAGAAAATAATAAAATTCAAAGCTGCCTTCTGCCGCCCAACCTTGCTTCCTTTTACTAGGGCCGATCGCAGTCGCCTCTCAAGTTTGGCTCATTTTGTGGTCCATGAATCTATTTGAACAGAAATTCTTTAAAAAAAAACGGGGTACCCCCCACCCCCTGCCCCCCACGCTCATCCACATTTTGTCTCCGTTTTACTTATTCCCTCCACCCTCCGGCACATGTCAGACCCCAGTATCATATCAGCCTGCATCGAATCGATTTAGGACACTAAGCATCTGACCCACGTTTAAATGCCCCATGAAAACTCAACAGCACCACCAACAACGCGAGAGCAGCATCATGGGAAACGTGCCAGCCGTGGACTTGGAAGGAAGGTTGCATTTTTGTATCAGAAAGATGGGGAAAGGGGTCAGGCAGCACGAGGCGCGAAAGGAAAAGCAGGGCAGGAGGAGACGGGACCGAAATTAGAACAAGAGGCGATGTTTATTAATAACCCTGCTGACCCACAGGCCCCTGACACGAAATGCATTCGGTATTGTTGGGACACTGCTCTGCCACTCACAGGAGGAGCGGAGAGAAAACGGTGCTGGGAGCCGCAAAGTTTGCGAGAACAGCCTTCCCCACAAAAGTAAAAACTAAAAATGAAATAAAACAAAAAGCCTAGAATAAGGAGAAGGCATCGACTTACGAGGTTGAGAAGGCCCGTGGCCTGGGTTTCACTTTGATCTCCGTCTCTCTGGTAGCATTCTCTGCGGGCAGCCTTCTGTATGTTTCTACACTCTCAGCACCTAGGATTTAAAACACAGAAGAAAATATATATATATAAACATTTTTTTTCAGTTTTTTAAATTTAATTTAATTTTTATTTTTTTGATATATATATTTTATTAGTTAAGGTATTACAAATGTGTCCTCATCGCCCCCATTAGCCCCCAACCTCCCCCCCCACCCCGCATATATATATATACACATTTTAAAAATATATTTTTATTGAATACAGAGGGGAAGGAAGAGGGAGAGAGAGACAGAAACATCAATGATGAGCGAAAATCATTGACTGGCTGCCTCCTGCAGGCCCCACACTGGGGGTCGAGCCCGCAACCCGGGCCTGTGCCCTGACCGGGAATCGAACTGTAACCTCCTGGTTCATAGGTTGACGCTCAACCACTGAGTCAAGCCAGTCGGGTATGGCTCTTTATTTTGTTTGTTTTTTTTTTAAATTTAAATTTCTTAATTATTTGAAATTTATTCTAGTCTTGGTTAAATAAGAATCTCTTCTAAAATCTCTTTTTCTTACTGATCTAACAGTGCATGCCACTGGGCTCGTTTCCTGGTTTTTAAATTTTATTTCAACATCTTTTGGATCTCATCACTTCTTTGGCCAAAACCTTCTCTTTTTGTTATAATTTAAGAAGATGCTTTTGTATCTAGTGATGCAAATTCTTCCTCAGTACAATGAACTTTCTGGATTATACTCCCTATTTGTTAATCCAGAAGAACTCATCAAATCCAAAATAGAAGAGAATACAATTTGTCCATGAATATGTGGGAATTTGAGGTCTTTTAATATTGAGTTTTCTCGTGTAGAAATAAAGCATGCCTTTTCATTTCTCTTTCCATATAAACTTCTGTGCAGTTGTCGTTTCCCCATGGAATAGAGGCTCAAATTCTCAATATCGTCTTAAATTTATTCACTGCCATTGTGAACAGAATTTCTCTATTAAATTTTATAAGTGTTCGCTGAGGAGAGGCACTCACTTAGGCATTTTTATTTTCTATTTGCCCCTTTACTGGTTTCTTATTCAAAGAGTTTGCCTGTTGATTCTAGCCATCTAAGTAAATACGGTCACCTGCAGATAATGATACATTCGTCCCCTTCCTCCAAATTATACAATTTCTTCATTTCCCCCCATCTTACAGCAAAAGATTAGGACTTGCAAATTGGTTAAAAATATTCTTTACTCAGAATGCCTCCAGTATTTCACTACCAAGTATCATGGCATGATTACAATGTGTTTCTGAGAAGTTTTGGTTATCTTTCAAAGGTTTATTCTTTAAAAAAAATTATTTTTAATCGAGTTGAGAGAGTCACACACGTCGATGTGTTGTTTCACTTATTGATGCATTCATTGACTGATCCCTGTATGTGCCCTGACCGGCGATCAAACCTGAAACCTTGGCGTCTTGAGGCGATGCTCTAACCCATGGGCTACCCGGCCAGGGCCTGAAAAATTCTGGCGTTGAGAATGTGGTTTTGGCCTCAGATTTTAATCACCCTCCCTGAATCTTCTGGTCACTGGGCCCCTGCTTATCTCCCGGGGGACACAGCCCTTCGGCCCGGTATTAACAAATCTGACCCTTTTATTATGAGTGCCCTATCTCTATACAGAAAACCCGTCACGTGCCCACGGATGCTTCTTGTCTAGTCATCTAGTTGAAACCCGTCTGCTGGACTATAGAAAGGCCCGCTTCCCCTGCTCAGACCAACACATTACAGATCTGAGGCAGAGTGGTTTGATTTGTACGTCAGATGCAACTGCAAGGCTCTATTCTGCCAACTTAAAACTCCGATTTTTTAAAATATATTTGCATTTTAACAAAATGCCAAACTATTTTCTCACACAGAAATGATCACGTCCCTTGAATCGGCTGACTTTTTGCCAGCCCAAAGCAAAAATAACCTGTTTGATTTTGCCTATGCCGCGCAGGCAGGATCGGCTCCATGGGTTGGACTGGTTACAGGGGTCCGCAAACTTTTTAAACAGGGGGCCAGTTCACTGTCCCTCAGACCGTTGGAGGGCTGGGCTATAGTTTAAAAAAAAACTATGAACAAATTCCTATGCACACAGCACATATCTTATTTTGAAGTAAAAAAACAAAACGGGAACAAATACAGTATTTGTATTTGCATGTGGCCCGTGGGCCGAAGTTTGAGGACCCCTGGGTTAGAACGCTATGTGAACACGGATTGAGGAGAGAATCAGGGCGCAGTCAGCATTCATGCCAGGTGACCTACGGGAAGGGTGAAGGGTGAGGGGCCTTGTGGTGGGCCAGACCTCATCAGGTAGGAGCAGGGACACATCTCTGTATCGTCCGAGCTTCGTGTCCTCATCTCTACACGGAGGATTGCACCAGCCTTGCAAGCATGATGTGAGCATGAGAGACAAGGTGTCAGGCGTATGTTAGGACACGCAGCACCTAGCAGGTGTGCTAAGAGGACCTGTGGGCGCCTGGCTGGGTGTGACGGCAGGAACAGGGGCCGCATTGTCGGTAACTGAATGGAATGAAGACAGCTTTCTCTCCTGTAACTTTCTATGGAGAGTTAACCCCAAACATGTTCAAGAATTTTTTTTTCCGGTCAATCCTCACCCGAGGATATTTTTCCACTGATTTTTAGGGAGAGTGGAGGAGAGAGGGAGAGACAGAGAGAAACATTGATGTGAGAGAAACATATCGATTGGCTGCCTCTTGCACGCGCCCCGACCAGGGCAGGGGAACCTGCAATGTGGTATGTGCCCTTGACCGGAATCGAACCCGGAAGCCTTCAGTCCTCGTGCTGATGCTCTATCCACTGAGCCACACCGGCTAAGGCAAGAACTGTAGGATTGATCCAAGGGGGTGCACTTCTAAAGGACCCCCTCTCCCCCCTGCCTCTGCCCCACCTCCCCCTGCTTCCTCCTCTGTCAGGCGTGGCCTTGGCCGTGAGTGCCAAGCATCACTGGTTCACATCCTGAGGGACCATGGCTCTGTCTTCCTCAGGGGAGGGGGGGCTGGAAAGACTCCTGATGGTGGTGTTCCAATAAAAGAGTCGCTGTGGTCATCAGGCGGGCATTTAAAGACTGCCTTCTCAGCGCGCCCTCGTGTTTCCAATCTGTTAGCCTGAAAAACACCCTTATTGGTCTCACACTTAGGCCGTGACAAAGCTGTTTTCTTCTGTCTTTCCGGAAGTGAATAGAGTTTTTTTTGTGTGTTTTTTTTCTGTCTTTCCGGAAGTGAAGATACAAATCTGGATTTTTTTAAATTTATTTTTTGGTTTTTAGTTGGTGGGAGGTTTCCGTGTTATTACAGCTTCAAATCAATTATCCTGGACTTCCCATTCCTCGTCTGATGTTCATTTGATCTGCCCCCCATCCCAGAGGAGCAGAATCAAGGCCCATTTGGTTTTTATTAGTGTCGTCAGTTAATAGGTGTCCCGGATGCTTTACTTATTGTGTTAATTTTCTGTAGTTATGTCCAGAGGCAGCTTTCTGGAATACCACATTAAAAAAAAATAGAGGATCTAACTTATTTCTTCTTTAATGGGTCCACTTACCATTTATAGTTTCAGTTCGGGCTATTGAACACTATTGATTTACAAGGTCATGGAAAATGTCTATTCACAACAGCTATTATGTGAAATATATCTATGGTAAGCCTGAACGTTCTACTAGTTGGTAAAGGTACGCTCTACTTGAGTGTCTGTTGACCTTGGCCTGTCATGCCAGTTCTTGGGGTTTGCGCTGACTATGTCAAAGACATGGGCATGCGCTGTGCCGTGCAGGACCTGCCGGTCACTGTGTTGAGTGGCACAGGTGGCTAACTTCAGTCCCAGGGACCATTAGCCAGTTGCTGCTGGGAGTCTTTTTTTTTTTAAATAAATTTTTATTAATTTTGGAGAGGAAAGGACAGGGAGAGGGAGAGAGAGATAGAAACATCCATGATGAGAGAGAATCATTGATCAGCTGCCTCTGGCATGTCCCACACTGGGGATCAAGCCCGCAACCCCGGCGTGTGACCTGACCGGAACCGAACCAGGGACCTTTTGGTTGATAGGCTGACACTCAACCACTCAGCCATGCTGGCCTGTTGTGGGAGTTTTAATGGTAATAATGTACCTTACATGACCACACGCATCCATGGGAGTGGTCCTCAAATTACAACAGGGTGTCAGAGTGGGGCATAGGGACGAAGTCATTTGCCTGAAGAATAACAGAGGCGATATTAACTCGATGTGGTAGGTTGAGCCCCAATGTTAGGGTGTGTTTCTCCTTATTTTCTTCTGCCTGAAATTCTTTTTTAAAAAAATATTTTATTGATTTTTTTTACAGGGAGGAAGGGAAAGAGATAGAGAGTTAGAAACATCGATGAGAGAATCAGCTGCCTCCTGCACACTCCCCTCTGGGGATGTGCCTGCAACCAAGGTACATGCCCTTGACCGGAATCGAACCTGGGACCCTTCAGTCCGCAGGCCGACGCTCTATCCGCTGAGCCAAACCGGTCAGGGCCTGAAATTCTTCATAATTCATGTGTAGAAACGCTTGATGGTCAGTTTCCTGATGCTGGATGATGAATACTGTTTTATTTGCCTTCGCAATGCCTGGCACCTGGTACTCAACATATAATAGATTTCCATTAAGTGTTTATGAAGTGGAATAAAGATAGTTTGTTAATAAAAAATGAGTTTTGGGCACATCCAGCGTGGCTCAGTGGTTGAGCACCGATCTATGAGCCGGGAGGTCATGACTCGATTCCCGGTCAGGGCACAAGCCCGGGTTGCGGGCTCCATCCCCAGTGTGGGGTGTGCAGGGGGTAGCTGATCAGTGATTCTCATCATTCATGTTTCTATTTCCCTCTGAAATCAATAAAAATATAAAAAAACAAACACACACACACACACACACAATACACTGACTCCATCAAAAAGGGTGCATCCATTAGTCCTCCTACCTATAGTTCCTTTCTGATAGTAACTGTGTCCGGAGCCTTTTGAAAGTGACATCACCTACCCACACCCCCTTACACAGTGAATACAGAATGGGGAACACGTCAGAATAATGCGCACTGGTGAGAGTCCTTTAATTGAAATCATTATTGCTTCAGACCCCATTGCTTTAATCAGTCCAATCATAAATCAATGCTGCGCACAGGAGGGTTTCAATAAGTGCCGTTAAGCAGGCTGGGCCCCTTAAGAGGCATGACGCAATCGGGAGGCTCCTGAAAATGGACAAAAAAGTGGTTTCTGAATAAATATACTGGTTCTCACATTTTATCTTCCACTCAATTTTAAAAAATATTCCCTGGGCCCTTCTTTGGCATGGAAGATCGGAGGTCTCTAACGGCCAAGCCTCTCACCCATTAAACACCTACTCCCAGGAACAGGTCATATTGAGCATTTAATTGCTTTTTCTGGCTAGAGAGGGAAATATGTTTCTCTCCTTCCTTTCTCATTTTAATATATTTTTTATTGATTTCAGAGGGGAAGGGAGAGGGAGAGAGAGAAACATCAATGATGAGAGAGAGTCATGGATTGGCTGCCTCCTGCACCCGGGATCCTTCAGTCCGCAGGCCAACGCTCTATCCACTGAGCCAGACCGGCCACGGCTGTTCCCTTCTTTCTCTTGACACAGTTCTGAGGAGCCCCAACACATTTGACATCTGTGTGGCCGTGTTCTAATAAGACACCTGACCTCCCTCCTCGTCCACTTTGAAGTCTCTGGTGAGAAATCTCATGTAAGTTACTGTCACTTCTGAGCCTAGTTCAGCTCCTCTCCCGGCTCAGTCACAATGGAGTCCTCCCGGAAAAGGCACAAACCACTGGGCTATTTCTACATTTGCGGGTGGCGTGGCATCATTGGCTGAAGTCCAGATTCTAGTGCTGCCTGAGCAGGCAGAGACGATTAATCACTCCTCCCATGGGGACGTCGGCATGGCGTCTGGTCCTGGCGCTGTGGCTCTCTGCACATCTGGGTACAGCACACCTGGATGCAGACGGGATGACGCAGCTTCCCATCACTGGCTAGCTGTGTGACCTTCTGCAAGCGATCGACCTCTCTGAGCCTCGCAATTTCCTTTGTTAAAGGAAGATTGTAGCACCCGCCTTGTAGGTGCTTTCCACTCTGAGGAAAGGATGGGGAGGTTTTGGTGTTCTCATACGGGCGCACACACGCGTGTGTAAATACTTGAGTCATTGAAAATCAGCTCCATCTTTATAAAGCAGGTGATTTCTGAAAAGTCAGTCAAGAAGGAAGCCCGGCCAGCGTGGCTCAGTGGTTGAGCATCGAGCTGTGAACCAGGAGCTCAAGGTTCGATTCCCGGTCAGAGCACATGCCCGGGTTGCCAGCTTGATCCCCATCCCTGGTCGGGGAGCCTGGGGAGGCAACCAATTGATGTGTCTCTTCACATCGATGCTTCTCTCTCTCTGTCTCTCCCCCTCCCTTCCACTCCTCTAAAAAAATCAATAGAAAAATATCCTCGGGAGAGAATTACCGACAACAGCAACAATAACAATAACAAAAAACAAGAGAAAGAAGGGGCCAGAGGACATCGTGTGGAAAGGGTGGGGAAAAGCCCCTGCGTGGTCCCCTCCAGTTAGAAAATGTCCACGCCGCCTCGTCAGTTCCTCGCCTTTCACATGCAGTAAATTCACAACCTAAGGCCAAGGTGTTCTCTTTCTTTTCTTTCCTTTTTTTTTTTCTTCCCACAAAACCAGGTATTATTCGGGTCTCTGGCAAAGCTGCCCAACCAACTGCTCGTCCTGGGATTAGTCCTCTCAGAGCTCAGGGATCGGCCGCATTGGGTTACAGCGTCTCTGTTCTGTGGTCAGAGGTGGGCCGTGTCATTCTAATGATCTCACCTTTGCAAGAAAATATTGATGTATTAGCTTCACGGGCCCCATCTCCTCTGGGAATGCCCTGTGTGCACTGTCCCCACGCGGGGGGCGGGCAGCTGGGTCGCCGGCCTTCCCGGGATCGCTGGCCATCTGCCAGGAAACCAGGAGCCCCCCGCCCCCACTCTGTGGCTTCCCTCACCAGGGAACCACACGGTGTGACTGAGGGTTGTGTTTCGAAGTTGAGGACAATAATCGTTTGGAAGGAAACTGGCTGATGTCAAAGGGATAGACATTTGCACCATTCACACAATTCCTTTTTTTTTGAGATCTGGAAACACAAAAGCTTACTTGCTATTTCTGTTATTTTTTTCCTCCCGTTTTCATTCCTGGTAAATAGCAATTTCCATTGTCCGCCCATGCGCGGTGAAACTGAAACTCCCATGGCTGGGGTAGGGTATGCTGGCAATACCATCTCCGGCAGTGTGCATAAAGAGCCTGAACACTTTTTACAAACCGGGACCAACCAAGTGTACTCCTGGGCACCCATTCTCGGGACCAAAAACTGATGCACAAAGATGTTCATTGAGCTATTGTTTACAGTAACTAGAAACTAAATAGGAACCTAACAAGATGGGAAATGGAACTACAAAATAGTTTCCTGATGTTGATTGCTATGTGCACGATGTAATAATATGGATATGGGATATATATATATATATATATACACAGTATATATATATACACACACTATATATACACACTATATATATACACACACTATATACACACCATATATATATATATTACATATATATTCCTAATGGTTACAAATTTGTGGTTATAAATAAGTAAGGTATTATCTACTTAATCTATGATTGCTAGTGGGTCAAATACTTCATACTCACTGTCTCCTTTAATCTGCCCACCAGAGTAAGCCAGATTTTATTCTATCTCCATTTTACAGATGAGGAAAGAGAGTCACAAAAAGATCACCCTGCTTGCTTGAACTTTGACCCAATCCTGATGGACTACGGAGCCCACACGCTTAACTTATAATTCCTCTGGCTAGGTGGTTCACTTGAAGTAAAAATCAAGCATTAACCGCCACCGCCAAAACCCTAACCCAAACCAACTCTGCACCCACCAATGACAATCGGCCAAATTCTACTTTACGATTCTCCCAGGGAAGAGGAAGTAGGAAAGTTCAGCGAGAGAAAGTCGCCCGGCTTGGAAAGGCGTGTCGAAGACCAGCTAATGGAATGACAGGTGAGCTGTTTGAAGCAACACTCATATGTTGTAAGCTCTGTTCTCGGGGTGGGAATGTGATGCTGTGTGTATGATCTTACACGGAGAGGGTCTAATTCATACGATGCCGTCGATACAAGGAAGCGAATCTTACACGCATATGGGGAGCACATTGTTCTGAATGAGTTGAGACTTTTCCCCTGGACTGGGCCCCAGACCAGTGGTTCTTAGCTTTTTTTGTGTGTGTGAGACGTATTTGAAAATATTAATGGCATCTATAGTCTCTCTCTCTCTCTCTCTCTCTCTCTCTCTCTCTCATCTGTCTCTCCAGAAAATAGAAACACATCTATTAACATCTGTACAACACTTTGTGGAATATCTATTTACTTTTATTCAGAGAATCTTTGAAATCTTTCGGATACACTGCTGGCTTGAGGTTGTGACTTAAATTTCCTTTTGCTCTACCTTTTGCAGAATGTTCTTTAAAAATAATATTTCTATTGATTTCAGCGAGGAAAAGAGAAGAGAGACAGAAACATCCATGATGAGAGAGAATCATGGATCGGCTGCCTCCTGCACACCCCACACTGGGGATGGAGCCCGCAACCCGGGCATGTGCCCTGAACGGGAATCCAACCGTGACCTCCCAGTTCATAGGTCGATGCTCAATCACTGAGCCACACCGGCCGGGAGTGAAATATTTCCATCATCAGCAAGAAGCACGCTATTTTGACTATTTCTGCTTTGTTATATTTACAGTCTTTTTAGGCACGAATCTCAAAGGGCTTTGCATGATTCCCTACCAATTGAGGATTGCGCAACAAGACGACAGAAATGCCATGTTCAAGCCCATCCACACAGGAATGTTCCTTGGGCAGTGGTCTCTGCCTATGTTACCAATGAGCGCACACACAACACACACACACACACAGACAGACACACACACAGAAAGAAAGAAATAGCCACCACGCATCTGGCCAGGATCTGCAATGCTTTATGGCAGGGGAAATT
This sequence comes from Myotis pilosus, assembly GCA_036010255.1. Classification (NCBI taxonomy): domain Eukaryota; kingdom Metazoa; phylum Chordata; class Mammalia; order Chiroptera; family Vespertilionidae; genus Myotis; species Myotis pilosus. The sequence continues at coordinate 5,744,417 of JASKON010000031.1, read as the reverse complement.
CCTTCCTTGCCCTGGCTGCTGAACAGTTATGCCCCGGAGCCCAGGATGGGGGACATGCCTGGTAACTCTTTAACCCAGTGAGTGGGCCTGCCAACATTATTCCTATTCACATACATGTCTAATCCGCTCTTGAATCTTGCTGTGCTATTTGCCTCAATAATACCCCGCGGCAGCGAATTCCACAGGTAGATTTTACGCTGTTTTAGAAAACCATTCGCTCTTATTCGTTTTCAATTTGTTACCTTTTAACATCACCAGATGGCCCTTGTTTGGGCAGTAAGTGGTGCAGGGCATGGGCGCTGCAAATGGCGCTTTAATTCGTCTGAGCACTTTCTTTGCTGTGATCAAAACCCGATCTCCTTTGTGTATTTTCTTTTTCTTTTTTAAAAATGTATTTTTTGCCGAAACCGGTTTGGCTCAGTGGATAGAGCGTCGGCCTGCGGACTGAGGGGTCCCGGGTTTGATTCCGGTCAAGGGCATGTACCTGGGTTGCAGGCACATCCCCAGTGGGGGATGTGCAGGAGGCAGCTGATCGATGTTTCTCTCTCATCGATGTTTCTAACTATCTCTCTCCCTTCCTCTCTGTAAAAAATCAATAAAATATATTTTAAAAAAATGTATTTTTTATTGATTTCAAAGAGGAAGAAAAAGGGAGAGGGAGAGAGAAACATCAATGATGAGAGAGAATCATTGATCAGCTGCCTCCTGCATGCCCCCTACTGGGGATCGAGCCTGCAACCCAGGCATGTGCCCTTGACCAGAATCGAACCTGAAACCCATCAGTCCACAGGCCAATGCTCTATCCACTGAGCCAAACCAGCAAGGGCTGTGTATTTTCTATTGGGCACGTACACCCTTAAATCAGACGATTGGTGTAAACACATAGTAGGACTGGGGAAAAGGCTCTCCTTGAGACAAATATTTACTGAACACCTACTGTGTGCAGGAACTGTTTTATGTATTGGAGAGACAATTTTGTTCTGAAGGAACTAATTTATCTTTTTTTTTAAAAAAAAAGATATTTTTATTGATTTCAGAGAGGAAAGTGGAGGGAGAGAGAGAGAGAGACAGAAACATCAATGATGAGAATCACCGATCGGCTGCCTCCTGCATGCCCCACACTGGGGATCAAGCTCACAACCCAGGCATGTGCCCTGACTGGGAATCGAACCGTGACCTCCTGGTTCATAGGTCGACGCTCAACCACTGTGCCATGCTGGCCAGGCTGAAGGAACTAATTTTCAAGAGAGAAGACAAGCAGTAAAATAGTGAATATAGATATAAACTACACGGCTTTGGATGCTCTTAAGGCAGTGGTTCTCAACCTTCTGGCCCTTTAAATACAGTTCCTCATGTTGTGACCCAACTATAACATTATTTTCGTTGCTACTTCGTCACTGTAATGTTGCTAATGTTATGAATCATCATGTCAATATCTGATATGCAGGATGGTCTCAGGCGACCCCTGTGAAAGGGTCGTTCGACTGCCAAAGGGGTCGCGACCCACAGGTTGAGAACCGCTGTCTTAAGGCCTATTGGAAAATTAGGAATGGACGCAGGCTTTCTGGGAAGGGGACAGTGGGATTGGCCACCCAGGCGGCATCGATGTGACATCGCCGTGAAGGTGACCCCGGCTTCCAGAACCACGCGCGGCACTAGCCAAGGCTCCATCATTCTTTGCTGAGTGAATGAATGAATGGAGGTTGAGAAGGAAAATCGTCATTGCAGAAATCGCTTTGTGAGTTACCCAAAGACCCAGGAATAACATTTCTGGAGCCTCTGGGTTCTGTAGCTCCGAAGGCTGTTCGGAATTGAAAAAAACAACCACCAGGGGATTTAGTTAATTAGACTCGGTTTCCAGACCTGCCCACATCCCCAGCTGTCTGACCTTGGGCGAGTCACCTAATCTCTTGTCCAAGTGCGCTCACTCGTAGGGAGGGGAGGGCAACTTCCTTCCTTCACAGGGTGGAGGGCTGGAGGTAAAGTTACCTGGCAGATCTTCAGAAACTGCCAAATGGTGGAGAAACGGTCATTTTTATGGGAGCCCGTTCTCAGAATCCACTAGTTCTGCATGTCTCACCCTTTCTGTTCTGCTTCCTTATTCTCTCTGCTCCCTATTGGATCCCTGCCCCTGTCTAAACCGCCAGTGGTTCTCAACCTGTGGGTCGCGACCCCTTTGGCGGTCGAACGATCCTTTCACAGGGGTCGCCTAAGACCATCCTGCATATCAGACATTTACATGATGATCATAACAGGAGCAACATGACAGTTACAAAGTAGCAACGAAAATAATGTTATGGTTGGGTCACAACATGAGGAACTGGATTTAAAGGGCCAGAAGGTTGAGAACCACTGGTCTAAACTCATCAGTGGCATCGTGGGACTTCGCTCTTGGCCCCATTCCATTCCAGTTAAGGGCAGGTACCTCAGTTGCAGGCTCCTCCCTGATCTGGGCCCTGGTCAGGGCACGTGCAGGAGGCAACCGATCTATGTGTTTCTCTCACATCGCTGTTTCTCTCTGTCTTTCCCTCTCTCTTTTCCGCTCTCTCTAAAGATCAATGGAAAATATCCTCAGGTGAGGATTTAAAAACAAACAAACAAAAACCAGTGGCCCGGAGGCCTGTTTCCAGTGTGATCACTTGCTTTTCTCCTGTTTACTGCTGACCCCCTGGGGCAGGGTAGCTTCACATCCCCTATCACAGTGATGGCGAAGCTATGACACACGTGCCAGAGGTGACACGCGAACTCATTTTTTGGTTCATTTTTCTTTGTTCAATGGCATTTAAATATATCAAATAAATATCAAAAATATAAATCTTTGTTTTACTATGGTTGCAAAGATCAAAAAATTTCTATATGTGACACGGCACCAGAGTTAAGTTAGGGTTTTTCAAAATGCTGACATGCCGAGCTCAAAAGGTTCGCCCTCACTGGCCTATAGAGACAGCGGCCTTGCCTGCATGTCTGCGGGAATCGTCCCCACAGCGGACACGGGCTGGAATACACGGGTCCCACGCGTGACAAGCAGGTCCCGCTTCCTCATGCGTCCTCTTGTCATTTTTGTCTAATTGCCCCTTAATTTCCTTCTCCCCCAACCCGCCCCGTGCAGGCAATTTGAAGCGGGCAGCTCTGCATCGCAATGTCTTAGGAAGGCATTTCAAGGAAGACACGGTCAGAGCTGTTTGCACGCCTGGTTCACATTTACTGGCGAGTGGCTCGGGCCTCGGTGCTACCCAGTCGCTGCCAGGGAGGCTCCTCCAGGAAAAGTGAAACAGGAGAAGCTGCCCCTGGTGCCCTGACCAGCACTTCCCGTGCCCCGTTCCTCTCCTGGCAACACCCCCTCCTTCCCAGAAGCTGGCAGGCCTTTTGCGTGTCCATCTGGAGGCATTTCCTGGGTCCCCCACCCCGGATCGGCCCCCAGTGAAAACGAGGTGCACGCGGGAACCAGTGTCCACGGGGTAATTTTAGAGCCTGCGGCAACTGGGCAGGGCGGCTATTTTGGGCTGCAGGGCTTCTCCTTGACCTGAGATGATGTTACTCGGCTGCCGGGCGCGGCCAGGCCCGGTGCTGCTCTCGGCAACGTGCCTGCCATTCCGGGGGCCGCGTCTCTAAGGCTCTGGGAGCGTGTTGTCCGTGCGCACCCGCCGGGGCTTGTCACGGCGGCTCCCGGGGACGGCACAGATGGGACGTCTCCCCTCCACATGTGGGGGGACAGTTTCTGGTCTGGTTTTTGCCTGGTCCTCAGCCTCCAAGCTTGATCCATTGCTCAGCGACCCGGGTCACTTCCTCTCTGAGCAAGGTGAGCCGGGTGGGCTCCAGGCCACTGTGTCCGAGCAGCCCTAAGCCAAGGCCCCTCTCTCTCTCTCTCTCTCTCTCTCTTTCTCTCTCTCCCCCTCTCTCTCTTTTGGTTAATCCTCACCTGAGGATATTTTTTTCCATTGATTTTTAGAGAGTGGAAGGAAGCGGGGGGGGGGGCGGGGGGAGAGAAACATCGATGTGATAGAGACACATTGATTGGTTGCTTCCCCACACGTGTGTGTCCCCTCCGGGCCGGGGATCAAACCTGCCCTTGACGGGGAATTCAACCAACGTGCACAGGCTGATGCTCTAACCACTGACCCACACCAGCCAGGCCTAAGGTCTCTCTCTCTTTTTAATAATATATTTTAATTGATTTCAAAGAAGAAGGGAGAGGGAGAGATAGAAACATCAATGATGAGAGAATCATGGATCGGCTGCCTCCTGCACGCCTCCTGCTGGGATGGAGCCCGAAACCCGGGCATGTGCCCTGACTGGGAATCGAACCCTGACCTCCTGGTTCATAGGTTGATACCCAACCACTGAGCCACACCGGCTGGGCAAGAACCATTTCTGATATTCCATGCGGCTCATGTCTTTCTTTTCTGCTCTGACTTGTCTTGTCTTAGGTGCTGTTTGCCCAGCCAAGTGTCACAGGGCAGTGGGCCCTGGGGACCGAACACCCAGCGCCTCCATCAGATGCAGCACAGACACCCTCATGGAGGGGCCCGCATCATAGCCAAGGACTTGTCAGTGGGGTTTGCCCTTCAGCCGCTAACCTTCCTTAGGTAAGACTTTCCCACGTCCCGTCATCACTAAGATACTTGCTCTCTTCATCTGGGCCTTCGCTCTCCAAATATCACCCATTCTAGACATTCATTTTTTAATTGTTAAAAATACTGTATTTAAAAAAAATATTTTTATTGATTTCAGAGAGGAAGGGAGAGGGAGAGACAGAGAGAAACATCAATGATGAAAGAGAATCATTGATGGGCTGCCTCCTGCACATCCCCTACTGGGGATCAAGCCTGCAACCTGGGCATGTGACCTTGAGTGGAATTGAACTCAGGACCCTTCAGTCCGCAGGCGGATGCTCTATCCACTGAGCCACACTGGCCAGGGCTTCAGACATTTGTTTCTGTCCCATCATATCTTCTCTTTGATTACAATTTTGGTGGCTGCACAGGGACCACTGTGGATGTGCAAGGGTTCATGGGTGAGTGGAATGTGCTGCTTACACTCTGGGGTTAAATAGCTCCGAGTTCAAATGCTGCCCTGACACTGTTAGCTGCGTGATTCCGGCAAATTACCTCAACACCTTATGTCTCATTTGTAAGATTGATACCACAATATGGTTAAGTGATATGAACCTAACGTTCCCAGCACATAATCTGTCATATAAGTAAGGGGTCAGTAGATTTTGCCCATCGTTAGTAATATCATCATCATAAGTCCTTTGCTATTGCTCACTTCATAGCCCTCATCATTCTCAACATTTTAAAAAAATATATTTTTATTTCAGAGAGGAAGGGAGAGGGAGAGAGAGAAACATCAATGATGAGAGAGAATCATGGATCTGCTGCCTCCTGCACATCCCCTACTGGGGATCGAGCCCACAACCGGGGCATGTGCCCTTGACCGGAATCAAACCTGGGACACTTCAGCCCACAGGCCGATGCTCTATCCACTGAGCCAAACCAGCCAGGGCCTTAATATACTTTTTTTTTTTAGCATTGCTGAGCAGAATGCTTTTGTAAACGAACGACTCCCCAAATGATCTCTTTCAGATCCCTCCTCCTTACGTATGCATCCTAGAACTCGGAGGCAAAGTTAAACACGTTTCCTTTTGAAAAGACGAATGTAATTTCTGGACGCGATCTATCTGAGCATACGAAGCGAAGTGAGCCGGGGAAGTGGCTTCGCAGAGGCGAACCCTTTAAGAGTCCATGTCACATTTACTGCCGTAAAATATTTTTCTCTCTGTGAGACATCTGCTACCCATTACACGCTGTATTGGGTACTTGAGTCCACCGGCCATTCTGCATACCAAGCAGCGCGCATGTGAAACCTCACCGCCAGCGCCGGTGTGCGTCCTGACCGGGCAATTATACTTGCGTTTATAACTCAGCCCTTCCGTCATCGCTTCCTCCCCATACGCTCTTGGGGCTGTTTCGTTTCCAACTTGTTCTCTGAAGGACCAAATTGCCGATGTCTGAGAAATGAAGTTCCAAATGGGGGAGGCTTTGCTGTGTGTTCTCTTAAGATGCAACTGTCTCTATAACCCAGCGTCGGAACCAACGGAACGTCTCAGCTTGGAGTCTCTATTTCCTAGTCACACTGACCCAGAAATGAGAAACACAAGCCGGGATGTTTGCTAATGAGTCATGAATTTCATGATAATTGCTTCCATATTCTCCGAGCTTCCCTAAACCGGCTAATCTTGACAGATTCCGCAACAATCCCATGTGTGGTAAATGATTTTGTGTTATTTCTTAGGTTACTGTTAAAGGCTTATTTTATGGTTCATTTCGTTTTCTTAAAGAAAACCACACACACACACACACACACACACACACACACACACTGGACGGAGCTTTGGGCTCAATCTGCATTTAAAAAAAAATAAAATAGCCCTAGCCAGTTTGGCTCAGTGGATAGAGTGTGGGCCTGCGGATTGAAAGGTCCCAGGTTCAATTCTGGCCAAGGGCATGTACCTGGGTTGTGGGGCACATCCCCAGTAGGAGGTGTGCAGGAGGCAGCTCATCAATGTTCCTCTCTCATCGATGTTTCTAACTCTCTATCCCTCTCCCTTCCTCTCTGTGAAAAATCAATAAAATATATTTAAAAAAATAAATAAATAAAATAATTTAAGAAACCAAAGAAGCCATCATCCTTTGGTTTGGAAATAACAATAAACACATTTAGGAAGAAGGTGGAAACGTGGTCTACTTTTCTTTTTTTAATATTTTTTTTATTGATTTCAGAGAGGAAGGGGGAGGGAGAGATAGAAACATCAATGATGAGAATCACTGATCGGCTGCCTCCTCCTGCACGACCCACACTGAGGATGGAGCCCACAACCCGGGCATGTGCCCTGTTGGGGAATCGAACCGTGCCCGCCGGGTTCATAGGTGGATACTCAACCACTGAGCCACACCAGCCGGGGCAGTGTGGTCTACTTTCAATTCGGACCTCTGAGAATGAAAACCAGGATGGATGTCTCGGGAGGCCGCAAACCGCCCCTCCGTTTCTGGACTTAAGAATCTGTAACTGAATGGATGGACGCCACCCGCATTCCGTACGGTAATAATGGAAAATTAAATGCGACTTTTAAAAACTGCTCCCATTAGAAAGTGATCTATTAGCATCACCCGGCTCCAGCACTTAGAGAGACTGATTCTAATTGCCCGACGTGGCCTGTGGCAAGGATGGAAGAGCTGCCGCATCTTGTGGGCACTTCATCTCTTTGGGGATGTTTGCTAGTGAAATTTGCTTCGGAAGGGAGCTTCCATCTCTTGGTTTGGATGGAACCGGAGGTAATTATCATTTCTTCTTCTTTGATTCATGAATCAATAAGCCAAATATTTTTAAAAAAACATACACACACATTCTTGCATTTTCCTCCCCTTCCTGCATGAAGGGAAACTCCGCCTTAGTAGCTGTTGGGTGGGATGCTGGAAAAGATGGCTGCCCTCCCTAATGAGCGCTCCCAGTAATCAGGGAGGCATTCTTCGCCTGCACCTGGCCATCCGGCTGCATCCTTCGCATCCATCCTGGACCAGCCCGCGGTTGCTAAGACGCTGATGCACTGCGGTACCCACGCTGGGCTCAGTGTAAGCAGGTTCCCACGAACGCAGAGCCACGGGGACACCGGAGCAGGTACACTGTGGAGACGGGCCACTGAGGAGCACGCAGCTTTGAGAAAAGGAAGGCAGACGTGGGGACTGGCGTTCCTGTTCGGAATTAGGCTTTCTGTGCGGAGTAGCCACGGGCCTTCTCGTCATTTTCATCATCTGGGTTGCAGGAAGCTGATGAGCTGAATGGCATTGGGATTTGCAGCTTTTTATGCCGGAGGCATCCTTGTTGAACTTGAATGTTTAAGCACTTGAAGCTAAACTGAAATGTTGGCTTAATCTACATGCATAGGGACTTCTTTTTTTTTTCAATCCTCACCCACGGATATATCTCTATTGATTTTAGAGAGAAGAGGAAGGGATGGGGTGGGGATGGGGGAGAAAGAGAGAGAGAGGGAGAGAGAAACACTGATGTGAGAAAGAAACATCAATCCGTGGCCTCCCATATGTGTCCCCACTGGGGATGGAACCCCCAACCTAGGTAAGTGCCTGACCGAGAACTGAACCCACAACCCTTTGGGGCACGGGCCGATGCTCCAACCAACTGAGCCACCCGGCCAGGGCGCATCCGAGTTCCTTGGTGGTTTCAGATCTCCCAAAAGCAGAAAAATTGCCTCCTGATGTCCCGCCCACTGCTACCCGTGTAACTGACAGTGTGGCTTCAGCATACAGGTAAGAACCCAGTAACACTGTGAAACTGACACTGTTTTCTAAGGGACAGTGCTGAGTGGGAAGAAGTGGGAAGGCTCTCTGGCTTCCTTTGAGTTTTACAGGAACAGTTCCCTGTCACTTGTAATTGCTCTCTCTCTCCCAAAACCTGGAGTCAGCAGAAGGGAGCTGAGATGCTTGATACTGACCTGAATTAGGATGCAAGGGAAAGAGAAGAGAAGAGCGTAGCCGTCGGCGCCGTGTTTGGGAAAACATCATTTTGAGGATGTGCTTGAATCAGGCACAAGGAATGCACTGCCTTCTCCCAGCATGCTTTGAATGCCAACCAGGGGGCAGTGCCCAGCATTAGGGCATTACCTCTCCTGCATACCAGTGTGGTGCACGATACCCTCATCTCATCATTACTACTGAAAGGTAATACTATGAGCCCAGCCCGTGTGGCTCAGTGGTTGAGCATCGACCTATGAACCAGGAGGTCACGGCTTGATTCCCTGTCAGGGCACATGCCCAGGTTACAGGCTCCATCCCCAATGTAGGGTGTGCAGGAGGCAGCTGATCCATGATTCTCTCTCATCATTGATGTTTCTATCTCTCCCTCTCCCTCTTCTCTGAAATCAATAAAAATATATTTTTAAAAAAGAAAGGTAATACTATGAAATATGTTCTAGAAATATATGTGAAAATAAAAATGAAAATCTAACTTTTTTTCTTAAAAATGTTGTAATCTTTGATTTAAAACAGTTTTAAGACACCCGGGAAATTGTACAAATAACTCAGAGGTTTCTAATTCCCTTCACTCAGTTTCCCCCAAGATGCACATCTCACATAACCATGGGACCTTGTCAACATCAGGAAATTGATTCAATACTGTTAAACCAGCTACAGCCCTTATTTGGCTCTGACAGTTACATGCATTCTTGTTGTGGGCGTGTGTTAATATGTAGGAATGCATGAACCGCCATTGCTAAGGGGTCATCTCCCAGCAGTGAACACTAATGGTATGGAGGGTTCCCAGATCCTGTGTTTTTTACATGCTGTGGCTGACTACAGAGGAGGGAGAGCTGCTTGCATTAATAAAGATCCTTTATAATAACTGCTTTATCCATACATTAAGGAACCAAATAATAAACCAACCCTATTATCAGGTGCCAACTGAAGACACAACGTTGGCAACATTGGCTCTGCTCTCAAAGACCTCACAGAAAGAGGAAAAAGTCAACACAACACAGCGTGTTGTATGCCACGTACATATGAGACAAACCAACGTTCCTACTGTACCCGGCATTAGCGATAGAGGGGTCAATGTGATGCATGCCTCTCCTGTCCTGTGGATCTTACTGCTGAGTGGAGACAAGGCCATTAACAAGGGATGACAACACAGTGCTCTGACAGGGGGCAGGGGTGTTAGAGAGGGTAGGTCCTTTCCAGGTCAAGGGGTGTAGGAGAGAGCATCAAGGACATGTCATATAGCATTGGTCAGCATTTCAAGATGTTGAGAATGGTTCCTTATGGGATATTTGGATCTGTTCCTGCTCCATTTCATTCAGAGCCGGCAAAGCATCCTCTAGCTCTGCTGTAGGACATTAGCACACAGTTTGCCATGTGAAGAGTAGTCCTTGTTTCTTAGAACGGACTCAGGTTTTTGATATTATAGCTGATTAGAGGCCTGGTGCATGAAATTTGTGCATGGGTAGGGTCCCTAGGCCTGGCCAATAATCAGGGCCGATCGGGGCCTTCTTTCTGGCTGCTGGCCAGGCCTTCCTTCATTCTGTGCAGCCTCCTGGTAGTCAGTGCATGTCATAGCAAGCGATCGAACTCCCGTTCTCACGGTCGAACTCCTGAGGGGACACTTTGCATTTTAGCCTTTTATATATATAGATATCCAGATCTTTCCCACTCACCACTGGCAGGCCTGGTGCTGGCTCGCGTAGGACATGGGCTAGAGAGGACTGTTTTCTAGGACTGAAGGGGACATGGTTCCCTAGAGCGCGGTTGGTAACCAGTGCTAGAAAGACAAAACATTGTGTGCTTCTTTACTGAAAACCGAAGCTCCTTATTCCAACTGTGACATCACTGTCACCGTCTGGCTCACGGAATATATGACCATGGCCTCTCCAGCTGACTTGCTTTGCAATGGACTTGAGCTGGCATCCAACATTCCTACTGCGGTCTGCAAGGCCCTACACGTCCAGGGCCTAGCTACGTGCGCCCTCAGCCTCACCACATTCTATCTTCCTTTCAGTTCCCAGTGGCCCGGTCACGCAGGCCTGTTTAATGTCCTCTGGCTTGCTCAGTTGGGTTCCACCCCAGGGCCTTTGCACATTCTGCCTTCCTCCCTTCCCTGTATCTTCATCTATGATCTCATTCTTCAGGCTTCCACAGGAAGGCTTTGCATATGGAAGCACTTGTCTATGCCCAGTTCCTACTAGGAGTCCCATTTTACGCTGACTTATACTTCCTGCATGGAGGGTAGCAAGCAATCTTACATTCAATCTTATATTCAATCTTATACTCCAATGTTTATGGTGATTATATGTTTGTTCCCCCCATTCAACTGTGAGTTCCATCAGGGCAGCAATGATGTTTATTTTTGCGATGACCTCAAGGTTCAATAAGTATTTGTTGAATGAACTATTTTAAAAAATATATATTTTTATTGATTTCAGAGAGGAAAGGAGAGGGAGAGATAGAAACATCAATGATGAGAGAACCATTGATTGGCTGCCTCCTGCATGCCCCACATCGGGGACTGAGCCCACAACCTGGACATGTGCCCTTGACTTGGAATCGGACCCAGGAACCTTTAGTCCACAGGCTGACGCTCTATCCACTGAGCAAACCGGCTAGGGGTTGAATGAATAATAATAATAATAATAATAATAATAATTATTATTATTATTATTATACCTTACTTTTTCTTTCCTTTTTTTTCATTATTGATTAAGGTATTTCATATGTGTCCCTATCCTCCCATTGTCCCCCAACCCCCTTGAATGAATTATTGAATGCTGGATAAATGAATGAAATAATGACACATCTCCTCATTTCTTTGAGAAGTTGAGGTGATGTCCTAGCTGGGATTTGGATACATTTAGACATTGTTTTGGGCCCATTCCTGGGGTCTTTTTTTTTTCCTTTCTCAAGTTCAGGCAGGAATAGCTTTTCACAGGAAATCATGGCTGATGTGAGCTTTGTCTCTGATTGGCCTACACCACTGGCTTCCGCTTTGGCTGTTTTATCGGGTGCAGGTGTCATTTAAACGCCATGCCAACAAGGGCAAGCCACGGTCAGCTGACTGTCCCTCATCATAATGGTGGCCATTCCTTTGCCAAACTAGCCTGGGGCCGCTGAGTGAGTCTCGGGGCTCTGAACGTGGCCCTTGGGGTGCGGGGGCCTTGAGAGTGGGAGGCCCTGCAGCAGATGGGTCTAGTGCTCCCTGGGAAGCGTGTGTATCTGCTGGATTCTAGATCCCAGTCCTGGCCTCACTGGCTTCCCCATGCGAGAGGCTGTGATGGGATGAAGTAGGCTCCCTCAGGGAGGTGGAATGAAAAGGAGCTTGGAAGAGGGATGGAGGTGGGAATCAGGCGCATCTCCAAGGAGTGGTCTTTGAGCCGGTTCCAGCATGTTGGGCAGGCTGACCTGGTGCACGGGGAAATGTGAAATGTGACACAGGCTACGGGTGGGGCAAGAGGGAGCGGCATGGGCAAAGGTCTCGGAAAGACATTTGCTGGAAAAACTCGGCATCATCTCTGGAAAATGTGGATCCAAACCCATGTCTCTCGAAAAGACGTGGTCCTCAACCCGTCTCTCAAACTGGAGTGATCTGGATCATTGCTTCCATTTTGTGGCGATCTACCCAGGCAAAGCAGATGTTCGTAATCTGATATAGACGGTTTATTTTAACTCTAGGTCGGTAGGTAACACTGTAGTGTGAATTCCATCTCTTTCTTTTTAGATTTTATATATATATATATATTTTTCATTGATTTCAGAGAGGAAGGGAGAGGGGGAGAGAGACAGAAACATCAATGATGAGAGAGAATCACTGATCGGCTGCCTCCTGCATGCCCCACACTGGGGATCAAGCCCGCAACCCAGGCATGTGCCCTGACTGGGAATCAAACCATGGCCTCCTGGTTCATAGGTTGACGCTCAACCACTGAGCCACACCAGCTGGGCTCTTTGTAGGTTTTTAACAATGTGTGTGTGTGTGTGTGTGTGTGTGTGTGTGTATACACTCACATGTCAATCTTGCCCGGGTATACTGACATATCACCAGCCCTGTGCATGGCAAGGCGGTGAGATTCTGGAGAGCTGCTGCTTATGGCGAACATGCAGCTAGTGACGGGGCAGCGTGGCTGCCAGAGGAGCTCTGATTTGGGAGCTAAAGGCCTGGGGACAAGGTTCAACCTTGCACTTACTGATGTGTGACGTTGGGCAAGACACTTAACTTTCTGAGCCTCGATCTCCTCCCTCCCCCTCTGGACCCCTTTTAGGGTGATAATAAAATTATTTGCTTCATTTATCTCACTTCCATGATGTAATTTATATGAAAGAGCTTCAGCCCTGGCCAGTTTTGCTCAGTGGGTAGAGCTCCAGCCTGCAGACAAAGGGTTCCGGGTTCGATTCCGGTCAAGGGCACATACCTCAGTTGCAGGCTCTTCCCCTGCTTGGACCCTGGTGGGGTTGCATGCAGGAGGCAACCAATCAATGTGTTTCTTTCACATCCATGTTTCTCGCTGTCTCTCCCTCTCTCCCATTCTCCCTAAAAATCAATGGAGAAATATCCTTGGGCAAGAATTAAAACAATAAAAAGAAAGAAAGAAAGAGCTTCCAAAATGACGAAGCACTCTGTGAACAGGAGGCATTACTGGTATAGGACAAAGGAGCTCTTCAAAACTGTGACAAGCGAGTGCTGTAAATGTGGAGGGTTCGCCAGGCTCAAAGGCCCCTGCAAGCTTACAAGAGCAGATTTCAAAGATGGCAGCAAGGTGGCAGCCAGACAGTCAAACATCTCTAATTATGTCGCAGGTTGATCATTTAGACAGCAGTTCACAGTTGTAAAAATTGAAGAGGAAGTCAGCTCCCAAGTAAAGACTGGCAAAAAAAAAAAAAAGTTTGATTTTTAGCAATAAAGGCATCCCGTGGATTTTCCGAAACTATTTCTGGAGAGCTCATTTTGTATTATTTTGGGAAAATTTTTAAAAAAATATTTTACTGATTTTTTTACAGGGAGGAAGGGAGAGGGACAGAGAGTTAGAAACATCGATGAGAGAGAAAGATCGATCAGCTGCCTCCTGCACACCTCCTACTGGGGATGTGCCCGCAACCAAAGTACATGCCCTTGACCGGAATCGAACCTGGGACCCTTGAGCCCGCAGGCTGACGCTCCATCCACCGAGCCAAACAGGTCAGGGCTATTTTGGGAAATTTTACAACATTAGAATCGCTTTTCGGGATAAAGTAATAAACTTCCCCAAAGGTTTTATTTAACTAGGAAGTGACTAGAGTCACTGGGAAGAAATGAAGACACATTTTATATGTACAGACGAGAGACTATCTCTAAATTTTAAAATGCACATGCAATTCAGTATTAAGAAATTAGTGAGGTCCTTTGACATAAAAGTGATTTTCTAGAAACTCAAATAGAGTTCATTCAGACAACACAAGCCCAGGAGGTGTTGGGTGGGTGGTGCAAATTGGTGAGGGCAGGAAATCAGAACAGCAATCAACATCTTGCTAGAGAGAGAGAGAGAGAGAGAGAGAGAGAGAGAGAGAGAGAACACCATGTAGACCAGGATAGATTCTTGGTTTGTTTTCTTTTTTCTATTTCTATCTTTCCAACTGGGACACGTTTTCTGTCCTTGTAGTCTTGAGACCGTCACAAACAAAAAGAAAACCAATGTTAAAATATCGCCGAAGAAGAGCATCAGCTGCTTTGGACATGCACCGGGTCCACGTGACTGGGCTCACTGGCTGGCTGGTCACGACCTCGTGAGCTGGTGCGTGGAGGAAGGTCAAGAATGTGTGCTTGTCAGCTCAGGAGGTCAAAGTTTTGGATGTTGAAAAGTTAAGACTTTTGGGGCAGGGTGCTGCAATTCACTTCAAAATGGCCGTATAGCCCTAGTTGGTTTGGTTCAGTGGATAGAGCATCCGCCTGTGGCCCAAAGGGTCCTGGGTTCCATTCCGGTCAAGGGCACCTACCTGGGTTGCAGGCTCCTCCATGGTCTGGGTCCTGGCCGGGCACATGCAGGAGGCAACCAATCGATGTGTTTTTCTCACATTGATGTTTCTCTCTGTCTTTCCTCTCTCTTCCCCTCTTTCTAAAAATCAATGGAAAAATATACTCAGGTGAGGATTAAAAAAAATAAAAAAATGGCCGTATAGGCCCTTGTGTAGGGCTGATCTCAACCACTCGAGACTGGAGCTGCCTGGGGAGATGAGGACACATAAGGTCATTTGGAGTCTCGCTGGGCACAGTCACCGCAGGACAGTGGTTCTCAACCTTCTGGCCCTTTCATACAGTTCCTCATGTTGTGACCCAACCATAACATTATTTTCGTGGCTACTTCCTAACTGTCATGTTGCTACTGTGATGAATCGTCATGTAAATATCTGATACGCAGGATGGTCTTAGGCGACCCCTGTGAAAGGGTCGCTTGACCGCCAACGGGGTCGCGACCCACAGGTTGAGAACCGCTGACACAGGAGAACAGGGACCCTGAGGGCTGCCATGTGTCCTTCGCCACCTCACCCACCCAGAGTAGCCCAGCAGCCAGGTGGCCCCTGAGTGTCAGAATCCCGCTCTCCCTACTCCCGGGGAACTCACTTTCCTCCTCTGTGGTAGGGAGTCCTCTGCCGGGAGGTGAACCCCCAGCGAGGGGTTGCTTAACTCCAGTCCCAGCACGCACACCCTGCATCTTTAAGAAGTAGTTTCCTGGTGAATCAGTTAGATGGATGGGACAAAGCAGCCATTCCCTGCTCCTCCCCGCGTCCCGGCAAGGTGAAAATAATAGAATCAACATCATATCCTTCACCATGATATCGCTTTCCACTTCCAGGGACACAAAAAAGAGGCCATTTCATCAGGCTAATTGCCTGAAAGTAAAAGAGAGAGAACTTTAGCTATTAGTCTATTATGGGGCTTTTTTTCTTAATCACAAATAGGGCCCGTGGGTCCCTGGGGGGATGTGTATTCTAATTTACAATTGAACTGCAGATCAGAGCAATCAATCTTGGGCAGCACTTTTACAGTGTAATTGCTGCAACACAACAAATAAAAAAAGAAGAAGACGACGGAGAAGGCCTATGCTGAGCTCCAGTTTGAGCTGGAGGTATTTCCAGGCTCAAGTTCAGGGTGGGAGGGAGCGAAGAAACGCCACGGACATGAATATGCAATGAGGGCTCATTAGCGGCCTAGTGTTGCCATGACGAATGGCATTATCCCCGGCCTGGTGCTGCCTAAACATGAATTTTATAACGACCCATTTATCATGACTTGTCATGGGCTCTGTACTGTACTTCCCTCCAGCTCACACACCTTTCCCCATTATGATGCGAGAAATCTTCCCTTTTATTATTACTCTTGCCTTTTGTATTGATTTCTGGCTCATCCAGGCAGTGCTCAAATAGGGCAACATGCTAATGAGCGACGTGTGACTTTGAAAAGTTGAAGAACTAAAACTTGATTATTCATCCCATCTTCTCCACAGTCACGTAATTGAGAAAAAAGTTGGACTAAACTTTTAAAGGCATTTCTGAATGTGGGGGCTGTGACTGCTGGCGCATTCTGATGTTGCAGATTTTTAAAAAGTTAAACTAGGTTCC
The DNA here is from genome assembly GCA_036010255.1 of Myotis pilosus. Lineage (NCBI taxonomy): Eukaryota > Metazoa > Chordata > Mammalia > Chiroptera > Vespertilionidae > Myotis > Myotis pilosus. Next base: position 5,728,269 of record JASKON010000031.1, on the reverse strand, counting down.
TACCTTTTATTAATTTTATTCATTTTATCCCCCCCTCCCCCCGCTTTTTTTTGGTTCTCAAGAACCTTTCAATAGCTTAAAAATAGAACGCAAAAGTTTTTCGTTTCGTTTTTTTCAAAAATGTTAGAGACATGACAAAAAAGAAAGTATAAAGTGCTTGATGTTTCTGTTGCTGTTAATCCTCACCCAAGGATATATTTTCCATTGATTCTTAGAGACAGTGAAAGGAGGGGGAGAGACAGAGAGAGAGAGAGAAACATCGATGTGAGAGAGACACATCGATTGGTTGCCTCCCGCACACACCAGGGCCGGGGTTCAAGCCTGCAACCGAGGTACGTGCCCTTGACCGGATCAAACCTGGACCCTTCAGTCTCCAGGCCAATGCTCTATCCACTGAGCCACACCGGCTAGGGCTTGAGTGCTCTTTAGCATTTTACAAGGACATGAGTTGATTTCTCATCAGAAACTCCGACATCCCGAGGTGAAAAGTTGGCCTGTCCTTTGATGACAATTTCTCAGATGCACATTTTACTAAAAGCAAAAAGAGCTCAAAAGCAATCTCCCTTGATAGAAAGCACGAGGTCTCTTTGAATATTTTGGAGCCACAAAACTGTTGTGTGCGCAGGCTTGAGTCTCTACCATTGGCCGGAAGAGTGTGTGAGTGCATGGAGGCTAAGTCGACCAGTTGGCCAAAAGAATGGGTCTAAACTGGCGAAAGTGCTTTACTGTAATAAAGACCCAGTCAGTGGGCTCTATGGTCAGTCTATTTAGTTACTGGAAAGAGAGAACCCTAAAACGATTTCTCCTCTCAGTGGGGTGAAGAGCAGAGGGCATAGTACAAGGGAGTCTTGGTTTGTACAACCAATGATTACAGTCATTCCTGTGTGTAATTTCTAAACAGTATCTGACCAGATCTTTTTGAGTGTGACTATCTCTATTGTACCCTGGATTTCATATTACCACTAAGGATGCTTTTACATAGTAATATTTACATATTAATTATGCATAAAATTGATAAAAATATTTTGCATATTAACGAGGACTTTATATTGGCAGTCATTTGCCATTCCAAAGTTCTTTTCATCACATCCTCAGGTGAGCTGGGTCAGGAGCATTCGGCAGTTAGTCTCGTTTTAAAGAAGGCAACACGGAGGTTCATAGCGTCAATGACTAGCCCAAGGCCACACAGTTAGAAAGTGGAGGTGCTAGGACCCAACATCCAGCCCTGAAACTCTCAGGTCAGTGCCTGTGCACACCCCAAGTCACCAGAGCGGAGAGGGTTCCTAAAAGGTCAAGCCGCCTTTAGTGGGACTTAGCAATACGGGAGGAAGTTGGGGGAAAAACCCATTGAAAAGATGGCCCTCATTCACACTCCACAGCCAGCTACTCTCTGAAACTACTTACTAGAATTGAAATTAGCAAGTGCCTGCCAATGAAAATGCAGTTGCCATTTCAACCATTGAAATTGAACTATCTTTCGCCGTTTTAAACCACTGATAGGCCCGGCCGGTGTAGTTCAGTGGTTGAGCGTTGACCTATGAACCAATTGTAGAGACTCAAGAGGTCATAGTTTGATTCCTGGTCAGGGCACATGCCTAGGTTGTGGGCTCGATCCTCAGTAGGGGGCGTGCAGGAGGCAGCTGATCAATGATTCTCTCTAATCATTGATATTTCTATCTCTCTTCCTCTCCCTTCCTCTCTGAAATCAATAAAAGTATATATTTTTAAAAATAATAAAAATAAATAAAACCACTGATAGGAAGTGTGTTTCAACATAAAGACGTGGGCACCGTTTTGGCTGGTGTTCTTGTGGTATGATTCTGCTGGGCATTCAATTTTTTTGTTTCTGGGGAAAAAAAAAATCTTTGTCCTTCCCCCGCCCCCGGGGATGAATTAAACAGAAGGATTTTTAGAGATATTTGGTGGAGAAGGGATTCAAATATTGGCAAATGACATTAAAGAATATTGTGATTATGACGGAACAGATTAAGACTGTGTTTATATGACACCAGACATCTGGCTGGAAAGGGAAAAAATTAGTAAAAATCCTTGATGTTTTGTTTACTTGACACCATACATCTGGATCTTTGAAAACATCTGGGTTTTTGACTGTTTTTTTTTCCCCCAGGTTTTATCCGGGTGTTCGGCATCGTGTACAGAAAGGTAAAAACACACAAACAACCAAAAGCCTTTAAGACCATTATTACCGAATTAGGTACAATTCCTGTATTTAATTAATCTACAAATATTAACTAATTATTCTATTAAACATAGTATGTAATGAGCAAAATTCTCCACGAGGCAAATCCCTACAGAATATAATTAGGTGACTTTTTTAAAAGGAGAAAACCAGGCTCCAAGCACATTCAAATCGTGGTCATAGTTGACTAACAGCAATTTCCTTGGGCAAGAATCTTTGTAGCTTCTCAGACAGCAATATTCTTTCCCAGGGAGTGGTTTTGCCACGTGCTACGAGGATCCCTTCATTTATAATGTGTTTTGACAATAGTAAAATTTCGTAAACACTTACTAACATGGGAGATACCTCTAATAAGAGGCGTTCTCTTTGCCAAGTGAATTAGGCCGTCTGATAAAAATCAGTGTAAACCTGCTCTCCGAGCAGCCTTCTGACATGCCCGGGGCTGAACCCCAAAAAGGAATCAGCTGGAGCAGGACCTCAAAGACTCCCCTGCAATGAAAAACACCTTCTGTGACTGACGTTTCGGTGTGAGCTCATCTAAAAAAAGTCATCATAATTATTGAACATTTCCTCTCCAACTTATTCTCAAGCCGATCAGTTCTAATGAAAATAGTCTGCTTGCTTTTTCGAGCCTCAAGATTCCAGAAGGCTCGGTGCTCCTTGAGACATGCCATTAATTGGACACACAGCCCGGATGAAAAGCCCGAGACCCCAGAGTAAATAAAAAAACAAGGTTGTTGCCATTCGAGCGCCTTCAAAAGATCTCATTTGATTTTTAAAAGCAATTCTGCAGATGTGAAAATTAAAGGCAGGCAGGAGCAAGCTACGGCTTAATGAATGTGCAGGTTAAGAAACACTTAAGAGATTTCAAAGCCTTATTCCAAAAAAAAAATAATTTTTTTTTTTTTGAATTTAGCTGTTAGGTTGAAAAGATTGGGCCCACAACACCATAGGACTTGCCGAGTTTTCTGGGTTGCTCTTTCTATTTCCTCATTGAACTACCCCGTTTTTCTCAGCCAACGTATGTATTTCGGAAGCAACTGGGTACTTCTGTCGGCAGCGTCTCCGGCCCAGCACTTGTCCACCAGACTTTAAATTGTAATAAAAGAACCCAGTCTCTACCCTGGCTTTGTCTCAGCTGTTTCATCAGTGAGCTCAGCCCCTCCCACCATGAACAAATTGTACACTTATTCCCACTTAAAAAAAAAAAAAAGAAAAGAAAAGACAACACAACAAACCCTTCTACTGGCTCTAATGACATCTTCAGTCATTAATGAGTTAATCAAAACCTCCGAGTCATCTGGGGCCAGATAAGGAGGAAGAAAGAACCGCTTTGTCCGGGAATGGCAGGCTCCCTGGCTGCCCTGGGAGATGTCATGGGTCAGTCATGTTAAGAATGTGTGCGTCCGATGACCTGCTTGCTGATTCTTATCGGCCGGCCCCCGAAGCAGAAACTGACAAGGGCCGGTTTGGGAGTCGCGATGAATAAACAATGACTCGCTGGATGGTCGGGGGCCGTGTCCTAGAGTGAGGGGTTTATATCTACTAAAACATGATGACACTAGCAATCAATATGCCAATTACCCGACAAGTTATTGGCTGGGGCATTCACGGGGCCCAGCCTCCCGGCCCTTTGAAGAGGCCTCGAGTCGGGAGATTCCTGGGCTCAGAGGCAGGCAGGGGTCCCAGTCCTGATCCACAAGGTGAGCCCTGGGTCTCAGGCCGAAGGGGTCCTGGATGCTTTGAATTGCTTGGGGGCGTTTATTAAAAATAGAAATCCCCGCCCTGGCTGGTTTGGCTCAGGGGGTAGAGTGTCGGCCTATGGACCAAAGGGTCCCGGGTTCGATTCCCATCAAGGGCATGTATCTGGATTGCAGGCTCCTCCCCGGCCCGGGGCCCTGGTTGGGGCTCGTGCGGGAGGCAACCCATCGATGTGTTTCTCTCACATCGACATTTCTAACTTTCCCTCCCTCTTCCACTCTCCCTAAAAATCAATGGAAAAATATCCTCAGGTGAGGATTAACAAAAGACACAAAATAAAAAAAATACAGATTCCTGAGTCTCCTTCCCGGAGACCCCCTGAGCGCTCTGGGGCAGGGCTGTCAGTTTGTGTTGGGAGCTTTGATCAAGCAGGCGAGGGAGCTGGTGGACGCGGTAATCCCCACGTGGGTCCCAGACCAGGAGGCTCCACCTCACTGGGAGGTTGCTAAGAGAAAGGCGATTTCTCCAGCCTCAGCCCAGCCCAGCTGAATGGCACACGCTGGGGGTGAGGCTCAGAGATCCCTGTTCTAATGCAGCCTCTGGGTGCTTCTGACGCATCCTCCAGTTGGGGAACCAAGGCCGGAGAGCAAAGATCTTTGCCAAAAGATTGCAACTCAGCGTTACCATCCATCACCTCGGAGCTGCGCGTGGGTCATTTGTCACTTACCCTAGTTAAGAGGCTGATCTATGCAAATGGTTTACAGAAAAAATTAAATGAGGGAACGGCCTGGCCGGTGTGGCTCAGCTGGCTGAAAGGTTGCCGGTTTGATTCCCAGTCAGGGCATGTGCCTGGGTTTCGGGCTTGATCCCCAGTGGGGGGCGTGCAGGAGGTAGTGGATCAATGATTCTCTCTCATCATTGATCTTTCTATCTCTCTCTCCCTCTCCCTTCCTCTCTGAAATCAATAAAAAAAATCTATAATAATAAAAGCATAACTCACCAATTAGACCAGACAGCTGAACGACCTTCCAGACGTCCTTCCAGACTACCTTCCGGACGAAGCTGGGACTGTGAGGGCCGACCTCTTTGCACAAATTTTGTGCACCGGGCTTCTAGTATACATATAAAAAAGCGTAACCTTGCAAAACTAGTGCTCTGAGCAGTACGCTTTAGGAAACAGGAATTCAGATCTTTTAAGATGACACACACCGGTGGGTCGAAGCTAGTTTATTCTAGATGTTATATAATAAGGAATGTCTTTCTTTGTTATGATTTATGAAACCCTCCGTGTCTGGCATCAACATTAATTATGTGGTGGCTTGAAGCCATCCAGGAGGCTCATGTAACATCACCAAAGAGTTAAATAAATTGTCCAGCTGTTGATGGTCCGGTTAAATCATCCCTGAATTGTTGGCGGATCTCCCAGAACAGGTACTGATTAAAAAAAACCCTGGATTTTACTAGTGAGATTACATTGTATTTTTCACAAGCGAGAGACGATTTCATTGCAACTTCTGGCTTGTACCTAGAAACCCCCATGGAAGCAGATGTGTGCCTAGACTGATGTGTGAAACTCCTCGCCGCCCACCGACGGCATTGCCCTGGGTAGGCCCACGGCACTGGGTTCCGGGGGCTGTGGCTGGCGCAGCATCTTGCTCTCCTCATTGGCTAATCCTGAAGGTGCTAGAACATTGGGGGCGTGAGCTACAGAGGTCAGGCCAGTGGCATCTGAAGCACAGCCTATGTTGTAGAACTCTCCTCTTGAAGTGTCCGCCCGGGCTGCGTGTTAACGCCAAATGTTGATTCTTGCTGGGGACATGATGTCTTATAAATGTGATGAGGGAATATCATTTTCCCTGGAGCGGCGAAGGCACTTTTAAGGCCATGCTAAGAAAGAGATTAGCTTCCCCAGTAACATCTGTAGGTCACATGTTTGCCTATAAATCGCCTCTTTGCTAAAATATACCCCGATTGTTGCACAAGACTTGGAAGGCTCAGTCGAAAGGAAAGATGTGTCAAGATTAAAAATAAACAAACAAAACAACCTAAAAATAAACCAATCCCACCAACCCATGCGAATATTTGTCATCTTTTCTTTTTTTAAAAAAAAATATATTTTTATTGATTTCAGAGAAGAAGGGAGAAGGAGAGAAACATCAATGATGAAAGAGACTACTTGATGGGTTGCCTCCTGCACACCCCACAATGGGGATCTAACCCACAACCCAGGCATGTGCCCTGACAGGATCAAACTGTGACCTCCTGGTTCATAGGTCGATGCTCAACCACTGAGCCACGCCGGCCAGGCTGTCATCTTCTCTACATCGTCCTGCACGTCTGTGCAAGACTTGGAACTCATTAGGAGGTATCTCTGAGCTAAAAATAAGGAAGCAGACTACACTTGCGGAGTCTTGAAGCCCTTTTGTCATCTCTTCTGTAAATATATCCTTGTGGGTATCACATGAGCTCCCAGCTTCGGAGACACAAGACATTGCTAGGAGCGGACTCCACACCCTTGTGAGAAAGAGCAGCTCACTGGGGCTAGCTGGTCTACCCGCCACTCATCTGGCTCGCTCTGCAGTTGGCAATTTCTCCCCTTTCCATTCTTTGAAATGTTTTGAATTAAAATAGCTCACTCAAGGTCACTGAAGGCATATGGTCCTGCTCAAAACTTTAAACAAAACATTAGTTTTTACAACCTTTTGTAATTTGGTATTGTATACAACATGGTTATATGCGGGGTTTCTGTAATCTTTTCAGTGGGTGACAGAAATATGAGAAGCGAATTTATAAGCCATTTAGTGAAGCATTTAATCAATTTCATGCATAGGAAATAACTGCGATTGCTCTGCTTTATCAATCTTTCTCTCTGGGAGAACTCCAGTCTACAGGATCTCCAAACACTGGCTGGGGCAGGGGCTGGGGGTGGGGGTGGCCGAGAGCAGGACAGGGGTGGGGAGGGTGGAGCGTGTGCACATGTGCTTTGAGACGTCAGGGACTTCTGAAGTCTGCCCACAGGGTCGCCAGCATCTCCGAGCCCCCTGGAGGCTGTTAATGTATTTCAGAAGGAAAGCACGGATCTAATGTTTAGAGAGGGAGTTTTCAAGGCCTTTTCACTGCAAAGTTACTCATTAATCACTCTTTTCCCAGAGTGGCTCTCACGTGCTCAGGAAGACTGTCTTCAACGTTAGAGTAACAAAATTCGTATCTATTTGAAAAGCCCTGTTCAATGGCTGTTACTTTTATTTTATTCATTTATTTTTAAAAATATTTTTATTAATTTCAGAGAGGAAGGAAGAGGGAGAGAGAGAGAGAAACATTAATGATGAGAGAGAATCATGGATTGTCTGCCTCCTGCACATCCCATACTGGGGATCGAGCCTCCAACCGGGGGCATGTGGCCTGACTGGGAATGGAACTGTGACCTTCAAGTTCATAGGTCAACACTCAACCACTGAGCCATGCCTGCTGGGCCGGTGGTTGTTACTTTTAAAACACATGGAAAAATAAAATGACTTCCATTAAAACTTGCTTCTGAATCAAGGAGTTAAAACAATATGACTCCAAGAACTAAAAATTCACCAAAGTGGCCCGTTACAAGTAGACACGTTTGGGGCCATTTTCAAACTATTTGACCTGTTCCCTGGGGTTCATGTTCCAATTCTCTTTCCAATTGCTTCAAAGATTAATCCAGCTCTTGACTACACAGTGGGTTAATATTTTCTTTTCTGTCATGTGCCGGAGTCCCTCTTATAGCACTTGACCCCAACACCATCAAGTTCTTAAGTGCAAAGGTCCTAAGGGGACAAAGATGATCTTGCCACAACCACTATCTGCTGACCCAGATGAAAATCGCATTAGCTCTGCCTTGTCCTCGAAAACTGAACCTGATACAAGAGACTATACACGTGGTTTCTAATTTATTTATTTTTATTCTTTAATATATTTTTGTTGATTGCAGAGAGGAGGGGAGAGGGAGAGAGAGATAGAAACATCAATGATGAGAAAGAATCACTGATCAGCTGCCTCCTGCACGCCCCACACTGGGGACCGAGCCCGAAACCCGGGCATGTGCCCTGACTGCGATTCGAACTATGACCTCCCTGTTCATAGATCTATGTTCAAGCACTGAGCCATGCCACTGGGCAACATGATTCCTAATTTGGAAAATAATTTGCTTTCATTTGTTTCAGAACCTAGAAGAGTATTTCAGGGAATAAATTCCAATGGAGATTATTTAGTTTTAATTTTAAATCAGCTCCAGTCAAGGTTCTCATCTCAGGCAGATACGCTGTTTCCCACTCCCCTTTAACTGATGCCATGTGATGGGACATTCTTGCCTTGCCATTCAGTGCTTTGCCGTTTGATATTTTGCCACATCATTAAGCTGTGGGAGATGCACAGTTATAGCGAACAAAATTGCCTTGGTAATCCTGCATACAACTGATATCTCTAATGGAGATTCGTCAATGGGAGGTTTGCTTGTCTATCTCTCTATCCCTCTATCATCCATCCATCCATCTGTATGTCTGTCTGTCTATGTATAATCTATCATCTATCCATCCATCCATCCACCTAAAAGCTTATCTGCTTATCTATCTATCATCCATCCATCCATATAGCTCCTATCTATCCATCCCTCATCCATCCATCCACCCAACTATATGCCTATCTATCTATCTATTGATCTATCGATCTATCCATCCACCATCCACCCACCTATATGTCTGTCTGTCTGTCTGTCTATCCATCCATCCATCCATCCACCCACCCACCCACCTATATATGCCTGCCTACCTGTCTGTCTGTCTATCTATCTATCTATCTATCTATCTATCTATCATCCATCCATCCATCCATCCATTATCTATCTATCACTATTCAACCGTTAACTCCTGGATTAACCAACACCTCACTGACTTTAAAAAGTAAAAGAAATTATTTTAGAGGAAAGACGTCTTGCTAAAAGATATGATATGTGGAAAAGCAATTCCTTAGGACCAAGGAATTTTTGATTTCAAATACATTTTGAAACGCAAATCAATGACCCGACACTTACTCTCCACGTAAATACAAAAGTATTAGAAGATAAGGCTAACGCCCTCCTTGCCACCTCAGTTGCTTTTCCGCCTTCCTCACTATGACCTGCATTAGAAAAGGTGTGCATCTTTCTAGTCCTTTTTCTGTCTGAACAAACCTCTAAACCAGCGGTCGCCAACGGTGTTCCGTGAGGTCCGAAAGGTTGGTGACCGCTGCTCTAAACCATGTGTCATGTTGGATGTACCTGTGCAATTGCTCTTTTTTCTCATCAGTGTGTGGGAGATCTCACCTGTCAGCAGGAACAGGTGCACACACACCATTCTCTCTAACTGCTTCGAGCATTTCCCACGGTACGGTCATACCAGAGCTCACTGCATTAATGTCATACTGTCGTAGCCTTGTACATACTTTCTTATGTACTCAAACATTTCTCACACGTTCATATTCACAACATGCATAACATTCACACGCAATGAGTGTTTTTCTAGCATGGGTCGTACAGTGAAAGTGCTGGGCACACATGTTTTATGTTTTACTAGTTACTGCCAAATTATCTAGCATTTTTAATTTTAAGTGGACATCCTACCAGAATGTCTGATTATACTTCTTCTCTACTTAGATTTTCATACCACTCTGCCACTCTTACTCTGTTAAAAACTTTGCCTTTCTTTCTCTAAGAAGTTAAAGACCATCCAAAGTGCCTTCCCAAAGAAGAAAAATGTTACCATTTGCAGATGACATGAGACTGTATATAGAGAACCCGAAAGGTTCCACCAAAGAAAACTATTAGAACTGATAAATGAATTCAGTAAAGTAGCAGGATACAAAATTAATATTCAGAAATTGGTTGCATTTTTAGACAGCGATAATGAACCATTGAAAAGTCTAACTAATGCCTGGCTGGCATGGCTCAGTGGTTGAGTGTTGACCTATGAACTGAGAGGTCACGGTTTGAGTCCTGGTAAGGGCACATGCCTGGGTTGCAGGCTCAATCCCTAGTGTGGGGTGTGCAGGGGGCAGCTAATCAATGATTCTCTCTTATCATTGATGTTTCTGTCTCTCTCTCCCTCTCCCTTCCTCTCTGAAATCAATAAAAAATAAATACATATATACACACACACCTAGGAATCAATAAAAAAATACACACACACACACACACACACACACACACACACACACACCTAGGAAAATATATGAAATACCTAGGAACAAATTTAACTAAGGGGGTAAAAGACCTGCACTTGGAAAATTATAAGATATTAAAGAAAGAAATTGAAGAAGATAGAAATAAATAGAAACATATACTTTGCTCATGGATAGGAAAAATCAACATAATTTAAGTATCAGTTCTATCCAAAGCAATCTATAGATTCACTGTAATTCCTATCAAAAGTATCATGGCATTTTTTCACAGAACTATAACAAATAATTCAAAAATTTATATGGAGCTACAAAAGACCATGAAGAGCCACAACAATCTGAGAAAGAAGAACGAAGTTGAAAATATGACGCTACCTGATGTCAAATTATATAAAAAGTCACAATAACCGAAACAGCAAGGTACTGGCATAAAAACAGACACATAGATCAATGGAACAGAACAGAGAGCCCAGAAATAGACCCATGCCTTTATGGTCAATTAATCTGTGACAAAGGAGGCAAGAACACACAATGGAGAAAAGGCAGTCTATTCAACAAATAATGTTAGGAAATTGGGTAGATACATGCAAAAAAATGAAATTAAACCGCACTCTTACATCATATACAATAAACTCAAAATGGTTTAAAGGCTTAAATGTAAGACTCAAAACCATAAAACAACTAGAAGAAAACATAAGGCAGTATAATCTCTGCCATTTCTCTCAGCCATATTTTTTCTGCTCTATCTCGAGAAAGGGAAACACAGAAAGTAAACAAATGAGACTACATTAAACTGTAGGTTTCTGCACAGCAAAGGAAACCATCAACACAATGAAAAGACCTACTGAACGGTCTTTCCTTTTTCTTTAAGAAGAACTGTCAAATATTGGATTGAACCGCTAACCCCTCCAATGTTGGTTTTGAACATTTATTTCTAATCATGAATACCTGGATGCCAACTCTATGTCCAGGAGTAGACTGACTGCATAAACACAGCATCTCAATAGTGCGATATTATGTGGGCCTGAAAATGTGAAGTCTATAGCAATATTGAAAAAGTGTGTATCATATACACATAAGGAATGTTAAAAGGCAAACCCAGATGGAACCTGAACTTGACATGGATAGGAACCATGAACTTGTCAGGATGGCTGACTTGCAAGTCATTTTATTTCCTTAAAATTGCTTTGAATGGACTTCAAAACCCAAGCGTCACAGTAGCAGTAGGGACCCTACCTGAGTGGTGACCGCTGGGCTGGAAGATTCCTTCTTCCGTTGTCCCATGATGCCAAGCAGCAGGCTCCCCCTGGATAGGAGAGAGCACACATCACACTTACAAACAGGGAGAAGCTGCCCCCATCCCCTCAAGGGGCCTGGTGTAAGCAAACACAGGCTGGAAGCCTCAACGTAAGGGTAGCGCGCATCGTAACCTTCTATCTCCTATGAACACACCCGACTCTCCTGATCTTGATGCCAAGAAAACCAGCAGATGGGATGGCCAAAGGGTTTGGCCACGTTACTGGGCATTTAGAAGGTTGCGAATCGTCATTTATGTTCCAAGATAGTTCGAAGGTGCATTTTGGAAAGGCCTGGAACACTTAATAGCCCAGGCATGAGATGTTGAGTTTCAATATAATTTAACTGAATATGCTGTGAGCCTTTAGCAGAGGGTGATGGGGAATCTAGACCCTTAGATGGGGAAAGAATTCGGACATAGAAATAGAGCTCACTTGGATCTCTCGTAGGGTAACAAGAACAGTCTATGTCAAGCTCTTGATTATTATTACTAGAGGCCCGATGCACGAAATTCATGCAAAGGGCTCGGCCCTCGCAGCCCCGGCTTCGTCCAGAAGGTCGTCCGGTCTAATTAGTACATTATGCTTTTATTATTATAGATTTTTTCTTTGTTGTTAAATGTACAGTAGGTGAGGGAAGCTGTAGCCCAGAGCTCCTCACTGTACTGAGATGGCCTGGGGATATCCTGACTCAGGGTGCCTGGGTGGGTCTAGATTCCTCAGTGCCCGGAGGCTCCTGGTGACCCTGCTCCAAACCGCACGCTAAGCATCAAGATGTGACTCTGAGCTCCAAATATGGCTCGTTCTACACCAGACGCCTGTGTTCTGCGGCCTAAGTTCCGGATTCAGTCAGCACAAGACTATGTCTGCAGGCCTCCCAAGGAATTCCATTGTGCAACCTCCTCAGTCCACCGGCCTCAGAAGCTGCATAACAAGTGATATCATTCAGGTTTGGATGACAGCACAGATAGGTGTCATTGCCCTGCCTGACCCTTAGGTGGATCCCAGATGAAATGGACTCGATCCAACCGGGGCCTGTGCCCTGACCGGGAATTGAACCGTGACCTCCTGGTTCCTAGATTGACGCTCAACCACTGAGCCACACCAGCCAGGTAATACATTACTTTTTAATTGGGCAAAATGAACATCTATGATTAACTGACAGCATTTAATGAATATGGCATTCATGTTTATATGAATCCTCCCCCTTCGCAGTGTTCGTTATGAATATCTGTGACAGGGTCCACTGTGTAAGGAAGGGCCCTATCGATTATGATTTGCACCTCATACATGTGTTGAATCTCTGCGAGTCTGGTTGGGGAGCACCTTTTCTCCAGCCTCAGCTGCCACAGACAGCCACCAGCCCTTGCCGGGATCAGCATCTTCAAGACCTGCTGGGCTTTGGCTGGAGAAAGAAGCCACTGGCCGCGTGTGGACTGCCTGCCGCTTCCAGGGCCACCATATGCTGGGCTGTGACACCAGCATTCCCATGATGCCAATCTCATTCGTCCCATCTTGGCCTAAACATTCTTCTATAGTGAATTCTTTTTTCTTTTTTGGTGGGTGAATCCTCACCTAAGATATTTTTCCATTGAAAGACAGAGAGAAACATCGATGTGAGAGAGACACATCGATTGGCTGCCTCCTGCATGAGCCCCAACCAGGGCCCGGGCCGGGGAGGAGCCTGCAACTACGGTATGTGCCCTTGACCAGAATCGAACCCAGAACTCTTTGGTCTGCAGGCCGACGCTCTATCCACTGAGCCAAACCGGCTAGGGCTATAGTGTATCCTTGAGAGAAGAGATATAGGCAACGATTTTTGTTGTTAGGGTTGCTCTGCCTAACTGGAGACTTCTACTGAGGAAAAGTCCAGCTAACTCCATTTAAATATAGTAACTTCTCACGGACCCAGATTAATGGGCCACTGAGCCAGGAAGAGGTGAGTTGGCAACAGTAAAGGCGCAAGAGAGATGGTGGGTTAAGAATATGGTCTCTGGCCCAGCCAGTGTGTCTCAGTGGTTGAGTGTTGACCTATGAACCAGGAAGTCAGGGTTCCATTGTCAGTCAGGGCACATGCCCGGGGTTGTGGGGTCGATCCCCAGTGTGGGGCATGCAGGAGGCAGCAGATCCATGATTCTCTCCCATCATTTATATTTCTATCTCTCTCTTCCTCTCTCTCCCTCGCTGAAATCAACTATATATATCTATAATAATAAAAGTGTAATATGCTAATTAGACCAGATGTCCTTCCGGACGACCTTCCAGAGGAAGCCAGGGCTGCCCAGATCCCGGGTGCTGCAGGGAAGCCGGTGCCGGCAGCTGGGGGAAAGAAGGCCTAGTCTTGCACGAATTTTGTGCACTGGGCCTCTAGTATATATATATATATATATTTAAAACAATACAGCCTCTGATGGCCTTAGTTCTTATCCTGGCTTTCCTGCTTTCTCACTGGGTGACCTGAGGTAGGTGACTCACCTCTCTGATCTTTCGCTTCTCTCTCTGTGCAAACATGGTTAAAGGAGGCAATGGATCCTGTTAGAATCTATGGTAGGAGCAAAGCCTTTGCTTTGTTCCCCGATGTACTCCAGTTCCCTGAGCATAGTAGGTGCTCAATTAATACTTGTTGAATGAACAGCTTCCTGCCAGAGTGACAGGAAATACGTGTCTAGCTAGAACGTGCTGACTTCATTAGAGTGGGCTGTTCTCTGGTTCTCTGACAGCTACATGGCCTGGGATTTTGTGGGCCCTGTCAGACAGAAACTAGTGGCATAGTTAAAAGTCTGAACACTCCGTGGACTCTCCTATCACCTCAAGTGTTTATTGACTTGAACTAAAGTAGATGCAACCATTTGAAGCTTTAACCAAGTTTGGCCTGCTTTTATTTCACTGTTTATAAAACAAGATATTTTATGGATGTAATTTATCCATCGAATAGAAGAGGGCTATTCCCAATATTATCTTTATCTTCGAAACATAAATAACAAACAACTCCAGTAATCAAAATTTACTACAATTGTAATAGATTTTGGCAGAGTTTATGTATCGTGTGCAATGCTAACCTAACGCTGGCTTCTAAGGATAGAAGCCAGGATTTGCAGGTTGGCTTTGTTAAATGGAAAAAACCCCCACACACCTACTACTGTATGTGTAGTTTTTACTACATTCAAGAGATTAATTCTCGTAAATAAAATTGCTTAGACTGGCTTCCAATCAGAAAGTTGAAATTATCTGTGGCAATGTAACCACTAAAAACTTGTATACTATGAAAATATTTCAATAATTAATGCATGCTCCATCTAGAGTAATTGACAGGAGGTCATAAACATAATGGGCCATCTGTGTTTGATTTGTACATGAAAATGCTTAAAGGGCCAGGCAGGTAATTCAAGCTTCCCTGGCAAAGGAAGAGTGGTTCCTCTAGGTAGCAGACCATTTACTAGAATTTTATGTTCCCCTTAAAGTCTTTTCCAGATTTCTACTTGAGCTATGCATGTCTCACTGCTTCTCATTCTAATGCAACAATTCCTTTTAGATATATATATTTTTAAATCCTCACTGGAGGATATTTTTCCATTGATTTCAGAAAGAGTGGAAGAGCAAGGGAAAGACAGAGAGAAACACGGATGAGAGAGAAACTCATCCATTGGTTGCCTCCTGCATGTGCCCTGACCAGGGTCCAGGCCGGGGAGGAGCCTACAACCAAGGTACGTGCCCTTGACTGGAATCGAACCCGGGGCCCTTTGGTTTGCAGGCCGACCGACGCTCTATCCACTGAGCCAAACCAGGTAGGGCCCTTTTAAGAGATTTTGATGCCCTTGTGGAACCCAGCCATGTTCAACATTCACACTTGGCTCTCCCGACCACTGCAACAGCAACTTGAAAGACACAGTCTAAAATATACCAGAGGCTCCCTCCATGGCTCTGGCTCTACCATTCATCCTGCTTAAAGTGGCCACCCCACAAATTTATGCTGCATTTTCTCTGATCCTATCAGTAAACAACCATGATAAAAGGATTGAGGAGTGAGACCATTAGGCCTCTTGGTAACACCTTTGTAATTCATTGTAGAAGGGGACCAGAATCACTGGATGGACAATGGTCAGTGGACATCAGAGGAGATTCGAAAATTTTCTGGGGGAGGAAACCAAAATGTATGTGCAGAGTGATAAGGAAAATGAGAGCTTTGAAAATGGTCAATGGCCCGGCTGGCGTGGCTCAGTGGTTGAGCGTCGACTTATGAACCAGGAGGTGATGGTTCGATTCCCGGTCAAAGGCACATGTCTGGGTTGTGGGTTCGGTCCCCAGTGGGGGGCATGCAGGAGGCAGCCAATCCATGATTCTCTCTCATCATTGATGTTTCTATCTCTCTCTCCCTCTCCTTTCCTCTCTGAAATCAATAAAAATATATTTTAAAAACAGAAAAAAAGGAAAAAGAAAATGGTCAATGAATGCGGTCACTTACGTAATGAAGCAAAGGGTAGCTGGAGAAACTCCACTTAGAGCAGGAAGAAAACGGCAGGCAGTGAAGGAATCTGCATTTGTGGTTGTGTGTGCTTTTTAAAAAAAATATTTTTATTGACTTCAGAGAGGAAGGAAAAGGGAGAGAGAGATAGAATGATGAGAGAGAATCACTGATGGGCTGCCTTCTACACGCCCCACACTGGGGATTGTGCCCGCAACCCAGGCATGTGCCCTGACCGGGAATCGAACCGTGACCTCCTCGTTCATAGGTTGATGCTCAACCACTAAGCCACACCGGCTGGGCCGGGTTGTTTTAAACATGACTGAGGGCCTCAGGATGCCACATCTGAGAGACACGCTGACAGGGGACACAGGCCGGGCCCTTTGTTTCTCCTAAGCTAAGCTCATGAGGTTGACTTGCCTTCAACACGCAGAACTGGTTGTTTCTGCCTCATCCCGCCGATCAGAAGAATTGTTGTGTATTTTTCTGTACATTCAAACGCTAGAAAAATGATATTAGACAGCTCCGGTCTTTGCCACCCAGATGTTAGATTTCAAAGCAAATAACAATATGACAGGCCAGAGGCAATGGAGCCATCCATCACCCGAAGGCACAGGCCGATGAGACAGCAGATTAAAGGGCTTACCCGGGGAGGACCGCTTGGGCAGGCGGAGACAAGCGCTCACCTGCGTTTCCCATCACAGTGGACGTTCTCCTATTGTGTGTTGATACATAAAAGTACCGTTTACTTGTTACAGAGAAAAAGCAGAATACACAAGGCAAAACTAAGATCACCTAGAAATGAATTTTCCCTTTCGCTGGAATATATTCTTACACGTAAATAAAACTGCATCCTGCTCTACATATACTTTAAAAAAAAATTTTATTGATTTTTTACAGAGAGGAAGGGAGAGGGATAGAGAGCTAGAAACATCGATGAGAGAGAAACATCGATCAGCTGCCTCCTGCACACCCCCCACTGGGGATGTGCCCGCAACCAAAGCACATGCCCCCGACCGGAATTGGACCCTGGACCCTTCAGTCCGCAGGCCGATGCTCTATCCACTGAGCCAAACCAGTCAGGGCTACATATACTTTTTAAACATATATTTTTTTTATTGATTTCAGAGAGGAAGGGAGAGAGAGAAAGAAACATCGATGAGAGAGAAACATGGATCGGCTGCCTCCTGCACGCCCCCTACTGGGGATCTGGCTCACAACCCAGGCATGTGCCCCGACTGGGAATCAAATCAGTGACACTTGGTTCATGGGTCGATGTTCAACCACTGAGCCACACTGGCTGGGCAACATATCATTTTTTTTAAAGTTACTTAGGAGAGGGGCTTATTCACGGAACATTATTACTGAAACTGGCCATAAATGAGCAGTTCTCATACTTTACTGACAGATATCATTCGAGAGGCAAGAGAGGCAGCAATTTCAATGGACACGTGAGTTTGTAACCCTGACACTGCTTCCTAGGCTCATGGGAATGGTGTTGCTGGTGGTAACCGCAGAGGCACTCACTACTCCTGCTGCAAAGGCCCCTGTTCACCCTGATGTCTCAGGCTTAATGGGGGGGCGTCTGCTGGCTGTGCCCCCTCTTAGTGCAAAGCCTCATAACCCCACGATGCCAGAAGCTGCTTCCTTTCCACCCAGCTCAGCTCCCTGTGGAACCTTGTGGGATCTGGGGGAGGCAGGCGGGTCCCAAGAGGAGGGAGCCCTTTGGACACATTTCTGCACCCCGCTGAGGATGCTTGTGGCCTCCCTGGGCTCTGGCATGGCCTGGGAGCTGCTCTCGGGCCCCCTCCTTCTGATTGCCCCGAGAAAGAAGATTCTGCGCCACAGTTACCCCCTGAAGACTGGTGTCTTCCTCTGAGGGCAGGAATATTCCTCATGGTGCAGAAGAGCAGCCAAGCAGAACTGGCCACAAGAGATGGCTAAGGAAGCGCAAACAGAGCGGAACTATGGGCATCTCGGCCGCAGGCTCTGTAATCGAACAATCCGGAATAGTGAGTATCAGGCCAGTGACTGGGAGTCTGTCCTATAAACAGGGATTATGAGGCTTCAGCGAGGCTTGGCCGCCCCACAATGATGTCAGCAGCCAATGGCCAGAGCTGGGAGCCTCCCTGTCTTTCGGCTCCTCCGCTTAAAGTGACAGCAACCAGCTCCCCGCTCCGCATCGATCAACAAGACACATTGATTTCCTCTCTGGAGGAACACATATTTCTTTTCTCCTGCTGAAAAGATAAATCTGACAGATTTTAATCAAATGTAGCTGGTCACAACCACAGAAATGCGGACCCTGCCACATAAGAAAACAAAAATACGCCAGTAACAAGAGGAAGAGTTTTGTGGCCAAGTTCATTTGGGAAAACACCTGAACACTTGAATTAAGACACACACACACACACACACACACACACACACACACACACACACACGTCCTCGCCAGTTTGGCTCAGTGGATAGAGCCTGTGGACTGAAGGGTCATAGGTTCAAGTCCAGTCAAGGGCACCCATTTGGTTGCAGGCTCGATCCCCTTCGGGGTCCCTGTGGGAGGCAACCACACCCCTGTTTCTCTCACACCCCTGTTTCTCTCTCTTCCCCACTCCCTCCACTCTCTCTAAAAATCAATGGGGAAAATATCCTCAGATGAGGATTAACACACACACACTCACACACACACAGCTGTGAAGCCTCAGAGTTAGTTAATATTTTTTAAGCTAGTGTGTTATTGGTTGTGACACCAGTCATTACTGGTCCCCATTAAAATTTCTGCTGAAACCACACTGTCCAGTTTCTTTCTTTAACCCTGCGAAGCTGGACTATTAGGACTTGGTCCTTACAATGAAGTCTTTCCCACGGTGAAAGCTGGCTTCCAGAGGCAACACACCATTTGAGAAATGATCCAGAGAGATGAAGAATGTTTGTGATTCTCATCAAGCAGGCTTGCATCACTGTACTTTTGCTCAGTATCTGACTATGTTTGGAGCATTTATATTGATTTATAAATTTATACAACAAGTAGCTCTTATTTTTCCTTTTTGGAAATATTTTCATTGATTTCAGAGAGGAAGGGTGAGGGAGAGGGAGAGATAGAAACATCAATGATGAGAGAGAATCACTGATCAGCTGTCTCCTGCTCGCCCCCTCTAATGGGGGTTGAACCCATAACCTGGGCATGTGCCCTTATGGGAGTCAAACTGTGACCCTGGGTCACAGGTCAACACTCAACCACTGAGCAACACCGGCCGGGTATGTAGTTCTGATTTTCTTCAATGTGTCTATGAACAGCCACATTGTTTATATCTGCATGTTTTTCCTTCTGAAGTTAGACGCTCAAACAGATTAGAAAACATTTGTTGATGTTAAAAAAAAGTCTTTGAAAGAGGGACTTACATCTCCTTCATTGATTTGTTCAGTCCCAGTTCTGACTATAAGTTGAGCTAATTTAACGGTACTTTTCTAAATATTTCAGTGTTGGCCATGTTTTGTCTTCTTTCCTCAGTATAGATATGACTGACTGCATTTTCATTAATGCAATGGGGCGATTGGATGTCTCTTGTTCACACCTAGTGGCAATTTCCTGCCCAGATATCTTGGTGTAATATATTTCATTTCAGCTAATTTTCAGAGGTGAAAAAGCAAACCCACCCGCCAGTGGAAGTGTGGATATAGTTCTAATTGACCATCCATCCAATCCTGCATTGAATGATCCATCTTTTCAATAGTTTTTTCCTCTCTCATTGTATCCTCATAATTTTGAATATTACATTAAGATGTATGCTTCAAAAAGAACTGCATTTGAAAATAATCGTATTGAAAAAAGTTATTTTCATAATCCTACATAGTGATTCATAGTGTGTATACATATATGATGCCACTGCATTCCAGTGGGCAAAAATGGAGAATTCGTTCTCTTTTAAAATGTGAGCTTAAAAATTTTCCCTTTAATGTGCTTCCACTGGCATTGCTAAGATGGTGAAAAGCACAAAAGCTTATTATTTTATGATAATGTGCCCTATAAGGGCATTTTTGGGTTAATTTTGACCACACTGGATAGCATTGGATGATATGAAATAGAGGAAAGATACAGAGTGGACAAATCAGAAGTTACCTCGCAAGAATAGTATTAGAAAATGCTGGCATTTACATTGTAAGAGGAATAAATTAGCTTCTTCAAGGGAAAAGTAAGACAAGGAAGCCAGGAAAAGTGGGTGAACTCACTGGCAAAATGACGGTGTCCTCATTAAGCCTCAGACCAGTGGTGACAAATGTGTCCCCATTTCTCTGTGGTACTGGTGTCACTGGGAAGCTGAGCCCCAAATGCAAGGCCGTTCCGACCCAGGAAATACGGGATGCTTTCTTGAAAAAAATCTTTGCGATGCCCCACACTACAGACAGCAGGAGAGATGAAGGCAAGCGCACAATCGTCTCTGAATCATGATTTATACACACGGCACCGACTATACACTCACCACCCTCCCTGGCTCCCACAGACAGGGCTGCCGGCTAGCTCTAACTCCCGCACACTATTTCGAAGCCATCTTTCCCCAAGTTTTTTCCTATTTACAAAAGAAGCAATTCATTTTGTAGGACATTTCAGACTGGCAAATGGCCAACAACAGTTGTGACCAGAGCTGGGTGCAAAAGGTATTGCAAAACACAAAGGACAAGGATATTTAGGGAAGATGCAGACAAAAAGGAAGATTACTCATCCTTCCATAGGGCTTTTTAAAGCTGGTTCCAATTACGGACCTTTGCTGGTAGTTTCTATAAATTTGGGGCCATTGAGCGGGCGGAAGACTAAGTAAGTTTGTGAATGCATCACAAAAGGGAAGGGGCTCAGCAGGACAATGGAATTTAGCTGATTGTTTGAGGATCTCAGTCTGACAATGACACTGTTAACCAGGAGAATGGAGAATGGAATCTCATTTGTTTTTCCAGGAAGGGATTTTGAGGACTTCACCAAAAAAGAAAGTCCTGTCCTAGCCGGTGTGGCTCAGTGGGTAGAGCGTAGGCCTGTGGACCAAAGGGTCCCAGGTTCGATTCCGGTCAAGGACACGTACTTTCTCGTTGCAGGCTCCTGCCCGATGTGGGCCCTGATCAGGGCCCTGGCAGGAGGCAACCAATCAATGTGTCTCTCTCACATCAATATTTTTCTGTCTCTCCCTCTCTCTTCCACTCTAACTAAAAATCAATGGAAAAATATCCTCGGGTGAGGATTAAAAAACACAAGTCCTACTTATAGGGCAAAATGGAAGCTTAATCATCCTACCGTAATTAGCCAGTTCTTGTTCATCTATCTGGCATGCATGGAAATGCGTAGCAAGAGAAACTGTGCGTTTTGCAACATGCAGTTAGATAACTTGATACAAAGCACAGTTTAAGTCAGGTGACACACTGCAAATTCATGCTCTTTCCCTCCTACGGTCCAACTGGAGGGAGATTTCTAGACATTTGGGTCTGAATAGGATTCTTGGAAGTTTCAAAGTTGCCAAGGCTTTCTTGGAAAATTCCAGCTGAATTGGCGGACGTTTTATTTATTTATTTCATATGTATTTTGATTGATTTCAAAGAGGAAGGGAGAGGGAGAGAGAGGGAGAAACGTCAATAATGAGAGAGAATCACTGATCGGCTGCCTCCTGCCATGTCCCACACTGGGGATGGAGCCTGCAACCTGGGCATGTGGCCTGACCAGGAATTGAACCGTGACCTGCGGGTTCATAGGTTGACTCTCAACCACTGAGCCACACTGGCCAGGCTGAAAGACATTTCAGTTGTCAAATTACTCACAGATCTTCACAGACAACCCCACGTCCCCAAAACACACTCATCCTGTGTCTTCAAGATGAAATTTGAAAGCCCCTCTACTGGGGCAGGCTTTCCATTTCTGTTGGGAATGATCTTTGGAACACTCCCCACCCCCCCCAAATTCTCTGGAGCTCCCTAACATCGGGAAGTCACAGCATGAACTCTCCTTATGATGACACTAACTTTGGACTCAGAAAATCCCTAGGGTGACTCACAGCTTGGCCAGAATCTAGATCAGTGATGGCGAACCTATGACACGCGTGTCAGAGGTGACACACAAACTCATTTTTTTGGTTGATTTTTCTTTGTTAAATGGCATTTAAATATATCAAATAAATATCAAAAATATAAGTCTTTGTTCTACTATGGTTGCAAAGATCAAAACATTTCTATATGTGACACGGCACCAGAGTTAAGTTAGGGTTTTTCAAAAGGCTGACACGCCGAGCTCAGAAGGTTCGCCATCACTGGACTAGTAACTGGATATAAGTGACTCACAGCACTTTTCAGCCTTAACTTCCTCGTCTGGAAAATGGGGCGGACAACGCCTAACTCACAGGACTCACATGCACTGATGTCGCCTATGCACTGAGAAGCGCTGGTACAGGAGAACTTGATCACAGTGAGCTGAGGATGGACGAAAGGAAGTGGGGGACAGTGACTGGTGGCGCTGAGACTTTTTCTCCATTGCCCTATCCTTCGGTTTCTGCTCATGTGCTCAGCCATGTTCTCTATGTACATGGATGTCTGCAGATCCTCGTGACATAGCCCCTGCTCCTCTTGCTATAGACCAGCCTCGATTTCACCCAGCATTTCAAGAAATTAAAGCTTCCCTGCGAAGGGGTGACTTCGCGGGTGGCAGTCTGTCCAGGTGCTCCTTCGTCAGTGGCTCCTGATGCAATAAAGGCGCCCGGAGGCCGTGCTGCCACGGATCCCAGCCCCCCCCCCACCCCCCCCGGATTAGTCACTTGGCCGCCTCACTGCGCAGCTAGTAACTCCGAGATAATCATGTTACCGCGATGCCATTTAATCTGCAGTTGGCATATCTCAACTTTTCATCTTCATTAATAGAGCCATCAAAGTTGCACCGGGCTTGACGGGTGCTGGACACACGTGGGATTCGGGGGTGGGGTGCCGTTTGCCTGGAGACACTCTGCTTGCCAGATGGCAGCTGTTCATCTGCCCGCATCCAAGCTGCGAGGGGGGCTGAGCTGGCTGGCCCCTGGCCAATGGGGCTGTCCCTTCCCTCCCATGATGCATCGCTGCCCACCCCAGGCGAGGGGTCTTGGGCCCTGTGGCAGAGAGGGCTCCCCATGCATGTAGGCTGGGGAAGGGGTGCCTGGTGAAGGGAAGGATTGTTTTTCCGGCCCTCGTGTCCCTGATGCCTCTGACACCGGCTGTGGAGCCTGAAGTCCCCCGCGGAAGGCAGCGTGGTGCAATGAGAGGTGCACATGGGAAGCCAGAGAAATCTGCATGGAGTCCCCACTCTGCCACTTAACCAGCCACGTGGAATCAGACAGATCACTTCATCACTTTAAGCCTGAGATCCTCCTGTTTACGTGATGGGAGCCGGATAGTGTGGTCAGGACGGGGAGCCAGGTGGAGAGCCATCGTGAAGTCTCTTGACCTGGCTGCCCCCCTGCTGGGCACAGAGCCCAGAGTGCGCTGGTACTGGTCCCTGAGGCGCTGGGTGAGGATGGCCCTCACGGCGCTGTTTGTGGTGGACAGGGTGGTGGTGACTAGGAGGTCATCACCAGGGAGATGGAGAATAAGAGGTCAGGAGGGCCTGGAAGGCAGGGCTCAGGGGTTGAGCGTTGACCTGTGAACCAGGAGGTCACGGTTCGATTCCCGGTCAGGGCACAGGCCTGGGTTGTGGGCTTGATCACTAGTTGGGGGCATTCAGGAGGCAGCCGATCAGTGGTTCTCTCTCATCACTGATGTTTCTCTCTCCCTCTCCCTTCCTCTCTGAAATCAATAAAAACAGATTTAAAAAAATGTCAGGAGGCTCACCATGCAATGACATACAGCAGTTAGGAGTAGTGTAGATACACATTAAAAATGTTCTGGTTGGAAAAAATATGCAGACATCATTTGCATATACTATACACACAGAAAACAAGGACATACTCCGTGTCTTATGAGGGTAATATACAAATCCAAGGATGTCACCCAAACTAACAGTGCTGCTGCTTAGGGCAGTGGTCGGCAAACTGCGGCTTGCGAGCCACATGCGGCTCTTTGGCCCCTGGAGTGTGGCTCTTCCACAAAATACCGACTTCTGCGCATGGGCCACAAAGTTTCAATTGCACTGTATGTGCGCGCCCGCACGTGGTATTTTGTGGAAGAGCCACACTCAAGGGACCAAAGAGCCTCATGTGGCTCGCGAGCCGCAGTTTGCCGACCGCTGGCTTTAGGGGTTGAGGAGGGAAATGGGATAAAGGTAGCAAACAAATGAGGGAAGGGCCTGGAACGCAGTTATGATGATATCACACTATGAGGAGAGGAGTATGACTTAGTCCACGTTCTGCCCCTGCATCAAAAAGAGCGATCCCCAGTGTGGCATGTGCAGGAGGCAGCTGATCAATGATTCCCTCTCATCCTTGATGTTTCTATCTCTCTCCCCCTCTTCCTTCCTCTCTAAGATCAATAAAAATACATTAAAAAAACACACAAAAAAACAGTCACGGGAAAGAGAAGGACTAGTAGGAGTAGTGTTGTGGGGGATTCAGGGTCAGGGCATGAGGAGCGCCTCTCCATTGGGTGTCTTCTCTCTCTCTCTCTCTCCCTCCCCCCGCCCCCCTAGAAGTCAACAGTTCTTCTGGGAAAAAATGCGAGCCTGGAATGAAGCTAAGCGCCCGACATACTCACTTGCTCTTATCTGAACTCCCCATCGCCACAAACCCTCCCTGCCTGAGGAACTTCCCTCATTTCTCCCAGTTCTCATTTTTGGTGGCTTATTCACTGCAGAGCCTGGAGAAGGGGTGTGCCCATTCTTGCTGAACCAGTTGAGCATTTCCGGGATCCCCAACCCTTGGGCCCTGCGCACCAGCGTGGCCGCCCTTCCAGGCACTGAGAGCCTGGTGTGCCACGGGTCAGAGGATGTTACAGTGCGAGGAAGGACCACAGGGGAGCTCTCACCCTTGTCCCCGAGTCTGAGAAAGAAATACAAACGCGGCCCAGTCCGCAGCCTCCCTTTGTCAATCTGTGGGCCGGAAGACGAGAGTGGGGTCGCTGGAGTGGTGTGACTGTCACTGCGGTAAGGGCCATGACCGTTGACACCAAAGCCTTGCTCTCTCCAGAGTTGTGCCATTTCCTAATAAATACATGAATGAACACATAAACAATCTAAAAGGAGGATGGAATGATCTATAATCCACTTCCTTTATCAGAAGCTAAACTTTGGAGACAACAAGATGGCCCTAGCCGGTTTGGCTCAGTGGATAGAGCGTCGGCCTGCGGACTGAAGGGTCCCAGGTTTGATTCCGGTCAAGGGCATGTACCAGGGTTGCAGGCACATCCCCAGTGGGGAGTGTGCAGGAGGCTGCTGATCAGTGTTTCTAACTCTCTATCCCTCTCCCTTCCTCTCTGTAAAAAATCAATAAAGTATATTAAAGAAAAAAATGAGCAAGACGCCTCTGGGTGAAGAGAGGCTGCTCTTGGGTGGCAGTTCTGTTGATCACCATCCCCTGCTCCTAATCCTCTTCCTTCTCTCTTCTCTTTCTCCTCCTCCTCTTCCTCCTCTTGGTTGGCCAATCAGATAGATGCCTTATCCCTCTGAAGGTAGTGATCAGTTCAAGGATGGGTACAAGACCCAGGCTAAGCCAACTCAAGGCTTCTCTGGGACTTTGGTGGGTGATATAAAAGAAGTGCTGCCCTAGCCAGTGTTGCCCAGTGGATAGAGCATCAGCCTGTGGACTGAAGGGTCCTGGGTTTGATTCTGGTCAAGGGCACGGCCCTGGGTTGCAGGTTCCCCGGCCCTGGTCAGGGGCATGAAGAAGGCAACCAATTGATGTGTCTCTCTCACATCAATGTTTCTCTCTGTCTCTCCCTCTCCCTTCCAATCTCGTAAAAAAAAAAAAAAAAATCAATGGAAAAATATCCTTGGGTGAGGATAAAAAAAAAGAAAAAGAACTGCTCTCCTTTCTAGATTAGCCATATGCAATCCTGTAACTGGTTTGAGTTGCCTTTTTGCCATTTGTCTTAGAGGACGGCTTAGGCCTAGAGTGATGACTTGGTCTCAAAGGGTCTAAAGACCCAGAAGTTTCAGGAAAAGCTGCTTTTGTGATTCTCTGCTTATTGGACTCTTCAGAAATTTACCATTTATCGATGATGGTTGTAGATACAGAGACCATCACAGAAAGTGAATAGGAACTTAAAGAAATGTGGGCCCTAGCCAGTGTGCTCAGTGGTTAGAGTGTCAGCCCATGGACCAAAGGGTCATGGGTTCGATTCCCGCCAAGGGCAGGGCTCGAGCAGGAGGCAACCAATTGATGTTTTGAAACATCTATCATATTGATGTTTCCCTCTCTCTCTCTTCCACTCTCTTCTTTCTTTCTTTTTTAAAATATATTTATTGATTTCAGAGAGGAAGGGAGAGGGAAAGATAGAAACATCAATGATGAGAGAGAATCCTTGGTCAGCTGCCTCCTGCATGCCCCCTACTGGGGATTGAGCCTGCAACCCAGGCATGTGCCCTTGGCCAGAATCGAACCTGGGACCCTTCAGTCCGCAGGCCGACGCTCTATCCACTGAGCCAAGCCGGCTAGGGCTCTCTCTCTCTCTCTTTTTTTTTTTTTTTAAAGGAAAGAGCCCTAGCCGGTTTGGCTCAGTGGATAGAGCATCTGCCTGCAAACCAAAGGGTCCTGGGTTCGATTCCAGTCAAGGGCAGGTACCTCAGCTGCAGGCTCTTCCCCTGCCCGGGGTCCTGGTTTCAAGTTCATGCAGGAGGCAACCAATTTGTTTCTCTCACATCAATATGTCTCTCTGTCCTTCCCTCTCTCTAAAATCTATGGAAAGATATCCTTGGGGGAGGATTAAAAAAAAAAAAAATCTTGGTAAGAGCAGAAAAACCACCTCGCCCTCCTGATTTCAGTCTGGTTCGGATCTTATGAGGCGTGCGCTCAGTAGTCAGTGACTCCTGCATGGTATTTGCATAGAGAGAACTTTAAAAAGGTTACTTGCCTTTTCTACTTTCCGATTTTGTGTTAAGGTTATAGGCTCTCCCTGGCAATGTTGCAGATGTTATTTTTGCAAACTCCAACTCCTCAAATGCAGTAGGATGGAAATTTTGAGCTCCGGCGACCATAAATATGTTTTATGTCCCTGTAACATTCAAGCTGTGGTATGTCTGAGAGTCAGCGATGGTTGATCTTGGCCTTGAACTCTGAGGACAAAAAAACACACCCCCCCAAACTTTTGTTTATAAATTTCAGAGATTTTTGTCTTTGCACTTAACACAAAGTCAGATGTAGATATAATCCACTTGAAGCACTTTTGGCAAAATATCAAAGAGGCCTGTTTTTTGGATAAGGGGATAAAACACTTGTCATCAACACCAGTCCCCTACACGATGTCACAGTGGCTGACTTGCGTGGGCCAAGCTGTGAACTTGAGGACCATGGCTGCACAGGAAGTGAAGAATCAGATATGGAATCCGGGACATCTTTCTGATCCATTTTCGCTTGGTCTGACTGTGAATTTCACATAAAGGCCCCTGTTTCTGTATTCTTTATTCATCTCTTCTAAAAGGGAAACCGTTTATAACCTTATTTGAGGGAAATGGTCTGAGGGTAGTCAACATCAAACAGAGATGACTTGATTTGGGTCTCAGTGTGTTCTGCATTGGATTCCTTTACAAAGATATTTGACATCAGGACAATTGTGCGTATGCATGTATATGAATTTTATTGATTTTTTACAGAGAGGAGGAGAGAGGGATAGAGAGTTAGAAACATTGATCAGCTGCCTCCTGCACACTCCCCACTGGGGACGCACCTGCAACTAAGGTACATGCCCTTGACCAGAATCGAACCCGGGACCCTTTAGTCCGCAGGCTGACACTCTATCTATCCACTGAGCCAAATCAGTTAGGGCTGTATATGAATTTTTTTAAAAAAGATATATTTTATTATTGATTTCAGAGAGGAAGGGAGGGAAGGAGGGAGGGAGGGAGGGAGGGAGAGAGGGAGGGAGAAAAGAGAGAGAGAGAGAGAGAGAGAGAGAGAGAGAGAGAAAGAAAGAAACATTAATGATAAGAGAGAATCAATGATCAGCTGCCTCCTGCATGCCCTACACTGGGGATTGAGCCCACAACCTGGGCATGTGCCCTGACCAGGAATTGAACCATGACCTTCTGGTACATAGGGTGATGCTCAACCATTGAACCACACCAGCCAGGCTTAATTCCTTTTTTCAGGAAAGTGGGAGAGAACGAAAAAAAACACATTGCTAGGTCACTGAAGAAGTTCAAGAGAGGACTTTCATACTTGAGATGTCTGAATCGCTCTGTGTTGCAGCCAATGAATGAAATGCCTTGGGAAAGGCCATCACTTTGCCGGCTGCTAACTGACGGCGGTTAATGTGGAAGGAGCTGCAGACAGAGGCAATGTCACCTCCATGTTCATGGACACCCGCTGGTTACTCACAGCCCCTCCCTTCAGAGGCTTGGTCCTCTGCTTGCCCCTGGCCTCCAGAGCTGGCCTTGGGAGGCATAGAACATGGACACTCCGTTCAGCCACACTGAGCTTCTCAACTGCTGCAAACGCCAGGAAGGGGATTTGAAGCTTGGGTGGGAGCAAAACACATACCCAAACTCAGCATCCTTGCCAAGCCTCTCTACCTGAAGCCAAAGTAGTCTGGGTCCCTACAAACAAGTGGATGCCATAGAACCATTTGGTATGCAGCGCGCCCATGCTTCCATCACATCCCCTGAGCCTTAACGTGGAGAGTTGCACAGTCCGCCACCCCCAATGACTGTCTCCCGGATGTCCTCAAAGCACATCAAGAATAGCTCAGCTGATTAGCGCATCGTCCCGATACACCAGGGCTGCGGGTTCAGTTCCCACCAGGGCACAGACAAGAATCAACCACTGAATGCATAACTAAGTGGAATAACTCTCCCTGCCGCTGTCTCTAAAATCAATTTTAAAAAAATCAGCTGGCCCGGTTTACCCCGGAGAGGTGTATGAAGGTACACGTACAGAGACACCGGCTGAGTGAGGCTGAGCTAGTCGCCCAGTAGCTTAGACCGGGATAATCTCCCGTGAATATGTTATCAAATCTCACTTCACCGGGGGCGCATGCAGGCCGGTTTTTAGCAAACGATATGCTAAATACTCCTCGAGTGGAGAGGAAACTTAAGAGGCTTAACAATGGCTGTAGGAATGTTATCACCAGCGATCGGGGGTACAGATGCAGGCTTTGGGAAATGAAGACAGCCCAGGCAAAGTGTGTGGGCTTAGAGTGTCTAAATGTCAGCGCGTCGAGGAGCAGGAGCTGGTTAGCATAAAACCTGGACACGCAGCCTCTGCTGTTCATGCTGAATACCATGAAGACCCAATCGCAGAGTCACGTGACAAGCGGCACAGCAAGAGGCAGATCTGCCCAAAAGGGGAGAGGCGACACGGGAAGGAGAGAAATTGCCTCATTCTTTGCCTGTGGATAGCAGACGCCAGAGCACTTCATGGGATCAGAACCGGCCCTGCCTCCATCGCGAAGGGGAGCCATTGAAAATATATATATTTTGATTGATTTCAGAGAGGAAGGGAGAGGGAGAGATATAGAAACATCAAGGATGAATCACTGATCGGCTGCCTCCTGCACGCCCCACACTGGGGATGGAGCCCCCAGCCCGGGCATGTGCCCTGACTGGGAACTGATCTGTGATCTTCTGGTTCATAGGCCGGCACTCAACCACTGAGCCACACTGGCCGGCCGGGATGGAGAGACCATTTCTCAAGAAGAAAAGCTATGCTGCCTTATATCCAGTCACTCAAAAAGAGCCGCCGCTCCCCTCCAAACACGGCATCAATGTCAAAACCTGGCAGGAAGGTGGTCCGATTGTTCCTCAGCACATCTGCTGTGTCAGACGCCAGCCCATGGACCGGCTCCCCTCCGGCCCCACAGGGAGCCGCATGCCAAGGCCCAATGTTCACATCGGGCCTTCATGTTCTCCAGCGTGTCAGTCACCCGGCGGCTGCCAGGGCAAGAGGAACAGCCCTCCTGGCACGATTTCCGTTGTCCCTGGCGCTGAGCTGGCTGTGGCCGTCCTGCGGAGGCCCTGTACATGTGCGCGGGGCAGTGAGGGCAGGGGACAGGCCCGACGCCCCACAGATCTCAGGATGCCTGCTGGGTGGCCACACGTTGCCAACTCACACGTGACGGTCTTTCCCTGTGTTTGGAAATGGACGCCCCTTCATCTATGGCAGTGGTTCTCAACCTTCTGGCCCTTTAAATACAGTTCCTCATGTTGGGGTGACCCACCCATAACATTATTTTCGTGGCTACTTCATCACTGTCATGTTGCTACTGTGATGAATCGTCATGTAAATATCTGATATGCAGGATGGTTTGAGGCGACCCCTGTGAAAGGGTCGTTGGACCGCCAAAGGGGTTGCGACCCACAGGTTGAGAACCGCTGATCTATGGGGAGCCTGGGAGTCTTGCCATCACTGACGTGCTTGTCTTGCTCGAACGCTGGCGAAGGGGGACCATTCCCACATTCATGGGGACCTGGACGCCGCTGGAGACAGGATGGGTGACTCTCTGCTCTGAAAACTGGTGGCCTGGGGCTTGACAACAGATTGTTTGGAGTCAAATGTCATGGCTGGTGCTTTCTGGGTTCCTCTTCTTTCCCCAACAAAAACAGAGCTAAACCAGCACACGTCTTCTTAAACTCCCTCTTCCTTCTAGAAGGCGCTCCTTGTCTTCCTGATCCGCCGGAGGCGTCTGCCTGCCCGCCTCCTCTACCCAAGGGGGGAGCATTACACACTTTGCCATATGCACCCGGCCCACAGAGGCCGGGGCTGTAACACCTTTGCGCTGAGTGGAGATTTTAATAACCTTGTGACAGCTTTTCCGACTGGCAGGTCTTTGGGGAACAAACCTGTTTTGGGGGGAGCCCCTCTGGGAAGCAATCAGGATGAGACCTGCCTCTCTCCTGCGTTCTGAGTGCCGCATAAGAGTACAGAATTCTCCTGACGTTGGACCTTCCTGGAAGGTGGAGCCATCCCAAGTCTAAAGAGGAATCACCGTTGCTCAGAAAACTTCTAGCAGCTTCTGTCTGTGGTGTGTGACCGTGAGACCCGTCTCAGCAAAGCGTGATGAGAAAATCCACGCCCGTCGCAAAGAAACAGCTGCATGCGGACGGCCACAGTGGCTAACTTCTGAGAGATGCTATAGAAAGGTACTCATTTCAAGGCCAAGCGTCCCCTTTAATAGACCTGCGTCTCCTGCTGGTCCCTGAGGGGTCCCGCGTGCCTCTGATGGGCTGGGGAACCAGGCCCCGGGTAAGTTATGGCTCCTATTAAGGAGGCCGGCTGGGCGAGGGGACGATCTGTCAATAACCGTTCCTGGTGGGCCCCGCTGTGGGATGGCGCATTTGAACGGAAGACAGATAGGCCCGGCCCGGGCTTTGTGACAGGTGTCAGGGATGTTGAAGTGTGTGGTGGAGCAGATCGCCTTATTGGCAAAGAAATGAAAGACCTCGGGGAAGATGGATGGGGCGCTGGCCCCGAGGGTTTTCCTGTCTCCTGGTGGAGTCTGGCAGTGAACTTGGGGAAGGGCCGTGGGCAGGCAAGAGCCGAGAATTCAGCGAGTAATTCCAACTTCTGTCTGTGAGACTCGGGGTGGGGTGGGGGTGGGGGAGGAAGACCACCCAGCTCTGGAGGGTTGGTGGGAGAATGTGGGGTGCAGGGGGAGCAGGGTTGGGACTGGGTGATGTGAGTGAGGTCACCCTGAGAGCCAGTGACTCCCCCCATGTGACACCCTAGGTCAGTGATGGTGAACCTTTTGAGCTCGGGGTGTCAGCATTTTGAAAAACCTTCACTTAACTCTGGTGCCGTGTCACAGAAAGAAATTTTTTGATCTTTGCAACCATAGTAAAACAAAGACTTATATGTTTGATCTTTATTTTATGTATTTAAATGCCATTTAACAAGGAAAAATCAACCAAAAAATGAGTTTGCGTGTCACCTCTGACACGCGTGTCATAGGATCGCCATCACTGCCCTAGGTGCCTCCTGAACCTGCGCAAAAGATGCTGGTTCTCCGGCCTCCCACTTCAGTTCAGTCCAGGAAATACTTCCGGGGCCCTGGCTGATGTTGCTCAGTGGATAGAGCACTGGCCTGTAGACTGAAGGGTCCCGGGTTTGATTCTGGTCAAAGGCACATGCCTGGATGATGGGCTCGATCCCCAGTGTGGGGCGTGCAGGAGGCGGCCGATCAATGATTCTCTCTCATCATTGATGTTTCTATCTCCTCCCTCTTTGAAATCAATAAAAACATATTTTTTTAAATAATAAATACTTCTAGGGGGCCTTCCATGTGTCAGGCACTACGCTGGGCGCTGGCGATCACGGCCAAATACCACAGGGTCTCTGCTCCGAGCCTCACTCCAGTCACCCACGTCTCTGTCTTCCTTCTTCTGGGTCCCTCTCCCTTGGGAGGACATGGGACCTTGGGGGTCAACTAGCTGCTGGGTGGCCTGGGCTGGCAAAAGGGGAGTCAGACCCCTGCCTCATAGAGTTGACCGCAACTTTTTTTTTTTTTAATAATACATTTTTATTGATTTCAGAGAGGAAGGGAGAGGGAGAGAGAGAAAGAAACATCCATGATGAGAGAGAATCATTGATCGGCTGCCTGCTGCACGCCCCACACTGGGGATCGAGCTGCAACCCGGGCCTCTGCCCTGACCGGGAGTTGAACTATGGCCTCCTGGTTCAGAGGCCGTCACAGCACCTTTGTGCTTGCCAAGAAGGCGAGAGCAGGAACTCTACAGGGGGAAGTGGCGGCCACCCTCTGGCTGGCCTTTACCCCATAAGGACTGCTGCTCGGGTCATGGGTATCACCTCCACGGAGTTGATCTGCCATTAGATTACACGCCCCTGTATCCCTAGGCTCTGAACGACTTCTGTCAAATATGCTTATCAGAGAGCTGGGCCCTTGGGGCAGGCGAGTTCCAGGAGCCACACTTCCTCCAGGCAGGACTGGCCAGCACCGGGGTTTGGCATGGCTGGATTTCAGCTGCCCGTTTGTCCCCTGGGCACCGCTGTGCTGGGTACGACCTACACAGCTGTCCGTGGCGGACTTCACACGGTGCAGGGCCCAACGTACACGCTCAGTAGAGGTTTCAAACTCAACTTATTCCCATGACTGAGTGCCCAGAATGATGGCGTTATAATTTCAGAGAGAACTTCAGTCCTTGAAAAGACTTCATGGAGGAGATGCAGTCACCACGATAGTATTCGCTTGTCTTCTTACCATGTTTCTCCCCGGAGTTAATCATAGAAGAGAACATAGTATTTCGTTCCTCCTGAGTTTGCTGGACACAAACCCTAAAGGTGTCTTCTTTCTTTTCCTTTCCTTCCTCCCTTCCTTTCTTTCTTCCTCTTTTTAAAAAAAATATTTTCATTGATTTCAGAGAGGAAGGGAGAGGGAGAGAGATAGAAGCATCAATGATGAGAGAGAATCACTGATGAGCTGCCTCTTGCACGCCCCGCCATGGGGGATCGAGCTTGCAAGCCGGGCATGTGCCCTGACCGGGAATCGAACCCTGACCTCCTGGTTCACGGGTCGATGTTCAACCACTGAGCCACACCGGCAGGGTAATTCCTCTTTCTTCCTTTCCTTCCCTTCCTTCTTTCTTTTCTTGGTGACCACAGAGAGAATCAACAGCAGCACAGATTAGGAGAAAACCACGGAGAAAAGGAGGTGACACAAGTTATTCAAGCAGAGTCCGTGCGTCTCCACACGGCCGGGCTCCTAAACGCAGGTCTGGGGATGACAGAGACACTGGGAGCCGCTTGCGGGGCAAGTTAGCTGTGACAGAGTATTACTTGCTTTAACTATTTTTCCTTCGATGGTTTAGATGCTGAAAGTAAAATTCTTCACAGACGGAAGAGCAGCACTCTTCATTTTTTCTCTTTTGCCCCATTTTGTAAAGAGAAATTTTAAGAACTCGGATCTTCCTCGCTTTCCATTTCCCCCTTGACCTTCGGGGCGTTGGTCGTGACTCCCCACAAGGGGGTCCCTCTTGGGACGCGGAGCCCAGATGGCTCAATGCTTTCTCTGTGGGGCAGAAAAGGCAAGTGTCCCTAGAAGGAAGAGAGCAGGATCTAGGGGTTTTTTTTGGTAAAAGACGGGATAAAACGGAAGTAAAAGAAGGCACCGCTCTGTATGTGGGGCAGTTGCCTTTAGCAGTGGTTCTCAACCTTCTGGCCCTTTAAATAGCACAACATAAGTTCCTCATGTTGTGACCCAACCATAACATTATTTTCGTGGCTACTTCATCACTGTCATGTTGCTACTGTGATGAATCGTCATGTAAATATCTGATATGCAGGATGGTCTTAGGCGACCCCTGTGAAAGGGTCGTTCGACTGCCAAAGGGGTTGCGACCCACAGGTTGAGAACCGCTGCTTTAGTGAAATCCTAAGGATGAAAGTGAGTCGCTTGCAGATGTCTATCTTGTAGGCGGGCTTGAGTATCAAAGGAGAAAGCGTTTTCAGCTTGAATCTGGAGAATGCAGGACTCGGTGGAGGGAGGAGCAAATGGGTTTTCCCCCACGGGAGTGAGTCCATAGCGGCATCTTTGCTTGGTGTGGAGTTTTCCCCGGCTCCTTTATTTCCCTTTGAATTTGTATTAAATTCATCGCATGCTCTCGAGGGAGAGAGGGTCTCTCCAGGGTTTAATCGAGGCTGTGAGATGCGATGAATCAAAGAGGGGGGGAGTTAGGAATTCACCGTTGCCCCACGGAGCTAAACGCCGGCTCATCTCAATATACCCTGTTCCGCCAGGGAATGTGGCGTCTCCAAGGCCTTTATTAACTTGATCTT
Organism: Myotis pilosus; assembly: GCA_036010255.1. NCBI lineage: Eukaryota > Metazoa > Chordata > Mammalia > Chiroptera > Vespertilionidae > Myotis > Myotis pilosus. Next base: position 5,693,562 of record JASKON010000031.1, on the reverse strand, counting down.
TGGGAATAGTGTTTTAATTTTTCCCATAATCATCATGCAAATGGATCATGATAATCTCTGGGAAGGAAAAGAAGCGAACCGATGGCCTCAATAACTCCAGAGCCAGGAGGGCCCGCGTGCCTGAGCGCGGGTGCCCTTGACCCACAGAGGCCGGGGCCTTCTTTGTGTGTGGTTTGCGCCAGTCCCGGGTGGGAGCCCGGCTTGCTCCTCGCCTGGGCTGTTTAAATTGCCTCATGCATTATACTCCCTTACAAAACAATGGAAGACTAATCTGAAAGGTCTCCACCTTATAAAGGCAACTTGTGCCTTCGGCCAGATTCCCACCAGGATCTCCAAGTCTCGTGTATCACCCTGACTTTATTTCATAGCCATCGGGGCAGAGCAAGCAGAAGGACCAATGGGAGGAAGGCCTCAGAGAGCTGGTTCTTGCAGTTATTAGCGAGAGTTCTTCAGAATGAAGGTTGGGGAGAGTGCATTCTATTTCGAAGCCGGCTCACATTGAACTTGACCAAACGAGTGTGTTATGGCCTTGGCGATAGCCACAGACCTCGTGCAAAGGGCTTAGGGAGGTGGTGTTCAATGAAGGAGAGTTGGCCCTATAGTTTCGTCATCTGGTAGAATGGTATTTTCTCGAACTATGCTTCAAAAGACACTAGTTCCTTAACGTTCATTGGTATTGTCTGGGAAACGGGTTTTTTTAAAACCAAATAAAGTGTGGGGAAGGCTGGGTTAGGCTGTTACATGGGATTCTTTCTTGCAGGAGTTCTCAGAGCCTCTAACATGCTACTCTGTGTTATACATTTCCAAGAGCTTGCCCTAAATCAGTGATGGCGAACCTTTTGAGCTCGGCGTGCCAGCATTTTGAAAAACCCTCACTTAACTCTGGTGCCGTGTCACATATAGAAATTTTTTTTATCTTTGCAACCATAGTAAAACAAAGACTTATATTTTTGATATTTATTTTATGTTTAAATGCCATTGAACAAAGAAAAATCAACCAAAAAAATGAGTTCGCATGTCACCTCTGACACGCGTGTCATAGGTTCGCCATCACTGCCCTAAACCCATGTGTCTTTCCCTTTGTACAGTTCTTAAAGGGTCCATCGATCTCACACTGGAAGACACTGCTAGAAGGTAGAGGCAGCTGCCAGCAGCCTTTAAGAAGTGCCTGGTTTCTATTTCAGAAAGGAACTTTGGAGACTGCGACAAAGAGTGCCATGGGAAGAGACAGGACATGACCAGGTTGCTAATTCTTCTGGGCAAAAGAAATAAGGATCAAAAAGGAGCCACTGAACATAGAAAGGAGGGAACGGAAAGATACTTAGCAGGTAGAATGGATACTCCATGACCTTATGGGGGAGGAATGAGGACAATGATTTGAGGGCAATTTCTTCATTTCCATTTGGGAAACTTGGACAATGATGAGAAATGGTGGGTAGAAGATGAGAAATTTAATGTCATTGGGGACGTGATATAATTGAAGTACCTATAAGACTTACGGATACAGCTGGTCATCTCAGCCAGCAGCTGGGGATACAGTGTCTAGCAGTGTCTTAGGAGTCATTGGAATTATTACTAAGTATTTCTTGACCATAAATGTATAGATATGCAGGTTATAGAGAGCTGTGTTTAATAGGAAGCTGAACACACACCATCTATTAACTATATTTATAGAGATATTAATATGTGCCTAGCACAGCCACAGAGCCTAAGGAAAAAGCAAGCCAATATATGTATATAAAAGAACAGCTACAACCTTTGCTCAAGGACCCTATTATCTTAAGACTACAAATACATTACAAGTGGTCGCATTACCTATGTTCGGATTCTACTTGCTGGATGACCTTGGGCAAGCTATACAATTTTTTAAAGCTTGGGCTTTCTCACTTGTAAAATATCATTGGAAGAATAATAACTCATTAAGAAATTGTGAGGATTAACTAGGGTTAAACAAAAATGTATTTACTGTATATTGAATGTATAAAATAAATTTCCTTAGGAAATAATGTATGCATTGTAATCTATTTAATAAATTTTACCATTACTTTACTTGATTTTCAGTTAATACAAAATAACCTATTGGAATTGCAAAAAAAAAAATCAAGCTGGTTTGAATTAAAAAAGTGTGAAAACATTCTTTGGTTGGCAAAATACGTAACACGTTCATCAAAAATAGGTAAAATGTGTTAAAAATAATGAAAAGTTCATACTTTAATTGAACTGGCTTTTTCATGAGCTTATATTTTTATGAAGCTTAATGAAAGAAAAACTGAAATGGCCCATTATGAAATCTGCGTTAATTGTTATTATTCCCATAAAATTCCCGTGATTACAGAAAGTTTTGCAATTATGCCAACTAAAAATGTACAGTACCTCCCTTTCATTTTCTCTGGATTTAGTTTTGGTAATAAAGACCAATATTCACCTTGGCAAACAGAGCATTTGCTAAATTAAAAACTTCCTTTAAACACACCCAAAACTGTGGACAGAAGACTGCCAAAATTGCAGGGTATTTCTGACCATCTGACAAAACTTTCTTTGTTCTTTCTGGCGTCGTCAAGGGTAAGACTGTTTCTCCACCGACTGTTATTCCAATGCTATCATAATCTTAACTATCGTTGTGCTAGAAGGCATGGCGATATTAATTAAAAATATAGTCTAATTATTTACCCTCGTTGGTTCCTACAAACCTCTACAGTATAATCAGCGGGCTCCCTAAGGGGTTTCGCGGTATTTTGGAGCGAAATAGAAGGTCTGTTACTGACTTGCTCTTGCCAGTGTAATTAAGTGTAACCTACAATTCACCTTCAGGTCATAAGATCAAATGTAACTTATCTGGGCAATGTCCTAAGTATGTGTTGATGTTGACTGACTGCTGTTGGGGCGGAACCTTTCATTGACCTCCAGGCATCTCAGAGAACATTCTGGGTGTTTCTGGAGACAGAGGACCGGCAGGGGATGGCCCAATTGGTCATTGTTTTAGACAGTTCTCTAGACCAGTGGTTCTCAACCTTCTGGCCCTTTAATACAGTTCCTCATGTTGTGACCCAATCAGAAAATTATTTTCGTGGCTACTTCATAACTGTCATGTTGCTACTGTTATGAATCATCATGTAAATATCTGATATGCAGGATGGTCTTAGGCGACCCCTGGGAAAGGGTTGTTGGACCGCCAAAGGGGTCGCGACCCACAGGTTGAGAACCGCTGCTCTAGACAAAGGGCCATAAACCAGACCCCAGAAGGCTGAGCTGACCCGGAAGTGTTCTGAGAGGGCCTCTCCGGACTTGGGGCCTCAGGCTAGCCCAGTCACAGAGCAGTAAATACCTTCTGAGGGTCAGAGGTGTGGTGTGAAGACTCCTGGGCGTGCCTGGGGCCGAATGGTCAGGGAACGTTGGCCTCGGGAGAATGTTCCAGGCCCAGCCAGGCCAGATCCGTCTTTACGTCTTTAGACCTTTGTGCTTCTGTGGCATTTTTTAATAAGGAGAATTTCTTCCAGGAGATGCAGAAGGCCCACTGGCCTCCTCCACAGAGAGAGGGGCAGCGGCAAGGCGGCCTTAGTGGCCTGAAATGCCCAGATGTCACCCCACCCCAACCCTGACCGTTGCAATCAGTGACTAGGAGCCCGACTCAGTCTGCAACGTGCAGTTGGCCGGACTCAGGAAGAACCCAACAGCCAAGCCAACCCACAGAATGGCAACAGACTCTGGGGCATGGGAAGCAGCAGTAAGATGAAGGTGAGATTTGGTTCTAGATAGTGAAGCTCATTAGAGCTGGGGTGGCTCAGCTGCACATTCACTGAGAGAGACCGCGGAAGATAAGGAGGAGAAGGTAGAGTGGGCTCCATGTGGAAGGTCTGGAATAGCTCAGCTATCCTGGGAGCACACAACTGGTGGAGGTGAACCTACATAAGCCATTCATGGGGAATGTCTCAGTCCCTCCTGAGTCTGGGGGGCAGGGCAGGGGGGGGAGGGCAGGCATTTGCTATGACTTCCGTGATTGAACTCAAACTGAAAAAGTTAAGAATTCAGAGTAGAAATGAGCTAACTCGTTTTTGTTTTTTTTTAATATGTATATTTTCTTAATTTCAGAGAGGAAGGGAAAAGGAGAGATAGAACATCACTGATGACAGAGAATCACTGATCGGCTGCCTCCTGCACACCCCACACTGGGGATCGAGCCTGCAACCCAAGCACGTGCCCTAACCTGGAATCGAACCGTGACCTCCTGGTTCATAGGTTGGTGCTCAACCACTGAGCCACCGTAGCCTGGCCTAGCCTAAGTCAGTTTCTTTCGATAGATGTTAGCAGTTGAGGAGGTAAGTGACGATGCCAAAGGTGTGCATGACAAAGACAATAGACATTGACACCCCCCCCAAGCCCAGGGGTGCTCTGTGAATAGGAAAAAGGAGAAAGCAACCAGGCATTGGAGTGTTGGGGTTTCTGCCTGCCGAGAAGTGACAAAAGGATCCTTGCCAGCTGGAGGTTCTGGCCCACAGAAGCCTGAGAGGCCATATGAGATAGAAACTCACACAGTGACGCGTGCACTTGAAGGGTTTTAGCTTATAATGTGTTAATCTTGATGTTGGGGATTGGGCTGGAAGCTGGTGGTACCCACTAGAAAGCATTCCAAAACCCACATCTGCTCCATTCATTCAGCTGTCCATCCATCCACCCACCCATCCACCCACCCATCCATCCATCCATCCATCCATCCATCCATCCATCCACCCACCCACCCATCCACCCACCCACCCATCCACCCATCCATCCATCCATCCATCCATCCATCCATCCATCCATCCATCCATCCATTCATTGACCCAGCCATCCACCCACCCATCCATCCATCCATCCATCCATTCATTGACCCACCCATCCACCCACCCACCCACCCATCCATCCATCCATCCACCCACCCACCCATCCATCCAACAACATTTATGGAGGTCCTACTATGTGCTGGATGGGCACTGGAATCAGCAAAGAGATGTATCCCTGACTTCATGCACCTTACAGTCCAATCAGGTGGCCTGGGAGGGAGGTACTTACTATCCCACTGGGAGTGAGGGCAAAGGGGAGGACAATGAAGTGTGCTGGAGAGGTGGCCATGCCAGGTCACACAGGCCCTTGTAGGACAGGGGCAGTCTTTTACCTTTAATATTAAGAGAAATGAGGAGCCATGGAATGGCTTTAGGGAGTCAGCATCCTCACGGGGTTATCTAGATGCCCCAATTCTCCCTACTGCCCTAACAGCCTCTGAATATCCATGAGGGCACGAGAGCTGCTGGGATGGGAACTGGAGAAATGGAAATGGATGAAGAGACTCCTTTTTCCAGGGGAGCTTGGACCCTCAGGACCTTACAGCTAGTGCTCAGGGGCTGCCCGGGGCCAGAGGCCTCCCTCTCTGACTAGACCCGTTCTATCCAAGAGGGGATCACGCCATGTCCGCGCCCGGCAGCCTTCGCCAGCTCCCAGGGGCTGTGACGACAGAGCTGCTAAACGGGACCACCGGGCCCTCGCAGGAGCCCCGTCAATGTTTCCGGAGCTGTTACCCATGATTTCTGCTCGACGGCGCTTCCCAAACTGGTTCTACCGAATGCCAGGCTAGTGAGATGTTATCAGGTGCGCTGTTAAAAAAAGCCACTACAAGGAAACAAACAAAATAACAAAAAAAATCCCAAACAACAACAACAACAAAAAAACCCCAAAGAGGATGGAGGTAGAAGGTCCACTAGTCAAATAAATTGGTCAAACAAACCCAGCACATACTAACATTATTATTAATGATTATTACAGTCTCTTTTGTTACTGCTACCACAAAAACAATCCCCCCCCTTTTTTTTTATCCTGACTGTACAGGTCCAGTATCCCAGGACATCTACACTTCTGAATATTCTGGTATTCGGGCTGCCTTTTTCTTTGCCAGGCAGGAAGAGAGGCTCTGGCTCCCAGAGATGGAGGGCCTCCAAGAGCCACGCCGTCTGGATTTTCTGGTCCACCCAGATTTTCCTTGTCGATCCCATCAGCAAACCAGGACTTAGTTCAGCGCCTCCGATTTCTGTTTCTAATGTGAATGCGATGTGCTGTTTGAAGAGGTGCTTGCTTCCCCACCCGGGGCTGCCCGGCCTGCCTGGCCTGGACATCCGGGAACATACGACCCAAGGAACTAAGGACTAAAGGGGAAGTCAGCAAAGGCGGGGCCACAGACCCCCGGAGCCCGTGGTCACCGGATGCCGCATAGGGAAGAGCCTGGTGATCCAGATGAGGGCCCTGGAGTCCGACCACCTGGCTTGGAGTCCGGACTCCGCTGCTTAGAGTACGTGACCTTGTGCACGTTACCCAGCCTTGCGGTGTTGCTGGGAGGAATGAGATGCTGAGATGCGATGCCGTATTTAGGATCTTCAGCACTGTGCTCCGTGATGCTCCATGAGTGACAAATGTGGAAAGATGTGGAGGGTCGGTAAGCGCAGAGCAGCTAGGGATGCAGCTAGAGATGGGGCTAGAGCAGCCGTGGGCAAACTACGGCCCGTTTGAAATGAATAAAACTATTGAAAAAAAAAGACCGTACCCTTTTATGTAATGATGTTTACTTTGAATTGATATTAGTTCACACAAACACTCCTTCCATGCTTTTGTTCCGGCCCTCCGGTCCAGTTTAAGAACCCATTGTGGCCCTCGAGTCAAAAAGTTTGCCCACCCCTGGGCTAGAGAGACCTTGCAGAGGTCCACCTGGAAGCCCGGGCAGCTTTCACAGACGGAGCAGCAGACCTCAGCTAGCTGCCTGAGGAGGATCTGCTGTAACCCTACCCGGCCCCAAGCCTGCATGCCCCCGGGGAATGTAATAGAAGGTGTTTTCCTCCCTCCAGGACCTGCTGGGCTCAACTGATACAATTTAGAGTCTCAAATTCCAGAGCGTCTTTGTTTGTTCTCCTTACAAGTGAGCCCAGCTCCGAACACCTGTGGGCTGAGTGCTTTTGATGCACTAAAGCCTGTCTTTTATTAAGCTCTTTGCCAGCAGTCAAAATAAGACCAAATGTCCATGTGTCGTGTAACGTGCACGTGGGCATGAGACAAGCCAGCGTGAGCATTGCCCGGTAAGCGCTCGGACTAGCAAGTGAATTTCAGCTGGGGCCCTGGAGAATTCCACGGCGAATGCCAGCAGAGTTAGATATACAATCAAATGAACTATTTCATATACATACACAGAAACTTGCCTACACACACATAAAACCCCCTATTAGTCCGACCTGACGTTGAACCGTGTTGAATCGATAAAACATGATTTAGGGCGGATGGTTTTCAGCAGCTGGCTGCGTTCTGTCTCCCATAAAGAAGTTAAAATTAATTTTAATATGTTGATGGTGCTTATTGATGATAATATTCATAATAAATATCCATCGGAAAAAGTCTCTGGCATAGCCATGTGGCGGAGAGGTCAAGGAAGTTAATGACAATCACAACTACAGAATGCAATTCAGTCAATTACTTTAATTAAATCTAAAACTATTTTATGTCTTCTCATTTATAGAGTAAACTGATCGTGGGGAAAAGGGCGGCTTCTTTATCTGGCGCCTTTTAGAGTCCAAATATGTGGTCTCGGACTGTGTTTTAGCATTTGTACCTTTTATTTTTAAAAAATATTTTTATTGATTTCAGAGAGGAAGGGGGAGAGAGAGAAACATCAATGATGAGAGAGACTCATTGATCGGCTGCCTCCTGTATGCCTCACACTGGGGATGGAGCCTGCAACCAGGGCATGTGCCCTGACCAGGAATTGAACCGCAACCTCCTGGCAAGGTTGATGCTCAACCACTGAACTATGCCGCCTGAGCTCATTTGTAGCTTTAATATTCTTGCGGAACATTTAAGGTAATTACGGGTCTTATGAGTTAGACTGCCGCTTCTATAGGGAAAAAAGGTAGTGATTTCCTTTTCAGCGCAGTTTTATAGAGAAAAGCATTTCCCTCAATTGCGAATCTTATATTTAGACTGGGTTGTATTGGGTAGAGCCAACATTCCAGGGTAAATGGAAAAATTGTCTACATTTCAGTGAATCCTTCTTAATGGTACTGTTTGGGATCTGAAGAAAAGAACCCAGCTGGCTGCAGTTCTCACAGCCACACGAGTTCAAGTGCTTACAACTCAGTCCTTAAAGCCATACAAAATGCTTTTTTCAGTTAATTGTGGTTTCCTACAAAACCCTGTATTCCTTATGAGTTTGTTGTTAAACTTGGAGATAGAAGGATTTTTTTTTTAATCAATTAAGTTTTTTGTTTTTTTAAAATATATTTTATTGATTTTTTACAGAGAGGAAGGGAGAGAGATAGAGAGCTAGAAACATCGATGAGAGAGACATCGATCAGCTGCCTCCTGCACAGCCCCTACTGGGGATGTGCCCGCAACCAAGATACATGCCCTTGACCGGAATCGAGCCTGGGACCCTTCAGTCCGCAGGCCGACGCTCTATCCACTGAGCCAAATCGGTTTCGGCGAGATAGAAGGATATTTTAAAAAAAATGGTTCAATCAATGAATTGACAATTAATTCCTCTTTCAGCAAATAGCCATGTGCCAACGAGTGCTGGGAACCACACAGACAGAATCCTGTTCCTGCACTCGAGGGGTTTACATTTTAATTAGAAGCAAGTGAGAAAACAAACAAGTAAATTAAATTATATAAGATAGTGCAACGCGTATAAAAACAAAGCAAACAAAACAGGATAATGACACGATGTCCGACTTTTCCAAGTTTGCCCAGCACGGTTCTGGTTTTAGCTCCGAAAGGTAATTTCCTGCATCCCAGGAAAGCCCCAGTTCCAGGCAGACCGAGGGGGGGGGGATTAGCCACTGGAGTCATGGGAAGGAGAGGGACTCAGAGGGGTTTCTTTCAGATGGGTGGTCAGGGAAGTCCTCCCTGAGGAGGTGACATTCCTTAAGTCTTTTCAGAGCAGACTTCGTGTATTACATCTTTGAATTTCCCACTGCAACTAGCATAGGTCCTTGTATGTAGTATAAAATCCATAAATGTTGCTGAGATTCAAATATTTGGAGAATCGGCACTGGTATCCTAATGAAGTTAAGATTATAATTTTAAGTGATTTTCTACAAGAGCATTTCTGAACCAACTGTTTTCTGGGTTTGGCTAACAACTATTTGGACCTCAAAAGGAACAGTATCCTTTACTATAATTGCATTTTAACCCAATTTATTATGATATGATGAAAAAATTGGAAGATATAACTTTATTTAGATTAAAATACAAATACGCGGGGAAGCCATCCTGGAATGATAGAGTGAGGATGTAAAAGATCCATTCCTCCTTAAAAACAATAGAAATACCGGCAAAAAATTATCAATAGCAACTTTTTCAGAACTCTGGAAATTAGGTAAGGGCTTGAAAAAAAAATCTAACAAGTATTTATTCAAGAAAGACGGTTAACTCTTATTTAGAAGAGTAAGCATTGTAGCATTTTAACTTGCCCTAGTCCTATCCCACTTTCCCCAGTCCTATAGTAGCCTTGAGAATCAACAGCTTGGTACTTGTGCAATTAAAACAAGCACCCCAGACACCACTGAAGGGAGAATGGGTTTGAAGCTCCCCCCAAAATTCCACCCCCCAAAAACTGTCACAATTTGACCTGTCTCAAAGATTGTCTTTATTTGACTTAACTCAGATCCCACTCTGTACAAATAGCGTTTCACTAGGGTGTTTGTTAAAAACTATTAATGGCAATTGTTTAACATAGCGGCTGTCTGATGTTGGAGCTACCAAGAGACAAAGCAAAGTATTAAAAAGCAAAAATTGGGCCCCAGCTGGTTTGGCTCAGTGGATAGAGCGTTGGCCTACAGACTGAAGGGTCCCAGGTTCAATTCTGGTCAAGTGCACATGCCTGGTTTGCGCGCTTGATCCCTGGTTGGGGCGTGCAAGAGGCAGCAGATCAATGATTCTCTCTCATCATTGATGTTTCTCTCTCTCTCTCTCTCTCTCCCCCCCTTCCTCTCTGAAATCAGTAAGAACATATTTTTAAAAATTGGATAATGAAATGTCTATAAAGGGCTTTGAAAGTCCCAACATAGTTCTGGGAATCTAGAAACCCACATGAAAGCGCAGGGGTATCCACATGCTCAGGAAAGACCTGAGGTGGCTCTAATCTCTCACCCTGGCTGACCTTGAGGCTCTGTGTAAGCAGGAAGTAAAGGCTAAAGTGAAATTCTCAACTACCTGGCTGAGCATTGAATATACTCCCTGCCCACCCTTTTCAGAGCTCCTTGGCAAAGGCAGGGAGATTAATTGATCAAACCATTTAAGGAAATCTCTCTCTAATTATTAGCTGACTCATACTATTTTCATTGGCTACACATGACAAACACTGCAGACTTTACAAAATTAGTTCAACAAAGTCACTAAAGAAATAAGCAGCAGCGACAACAAAGTGTTCAACAGTAAGGGTGTGTGTGTATTTGCAAATCTTATTTCCATAGTAGCCACATTATATATATTTTATATGTTCAGTTTTCCAAAGAAACAGAAAAGTATGGTCTACATACATGCACGAATTAAAAAGCAGTGAATACAAACTGTCCCTGTAGTAATCCAAAGTTGGACTTACTAGACAGAGACTTTAAATCGAATGCTATAACCAAATTCAAAACCTAAAGGGAAGTACGAGAATAATGTTTCACCAAACGGAGAATACCAATACAGAGATATCAATTATAAGAAAAAGAACCAAATAGGAATTTTAGAGTTGAAAAATACAAAAATTTAAAGAAAAAATTTGCTGAGGGGGCTCAGCAGCAGATTTTAATTGACAAAGAATCAGTGAATCTCAAGACAGTTTAAATTGAGATTATCCAGTTTGAGGAACAGAAAGAAAAAGAATGAATAAAAGTGAACAGAGCCGTAAAGGCCTTTGGGACACTATTCAGTGTACCAAAATGTGCATAATGGGAGTCACAAAAGAAGAAGAAAAGAGAAAAAAAGGGGCTGAAGAAATAATGGCTAAAATTGTTTCCAATTTGATGAAAAACATTAATTGCACATTCAAAAATCTCAACAAACTTCAAGTAGGCTAAACTTAAAGAGATTTACACACAGATACATTATAACATTATTCCTAGATTAACAAAACCTGAGAGATAGTGGCTAGGAGACCCACTCTACAAGAAATAGGAAGGAAATTCTTCAGGTTGAAATAGAATGATATTAGACAGTAAATGTTAAGTACATAGGTCAATGTAAAAGACAGTTTAAATGTATTTTTACTTGTAAATACTCTCTTATTTTATTTAAAAGTCAGTCTCATAAAGCAAGACTTATTAAACTATGTTGATGGGCTCATAATGGATAAAGATTAAGTTGTACGACAATAATTGCACAATGTGGGGAGGTAATGGAGCTATATGGGAGCACAGTTTTCATAAACTATTGAAATTAAGTTGGTATTAATACAAACTACATTGTTGTAAGTTAGAATGTTGATTATAATTCCCAGGACAACTACTAAAAAAGTAACAAAAAAATCATAAATCAAACTCAAGGACACTAAAATACTGTACTACAAAATATCTAATTAACACAAGAGAAGGCAGCTATGGATAAATAGCGGGGAAAAAGACGTAAGATATGTAGAGAACAAATGGGAAAACAGCAGATATCTTACCTTGTCAGTAATTACTTAATGTAAATGGAATAGCCACTTCAATCAGAGGCAGAATTTGCATAGAACAACTAGATAGATCAACACAGAAACAGAAAATTCCAACAACAATAGAAACCAAATAGGCATAACGATACCTCTAGAACATTTGACCTAACAGTTGCAGAATACAAATTTATCTCAAGTGCATGTGGAACGATCTCCAGGAATCATATTAGGTCATAAAAAAACACAGCCTCAATAAATTGAAAAGGATTGACATAACACAAAGTCCATAAAGAGGATGGGAGTGAGACCATGAAGATGGGGTGGGTGAAGGTAATATGATTTCTCATCCCATTTTTGTAGGTTCTATGCTCTATAATGTGTTTCTGTATCTTGGTAATGTGTAGTTACTTTAAAACACTTTTTATTTTGAAGTAGTCTAAAGAGTTATAGAAGAATTCAGAGGTAGTACAGAGAATTCCTGTAGACCAGCTGTGGGCAAACTATGGCCCACGGGCCGGATCCGACCCGTTTGAAATGAATAAAACTATTGAAAAAAAAGACCGTACCCTTTTATGTAATGATGTTTACTTTGAATTTATATTAGTTCACACAAACACTCCATCCATGCTTTTGTTCCGGCCCTCCGGTCCAGTTTAAGAACCCATTGTGGCCCTCAAGTCAAAAAGTTTGCCCACCCCTGCTGTAGACCCTTCACTCAGCTTGCCCTAATGTGAACCTCTTACATAATCCTGGTACTAAGAAAGCTAATATGTGCATATATAATCTATATATATAAAAGCCTAAACGACCGGCCGACCGGCTGGTAGCTGTGACATGCACTGACCACCAGGGAACAGACGCTCAACGCAGGAGCTGTCCCCTGGTGGTCAGTGTGCTTGCTGACAGACGGGTGCCAGATGCTGCGCTGACAGCTGTTGAGTGCAGCTGTGGCAGTGCGTGCCCGAGCGGCAGCGGTGGCAGGTACAGCGGGGCAGGGATGAGTGGGAGTGAAGCAGTGCCCAGACTGGGCTGGGCTCCTCCCTGGTCGCCTGCTGCTTTGCGCACTACTTCGTGCTGTGTGGGATCGATGTGGACAGCAGGCAGCAACCTGACAAGATGGCGGGTAAGGCCGGGCTGTGACGGCGCGGAGGTCTACTGATTCCCGCAGGCCAGGCCGAGGGACCCCACTGGTACACGAATCCGTGCACCGAGCCTCTCGTTTATATATAAATAAGTATAATACTATTAACTAAACTCCAGATTTCACCAGTTTTCTGCTGCTATTTTATTTATTTTTTCATTACAATTTAGGATCCAAAATCACATTTTGTCTTTAATGTTTTTAAAAAATACATTTTTATTGATTTCAGGGTGGAAGGAGAAGGAGAGAGGAATAGAAACATCACTGATGAGACAGAATCATCAGCTGGCTGCCTCTTGCACGCCCCACACTGGGGATGGAGCCCACAACCTGAGCATGTGCCCTGACAGGGAATCGAACTGTGACCTCCTGGTTCATAAGTTGATGCTCAACCACTGAGGCATACAGGCCAGACTGGTCTTTAAGTCTTGAGACCCTCCTTCATCAGGCTCAGATAAGAGGACATTCAGAGAAGCTCTCCAGTCCAAGTGAAGTCAAGAGGACTAGAATGGGACCTCCTGTTTGAGGCCTGGCTCTGTCCTAGGGCAAGTGGATGGCTTGGGTGGCTATGGGGACAAACATGAAAGTACCTGACAAGAATAAAGCACTATACTCCAGCAACATCACTTAGTCATTCATCAAGCATGGAGAACACCCCTCCTGAGGGCAGCCCTAGCTTAGACACGGCGTCAGGCATGGGGTCACAGCGCACGTGATTCCCACTCATCGCTTGCGGGCATTTCTGGTCTTGTAAGTCTGATCACTACATACTTATTGAATGCCTACCATGGGCCCTGGGATGCCCGTTATTAACTGTCCATTACAGTGCACTCCATGAATATCCTAGTATAGGCCTGAAAGGGTTAATGAGCCCCCCTCCCCCCCGCCCCCACCCCTCCCTCCGCCTAGGGAGGCCGGCCCCACTGTGTGAAGGCTCTTGATGCATGAGGCTTCAAGGATGTGTTTTCTTTTCCCCTCTGTTTATGTCTCTGTTTTCTGTAAAATCTCCTCAATTGCGGCGGTATCTCCCAAGTTCTCTGACAATGCCATAAATTTCATTAGGAAGATGAAACCTTATGGGGCAATTAACTCCCAAAGTGGTACAAAGCAAAAGCCAGGAGATACCGGCCTGTAGTACTTAGCACTTAGCTCCGAAGCGGAGATAAGCCCTATCAACCGGGGGGTTGTGTTTAATGTTCGCTGCCGCGTCCACAGCGGCTACAAGCTGGCGGTCACCGTGTTAACACTCCCCAATATCTATTACAATTAGTTTTTGATTAAGAGGCCTAACGCGGCTTTGGGAGCCTTTTATGTTGTGTCAAATGGCTGGTGATGGAGTGAGAAGCGCAGACACCTCCCAGTAACAGAGCATCTTGTAAAATGTTTCAACTGAACTATTTTATCATCTTAATGGAAAGCAGATGACTTCCCCGCCCCCCCCCCCCTTAATTTCAACTATTTACCCAACAGTCCTTGTTTGGAATGACTTGGAGATTTATTCTGAAATGACTACCCCATGCATTAAGGATGGTTCCTAACGGGCCAGGCCATTTATTTGGGAAGGCTTTTAAAATGATGGAAGCGGGTTTCACAGAGGGCTGATTTTTTTCTTTTTCTTTTGATTTTTAAAAGCGCCAACGCTCGCGTAGGAGTTAGTTATTGTTTTAATTACGGTTGGGAGGCCTGCCTGTGTTGAGTTCTGCTTTCTCCGCTGGGGTTCCAGTGGATAGTCTGGGTTGATTTTCTAAGAGAGAGGCCCCTGGTCTTTTGTGAGGGAGACACAACGGTTTAGTTGTGTAAGATGTGTTCTGTGAGAAGGGAAAATGTGTGTGTGTGTGTGTGTGTGTGTGTGTGTGTGTGTGTGTTTATAAAGGTAAATTCGATCAAAGGAGAATTATTTAAAAACATTTATGAGCTCTAAAGTGTCCTCGTAAATTTCATGTAAATGGCATATCAATTCGACCTGATTTGTGAATGCGTTAGCTTTTCATTTATTTATTTTAAAAATATTTTTATTGATTTCAGAGAGGAAGGGAGAGGGAGAGAGACAGAAACATCAGTGCTGAGAGAGAATCATGGATCGCCTGCCTCCTGCACGCCCCACCCTGGGGATGGAGCCCGCAACCTCGGCATGTGCCCTGACCGGGAATTGAACCGTGACCTCCTGGTTCATAGGTCGGCGCTCAACCACTGAGCCACACCGGCTGGGCTGGACAGAGGATTTTAATCGATTCAGACAGAGGTGAGCGAAGGAGGGCTGACTACTCGGTCTGATGGCACTGGGGGCTTGGCCGTCTGAAGGGTGGCTCTTCACATCGGGCCACACACATCATGTTAGGGTGCCTACTCAACAACCCTGAGGCTGGCAGGGAACGCATCATCACCCCCACTTTACAGATAAGGACACTAAAGACCCGAATCACTGGGTCTTTTATTACTGCGAGTCAGACAATTCGTATGATCTTGTGCAATAAGACTCACTATCACAAATGTCATGCGATGCTCATGTGCGAAGATCCAGATGAAGACAGAGAGTGAGAACAGGGTCACTCATTCCTGTTGGCTTGGCAAGCCTCTTTCCTCAGCACTGTTGCCCCGGGTCCATCCATTTCATTCATTTACTCGGTCATTCAACACTCACGTGCTATGTCCCTGGCACGGGGCTAGGGGGGAGGCTCAGAGATGAAAACAGTAGCCCCTGCCTTCGACAGGGAGATGGATATGTACACCCACGGCACCCATGACTGTGGGGCGAGGTAGGTGCCGAGACAGAGGGGGTGCTGAGAGAGAGAGGGGTGCTGAGGCAGAGAGGGGTGCTGGGGCAGGTGCTCCAGGGACCCCGAGAGAGGTACCTGGTCACGTGGACAGGGGTTGGGTGAGACTTTCTGGAAGAGGAGATACTTGACCTTGGTTGGATTCATAGGACAAATAAGGAGGTGCCTGTGTCAGAGGGAGGGCCACGTGGAGATGAGGCTGAGAGAGGCTGGGAGAGTCGGGAGACCATGGCTCACTGTCAATGGCGACAAGAATCCATGGTGACAAGAATCCATGGCGGGTACGTGGCTGTGTCGGACAGAGGGACCGGACTGTGAAGCACTACACCAATGCTCACCTTCCCATAACAGGGTCAGCAACGAGTTCCCAGTCACTGCTGTAGTTGAGGGGGGTTAGCGTCTACCCCACAGCGGACTAGCAGAGGAGCCCAGGATCTTGGTTTCTTTCTACCTCCTCTCCAGCCCTCCTTGCCAGCTGCCTTCGACTGGTCTGGTTTTCTCGCCCACTTCGGCAGTTGGTTAGAGGCTGTTATGGGTATAACCAACCTTAAATAATCTGATTTTCAGGTTGGGCACGTCACAGTGTCTCCTGTGGGCTTGCGAGTCAAACTCCACATTTATTTAAAAATTGGTTTCTTTGCATTATATTTAAAAGCGGTGCTATCCACGCATCTGTAAAGCTTTAGGGCCACAATATATAAAAACCTCTCATCTGCCTGTTACATCATTGTGAGAATAAAATTGAGGTCCTCAGAGATTCCAGTTCTCCATTAAGTGTACTGGCCGTTTTATTAATTTTATTTTATATAATATTCCTATAGAGAGCTGTGTATTTATCGGAGAAGAGAGACTGTATAATAAATGTTAAAGATACACTTAGATTCTCTTCTTTCTCTGTACATTTTCAGAGATTTTGGTTTGTTTATTGTTTATTTTTCATTTAGACAAAACCTCTAAACTGGCTGCAGAAAATGCATATTGTTTGACCCAGCCATGGTTTCAGTAAGTTGCCAATATTTAAAAGCCCAGAACTGTAGAGCTTTCACATAAAACCTGGATCCTTTTTAAAAAAATCAAGGATATGATGCTCACGACACTCTGTGGGGTTCAGTCGCCTTTCTCTCTGTTCCTCGAGGTCTCGCCAACATTCCCTGCCTGCCTTCCATGACTTTGCCTTCATAACCCCAGGCCTGGCTTTGACTTTTCCCAATAAAAAACATGGGTAGTCCGGCCGGTGTGGCTCAGTGATTGAGCGCCAGCCTATGAACCAGGAAGTCACAGTTGGATTCCTGGTCAGGGCACATGCCCGGGTTGCGGGCTTGATCCCCAGTGTGGGGCCTGCAGGAAGCAGCCGATCCATGATTCTCCCTCATCATTGATGTTTCTATCTCTCCCTTCCTCTCTAAAATCAATAAAAATATATTTTAAAACAAAAACCAGGGATGAAACATAGCCACACAAGAACCTGCACATGGACACTTATGGCAGCTTAATCGCAACTGCCCACACTTCCCAGCAACCCCACTGTCCTTCAGTAGGTGAACGGACAAGCAAACTGCGGTACATTTATTACGTTATTATATTACTCAGTGCTAAAGAGTAATGAGCTATCAAGCCCCAGAAAGCCATGGAGGAACCTTAAATGCACATTATGACGTGAAAGGGGCCAAGTTATGGGGGTGACATTGCTTGATTCCAGCTCCATGACATCTGGAAAAGGCAAAGCTGAGGAGACAGTAAAAGGGTGAGTGGCTGCCAGGGGACGGGGCCAGGGTGGGGATGGACAGGTGGAGCACAGGGGATTGCTCGGGCAATGAGAATGCTCTGCGTGGTACTGGAATGGTGGGTACACGTCCTTACACAGTTCTCCGAGCCCACAGAACACGCCACACCAAGGCTCTAGCGCAGCGGTTCTCAACCTTCTGGCCCTTTAAATACAGTTCCTCATGTTGTGACCCAACCATAACATTATTTTCATGGCTACTTCCTAACTGTCATGTTGCTACTGTGATGAATCGTCATGTAAATATATGATATGCAGGATGGTCTTAGGTGACCCCTGTGAAAGGGTCGTTCGCCCGCCAAAGGGGTCGCGACCCACAGGTTGAGAGCCGCTGCTCTAACGTAAACTATGGACTTTGGTGGTTTTGATGTGTCCATGTGGGTCCATCAGGTGTAAGGAATGGCCCACTCTGGGGATGCTGATAAATGGGGGGGCGGGGAGAAGGGGGCCAGGGGGGGCTTTGTGTGGGAGCAGAGGGTATATGGGAAATCTCTTACCTTCCTCTCAATTTTCCTTTGAACCTAAAACTGCTCTCAAAAAACAGGCTCTCAAAAGCAACAACATGACCGTCTCAAGCGGGTTTTGGGGTGAGAACAGGCGAAATGCAAAAATGGAACAGTAACTTTTCACTCTCTAGCCATCTGCAATCACCATTGGGCTTCCCTCGTCCCCTTGCAGTGGGGCAGGCACCTCCTGTCCTGAGCCTGGTGGTTGAAGTGCTAAGTTTTCCCCGCTGTTAATGATTAATGTGACCTGTTTATGTACCAGTTACCCAGCTAACCATTAATATCTGTTTACTCATTGATGACCTTTGCAATGTCGTACCTCTCTCCCGGCTGTAAATGTCAACCTCTCTTTTTTGTTCCTTCTTTCTCTCCCCCCACCCCCACCCCCCTTATATGCACAGGGTTTCCTTCCTATCTACGGCCTACCCTAAGCAAGTCCTTCACAAAGTGAAATAATAGCAGGCAACACGAAGGAAGGTCATCTTTATGGAGTTGGAAAGGAAGACAGAGCTGTTATTAAAGAGGATTAAGACACAGAAGTTCCTGTTTTGAAATGAGCAAGAAATAGACACAAATGGCCAACGCAAGGATCCCTGGGAAAGGGGACAAAAAATGACGACCCCCCAAAAGTGTGTGTGTGTGTATGTTAATCCTCATTAGAGCAGAGAGGATATTTTTCCCATTGATTTTTAGAGAGTGGAAGGGAAGGGGGGGAAGAGAGGGAGAGAGGGAGAGAGAGAGAGAGAGAGAGAGAGAGAGAGAGAGAGAGAGAGAGAGAGATTGAGAGAAAGAGAGACAGTAACATGAGAAAGACACATGGATTGGTTGCCTCCCGCTCTCACCCCAACCAGGGCCAGGGATTGAACCTGCCACTGAGGTACATGCCCTTGACTAAGACTCAAACTCGAGACCCTTCGGTCCACAGGGCGACGCTCTAACCACTGACCAACCCAGTCAGGGTCAAAAAGTTCCTTTGCTTCTGTGTGTGGGGAGAAAACCAAGGGAAGGACTCTGGACCAGTCCTGGTGAGCGGAACCCAATTTTCCTTTTTAAAAAATGTGTTAAGCATTTGCACCCTCGGGCCAGCCTGCAGGGTTTATCTCTGGCTGCCTGGTCTGCATTAACCCCCACACAGCAAGACATCGCCACTCTGCTCGCTTGGAATGGCCAAGGATGAGACTGCTCAATGTCGCTGGATTAGGGCTTCAACGGGTGACCCTAATTTCATCCATCGCTGGAGTCTGTCTTTTTGACTCAACAGAATTGCATTTACCTAATTTAAACAGACAATGGCGGCCCAAGAAATATTTTCACTCCCAAATAATAATAATAAAAAAAAACGGAAGAAGAGCTTTTGCTTAGATATTAAGCACAGGATGGTTACTTAATAACAAAAGCAGCCCCTATCACTGTCCTGTGTTCCACTAACAGCAGCACATGGAACTTTCAACAATAAAGATTCAAAAAAAAAAATTTAGCCGTAGCCGGTTTGGCTCAGTGGATAGGGCATCAGCCTGCGGACTGAAGGGGTCCCAGGTTCGATTCTGGTCAAGGGCATGAGGCCAGGTTGCAGGCTCGATCCCCCGTGTGGGGCATGCAGGAGGCAGCCGATCAGTGATTCTCTCTTATCATTGATGTTTCTCTCTCTCTCCCTCTCCCTTCCTCTCTGAAATTAATAAAAAGATATTTTAAAAAATTTACAGTTAAGGGAAATTAAGCTATTTCTGACAGTGGGGAAAACCCATCAATACACTGTTATCTTTGCACAGCAATACCATTTTAATGACTCAGGGCACTTCTCTATTGAAACGATTTAAAATATTAATATCACCCAGCCATAAATGACCGTGATGGCATTTGTAGAGATTCAAGTTCCTGAGTTACGCCCTGGGTGTGCGCTCACACTGTCTCGCTCGTGGAGTCCTAACTTCAGTAACATCAATTTTTTCAGATCTGGCCCTGAACGCTTGCTGGGCCTGTTGCTTCGGGTTGAACTTATCTTACAGAGTTTAAGGCGGACGACCAGGGAGCAATCTGTCACCAGCGGTTGTATTGGGGATCCTGGAGGGCTGGGATGGGGGTGGGGAGAAGGTAAGACTTCCAGAGCTGCTCTGAGTGGCGGGGACCATGGATTTGGCCCATCGCCGCCCTGGTGAGGGGACTGGCGTGGATCGCAGTGCTGCCGCTACAGGCCTGCCTGTGTCGGATGGCTCCGCTGCGCTTCCTGCACATAAATACCTCTCAGGTTTCCCCGCTAAATGATCATTCAGCTTGTCTTTCCCAGTGAGCTCTGTAATAAATAGATATATGGGCCGGACGTGGGGCGCTCTGACTTCGTTAGATCCTCTAGCATCCTAGACTAGACAAGCGGACTCAATCATTGTGCCAGCAACAAAACACAGATTTTCCAAGGAAGTGCAGGGGCCTGGCTCTTATGTGTAGTTGTGTGTTTTTTTAACCCTCATATTTTTTCCATTGATTTTTTTTATTTTTTTATTTTATTGGTTTTTTACAGAGAGGGAGGGAGAGGGATAGAGAGTCAGAAACATCGATGGGAGAGAAACATCGATCAGCTGCCTCCTGCACACCCCCTAATGGGGATGCGCCCACAACCAAGGTACATGCCCTTGACCAGAATCGAACCTGGGACCCTTCAGTCCGCAGGCCGATGCTCTATCCACTGAGCCAAACTGGTCAGGGCATTTTCCACTGATTTTTAAGGAGAGTGGAAGGGAGAGGGAGAGACAGAAACATCAATGTGAGAGAAACGCATAGATTGATTGCCTCCCACACAGGCCTGACCGGGGCTGGGGAGGAGCCTGCAACCGAGCCCTTGACCGGATTCGAACCTGGGACCCTTCAGTCCCCTGTCGGACACTATCCACTGAGCCAAAAAGGCTAGGGTGGGACCTGGCTCTTCTGTGAAGTTTATAATGACAGCACTGAGAGGCACCTCAAAGGCAAGCTGAGGATCGCAACTCTGTGGCAGGCCCGGGCATCCAGGGAAAATACGGTCAGAAAGCACATCATTTTCTTTGAAAACTGAACGTCCATGAGGGACACAGGAACGAGAGTGAAGCGAAGCGGTTGAGCCGGCGGGACCTCGCTGACGGCATGTTTTGCTCTGGGAACGGAGAGGAGGGTGTTGTTTCTCTCCCTCCCCCGTGCCCAGCGCGCACCCCTTCACCACTTCTGGGTTTGGGCTGTCCGGTGCTCCTCTCCGATCTCTATCTGGGTATCAAAGTCAGAGGCTCTGCACCGTGCCAGTCGGAATCCCACATGGGCATTTCCTCTTCATGTCACACGGGCACCCGGCTCAACTGTGCGCACTTCCTTGCTGGCAGTCCTGGCGACCTGGGTTTCCGGATCGCGCTGCAGCCCTGAGCTGTTTTGGATTCGCCACCGCTGGCTTGGTCCTGGGCCCAGTGTGATGCGAGTTCAGTTGCTCACAAGTCTCCGGTGAGCTGCGGGAGCTGGGCCAGGAGTGCTTGTGGGCCCGGGAGGGGAGGCAGCCGAGTGGGGACCTCCTAGCTCACTGCCCACTGCTTGTCAGGACTCCGACCATTCAGTTCTGCAGGAAACCTGCTCCCCTTCCCACCTAGGGCTGGTCCAGGGCCCCACGGGATGCTGGGAGGATCCCTCGGCATCCAGCACAGTGCCTGACACACAGAGACACTCGGTAAAAGCAGCCGGGTTTGGAGAAGGCCCTGCGTCCAGGCACCATAGTCTCACTGGAGGAGAGTCATTGGAGAAGGCACTGCAGGGCTGCGCAGGCCTGGCCAGTGGGGCTGACAATGGCCATGACAGTCATGATAACAGTCCTGGGCGGGTGGTTCAGTTGTCAGAGCATCATCCTGATGCACCAAGGCTGCAGGTTCAGTCCCCAGTCAGGGCACATACAGGAATCAACCAATGAGCGCGTGGATACGCGGAAGACAAATCCGTGTTTCTCTCTCCCTGGCCCAGGCCTTGCCACTGTCCCCCTTCCCATGGCACCCGGAGCGCCTTGTGTTGTGTCTACGCAGCAGTTCATTCTGAACACTTCACCGTAGACTGGTGGCCTTTATAAATATTCCCGCCTGCGCTGACTCCTGGCTTCACCGTGTTCTGGCTGTGTGATCTTGGACAAGTTGCCTGACTTCTCTGGGCCTCAGCTTCCCTGTCTGTGTACGTGGGGAGCAACCGCTCTCATACCTGTAAAGACCAGGACCTGTGCTTGGCGTGCTCTGGTGGGCAGCAGAGGCTGGGTGTTGGGGTCGGTGTGTCGCTCTGGCCCTGTTTCCTCGGGCCGCCCCTGTTCCGGCCTGCAGGCCATCACACCGTCTGAGGCTCTGCTGTCCCTGGGGGCACTGGGCCCAGGGACCCGAGATGAAATGTTTGCTGAGCACAGTGATGGGGCCTAGTGACCCAGATGTGCCTCCGAGCCCTCCATCTGGTGGCCCGGCCACTGTTTGAGGGGGGCGGCATGGATGGAGGCCAAAGCTTTCCTAGTAGCCAGGTCCTCTGGCCTTCACCCCTTCCCATGTACCAGGATCCCTCGCTCCCCTTCCTCCCCTCCTCCCTCTCTGCTCTTAAAGGCCTCGCTCTCTCCTCCTCCTCCTGGCAGGAATGATCTCCTCCCAGAGCCCAGGCTTTGGGGAAACAAAAGCCAGGTGTCTGGGCTTTGGCCTCTTAACACAAACCTCCCCCGGGGCAGGGGCCCAGAGAGCGGGCCAAGGCGGAGATAAAAACACAAATTAATATATCAGTGACTTATCCTGCCAGGCCCCAGTGCTCTCTAATCAGGGAGACAGTGAAAACCGGGGAAGGTGCCAGCAGAGCATGTGGGGGAGGGAGGAGGGGCCGGGAGACGGGAGCGGAGGGGAGGAGGAGGAGGAGCAGACCGGGGAGGCTCCAGGGTCTGAGGTTGCCCCTGAGATGCCCCTGGGTGGGCGGGGAGTGGGGCGACCAATGCCCGTGGGTGACAGGGAGAGGGGTGACGGAAGGACACAGAATGGAGGAGCCGAGGAACAAAAAGGAGGCAGGGCAGCACGACAGGGAGTAACTGGTGACTGAGAGCAGACATTACTGCAAGCTTCCCGGGTGCTCAGCCTGGACACCCATTTTCAAAAAATTAAATATATTTTTATTGATTTCAGGGAGGAAGGGGGAGGGAGAGAGAGATAGATACATTGCTGATGAGAGAGAATTATTGATTGGCTGCCTTCTGCATGCCCCCTACTGGGGATGGAGCCCGCAACCCCAGCATGTGCCCTGACCGGGAATCAAACCTCGACCTCCTGGTTCATAGGTCGACGCTCAACCACTGAGCCACACTGGCTGGACTGGACACCCTTTGACTGTCCAAAATCATCACAGCCATAGTGAGCATGCTTCCTGTCATCCTCATTTCCTTTATTTCTTATTTTATTATTTAAAAATTTATCTTTATTGTTGCAAGTATTATAGATGCCCCTACGTCCCCCATTTTAAAGATAAACTGAGGGGGTAAAGCCCAAGTGGACATTCCCAATGTCCCACATCCAGTAAGTGATGGAGCTGGGATTTCAGCCCCAGAATTTGGGGTGTACCCAACCCCTGGGTCCCTTTCCTCTCGGGATCCCCACTCACAAGTCTGAGCTCTGATCAAACAGCGTAACTGGAAGTGAGTTGATTCTCAGCTGGGAATTTGGTGAGGTGTGTGGAGAATAACAAAGACCTGTTAGACCAGTGGTTCTCAACCTTCTGGCCCTTTAAATACAGCTCCTCATGTGGTGACCCAACCATAACATTATTTTCGTGGCTACTTCATCACTGTCATGTTGCGACTGTGATGAATCGTCATGTAGATATCTGATATGCAGGATGGTCTTAGGCGACCCCTGTGAAAGGGTCGTTCGACCGCCAAAGGGGTCGCGACCCACAGGTTGAGAACCGCTGTGTTAGAATGAGGTGAGATTAACCCTTTGTACGGCATAAGCGTCAACAGACTCAAGTGGCGGACCTTCCCCACACGCCCTGCGCGTCTATAGCCACAAACCTCGCACAGCAACTCTGGTCGCCCCGTTTTAAAATCAGGCTGCTTGGTGACATCTCTGGGTTTGTAAAGAAAATGACGGTAACTTAAATCCATAAATATTCCAGCGCATATGGAAGAATGGGGATGGTTTCCGTTTTGGACGCGTGGCAGTTAACGGGTTAAGTCCATGAAAGAGAAGGGAGCTCTACTTCCAGGACTTACTTCACCATGAACAGAGCTTTCCAAGGGCAGGCATGAGGCTGGAACAGCCCACATCCCAGGCAGAGCTTGGCCAACCGTGGCCTCACGGGCCCCACCCAACCCTGCAGGGCAGATCAGGCGCAGAGTATTGTTGCCATTTTACAGATGCGGAAACTGAGGCTCAGAGGAATGAAATGGCTGGGCCGAGACTCAACACAGATCTCCTGGTTCAAATCCCACTGCTGATGGGATGGTGGACATGATCAGTCAAGGTGGCCACACTCGGGGGGCGGGCAGAGAAGGGGGGTTGAGCAATATCCTTTAACCCCATGCGGGCCGGTGGGCTCACTCAGCAAACATGGATGTTGAAGGTCAAGTGTGGGGGGCAATACTGATGGGAAGGGAATGGGGGTTTGCAGCTCAAGCATTCGAGCTGGCAAAGAGGAGAAAGAGCAGGGATTCAGGATACGAATCCCAGAGGAGAGCTATGAGTTGAAGGGGAAACGCAGGAAGGACTCAGAAGTGGCCTCCGGGTCTAGAATGCTGGCCATGTACTCGGGGAGGGAAGAGATGGGGAAGAAAGCAGGAAACGAAAAGGGAGGGAAGCAGAGAAGAAAGGGAACACATGGGCCGTTTGGAAGGGGCCCTCAGAGGCGGGAAAGGCCGCCTGGAACTGGTACAAAGCAGATCGCGGGGTGAGAGACACAGAACGGAGGAAGCACCTGTGGGAAGAAGGGTGTGGGAGAAGTCAGAGCCACCCCTCGCCCAGGAGGTCCGGGCAGACAGCCTGAGGATGAGGAGAGAAAATACCATCAGCAAACTTCAGCCAAAATCAAAGGAAAAGAGAGAGAATGGGAAAGGGAAGGACAACATAAAAAAACCAATGTTCTCTTTAGAAGTTGCTAGAATCATAACAACAAAAAGGCTGAAACATAACGAATAGACCAGTATTTCCTGAACATGTCTGATAACAGCCCCTCCTCTTTCTAATTTTCTTATTTTTTCATTTTTTAAATCTATATTTTTATTGATTTCAGAGAGGAAGGGAGAGATAGAAACATCAACAATGAGAAGAATCATTGATCGGCTGCCTCCTGCACACCCCACACTGGAGATCGAGACCACAACCCGGGCATGTGCCCTTGACCGGAATTAAACCTGGGACCCCTGAGTCCCCAGGCTCTATCCACTGAGCCAAACCAGCTAGGGCTCCTCTTTTTTTATTTTTAAGGACCATCTTTAGTATCTAGTGGAACTATAATTTTATTTGTCGCCTTAAGGTCTTTTCAAATTACAGTTCGTTTTGAGTTCTGAATGGAGGTAAGAATTCCTCCCATTCTTGCTGCTTTCCCCGTGCCTGCCTGTGAGCCGCCTGGCCTAAGGTCCGAGCTGGAAAGCCAGGCTTGTTAGAACTGTCCCTACATAAATGCCATCAGATTTTTAATGTTGACTTTCCAGACTCTTCCAGGGGCCAGTACGTGAGCTGATGCTCAGAGTGTTGCCTGCCTGTGCGATTTCCCCTGCTTACTTCCTCGGTGCTCAGCTTCCACTCAGAAAGCAGAATTTTCCAGCTAATTGACCTTCACATAGTTGAAGCATGATTGTGTGACTGCTGCTAATATTGGCATTGCCTAAAAGCGACAGAATCGGCCTGCAGATTCCACCCGGTAGAGGCCCCTTAAAGAAACAGATAATCCAGAGATTAGGGGCTGGTTTTGAGGGCTTTTTGCAAACTTTTATCATGCCCACACGCTCATCTGATGTCTGTAACAGTGATGGGCATATTGTCCGTCAGGTGACGGTGAACCATAGGAAGAGAAACAGGTGACAACTTACTGGGGAGGTTGATAGGCCAGGAACTCAGCCTCCATCGAACACATGCCCCTTGTCCCTGCCAACTCTGCAAGGTCAGAGGGTAAACTCACGGTGTAGTTTCCATTACTTTTCACTAGTGAATTGGATAGATGCGTCTCATTGGGGATGTCTCTGTGCCTTTATTCTATGCATCTTTTTAAAAATAGAGATTTTCATGGATTTCAGAGAGGAAGGGAGAGAGGGAGAGAGAGAGAAACATCAATGAGGAGAGAGAATCATGGATCGGCTGCCCCCTGCACACCCCCTACTGGGGATCAAGACCACAACCCGGGCATCTGCCCTGACCGGGAATGGAACCGTGACCTCCTGGTTCCTAGGTCGACACTCAACCACTGAGCCACACCAGCCGGGCAGAAGATATTATTCTTTGATTTATTTTTCCAACCATCTGAAAATTTGAAGTCCACTCTTCGCTCACGACCCATGCAAAAACGGGCCGTAGTTTGCCAACCCCAGATATCAAGAACTTTCCCACACTGCCACTGGGGTCCCCGCCATCTGTCTCCGCTTCCACAGTGTTGGAGGGAACAGACCCAGGGACGTACCATTTTGCAGCCTCGACCACTCTCCGGCATCTGATCCCACGCCACCTTCGGGGCCACCCCAGCCATCCTGGGCCTCCTAGACCAGCCAACGGCGCTTTCTGACCTTGAGCCCTTACAACCATGAGCCAAACAACCACAGGCTCCCAAATGTCTCAGAATTATTCCCCCACGTGGGGGCCCCGTCAGCGCCTGGTCGCCGGCCCCCGGGGCCTCGCACACCTACCTCTGTGGGGCTTCTGTTCCGACAAGACAACGTGGCTGTGGAGGACGAGGCCGCTTCTCCCTGGAGGCGGTGGCGAACCCCGAAGGCCGACTGTCTCCTAAAGATGCAAACCCCGTTCTCTCCAGGACGAGGTGCCGCCTCCCCAGGGGACGGGGGGACACTCGGGACCCCATGGGGCTCCCTGGCCTTGGCGAGGACCCTGACAGGGCCCTGGTGGAGCGGCAGGGCCCGGTGCAGCCCGCGCGGACCCGGGGCCCTGTGACTTCCGGCAGAACCACTTCCGGGTCAGGGGGGAGCCTCATCAGGAGGGTGGGCAGCACCTGGCTCGCCCCAGGTGGCCCCCCAGGCGGGCGGGCGAGTGTCTGTCCGAAAGGCTCCCCTTCGAGCACGACCAGGAGCCTGAGGGGGCCCCGTCTGCACCCCCTGGAGTCTCCCCGGAATCCCTAGCCATTCTTTTAACCTCCCTGGAGCCCACTCCCATGCATTGGACCAAGTGAGACAATAAAGTGTTTTGCAGCAGAAAAAACAAGTTTCCAATTGACAGGTATTCTGTTTAGGGCTAGGGGATCCTAGGAAGACTAAAGGAGGCAGATTTTGCTCAGAAAACCGAAGACCTTGTCTATGAAGTTGTATTATGAAATAGACTCTATGTCCCCACCCTGGCTCCCTCCCCTGTTCCCACTGGGAGCACAGGGTTAAAGTCGGGGCTAGGCTGTTAGTTCCATTGGCCACTCCCCTCTGTCTCACTGTGTGACCTCCTGCAACTCCTTTAACCCCTTCCTATGGCTACTGATCGGTGCTTGGAATTAGAGGCACTGCAAGGATTCGAGACGTTACTGTACACACAAATCCTACAGACCGTGCTGATTGGCACCACGTCTGGCACACAGTCAGTGTGAAATGTGTGCTTGTCACCAGTGTCATTAGAGTCATCATCATTATTTTTTTATTTTTATGGTAATCCTCACCTGGGGACATTTTTCTTATTGATTTTTAGAGAGAGAAGGGTAGAGAGAGAGAGAAGCATCAATGTGAGAAAGACATTCGATTGGTTGCCTCCCGCATGCCCCCTGACCAGGGCCGAGGTACGTGCCCTTGACCGGAATCGAACCTGGGACGTTTCAGTCCGCAGGCCGACGCTCTATCCACTGGGCCACACCGGCCAGGGCTCATCATTGTTACTGTTGCTATGGCTGTCACCACTGAGAGGTGGCTGGGCATGGGGGAGATTTTGTGGAAGGAATCCCTACTTTCCATGGAGGCTGAACTAATACTAATAGATGCTTTCTTGTTCTAACTAACAATCAGTGTTCTCTTCAGTGTAGCGCCTGAGGCCTCAACCCTGAGACGCCATTGTTGTTGAAATCTGAGAAGAAATCGCTCCTTAGATATTTTAGTCGTTTAATGTTAGCTGCAGGGCCAGTTAAAAGAGCATTTTGTTCCTGCTTGATTCCTCCTGGTCTCAGATCTTGGACCTACCTCTCGGGGGCCTTATGTGGATGCTGACTGGGATTTACGCTCCTTAATTTTTTCTCCATATGAGGAGGTAGGGGGAGGAGCTTGGCTTTGAAATGGGAAGCCGCCCACACCAAAAGCACAGGACTCTTCCTGGGAGCTCTAGGCGTCGATCAGGCAATGCTGGATCCTGGGTAGCTGTGCCAGGGGGCATGGGGGCCCTCTGACCTTGTTTAACCCCTTCCCCGGCAGAAACGTGTATACACGTTTTCACAAAATGTTCTTTTTTCAGTCGTCGACGAGTATACTAAGAAAATATGGTAAAAAAATATGGTTTATAGGAAGACGAGTTACAAACTGTTTTCATAACCAGCATCAAAAATACTATATAGAACCAAAATAAAAAAATTAGTCTGAAAAAGAAACGTTTTTAACAAAAAAATTGTTGGGGAAGGGGTTAACTGCGCCCCAAGCCCATCATGATTGCTGCTGCCTGTCAAGAGAGGAACGGCCCGGCTGATGGTGGCTCAGTGGTTGAGCGTATATCTATGGACCAGAAGGTCACGGTCAGGGCACGTGCCTGCGCTGCAGGCTCCATTCCCACAACCTGGGCATGTGCAGGAGGCAGCCGATCAATGATTCTCCCTCATTATTGATGTTTCTCTCTCTCTTCCTTCCTCTCTGAAATCAATAAAAATGTATTTTTTAAAAAAGGGGGTTGAGGAATGACCTTCCTGTTGACTACCAGACTCCATTTGCACCTCGTCACCCCCAGTTATAACTCTTGGACTGCTTTGGGGTCACTGTTGACTTGGTCTCTGACGTTGATATTCCCAGGTCTGCTTATCTCTATGGTGCCTGGTCTTCCCCGAACCTTCTCCTGTCCACAGGCTGGAATGAGGGCCCCAAATTCTACAAGTGGACACCACAGTATGAAGTCACAAAAGAACTCTCAGAGGCCCTATGCCAGTGGTTCTCAACCTTCTGGCCCTTTAAATACAGTTCCTCATGTTGTGACCCAACCATAAATTGTTTTTGTTGCTACTTCATAACTGTAATGTTGCTACTGTGATGAATCATCACGTAAATATCTGATACGCAGGATGGTCTTAGGCGACCCCTGTGAAAGGGTCGTTCGACCTCCAAAGGGGTCGCGACCCACAGGTTGAGAACCGCTGCCATATGCGACCTGGGTGCGTACCTTGGTTGCAGGCTCAACCCTGGCCCTGGTCAGGATGCATGTGGGAGGCAATCAATCGAGGTGTCTCTCTCACATCGATGTCTCTCTCTGTCTCTCCCTCTCCCTTCCACTCTCTCTAAAAGAAAAAAAAATTATAGCTATATATCTGGGAAAGCATCACAGCCCCTTGTATAAGATATGTATGCTAATGACCTATCCATTAAAAACACACACATCCTTTTGAGGAGGATCAAGAGTTCTGCTGTACAAACAAGTGGAAGGTATAAAACTTGTTGATCACGGCGGAGGCTCCAAGATCACACGTGCCCATCAGGGTGATTCGCGCGGGGTCACGGAAGGGTCTGCCAGAGGCAGCCAATTAGACGTCTGTTTTTCCTTTCAAAATCCCCTGTGTTCCCCCCGCCCTCTTCACAACACCCCTCAGTGGACACACACATCCTGAGGTCAGAGTAGAGCAAAAACCAAAGAAAGTCCAAAACAGAGAAAGACAAAACTATGAGTATCTTCTTTCATTAGCCAGTAATCTGTGCATTTTAAATACTTGCATCTTAAAGACCCATCGCTATAGGAGGACAGTAACGTCTCTGATGAGATGTCAGGACGTGTGTCTCAGGCAGCGAAAGGAAAGGAATAAAATAACTCATCTCTGGGAGAAAGTTGGCTTCCAAGTTGCAGAAGAAGTATTTGTTCAGAGTGAGGAGGACCCAGCCTGGGTGGTATTTACGGTGGAAAAATGCAACAGCGCGGGGCCTATCTTTTGGGGAAGGAATGCAGGGTTCAGGATGTCCTTAGCAACCTGAACTCCCAGGCCACATTTTTCCCTCTCCAAGAAGCAAGTGGGAACTTGCAAAGTATGTAGCATGTTGTGAACAGGGAGCGGTGAACTTTGCCCAGGTCTGCAGCCAGCGCTGAAATCTGAACCCTCAGGAGGTGGGGGGGTGGGAGGGTGGGGGGTGGAATTTCCCCCTTCCTTTGTAATCCCTGGATGCCGGGGCTTTACAAAGTCCCTGGGTCTGGAAGCCGGGGAGTCCCACTCCTAAAACAAACCCCTTTTCTCTCTTTTTAAAAAAAATCCTCACCTGAGGATATTTTTCCATTGATTTTTAGAGAGAGTGGAAGAGAGAAGGAGAGACAGAAATATCAAAGTGAGAGAAACACATCGATTAGTTGCCTCCTGAATGAGCCCTGACCAGGGCCTAGGCTGGGAGGAGCCTGCAACCCAGGCACGGGCCCTTGACTGGAATCGAACCCGAACCCAGGACCCTTTGGTCTGCAGGCCGGCTCGCTAGCCACTGAACCAACCCGGCCAGGGCCAAACCCCTTCTCTTAAGGAAGTACTAAAACCAAAAACATAACATTAAATCCATCTCTGTGATAATCACATTTAACCTTGTTTTCGGGATCTGGAGGAATGTAGATTTTTTTTTTTCATTCATTTTGAAAGCTAGCCTTCGCCATGTCTGAGACTTCCTATGTAGAGATGGTCACTGGCTGGGAAGATCCCCCTTATATCACTAGGGATTAAAAAAAAAAAAAGCAAGTCACACAGTGTCCTGCCTCGGGGCTGCCTGTGGAATGAATCCCTTCACAAGTTACTCGGTAACTTGAGCCGTGTTCGTTCCTGAAATTCTTTCACATAATTGAAGATTAATTCGATTCCCTAGATTGTCCGGGGGTTGTTGACAGTGGGGGGCTGGGGAGGGTGGAAATAGATTATTCAAATCACAAAGAAGTAGGTGTGCCTGTAGTGACTGTTCCATTCCTGCTCAGAAACGAATGTTTGCCTTCCTGACTGCGCCCCGGCCTCCGCGCTGGGGATCGTGCCAGGAGGGGGTGAGGGCCCCGCCGGCGTTCAGAGAGCAGGTGAACCTCGGAGAAACCCAAAGCGATTTCTATGTATTCACGGCGCCTCCAGGATCCATTAACGCCGAAGCCAGCCAACTCGCTGGCTCTCTCAAGTGTCTAATGTCAACAATATGAGAGTCAATAGCGGGGACATTCCAAGATAGTATTAACGCGATTGATTTATTGATGGTTGCACAATGGGAGGTTATCTTTTGTTAATTGACTCGGTAAATAAGCGCAGAGGCAGCAGGGGATGGGGGGAAAGTACCTGGTGGAGGAAAAGGTGAGGCACCTCATTATGATTTTTCTCAGCTCCCAGCCTGTCTTGGTGACTCAAGTCAAACACCACTTCCGCTGCCCAGCCCCATCACTGCTTAGCTATGTTGCTTCTGCCCATGAGGGAAGACTCAAAGGTTGTACATTATTATTATTATTATTATTATTATTATTATTATTGATTTCAGAGAGGAAGGGAGAGGGAGAGAGAGAGAAACATTACTGATGAGAGAGAACCATGGATCAGCTGCCTCCTGCACAGCCCACACTGGGGATGGAGCCCACAACCTAGGCATGTGCCCTGACCGGGAATGGAACTGTGACCTCCTGGTTCATAGGTCGACACTCAACCTCTGAGCCACGCCGGCCGGGCCATGCTCTTTTATTTATAGTCCATGTACTCTAAGCCTCGCCTCTCAACTAGATAAACAACTGGCCCCAGGGTAAGTGTCCAACTCAAGTCTGGGAGGAAGGAGTGCATGCGGGCATGTCTTTGCCTACTACTCCGCTCTTCTTCATCATAATCATCTCCGATTGTATTATTTCCGGGCCCAGAAACTGTCAGGAACTATCTCCTGAATTAAGTGTCAGCCAGTTTTTCCAAAACACCCACAATTTAAATATATTTTTTGTTTTCTCTTCCGCCAACTCTGGAATATCCTGTGCTTACTCCAAAATATTGCTCGGTTTCTTCTAAATGCTTCAGATCTCTCTGCCTTTGTAGCTCAGCTCATCCTTGTTTCTTCAACCATCTCCCCAAGTTCAGTTTTTGCCTGGTTCTTAAGGTCCAACTCAAATGCCACGCATTTCTTCATGGAGCCATTTCTCGTCCTGTATGCCGAAGCTGGAGGTGTGTTCAGTGTGTGTCAGACATATTTCTACTCTTGATTTAGCTCCTCCCGGGGGAAGGGAAACTTTGGGAGCAAGTAGCTAAATCTTACCTTTTTTCTGTGGCTGATTCTCAATGTCTATAAACAGGAAGTGCATAGAATAATATCAGTGGATGACACTGATTTTTATTTCTTTCTCACTATGGCAAGATATTTTTCCTCTCCCTTTTGATTGTACGTTGTTGTTTGGCATGGTGTGTGTGTGTGGTTTTACCACTGGCTACCCCAGTCACCTCCCTCAGTCTTTTTTAAAAAAAATATATTTTATAGATACTTTACAGAGGGATAGAGAGTTAGAAGTATCAATGAGAGAGAAACACCGATCAGCTGCCTTCTGCACACCTCCTACTGGGGATGTGCCTGCAACCAAGGTACATGCCCTTGACCGGAATCGAACCTGGGACCTTTCAGTCTGCAGGCCGACGCTCTATCCACTGAGCCAAACCGGTTAGGGCACCTCTCTCAGTCTTGACATATGCATTTGTTGAGCATTATTTTAATTTTTTTAAAATATATACTTTTATTGATTTCAGAGATGAAGAAAGAGAGAGAGAGAGAGAGAGAGAGAGAGAGAGAGACATCAATGATGAGTGAGAATCATTTATTGGCTGCCTCCTGCACACCCCCTACTGGGGATGGAGCCCATAACCTGGGCCTGTGCCCTGAGCGGGCCTGTGCTCCTGCTTCATAGGTCGATGCTCAACCACTGAGCCACACCAGCCAGAATGCTGACTCTCATTTTAAAACTATCTTCAGGATGAACGAGGTATGGGAGGAAAGCTCCATCAGCCTGGACCCAGGCAGCTCGCTGCAGATCACTCAGTTCCCGCTCCTTCCCGGCCTAACGTCTGGGAATTAGTTCCACTTCAGTTTCACTGTGCCCAGAGCTGCCTGCAGTTGGCAATGCCAACTCCAACACTGGGGCCGCTTTCTTAGAAGCCTGTGGTCACTCGGGACACAAAGGCACCCCTGTTTCCCCCTTGGCCATCACAATGGAGACGTCAGATTAATAGAATCTTTACATTCTTGAGTAATGCTGGCGGGATAGTTTGTGTTCGCGTCCACGTGGAGAAATACTTTCCGAACCAGAAAGGTCACCCGAGGAATAAGAGCGCGAGGGAGATGGCATGTGGCTGTGGATGTTGGTAGATTTCTGGAGGGTGGCGTGTGCCCTTTGCAGTGTGTTCTGGCTTTGGAGCTGCTTGGCGTGGGGACACGCTGTGAATTTACTCCTAAGCGGCATTTCCTGGGCAAGGAACCCCCTTTGTTGAAGGGACCTGGCTTGGGGAAGAGAAGGGGCCACGGGAGGGGGAGGGAGAGGTTTCTCAGTTCCCCCTCTAGGGCTCACTTAATGAATGTAATGTTGTCGCTAATGGCATTTCACCACAATGCCTCTCTAACCTTGTCACCAAAAAGGTACTCTGCCTGCGTCTCTTTTCAATGCCGTCTGCCCGGTAACTGTGTAGCGGTCTGTTCTCCCCATTTTCTAAGTGGTAATCCTAGAATGATCTTGGCTCAGAAATAAATGAGGAACTCGTGTCCGGGACTCGGATTTCCCCGGCGGGCTTGTCACAGAAACACGGGTTAAGTACCGGCACACAAAACCTCCCCAGCCACGGGCGACGTGTCAATAGCCCGGCGCCTATGGGAGAAGGCCCTTAGTGGGTCTCTCTCTCCTAAAGCAGGAGGTCAAGTTTGGGTAGGGAGTGAAGAGCAAGGCAATTTAGCTCCTTTAAAGGCTCGCTGGTTGGGAAAGATGGAGCTATATTTAGCACGGTGACAGTCCTTCTAGATTCTAGAAGCAGAGTCTACCAGGCAATTAAATGGTAACTGTGTGTGTGTGTGTAGGGGTGCTCACAGGAGGAGGGCAAATTTGGGGAGATGATAATGTTAGCCTTAGGAAAGGATGTGCAGGAAAAGAATACTTCAGGCACGTGACAAAGGTCTCTTCTGAGTGGGTGGACAGGGCCCGAATGACTCCAAGTGAGCTGATGGCTTATGCCCGATGGCCCTGCCCCCTCCGCACAGTCACAATATTAATAAACGACCTGCTGTTTCTTGAGTAACTACTACATCCCAACATAATGCTCTGCATCATTTCCTCTTGACAGTTGGGCTCGGAGGCACAATTTAACCCCAGGTCATGGAGCTGCTCAGGGGTTGAGAGAGATTTGAATCTAGTTTTCTTCCTGACTCTGCGTTTAGGTGCCTCTCTGACCTGCCTGCACGACCATGCTCTGCTCTACGGGTGTTCCATGTTTTCCTTTTTCTTTTCCAAATATGTTCTTACTGATTTCAGAGAGGAAGGGAGAGGGAGAGAGAGAGAGAGAGAAACATCAATGATGAGAGAGAATCATGGATCGGCTGCCTCCTGCATGCCCCACACTGGGGATGGAGCCCACAACCCGGGCATGTGCCCTGACCGGGAATTGAACCGTGACCTCCTGGTTCACAGGTCAACACTCAATCACTGAGCCACATCGGCATGGCCAGGCTACTTCATGGTTTCCAGTTCTCATATGGGAGATTTCAGACCTTCCTGGAGAAGGGCATGAAACACACACACACACTGCATGTGTAGTCTATGTCTGAATCTGCATTTTAAGTGGAGTTGGTACTTTCAAAAAAGGAATAATGAGGGACTCTGATTTGCATTTTAATTTACATGCAGATCTCCCAGACCTGGGAACTTGCTTTTCTCTTTTTAAAAAACCCCTTTCCTTGCTTTTATTGATGGTGATCCCTAGGGATTGTACTGTGCGCTCATACACTCCTAGATATGGGATCACAGGGGTGGGGTAGAGATGAGAGAGATAGACACATGTCAAGGAAGGAAACAGCAGGGTAGAATTGTGTGGCAGGCAACCAGCACTCTGTGGTTGCCCCCTCCCCTTTTAATGTTTTTATTGATCTTAGAGAGAGAGAAAGGGAGAGAGAGAAACATTGATGTGCGAGAGAAACTTCGATTGGCTGCCTCCTACATGCCCCCCACTGGGGATCAAGCCTGCAACCCGGGCATGTGCCCCAACGGGGAACAGAGCAAGTGACCTTTTGATTCATGGGATGGGCACTTAGGCAACTGAGCCACACAGGCCAGGCTATTTCTTCCTTTTTGCATGGCAAACCCAAGGCCTGTTCCCCTGGCAGCTTCAAATTCAAACCCTGGGGTGTGTGTGTGGGGGGGAGGTGGTCTAGAATTCCTGATGGAAACTGTGGATTTACAGGGCGGTGAGTAATAGGACTCCGTCTGAACCAAGGCCTCTCTCTCTCAGGGTTGAGGGTAAAATCCCGGGGCACTGAATCCAGGTGACTTTTTTCACATTTTTGCTCGGATTGAGGGAGGCGTGACTCAAGGACTGCACCCGGGAAGCCAGTCTGTAATTGTGGAACCTCAGTTCCTGCTTTCGCATAAACAGCCTGTGAATGAGAAGTCTATTTCCTTGAATGATGTAGTGGTTAGTTTAATGCCTCATGTGAGGAGGGGATTCAATCATTATTTGCAAAATTAAATTTAGAAATAAACAGTTTAGGTGTGGAGGGCCCTGGCGAGGTTTTTCTCAAAGTGGACAAAGGAATGCTTTCAATCTTTTTGAACCTTTTGGGCCTCCATGGGCAAGATCACCTCTCAGGCCCGGGTTGGTGAGCTCCAACATTCTGTGAATCTCGGTTTGATTCGGTCAAGGGCACATGCCCAGGTTGCAGGTTCGATCCCCAGTAGGGGGTGTGCAGAAGGCAGCTGATCCATGATTCTCTCTCCTCATTGATGTTTCTATCTCTCTCTCCTTCTCCCTTCCTCTCTGAAATCAATTTTAAAATATTTTAAAAAATGGTGGTGGATATAAAAATCAAGGCACGTTAGAGAGACCCCCGAAGCCACTCTCAGGACGATGGCCCTGTTGCCACCTATCTGGGTGACTTAATTACAGGTGACTCCCGATTTTCTGGGGCGGGGAGAGATGGAGAGGCAATCTCAGAGTGTAGCTGTGGCAACATCGCATGGACTGGCTTGGGAATATTCCATAGGATTCTCCCCCTGGAAATTTGCCTTCCTAATTATGTTTTGCTTAGCCCGATATTAGAAATGAGCTGGTTCCCCCAGGGTAGCGCTGAAGTTAAACTGCAGAGGGAGTTGGTGGAGAAGCATGCCCACTGGAATTCGGAGGATGAAACACTTGCGGGCACTAATGGAGCCCAACACTCCCAAAGTTATTTTAATTTTAACGAAAAGCTTAATTTTGAGCACTTTACCGGAGCCTTCATATGGCCTAAAATGCTATAAACATTGATAACAATTACATACAGGAGAGTATTTGCATTATGTGTGCTTTGACCCTGAGAATGTAATGTCCTCACCCCCCCCTCGGGGAAGCTACAAGAAACAATAAGCCAGATCTCTGGGACTCCCGCACAGCGCCCTGCACATAACATCAGAAATATCTGCTGAATAAATAAACGCTCGTGCTTGGCTATAGCTTAGATTTGAAACCTTAGAGCTAAGGGTGGCTTGGGAATTTTGGTTGCTTAGGCTACCCAGTTATCATCAGAGGGGTTCTTAACCAAGTTCTTTCCTTCTTCCTTTCCTCCCTCCCTCCCTCCCTCCCTCCCCCTTTCCCCCTTCCTCCCTCCCTCCCTTCCTCCCTCCCTCCCTCCCTCCCTCCCTCCCTCCCTCCCTTCCTTCCTTCCTTCCTTCCTTCCTTCCTTCCTCTAAATTTAAATTATTTCAGCCCTAGCTGGTTTGGCTCAATGCATAGAGTGTTGGCCTGTGGACTAAAGGGTCCGGGGTTCGATTCCAATCAAGGGCACATGCCTGGGTTAAGGGCTTGATCCCCAGTGTGGGGCACGCAGGAGGCAGCCAATCAATGATTCTCTCTCTCCTTCTTCTCCCTTCCTTTCTGAAATCAATTATATATATATATATATATATTAAAGAGATAAACTTTAAGTGATATATTTGTGCTCTTAAGATGATTCTCTCTTTTTTAAAAAAAAATATATTTTATTGATTTTTTTACAGAGAGGAAGGGAGAGAGATAGTCAGAAATATTGATGAGAGAGAAACATCGATCAGCCGCCTCCTGCACATCTCCCACTGGGGATGTGCCCGCAACCCAGGTACATGCCCTTGACTGGAATCGAACCTGGGACCCTTCAGTCCGCAGGCTGACGCTCTATCCACTGAGCCAAACCAGTTTCGGCTAAGATGATTCTCAAAATAAAAATAAAATTAAACATTCTTCTTGGCGACACAGAGACGGTTGAGAAAGATATTTCTATTGAGTCCCTTTCCCCTGATAAATACCCTCAGAGGAGAGAAACGGAGATAAAGTATTGAGCTCTTGTTCTGCTCGGCCGAGGTGGGCTTCCAGGGGCCAACATCTGGATGGAAACAGAGGGGTCGGAGCTCCCCGGAAGCACTCCGGCCAGGCTGTCTGGATTCCTGGAACTGTGAGCCTGGGCCCCGTGAGTGAGCAACCCCTGGGCTTCCTATCCTGTCCGGTTCCTGACCTGATGTCACGGTGGATAAAACCTGTGGGCAGGCAGGGGTCAAAGTGACCTGGGGCTGGTACCTCTCTGGGGGCCGGAGGGATAAACAGGACCCAGACATCAGGATGGTCTCGGGGACAAAGGGTTGGGATCAGATGGGCTATGAGTCGGAGCCTGGGGCAACACTCAGGGCAGGGGGTATGGAAGGGCCAGACAGAGAAGGGGAACTGGGGGCAGGAAGAGCTCGGAGCTACTAGTAAGGCTTCCATTGGCCTGTGGGGCAGGTATTAATATCCCCATCGGGCAAGGCTCATGCTTTGGCTGGGGCTGGGGTGTGGCAAGGGGGGCGGGGGCATCTTTCCTGCCTCCTTCCTGGTAGGATTCACTTCTAGACTTTTGGGGCTCAAGAATGCTGGGTCTGAAACCCCGTTTGAGGACAGGCAATGCGTGTGGTGCTTTCTGACTGGGGAGATTGTGGAATTATTTTTATTAGAGCTGATCAAAGAATAACATATGATTGTCCAGTCCAGCTGGTGTGGCTCAGTGGTTGAGCATCAACCTAGGAACCAGAAGGTCAGGGTTTGATTTCCAGTCAGGGCACATGCCCAGGTTGTAGGTTTGATCCCCACTGGGGCGCGGGCGGAAGGCAACCAATCAATGATTCTCTCTCATCATGGATGCTTCTATCTCTCCCTTCCTCTCTGAAATCAACAAAAATACATTAAAAAATATGATAGCCAAGATCTGCCCTCCCGTTACCCCAAGGTCTCGTCCTTCTAAGATAAGAGAATCGTCTGAGAGACTCTCACAGGAGAGCCCGTGGGGTGCTTGTATTTGGGACACACATTCCAATGAGCTTAATTCCCAGAAAATGTTTATCTTGGAAAGTTGTGAGGCTTGTCATAAAAAACCCCTAACTTTCTATTTCCCTGCCTTTGGGGGACCATGAGGTTCAGTGAGGTTAGACGTGTGTATGAAAGTGGTTGGCACTTGGTGAGGAACCCGTAACCCCACTCCTTCCCAGGAAGGCGCTGAGTTTCGTCTCACTTGATTATTATTTTTAGGTGAGGCTATCTCGTCTGATAAGTAATTTTTTTTTGTTTCCTCTCTGTTTCATTTTCTTTTTTAAAAAATTAATTTTTAAAGCGTTTTAAAACTGATTTTTAGAGAGAGGGGAAGGGAGACCGAGAAACATTGATGTGAGTGCAACATTGATCAACTGACTCAGGCGCGCCCCCTACCGGGGATCGAGCCCGCAAGCCAGGCATGTGCCCTGACTGGGAATCGAACCGGCAACCTTTCAGTACACGGGACGTGTCCTGACCAACTGAGCCACATCACCCGAGGCCGTTTTGTGTTCATTATGTCTTTACCTCTTTTCTACATGGTGAAAAACGACTCCATTGGAAATTTTCAATCAGAAAAATATTTTTAGAGATGGGAGGGTTTCTCAGATCTAAGACAGAACTTATTAAAAACTCAAGAGCTGTGGGAGCTATTGAATAAGCCTCTTTGTCTAATCAATAAAGCCTTTCCTACATGCACTCAACTGACGCCTGGGTGGACTGTGCATTCCCACGCACCGAGGTCTCTGCACTTATAACAAAGAGACTGAATCAGCACTTCCGCCCTGGCCTGTGTGGCGCAGTGGATAGAGCATCGGCCTGTGGACTGAAGGGTCCCGGGTTCAATTCTGGTCAAGGGCATGTACCTTGGTTGCAGGTTCCCTGGCCCTGGTCGGGGTGTGTGCAGGAGGCAATCAATCCATGTGTCTCTCTCACATCGATGTTTCTCTCTGTCTCCCCCCACCTCCCGCCCCCTTCCACTCTTTCAATGGAAAAATATCCTTGGGTGAGGAGTAACCAAAAAAAGAAAGAAAGAAAAGAGTCAGTACTCTGTGTGAAGGAACAGCCCTGAACTCATCGGTTTTTCCTGAAAAATCTGGGGGATCTGAAAGCTGAAGCGAACGGGTTGTTTTGTTCAGGGACCTTCCCTGAACACCTGAGCAGGGGCCGCCTGATGACATCAGCTTGGCCAGAATTCCCATGTTGCCAAGGGCACGCCGGAGCCCGGCCCAGACAGGGCACTGCAGTCCATGGCCTGGGCTTGGCAGGCGGCTCCTGAACTTGGCATCTTTTCACCACCTAGTCACACCGGGTCCCAGGCCGCGGCGCTGGGCAGGCTACCTTCACAGAGGCCAGAAGACAGAGCAGGCGCGGTGGGAGGGGAATAGAATGTGCTCAAGACCAACTTGCCCTTGATGGGCGCCAAAAGATGAAAGCAGTCAAGAAAAAGTTTCCTGTTGTGTGTGTTCCTTAGGGTGTTTTAAAAATGAACGTGATTTCTGTTTACTGTCCTCTGCTAGCCCCTCGCAAGCTTTCCAGGTACCCTCCCTCCCCCTCCTTCCCTCCCTCTCTCCCTCCCTCCCTCCCTCCCTCCCTCTCTCTTTCCCTCCCTTTTTGGTTAATCCTCAGCCAAGGATATTTTTCCATTGATTTTTAGAGACAGTAGAAGGGAGAGGGAGAGACAGAGAGAAACATCGATGTGAGAGAGACACACCGATTGGTTGCCTCCTGCATGCACCCCGACCAGGGCTGGGGAGCCCGCAACTGAGGTCCAAGCCCTTGACCGGAATGGAACCCGTGACCCTTCAGTCCACGGGCCGATGCTCTATCCACTGAGCCACAGTGGCTAGGGTCTATTACCACCTTTTTCATTGCTCATGGGATTATCAGCCGCTCCGTGAAAGGGGGCCTACAGATGAGTTTGTATTTTAGAAGGGAAACAGCTGCATGGCCAAAGCCAGGGAGGGAGGCAGCTCTGGTTTCGTGAGGGAAGGGAAGTTCGAGGGCCCGGGGAGAGCGCCTGGGCGGGCAGCCATGCGGGAGAAGAAAAGGAAACACGCCATCATAAAGAACTAATCATGAGAAATGGAAAGTGAGCCGGCCAAGAACAACAAGCAATAAATAGATGGTGCGAGGGGGAGACGATGGGGCGCGATGCGAAGCCATGCCCGGGAAAGGGGCAGCGAGAGCATGGGCCTTCCAGTTGCCAAAAAAAGAAAAAATAATAATTCTGAAAATCATCCAAAAGTCCTACAGAAAATGTTCACTGTTTTTTTAAAGTATACATTTATATTGATTTCAGAGAGGAAGGAAGAGGGAGGTAGGGAGATAGAAACATCAGCGATGAGAGAGAATCATTGATCGGCTGCCTCCTGCACACCCCACACTGGGGATCGAGCCCACAACCCAGGCATGTGCCCTGACCAGAAATCGAACTGTGACCTCCTGGTTCATAGGTTGAAGCTCAACCACTGAGCCACATCGGCCGGGGCACTAGCTTTTCTTTTCCATTTTAAATTAGTTTCAACAGCAGCATTTGTTTAAGAGGGGAAAATGCTGGGTGGTGAGTTCTGTAATGTACATGCATCTTATGAATGACATGATAGTTTGTGGTGGGCAAGATAGGACTTGGGAACCAACCTGTTTTTCAATGGTAGCTCTACTGGCGAACAAAAGCCAGGGCACTGGCGCTACATGGAAAACACATGAAGCCCTCACCGGTTTGGCTGAGTGGATAGAGCATCAGCCCTTGGACTGAAGGGTCCTGGGTTCGATTCCTGGCAAGAAGCATATAGCTTGGTTGTGGGCTCGATCCCCAGTAGGGGGCGTGCAGGAGGCAGCTGATCAGTGTTTCTCTCTCATCACTGATGTTTCTATCTCTCTCTCCCTCTCCCTTCCTCTCTGTAAACAGTCAATAAAAATATATTTATAAAGAAAAAGAAAAAAAAAGAGAAAGTGCATGAAGACAGGATTTCCTATGATTTTATGTTGTCCTTAATTAGGAAGCATACTGGCAACAAATGCTGACATGTGTTAGGATGTTCAGTTGTGGCCAAATAAATGCTTTCAATTACAATTATGCATTCGTCAGAACCCCTGTGGCTCTGCTCCTGGTTGTCCAATCTCTTTACACGTCACTTTCAAGGGCCCATCTTCTGTTGGCTTTGGGGGAAAAGCTAATTCCCACCACTCAGGCCCCTCCAGGCGCTCACTCGCAGGGAGCACATGGCCTGGGACCGCCTCTTCAGCTCCTTTTCAGGCCTGTGCCTCTACCCTTGTTAGTCCCTCTTTCTGGAACATTCTTCCCCAATTTAAAATATATAAATTTTTTAATTATTGATTTCAGAGAGGAAGGAAGAGGGAGACAGAAACATCAATGATGAGAGAGAATCATGGATCGGCTGCCTCCTGCACGCCCCCTACTGGGAATGGAGCCTGCAACTGGGCATGTGCCCTGACCAGGCATCAAACCATGACCTTCTGGTTCATAGGGTGACGCTCAACCACTGAGCCACACCGTCCCAGCTCTTCCCCAACTTTTGCGCGGCTTAGTCCTCACCTCCTCCACGTCTCTTCTCGTGGGCCTACTCCCTAAGCTCTCCCTGATCTCTCTACCTCTCTTCTTCCTCTGTAATCATCGACTTATCTCTGTTCAATCAGCTATTTTCTCTCTCCTCTCGAATGTACATTTCAAGAGAGAAGGGAATTTATTCTGTCTTCACAGCTATGCCTCAGGGCCTATGACAGCGCCAGGAACAGAGAAGGTGCCTAATAAATTCACAGCCCCAGTGGCGAGGTTTTTGTCACTTGTTTTACACCCATGGATGGCATGTTCAAAGCCTTGGAAATTATTAAATCATTTTTCTGCATTTCCTATTGAAAACGTCTGTTATACTTAATAAAAGTCAGCCACATATTTAAACTGCTGTTCTGTTTTCCTCATAAACAACCCCACACAGGATATGAGTGAAAAAAAATTAACAAAAAGAGTGAGACTGAACAAAAAACCGCATTCATTTAGTGGAAGGGAACTTTTTCCCCTAAATTCTTACATGAAGATCTTTTACCCAATATATCAGATCTCTCCTAAACCATGAAATGAAAGGACTGGCCATCAGAACTAATTTCAAGAAGAAAAAGTGTCATCTCTGAAGCAGTAAAAATCTCCATAAAATGGTGTAAACTCATTACGGGGTGAAGTAAAATCGCTGGAATATGTTAGGACCTTCAGATGTCCCCAGGGCAGACCTAACACCGCAATTCTCCCAAAAGTCCCTCTGGGAAGATGCAGTCATGGCAGGATGAAGTCAGTGTGATAGTATCACTTCCTTTGTGTCCCAAGACTTGTGAAGACACCACTGGTGGCAGATCACACGTCCAGAGCTGGCCCTTTAAGGCCTGTGGGTCGTGAGCTCAGCGAAGCTTAAATGAAGAGGACACCCGCATTTATTCAGCTCTGCCTTTAAATCAATTCCAATGTTTCTCTTCACCTCTCCTCATCAAAGGAAGTAGAAGTGTTTTGTATACAGTGCTTTTTATTTTAGGTTATTAGAGTATGTGTTTGGAACAAGATAAGAGCAAAATGCACTGGATGCCTCAAAAGAACAGATGTGCAGTCTGGCTGGTGTGGCTCAGTGGTTGAGTGCCAACCCATGAACCAAGGGGTCACCAGTTCGATTCTGGGTCAGGGCACAGGCCTGGACTGCAGGCTCCATCCCCAGTAGGGAGCATGCAGGAGGCGGCCGATCAATGTTTCTCTCTTTCTCTCCCTCTCCTTTCCTTGCTCTCTAAAATCAATTTAAAATACACACACACACACACACACACACACACACACACACACACACATGCAATGGAGGACCTCCTATTCCTTTGCATAGTACATAACTCCATTATCTCCAAATTTTTGAAAAAGCATGTTGATAATCTAGGGTAAGTCACTAGGATTGGATAAACTCATCCCAAATTTGAATGCTTATTTTGTTAGGTAATTTTATATAAATTTGCATTGCTATAAGCTATATATATGCTGTATGTATATTATAGGTATAAGTTTGGTCATATCCCAGTTTTATACTCAATACAGACGCTCCTCACCCTGGATTATAATGGACTGTTTATACCCATGCCTTTCTAATACTCCAGTGCCCTTGCAGATAGGGTGGGCCCTGCTGGCTTTATGTCCCTTGGTCCAGTGTGTGGAATGGTGAATAACCTTTATCAGAAACCTCGCTCAATCCCTTCACACAATCCTGTCCTAGAGGCATGAGTCAAAGATGAAAACCAGAAAGGCAATTTCACTAGACACCAAAGTGGATTCCCCACACTGGCTCAAGGCGGGGATGCGTGGAAGGACAGCAGCGTGCTCTCTCAGGAGTGTAGAGTGTCGGACCACAGCTCGCAGGCTGGAAACCGAGGAGAGGGGTTGGGAAGACACATTAACAGGGACATTAGAAGCTGGGCCCCTTCCCTGGCTCCAATTACATCCAAGGGACATCTTAGCGCTGGTCCAGTTCTTGCCTCTGTGTCTGAGCCTGCCACTGCCTGGCTGGTCTGGGGTCTCCTTGGAATTGATAATGAGGTTCAAGAGAGAGGGGTAGCCCTCACTAAGCATGTCACCCCTTTTAGCACCTTTCCCAGGATGGCAGCCACGTTGTTTTATGATGTCCCCGATCAGCTGTCACTATTCATAAAGTAATCACTGCCATTAACACGTCAGGCCTCAAGCCATCTGCTGGGTATGGCACACGCTGAGCTGTTGGTGGCAGGCTAAGCAGGTGTCACCTGAGGACTGAGAGGACTACAGTAAAGGTGGGAGGTCATCGTGGTGAGGGAGGGTATGTCATGTCCAAGAAGCTACTCTGTGACATATTATAGTGCAATGGGCCACTTGCATAAGGTTCCAAGAAGAAATTACTGAGATCCTTAACTTTCAATATTGGTAAGTCACAGAGACAAAAATGGCATGGAGGCGCTTGACAATAACCTCTAGACTGTGATAGGCCATTGAGTTAAACTCGCAGTCAGTCCCAGCCGGAGGCTTAGCTGGTGGAGCGCTGTCCCAGGCACTGAGAGGTGCAGGTTC
The DNA here is from genome assembly GCA_036010255.1 of Myotis pilosus. Lineage (NCBI taxonomy): Eukaryota > Metazoa > Chordata > Mammalia > Chiroptera > Vespertilionidae > Myotis > Myotis pilosus. The sequence goes on along the minus strand of JASKON010000031.1, from coordinate 5,648,788 downwards.
TGCTCCCAGTCAGAAAGCATACCTGGTTGCAGGTTTGATCCCTAGTCAGGAAGTGTATGGAAGGCAACTGATCAATGTTTCTCTCTCACATCCATTATCTATCTATCCATCCATCTATTAATCATCTATCTATATCTATCAATTATCTATGTATCTATGTATCTATGTATCTATGTATCTATCTATGTATCTATGTATCTATCTATCTATCTATCTATCTATCTATCTATCTATCTATCTATCCATCCGTCCATCCACCCACCCTCCTATCCATCCATCCATCCATCCATCCATCCATCCATCCACCCACCCACCCACCCACCTATCCACCCACCCACCCACCTATCCACCCACCCACCTATCCATCCACCTATCCATCCATCCATCCATCCATCCATCCATCCATCCATCCATCCATCCACCTATCCATCCATCCACCCACCCACCCATCTATCCATCCATCCATCCACCCACCCACCTATCCACCCACCCACCTATCCATCCATCCATCCACCCACCCACCTATCCATCCACCCACCTATCCATCCATCCATCCACCCACCCACCCACCCACCTATCCATTCTTAGCTCCTTCCCACCAGGAACTGCTTGCAACTCTTCGACAATGTGAGTAATCCTTAGGAATCCATGTCCCACGTACAGAGGCACGTAACCAGGCTTGCCCAGCGGCCCGAAGCTTCGGTCCCACTCCCTCGCCAACCGCCCAATCCAAATAGTGGGCCATGGGGTTCGGACGTGAAGGGGCGCATTATAAATGAAATAGTGGGTTTTTCAAATTAGCACACATACCCACGAGGTGTGTTTACTCAGGGCGCCTTAATGGCTTTCAAAGAGCCATTAGCTCAACTGAGTGGATATTATGCATTACCAAAATATGCACATTGTACCCTAAAATAGGCCCGTGACCTGTAAATACATTCACAGCACAATTTCTCTTTGAATTCTCCTTGCTTCCTTTTGCTAAGTAACTTTCTTAGCTCATTTTAGAACAAAGGGATACATTTTTCTAAGGTTTACCTGTTTGCCTGTTCTGTTCCGGAGCTCAAGGAATACCTGAGAAATGCATTCATCTGCTGAGTGGGTCTACGTGAGGGGTGATCTCATAGATTTTCCTTCCTTTTTTAAAAAAATTCAATATGTTTTTATTAATTTGAGAGAGAGAGGAAAGGACAGAGAGAAACATAATCTATCCACTGCCTCCTGCACACCCCACACTGGGGATCGAGCCCACAACCCAGGCATGTGCCCTGACTGGGAATCGAACTGTGACCTCTTGGTTCATAGGTCAATGCTCAACCACTGAGCAACACCGGCCGGGCTAGATTTTCCTTCTTAACCAGCAAAGCATACAAGGTCTCAAGAGATGAATGAAAAAAGGAAAATGTCTACAGAATAGAACAACCAACCGCCTCAGAGGTAACAAAACGCACTCCCAACCCCCATCAATTCGAGTTTGAGGCACTTCAATTTGACAAAGTCAGCGTTTAACTGGGGAATCTGCCCAATTGCTATCTGTCACCAGAGCAAGCAGAAGCAAAGGGGTTAATCATTGCCGACAATTAAAAACAACACACACAACAAAAACCCAACAGTTTTATTGCAGAAGTGGGAATTGAACCAGAACACTCCCAGTCAGAAAGAAGGGCAGACAAGCGGATCGGGAGAAGTCCCTGTTGCATGTGCAAAAGGAAAGTTTGCAGGGGGTGTACACAGGCCAAAAAAGGGACTTATTCCACCTTTGAGAATGTAGCTGAATTTAGATTTTTAAGGACAAGTTGGCAAACATTCAGAATCCGTGTGATAGGAGCGGCGAGCATTCCTGGTGACAGTGCCGTGGACACTGTCTCCAGGTGGTTGCGCAAGAAGTCAATGTGTAATATCATGTACTGACTCCTATTTCTAAAGCATCTTGCTGTTTACCTGGTTATCTTAGGGGTCACTGTTCCACCTTGAACCCTGACGGGGAAAGGGCGCCTGTCAGCCAGTGTGTACCTTCTGGCAGTTTCTGGACATGCACCTGGAGACACCCAGGAGATAGAATCCGAAGTCTCAGCTCGTTTGTGGAAACTACGTACGGGGCCAGGTGGGCACCTCACATATTGGGGGGAACACTTTGGAAAGCAGATGAGTGTCTAAGTCAGCGGTTCTCAACCTGTGGGTCGCGACCCCTCTGGCGGCCGAACGACCCTTTCACAGGGGTCGCCTAAGACCATCCTGCATATCAGATATTTACATGACGATTCATCACAGTAGCAACATGACAGTTGTGAAGTAGCCACGAAAATAATTTTATGGTTGGGTCACAACATGAGGAACTGTATTTAAAGGGCCAGAAGGTTGAGAACCACTGGTAAGTGCTGTGCTGCAAACTGTAATAAAAAATAAAATTAAAAATAAATGTGTGGCCCGGCCAGTGTGGCTCAGTGGTTGAGCATCAACCTATGAATTAGGAGGTCGAGGTTTGATTCCCAGTCAGGGCACATGACCTTGGGTTGCCGGACCCCCGATTAATGATTCGCTCATCATCATGGGTGTTTCCATCTCTCTCTCCCTTCTTCTCTGAAATCAATAAAAAACCCCAAACATATTTAAAGTAAATAAATAGAAATAAACGTGTGGGCCCGGGGGATAGCTTCTCCAGTGGTTCTCAGCCCCAGCTGAACAATAGAACCTTCTGTGGAGTTTCACACAGGCCCCCAGGTCCCTGGCCACGTTGCTGGGTTACGGCTCAGTAAGTCTGATACTGTGTCCTCATCTGCAAACCAGGGGTACATTTCCTATCCAGTGAGAGGGTTGTGAGGACCACACCAGCACTGTGATTGAAAGAGGTTCACTTTGTTTTGGATCAGAACTCCCCAAAGTGGGAGCAGAGGTCTGTGAGATGCTCAGTGGGAACACCCACCCGTCAATCATATTTGCCAGCCGTACACTATGCCTCCTTCGAGACTGTCGCTGGGACCATTTGCTCATGAAAGCGTCTGAAAGGACCAGAAGGGAAAGAACTGGCTTCTCGAAGTGCTTTAACCACCAGATCCCTTTTCAAGGGGCAATTAGTCATTGATGCTCAACAGAACATGCTTTCGGGGTCATTCCTCTCTATGACCGCTAACTAACGTTCTCAAGTTCTATAACCTCCCTCTGGGAATGGACTGTGTGCTTTGGTCTAAGACAGTGATGGCGAACCTATGACATGTGTGTCAGAGGTGACACGCGAACTCATTTTTTTGGTTGATGTTTCTTTGTTAAATGGCATTTAAATATATAAAATAAATATAAAAAATATAAGTCTTTGTTTTACTATGGTTGCAAAGATCAAAAAATTTCTTTATGTGACACGGCACCAGAGTTAAGTTAGGGTTTTTCAAAATGCTGACATGCCGAGCTCAAAAGGTTCGCCATCACTGGTTTAAGATCATCCTGAAGAATACCTGCTCTTTTTTCTGAGCTACTCACTGAAGTGAACTCTCATATGAGAAACCATTCTATTGTCTGGCGGGTGTGGCTCAGTGGTTGAGCATTGAGCCATGAACCAAGAGGTCACTGGTTCGATTCCTGGTCAGGGCACATGCCTGGGTTACAGTCTTGATCCCCAGTAGGGGATGAGCAAGAGGCAGCCGATCAATGTTTCTCTCTCCTCATTGATGTCCTAACCCTCTCTTCCTCTCTCGCTAAAATCAATAATATATATATATATATATATATATATATATATATATATATATATTTAAAAAGAAAAGAAACAACTCTATTGAACTATCATAGTTTTTCCTTGAATGCCTGCACTTACCAAGACAGGAAACAAACAATGCAAAAAGGAACGAAGCCATCAATTTAGAAATAAAATTAATAGCTAAACAGTAGAAATCCATCGTGCACGGTTGTTAAATAAAGGAAAGCTAGCTACATTTTTCGAGATCATACCTCACCCCTGAAACCAGTGGGACGGGATAAAATTAGAAGTGCAAGTTATGATTAGGGCTAAATTAATCCAAGAGTCAAAAATAAACTTGGTAGAAATTTATATAGGTGCACTGAAAAAAAGATTTAAAAAATGAGTGTTGGAGGAGAGACAGGACTATTTCCTTTACGCCAACAATTTAAGAGATTTGGCGGAAACAATACAATTCGGTAGGTTGTTTTGGCAACGTCATTTGCTTGGTCTGTACTCTCAGCTCAAGTGGAATATTTGGATTCTAATATGTCCACGTGGGAGTGAAAAGTGAAAGTGGCCAAATGAATCTCTCTGGTGAAGGTGTATTTGTAAAACAATCATTTACTGCCCTCCCTGGTTTGGCTCAGAGGATAGAGCATCGGCCTGGGGACTGAAGGGTCCCAGGTTCAATTCCAGTCAAAGGCACATACCCAGGTTGCGGCTTGATCTCCAGTAGGGGGCGTGCAGGAGGCAGCCAATCGATGATTCTCTTTCATCATTGATGTTTCCATCTCTCTTTCCCTCTCCCTTCCTCTCTGTAATCAATAAAAATGTATTTTAAAAAAAAGCATCACTTGCTCATATAAACATCAGTGGACGGTGATGCACATACATGGTCTCAGGATGGACGGGTTTGTAAATTTCACAGTCAACTTGGGCAGAGTTCACAGTAAGAATTTGCTTCAGGCCCGGCCAGCATGGCTCAGTGGTTGAGCTAAGAATAATGAAAAAATAATGACGCCCATTTTAAGTAGGTCATTGTGAGGAGCAAAGTATTTTCAAAATCCTTTGACAATTGTAGTGTCTACGATGTTATCTAAGTTAGGGATTCACAGTGATTGGAAGTTTGAACTTCCTTTTTTAGTTATTTAAACTTTTATTTTTTAATTAATTTTTTTTGGAGAGAGAGAGGAACATCAATTTATTGTTCCACGTATTGATGCATTCATTGGTTGATTCTTTTTTTTTTTTTAAATATATTTTATTGATTTTCTACAGAGAGGAAGGGAGAGAGACAGAGAGCCAGAAACATCGATGAGAGAGAAACATCGACCGGCCGCCCCCTGCACACTTCCCACTGGAGATGTGCGTGCAACCCAGGCACATGCCCCTGACCGGAATCGAACCCGGGACCCTCCAGTCCGCAGGCCGACGCTCCATCCGCTGAGCCAAACCGGCTCTGGCCATTGGTTGATTCTTGTATGTGCCCTGACCGGGGATTGAACCCACAACTTGGCGTATTGAGACGATGCTCTAACTAACTGAGCTACCAAGCCAGGGCCTACCTAGGAAGTTTGAACTTTCTGATCAAATACATCTGGGTACAAATCCTTATTTTTCTGTTTTCTAGCTCTGTGATCCGAACAAGGTAACAAAATATCTTTGACCATCGCTTTTATCATCTGTGAAGTAGGGATAGTATTGTTGGGAGAAGTAAATGAAATTATCTGTCTTTCTATCTATTATCTATCTACCTATCTACCTACCTACCTATCTAAATATCTATCTAATCTATCATCCATCAATCTATCTATCTATCTATCTATCTATCTATCTATCTATCTATCTATCTATCTAATATTTGGCACATCGTTAATGCCAGAAAAATGAGTGGCCACTAATAAATGTATGAAGTGATAGTGATGATGATGATGATGTTATATGCTCATAATTCCAGGAGCCAGTCCAAATACAGACAAGTGAAAATGTGCAGACACCTGTGTGACTCTGGGCCCTTCTCCCATACAGTGACACACTCTACAGAATCTCACTGCGTGCGTTGACTTAGTAGGGGATGCTTCGAGTGTGGGTTAGCAGTATTTCCATAACTTACTTGGTCAGACCCAAAATACGGGCTGGGCTAAATGTAAGGATGTAAGGGAGGGAGTGAAAAAGACTTGCTGAGCCATTGTCAAGTACAAAGCAATGCTGATCTTGGCAATGTTTAGCATCTAATTTTCATCAGGAAAGAGACAAAGATGAAAAAGTATAAATATATCCAAAGGCCATAATAAAATTGTTGTGGGGTTAAAACATTTATCTCGTGGCCTCTTAATTCCAAAATAGTATATTGTTTCTGCAAGTTATTTCTGTATTAACAATTCCCAGAGGATGCTTGTGGTCTTCAAAACAAATATTCACTACGGAAGCCTGGCTGGCTCCAAATTGGACTGGTAGGTTCTTTACTTGGTATTTCCTATACACATTAAACGTAGGAATTTAGTGAATGTTCGATTTGATTCAAAATTAAAAGGTCATAATCTTATCCAATGACAAAAATTGTGTTTCTAATCTACCTTGGGGAGATGTTAGCCTGCTGCCCCTTTAAGGTAATGGTCACGTGGTATGTTCTCGCCCTTTGACTTCTCCTTCAAGGATTCAGAATCCCTCGCTCTCTCCACCCCAAGTATGGAAGCTGCATTTTTAGAGACACTCTGACTTTTCAAGGGTCACATCCAAGGACAATGTGTGAAGGACCCTTTGCCATTTTGCCTCATTGACTAGCTTCTTGGAAACGCCTCCATAGCCTTCGATTATTCTTTTCTTTCCAATTCTGATGACTTCTTTCCAGGGGTCACAAAGGCCAGCTCGGGATTCTGCCCTTTATCATCTTCTCTTTGGCCAAGGCTCGGTCTTTGGGTGACCCATTCATTCCTGCCGCCCAGCTATCTCCTCCATCCACCCCAAGGGCTGGACCACCATCGCTTTGCTCCTAAGCTTGTTTTCTTTACCTGCATTTCCTCAAACTCAGTATAGAACGTCAGAACTCATCCATTTCCCTGGGAGCCAGATCCGCCATGCCTTCCTTTGGGTTTTGGCAATTTTGTTTGCACATGAATATAAACTCTCATGGTGTTAAAGCCTGGAGTCTTCAGGTTTTATCTTTGTCTCTACACTCGTTTGACCTCCAGATCCTAGCACCTCCCCAAGTTTATTTGTAAGCCCTGTCACTTTTATCTCTGAGGTCAGTCACAGTTAGGAGATGTCAGGTCTGTGTGACACTGTGACGGCCCTGCTCATGTCCTCAAGATAAATGCCGGAGCTGCCGCCATTACCTCTGCATCCCAGACGGGAAGGAGGAAAATCACAAGACTAAGGGGCATCTGCCAACTGAGGCAGCTTTCCTGAAAGCGGCCCCCAATACTCTTTGTTTGGGCCTATTGAGCCAACATGCATGGCCACCGGATCTACAATAAGGGAGGCAGAGAAATGCAGTTTCCAGCATCTGGACACAGTTCTGCTCCAATGAATGAGAGATCAGTTGGTAAGAAAGAGTGCAGACTGATATTGGCTAGGGCCCAGCGAAAGGGTATTGGACAGTCTCTATAAACCTATTCTCCTTACTTCTCTATATTTTCTTTTTTTAAAAAATATTTTTATTGATTTCAGAGAGGAAGGGGAAGGGGCGGGGGGAGAGAGAGAGAAACATCAATGATGAGAGAGAATCATGGATCGGCTGCCTTCTGCACGCCCCACACTGGGGATTGAGCCAGAAACCCAGGCATCTGCCCTGATCGGGAATCGAAACATGACCTCCTGGTTTGTAGGTTGATGCTCAACCACTGAGCCACGCCAGTTGGGTTACTTCTCTATATTTTCTTAAAAATAAACTTCCACTGTCTTTGGTAGCATGGAAGAGCCTGACACCCCTTAGTTCCCACCATCATCATCTTAGTTCACGTCCTTGACTTTGTATGGCTTAGGCCAGTGGTCAGCAAACTCATTAGTCAACAGAGCCAAATATCAATAGTACAACGATTGAAATTTCTTTTGAGAGCCAAATTTTTTAAACTTAAACTATATAGGTAGGTACATTGTTATTAACTTAATTAGGGTAACTCCTAAGGCTTAGGAAGAGCCACACTCAAGGGGCCAAAGAGCCGCATGTGGCTCGCGAGCCGCAGTTTGCTGATCACGGGCTTAGAGGGTTGACAAGCCGAATGGACTCAGTGTGCCCATACATCATAGCCTCTATTGCACCTGTCCATCAATCCATTTACTCAATAAGCAAGTACTGAGGACAGGGATGAGTAGAGTCATGATCTTCAGCTTCAGGTCATTTGGGGAGACCACCACGGCACCAGTTTACCCCAACCTAACACGCCAAGTGCCATAACAGAGGCAGACACAAAGAACTGTAGAAACACAGAGAAAACCGAGACTGATTCGGCCTGGAAGTGGCTGGGAGGACTTCACAGAGGAGGTGACGTTAGGAGGTAAGGTGGGTATTATTAACAGTTTCTCAGGATAACCCAGAGCGAAGTCCTAATAAATATCCTGCTTTGTAAACTAATTATCAGTGAAAAACAAAGCGGGTATACTTGACCTCGGGCTGAATTTAATTTTTGAAGAAAGTCATCATACACGAAAACAATTTTAAACCTGGCATCATAGGGCACAGTCCTGATTAATGAGAGGGAAACTGGTCCTTAGAGAGCGCCCCGCTCACTCACCAGGCCCTGAAATTAGCTGGGGACTCATTTGCCCAGAGGGCACCTACCCCACAGAGAATCTCCCAATTACCATCAGACGCGATCATTCCTAACCTCTCATGCATTACGAAGATCGTGTCTGCACCCAATGTTTCTGTTCATAATCAGGGCAGCCCTTAATGGAGGTGATTGCTAATTTATCACCCTGCATATTAGTGAAATGAATGAATGAATGAATTTGCTCTGGGTGCAGAGGCCACATTTATTTGTGGTCTTCTGGTTCCCATGGGGTGTTCGTTTGGTCTCCGAGACATTTCACTCCGCAGTTTCTCATACTTTGGGACATTTATTGGCAGCTACTGACAGCATGCGTTGGTGCCCAGGCACTGACAATGGCTGTATCAGAAAAGTGGTCTTTTTGGGATTAGTTATGTTCTGAGAATGTCAGAGAAGTCGCTGTCAGGCTATGTTAAAAGGCAATGCAATCTACAAGGTAGGGTTATGTCAGTCCCAACAGTACTCTATTGTTATAAAAAGCATAAATCGAGATATATTAAATGATGATACATAATGCTGGTGAGGCTAAGGTAACATAGATTGATACCTTCATAAACTGATTGAAGATTGATACGTTCATAAACTGATGATAATGGCCTAGCTGGGCATTATCACCTCTTCCCCAGGGCTGTTTTTTTTTATTTTATTTTATTTATTTAGTTAGTTAGTTATTTTTTTAATTTTGTTTTATTGCTTAAAGCAGTGGTTCTCAACCTTGGCTGCACATGAGAACACCTGGGAATCTTTTTAAAATCCTGATTTCTGGGCCTCGTCTTCCGGAAATTCTGTTTCTTTGTTACTAATGTTGTGGCCCCACCCCATAACAAAGAAACAGAATTTCTGGAGGATGAGGCCCAGAAATCAGGATTTTAAAAAGATTCCCAGGTGATTCTCATGTGCAGCCAAGGTTGAGAACCACTGGCTTAAAGTATTACAAAGAGTAGTACATATGTCTCCTTTTTCCCCCCTTGACCTTCCTCCGGCTGTTTTGAGAGCTATATGAGATCACAAGTGCTCAATAAATGGCGGCTACTATGACAATCAACCCATTTGTCCTGTGTGATGACTTTATAAGATAGACTTTGCTCCCATTTTACAGATGAAAAGACTGAGGCATAAAGAGGGTAACCTCCTCGAGGCTGGTCTCATGGTATATTACATGATCCCTAACATATTTATATTCGTTGGTCCTTAATTCTACTTGCAAGAATGGGCCTATGGAGATGATTAGAAACTTAAGACTTGTGGACAAGTCATGGTGTAGAAGGATGGCTATCAGAGCGCCAAGCCATCTGCAGACTATCCAGGACCTAGAATATAATATTTATCAGGAGTTGGGTTTTCAAAAAATTTTTGGAAAAGTGCCCACTATGTTCAGTGAAATGAAAAAGAAGACAGTTGTATTAAGATTTAATCTCTCTTTCTATCTCTCTCTCATTTATCAACCTATCATCTACCTATCTATCCATCCACCGATCTATCTATCCATCTATTATTTATCTATCCATTATATCTATCTATCTACCTACCTATCTACCTTCTATCTATCACATACAAGCAGTTACACACACTTGCAAATGATTTTCTGGAGGATGAGGCCCAGAAATCGGGATTTTAAAAAGATTCCCAGGTGATTCTCATGTGCAGCCAAGGCTGAGAACCACTGGCTTAAAGTATTACAAAGAGTAGTACATATGTCTCCTTTTCTCCCCCCTTGACCTTCCTCCGGCTGTTTTGAGAGCTATATGAGATCACAAGTGCTCAATAAATGGCGGCTACTATGACAATCAACCCATTTGTTAGAATGTTAGCATGTTAACAAATGGGTTAACATGCTTAGAATGTTAACATGCTTTAATGAACTGATTTCTATTATCATCCTTACACTTCACTACATTTCTAGATTGTCAGTTGAGAAGTATCTATAATAATAAAAGCATAATATGCTAATTAGACCGGATGACCTTCCGGACGAAGCCGCGGCAGTGGGAGGCCGAGCCTCTTGCATGAATTTTATGCACTGGGCCTCTAGTGAACTTCATAATCAGAAATAAATCACTCTTAAAAGAAAATCCAACAAGAATCAGGTAGTAGCCCTGGCTACTTTGGCTCATTGGATAGAGTGTCGGCCTTCGGACTGAAGGGTCCCGGGTTCGATTCTGGTCAAGGGCACGTGCCCAGGTTGCGGGCTGGATCCCTGGTGGGGGGTGTGCAGGAGGCAGCTGATCAGTGATTCTCTCTCATCATTGATGTTTCTATCTCTCTGTCCCTCTCCCTTTCTCTCTGAAATCAATATATATATATATATATATATATATATATATATATATATGCGCACACACACACACACATACACACACACACATCAGATAGTAGAGGATGAAGGAGCAAGTATCCCAGTCACATGAGGGTCTGTTAGGGAAATTGCTGGGCCCCTCATTTAACGCTTCTGAGTAGGTCTGGGGTGATGCCTGAGGACATCCATTTCTCCCAGGCTCCCAGGCGCTGCTGCTGGTCCTGGGACCACACTGTGAGAACCACTGCTTTGCAACAATGTGGAGAAGTGAACATAAGTGAACTTCCACCTTGCAGTGGCAAACAGAACACAGAAGTGAGAATCACAGGATGGGTTTGAGTTTCGCCTTGGCCACTAATTGCTCGAACAAGTTCTGAACCCCTCTGAATCTTCAGTTTCTTGCCAGAAAAAATGGGGGCATTATTACCTTCTCCCCAGGGCTATTTCGAGAGCCATATGAGACCATGAGAGCTCAATACAGGGTGGCTACTATGATAATCAACCCATTTGTCCTATGTAAAACTTTATAAAATAGGCTTTGCTCCCATTTTACAGATGAAAGATTGAGGCACAAAGAGGGCCGATAACATAGCTAAAGTCAACGGCAAGACTGAGATTCCAATTCGAGTCATTTTGATACTTTCTGCTCTACCCGAATGCAGCATAGTATTTGTAATGCTGACTCCACAGACTTCCTAAAGTTGGATTTTCATATTTCTTTGTGGGAAATTCACCACTGGCCATGCCACATCTCAAAACAACCCCCTGGGATTTCAACTTAAGAAGAAAAAAATCAGGTAGGTAAGTAAAATTCATTCTTATTATTTTTTAAATATATTTTAATTGATTTCAGAGAGGGAGAGATAGAAACATCAATGATGAGAGAGAATCATGGATTGGCTGCCTCCTGCACGCCTCACACTGGGGATTGAGCCACAACCCAGGCATGTGCCCTGAGCAGGAATTGAGCCGTGACCTCCTGGTTCATAGGTCAACGCTCTACCACTGAGCCATGCCGGCCGGGCAGTAAAAGTAATTATTAAAGCAGAACTAGCATCAAAAAAATTTAAAACCAAGTTGACTAAGCAAAGTGTCTTCTTACAGTGCTTGGTTCCTTCGGGAACATTAGAAAATATAGTTGAATTGTCTTTTACTGGTGTTTTTCTTGGGGGAGTGGAGGTATTTTTTATTATAGATTTTATGATAAATAGCTTGATTTCAACGGCACTTTTGAATTTGCTAGACATTAAACAATAGAGAAAGACCATTTTATAAATTGAAAATTCACATGTGTGAACACTAAATGCTAGGATTTGATTTTGTTGTTTCTAAGAAACAAAAGAAAATTGAGATGAGAACAAACTAAAATGGATTCGAGGTTTATGAAACAGATAAAGGAGCTTATTTTACGTGTTCTCAATCTAATGTACAGTGAAATAAAATGTCTATTCAAACCCAAACTATCTGTGGACATTTCTGTTTTGGGGGAAAAGTTCAGTTGGGGGAGGAAGCCTGACAATGAAGGGAAGGGGACGTATGTAATGTCAGGAGAGAGGGGGCCCACATATGTGATGTCAGGAGGGCGGGGGCCCCCCACATATGTGATGTCAGAAGAGAGGGGGACACCCACATATGTGATGTCAGGAGGGAGGGGGATGTCCACATATGTGATGTCAGGAGGGAGGGTGCCCATATATGTGATATCAGGAGGGAGGAGGGATGTCCACATATGTGATGTCAGGAGGGAGGGGGATGCCCACATATGTGATGTCAGGAGGGAGGGGAACGCCCATGTATGTGATGTCAGGGGGGAGGAGGGCACCCACATATGTGATGTCAGGAGGGAGGAGGGAAGGAAGAAGGACGATGCCCATCTACAGAGCTCCAGCCTGGCCATAATGGTCAGAAGCATTCACCTCCCACCCTGGCCAGTAGCTCAGCTGGTTAGAGCCTCTTCCCGATACACCAAGGTTGCGGGTTCGATACCTGGTTAGGGCACATACAAGAATCAACCAATAGATGCATCAATAAGTGGAAGAACACATCCATGTTTCTCTCTATCTCCCACCTCTCCCCCTCAAAACCAATAAATATTTTTTTTTTTTTTTTTTTTTTACAAAGAGGAAGCATTCGCCTCCCACAAGTGAGGTGCTGTTCAGTTACTCAGGACACAAGGTTCCGGCAGACACTCAGAACCTTCGGGAGTTCGGGACCAGAGACAGCAAAGGGACAGCAGACCTCACTGTGCATCTAGCGGAGGGCTCAATGCACCTCCCAGGAGACGTTGCAGCGATCAAGAGAGTGGGTGTCCTCTGTTCGCTGTTGAACCCAGACTCGCTGACTCCAGGCAGAGAGCAATTACACGGGGCCACCTTGTCACTATTGCCCGCAATTTAGATAAAGCCAGGGAGCATGTAATGTGTGCACACACTTGTACACAACCCATGGCATACTCACACACACACACACACATACACCCCATGAAGTATTCTACTCATGCATGTGTGGCCCAATCAATTAGTCCAACCACTTCAGTTTTTCCTTTGAATGAGGTGACAGTCCCTCCCTTAGGTCCCTGTGGCTAGAAGGATCACAGTTTATAGATTTAGTAGAAAGTTGGAAGCATGTTCTCCAGGGACCCCTGGGGGTCAGGTTGAGTAGCTGGTACCTCTGTGGTACTTAGTATTTGAAGCGATTGCCACCACACCACCCGTGACCATGTAGGGAAACATACAAAGGAAACAGCTTTCTGTTAAAAAAAAATCTGTAGGCCTGGCCGGTTTGGCTCAGTGGATAGAGCGTCGGCCTGTTGACTGAAGGGTCCTGGGTTCGATTCCGGTCAAGGGCATGTGCCTCAGTTGCAGGTCCCTCGGCCCTGTTAGGGGTGCGTGCAGGAGGCAACCAATCAGTGTCTCTCACATCAATGTTTCTCTCTGTCTCTCCCTCTCCCTTCCACTCTTTCTAAAAACCAATGAAAAAAATATATTTGGGTGAGGATTAAAAAAAAATAGTAAAAAAGAGAAAAAAAAGTGAAAAGAACTGATCTTTAATTAGGTAAGGATTTCTGCTCCTGGCTTTCCTTCCAGTGCGCGGCCCCACTCGCCAAACCGGTCGGCCGGCATGGCCTGGTGTTGACACGGACTGGCAGCGTGAACCTTAAACTGCTGCAAACACCTATAAAATGTGGCCTTTACCCGCATGGCCAGCGAGGAGGCCTTGACAGCATGACACCTGTCATCTGATAAGCCAGGGTCAGAGGTCACGGGATTGCTGTGCTTTTTCTGTGGCTGTCAGAGAGCCAGAGGCTTTGGATGTTCTTAATATGTGAACTACCCGAACATGCGCGGTCCTGCCGCAGGTATTAACTCATCCGAGGCCGAAGGGAATGCGAGAGGCCCGTCAGAAGGTCAGGGCCCCTGGGGCGGCTGTGTTGTAACCCTGAGCCCAGCTGTGGTGAGACACATCCGGGGATCTGAGATGGGTTTTGGAGGGCTGGCGTTGCCTGGGGGAGTGGAACCCTTTAAAGCGAAGAATTACAGGGCACGATTTTAGGTGGATGGTTGGCTATTTTTCCCACGTGGACAAAGTCTATACCAGCGGTTCTCAACCTGTGGGTCGCGACCCCTTTGGCGGTCGAACGATCCTTTCACAGGTGTCGCCTAAGACCATCCTGCATATCAGATATTTACATTACAATTCATCACAGTAGCAACATGACAGTTATGAAGTAGCAACGCAAATAATTTTATGGTGGGGTCACTACATGGGGAACTGTATTTAAAGGGCCAGAAGGCTGAGAACCACTGGTCTATACCCCAGCAGAGAACATGATCATAGGACTTTCATTAAGGAAGAACCTTTTTCTTACAGCAAAATAAATGTTAGTGTTCAAAATAGCATTTCAGTTCATTGTCTTGTATATATCATGTCTGTTTTATAATGTCTTGGAGATGGCGGTAACCACACATTATTTTTTTAAAAATATCTTTTTATTGATTTGGGAGAGAGAGGTAGGGAGAGGGAGAGAGGGACTGAAACATCAATGATGAGAGAGAGTCATCAATCATCTGCCTCCTGCACGCCCCCTACTGAGGACTGAGCCCGCAACCTGAGCATGTGCCCTGACCGGGAATCGAACTGGTGACCTCCTGGTTCATGGGTCAATGCTCAACCATTGAGCAACACCGGCTGGGCACTGCACATTCTTTGTGCTTCTCTTTGGAATTTAATGAATGTGAGACCAGGTGGCAAGGCAAAAGGACAATAAATTATAACAAGAGTTCCCCCTCCCTCCACACAGTCACCATGTGGAAGATGTCTTATTCAATGAGTCATAAACTCATGAAGAGAAATGCCTGGGTAATGGAAATTTTTAATTGATACGGATAAATCTTTATTCTCACCCAGGTCTCTCTTATATAACTGAGGGTGGGATGGGAGTTGACTTGTAAAACAAATATTTCAATACGTTGTATAAAGTACTGAGGGGGGTATCCTAGATGGTTTGGCTCAGTGGATAGAGCGTCGGCCTGCAGACTGAAGGGTCCCAGGTTCAATTCCGGTCAAGGGCATGCACCTTGGTTGCAGGCTCCTCCCTGGCCCGGGTCCTCCCTGGTTAGGTCTCTGGTAGGAGGCAACCAATCAATGCGTTTCTCTCACACTGATGTTTCTCTCTGTCTTTCCCTCTCTCTCCCTCTCTCTCTAAAAATCAATGGAATAATATCCTTGGGTGAGGATTAAAAAAAAATTAAAAAAAAAAAAGTGCCGACAGTAAGGAAAAGGGCATGGAATGTTGGAGATTTTCCTTTGCTTTTCTCTTCTGTTCTCTCCTTGTGTTTCAATCCATGCTAAAAACCAACCAGGGCATTTTCAAGGTTTGGGGGAATAGCTGTCTATTTATAGCCTTAAAATTTGGCACTTATGTAGGCCACTTAAAGCATGTAATCCTCCAAGATTTCAGAGCAAATCATTGCACTTTCCGTAGTATTTCCCCATCGATCTAATCATACTCTAATCTAACAACACCTCTGCCTGCCTCCTGCACGCCCCCTCCTGGGGATCAAGCCCACAACCCCGGGCAAGTCCCTGACCGGGAATCAAATGTGGTGCTGCTGGTAGTCATGATGGGGGAAAAGCATTACCTTCATGCAACCCAAAGCCAGGCTTTCTTTGCAGCCATAGATTCAAATGCGACAATTTGTGATCCACGGAGACTTCTAGTGTGGGCCTGGCAGAGACTTCTCAAAAAACCCCAGAAATGAGTGTTGAGGCAGAGGCCAATTCTGTGTTGACCAACCCAACAAGCCCAGGTTCTCTCCGCAGGAGACAGGCACGTAGTTCCAAACGAGCTGGAAATTTGGCAATGCCTTTCACTGCCCACTGCTTGAGTCCATTCT
Organism: Myotis pilosus; assembly: GCA_036010255.1. Lineage (NCBI taxonomy): Eukaryota > Metazoa > Chordata > Mammalia > Chiroptera > Vespertilionidae > Myotis > Myotis pilosus. Next base: position 5,632,654 of record JASKON010000031.1, on the reverse strand, counting down.
GAGCCAAGGCAATTTACCACCAGGAAGGGGCAAAAACAAAGTCGATTTTTAACCTCCGGACCACGGAGGGGCTGGCTCATCAGCCGGAGGAGGTGGGAATTTCTATCCTTTATTTAATCTTTAACGCTCTGTCTTAACGCCGGGGAGTGGCGATGGCCCAATTTCTAGCGCTGCTGTCCTCTTGAAACTGCGGTTTCCTTCATTATTTACAAAACACTCTCCCATCCTGGCTCCGGTTCCGACTAATCTGGAGGTTTTCTGCCTTCAAAGCCACTCTGCACTGAACACACACATGAGCCTGACAACACAATCTGTTGGATAGACGTTGTGGAAAACGGTCGCCGTTTGCATATATTACATCGCTTTCTTGTTTCTGTGTCACAAATTATGATTTGACATAATTCACAGATTCATGTTTTTTTCCCCCCACACATCCTTTAGGAGTTTATTTTTTAACTATTTCCTGCTTTACTGAAATATCATTATTTTTTTAATTTTTATATATTTGTTTGTTCATTTAGAGAGAGAAAGAGGAAGGGCGAGGAATAGATGAGAGAGAAGCATTAGTGATTGGCTGCCTCCTGCATGCCCTCTCCTGGGGATTGAGTCCACAACCCGGGCATGTGCCCTGAATGGGAATTGAACTGTTGGTCTCTTATTCCTGGCTTGATGCTCAAACACTGAGCTACACTGGTTGGGCTATTGAGGTATTATCCTATATAATAAAAGCCTAATATGCAAATTGTCCCCTCGACTGGGAGTTCAATGAGGGGGCGGGGCCTGCTAGCCAACTGCCTACGTCCCTCCCCCTGGCCGGCCCAGCCCAATCGGGATGGACCAGTCAGACCCCACCTGTGCACAAATTCATGCACCAGGCCTCTAGTTGACATATATGTCAGACATATATGTATACAATGTGATGATTTGATATACATAATGTGAAATGATTATCATAATAAGGTTAGCTAAGACTGCCATACTCTCACACAATTGCGTTTTTGAAAGATCTACTCTCTTGACTTGTAATATACGGTACAGTGCTATTAACTATCGTCACCATGCTGTACATCAGATCACCAGAGGCTATCCATTTTATTGCCGGAAGTTTGTATCATTTGACCACCATCTCCCCTGTCCCCCAGCCTCTGGCAGCCACCATTCTATAAAGATTCATTTCCACAAAAAATTTAACCAACTAAAGGTCTAGATTCGTGGGAATTGGGTACAATTATGAGGTGGGGCAACACATCTAAGGTTTGATCTTGCGTTTCCTATCCCGTGGGACTTTCCAAAATTGACCTTGTATAAACCACACAGGAGATGTTTGTGAACTGTCACCCCCTCAGACTTCCTCATCAAATATATTTTCCCCATAAGAATATCCAGTGTCATCTAAGTGGATAATTAACATCGAAGGTATGAGGCCCATGTCCACATGATGAAAAGTATTTGGGAAAGGACTAAATGAGCGTTAGACCAAAGAAAGATTTTGTTCCTTTACAAAAAAGTCACTGAATTATGCCATCCAGACATCCCACTGGCCGATGACGCCTTGATAGATGCAGGAATAGACAATCACATTAAGGCGATCACAACATCATTTGCAAATCTCAAAGTCGTATCCGGAATCAACAAACTATGAACTTTCTCCCGAATTAGGAGGTAATAACCCAGCAGCAGCAGCAGCGACGTGCTCAATCAGAGAGAGAAACACGAGTGAGAAACTCTTCACTCTAAGAGCCTTTAGTCTAGGGAAGTATTTTTCAAATTAAGTTAGCTGAGACCCACACAAAGAGATATAGTTTGCACTGCAAATGTGTGTAAGTGAAACAAACTTTTCCAATGAGATACTGAATTTCCAACCCTCAATGTACATTGATATTTTCTAGCGTGTTCTATTTCACGTTGAAAAGAAATGCTAGCTGCAAACCATAAAACTGGCATCTCTAATCGGAGGCTAGGAGCCACCGTTTGAAAAAGAGGGATTTGGTCTACATTTTTGATGAATGTAGTGGATGGATTAAGCAGCTTTCCCCAAAATTTGTATTCATAAGCTATGTGGAACAAATACTAAATATAACCCTAAGGGTACAGTATTTGCCATAGGATAGTGGCTCAACAAAATGTGATGAAATAATTACTAGAACATACTGGAAAAGAAGAAGGTAGGACAGTTAAGCTGTAGAAGACTAACAAATTAAGCTTCTATTTTGGCAGTGACATTATTGTTAAAATTTCATTACTTTATGTTCTTGTAATTTAATTATTGTACTAAGGCATATTTATTTCTTTTGGGTGAGAAATTTATCAGAATTTTAAATTGTTTTGAACAGAATATTCAAGAGATATATGCACGTCCATGTTTACTGAAGCATTATTCAACCTAGCCAAGATATGGAAACAACCTAAGTGCCCATCAATGAATGAATAGAGAAAACAGAATGTGATTCAGTCACGGGGAGAAAGAAATTCTGCCATTTGCGACAACATGAGAGGACCTTGAGGACATTATGCTTAAAAGGGACAAATCAGACAGAGAGAGAAATGCTGTAATTATCACTTACATGTGGAATTTTAAAAAAGCCAGACTCTTATAAACAGAGAGTAAAATGGCTGCTACCAACGGAGGGAAGTTAGAGGATAGAATAGATGTCTATGGATATAAACTTTCAACACGTAGTAAATAGTCCTAGCGATCTAATACACAGAATAATGAATCTAGAGAATAATGTTATATTACAATCATCAAACTTGCTAAGAGATCAGAACTTAATTATCCCAACCACTAAAAAGAAATGATTATGAGATGTCACAGAGGTGCTAATGATCGCTACAACCGGAGTCACATTGCAATATATAAATGTATTTAATTACCATGCTGTACACATTACATTTACACAAAGTTGTGCGTCCAGTCTATTTCAATAAAAAATGGGAAAAACTCCACATGTATTAATGATGAATAAACGTATTTTTTGAGCAAGTGAGGCTGGTTTTCAAAGTCTACTGGTTGGACCACGTCGTCTGGATGATTCATACGACAAAATCCTGGAACACCTGATTGGTTCAGTCAGCTGGAAGAAACAACTGGTCAACCCCGTGTGTGATGCTATCTTTTCTCCCCCCTAAATGGGAAGACATGGCAAATTCTTAGGATATCTGACATTCTCGCCCTGCCTGTGGGACTGGAAGTGTGAACTGGCAGAAGACTCAGAGGTCAGCCACAGGCTTTCATTGCTCAGGTGCCACATGAGAAAGAATTGACATTGATTCTCTGGTTAAGTCTACAGTTCTCTGTTCATTGCTTGGTTAAGTCTAGGGAAGGGCTACCTAACTGGCCCTTCTAGCATCCCCCACGATGAACTGCTAGATGCGACGTTAGCAAAGACAGAAAGCAATATAATATTGCCTAGAGTAGATGAGTGATGAAAATTTGGTGGAGGGAATTGAAGACAAAATTATATCTCAGAGTCTTTATGGGCATCCTTCCGCAGCAAGAGCGAAATAATGGAACCGCATGTCGGGACGACTGGTCATTATTAATTCAGCCAAATTAGCATCTAAACATGCTGAATTTTTCACTCTTTGGCCATGTATGCCATCATTTCCAAGACAGATTTTTATGATAAAAAAATGGTGAATGGGAATGAGGAAAAGTGCAGTGAACGTTATTATAATCCAAGATTGTGAATGGATGCTTCTAGATGCTCAGGACAGTTTAATAGGCCCCATCTGATTAGATGTGAATCCATACAAAGGATAGACCAGTTTATAGTTGCATATGAGTACCAGCTGTTTAATTTGTGGCCATCACTATTTTCACATCAGCACCTGTTGAATGAGAGGTATTAGCACCACTTGATTTTTAAAAAATATATTTTATTGATTTTTTGCAGAGAGAAAGAGAGAGGGATAGTTAGAAACATAGATGAGAGAGAAGCATCGCTCAGCTGCCTCCTGCACACGCCCTACTGGGGATGTGCCCGAAATCAAGGTACATGCCCTTGACTGGAATCGAACCTGGGACCCTTGAGTCCGCAGGCCGACGCTCCATCCACTGAGCCAAACTGGTTAGGACAGCACCACTTGATTTTGCTTGTGCCTGTCTGGTTTCCTCCTTCCTCGCCGTGTTACGACCTTTCTTGCCTGGGAGCGAATGTCTCCCGACTGAGCCTGGACCACGTACTCGGCACTGAAATCTTGGAAACCATCTCACCTGCCTGGTCAGAGCTCACATCTCATCCAACCGCATCCCACCCAGGCCAGGCCTGGAACGCAGAGGGCAACTTGACACATATCTGTAGAATGAATGAAGCTGTCCACTGACCCAGGTCAGGGGTTAACATTTGATATTCAAATAAACACCATTTGTGCCTACCCTTTGGTGGGTACCGTGCTAAGTATTGGGGAGCTGATCCATTCCCTGCCTTTAAAAGATTCTAGTAGGAAATACAGAAAAGCAAGTGACTGTCATGCATATGATGGTGTGAAATCAAACAGATAACAGACCAAAAGCCCGATGACCTCCAGGCTCTTTGTCCAGGACACCCCACAGCCCGGGGTCCAGTTCCTATCGCCATCTGGAATTTTCTCCTCCAGGCTCCGTCTTATCTGAGAATTCCCTGCCTTTCCTTGCTTCTGGATGGACCCGGGTCTCTTTCTGGTCTTATTTGGTGCTGCGTATGGGGTTACCTGCCTCCGGGTGTAATTTGGGTCCTAGTAGCTTCAGTGGTTGCTATAGCAGCTGTCTAGACACGTCTGCAAATGAGTGAAATCTACTCTCTAATCTTGGAGAGACAGGAAGCAGCAGCATGCCTTCCCTTTGGCCCTCCCAGTCTCCCTGCTGAAGAACCAGGGTCTGCAGCCTCCCTCCAACCTGAGGAGCAGGAGGCGCGAGAAACCCAGCGATCTAGGGTCCAATTAAAACTCTCCCTAAACGGAGGTGAGAATTTCAAAGGCCAATAAAAGGTGTTGAGTGCAGAAGCGCTTCAGGGTCTGGATGGTCGAGCAATGATCCCTTTTCTCCATTTTGGAGAGAGAGTTGTCCATGCAGAAAGAACAACTGTAAAGAATATACTCTCCCCTGGCCTGCGTGGCTCAGTGGTTGAGCACTGACCTATGAACCAGGAGGTCACAGTTTGATTTCCGGTCAGGGCACATGCCCGGGTTACGGGCTGGATCCCCAGGAGGGGGTGTGCAGGAGGCAGCCGATCCATGATTCTCTCTCATCACTGATGTTTCTGTCTCTCTCCCTCTCCCTCCCTCTCTGAAATCAATAAAAATATATATTTTTAAAAACACATTCTATTAAATTAATCTAGCCGTGTCTAGCTAAGGGGCAGTGTTATAGAGATTATATTTTAGAAAGATTATTATTTAAGTAAAACCCCACTCTTTGGAAATGGCTGAGGTGTAGAAACATCTGGGGGTGCTTTTTGGCAGCAATGAGAAGCCTGGCCCCCTTAATGCAAGGTTCACTTTCTTGGGATGAGACCATAGCCATTCAACTCCCTATCACTCTCTCCAGAAACCCTCTAGGCCAGTGGTTCTCAACCTTCTGGCCCTTTAAATACAGTTCCTCCTGTTGTGACCCAACCATAAAATTATTTTCGTGGCTACTTCATAACTGTCATGTTGCTACTGTTATGAATCGTCATGTAAATATCTGATATGCAGGATGGTCTTAGGTGACCCCTGTGAAAGGGGTGACCTCCAAAGGGGTCGCGACCCACAGGTTGAGAACCACTGCAGCTGAGCTCATTATATTCTCCCTCCCATAGTCATTCTGAAATCCTAGTGGTCATTTCAGGCGTAACTTTTAAGTCATGTCATTCAAAATCACCTTCATTTTCAATGACAACTTGAATCTCCCAAGCTGTGCTATGGAGTCTTCTCGATTTTGACCTGATCATTCTAGGTCGGGTAAATTTCATGTCTAAGAGACCAACTGGAAAGTTAAAACTCTTGTATTTCCCCCCACTGGGTTCCTCTGAGCAAGGAGACCTCTCTCTGTCTGGTATAGAGACTGCTAATTTCCATTTCCAGTTTGTGAACTATAATGGACACATGTCTTCTGCTGAGCCTGAGTTGGAAATGAAATTTTGGGGACTTCGGGAACATTGGCAAGGATCCTCTGTACTGAGGTGCATGCCAAATGCGGGGGGGGGCTGAGAGAATGGCAAGTATTTCCCTGGGCGGGGGGAGTTACCTGGTGGGAAGAGCCTTATGGGGCGAATACGGACCTGTTTAGAGCCCAGCTTGGCCACTGAGTCATTGAGTGACTAACCGTGAGGTTTATAAAGATAGTGGGGTGAAGGTATACGGCCCCCTGGCTGTTGTGTGATCAGTCTGAGAAGGGCTTGGCCCAGTGGCTGGCCCATTGGGAAGAGGGGTAGGTGGAAGTGATTATGATTGCTCTCTCTTTTGAACTGGTCCCCCTGGGTCATTCTAACTTTTCTGTTGAGAAGTGAGGGGCCCCTACAGGTCCACCCTTTAAGTCAGTGCCTGCACAATGCTGACCACTTCCGGGACTGGGTCACTGGGTGAAACGTACTTCCGATTTGGACAGTCAAGTGTTGCTTAGAATTGGAAATAGCGAAGGGGCAGAAACTAACAAGAAAGCCACATCCCACGGGGAACAGAATAGTTCCGAGAATAAAGTCTGGATCCCCAAATCAAAGAAGCATTCTTTTGCTCAGCAAAATAGTTCCTTACTTAACGTGTGCTGTACTCAGGGTGGGCGGGCAGGGGGAGTCATATAGACAGTGGATTTAAAAGTTAGTCAGTCCTAATACTTTTTTCCCTTCTCCGTTGATGAAGTCACTTAACGTAGGAGCTGGAAGATGCGTAGGGGAGTTAAGGGAAAAGTCACAAGTCTGAACTAAGTTGAGGAATATCCCATTTAAAGTTTCAGAGGCGGCGTCAGCATGAAACTCAGCCTGAGGAACTTATTCGGCTCTTCTGGATTTAAAGTCAAGATGGAATGCCAAAACCGGTTTGGCTCAGTGGATAGGGCATCGGTCTGCGGACTGAGGGGTCCCGGGTTCGATTCCGGTCAAGGGCATGTACCTGGGTTGCGGGCACATCCCCAGTGGGGGATGTGCAGGAGGCGGCTGGTCGATGTTTCTCTTTCATCGATGTTTCTGACTATCTCTCTCCCTTCCTCTCTGTAAAAAATCAATAATATATATTTAAAAATAAAGATGGACTGATAACATAAACCGAGGCGCAAACAGATCCAGAGGCATGGACGCATGGAACAGACTGAAGAATCTCAGAGGCGAAGGGGAAGAGATCCACCAAAGAGCTTGTCTACTTGACTGCATATACGCAGAACCCAAGGACACAGACAATAGTGGTGAAGGCCTGGGGAGGGGGTAGGACTTGGGGGGAAGGGCGACAATGAGGAAAATAGGGGACATCTGTAATTCTTTCAACAGGAAAGACAAATTAAAAAAAATTAAAAATACACATTTTAAGATGCTCAAAAATAAATAAATAATATCAAGAAGGACATGAATGCTTCCCCTAAAAAGGCATGATCTGAAGGAGTGGCTATTGGAGCGATGATGGGCCAGCCCACCTGGCCTGCAGACACTGTCCTATTTCCAGGACATTGAGACTCACTTGCTGGTATGTTTGTCGCAGATTTACCCACATTATTGGGCCGGTCATCTCTCTCCCTTTTTTAAAAATGTTTTTATTGATTTCAAAGAGGAAGAGGGAGGGCGAGAGAGAGAAACATCAATGATGAGAGAGACTCATGGATCGCCTGCCTCCTGCATACCCCCCACTGGGGATGGAGCCCGAAACCCGGGCCTGTGCCCTGACTGGGAATCGAACCGTGACCTCCTGGTTCATAGGTCGACCCTCAACCACTGAGCCACGCAGGCCGGGCTGGGCCGGTAATCTTGACCACCACCTCCAGGAAGTAGGAATGTCACATCTGCGAGCAAAACACACGTGTCGCCTCCCTGAATAGAAATGGCTCCGCGTTGCTGGCAGGTCCTGATGTAACAGCATCTTTATCCGAAAGCCGCCCCCTCCCCCAGCCGATGCAGAATAGCTAACATTCTTCCCTTTTCCTTTTAGAAGGAGGATTAGCAGCACCTGTCCCAGCTCACATTCGTGGGATTCGGCAGGAAAAGCAGCATTAGAGGGGAAAGCGCCTTTGAATGTCCTACTTAGCAGTGTCTCTGCGGCTGCTAAACTGCTACCTTTGTCTTCGGAGGTGATGAGACATCCCCTGGCTGGGAGACAGGCCTGGCTGAAAGGTGTCGACTTAAAAGGGAGCTGATGAAAGCCGGGAGGCGCAGGCCTGGGAGGGCGAGAGCTGGGCGGGCGTTCGCGTCTCACTGTTACAGTTGAGGGAGGGATTGTGGTCGCCACCTCGCTGCCCCACGCCACCCCTTCTTCTATGGGAGGTATTAACCTGGACTCTCGATCCAGCTGGACAGGTGCCATCCGGGCTTTGTGGAGGGGAAAGGGGGAAGTTTCCGAGCCTCGAGGTTCAAAGGGCGTCTCCCGGCGAGGAATCCTGAAACCTGTTCTTGGAAGTGGCATTCACCAGGCCAGGCGGGCTTTTGCTGTCTGTGCGGGCCCCTTTGGTCCAATGGAGGTCCTGGGATGCTCTCGCAGGAGCCCCGGGAAGACTAATGAGTTAATGTTTGGTGAAGTGCTCTGAGAGTCGCAGATGAAAGGTGCTACACAATAATTATGATAACACTTTGTTCTTACAGAGTGCCTTTCTTCCAGGGAGCTCAAACTGCTTTCCAAAAAATTATTTCATTAATCCTCGCTGCAGCCCTCCATGGCAGGTAGCAATTAGTATCTTCCCCCCGGCTCGCAGCAGGAATAAGGGGTGCGGAGAGATCAAATGACTTGGCCAAAAGTCATTGGTGATTTACTGGTTAAATCACCATCTGAATTCAGGTCTTCATTCATTCATTCATTCATTCATTCATTCATGCACTCAACAAATATCCCCCTGCCCCGCCCCTAATTATATGCCAGACACATAAGCTATTTGATAGAGGAGGGTGGGATGCAAAGTTAATCAAAAAATACATTCTTTAAGTGTCAACCTATGAACCAGGAGGTCATGGTTCAATTCCCAGTCAAGGCACATGCCCAGATTGCGAGCTCGATTCCCAGTATGGGGCGTGCAGGAGACAGGTGATCAGTGATTCTCTCTCATCATTGATGTTTCTCTCTCTCTCCACCTCTCCCTTTCTCTCTGAAATTAATAAAAATATATATTGAAAAAAGAAGGAATGAGGTGAGCTTTATATAGAGAAACCTCGCTCTTGTGGTGAGCATTGGAAAATTTAGATGCAAAAGAAAAAAAAAAGAAAATTTAGATTCAGAAGAGACCTGAGTCCAGTGACCAGCAAGACAGTTCCCTGACTCAGAGGCCAGACTCATTCTCCGTGGTTTATATGCTAGACCAGGGGTTCTCAACTATGGCCCGCAGGCCACATGCAAATACAAATATTCTATTTGTTCCCGTTTTGTTTTTTTACTTTAAAATAAGACATGTGCAGTGTGCATAGGAATTTGTTCATAGTTTTTTTTTAAACTATAGTCTGGCCCTCCAACGGTCTGAGGGACAGTGAACTGGCCCCCTGTTTAAAAAGTTTGAGGACCCCTGGGTTAGACCTTCAATGTTGTTTGAAAATTCTGCACACAGTCTTTCAAGAAAAAGGCTATCGCACTACACTTTTGTGGCTAGGATGTTTTCTCACTTCGGAAAGCATTCAAATGTCTTCCAGAAAACAGGCACAAATCATTTGGACGCGGCTTTTCAATGACGGTGCTGTGAGCGACTGTCACTCTTTCGCTCCGAAATCCATCAGGCAAAAACGGTTCCGTCTCCATCAATTACTTATTGTAACAGAAATAAAACGTTTGTTGTGCTATTTGTTAAGTATCTCTCAAATTAGATCCGCGAGAATGATCTTCAATGCAAAGGAGTGTTCATTTTTATTTCTCATGATAAACCATTCTTTGATTAGACATATTTATTTTATATATATGTATATTTTTAATTGATTTCCGAGAAGAAGGGAGAGGGAGAGAGGGATAGAAACATCAGTGATGAGAGAGAATCACTGATTTGCTGCCTCCTGCACGCCCCACACTGGGGATGGAGCCCGCAACCCCGGGCATGTGCCCTGACCGGGAATCGAACTATGACCTCCTGGTTCATATGTCGACCCTCAACCATTGAGCAACACTGGCCAGAATAGATATATTTATTTTCATTTTCCCCATCATAATAAGTATGGAGTCAATTTTAAGAATGGTTTCCTGATGACTTGTAGTTTTTGTTGTACCAAAATCCTTTTAAGTGTCTGACGGTGAAACTAGTAAAAGCATTTGCCTTTATTAAAGGCTCTTCAAATGTTTTCTTGGGTGTGGATGGCTGCAGATGCATGGGCTACCTGTGGGGGGAAGAGGCTGGGTCATTGGATCCTCAGCTGCTCTGTGTGGGACCTTGATGGCCACTACTCATGGGCAGTGGTGGGCTTGGAAAAGTCACACGTTCTCAATACTCCACAAAATGCAAACGCGGACAGATGGCAGATTAAACTATTCCACACCTGGTGGACATACAAGAAAGGCTTCCAGACTCGCCAATGGTTAGCTCATTCAGAATTGATGTATCTCTTTGAGCAACGCTGGCTTCTCAATGGAAACATCCTATCTGTCTCCTTCAGTTGAATGAAGGTATCAGTTAGAACAGACCAAGTTAGGCTGCAGTCCCCATAGTCAATTTCACTGCACAGGAATTGCGGGTTATTTGGTAATGCAATCTAATTCTTTTCTTCTAAAATATATATTTTTTTCATTGATTTCAGAGACAAAGGGAGAGAGAGATAGAAACATCAATAAGAGCCCTGACTGGTTTGGCTCAGTGGATAGAGTGTTGACCTGCGGACTAAAGGGTCCCAGGTTCGATTCCGGTCAAGGGCATGTACCTTGGTTGCGGGCACATCCCCAGTTGAGGGTGTGCAGAAGGTGGCTGATCGATGTTTCTCTCTCATCGATGTTTCTAACTCTCTATCCCTCTCCCTTCCTCTCTGTAAAAAATCAATAAAATATATTTAAAAAAAACCCAAACATCAATAAGAGAGAAACATAGATCAATTGGCTGCCTCCTGCACTGGGGATGGAGCCCGAAACCCGGGCATGTGCTCTGACTGGGAATTGAACTGTGACCTCCTGGTTCAAAGATTGATGCTCAACCACTGAGCCACACCGACCGGGCCTAATTCTTCAGATATTGTTCTACAGCTTATTTGAAGAAATGCTACATTTGATCTAAACCTCTAGGTTTCTCCAAATATTATGAGCGAGTTAAACGTGGTTCTAGGCATACCGTATGGCATTATACCTTCTCTATTAGAAAAGCAGCGTTTCCAAATGGTCAATTTCGGAAATCCGAAAGCGGAGTTCCCCTCCGGAAGCTCAGCGGGGGCCTGGTCCGCTTCCCTGCAGCCTGTGTACATTGGCGGAGGGGTGCAACAGCCTTTTTAGTTTTAGTTTTATTTTTTTTAAATATATTTTATTGATTTTTTATAGAGCGGAAGGGAGAGGGAGAGAGAGTTAGAAACATCAATGAGAGAGAAACATCGATCAGCTGCCTCCTGCACACCCCCTACTGGGGATGTGCCCGCAACCCAGGTACATGCCCTTGACTGGAATCGAACCTGGGACCCTTCAGTCCGCAGGCCGACGCTCTATCCACTGAGCCACACCGGCCAGGGCGCAATAGCCTCTTTAAGAAATCTGCTTGGAAACACGGAGCAGGCGTGCTGTTTAAAAGCTGGTGAAAGCTGACTGCTAGCCTGGAAAGAAAAAAAAGCCCCGTTTCGTCGGGCAAAACAAGACCCTTCCCTGTTTGACTGAAATGCACGAGACAGGAAAAGAGAGACTATCTCTTGTAATTGTCAGCAGCTTGGCAATCGGACATGGATCTGGCAAACCTGTCCTTAATTGCTAAAATATGACTTCTAGCAACTCCAAGTATGTTCTGGCAATGTCAAGTTATCCCAAACCACATGACTTGACTTCTGCTGTGGAATTAAAATGGAAGATTTATCCCAGGTTGAGACGGAGCCGCACACACTCTGCGAGGACTCCGTAGACGGCAGGCAGGGAAACGGGATATCGTTACAGCGCGGCGGTGCCCCAGGGGTCAATGTCAGATACAATCTAATTTAACATCTTTATTAAGGATCTCGAAGAGGGAGTAAGCCACATATTAATGAAATGTGCAAATGATATTAAACTGGGAGCTGGTGTAACCACCAGTAAGGACAAAGAAATAATAGGAACGCACCAAAAGAGGTTAAAACTATGAGCAGGAAATTATTACACGAAAATCACCTTGTTGGGGTTGATAGCTTGGAGATGAGCACTGGGAGTCAGAAACCTCCCAGTTTGGGGGCTGCCTCCAACTGGGAATTAAGAGGAAGAAAAAGAGGGCAACCTTGAGCCAGTATCTAATTTAGACACCAGTGTAAACACTGTGCATTCCATTATGTAAATTTATACAGTTTTTAAAATCAGAAAGATCATCAACTCTCAAATTTAGATCCCAGCCAAATCGAATGTGGGAACTTAACAAAATAAGCCGCAGAGAGCTATTAAAAAATGACGAGTGCATGAATGATAGGCAGAATGTATGAAATAGCCCAGCTGGTGTGGCTCAATGGTTGAGTATCGGCCTGTGAACCAGGAGGTCATGGTTTGATTCCAGGTCAGGGCACTTGCCCGGGTTGTGGGTTCGATCCCCAGTAGGGGGCGTGCAGGAGACAGCCCATCCATGATTCCCCCCATCATTGATATTTCTATCTCTCTTTCCCTCTCTCTTCCTCTCTGAAATCAATAAAAATATATATTTAAATACAATAAAAATATAGGCTCCACTCATTTCCATGACCTAGTAACAACGGGACCTCTTTCCACCATTATTTTCCATATTTTCATCATCTTCCTCTCCATTTTCTAACAACTGCAAACATGGTGTCTGTTCTCACAGTAACAGCATCTTATTCCTCAAAATCTAAAAAGACTTCTAAAGAAATTCTTTTCTCCCACATCGGGGTTACATATAAAAATCAAGTGTTTTGCTTATAGGTGCTAATAGAAACTTTTGATACAGACTTAACCAAACAAATTCCCACCATAATGAGATAATTTTCTATAGTTGATGTGGGTTGTAAGGGTTCCCCTGGAGGTATTATTTTAAATGTGATTATCCCACCTTCATTTTTTGTTGTTGTTACAAAATAAAGGCTCTCCCCCCGCAGGTTGCCTGTCACCTTTGAGATGGGTAACGTGATGAATTGGGGCACGTCTGCTTTGCTTGGCTTTCTCAAGCTCATTAGAGATGATGCATGGTCTGAACTTTACGGAAGGGAAAAAATTCCCTGGACACCCTCTCTCTTATCTTCTCTGTTTACTTATGAAATGGTGCTGTGCTTTTTTTTTTTTCTTTGAATATATTTTTATTGATTTCAGAGAGGAAGGGAGAGGGAGAGAGAGAGAAACATCAATGCTGAGAGAGAATCACTGATCGGCTGCCTCCTGCACACCCCACACTGGGGATCGAGCCTGCAACCTGGGCATGTGCCCTGACCAGGAATCAAACCGTGACCTCCAGGTTCCTAGGTCGATGCTCAACCACTGAGCCACGCCAGCCGCCGGGCAAATGGTGCTGTTCTACTTGTTGCACAAACTGGCCACCTTCTAAGAAAGAAGTCTTGCCTGTAAGGCTCATGGTTTTCCTCCACAATAGCCCTAAACCTGAGCTGAATGGATGTGGTATATATACAATGAGATATTTCTCAGCAATAGAAAGAATGAAGAAAAAAAAAGTCTAGTTTCTTTTTGTCACCACATATTTGATCCCTTTTACCCTCTCCAACCTTCCCCACCCCCATCCTCTCCGTACTGTTGTCTGTGTCCATGAGGTTGTTGTTTTTAAGAAACACTAGATTTTACAGTTTCTCAAAAACTACCAACTCACATCTGATCACAAAACATGCCCCCTTTTATGATGGCTAAAGAAGGCCATTTGTCTTTATGAAGAAGTTAAAGGACCATGTGTCTTTAAAGTTCCTACCTGCACAGTAATCTATATATATAAAAACCCAGTGACCGGAACAGTGGAATGACCAGTGGCTATGACACGCACTGTGGCAGCCAACCAGCCTGAACTGCCCGTGGCCCCTTCCCCCTGCCAGCTTGGCCCAATGGGCCCCCATTGGGGTAGGCTGGCAGGACACCACCTGTGCACGAATTCGTGCACCAGACCTCTAGTGAAGACATAAGAATGCTTTGCAGGGACAGTGGCTATTTCTGCTTAGGATATAGGAGGTACATTTCCACAGGGATTTAAAATATCAAATCACATTTGATTCTCATTCATTACCATTAGGGAAGACCCTGGATCTCCACGTTGAGGTGCTGATGGTCAAGGGCTTCAGGGTGAAGGTGGAGACTATGTCTACAGCTTCCTTTGCACAGTAGAACCCTTTATATTTGGTAGGTGTAGGGGGGAAGAAGTCCTGTGGGGATTATAGTAATTGATTTTATATGGTGTGAATAGATGCACAGTTGCAGAGCAAATGCCATCATTGTTACGTCCTTACCGTTGGCCTTGTGCTTAATGACATTCCAGGGGTAAACAGCCCAATCGACTCCCCATTGAATAATGAATAAGCCACGGCATATCGTAAGCAAACTTTGTTTCTTTGGTATTCAAGGAAAGCTGAGCATCTCTCCCCACCTTTGACTTTTTTTTTAAACGGGGGAGAAAACAATAAATACAATTATTTAAATACTAGAGGCCTGGTGCACAAAATTCGTGCATGGGTAGGGTCCCTAGGCCTGGCCGGTGATGAGGGCCAGCCGGGCCCTTCCTTCGTTCCACATTGCCCCCTGGTGGTCAGCACACATCAAAGCGAGCAGTCAAACTCCGGGTCTGTCAAACTCCCAAGGGGATAATTTGCATATTAGCCTTTTATTATATCGGTTATCTGGTCAACTCAAATTTATTCCAGAGAATGAAGCCACAACAACAAAAGGAGCTTTCCTTTTGCTAGTTATTCATCTGTGTTATGGCTCAGGGTAGCGTTGCTTTAAGGACGATGGTATTTGTGTTTTTCCCTGGTCACTTCCAACAGAAATTGCAACTCCTTCGCCAGCTCCCTGTCCTGCCCCTCAGGGTGCTTTGGGCTCAGTGCCATAATGGAGGTGGGAATGCTTCTCTAATGGCCTCATTGTTGAGGATGACAACGCTTTCCCCAGGGGACTGGGGACACTTCCCACTCTTGCAAACCCCTGCCTGTCAAGTTTTTTGATGCTCCACTCAAAGAAAGACATTTGGGTAACTGTAGGGTGTTCGCTTGGATGTGCTAGATTCCTTGGTATTTCTCTTTTTCCTTCGGATCCCCTTTCCTGCTCAGAGCCCATCTATGCTGTCTTTTAGGAAAAGAAACTTCTATTTTTATTTAAAATTTTAATATATTTTTATTGATTTCAGAGAGGAAGGGAGAGGGAGAGATAGAAACATCAATGATGAGAGAGAATCATGGGTCAGCTGCCTCCTGCATGCCCCCCACTGGGCATGTGCCCCGACTAGGAATCGAACCGTGACCTCCTGGTTCATAGGTCGACGCTCAACCATCGGGGACAGCTTTTAAATGATCTCAGAGAGGAATGAAGGCTCACCAAGGTGTTGTAAAATAAAGTCTATTGTAAGACTTTCTTTTGCCTTCAAAATGACATGGCACCTGAATTTATTTAGTGTTTCTAGACCAGGGGTGGGCAAACTTTTTGACTCGAGGGCCACAATGGGTTCTTAAACTGGACCGGAGGGCCGGAACAAAAGCATGGATGGAGTGTTTGTGTGAACTAATATAAATTCAAAGTAAACATCATTACATAAAAGGGTACGGTCTTTTTTTTCAATAATTTTATTCATTTCAAACGGGCCGGATCAGGCCCGCGGGCCGTAATTTGCCCATGGCTGTTCTAGATGAAGCATGGACGGTGGGAGGGATGGTCAAGTGACTCTGTTTGAAGATACTGTGCGTAGGCATTTATTTCAACCAGAATGTTACTTCTGCGGGAGCTTTTCTTCTTCCTCGCTTTGCTAGCTGCCCTTTCTCCTGCCCAGATGGGGATGAGAAAGCGGGATTCAGGTTTGGGCCTGCTGAGTGAGGGGAATACGTGGGCATCGCATTGAAAACCGCTGGATTTTTGCTCTTTGCATGTAGGAAACCTAATTATGCTCTGGTACATTCTCTCCAGTCTACCAAACACAGGGGGAAAAAGAACCCACAGTGGCAGAATCTGAAAGGCCAGCGGAGAGAAAAGAGTCCCTAAGACCTAATGAATCCTAACTAAACACCTCTCCACAGAAATGTCAAACATTTCTCTTCGCACAAAACAAGGCTTTAGAGAATTCCCTGCCTTTGTCTCCGGCCTAATTCCTTAAGCAGAGAGGGGGATTTTCCTGGGCGAGTGTTATTTCTCAAAGAATGAAACAGCAAATAAACAAAAGACTCTCAAAGAAGGAGAGAGAGTATAAATAAAATTCATGACTCTTTAAGGAGTTTACACTGAAAGAATGTGGGGGATTATTTACAAGTAAAGCACGGCCTCTAGAATACAGTTATTATATATATTAAACAAAGAATAAGAGTTCATTTCATCTTGTTCGCACAGAAGCGCACCTGGACTCGCAGCCTAAAAAAAAGCAGGCAACTTCATTCTCTCAAGAGCCTTTCGTTGCTTTTTAGTTGCGGTTGGATATACGTTTAAAACGTGTGCCTATTTAACGGAACATTTTATAACTCATTTATACATTATTTTTTTCAAAGCGACGGGTGATGGGAGTTGCTATTTGATTACAAAAGAAATCAACCTGTAAGGTGAAGTTCCAAGGAAAAAAAAATCATTGTGCGTTTAAAAGGAATTTTCTACATTTAACTAACACTTTTAAAATGAGTGTGTTCAGCGGGGAAAAATATTCTTCGGGTTGAACAAAAGAAAAGGTGTAAGTGATTAAGGAAAAAAGTTGGGATGAACAGAAAGGAGAAGAAAGAACACATTGAAAATTATCTAGTTTCTTGGCAAATCATCTGATAGCACAATGGGTAGTTAATAACAGAAATAAGGTTAGAGCAGGGCTAAGGTGATTATGAAACAAATGTTAAGATTTCAGTATTAATGTAATAGGCAGCCAGAAATAAATGGTTATTGAGATAAAAAAGCAAAGCTTAAAGAAACCACTTGATTATAAATTACTGAGCAATTAGCCCTCTTTTCAAGTGTGTGTGTGTGTGTGTGTGTGTGTGTGTGTGTGTGTTTATTAGGTATTTGAATTCTGCTTTGAGTATGACTTTAAAAATGTCCATAATAATGTTAAAAGTCAGGGTACCAGGGCCACACGGGCACATGGAGTTTAAAGGGCCAGTCCCCACTAAAGGTGTTTCTGCACGTTTAAATAGTAGGCCTGGGAGATGGTTTGTAGAGTTTGCAACAAAGTTCGGATTGAGTCTTATACCCTGTGCCTTGCCGGTCTCAGGGGGAATATCCGAAGCATGTGGCCCCAGGAGATTAAAGGAACAGTGTTTATATTTAGCATCTGCTACCCCCCACCCCAACTTTGCTACTAAGAAAATTCAGCTCTATGGCAAAGAATCTGGGATCCAGCTGGGCAGTTTTCAAAATAAGATGAAAAGTTAAGCAGGCAATTGGTGTATATTTAGGGCTCAAAACACCTTGCCCCCTAGAAGACCTGAAGGAGTTAATCCCTTCTCAAGATAATCCACTAAAGAGTAGCCCTCATTATGATGTTAAAAGCAAGGATCAGTGCCCGGGACTCGAACAATGGGACCGGGGGCTTTTCAGCTCCAACTACATTCTTCCCAGGTTAGAAACAGAAACGGCAGTGACTCTGCTGGAAAATAGAGCCAGACTCTCCTGTGCGAAATACCCTGATAGAAGGAAGGGGGAAAAAATCTCCCACAGTCACCGAATTCCTCACGGGATAGGTTTTCCTAGGAAAGAATGTTTCTGATTTTTTTTTTTAAATTTTTATTTTTAAAGGATGAATCGGTCTAGAACTCAGTGGTGACAGTGTGGAAGTCTTTCTGATTTCTGACATAAGGGAATTTTGGATGAAATGGGACTCAGTGACTTTCCTTGACTCCCTGCCCACCATAAAATATATTCATTCTACGAAAACAAAACCCACCATAAACGTGTAGCAAAGCTGCAAGCTCCAGTTGTGAAAGTGGCCTCCATTTGATCCCGTTTTAAATTTATGGTCAGGCTTTATTTATTTATTAAAGATTCTTAATTATCTCCCGCAAGTAACAAGACAAAGTATGCAGTGTTTGTAAGCAAGTGGATCTAAAAAAGACCAAAAAAACCTAACTTCAACTCGTGTTTTTACTACGTTTAGAACGTTGAGTGGTATTGGTAATACAATTTACGGTTTGTTGTTGCTTTCAAAAGATTGCATAAGGAGGTAGTTTTAAAAATAAAAATAGATTCCTATAAAAATCCTTAGTATAAGCCCGTATCTTAGGTACATAAAGATGGCGACATTGACCATCCCAGGCTGTAAAGGAAATGTTTTCTTTTCCTTTTATTGAAGGTGGGAATACATTTTGGGAAAGAAATATTTGTTTGTAAGGAACTTTATTTTTACCCAAATTGAAACAAAACAGGGAAAGAGTTTTTTAAAAGTGTTTCAAGGGGAATCGACTGTGAATCATGAAAACATGTCAGTGTGGGTTGGCTCCCATGGTCTCCTTTGTGCAACTATCGTGTTCTGGGGGGCTGGGCTCTGGAGACCTGAGTTGGGGTTCCTGCCCTCAGGGCCTGGAGGTGAACAAGCAAATTGGGGTGTGTGTGGTTAGCCATGTGGGTGGTAGCAAATCTTGGAAGATTCTTTAGGAGAGAGTGAGGCAAAGGTTGCTATGATTTGGAAATGTAAAAAAATATATATTTTCATTGATTTTGAGAGAGAGAGAGAGGGAGTGAGAGAGAAACATTGATGTGAGAGCACAACATTGATCAGCTGCCTATTGCAGGCCCCCTACTGGGGCTCGAGCCCACAACCCGGGCATGGGCCCCGACCGGGAATCGAACCGTGACCTCATGGTTCACAGGTCGATGCTCAACCCCTGAGCCATGCCAGCCGGGCATACAACTTGCTTTTTATGTATTGCCCCCTTATTTAATCCTCTCCACGTTCATGTGAAATATGAGTTCCAGCTTTTATTTTAATCGATGAATGCCGGGAGCCGGTCCATCCTTGCTGCTTGACACAGTCACTGCAGGAAAGAAACATCTGCACAGCATATGTTTCAAGGGACCTGGCGTATATAGCATACTGTTCTTAATATGTTTGCTCCCCTTAGCGCTGTGTGTTTTAACCAAGGTCACCTCTCCGAGAAAGGTTGTTTCCCCAGGTAGGAATTTTTCCCTGAAGTCAGGGAGGGGATGCCTCTCCTAGAAAGGTTGTTTCCCCAGGTAGGGATTTTTCCCTGAAGTCAGGGAGGGGATGAAACTCCTTAACTAAGTACCAGGCGGGTAGTTAATCACTTTAACTACAAACAATCATGCTTAAGCTACATAATCTTTTCTCCCTGGAATGGAGATAAGAAACACCCTAACCTTTGTAATAGAAATTGACAGGATTAAAATCAACTGGTATAAATACGGATGTAACAAGACAATAAACGGCAGAACTTCTCTGGAGTTCCAGACCAGAACTTGGCTGGAGATCCTGGCTAGGCTGCTGATCAACTGAACGCTGTCTCCGTGTCATTCCTTCTTCACCGACTCCGTCTACACCTTTGGGAACCCCTGGACCTGCTGGGGCTGGACCCCGGCAGATGAACAAACACATGAATGTGTTGAAAGGCATAGAGCTGGCAAGTGGCGAAGCCGGAACTTAAACCTCCAGGCACCTGCTCGGGTGTCTTTTCCAGAAAG
The DNA here is from genome assembly GCA_036010255.1 of Myotis pilosus. Taxonomy (NCBI): domain Eukaryota; kingdom Metazoa; phylum Chordata; class Mammalia; order Chiroptera; family Vespertilionidae; genus Myotis; species Myotis pilosus. Next base: position 5,612,629 of record JASKON010000031.1, on the reverse strand, counting down.
CCCAAGGCAGCACTGAGGCCCGCCTCCAGGTTTTCCAGTACCCGACACCCAGGAGGTCCTTGGGGATGCTGGTAGCCTTGGGCCTCTTTATGAATGAAGACTGAGTGCTTTATGAATGGAGACTCCACCACTGTTCTGACTTGCTCTACACACACCCTTCACGTGGAAACTACAGCTACTCCTTCACTATTTGGACAAAGGCTACCACCCCTGGTGGCACCAAGCAAGTCTGCTAAGAGCCTAAACATGCTTCATGTGCAGATGCCAGAGGGCAAGATGTTCCATCGGTGAATGACCTAGACTTCTGCCTTGAGGAGGAAGTGTGTGTTGGCTTGAAAATGGGCCTTGACATTGCTTAGGAAAGCATGTGGCCTGACAAAGCAGGCTACGGATTGGACCTGAGCATTTTTCACCTTCCCTGCATAACACGCATTGGCTAAGTGTTCAGCAACTACTAACTGAATCCGTTTGACAAAAGGAAAGAAGAGGAAAAAGGTGGGCCAAGGAATCTTAGGCTAGAAGCGATCTCAAATTCACGCTTAATCAATAATGATTTGCGGATTCATTACTTCCCAACTTGAAGTCGGTGCTGCTGGCTGCTTAGTTATTTTTAAAGTTTACTAGGTACATAAATATTTTCCTCTTTAATGTGAATGAAGCTGGGCATTCTGTGCCTTATCATTAAATTCCATTTTAGTCACAAATGTTTCAGTTTCTGGTTAACCCTTTTATTATTATTTCTAATATTTAATTGATTTCAGAGCAGAAGGGTGAGGGAGAGAGAGATAGAAACACCAATGATGAGGCAGAATCATTGATCGGCTGCCTCCTGCACGCCTCCTACTGGGGATCAAGCCTGCAACCTGGGCATGTGCCATGACCGGGAAAAGAACTTGTGACCTCCTGGTTCATAGGTTACTCAGGGAAGGTGAGAAATACTCAGGTATTTCTATCGGTAGCCAGCTTGCCAGGGCACACACTCAACCACTGAGCCATTTAGGCCAGGCCTAGTTAGCCCTTATTTATTTATTTATTTAATATATTTTATTGATTTTTTTACAGAGAGGAAGGGAGAGGGATAGAGAGTTAGAAACATCGATGAGAGAGAAACATCGATCAGCTACCTCCTGCACACTCCCTACTGGGGATGTGCCCGCAACCAAGATACATGCCCTTGACCGGAATCAAACCTGGGACCCTTGAGTCTGCAGGCCAACGCTCTATCCACTGAGCCAAACCGGTTAGGGATGGATAGCCCTTTTAAAACATCATTCAGTTATTGTCCTTTTTCTTATATTCTAAAAGAAAAGTTAGGTGCAACAAGAAGAAGCGCTTACTGCCAGGAGACACAACACATTCCAGTCAGTTAACCAATAATTCAAGCTGCTCACTATGGCAATTAAAAGCCAATTTTGGGGAAAGTGGACAGTTCTGGGTTCCATCTGCTGATTACGTAATCAACCACTGATTACGGCCTTTATGGATGGATTTTATTGCAGGTGCACAAAATCATTGGTCAGGTATGGAACTATTATAAGGATGTTAGAAAAATGGGGCATTGATAGGTACCAGAAAGTTTATCACTTAATATTTCTTTTTCCATCAGTTCTCTTTCCGCGGGATTATGATTCTACACATGCCACTTGAATGTGTTCTTGAAAGAGAGTGACAGAGATATTTTTCAAATAAATGCCATTTATTGCCAATAATACAAGATGTATATCCTGTGATTAGTATTGCTCACATCTATATTGTGAGGCCAAAGTTAAGTTAAAATGCAGCAAAAGCCATGGTGTAGTAGGTAAATTTTGTTTTCCTAAAATCATAAATAATGTGGTGAGTAAAAGTATGTACATACTGGCTGTCTACCAAATAACATGTTTTAAATTCACTTAAATATTAAATTATATAAGCCACAGGGGCAGTGTGAGGATTCTTTACAACATCCAGCCAATTTAATTTTTTTTTTAAATTACAGGAATATCCAAAGCAGATCAATTTTTATAACTAAAGAAATTAAATAATTTAAAACTGAGGATGATTAAAAGACAAACTATTTTCCCCACAACTTTGCAGAAATCCCAGTCCCATGTAAATACACTTTACCAGCATAACTCAGATTATTTTAACACCCCCCAACCACAGACCGACTGTGGCAGGCAGACTGTATACAATGGCTACTAATGATTCCTGCCTCCTGGCATTTAGACTCCCCTAGAATGTGGGCCTGTGACTCACTTTTAACCAATGAGAATACAGCAAGATTGTTGGGATATCACTACTGTGATTATATTACCTACGATGATAATTTCTGTCTTGCAAGCTAACTCTCTTCCTTGCTGGCTTGGCGGAAGCAAGGAGCCATGTTGGAAAGACCCACGTGGCAAAGAACTGAGGGAAGCCTTTGGCCAACAGCCAGTTAGGAACTAAGCTTTTTAGTCCAAAAACCCCAAAAGAAAGGAAACAATGGCAACTAACAACTACATAAATGATCTTGAAAGTAACTCCTTCCCCAGTTGAACCTTCAGATGAGATCCCAATCCAAGCCAACACCCTGAGAGGTCCTGAAGCAGAAGACTTGGTTCAACTCTGTCCTAACCCACAGTCTGTGACAATAAATACGTGTTGCTTAAGCTACTAAATTTCTGGTCAATTGTTATACAACAATAGAGATCTAATATGACACAGACACACACACACACACACAGACACTTTAAAAATATCATGATTAAAAAAATTTAATTTCTACTTTGTTTTATTTTTTTAAAAAGACTTTTAGAATTGATTTTTAGAGAGAGAAGGAGAGGAAAAGAGAGCAAAACATCAATTTAAGAGCAAAACATCAATCAGCTGCCTCCCGCAGAGCCCCACCGGGGATGGAGCCCGCAACCTGGGCATGTGCCCTGACCAGGAATCAAACCGGTGATCTTTTGGAATGATGCTCAAACCACTGAGCAACACCAGCCAAGGCTACTTTGTTTTCTTGAAGAATCACATGTGACCTGTGTTAACTTAAGGTTTACTGAGAGCCCTTGGTTTCCTACATGGCAGAACCAAACATCCATTTGCCATTCTAATAACATGTTTACTCGGTTGTAGAGTTCAAAGTCTCACATGATGAGAAATTTCATCACAAAGTCACTACCCAAATAAGTTTCACCTTCAGGAGCCTAACATTTGTCTATGAACGGGAATATTCCATTAATCCCATGATGTGGCTGAGATGGCCTATATTTCTCTCCCTGGTCATGGCATCCTCTCACCCCAGCCTGGACCACACTTGCTCCCCAGGATCTTCTGTTCATTCCTTAGCATTATGGATTCAGGCTTCCATGTGTGGCTCTAACACTTTATTTTTTTAATGTATTTTTATTGACTTCAGAGAAGAAGGGAAAGGGAGAGAGAGAAACATCAGTGATAAGAGAGCATCATTGATTGGCTGCCTCTTGCGCGCCCCCTACTGGGGATCGAGCCCACAACCCGGGCATGTGCCCTGACTGGGAATGGAACCATGACCTCCTGGTTCATAGGTCGATGATCAACCCCTGAGCCACACCGGCCGGGCTGGCTTTAACACTTTAGCAGAGGAAGTGCTGGTGTGCTTCCCAGAAGAATTTGCGGTGAGGCCACCTCACCAACTATTTCCATTACGCATTCCTGGGCGTGCACTGAATATTTTATTGAAGACAAGCACCCAGAACACTGCCTGTGCAATGGAGGCTTTCCCCCACTGGCTTCAGAAGTGAGTGACAAGAATTTTATTAGGTAAGGAGGTGTCTATGGAAGCAACGCAACGGTGATTTTATGGTTGCCTAAGTGGGCAGCTTTACTGTGTGGGCATTTGTTTGCTTTTAATCATTCTGTGCTACTCAAATGGGTGGTAGAGAAATGCAAAGATATTATTTTTTTTAAAAGTTCAAATGACTGTTTAAAAACATAAAGGAGTGAAACTCAATTAATGAAAAGAAGTTTCATGGATAATGTAGCCCATCTTGAAAAGATTTTCTTATTAATTATTAATATCAGTCATTAATTATGATAGCCCTTAATCTAGAAGGGAAAACAAGAAACCTGCCATACATCACAAACAGTTGCTTCTGTTCATTTGAGATTTCAGGATAGAAGGCACACCATGAATCTAGGCTGTCTTGTCTTACACGGATACGTCACATGACTGCATTTTTTGGACACCAAGGAAGGTCATGGTACCGTCTTATCTTCACAATGTCATTGCACAGTCCAATGAGTGTTTTCCTTTCAGACACTGTCTGAAATGACTGATTTCTTCCCCTCCCCAAAATCCACAATGCTTGTTAATCAACAACTTTTGAGGCATCTCATTTTATCCCAATTATCTCTCAGTCTTAACGGTATCTCTTTGGTACTCTGCATGCGGATCATTTCAAGATTCAGTTCTCAAGTCTGATAAAACTAATAAACCCACAGTGCCAGAGGTGGCACATTAAGCTGGTAAAATGGTTTTCATCTTAATTGGATATGAGCACTGTTATCACTAATAACCCCAGGATACTTCTAATTGGACTCTCTCCTCCTCTCTCTCTTTTTATTTTTGAGACACTAATCTCATTGACCAGCCTTAATTTCTCCACCTCCCACCCCACTCCCTGAGCCCAAATCTTGAACTGCAATATGGAAATATTCTCATTTCAGGAGGTTATTGCAGTATTATTTCCTTGTATTAAGACAAAAACAAAGGTGAATGGGTTTGTAAAAATAAATGCTTCCTTTTTAAGTTTTCAGGGGGAAAAAAGAAGTTACAGGAAGGCTATGTTCTTGACATTGCAATTATGTCATGAGTGCAGGTTACCAAGGTGCCAATTTCAGCTAAGGACACTAACATTCTTAATTTCCGGTCATTTTCAAAAGAAATGGTCTCCTGTATTGAATTATTTATTATTTGCATGCAAGTTATATATAAGAAGGAACACTTGTTAAAGTTATCACATACATAAACACTGGATTTTTGTTTTATCTTGATTTTACAGATATTGATGAACATGATGGGAATCTGGGGGATGACATAGTAAAGAGATAAATGGATGGGGCGAGACTCCTTTCACAGGGAGATGCAGTTTGGTTTCTGCTAAACGCATAAGAACATGAATGCAATTGGATTCTGCCCCCCAAAGCATCAATTTTCAACAAAATTTTGTCATGTAGAATCGGCTCCAATTGTTGTTGTTACTAGTCTTTTCAGATTCAGTAGGTACATATCGCCACCAAAAGAATAAGAAAATAAATGAAAGTTCTAGGTTAGTAAAACTACAACAACTAAAACAGGAAAAAAATCAGATCCCTCAAACTAGCAATTTCCCCCCAAAAAAGTATAAAAACAGACGACTTTCCTTGTCTGTGTTTTAAGTATTAAAAAATGTCCTGTGAGCCATTCACTGGCAGAAAGAATTCATTTCTAGTAAACAATTTTTAGCAATATATATTTTATCAGCTGACTGTGGGCTTTTAGAATTACTATCACTATTCCCATATCATTAAAGCCTTTGTGTAGATATCATTAAATAATTATGGATGTGCACAAAAATGCTTACCAGATCTTTAATTCATAAAATAAAAATTGAGAAAACAATGATTTATTAATTTATATTGACATTTCTGGCAATTAAATTAGCAATACGTGGGTCACAGATGAAGGCGGGTCAGAGCTTTCATTGAAAGTCTTTTCTAATATAAAAGCTATCGTGAAACCACGTGTGCTTTTAGGTTGGCTTTAAAATTATATATTACTGTGACTCTAAAAGATTGCCAAACTGCCAGTTTGGCAATATGCGTATATCCTGTTATACATAGGAGATACATGCATGTTGTATACACATATATGTATGTGTGTGTGTATATATGTGACATGTAAGATGTATATAGAAATAAGTATATACACATAGTATAAAGCACACATATATATATAAATGTACACACATACATATATGTATGATGGTGATGATGAGGAGGAGGAGGACGATTTTATAACTGGCAAACATTTTAGTTCTTTTGGGACTTATTCTTGGTTTTCTTCAGTTTGAAAAACCAAAATCACATGATTTCTTCATGATTTTTTGAAGCAGTGAAACATATCCAAATCCCAGCTTAGGGAAGGGTGTTCTTCTCTCCTTTGTATGTGCACATTGTTTTATATGTGCATATATCATTGTGCATGTACATTTTATTTACATATCATATCATGTATACCATATCATATCATATCATGTACATTATATCGTATCATATGATATATCAGATCTCATTCACTGTGAGAACCTAGCAGGCACATCTGTGGGCTGGTTGCAACCCTTGAGCTCAGTGGGCACCTTTGGGCCCCCAGGTCTACAGTTTGTTCAGGGTTGGTAAGAAGAGCTCAGAGTTGGGGAAGGTTTATGATAGGGGATCTGGCTCTTCAGGCCTTGTCCCAGGAGGTCCTGGGTTGACATAGGAGCTCATGTTCCTCCTCTCGCTAAATACCGACCCTCTGGCTTCAGCTGGGCATCCTAGGGCTCATTCTAATACTATGGCTCCATGTTGTTAAAACTGAACAGTGAGCTGGGGCTGCTCATGGGAAATGGGACCACACAATGCTCTTCCGCCTTCTTCCTCCCACCTTGGGAGCACTGACCCAGCTCAAGAACGAATTCTTTAAAAAAATATATACATATATTCTTATTGATTTCAGAGAGGGAGGGAGAGGGAGAGAGAGAGAAACATCAATGATGAGAGAGAATCATGGATGGGCTGCCTCCTGCACGCCCCCTACTGGGGACGGAGCCTGCAACCCGGGCATGTGCCCTGACTGGGATTCGAACCGTGACCTCCTGGTTCATAGGTCGACCCCCACTGAGCCACACCGGCCGGCAAGAACTAATTCTTTATGTAAGACCCACAGCCTTCCCCATTGGTGCGTCTATTCACACTGCGAAGAGATGCTTGATAAGAGTACAGATGCGTATGGTTGAGGGGACATTTTCAATTTCAAAGGGGTCAGTGCCCTTATAGAAAGCTGTAGAGGGAGGGTGAGAACACATCCCCGCCTCCCACCCACACCCCTCCATCCGCCTCCCAGGCGTAATTTTGCTTTATACTGAAGCTCTGAATACTATTTCCTTTGATAAAGGGTTTCTTGCCAGCTGAGTGGCTCAGTGGTTGAGCATATGAAGCGGGAGGTCACAGTGCGATCCCTGGTTAGGGCGCATGCCTTAGTTTTGGGCTCAGTCCACGGTGGGGGGCATGCAGGAGGCAGCCGATCGATGATTCTCTCTCATCATTGATGTTTCTCTCTCTCCCTCTCCCTTTCTCTCTGAAAGCAATAAAAAAATATTTTTCCAAAAAAAAAAAAAAGGTTTTCTTTGGCACTGAGAAAAATTATCTGAAAAAATTAAATCCCAACACTACCGTTTTAAACATCCATTATTTTAAATTTCAATTTCCTGCTTAACTTGGGTGTTTTTTCCCTACTCGTGAATCAATGCTAGGAAAATAAAAAGAGGCAAAGAGTAGCCACATTCCCCGCGAGGATGGAACTGCACGATCCAAACTCCTTAGCTGGAATCCTGGCCTTGCCAGCCGCCCTAAACTACCGACACGATGCGCATCCTGTTTTCCTGGCACCGTGGCCTGGTGCCCATCTGCTCGGAGCGCCATGCCAACCGCAGGGAGGAGAGGCAGTGGCGCGGGAAGTGAGGCGCAGTCCCTGAGTCGGGCACATGCTGATCACAAGAGATCAGGTTTGTGGCTCCTGCAGGTCAAGCACCATCAGAAAACATCCCAGATCCGGGGCCCATTGCCCAGTGCATCTCCCTTCTGGGAATCAGCCAACTGAATCGGAGTGGAGGGAGACAGACACCTGAGACTTCCCTGATTGCAAAGTTCCTTCTTGAAAAAGGAGCTGGTTTCCTGTCCTTCCCCTTTGGCACCTTCTCCAGTCCCAGGCCAGAGGCCCTTGGCCTGTAATTGTATCTCGGGCCATTAACAGGTTAGGTCAGGTGTCCCAAAGCTTTGAGAAATAGGTAAGTGTGGAATAATTCCAGAACCTTCTTTGCTTTGTCTCTCTTTGTCTTTTCTTTTATTCCTCCTCCCTTTCCTTTTAGTTTTGTGGATGTCATTTATGGAAATGTGAGAGCTCTTGGCGTCAAAGGCATGCCTTTTCCTACCCGGAGGCTCAATGGTTATTGATAATCTGTGAATTTGGGCCATACACGTGGCCATGTCAATGACATACATGCAAGCACAGGTTCTCCACAGCTCTTCAGACCATGTTGTATGCTATAGTACAAGTGTCCCTAACTTTTTTTAAAATTTATATTTATTGATTTCAGAGAGGGAGAGGGAGAGAAACATCAATGATAAGAGAGAATCATGGGTCAGCTGCCTCCTGCACGCCCCCTACCAGGATTGAGCCTGCAAACCCGGGCATGTGCCCTGACCGGGAATTGAACTGTGACCTCCCAATTCATAGGTCAATGCTCAACCACTGAGCCACATCAGCCGGGCAAGTGTCCCTAACTTTTTTGAAAAAAAATCAAGGACCCCTTTAATTATCTGCTTCTGACTCCCCAGGAATCTCATTCATTAAAAAATACCCCACTGTATTTATTAAGTACATCTGTCACGTTAATTGATGATGACGGTGGGATTGTGCAGGCGTTCTGAAATGTAGGACATAGTTTAAGCCTTCCAGGGCTCCCTCTGAGAATTCTCAAGAGCTACAAAGACCCGGATCGGGGGCCACTGTTAGAAATGACGGGGGGCTGGACAAGGAACCTAGAGATGGGGACTCCGTGGAGCCACGGCTGGGGGGCCTGTTCCAGAGCCTGTGTCTCGCCCTCTGTACAGGGAGGCGCAGAGGAGATGCAGAGCCTGGTTCTGATTGGACCCACGGTTCTGCCCCTTCTGGACCTGAGTCCTGGGGGCAGGGGGCAGATGTCTATCCTGTGGCCTCCTCAGGTCCCCAAGCGCCCCATCCCAGGCGTGCAGGCCAACAGAAGGGCCTTGGAGAATCCCAAAGGAAACCCCAGAGGTGGTGCAAGAGGAACCTGGGGCCAGAAATCAGATCTGCTGCCTGGAAGCATCCATGACCAGCAACGCCCATTTCTGCCTGGTCGGGCTCTCAGTGATTCCGTGGCTTTGAAAACGGCTACATCAAAGGCAAAGCCATCGGGGTGTCGGGCTGTGTTGTGGGTCTCGGATACCTGTTATCACTACTTAAGCGTTCCTTCAAACATGGTATTGAGCCCAAGAGTCTGCTTAATTATTATTAAACTAAAAACATGTTCCATTCCAGGGATATTTTGGAAACAATAGGTTCTACTATTGACTGGTGGCCCCCAAAGTCTCAACAAACTTGTATTTAGGGAGCAGCTGCCGTCTGCAAGCCTAAACGACAAAGCTGGTGTTTAGGGATGAAGCAGATAATTCCTCCCCCTTTTGTAAGATCACACTCAGGGAAAGACTGCAACCCCTGCACCTCAGCCTAGCTCAGGGGTGGGCAAACTTTTTGACTCGAGGGCCACAATGGGTTCTTACACTGGACCGGAGGGCCGGAACAAAAGCATGGATGGAGTGTTTGTGTGAACTAATATAAATTCAAAGTAAACATCATTACATAAAAGGGTACGGTCGTTTTATTTTTTATTTTTTTAGTTTTATTCATTTCAAATGGGCCGGATCCGGCCCGCGGGCCGTAGTTTGCCCACGGCTGGCCTGGCTCATGCCAGAGCCATAGCAATGCACAGACTTGGAAAACTTGGTGACACGTATGGTACCATTTTTGTGTGCTGTAGAAGTAAACAGCGGTTGAGTGGATATGTACATGGAGAAAATCTGACTGCAGATGGGAAGTGTGTGTGCTTTAAGAATAACATTGGTTATGTAGATCTTGTTAAAAAGCCCCCAGCTTAAATCTAGTGGAAAATTGTCTTCTTAAGGGAATAGATTCTTAAAAAAAAAAAAGATGTTTTTATTGATTTTAGAAAGGGAGGAAGGGAGAGGTATAGAAAAATAGAAACTTAGATTGGCTGCCTCCTGCACACCCCCTACTGGGGATCAAGCTGGCAAGACAGGCATGTGCTCTGACCAGGAATCGAACCTGCGACCTCCTGATTCATGGGTTGATGCTGAAATGCTGAAATCACACCGCCTGGGCGGGAATAGTAAATTCTTAACCTTTTAGGTCAGTTTTACTGGAATCAACAGAAAGCGTCTTTTAGCTTTTTCTGAAAACTCTAAATTCTGTGATTCCATGTAGACCCAATTTTTAAAATGTTCCATTGCATATGTATGAGTGGTGTAATCCTTGTTATGAGTGAATCAGTTTTGGCCTTTAAGTTACAATGTTTCCTGTTCAATTCATGTCTGAAAAAAGAAGTTCTAGCCCGGCCAGCATGGCTCAGTCGCCCTATGAACCAGGAGGTCACGGTTCGATTCCCGGTCAAGGCACATGCCCCGGTTTTGGGCTCCATCTCCAGTGTGGGGCGAGCAGGAGGTATCCGATCCATGATTCTCTCTCATCATTGATGTTTCTATCTCTCACTCTCTCTCCCTTCCTCTCTGAAATCAATAAAAATATATTTAAAAAAAGGAAGTTCTAATTTTAACTACCTAAAATGACATGAGCACAATTTAGTGTTATTACAGGTTTATATATAATATACACAGAGAGATGTACATGAACAGCAACACCTCTCAAATCCCATCCTGATGGACATGAACCAGGTGAACGACAGCCTGGTGACCTTGAACCTTCGATGCTGAGAGATCAGGTGGAGAGGGGCCTTATAAGACAGTGATGGCGAACCTAGGACACACATGTCAGAGGTGACAGGCGAACTCATTTTTTTGGTTGATTTTTCTTTGTTAAAAGGCATTTAAATATATAAAATAAATATCAAAAATATAAGTCTTTGTTTTACTATGGTTGCAAAGATCAAAAAATTTCTATATGTGACACGGCACCAGAGTTAAGTTAAGGTTTTTCAAAATGCTGACATGCCGAGCTCAAAAGGTTCGCCATCACAGGTTGGCACTGAGAAAATTATCTGAAAAAATTAAATCCCAACACTACCGTTTTAAACATCCATTATTTTTAATTTCAATTTTCTGCTTAAGTTCGGATTTTTATTAAGACCACTTGGCCTACTCACCACAGCACAGTATTTAAGGTTAGAGACACACAATTCAGGTTCAAATCCTGATCATCTCAGTGATTTCAACCAGTACCTCCGTCTCTCTCTAAATCTCGGTCCTTTTATTTGTAAGCAGGTGATTAAAATGGCCTTTCTGTGGCTATTAAATGAGAACATGTATGTCAAGTGTCCCACAGCGTAGACATTTGAGAAACACGCTAAGATTAATATTATCGTCTGTTTATTTTACTTACTTATTTGGGGACTAAATGAGAAGTTATCCAAGCCCTTGATAAAAATGTCCCTGATAAACTTAAAATATCACTGGTGGTAGAACTATTTTTCTTCCTCAAATGAAAACTTTTTCAAAACATCAATGGGAGGAGCGATCATCCACCAAGGCTCGAAACCATTAAGTTTTTATTTTTGGCATGACTTGGGCCTGCTTGATATTCTGTTTTGTTTTTTAATATATTATGACCATCAGGGAATTGGAAAAAAGATTAGGCAGTCTAAAAATAAGACCAGCTTTATAAATCCAGTTGAGAATGACTTTCTGAGGCAACTGGCCGTTCCAAAATAAATTTGGGATCTGCATCCTTATAAGAGATTAGAATTTGGCGAGGCCAAAGAATTTGGGCCCTATCGGCCTGTCATTCCCAATTTTAAAATATTTAGTCTTATTGCAAGATAAATAGCAACAAGCGAACTGAAGCAACTGAGAAAAATAAACACACAACTTCTTGAAAATGTATAAATAACTAGATGGCTTAAAAAACATGATCAGAAACGTCTTTAGTATTAGCAAGGCCTAAATTAGACAGTGGTCACGAATAATGTTTGTTCCTTGCATGGCCACCTTTCCAGGGGGGAACCAAGATTTCACTTTCTTTTTTTAAAAAGTATATTTTTATTGATTTCAAGAAGGGGGGAGAGAGAGAGAGAGAGAGAGAGAGAGAGAGAGAGAGAGAGAGAGAGAGAGAAACACCACTGATGAGAGAGAATCACTGATCGGCTGCTTCCTTCATGTCCCCCACTGGGGATTGTGCCTGCAACCGGGTATGTGCCCTGACCGGGAATTGAACCGTGACCTCCTGGGTCATAGGTTGACGCTCTACCACTGAGCTACACCAGCTGGGCGAGACTTCACTTTCATACGATCCCATGGATGGAGGGGCCCCAGCTGTCTGCTAACCAGAACCTGGTAGGTCTTTGGCAAGATGGCCAAGAGCTTGTACCTTGAGACCATTGGGAAGCTTGGGGGGAAGGTCAAGAATGGTTGGATGGGATTATGTAACACCCTCCAGCTGCAATAATTATTCTTTCTTCCTTTTTCCCGCTCCCTTACAACACCACTGTCCTCAGGCTTAAAGGCATGAGGTGAGGAAACCATGGACAATCATGGGAGACAGGTGGAAGGACGGGAGAGGGAATAAGGGATGGAACAGACAAAGAACGTGCTGTGTGAGCTACTTTATTGATGAGTTATTATTATGGGAAAAGTCACTTTACCTGCTGAAAGTACTGACATGGGATGAGTAGTACAGAACCAGGATGGAGGGGAGTCTGAGGGGGGTATGATGTCACCTTGTCCGCCTCAGGTTACCTGAGGAAGCATATGGCTCTGCAAGGAGCCTTGCATTTACATCTCTCTGTCATCTGTTACCTATGGACCCGGGCCACGTGTATGCGGGTGTGACAGGCAAAGTCACATTTATAAAATGTGCATATAGGTATTGGGTTACTGAGAGGCTAGGCAATTTATTCCTATGATTATGTAACTATGTACAATTTAATAATAATTCTTATTGTTTTGAGTCTGTAGTATGCCAAGTACATAGTCCATGGCTTTATTTATGTACTATTATTTATTCCACAGCTAAGTTTCTCAATGGACTCAGCTAAAATCGCAGGTGCCACAGACCTATGTCCTATGATATCCTTTTAAATCTAGGACATTTTTTTTCCAAATAGGGAATATTAAAAAAAATTCAGGAACCTCTATTATCAGAGTTTAATTGGGTAATCACTTCAAGGAATACCTAGGGTTGTTTGGCTCACAGGAAATGGGTTGAAAGGAATGCCTTGAAGGACATATTTCTTTTTAGTTCGATACAACTTTCTAATATCTAGTTCTTCCATATTAAGATTTATTTTCCAGAGCAGCATCAAGAAGTGCAGAACTAAACCATAGCATAACGATGGCTATGAACGAATTTTTATAACATTTTAAAAAATATAAAATTTGAATGATTTCCTGTTGTCTTGAAACTCATAATGTTTTTGAGTTCTAATAATAACTCATTACTGAAGGAGTTCACCCAGTAGTTCCTTCCACCACACTGCCTCCTTCTGGGGACTTGTATTTGTGGTCCCCTCTTTCTGGAACATTCTTTTATCCCAGATATATACATGGCTCATACCTATGCTTTGTTTGGTTTTCTGCTCTCATGCCACTGCCGGGGTCCAACCCCAGCGGGTCCAGGGGTTCCCAAAGGTGTAGACGGAGTCGGCGAAGAAGGAATGACACGGAGGCAGCGTTCAGTTGATCAGCAGCCTAGCCAGGATCTCCAGCCAAGTTCTGGTCTGGATCTCCAGAGAAGTTCTGGCGTTTATTGTCTTGTTACATCCGTATTTATACCAGTTGATTTTAATCCTGTCAATTTCTATTACAAAGGTTAGGGTGTTTCTTATCTCCATTCCAGGGAGAAAAGATTATGTAGCTTAAGCATGATTGTTTGTAGTTAAAGTGATTAACTACCCGCCTGGTACTTAGTTAAGGAGTTTCATCCCCTCCCTGACTTCAGGGAAAAATCCCTACCTGGGGAAACAACCTTTCTAGGAGAGGCATCCCCTCCCTGACTTCAGGGAAAAATTCCTGCCTGGGGAAACAACCTTTCTTGGAGAGGTGACCTTGGTTAAAACACACAGCGCTAAGGGGCGTGTCAAGAGAACCTGACTAGAACTTGGACAGAACCTGGCTGGAGAACCTAGCAAGAGAACATGGCTACAGAACCTGGCTGGAGATCCTGACAAGAGAACCCAACTATGCTGATGAACTGAACACTGCCTCTGTGCCATTCATTCCTTCTTCGCTGACTCCGTCCACACCTTTGGGGACCCCTGGACCCGCTGGGGGAGGACCCCAGCATATGGCGCCCGAACAGGGACCCCTAGGTAAGCCCCCCTGCACTCGGGACGGATAGGACTCCACCGTAGGAAGAGGGTGGATAGTCTTCGCCGACTCCGTCCACACCTTTGGGAACCCCTGGAACAGGATTCCCATAGGTAAGCCCCCCTATTGAGAACCCCCATATTCGGGACGGATAGGACTCCACCAGGGTCCTGCAGACCCCCCTATAGAGGATAAGTAGGGTAAGAAGGTGGATAGTACAGAGCTTAGATTGAGAAGATGTGCCATACTGAGTCCAAAGAAAGAAGGCTCTGTATTGATCTTTAGATTAAGAAGATGTGCCATACTGAGTCTAAAGAAAAAAGACTCCGTATTGATCTTTTAACACATATGCTTGCTAGCAGAGGAGTTAAGGTTACTCCCAGTCAGACAGAATGTTTTATACAAGAAGTATGTCCATGCTTTTCTGAGGAAGGAAAGGTAAATGTAAAGGCATGGGAGAAGGTAGGCCCAAAGAGCCTTATCCTTAACCCCACTGCAGCCTTACCACCCCGGGAAAGTGCAGGATTGGCAAGCTCTCCCTGGGATGATAGATCAGGACTCAGGTAATAGCAGAAAGCGCCAATCCTACTCTTAAAATGGATACAAGAGAGCATTTGGGGTTTTTCTTTTTAATGCTCGCTTTTAAAAAATAAAAAAGGGGGAATTTGCCGGGAGCCGGTCCATCCTTGCTGTTTCTAGAGACCTGGCATATATGGCATACTGTTCTTAATATATTTGCTCACCTTCTTGGCACTATGTGTTTTAACCAAGGTCACCTCTCCGAGAAAGGTTGTTTCCCCAGGTAGGGATTTTCCCCTGAAGTTAGGGAGGGAATAAAACCTCTTAAGTGCCAGGCGGGTAATTAATCACTTTAACTATGAACAATCATGCTTAAGCTACATAATCTTTACTCTCTGGAATGGAGATAAGAAACGCCCTAACCTTTGGAATAGAGATTGATAGGATTAGAATCACCTGGTATAAATACAGATGGAACAAGACAATAAGAGACAGAACTTAGGGACAGACCTCAGCGACAGACCTCAGAAGACAGAACCTAGAGAGGCAGACTGAGAGACAGACCCGAGACACAGAACTCAGAACCTACACACAGAACTTAGATGAGGATCCAAGAGACAGAACTTAGAGACAGAACTTGGAGGACAGAGCCTGCGCAGAGCCTGGAGACGGAGGAGCTTCGCTGGAAAGAACATGGCGGGGGATCCTGGACAGAACCTGGCTGCGGAGCTTGGTTGGAGAGCCTAGACAGAGCCTGGCGACCGAGCCTGGCTGGAGAGCCTGGGCCGAGCCTGGCTGGGGAGCCTGGCGAGAGAACGTGGCTACAGAACTTGGCTGGAGGACCTGGAGAACCTGGCTGGAGAAACTGGCAAGAGAACATGGACACAGAACTTGGCTGGAGATTGTGGCTAGAGAGCCTGACTGGGCTGCTGATCAACTGAACGCGGTCTCCATGTCATTCCTTCTTCGCTGACTCCGTCCACACCTTTGGGGAACCCCTGGACCTGCTGGGGCTGGACCCCAGCATGCCACCACCTTGGAAAGACCAATTGAGAATAGTATACACACTCCTATGTTCTTTGTAGCATTATTTACAATAGCCAAGATATGGAAGCAACCCACCAAATGCCCATCACTAGATGAACGGATAAAGAAGTTGCCGTACATATATACAGTGGAATATTACTCAGGCATAAAAGAGAATGAAAGCTCTCTATCTGCAACAGCAGGGATGGACCGAGAGGGTATTATGCTAAATGAAATAAGTCAGGTAGAGAACAACAAATACCGTATGATTTCCCTCACAATTATGAACAAAATAAAATTGAAACAGACTCATAGATATAGAGAACAGACTGATGGTTGCCAGAGGGGAGGGCAGTTGAGAGACTGGATGAAAAAGGTGAAGGGATTAAAAAGTACAGATTGGTAGATACAAAACAGTCAAGGTGATGTAAAGTCTGGCATAGGGAATAAAGTCAACAATCCTATATAATAAAAGGGTAGTATGCAAATTGCCCCTCAACCAGGAGTTCTTCCAGAAGTTCCACCAACTCCGACCAGGGGTTAGGCTGGCTGGGAGAAGGGAGGGAGGCCCCGGCTGGCAGCCACTAGGGACTTACCAGTGCACGAATTTCATGCACTGAGCCTTTAGTATTGTAATAACTCTGCAGGGTGCCAGGTGGGCACTGGAAATATCAGGGGGACACTTTGTAAAGGACATAATTGTCTAACCACTATGCGGTCCACCTGAACCTGATACAAAACAATAGTGAATGCCAACTGTGATGAGAAATACAATGTAAAGTTCTTTTCCAAAGCAAATTCTCCACACAAAGTTCTTCCCCACAAACCTGGAGCTGTGAGGCTGAGTGAGGTAGAACTCAGAGAAAAGCCAGTGATGGCTGCAACTGACACCACTCAGGTCTCCTTGTAACCAGGGAGCTTCCTTCTAGTCACGTGTGAGCTAAGTGTACTGAGTCGGCGAACAACTAAGAAAGAAACGTGATGGGAACACGGCTGCCTCTTACCTGGAGAGTCTCAAACAGAAATGACGAGCTGGGGTCTTTCTTCATTTTGAGGATTCCACCACAGCCGCCTTCGGAATCATAGTTATACTTCCATCAAACATCACCCAGTCTACAAACTCCTAATCCGAAATGACTGCCTAACAACTACATGGAAGAAAGCGGGCGGCGATCGCTTCGTTTTGATGAACATGGACAGCGCGATCAGTACAGGTTCACTGGAAGTAAAGAACAGCGAGCCTTACCTCCATTTCTGCAGAGTCTGCGCATGAAGGACGATCATGTTTTTCTAGACTCTGAAGTAGGCTGTGCTCTCGAGGTGCGCCGGAAGGTCCTCCGCCTGCTGCCATCCAGCCCGTCCTGTGGGGTGAGGAGAACACACGTGGGCTCCATGCAGCTGGCCCTGGAGTCAAGTCTTGGCCCTGATGCTTAACAGATGCCGGACCACCTACCTTCTCTCTGCATTTTGGGAAACTGAGCCCCAGGGAAGTTACTGCTGCCCTTGCCAAGGTCTTGAGGGGATTCAGCCACAACATGGCTGGGATGCAGGAGGCACTAAAGAAATACCAGCTGCTACTATTATTGTTATCATGCTCTCTACAGATCTCTCAGGAAAAGATTGGGGGTGGCGGGGGGCGGGGTGAGGGCTGTCACTCTCTGGCTTTCTATTTATATGAAACTAGAGGCCTGATGCATGAAATTCATGCAACGGGCTCAGCCCTCGCAGCCTCGTCCGGCCCTCACAGCCCCAGCTTTGTCCTGAAGGTCGTTCGGCTGTTTGGTCTAATTAGCATATTAGTTCTTTATTATATAGGATAAGCTAAACAATGTAACCAAGCTGATTCTGGTGCATAATGTCAAGGACTTTGGATCCCATGAATGAAGACATTTTAGCAACTTACTATTATTATTATTTAAATACATTTTTATTGATTTCAGAGAGGAAGGGAGAGGGAGAGAGAGAAAGAAACATCAATGATGAGAGAGAATCATTGATCAGCTGCCTCCTGCACACTCTCTCCTAGGGATCAAGCTTGCAACCAGGGCATGTGCCCTGACCAGGAATGGAACTGTGACCTCCTGGTTCATAGTTGGCTATCAACCACTGAACCCTGCTGGCTGGGCTGATGAGGTATTGTTTGTAAGCGTAATTTTAATTTACTTTCTTGTCTTGCTTACGGCCTTTTTCACCAGTTAAACTCTTAGCTACCCAAAGACAGGAGCTATAGGCTTACACCTTCCGCCTTTAGGACATTATCCAAAGTACCTACTTGGGAAACCTTCTCAACTGTATGTGTGTGTGTGTGTGTTTAATAACCTCTGTTCACAATTGGTTCCTTGACAGAACCTACTATACACTTCTCAACTATGAATTACATTATAGATCAAAAATGTGATTGAAATGATGGAGACGAATTCACCATGTACCACTGCTCATAAAGTAGAGAGATCCCGCCTTCTCTGGTATGTAATGTAATGAAATATGCTAAACAATGAACAATTCCCTTAACTGGTACTCATTCCAATTATTCATGTTTACAGTAAATGTCCTTACTGCACAAAATGTGCTCCTATTGAGTTAAATAAAATTGTATTATTCAAAGCATGGTTTAAACCTGCAAAATAAACAAAAATATATCAAGTTCCCCCAATCCTGCCCAGGACATAATAGATGCGTAACAAGTACTGGTTCTGTGTGCCTTCCCCTTCCATGTAGCACGCTAACAATAATTTTAAGCCATTTAAATTGAAGCTCATCAGCTTCTGAAGTATTGATTCCGGGGAATAAAGTTACTGAGGTGGTTAAAATTGTTTGGTATTTTAGTTTTCTAGGTCTCCTAGCTCTGGAGGCCAGAAGGCCAAGGTTACGGTGTTGGCAGCTTTGGTTAATTCTGAGGTAAGGATGTGTTCCGGGTCTCCATCCTTGGCCATGGAGAGGCAGTCCCTCCCCTTGTCTCTCCACATCTTCTCCCTTCTATCCGTATCTCTACAATTTCCCGTGTATATAGGACACCAGGCAGGTTGAGTTGGGCCCATCCAGATGAGCTCCTTTGAACTTGACTCCCTCTGAAAGCCCTCACCCCACGCAAGGCCCCATCCTGAGGTGCTAGGCTTTAGCACTTCCTCTAAGGTTAGGGGAAGACAATTCAACCCCTAACAGTTGATAATGAAGGAAATGCCACAAAGAGATCATAAGCTACATTTACATCTCGTGGAAAGAATAATTTTATAATCCTGCGCTATCAAGAGAAAACTGTGCCGTCACTACAGTGTAGAAATATGAATGCTGAGCCTTGGGTTGGTGTAGACTCCAGGGAATACGCTATAGGAGTTTATCCTTAAAAACGCTGTGAAGAACTTTGCTGAGGAAATGGCCTAGGTCAAAATGTTACCGCCTTTCTTCTGTGCACCTTAACATACTTGGCCTGCCTTTTATTAACTTGCTTATTTTTCCTCTCAAAATCTCTAGAGTCAGAGAGGCGACATCCTATAGGTGGAAAGACAGGTGAATGAATGTGAGATAATTTCTTTCCTACCGTCAGCACTTTATTATTATTATTTTCTAATCGTCACCCAAGGATCCTATAGAATAAAAGGTTAATATGAAAATTGTCCCCTCAAACGGGTGTTTGACCAGGGGGCAGGGCTGGCCCGCCAACTGCCAGCAGCCCCTCCCCACAGCCGGACCCTACCAGTGCACGAATTCGTGCACCGGGCCTCTAGTATGTTATGAAAGGGAGAGAAGGAGAGAGAAATATCAATGTGAGAGGGAAACATTGGTTGTTTGCCTCCAACACTTGCCCCTACTGGGGGCTTGAACCCATGACCCTTGGGTGCACGGTAGGGCGCTCCAACCAACTGAGCCACACCGGCTGGGGCGCCATCTGCACTTTCAGAAAGCAGAAATCAATTTGTTCTGTGCATTTGCTTTATTGGAGGTACGTCTGCTTGACTGGTTAGAGCATGAAAGGGATTATGGGATTCCAGGTTTGTTGATCTTCAAATGGATTGTATTCATGAACTAATCAGTGCGGACGTGGGCCTTGAGGGAAGCCAAGGATCTACCCGGCTGGGACCTGAGCCAGGTGAGGGCTTTGGCTTCCTCTCAGCTTGGAACACACTGGAAAGCGGCTGTCTGACAACTCGATCAGGGTAGGAGGAGGAAATTTAAAGAGATAGACCATTGTCTATCTGCTTGTATGCATTTAAAGATACAGATCTCTACATTTCCTCTTCCTAGCCCAATGTGTGTGTATGTGCGTTAGGTGGGTATATTTTAAAATGTGAATAACATTTATATCTCCCTGTCTGTGTTTGAAAAGGATGGTGGACGGAGAGCTGTCGCCAAACTTGCTCAGTGACTGTAGACGCAGTGCCTTATCCTTGGGGACATCTGCCACCGGAGGCACCAGGTCCGAGCGTCAGCCTGGGTGCCACACCAGGGCCTCCACATCACCTCGATCTTGCGAGGGACATGGTTCCAAGTATTAAAAGCGATTGTCATGTGGTTAAGCCTCAGTGACTCTGCAACCTGGTCCCTGGCACCTTCATTACAGGGACCTGTTGGGGGCGGGGCAGTGTCAGTGGTTTTCAAACAAAAGGATGGATTCTCTTGGACACCCAGCGCTGACCTCCCACCGCCCCCCCCTTTCCCATCCCCCTGTCTCCCATCAGTTGGGCAAGAGCTGACAGGTGACCTCCCAGGCTGGAGAGTGAAAACCTCTCATCCCGGGTTTGCCTCTTCTGATCAGAAGTTAGGGAGGATCAGGGGCCAGGACCGCAGTCTTTAAACAGAGGCCCCTTTATCTGCGGCACCCCCAGCGGGGCAGCCTCAGTTATCAGTGTCATGAGCGGGGACAGCTGCTGGTAAACACGGAGGCTGTCGACACCCGCGCTGGGTCAACAGGAATTTCACTGGGCTCTGTCCCCTGCTTAAAGCCACACCGCCCTTGCGCTTTCCCTCCCGCGTTATCATTTATTTATTTCACATAGGAGCCTTGGCATCGGCCCGGGAAACCCCGCCGTGAGGGACAATTAATAAGGTGCTAGGGACGTGCACCCCGGGTCAATCCGAGGGGACCCGGGCAGAGAGGGGACTTGTGGGGACTGCCCCCCTTAGCTGGAGCCCGGCCGCACATGTTATAAAGGTGGAACTGGCCAGCGGCCAAGTTGAAGTGATTAACAAATGTGTCTCTTTAAGTGGACACCTCGTGGTCTAAATATATTTGACAAGAATGCAGGGAGCCAGCCGGAGGGCGCGGAGGGCTCCCCCGATCGCTCGGTGCCAGCCTGGTTCACGCGGCCCGTGGGCAGGCTGCCAGCGCCGGCGGCGCCCCGCTGTTTAACGACAATGGATTTACTGCTTCTCTGCATATTGCTGTTATTTTGTATAAACAAGGTTAACACTCCTTTTAAATTAAATGCACCACCTGGTGACTGGATGGCTGACCCTGCCAGCTTTCCTCACCTGGCGGGGGAGCCGGGCTCCAGCTCTGATTTCAACCTGTGGCTCGGCGGGCGGCTTGGAGTCTTGGCTTTTCACTCCCAGTGGCTCCCGGAGGGGGCTGGCGGGTCCTGGGGCTCGGATCCCCCCGGGACACGCACAACTGGGGGGGATCTAGGTGCGCCCTGTGTCCACGCATCTCCATGGCGCGCAGGTTGGATCAGGGTGGTGCCCGGGTCTGCGGGCCGCCACCATCCGGAGCTCCCGGGCCCGCCCTGCTCGGTGTCACCGGGGGTGACAGCCAGCCGGCCTCGTGGGCCCTGCCGGGCCGCCTCCAAAACAGTGCGCTCGGAGGGGGGCCCGCACCGTGACAAAGGTCCTTTGTCCCGCGCCCCAGCGTGGTATTGATCTAATGCGAGCCCCGCGCTCCCCCGCCCTCCAGGCATGTGAACACCTGGGCCAGTCCTCCCGGCTGCACACTGGAGGGGATTTAATGGTGGAAAGAGACGCTGCAGGCAGCCCCGTTTGATATGAGGCGGCGGGGATCGGGGCTGCCTGGCTGGCCCGGCGGGAATCCCTGTGCCTGGGCAGGGCCGGACCACAGACAGCTCCAGGAGTTGTTCAGGAAAACGGAGACGCATAGCAGTGTTGGGGAAGCATCTAGAAATTTCAAGCCAAATAAACTTCACGTACTCATTTAACTGAAGGCCCCGCCTCACCCCTTCCTTGCTATTTGCCACCTGCTAAGTGGGGCAGAGTATTCAGGGGTCTTTGCTGTTCCCTGGTTAGCTTGGATTCTAGAAAGTTCGGCAGCCCTATCAATGGGTGAGAAAGAAACTCAGACCTAGGGAGGTGCAGTGAACGCCTCCCCCGACTGCCCCAGGGTCTCCCTGATCTGGAATCCAGGTCTCCAGGCCCAGAAGGCCAAGGCCACTCCTGCCGTGTTCGGGGAGGCCCGCTCTATCTACCCAGAAATACCAGTGAGCTTAAATGGCTGGAAATTTGGTTTTATTCTTAGGGGCACAGAAATAACCGCTTAAGTAGTCTCTGCTTAAGGTTTCCTTAGCAGCTCCAATTGGAGTCATGGAATATCTCTATAAATAGGCCGAGGAAAGTCATTCCAGTAAGGGATCTGATTTTAATCGCTGGAATCCTAACGCTTTTATATCAACTTTACTAAAAAGAAGCTGACTACAGATGCAGCAATACCTTTCAATGCATGTGTAACATTTTGGAAAAATACATCCTTTCTTTCAAAATCTCTTTACGTGGTATATTGTGTGTGTGCGTGTGTGTGTAATACAACAACATAACATTAATCATACCCACTGGCCATACTCGGTAAGTGTTGTAGCCTGTTCCTAATAGGAAACATCTAGTGTAGACATATAGGTGCTTAGTGTTGGGGGTGCGATGATAAACAAGGCAAGATCAGTAACTCGGTGAGTTAAGGACCGAGGGAATGACCGTAAGTAAAGAACCACAAGGGCGAAGGGAGCCTAGAACGGGGACCCCCTACCACAGGGCATCCCCAAGAATTTCCCAGAGCAGGCACAGCTGCACCCCAGGCAATTCCATTTGTGTGATTGTGATATTACAATGCTGCACAGCAAATGATGGAGAATGATATTCACCTTAGTTCTTAAAACGATCACTGCCCGGCAGTCTCCTAAATGCCTGGCCTAGCCTAACAAGAGTATGAAGCAGACACTGTCATCAACTCCACTTCCCGTGGGGGGAAACTGAGGCATGGAGGGCTCAAGTCACTTGACCGGGGTTTCACAAGGAAGGAATTCAAACCCAAGCAGCCTGATGTTGCCTGGTCAGTGTTCGGTTTTGTTTCTGTGCTGCTAAGTCCTATCTACTGAGTTTTCTTGTTACATTAAAATTTCTATGTTAATAAAAAAAAATTGGGGCCCTAACCGGCTTGGCTCAGTGGATAGAGTGTCGGCCTGTGGACTGAAGGGTCCCGGGTTCGATTCGGGCCAAGGGCACATGCCTGGGTTGCGGGCTCGATCCCCAGTGGGGGGTGTGCAGGAGGCAGCCGATCAGTGACTCTCTTGCATCATTGATGTTTCTATCTCTCTCTCCTTCTCCCTTCCTTTCTGAAATCAATAAATATTTTAAAAAAAATTGGGAAAAGTAGGAAGAAAAACAATCACTGAAAATTCCATTACTGACAATATTTTGACATGATCGCTTCCAGTCTTTTAAACTAACACATATGAATTTTCTTAGGAAAACACACACACAATTAGAATCACTGTCATGCAGTTTTGAATGCTACTTTTTTACCCCATAAGTATTTTTCCACTATCAAATATTCCTTAAAGTTTTTATTTTTAATAATCATATAATATTCATTGTAATTATTTACTATAATTTTACACAATAAAGATTAGCAATCCCCCTACTCCTGGTTATGCAGGTTATTTCTAATTGTTGCTATTATAAATCATCTTGCTTATATATTTTGGTTGCCTATATGAATTTTTCCCCCTCAGATAGATTCCTTAGGCGTGGAGTTATTGGATCAAAAAGAATGCATTTTTACTATTCCATCAGGAATATGAACATGCCCAGCATGAGTGAGTTTGGAAGGGATAGGATAAGATTGGAAGGTTGGAGCATTTGCAAATTTTGTTCTTATGCTTGTTAATTTCTTTTAAAATATATAAATTTTTACTGATTTCAGAGAGGAAGAGAGAGGGAGAAACAGAAACATCAGTGATGAGAGAGAATCATTGATCGGCTGCCTCCTGCACACCCCCCACCAGGGATGGAGCCCACAACCCAGGCATGTGCCCTGACCAAGAATCAAACCGTGACCTCCTGGTTCATAGGTTGAGGCTCAACTACCGGCGGACAGTTAATTTATATATAAAAACGTATAAAAACTCTTTATGTCACTTCAGGCCACAAAGCTTAGTAGGAGCAGACAGTGTCATTGGCACAAGTAGAAAATTCTCAGAACATCCCTGCAACCCCAAGCCTGTGCTGGGAACTCAGCTTTGCCACCCCAACCTGGAGGCTTGCGTTGCCCCCAAAACCAACAAAACGGAGGCCCCACTGGGCATTGGAACCAAATTCTCATCCGGGCATTTCATGCAGAGGGCACCTGAGAGATGCAAGGGAGGTTGGGAATTGGAGTCCTGGCATCTATCTTGGGCCTGGGGGAGGGGGGTCATGGTGCAGATTCTCCAGCATTTGCTTTCCAGCAGAAACATCTATTCAGCAGGAGGGGCCTTTCCAATTCTAGACATGAACTCGCCAGCTGGCCAAGGGGCTGAGAGCTGGGCTTTAGAATCAGCCGGATTCCCGCACCAGCCCTGCTTGGTGGCTCCAGGCAAGACGCTTCCCCTCTCCTCCTTTTCATCTGAGCCTCAGCTTTCTTATCTGGAACACACGCTGAATCCTCGGCTCTCCGAGGCTTGTGACAACCATTTAAACAAGTGCCTATGTGTAACTCTTAGCACAGATCTTTACACTGTACTGGACATTCACTATATGGCCTGCAGTCCAAGAACTAGTAAAAAGGCAGAAAGAATATCGTTTGAAAAAGCAAACAACAACTATCACCAAACAAAAAAATCCCCACACTTATTACCCAGAGTCATATGTTAACAATAAAAGAATAATCCTACACACAGCAATCCAAGATATTTCAAGTCACCCAAAGGATTATAGGGCAAGAGCTGAACAATGGGAAAGTTTGAGGTCAGATGCTGCTTCAACTGTTTCCAAAATAAACAGTTACAGGAAGCTCACTCCCCTCTGCATTAAAGCTGGGGGGAGAGGGGCTCCCCAAGGATAGGGCTCTGTTCCTCCAACGTCTCTCCGGGAGGTGTGGGCGCAGATCAATTCGCGGTGAAGTGTTTAAGCTGCACTTTTATTAGGTTCGACAGCGACGACCCCATAGTAGGCACTGGATACAATGACTAATGCCCACATTTCTCGGTCTCTCACATCCTGCTCCCATCTTTCTCTTGGGCCACCCGAGAGGAAGCCCGTCACAGGAAAAGCATGCGGAGTGGGAGTTCGGAGTGGCCAGGGCCAACATTACCCATGAATTCCTGAATCGCAGAGGGGACCCCAGCACCCCAAGGACACAAAAGGCTCCATGCTCAGCAGTTCAGGGTCAGCTCAGCTGGGAAAGGCCGGCTTGGTTACACAGCTATATATTTTTTTAAATCAGCAAACCGTTTCTTTCCCATGATGTGGGCAGAGCTCGCGGAAGCAGCCGGCAGGGAAAACAAACGAGCGCATCTGAGTACACCGTGGATTTACATAACAACGCTAAGCGTCTTTTTTCCCTTCTTCCTTGTTTTCCAAACGCTTTGACTCAAGCAGCTTTTAGAAAAAACCCTACGCCGATGCCAGCCGGTGCTACCTCTGCCCGGACACCCAGATGTTCCCACTTGGACCTCAGGCCCGGCCAGCAGCATCCAGATGTTGTGAGGGGGCAGCGGAAGTTCTCTCATTTGTGGCAAATCGCACAAAGAGAGATGCACTGACTCATGTAATATTAATCCTCCCACACGGGGGGTGGGGGGCCAAGCTGCTTGCCCACTTTCCCAGTCCTGTGTGGGGTCACTTGAGGGGTGGGGCGATGGGGGGCCCGTTTGGCTGGGATTCTGAGCAGATGGCACCGGATTTCCAAAATACCTACCACAGTTTCTGATGAGCCCCATGCAACGGTTTCTGTTCTTTTTAAGGACAGTTTAGTGGAACACGAGAAGATTTCAGGGTTTCTTTGTAATTGTGGACTCTATGGGGGGAGGAGATGCAGGCTGATGCTCTAACCACTGAGCAGCACCAACCCGGGACCCTTCAGTCTACAGCCCGATGCTCTATCCACTGAGCCAAACCGGCCAGGGCAAACCCACTGATTTCTGAATCTGAAATTCTTTACATCAAAATGATTTTCCACTCAACAAGATATATTTTCTGTGTGGGGAAAAAAAACCAAAAACAAAGATGAGTCCAAAATCGCATACAGTGCCCTAAGGAAACTCAGGGAAACCCAGTATTAGCGATGGAGACACTTGCTCATCACGACAAAACTGCTGACTTAAATTCCCTCTGATCATATTCAGGCCAGAGGAGAGCATTTCAGACCCGTAAAAGGCTCTGCAATCTTTGTCACAGAAACACACCGATGTGCCCTAGCCGGTGTGGCTCAGTGGATAGAGCGTCGGCCTGCGGACTGAAGGGTCCCTGGTTCGATTCCAGTCAAGGGCACATGCCCAGGTTGTGGGCTCAATCCCCTGCGGGCTCTATCCCCCATAGGGGGCTTACGGGAGGCAGCCAATCAATGATTCTCTTTCATTGATGTTTCTATCTCTTCCTCCCTCTCCCTTCCTCTCTGAAATAAAAAAAATATGTTA
Organism: Myotis pilosus; assembly: GCA_036010255.1. Classification (NCBI taxonomy): domain Eukaryota; kingdom Metazoa; phylum Chordata; class Mammalia; order Chiroptera; family Vespertilionidae; genus Myotis; species Myotis pilosus. The sequence continues at coordinate 5,585,933 of JASKON010000031.1, read as the reverse complement.
CATAAATATATATATATATATATATGTATATATATATATATATATACATACACACACACACGCATACACACACAATTTTAAAAAATACACACCAACTCAACACCTTTTTACGCGGGAATTTCACACCTGACAATTGCACTTTAAGAAAGGGAAAAAGCATCGCAAGTCACTGTCCTTGGCTGAATGATGCCCAGTGAAAAGGAGCAAAAGAAATCCAATCTCCTTTTCATTGAAGCAGCTTTAATTCCCCAAGTTAAACAGAGAAAATAAAGATGTGTAATTGGCCGTCCAAGGCCATCCCTGGCTTTTCTGCTGAGCGGTGCCTCTCTCCGCATCTGCCCGGATTTCCTGAGTGTTCGCATTTCAATAGGACAATCCACGTTCACCCCTTTTTATATTTAGACCTTGGTGGGATAAAGGGAGGTGTTCGGCAGTCTATGAGAGTGGCACAGATAGCGCACAGTTGGTTGACAATTTCTAAATCTATGTATTTGTTGTTGTCAGTAATTACACTAGAACTTAAAATATGCCCCCTCTTCTGAATGGGTCCTAAAGGATGCTCTTGTTGGCTTACTTGTGCTTTTCCGGACATCAGTTGCAAAAACAATCTTTTGGCGGAATTTCAAAGATCTCTTTTGTAGGGATCCTGGGATCTTGTAATTGGTGGAGTAGGACTATCCGTTCTGAGAGGATGACCTTTCACCCCTTACCCAAAAAGAACACTCCAGAAAGAGAGGTGCCCTAATCTGGGATAAGGCTTCTCTCTCCCATGCCACACACAAACAGTGGCAGCTCACTGAGCACTTCCCTGCGCTGCTCTTGGTAAAGTCCACCCTGAAGAATGAAGGAGGGACCTTTTCCTAGGCTCCCCAGGCCCCAGTGAAGGTGCAGGGATTGTCACAGCCAGTTGTAGGGAGCTGTCTGTCATGAGGAAGGAGAGAAAGAAGATGAGGACTCAGAAGCCAGCATGTTCTAATTTGGTTCTAGAGCTGCGGTATTTCCACCCCTGAATTCATCTGTTGGGACAGAGGCTGAATCCTGGCTTAGGATACCAAGGGGTTTGCTTCTCGACAAATGATGAGACAGCTCAACCAGTGTGGCTCAGTGGTGAGCGTCAATCTATGAACCAGCGGGTCACGGTTCCAATTCCTGTCAGGGAACATGCCCCGGCTGAGTGCATGCAGGAGGCAGCCGATCAATGATTCTCTCTCATCGTTGATGTTTTTTTTTTCTCTCTCTCTCCCTCTACCTTCCTCTCTCTGAAATCAATAAAATTATATATTAAAAAAAACACACACAGGAAGACAAACAAGGGGACAGAATTAAGAGCTCTATCCGACTGTACAGAACCTGTAGAACTTTGATGTGAGGCACATTTATATCTGATTCCTGAAAAATTATACCATAAAGCAAATGTCCTAAAAATTTGTTAGTGAAGAGACGAATGTTGCATAGAATGAAGAATCCGCATTTGCAATGTTCAATGTAAAGCCAAGTAGAATAAGAAATTAAAATAAATTCAGCCTTAAGTCATTAATGAATTAGATAAATATACTTCCTGTTTATATCAGGTCTAATCAATGTGTTTAAAAATTGATTTTAGAGAGAGGGGAAGGGAGAGGGAGAGAAACATCAATGAGGGAGATGGCACCTTGGAAACTCAGAGGTTTAATTCCACAGAAATAAAGCTTTTCACAATGCCTCATTCTCCTGGGGGGAACCTCAGGAAATTCTTCTTCCCATGGCACCCCAAGAAGCCCAATTTCATTGGCAGCAGGTGGTGACACAAGATAACCCACTGATTATAAATATATTTTTATTTATTTCAGAGAGGAAGGGAGAGGAAGAGATAGGAACATCAACAATGAGAGAGAATCACCGACCGGCTGCCTCCTGCACGCCTCCTTCTGGGGATTGAGCCTGCAACCCATGCATGTGCCCTTGACTGGAATTGAACCCAGAACCCTTCAGTCCACAGGCCGATGCTCTATCCACTAAGCCAAACCAGCTACGGCCTGATTAACACTATTTTTAAACATCAATAAGAATTAAACTTCTTGCCAGGTGAGCATGGCTCAGTGGCTGAGTGTCAATCTATGAACCAGAGGTCATGGTTTGATTCCTGGTCAGGGCACATGCCCAGGTTACAGACTTGATAGAACAAAAGAAAGACAAGCAACCCAGCAATTTAGGGAAATGGACTTGAGGTGCTACGTATGTTCTCTATTCTGAAAGGGACGTATTTCTTCCTCCGATCAGGTTAAGTTCAACTTTAAAACAAATTACATTTGGCACTCTGGGGTTCAATGTTTGCCTTGAGTGTGTCTCTTTCAAAAGATTAATATTTCCCCTGCCAACCTCTGCATTCAAATGGGTGTTCACATGGCTTTGGAGCTCTTGTTTGCACCATCGGTCAGAAATCCCTCTGAAAATGGGCGAGTTAATTTGGTGGAATTAGGTGAACAAGTCATATCTGAAGTGTGGCGGTTGACATTGTGGTTTGTGGTGAGTTTATTTGGGGTTTTGTGAGAAAACTCCCGGGTGCTGAAAGCAAACCTTGCTGAGCCCGCCGTGCCTTTATGTACTAAGCACAGAATTTCCTTTTGTGGTCGGGGGTGATGTGGCTTTGGATCATAAATATCTGTAAAGAGATTTCCTGAGGTTGACTGGAAGGCATCACCGACACTCAAAGGGCTGAGTTCACAGCTCTCCACAGTGGAACCCGGGCTTTTTTTTTTTTAAATATATATTATTGATTTTTTACAGAGAGGAAGGGAGAGAGATAGAGAGTTAGAAACATAGATGAGAAACATCGATCAGCTGCCTCCTGCACATCTCCCACTGGGGATGTGCCCGCAACCCAGGTACATGCCCTTGACCGGAATCGAACCTGGGACCTTTCAGTCCGCAGGCTGACGCTCTATCCACTGAGCCAAACCGGTTTCGGCGGAACCCGGGCTTTTTAACACACATGCACATTAAAGACACATGGGCCCGGCCGGTGTGGCTCAGTGGTTGAGCATCGACCTATGAACCAGGAGATCACAGTTCGATTCCCGGTCAGGGCACATGCCCGGGTTGCGGGCTTGATGCCTAGTGTGGGGCGTGCAGGAGGCAGCCGATCAATGATTCTCTGTCATCACTGATGTTTCTATCTCCCTCTCCCTCTCCCTTCCTCTCTGAAATCAATAAAATGATATAAAAAAAATCAAGTTGCATCGCTTAGTAATCATCTGCTACACAATCAGCATCTCATCTCTTATCAGCTCTAATGCTGCCGCTGCTTTTTGGTGTGTGGGCTAAAAAGTTATGCATCATCCTTTGGTGTTTTTCTCTTTAACTTTTCATTTTCGTGTGTTTCCAACTTCTGGACAAAGAGAACACAAACTAGGCTCCTCAGTTACCCAAGAGTCCTGTTAGGAGTTTGAACAAGAAACACACACACACACACTCACACACATACACGCACACATACACACACATACACACGCACACACATGCACACACACTCACACACACGCCATGGAAACCCCCAGCAAGCTCACATGCCCTGCGCAAACTGTTTCCCATTAATGTGTAATCAAGAAGTGGGCAGCCCATTGCTTCTGACAAATCAAATCAGAAACCCATCTCCCTCCCTCTGGGCCCTTCCTGAGGACTCCCCACCCCCCAGGGCCAACCTGTTTGTCAAACTCAGCCTCTCAGAGCCCACATCCCCCCTCTGGCCGCAGGGGCCGGGCGGACCCCAGAGCGCTGGGCTTTGGGTAATGAGTTAAAAGATTCCCCGGGTTTAAGGCTTCCATTGCCGTTGACCTTTGAGGCATGTGGCCTCGAAAGTTAATTCACTTCGCACATGTTTCAGAGCAACAGGTGGTAGACAACCACCGGGGCCGCCAGCATTCCTGGGTTTTTCAACCCCCCAGCCCCCGGTGGGGTGGGATTGACACCCCCCTCCCCCAGGCCCTGACTGACAAGGTAATGGGCGAGCTGGGGAGCGCTGGGCTATTGATTCCAGGGTAACACAACACCGCCCCGTCCATGAAACTGCCAGGAGATGTTTCAGAGGCAAAGAGAGGGAGGCATCGGGCTGTGGGGCAAGTGGGAGAAATGTGCTTGTAGGCAGCAAGGAGTGAGAGAGCGCTCAGGAGTGGGCCTGGGATATTAAAAAAGCCACAAAGCCGGAGTCTGGCTGAGTGGAGGGGAATGGTTATGACTCATTTAGGCGGATCTAAAAGGAGAAGCGACAGGGGGGGCGGAGGGGGGGTGGAGGGGGGTGTGGGCAGCTTTCAAAATTGCCTTAATCCCTCGAGTGCTTAATTTCTTTTCTTTTATGGTGGCTTGTAGGGTAGCAACAAGTATTCAAGCAGTTAATAATTTTAAACACTTCAGCTTTCCTTAGGCAATATATCTTTCGCCTTAATTAAAATTGTCTTTTCGTCGGAAAAATATTAAAATGGCATTAAGACCCATTCTCTATGATGGGAAATATATGATGATATGAATTTTTTATTATACAAACTATTATCGAACAGCTGCGGACGTATTCTTTCCTGGATTTCCCTTCGGCGGCTTGGAGCAGTCACTATTTCTTAATAATGTCCGTGCAGCTTCCCTCTGCAATATGTGAAAAGTCCATATTCATTAGAAACAGGGGCTGTATGTGTGTGATCTTTTCATTCCATTAGGGGGAGACCATAAGGCAGAGCTGGGTATGTGGGAGCACTGGGTCATTTATTGAGAGGCTTTTTAAAAAATATATATTTTATTGATTTTTTTACAGAGAGGAAGGGAGAGAGATAGAGAGTTAGAAACATTGATGAGAGAGAAACATCGATCAGCTGCCTCCTGCACACTCCCCACTGGGGATGTGCCTGCAACCAAGGTACATGCCCTTGACCGGAATCGAACCTGGGACCCTTCAGTCCGCAGGCTGATGCTCTATCCACTGAGCCAAACCAGCCAGGACTATTGAGGGGGTTTTGAGAGAAATAGTATTTGTGGAACCTCAAGTACTCGCCTCAAGCTACCATGCCGACTGAGCAGGGTCACTGTGAGTGAGTACTTGACACTGACCAAAACATTCACACCTTGCAAAGTCTCCAAAGCCAGAGAAGAAATGCAGAAGGTACAACTGATTTGTTGCAAACTTTGTCACCTTCTAGCCACCTGTGATGAAGAGGTGTGTGTGTGTGTGTGTGTGTGTGTGTGATTTTTATTTTTAATCCTCACCCAAGGGTATTTCTCCATTGATTTTAGAGGGAGTGGAAGGGAGAGAGAAACACTGATGTGAAAGAAAAACATTGATTGGCTGCCTCCTGCACATGCCCTGACTTAGGGCCCAGGTGGGGGAGGAGCCTGCAACCCAGGTACATGCCCTTGACTGGAATCAAACCCAGGACCCTTTGGTTTGCAGGCCGACGCTCTATCTCCTGAGCAAACTGGCCAGGGCATGCGTGTGTGTTTAAAGAGTTAAGAAGTGGTGTCTCATCAGTGTATGGAATTTTAATGATAAGACAAATCTCCAAAAATTATCTCCAGCCTCAAACTAGACAGAAAACGACCATCAATTTTCATTTGTATTCCCATTTTTCATCTCGGTATCTACTGCTTATCACGGTGGCATTGAAGTGCTCCTTCAAATTAATTAGATTAATTTCAATTTCCATTGTGAGTTAAAGGACCCACTCATCATCTCCCTCCTGCTGAAGCCAGTAATTGATGGGCTAGTGACAGGTCGGTACAGTCCTCCTCCTGCCGAGCTGGGGGAAGCTCGGGTTGACAGGTGGCTGAGGACTCGTGTTTGAAGCTGGGGGGTGTTTACTGCACATGTGCCTTTGAGCAGAGTCCTTCAGCCGCCGCCATCTTTGCTCTGGGAAGAATCCGCTGCCCAGGAAGAAGAGGGCGGTGGGAGGGGCACTGAAGGGAAGGGGCATTGAACTTGGAGCAAGGAGGTATTGGCTCAAGTCTCAATTCTGCCACCAACCAGCCGTGCGCCTGGAGAGATTGACTTACTTGCCCTCAAAGGGACCCGATTTTATGATCTATAAAATGGAGAGGGAGAGTTGATCCAATGAATATTCATGGAACATCCACCACATAGCATGAGCTCTGTGGGTCTGAGGATTCAAACGCGAACAAAGAGAGGACTTCAAGTCAATGGGGAAAGAAGGCCATTGATCAAACAATGATGCCCATGCAGCCAAGATGGCCATCCTAGGGTGTAGAGGAGCTCTGACCCATTCAGGGAGGAAGGAAGTCTTCTGCCCAGATGTGACGTCTGAATGGGCAGGAGGACAGACAGAATGTGCAGGGCGTGGAGGATGAGCAGCAAGGGAGCGAGGGCACACCTGGTTGAGATGAGCTTGCAGAGGTAGGTGTCCGGCAGGAGGACGGGGTAAGGTCCGATTTGAGTTGGACAATGATTTGTGGAGAACTTCATGGAGGAGACCATGCATGGGGTCAGTTCAAGCAGGGGCAGCTATTGGAATGGACTTGCCAAGACAATGAGTGGCCGGCACTTGGAGCAACGGGATGGAGAACGGACAGACTTGAGAGACATTTAAGAGAGACTTTTGGCAGCACCTGGTGAAGGAGAAGATGCCCTTAGGAATGAGCCTGGGCTTCTGGCTGGATGACCTAATAGATGATTTTTTCATACACTGAGAGCACCGGGAAAGGTGTTCATGGATTGGTGGGGGATGATCATGAATGTGTGGGGGATGATCATGAATGTGCTGGGATGATTATGAATGTGTGGGGGATGATCATGAATGTGCTAGGATGATCATGAATGTGTGTGGGGTGATCATGACTGTGTGGGGTATGATCATGAATGTGCGGAGATGATCATAAATGTGTGGGGGATGATCATGAATGTGTGGGGGATGATCATGAATGTGTGGGGGATGATCATGAATGTGTGGGGTATGATCATGAATGTGCAGAGATGATCATAAATGTGTGGGGGATGACCATGAATGTGTGGGGGATGATCATGAATGTGTGGGGTATGATCACGAATGTGCGGAGATGATCATGAATGTGTGGGGGATGATCATGAATGTGTGTGGGATGATCATTAATGTGTGTGGGATGATGAATGTGTGGGGTATGATCATGAATGTGTGGGGGATGATCATGAATGTGTGGAGGATGATGACTGTGTGGGGTATGATCATGAATGTGTGTGGGATGATCATGAATGTTTGGGGTATGATCATGAATGTGTGTGGGATGATCATGAATGTGTGGGGGATGATCATGAATGTGTGGGGGATGATCATGAGTTTATGGGGTATGATGAATGTGTGGGGTATGATCATGAATGTGTGGGGTATGATCATGAATGTTTGGGGATGATCATGAATGTGTGGGGGATGATGAATGTGTGGGGTATGATCATGAATGTGTGGGTATGATCATGAATGTTTGGGGGATGATCATGAATGTGTGGGGTAAGATCATGAATGTGTGGGGTATGATCATGAATGTGTGGGGGATGATCATGAATGTGTGGGGGATGATCATGAGTTTATGGGGAATGATCATGAGTTTGGTCCAGGATGCAAGAGCTTAAGGACAATGTAATTCCTTGAACAGGATGATGAGCTGACCCCTAAAATCTGTCGCTTCTAAAACTCTCTGATTCTCTGAGACAGATCTGCTACAAGGATGAGCGTGCTGGGACACCTTTTGGATGGCGGCACGAGGTAGTGGAAATACTGTCCACTTTTCTGACACGCGGAGCCCCAGCCCCAACTGGGTGTTTGCTGGCTGAGTGACCTAGTCCAGTTCATTGATCGAAACCTCAATCTCCTGTCATCCATTAGGGCAATGCCACCCCCTTTCATGGCTGAAATAAACACGAAAGATAAAGTGTGCACATTTCTAGCATGGCACCAGACACAAGGAAGAGGCAGACTTTTTTCCAACCTGTTCTGCTGCGGCAAGCTACTCATCCATATAGTCCCGTGTCAAAATGAACCGTGTATCACTCCAGGCTACAGGCCCTGCCTATGAAACCCACTTAATAAACCATTGTCTGCAGACAGCAGCCGCCATTGTTTGCAGGCCCAGCTGCACTACATCTGAGGGTATTTGCTCCACACGTGGGGCTCCGTGGGATCAAGTTACGGTGCGAGGATGCCCCAAGGAAAACTCTTGGGCTGAATCCTCTCTGAATGCACTTCCTGGCAGCAACACATAATTGGGTTGTGCTTTTCTACGAATTCTCAGGAAGGTGGTCTCCTAGACAAGAACACGTGACCCTGTGCCAACGGGACAGAATGGCGGTGCTACTGGAAGGAACTTTCTTCTGGTGTGTGCGTGCGTGTGTGCGTGCGTGCGTGTGTGTATGCGTGTGTGTATGTGTGGTGTGTGTGTGTGTGTGTGTGTATGTGTGTATGATCATTGGAAATCTTCGCTTCTTTATTTTTAAAATATAGTGTGTGTGTGTGTGTGTGTGTGTGTGTGTGTGTGTGTGTGTGATATCATTGGAAACCCTGGCTTCTTTATCTATTTTTAAAATATATTTTTATTGATTTCAGAGAGGAAGGACGAGGAAAAGAGGGAGATAGAAACATCAATGATGAGAGAGAATCATGGATCGGCTGCCTCCTGCATGACCCCCACTGGGGATCCAGCCGCAACCTGGGCATGTGCCCTTGACCTGCATTGAACCTGGGACCCTTCAGTCTCCAGGCTGACGCCCAATCCCCTGAGCCAAACTGGCTAGGGCCATTTGTTACTAGTTAAACGTTACCCGGAGTCCACTCTACGACAGATCGGATAACTCAACAGGAAGTACTTGACTCACATAGATAGAGTTTTTAGTGTTTTGATGAGATGTCCCACGGCCATGGCTGCCCTGGCTGGGAGGCCGACAGCTGACCTGCCAAAGCAGAGTGTTGAAGCGAACATCAAGCTCTCACGTTTGAACTTAACTTTGCAAAAAATGGAAAGGAACTTCGAAAGGTTTGGGCCGTGCCTGGAGACTAATTTCCTTACCACTGCACAGAGCTAGGATGTTTATTCCAGCACTTTTAAAGGCTTTTCAATGATGAGTTTCTAATCTATAGAGAAAGCAGGCCATGTACCTTGTACACACACTTATATCCTCAAACATTCTAAACTACCTGCATTTCAATTCTAGTTTGCTATTACATTCCAATGCCCATTTAAAAAGAAACTCTATTTTCCTGCAGGCACTTAAAAACATATTACCTCTCTCCCCCCTTCCCTCTCCCCAAATTTATTTACTTGTTAGCAAATTGGATTATCTTCCATCAATTAAAAGAGTTGCGGTCATGGGCATAAAGCTAACCGTTGTTATAAATACTTGCTTAACATTGCAAAACTTGCGAGGTTTCCTGCAACAGTTTTTGTTTTTTTTAAAAGAAGGATGCATTAATTTTTTTTTAAGGGAGAATACATTTTTTTACATTTGCTTACAGGGCTTGAAATCTCACCTTGAGTCCACCCATCTTTGGAAATGTTAGCAATTTAAAATATTTGAAAAATTGTTGGAAGACAGAATGATGGCCGTTTGGTAAAGTGAGGAATGCTAGCATTTCCCTTGCAATTTACCCCCTAATCATTGAGCCCTGAAATGATCAATATGCTGCATCTATTAAGATGCCCAATCCTGGCTCTCGTGAGCTTTGCATTTTTTTTTCTGCTTTGCAGTGGGGAACGAATGTGCTTACAGGAATAACTGACAGTTGAAAACATGCCAGCTTCATTCAATGTGGGCAAATTAAATTTGGCATCGAATTGAAGTTATTTAATACATACAAATACAGGCTTTTATATATTTTAAGTGATGTTGTCATGTCTATTTCAGCCAATTCAGGATTCTCTGTATTACAGGGAAACAGGGAAAGAGTGAATAAGTAGCTTTGCCAACCAATCATTTCAACACAGTTTCCTGCCAAAAGTTTTGAAGGGTCTGAGTGATTGATTACCAATTGCTTTTTTTTTAAAAAAAAATATTTTTATTGATTTCAGAGAGGAAGGGAGAGGGAGAGACAGAAACATCAATGATGTGAGAGAACCATGGACTGGCTGCTTCCTGCACGCCCCACACTGGGGATCAAGCCCGCAACCCACAATGACTGGGATGCCTGTGACCCAGGCATGTGCCCTGATAGGAATCAAACCAGAAACCTTTTGGTGCATGGGACGATGCTCAACCAACTGAGCTATTTTATTGTGTTTTCCTCTTAAAGGGAAAGTCAGCAGGGAAGCCCTTTTGTTGTCCGCCTCACACCTCCCTTACACATGGCTGCACTCTCTGGCTCCTCTCTCTAGAAGCCCACCTTGAGGCCCTCTGAAAGCAACCACATCATCAGTACCCCCCCTTGGAGACACCCATCTTCCATGATTACGTGTGAGAAGCTTTAGGAGGGCGGGACTTCAACAGACCAGAACCTTGAGTATCCCAGAAACCTTTTGGTGCATGGAACGATGCTCAACCAACTGAGCTATTTTATGAACCCTGACCTCCTGGTTCATAGGTCGATGCTCAACCACTGAGCCAAGCCAGCTGGGCTGCATTTATGTTATTAATAAAAATGTTTAGTTTTTAGTAAAATAGTATCTTTGTCCCTATTCTACTGTGTGTGTTTTTTTTTAAATACTTCTAATTGATTTTTAGAGAGAAAGGAAGGGAGAGGGAGAGAGAGAAACATCCATGTGAGAGCCTGCCTCCTGCAGGCCCCCTACTGGGGATCGAGACTACAGCCCAGGCATGTGCCCTGATAGGAATCAAACCAGCAACCTTCTGGTTCATGGGACGATGCTCAACCAACCGAGCTATTTTATTGTGTTTTCCTCTTAAAGGGAAAGTCAGCAGGGAAGGCCTTTTGTTGTCTGCCTAACACCTCCCTTACACATGGCTGCACTCTCTGGCTCCTCTCTCTAGAAGCCCACCGTGAAGCCCTCTGAAAGCAACCACATCATCAGTACCCCCCCTTGGAGACACCCATCTTCCATGATTACATGTGAGAAGCTTTAGGAGGGCGGGACTTCAACAGACCAGAACCTTGGAGTACCCCAGAAACACGCAGGGGCCTGTGCTCAGCCATGCTGTCTGCAAACCGTGGCGAAAAGTGGCCATTCATGTTGGGATGTAAACCCCTGTCATTGGCTCAAAACCACTTTCAACAGCAACGAGTCCCCATTAACAATGAGGACTCTTTCCACTCTTTCTTCTTTATGACAAACCAGCGGTGGTTTCGTTGTGCAGCGCGCCCGTGGGCCCCTGGCGGCCGGCAAGCTTTCCATTAGCTGGAATCTCCGAGCTGGCATCACCCGTGGCAGCCGCTAATGGAACACATGCCTGTCATTTGCTGTTGACAGGCATTAATAAAAACCTAATTTGAGGAAATTATGAAAAAGCCACTCATTATGCAATCTGGTTTGTGTTTTGGCATGTGGCAGTCATTGGCTTGATGGCCCAGAAACCTTCATTTCCAGAACTTTACGGCCTAGGTCTCCATCGCCGAGCCCGCCAGAGCCCCTCACCTCTCCTGCCTGTTTGATCTCCTAATTGCCTCAAGACATCCCCACAGGTTCGCTTTATGACGCTGGAGGCCTCGGCCCCAGCCGAGGTGTGATGGACACAGGGATCAAGCCTGGCTGTCAGCAGTGGTACGTGGTTATTACAAGAAACTTAATTCCGCCCTGTCCATCAAGAGCCCTCGCCCCGCCCCCGCCCACACCCCCACGTTAACGTGTTCCTTATGGCCTCTTTGGGCTTGGCAGTGAGCTTAGCAGCGTCTAAGAGGGCAGTTCTGTTAGTCTCTTCTCTAAACACCCACCTGGTGCAGAAAGCGTGACTCGCAGATACCATGGCCTTGACCATGGCTGGTTGATAACCACGTAAAACGTGAATTTTTAATCATGAAGACTGGCTCGCCTATGAATGGGGCTCTATCAGGTTTTGAGAAAATATATAGATGCATGTTGGAAAGAGTTAAGAAAACCTCAAAATAGTCTGGCTTCCAGCTCCCCAGTGGGGTCCATTAAGTATGGAACCTTAAAGAAGAGAGCTGGGAATTCTGCACCTCCAGAGAGGAATGGGTTCCCCTGGCTGGCCTCCGACGGAGGTCATCATAAAAGTTCCCCCATAAACAATGACAGCAAAGGGCAGCCGTAAGCTGGTCACACAGAATTGTTCCACACAAAGGCTCTGTGTTTTATCTGACTGATCACTTTCTGACTTATCAGATGTTGCTCTAGTCCAGTGGTTCTCAACCTGTGGGTCGCGACCCCTTTGGGGGTCGAACGACCCTTTCACAGGGGTCACCTAAGACCACCGGAAAACACATATAATTATATATTGTTTTGTGATTAATCACTATGCTTTAATTATGTTCAATTTGTAACAATGAAAATACATCCTGCACATCAGATATGGTTTTTCCTCTGCCACTCATTGGCTTTTATTTCAATCAGAAGATTTTAAGTGTCAATTTAAGACTAAAGACAGCTCAGGTGGACACAGAAAGCAGAGGCATTTTTCTGCTCATAATTAGAAAGTAGGAAGTCCAGTCTAATTAGAAGCTACCGAGCAAACCAAAGAGCGGGAGCTGCTGGGAATCCTTCTGGGAGAGGCAACATTTTTAAAATTTTCTTTATCCTAAATTATTGAACGTACACCATAGAATGTGAGGATCAAGGAAGCTGTGATCCTCTCAGTAGACTATTTTACTTAAAAAAATCAACTTTATATAGGTGTGATTGACACTTCAAATGCAAAGTGTCCAGTTTGAGGCGTTGTGAGCATTGTAAACATTCAAGTTATATAACATTTCAATCCCTACCCCCCACCCCCAAGTTTCTCTCATGTACTTTCCTAGAATTTTCTGCAAGTGGAATTATATAATAGATGTTCTTCTTTCTTTTTTAAAATCCTCACCCAAGGGTATTTTTCCATTGATTTTTAGAGAGGGAAAGACAGAGAAATATTGAGAGAAACACATCGATTGGTTGCCTACTGCATGAGCCCCAATCAGGGCCTGGACCAGGGAGGAGCCTGCAACCGAGTATGTGCCCTTGACCAGAATCAAACCTAGGACCCTTCAGTCCGCAGGCCGACACTCTAGCTCTATCCACTCAGCCAAACCAGCTAGGCCAGTAGATGTTCTTCTGTATGTATCTTAGAATCAGCATAATGGCTTTGAGATTCATCCATGCTGTTCTATGTGTCCATCGCTCATTCTTTCTGACCTCTGAGCTGTATTTCATTGCATGGTTATAGTGCAGTCTCATTTAGCTGTCTAGTCACCTGCTGATGCACACTGGAGTTGTTTTTAGCCATCATGAATGGAGCTTCCATCAACACTCCTATGTAAGTCTTTGATGCTTCATGTTTTCATTTCCTTTGGGTAAATATCGAGGAGTGGAATTGCAGGGTCACATGGTAAGCATATGCGTAACTATATAAGAAACTGCCATGTCTTTTCCAAATTGCTTTTCGCATCCAGAGGAAACTATCACATATTTCTCTGACCTTAAACATCTCCCTGCCAAGCAGGGAAGACAATGTCTGTGTAGAAAGCAATCTGAGAGCATTCAAATACTAAGTCCTCAACGACAACTATAATGTCAACGGCCATATTGATGGGAACAAGTCCATAGGAAATGTCCCAAGGAAACTCTACAGAAGAAACAGGGGTTGATACACTAGAGCAGTGATGGTGAACCCTTTGAGCTCGGCGTGTCAGCATTTTGAAAAACCCTAACTTAACTCTGGTGCCGTGTCACATATAGAAATTTTTTTTTCTTTGCAACCCTAGTAAAACAAAGATTTATATTTTTGATATTTATTTTATATATTTAAATGCCACTTAACAAAGAAAAATCAATCAAAAAAATGAGTTCGCGTGTCACCTCTGACATGCATGTCATAGATTTGCCATCACTGCACTAGAGCAATAGCAACAGTGTTCTGGTCTACCCCCAACTGGACTTAAAAACTGGGTAAACTTGGCCCTAGCTGGTTTGGCTCAGTGGATAGAGCATCGGCCTGTGGACGGAAGGGTCCCAGGTTCGATTCTGGTCAAGGGCACATGCCCGGGTTGCAGACTCTATTTTCCAGTAGGAGCGTGCAGGAGGCAGGCGATTGATTCATGATGGTCTCTCATCATCAATGTTTCTATCTCTCCCTCCCTCTCCCTTCTTCTCTGAAATCAATAAAAATATATTTTAAAAAATTGGGTAAACTTGGGTATGCATAATGTCTCAAAATCAGACTGGCCATCCCCCAAATTGTTCATATTAGTCTTTCCTCTGGCATGTACCAGTCTCTCAAGTATGTATCCTTATTCAGTGTGTATCGCGAAATTCTCAACAGAAAACCCCTCACTGTGATCCATTACAAAAATGTTAACAAGTTAATAAAAAATCTACAAATTCCTTTATGGGAGACAGTCAACCTTCAGGACGAAAGAGGTTGGGGGGAGTGGAATTCAATAGCCCATTCAGCATTGAAATGTGAACACTAGGCCACTCTTTGGGTAAATTCAAGCCAGATTTGGCCTGCAGCTCTAGCCGGGCAGTTCCCAGGCGAGAGCAGGACTTCGGCCAGCGGTGGAGAAGCGTGGAATAACGTCTCATTGAATTAGTTTCAAAACAGGGCTGCGATGCAGACTGACAACTTCTGATGCCAAACGCAAGAAGGCACATATAATGGCAGTCTGTTAAAGAGCCCATATGGCCACTACAGGATACGGTTATTAATATAAATGAACCCCCCCTAAATAAAAACCCAAATAAACTGGCGTCAGACTAGCCTCACCGTGAGACACCAGCGTTGTTATCAAGTCAAGGATACAAGAAATTAAAAATAATGAAATGAACTAAATAGTTGCTTTACAAGTTGCAATTACATAGAGCTTTCCTATGCAAAATTTATTTATTTATTTTTAAAAATATACTTTTATTGATTTCAGACAGGAAGGGGGAGGGAGAGAGGGAGAGAAACATCAGTGATGAGAGAGAATCATTGATCGGCTGCCTCCTGCACGCCCACTGGGGATTGAGCCCCCAACCCGGGCATGTGCCCCGACTGGGAATCTAACCATGACCTTCTGGTTCATAGGTCGACGCTCAACCACTGAGCCATCCCGGCCGGACCCTATGTAAATGACTATACAGCTTATTTGCCATCAAATAAAATAGATTCCCCAAAACATACCCAATCTACTACATGCATGAAAGCAGATCTTGGTGTAGTTGGGTGTAACTTGTAACATTGTAACTAGTCCTGGACAAATCAAAAAGTTGGTGGCATGCAGAAATTAAGACCTTTTACTGTGGCATACATTTGGATCCAGTAAAACTACGAATATGAATGGCAACAAGCATTTATGTAGTTGAGTTGTCTACTGGATGAAAAAGCACCTATCTCTCAACCTGGTTTCTTTGTAAACAATGGCCATCAAGGGATAAAGAAATTG
This sequence comes from Myotis pilosus, assembly GCA_036010255.1. Classification (NCBI taxonomy): domain Eukaryota; kingdom Metazoa; phylum Chordata; class Mammalia; order Chiroptera; family Vespertilionidae; genus Myotis; species Myotis pilosus. The sequence continues at coordinate 5,570,472 of JASKON010000031.1, read as the reverse complement.
GAGGAATAATTAAAAAGGTTGTTGAGCTGTGGTTTAAGGCTAGTACATAAGGCGCATGTGCTAGCCCTCTGGCCAACAGTGTGCAACACCCACATTTATGCATGCTTCACTCCTGCATGGAACTGACTAGTAAGTGACTGTGCAAAGGCCCCCGAGACAGACTGTAACTAACCACCTTTTTTTTTCTTTATTTCAGAGAGGAAGGGAGAGGAAGAGAGATAGAAACATCAATGATGAAGGAGGAATCATGGATTGGCTGCCTTCTGCACGCTCCACACTGGGGATTGAGCCCACAACCTGGGCATGTGCCCTGACTGGGAATGGAACCATGACCTTCTGGTTCATGGGTTGATGCTCAACCACTGAGCCACACCAGCCTGGCTCTAACCATTTTTAAGACTCTTTGTTTTAGTTTGCTACAGCTGCCGTAACATAGTGCCACAGTCTAGGACCCTATACAACAGAAATGGGTGGTCTTGTAGTAGTGGGAGTTACAAGTTCAAGGTCAAGGCGTCTGAAGGGCTGCTTCCTTCTGAGATCTCTCACCTTGGCTTGTAGGTGGTCCTTTCCCTGGTTTCTGTGTCCTGATCTCTTCAAATGTCTAAGCCTTAATTGGTCACTTGCCTTTGCATTTTATTTATTTATTTTTTAAAAATGTAGTTTACTGATTTTTTACAGAGAGGAAGGGAGAAGGATAGAGAGTTAGAAACATCAATGAGAGAGAAACATCAATCAGCTGCCTCCTGCACACCCCCTACTGGGGATGTGCCCGCAACCAAGGTACATGCCCTTGACCGGAATCGAATCTGGGACCCTTCGGTCCACTATCCACTGAGCCAAACTGGTTAGGGCAGCCTTTGCATTTTAAAGGCTGCTTGATCATTTGAAGGTGGTTATATTACTGCTGTTAATAGAAAGCCCATGTTTTGTTTTGTTTTGAAATTTCTGTTCTAATGCACATTTTGAGGCATCCCCCACTTGCTCCCAGTCTGTCTGGTCTTCTGATCCGATGATGTTGGTCTTGACAGTAACTAGCAGGTTGTGAACTACGCTGGGCCTCAGTATGTCCTCTGAACAGCGAGGCAGAGAATCGCATTGCCTTCTTGTTACCTAGCCCTTGGCATGAAACGAAACAAGTACCACAAGCCCAATGTCGGGCAAATGCTGGGGTCTATAAATTCTGTTGACTCTGCATAAAGGAGTAGAAGACTGGAAGCTACTCAGACAACTTGATTTTGATAATTTCAGGCTAAATATGCCCCCTCCCCACCTCCAGTTATTTGTCAAATCAGGAAAAATACAGTCATGCTGTTTTGCTTCAAATATCTGAGCAGCTGCACCCAGATATAAACTACTAAGTAGCTAATGATGCTGATCTTGAAATCATGCCTCTACCTGTCCAAAAAAAAAAAAAATTCAGACCACAGCATATCACCAATGCTGAACATGAACATACCGGTCTCATGAACACGGGAAGTCGATATAATTGATGATCCGATCACCACACAGCTAAATGTCCCTTCTGGTGATCTTATCAATAGACACAGATTTCAACCAACTCTTTTTCGCGTAAGGATTGCTTTCTGTCAAATATGGATAGAAATATCCTTGTCGACTCTGGGACACGTGTGGGGTGTGGTACTGATTCTTACTGAAGGTGCATATGAATATGGAATACATACGAGCAATATCTATATGAAATTAATGGTTTATGAAATGAAGTTATAAAGATAATTTTTTAGTGCGTTTCCCCTGCAGTTTTTTATTCATAAAAACAGAATATATTCCCCAAATGCATGTATTTAGAAGCACACGCACCTCATTGAGCCGCCCCAAGTCCCTTATGAAGAAGAAGAGAAAAAAGATAAATCAACGTAAGAAAAGTCCTTTACATAGAATCTGTATAGATACAGAAATAAAATGCAAATTCTCATGGGCGTGGCCCAGGTGACCCTGGGAAATGTCCTCCATTAACTGGGAAGTAGATGTGATTCTGTGCAGCTGAGGGTGGAGTTGCAGCCACTGTTACACGCAAAGCCCCCTCCTGCCTATTTAGCCCTCATTTGTCCCTTGATGGGTGGTGCCAACTTCAATGTCAGCTCTGTGCAGCGGGCACCAGCACCGCCACAGTACATGCTGAGGCCACCAGCTCATCCCATGCAAACACTCAACAGCCTCTGGGATAACTTCTGGCGATTTCAGGAAAAGAGCTTCACCCAAAATGCTCTAAATCAAAGAACCCCTGGGATGTTCAAATGCACGTGTGTGCATGTGCAGACCTGTGTGCACAGGTATGTTTTAAGAAAAATGAGGACAGCCCATCTGGCCAGGCTCAGTGGTTGAACAGTGACCTGTGAACCAAAAGGTCACGGTTTGATTCCAGGTCAGGGCACATGCCCAGGTTGAGGGCTCCATCCCCAGTGGGGAGCGTGCAAGAGGCAGCCGATCAATGATTCTCTCTCATCATTGATATTTCTCTCTCTCTCCCTCTCCCTTCCCTCTGAAACCAATAAAAATATATTAAAAAAAAGAAAAATGAAGATGAGAGAACTGATCTATTCTAAAACTTCAAATCCTTGATTAAAGGTATTCACATATTAATATACAACTTAGCCATTTTACGGCACAGGCTGAAAAACACATACATAACCATGATGTAATTTTGTGAGTGTACATCATATGGCTCTGCTATTTGGCTGGGCCTAGAAAAAAGTGATATGAAATAAAATAAAATAAAAATCCAACTTCTAATCAGTTTATGATCCTGGGGAATTTTCAGCCAAACTTATTGTAAGAGTAATGTATGCAGAAAGATGGGGGTGGGGGGGGGGGAGGAAGAAAGAAAAGAAAAAAAAACCCAGAAAGTCAGTTAAGTGGAATTTAAAGTCGTCAGGCTGCAGTGTAGAACTCCCATTACCATATCTTTCTTTTTTTTTTTTTTAATAGTATTCTCTGAAAAGCACTCGATGTAATAAAGTCAATTTAAAATTTGTTCTCCCAATCTTTTGCATCTGTAATTTTCCCATTAAACGTAAATGCCCACGAGGCAAGCTATTTGCATTACATTGCATTTGCAGTCTTTAAAACAAACTATAAATCCCCCCCTTGTTTCATGTGATTGATGCTCTGTGTATAAATACCACCAGAACCCTCAAAGGGGGCTCGCAGTGACAGTAAATTAAAGTTTTCAAGTCGGGCCGCATCTCAGCACTCCAGCCCTTGATCTGTAGGCAGCCTTGTTAACCCCTGTCGCACTGCCCTCCTGAACCCGCCTTTTTCCCCCCCTCCTTCCCCTCTCTGCCCCCCATTCTGATTTCCTTGGGAAACACCTTCCCGGCCAGGGGAGTCACACCAGGGCAGGGAGCGGCAGTTAATTAAATGGAGGCTGCGTTGGCTGGCAGGAGGGCTGGCGGCCCTGACTTGCACAGCCCGCTGTATTGGAGATCAGGAATCTTGGGGCCCCTTCTCAGTGTAAACAATGGGCAGCCACGGAGACGCGGACTGACTGGCCAAGCCCCCCATTAGCTGCTTTCAGGGTGACCGTCTTCTGCTCAGCGGCCTTCCCATCAGGAAGGGGCAGGGCAAGGAGGCATCGGTTGACTGGGAGGAAGAAACGCAGGGGAAAAGGAAGAAAGAAAAGATTCTAGCCATGTTTTCCAATGTCCACTTATTCAACCACCTCTCATATTTTACTCTCCATTTTAACCCTACAAACTGCTATCATTACTTTTTTTTAAAAAACCTCACCTGAGGATATTTTTTCACTGATTTTTAGGGAGAGGGGAAGAGAGAGGGAAAGACAGAGAGAAACATCCATGTGAGAGAAACACATGGATGGGTTGCCTCCTGCATGAGCCCCCGGCCAGGGCCGACCAGGAGGAGCCTGCAACCAAGGTACGTGCCCTTGACTGGAATCGAACCCGGGACCCTTTGGTCCGCAGACCAAGGCTCTACCCATTGAGCAAAATCAGCCAGGGGTGTAATTACTTCTTTCTCAAATAATTATTTCTTATTAAAACTAGGAGGAGTTTCAAAATCTAAACAAAGCGATTGCCTCTCTGTGACTTCAGAGGACGCGTAGTCTCTGTAATTGAGTGATGAGTCCAGTTGATAAACCCTTCCCTGTGTCTCTCTGATTGGAGTTGGATCGGAATTGGGCAATTCGCAGAATGGTGATCTCAGAGCAGTGGTTCTCAACCTTCTGGCCCTTTAAATACAGTTCCTCATGTTGTGACCCAACCATAAAATTATTTTCGTGGCTACTTCATCACTGTCATGTTGCTACTGTGATGAATCGTCATATAAATATCTGATCTGCAGAATGGTCTTAGGCGACCCCTGTGAAAGGGGCGTTGGACCGCCAAAGGGGTCGCCACCCACAGGTTGAGAACCGCTGTCTTGGAGAAACAATCCAGTTGATTCACTGATTCTCTTTGTGAACCATCTCCGGGTGGGGGATTCTTCACCCAACTTGTCACAGTCAATCCCTTGACCCACCTTATGCGATGGCTCCCCCACACTGTGCCAGTGATGATTGGCTCAGGGTGCATGGGGGGTTTCTCACTGCTCTCTCAAACGCTCCCCGTAATTCTTCGTGCGTTTCCCCCCAGTAGAAAAGGAAGGTGATTGTAAAATCCCAAATCAATTTTTTTTCTAGCTGGATGTGTCGCATATGACTTCCAAATAGAAATGTAAATTAGCAGAGCCTCACAGCTCATATATGCAAAGGTCCGGGGGGGAAAGGCAAGTCTTCAAGGATGGGTAAGTGGGCCCTCCAGAAGGGAAGGGGGGGACACAGAGGAAAAGCCACTGGGCAGGGGGTAGGGAGGAGAGAGGAAGGCAAGGAGACAATAAAGCTAATTAATTAATTGGGGTTATTAATCTAGACCGCATGTCCTTTGACAATCACAGCATTGGTAGGGGATCCCACGTGGATATTGACAGGGACATGGAAATATATTTGGAAAATAACACGTCTGTGGTTTTTCATTTCTTCTAGGACAGTGGTTCTCAACCTTCTGGCCCGTTAATTACAGTTCCTCATGTTGTGACCCAACCATAACATTATTTTCGTGGCTACTTCCTAACTGTCATGTTGCTCCTGTGATGAATCGTCATGTAAATATCTGATATGCAGGATGGTCTTAGGCGACCCCTGTGAAAGGGTCGTTCGACCGCCAAAGGGGTCGCGACCCACAGGTTGAGAACCGCCTATCTATGATCTTTTAATAATCCAGGTGGGAGAATACCAGGAAGGTCTGCACTGGGAAGCACATCTGCCCAAGATACATTCCTGGGGATTCTTTTGTCTTTTTGCTTCTGAATCACACAGCTGCCCAACCATGGCACCGGCTCATTCAGTTGCCCAGAAGTCCTCTTCAAGAGGGTAGTTTGGCCCGGCCGATGTGGCTCAGTGGTTGAGCATCGACCTATGAACCAGGAGGTCACAGTTCGACTCCCAGTCAGGGCACAGGCCCAGGTTGCGGGCCGGATCCCCAGTATGGGGCATGCAGGAAGCGGCTGATCCATGATTCTCTCTCATCATCGATGTTTCTCTCTCTCTCTCCCTCTCCCTTCCTCTCTGAAATCAATAAAAATATACATTTAAAAGAAGAAGGCTGTGGGATTCATGCATTCTCCTCATCAAGCCTCTGCTTGGACAAGCCTTTCACATGCCAGTGGTAACAGAAGTGAAAACTGGTATTGATTTGGTTAAAGATACACATTTTACTAACATTTCTGCAAAGGACTCTTTGAACACATGTCTAGCCAAGCAAAGGAATGCTGGGAAAGGGGAAGGAAACAGCCATGTAGTCTCCACTATGTGTCTGTCCCCCTATTTGGTGATTTCACATTTTCTCAATCTTCACAATAATCCTGTGAGGTGGTCTTATTTTTCTTTGTCAATAAAAGGGGAAAAGTGTCTAAGAACATTGCTCAAGGTCCCCCAAATGACCAGTGGCAGTGTTTTTTTGGAGATGGTCCATTTTTTTTTTCTTCAAAATTTTTAAGAGCCTGTTCAGAAATCCACAATGTGAAATCCTTAAGACAGATCCTGAGAATGCAGACATAGATCCCAGCATCTGTAAGTGAACAATGGAGCTACCCCCAAATTTTATGTACATGAGCTGTGAGCTTCTGTTCATTCGCATTCTTTTTAAAAAAATATATTTTATTGATTTTTTTTACAGACAGGAGGGCGGAGGGATAGAGAGTTAGAAACATCGATGAGAGAGAAACATCGATCAGCTGCCTCCTGCACACTCCCTACTGGGGATGTGCCCACAACTAAGGTACATGCCCTTGACCGGAATCGAACCTGGGACCCTTCAGTGTGCAGGCTGACACTCTATCCACTGAGCCAAACTGGTTAGGGCACAGTGGGTACTGCATTCTTATTTTGAAGTCATATATAAAACGTATGACCAGAAAAGAATTGACATTCGATTATACAATTTCCTTTTAATTCTGGGAAAAGTAAAAAAATAAAATAAAATTATGAAGGGCATTTGAGAAACCCTAATGAACCCCGAATCAAATGAAATGTATTTAAATAAACACTGCCTTTATAATTATTCAAGGTGTTTGTATACATTTTGGAGATTATATATATATATATATATATATATATATATTCCCTATTATATCATCTGTGGTAAAATAACTCCCTTTGTTTTATGCTTTATTTCTTCCTTTTTAGGCAAAACCAGAAAAACACCTCTAGCACAATGACAAGCCCAGAATCTTCGTGTGAGTCATATAACCAAGCCCCGCTACTGACACAGACTTTATAAACACACAACATCACAGTTGAAACTCACAGTCACACCAGAAAACCAGAAAATGGCCACACATGCTGTTGAGTATGTTACACAACGGAGCTCAGCTTCTTGTGAGCTGAGCATCCGCGCCCGCACCTTTGGGATGCTGCCAGCACAGCCTTCCCATGGACCAGTGTCAAAGGCATCCCCCTCTGATAGTGTAAGGGCTCGAATCTTTGTCCGGTCATCATTGTTTCCCAGGAATCAACTGATGGTTAGGGATTAACTGGGAAGCCCGAGGCAGAGCAGGTGCTGCTACCTGGCTCCGTGATGATCACAGTGATGCTCGCTGCATTAGGATCCGCGGCACCAAGTGCCCATTTCAGCCCCAACGCATTGCAAACACAGTCCCTGCCTTCAATCACCCTATTAATTTGGGAGCGCTTAGATCTTAGCTCACCCTGGGATTCTCAGATCCTATCAATTAGAATAAGCCGCCTGGTCCTCCTAGAAGTGCACCGTGCTGTTGGGTTGCACAGATAATGATCATTTAACTTCGGGACACCTTGTCATTGGGAGAAGAATTAAAATTATAACTCTTCCGCCATCTCGGCGTGGAGCTGCCTACAGACTGTGGCGGGCCGAATTTCAAGTAATATTCCTCTGTCGCCCCATATCCCCAGGTCCTGGATAAAAATGAAATGTGCATTTCATAAGAAGATCCCAGCGAGCAGTAATAAGAAAAAGCATTCAATCATAGTCAATTGGCGAAAGCTTTGGGGATGGGCTCAAGCCACCATCTTTTTTTTCTTCTTTTTTTTTTTCTACAAGGCACAGGAATAAAAAAATTAAAATAAAATGTATCTCCACCTCCCACCGGAAGCAGGGAAGTAGATGGAGTTACACCTGTAGTGATAGGAAGATAATTTCCGATGGATTATTTTAGAATCAGGGGGAGCAAGCAGCGAACACCTCAGCTACAATAACCAAAAATTCTAGTCAATGGAATAGAGGTTGTTTGAAGTCTGATCAACATCTGTGCCTGATGCCACAGCTCCTCTCCCCACTAAGAAACAAAAAGGGAGGAAGGAAGTATATTTTCCATTAAACTTATTAAAAGCCTGGCAACACTAGGTCTTTGCCGTAGTGGACTTTCTATTTGGAAAACAGAAATTGCTCAAAGGATGTTCTAATTTCTAAGAAAATTGAAAATAACATAGAGCTGCATATTTCCATTATGCATATTGGATAAGCTTGATTTTTTTAGAAAGTGTTTTGTTTATAAGCACTTGTGTTGTGCTACATAGAAAGAACTCAGTCTTCAAAAGCAACCAAGGGCCCTCAGCGTGGTAAATGTATTTCCCGCTGGCATGCATGAACTGGAAACATCTTCAAAAACTTTGAACTCTAGGAAACGAAACGCAAGCCGGTTTTTGTAAAGACCTGGTGCGAAGCTTTCTTTCCCCCTTACCTACCAGAAAGCCTTTTCTTCTTCTTCTTTTTTTTTTTTAATCCTCACCCGAGGATATTTTTCCATTAATTTTTAGAGAGAGTGGGAGAGAGAGGGAAAGACAGAGAGAAATATCGATGTGAGAGAAACACATCTATTGGTTGCCCCCTCACGAACCCAGACCAGGGCCTAGGCCAGGGAGGAGCCTGCAACCAGGGTACGTGCCCTTGACCGGAATCGAACCTGGGACCCTTTGCTCCACAGTCTGGCGCTCTATCCACTGAGCAACACCAGCTAGGACCCAGGAAACCTTTTCTAAGGCTAGCACACCAGGCTACTTCCAAACAGTTGGGAACTTTCATTCATTCTAATTCACTGCAAAAGGCATTTATTTCGCCCTGTCTCCGCTCATTATAAGCAGATGCCACTGAAGAGATAAAAATACAGTCCAATAGCACCAGAGAAGTCCAACATCAAAAAAAAAATGCTTAAAACAATAGTTGTTTAGGGAGACCTCAGTGGGGCCCGGCGCTCCGGAACCTGGTCCCGGGTTGCGAACAAGCGAAGATTTATTCGCGCTCTCAGCACACTGGGAAATGAAGACCCAGAAGCTCATTATCATGTCTATTAAAAAGCAGAAACTGGGGTACATCTAAGAAAAGATGTATTACTTTTTAAACCTCACTGCAAACTGCAGACCAATAGGGACATGAACTATATAAAAATACTCTCAGTAGTAGAGTGGAGAGGGGCTGGGACAGAGTCACTCTCCCTGACAGCCGGCAAATAGAAGCCACTGAGTCCCACCGTTGCCATGGTTTTGGACAGGTGGCTCTCTCTCTGATTTCCTTGCAAAGGGATTTTTGAAGTCAGACTTCAGTTACATCCGGGGACTAGATGCCACCATGCGAATAACTGGAGGGGCCACCACACTCGAGGGGAGGTGACAAAGGGTTTGCTAAGCGATGACCAGTTAAATTCTAGTTAACCCCAATTATAAACCTTCACCTTGGCTAATTGGATTAATTTGTCAGCAGGCAATATACTTAGAAAGTGTTCCGGAGCCAACTCGGACCACTTTATGACGAGATAAAAATCATTATTGTGCACGGTTCATTTCTTAAGAGTGGATCTATAACCAATTTCTGCAAAGGTAGAACGAAGTTGAATTTGACTATAAAGTTGAAAGAGCCATTTATGATAGCTATTCTCTTCGCAGTCCGAAAAAATATGCCCAATAAGCAAATTTCCTCTCAATTAAAAGCTTTCCAAACTCAGGGTTTAATGAAATCTTAATTAAAGTCAATGGGAAGTCACGTTCAGAAAAAAAATTTAAAGGTACTCAAATGTGTCCTTTTATTTCCCTCTTGACTGAGCCAAGCGTACTGGCTGTTTCTTTGCATTTGTGTTTGTGTGTGTGTGTGTGTGTGTGTGTGTGTGTGTGTGTGTGTGTGTGTGTGTTGTACGCAGAAAAGACACAAACCAGAAAACCCTGTTACACTTACATGGCGATCTCACCACCCAATGACAAGCAGTGGCCACTTCGTAATTAAAAGGGTCAAGACGGCCCGGCTGGCATGGCTAAGTGTTGAGCATTGACCTATGAACCAGGACATCACGGTTCAATTCCTGGTCAGGGCACATGCCCAGGTTGCGGGCTCCATCCCCAGAAGAGGGGCGTGCAAGGAGGCAGCTGATCAATGACTCTCTCTCATCATTGATGTTTCTCTCTCTCTCCCTCTCCCTTCCTCTCTGAAATCAGTAAGAAAATATTCTTTTACAAAAAGGGTCAACACGTTACTACACCATTTCTAACAGTTCACGAAGACGGAGAGCAAATTTGCTGGTAGGATTGTTGGACTCAATATTTAACAGTAAAAGTGTAATTTATGCTCTAGTGTTGCTAGAGGAATCTGTGGATGAGTCCAGTTGAAGTGAAATGGAACAATGTTGATCATGGGATTCCCCTTTGGTGGAATTAAAATCTTTCCAAGTTGATGTGAACAAAGAATCTGTTATACTTGAACATACAACAGTAAGGCTGCAAAAATATTGCGTTTTAGAATTGGATAAAGGGCCAATAGTTACAGTTAGCACTGTTGCCTCCTGGGAGAACCAGCACCCTATAGGACCAACCAGACACAAGACCACTATCAGTCCGTGCTTGAAGGGACGAACGGAATAATGTGCATTTTCTGCTTTTATCTGTTCCACAAAAGGAGGCACGGGAAGTTAGCTGTTCCACAGGCATTCTTGGAGAGCATACATAGATTGTATTTATTTAGTCCACCTTTTTTTCTTTTGTAAGGAAGATGCTCAGAATAGTACCTTCAGATTCTCTGCCTCTTTATTATTTAGAGGCCCAGTGCACAAACGCACCGGTGGGGTCCTTTGGCCTGGCCCGTGCCCTCTTGCAATCCGGGACCCCTCGGGGGATGTCGGGATGCTGGTTTCGGCCCGATCCCCGTAGGCCAGGCTGAGGAACCCCACCGGTGCATGAATCAATGCACAGGGCCTCTAGTATGCATATAAGATCTTTGGTTAATCTCTTCCTACCCTCCCCCCACCCCTTCCCTCTGAAATTCATCAGTCTGTTCCATGTTTCCATGCCTGTGCATTGAGTGTCTGCCCCCTGATGGTCAGTGCATGTCATAGCTACTGGTCATAACGGTCAAATGGTCCCTTTGGTGCATATATATATATATATATATATATATATATATATATATATATATTTCAAATCCTTACCCGAGGATACTTTTCCATTGATTTTTAGAGAGAGTGGAAGAGAGAGGGAAAGACAGAGAGTAACATCAGTGTGCGAGAGACACCTTGATTGGTTGCCTCCTGCATGAGCCTCAACCAGGGCCTGGGCCAGGGAGGAGCCTGCAGTCGAGGCACGTGCCCTTGACTGGAATCGAACCTGGGACCCTTCGGTCTGTAGGCCAATGTTCTATCCACTGAGCCACACTGGCTAGGGCTGATTCTGTTCCTTTTTAAACAAAGTAATGCATTGGAAGGAGATAGTAACAATGATCAGATTATGGACATTAATGACAACATCCCAAGGTGTATGTGTGTGTGTGTGTGTGTGTGTGTGTGTGTGTGTGTGTGATCGACCTAGGACCAGGCCATGGAATGCTCCTTCCCTATAACCCGAGACAGACTTTGTCATCACCTGTTGACAATAGAGAAGACAGAAAGCCAAGTGTCGGGATCAGGGCACAATAATGCCTGTTGACAATAAATTATCAAAACAATAATCATGTTTAGCCAATCCCTTTGTGTAAAACTGTTATTATGATTCCAGCGCCAGCTGTCTGAAACTTTAATTTAAGTGCTTGCTGGAGGCGAGACATTTGGAATGCTAGTTTAGAATGTTTTATAGCTCAAGCAATATGTTTTACCAACCTCAAATACTGTGATGATGGTTTAAATGGTGGCTATAATTTGTACGTGGGGGGCTCCAGGGTGAGTTCTGCTTCCTAGGGAAGTGTCTGCTGCATCCAAATTTGGTCATTTCTGGACCATGTGGAGCAGCCTATCCTAAGGGGGCCGTGGACCCACATCTACTTGCCCGCAGGCAAGCACCACGGGGGGTTAACTTTGGGGAAGTTACTTCAAGTTGCTGTGAGTTAGAAGAACCCTCAGGAACAGAAATGTTCTAGGGGAAGCACCATGGTTTAGTGTTAGGTGGGTTGGCAACTTCAATGCTCTCCCTTCATCATCATTAATGCTTCTTTATAAAAGATATATATTTTTATTGATTTCAGAGAGGGAGGGAGAGGGAGAGAGAGATAGAAACATCAATGATGAGAATCATTGATTGGCTGCCTCCTGCAGGCCCTCTACTGGGGATCGAGCCCACAACCCGGCATGATCCTGATTGGGAATCGAACTGTGACCTCCTGGTTCATAGGTTGATGCTCAAACACTGAGCCACACCGACCGGGCTCAATCATGCCCTTGACCCTGGACTTTGGACGAGAAGGCAAAGTGAGATCCTGTGAGGTCCTCAGCACATATTCATGTTTCCCTGATCAGGGATTGTCATCATGTGGGTGTATGAATAACAAAGACATGATTCTACTTTAAACAGAGCAGGATCCAACATATAACCCATCTACAGGCATTTTTGCAATTGTCCTCACGCACAAATGATGTGCACTAGGAATTTGGGAAAGATGCTGACAATTTAAGATTATATACAAATGTATTATTTTATATTGGAATTTTGGTAAGAAGGTGTAATTGTGGAGATGTCTATATCTGAATATTAATAACATTATGCCATGTTAGAATTTACAAAACACATTATATTCATTATCTCATGATCATAACAGCCCCTTCATCATGATTTGCAGTGGACGAACCAGAAATTCAGAGATGAGAGGGTCTACAGGTCACGTATCTCCAAGGACCCAGGGTCTGGCCTGGGCATCCCGAGTCAACCAGTAACACGTACAGATGTGGCTTCTTGCAATTCCTTTTTCATTCACTGAATCGACCAAAATATTTTCAAGTAAAGGTTTGACCTTTCATTTACAGACACTACAACAACCAGCAAATACAGGCTCCCAAACTACCTTCCCACTAGAGCACCCTAACTTCTTTTTTTAAAAAAATATATATTTTAATTGATTTCAGAGAAGAAGGAAAGGGAGAAATAGAAACATCAATGATGAGAGAATCATTGATTGGCTGCCTCCTGCACGCCCCCTACTGGGGATCGAGCCTGCAACCTGGGCATGTGCCCTGACCGGGAATCGAACTGTGACCTCCTGGGTCATAGGTCGACGCTCAACCACTGAGCCACGCCGGCTGGGCAGAGCCCTCTAACTTCTAGTAGCTATTTTGAGCATAGGGTATGCACTTAATAAACCTTGGGAATAAGTTAATACCTAAAATACAAACCACACAGTACCTTTTTTTCCATTCTAGAAAGAGTCTAATCTAAGTTCTAAAAATGCCTCCGGAAATTCTACAGCATACGGTGTAGTGGGAGAGCAAGCCCAAACTATGTCTATTGAATCAATCCTGCTCCAACTACAGTCACTGTCAAGCTCACTGACTCAGACAAGAGCAACTGTCTCATCAATTCTCCTAGGCCTTGATCATATGTGTGGCGGATGCATTTCTGGGGAAAAATGTGTCAGTATCCCCTAGCACAGTGTTTGGCACCGAGGAGATGTTTAATAACTATATTAGCTTTATGAAGCGATATCAATACATTTCATTTTCTTGGAACTGGGAAGGCTTCTGGAATTCCACAGGCGATGTTATTGGGTTGCTTTTGTAATTCTGATGCCTATGGGGAACCCCGTGGCCACAGTGGTATCAGAGCTGAGGATGAAGGGCTGACCCAACATGATGGATAGGTAAAAAGGGAGGGTGTGAAGGCCTAGAGTGGGACAGCAGCGCTCTAGGAGTTTCCTGGGAGGGCTCACCACTCATCACTCCAGGCCACTCCTGCGTGACTGTCCTCAAACTACTTCCTGTGGCCTGGAAGCTTCTGGATTCCCCCATGTGGCTTACTGCTGAGCGCCCTAAGGATGTTTCGCTGAGCAGAGAACATCTGAACGTTGTCAGGAGGCATTCTGTCCTGGCTGCCCCTTCGCCCCCCCCCCCCCCGCCCCCCACAAGCCCCCTGAGGTCAAATCCCCTGTCCTTGCCCATCCAGGAGCCAGTGCCCTGCCTGACACAGAGAAGACACTCAAGAAATGCTTGTTGACCTATACAGAGCACCACGTGCAACCTGGTTATCATAGGAAAGAGGGGACTAGAAGGCCCGTAGCCTGGTTTGTGGTGTGGGATTTCCAACAGCTCTCTGCCTCCACCAGGTCAAGTTCATTCACTCTGCAGTGACAAGGGCTTTCTCTCTGAATCCCACTGCCAACTTCTTTTTTAAAAAATTTTTAAAAATATTTTATTGATTTTTTACAGAGAGGAAGGGAGAGGGATAGAGAGTTAGAAACATCGATGAGAGAGAAACATCAATCAGCTGCCTCCTGCACACCCCCTACTGGGTATGTGCCCGCAACCAAGGTACAGGCCCCTGACCAGAATCGAACCTGGCACCCTTGAGTCCGCAGGCCGACGCTCTATCCACTGAGCCAAACCGGTCAGGGCTGCCAACTCCTTTGAAACCTCAAGAGAAAACGACTTGTCGCCAGTGGGTGGGATTTCCATTGCAAGTTCACTTTGGAGTCGGTAGTACTATAGGGCGATCCAGTCCTTCACGGCTGTTTGTAAGCTTCCCACCCCCGGAGAACACAGACCAGGAGACATTCGCTGGACACCAGCAGTGAGACCACATAAAGAATTGAAACTGTCCTGAAGACACCCTATTACACACCTGCATTCCATCCCCATTCCAAGCCCACGGACTCAGCTCCCAAACCCACTGCTGACAAAAGCTTCCCATCAGTGACTGCATGTAAGGATGAAACTCCAGCTCCTGGGGGCTGCCATGATTGGCCCAATGCCCTCTTGGCTGGGTGCTGTGCGGCCCTTCCCTTTGGGTATCCCCTTTCCTTAAATAAATTCAATTTCTCTTTATCCCGCAGACATGGCTATTTAGCTTGCCCGTGTTCCACCATGTTAACCCTCAGAAGTGTTAGCACGTTGCAGTGTTAGGAAGTGTCTACCACTGCAGGAACTTTCCAAGTTCTACCCAACTGAATTGGCCTTGAATAGGACTCAACAGCTCTACACAAGGAGTGGAGGGCAGTTTTTTGAGGACCTTCCTCTCCAGGCAAGAAAAATAATAACAGACATTATCGGAAGGGTGCTGCGGTCACAGTTAAGTCTTCTTCCCCTTGCCTCTTTGCCTGTACTCACATACTAGAGAAACAAAGCGACTGTTTTTAAAAATAATTTTTACTCAGAAACACACACACACACACACACACACACACACACACACACACACAAGCACATACACACATCTCAAAAGGATAAAAGATTATTTGGGAATAAAAAAACATTTCTGTCTCCATTATACTGTAGCGGCAAATGGAATTCAAGTGCATTTTTCATCCTTACCTTACTTTCATATAATGCATTAAGTAAGTCAGTAATGCCTCTCAGACGGACTCAGAAATTGCATTCCTGTAACTGAGGTCAAAATCTCATTGAAAGAGTCGTGATTCTGGTATTGATTTCCATCATTTCTTTATTCACGACTTTTTCGTTTATTTCTTTTCTTCCTTGACCCAGAGGAGAGGCCACCAACTAACCAAAGCTCTGGTGCCACTGAAACTCTGGGCGGATAATGCTGGCCCCCATTAGCAAGCGGAGAACCCTATCTCTATACCGCTGAGTAAAAAAATTACAGGAAAAGAAAGAGGTTATCAGTCATACAATTTGTCTTCTCCTGCGATGCAGATTAAATGGTTCTAACTTCATTGGACTCCAATCTACTTGACATCTGTCAAAAGGCTGGGGTCACTTCCTTCCATTAGCAAGGGTCTCCATTTCAACGGTCCCGTCCGTGCCCATATTCATGTCAGATATAATTGTCTCCTCCTTGTCAATCTTCCCTGTTGGGATCAACAAGTGTTGAAAGTAGGCATCTTCCTCCTCCATGAGTTGCAAGGAGACGATGCTGGCTCTTTTCAGGGACACGAGAGCAAAGAGCGAAAGGGGGAGAGAGCGCCTGGGCTCCTTGTCATCTAGTGTTCTTTCCGTTTAGTTTCCAACTCAGACACGTCCTATTGTGCCAACCCCTCCGAGGCTGAATCACTTTGCAACTAAAATGCTGCATTGAGTTGACGCCAGAGCCTCCCTCTCTGGGTCTGATCTATCTCCCCTCAAACCGCCATGGTGTTAGACAATGAACACTTTTGAATGTGCAAAACGAGGTGAGGCACTGCATGGACATAACTTGTCTTTGGAAAAAATAGGCACATTTTAGTATTTGGTTTCAGTGCACAGAAGTGTCCCATTATGATATACTTGACCCATGACCCTGACCTCAGCTACCATGCAGATCTGGGCACTTCAAACCTGTTGCGCTAAATGCACAAATTGTGCATCTTTTGTAGATTACAGAATGTGTGGAGAAGGGATGGGAATGTAAATTCTTAATCCATATTTTTGACTGTTTCCAATTCTTATTCACGTGTGATCGATCCTGGATTGCTTCAGAGGAGACAGGAATTCTCTGGTAAACCAGTTGTCCCATCAGCTGGTATGTGGGATCAAACTCATGAGTTTGCTTTAAGATCACCTTCTCTTCCCCACGTGCATTTCTGAACCTGAGGCTGTCATTGGATAGTTACAAAATCAACAGCAGGTGATGTGGGTGTGGTTAGTAGAGGAAAATCACCCGTGCAGGATGCATTTTGAGACAAAATGCCAACCTATAAGCACTAACACCCTGCAGATACTCCTTGCTCAGAAAACCGCTCACAATGTCCTGTTCCCACTTTTTATGAATGCTCTCTGTGCCTTTCTTCTTTTAAACAAAAAAACTGAGTTAAAGTGGCTGCAGGATCCTTATCTAAACAGTTCTACTGAGTAAGCGCACAATTTACGCATTGCACAGGAATTTATTCATTGGCTTTCTAGGATTATTCCAATGTGTTTATAGCTGCATTTGTATCTTCAAGTCATAAAATCCGTGGTAAAAAATGAATAAAAGGACATGCCTAACCACTGTAATGTTTCCCCCCACTGGCATAGGACAGATAACCTTGATATGGAAATGCTGTATATTACTAAATATTATATTCATTATTATGCATTCTTAAGTATCATATTTATATGCATAGTATATGATATACACATATACTATACTATACACATATATTATACATACATAACTATGTATATATACACATAATTATGTGTATATACATTTTATTTATATATAATTATATGTATATACATAATTATGTGTATGTACAAATTTTATTAATATGTTCTGTAATATAGTTAAAAATATTTAATAAAATATAAATATGTTATTTAAAGTATTAAGTATGTTATATAAAATGTGCTTAATAAAATAAATATCTTTAGTACAACGCACTGAAGACATATCATGGGCTATGAGTGCTGCATTTCCATAAGCCAGGATCCCCCACCACAACCCCCCTGGACCCAAACACATGTACTCTATTTTAAAATTATTCTGCCACGCTTGTTTGATAGAATTTGTGAACTGCCAAGCCACGCCCCCTCGGTCCCACTCTGAAGTCTGGGCCAAGTTCTGTCTCGGAGGCCAAGCAGAAATAAACACGGCTCCCAGCACTCAATCAGGCGGCGAAACGCAGGCGTCCTCTCGCTATCTGCAGAGCCGACTCAAAAGCATCCCTTTCCGGCTCTCCTGCTTTTCTCATCCTATTTTCTCCCAGAATCTGTTTGCAAAACACTTTATGGAATTGGCAAGTTATTTGCCCGGCTTTTGCATTGCAGTCTTCCTAATTCAATTGCAATTATTTGTAAACTGCCGCCATAACTCTTCCTTGGCTAATGTCTGCAGACTGTTTACTAAACAATAAACTTAATCATGCATTCATTGTTGCAAATGTCTCCAAATGGCTTCAGAGGAGCGCTGACTTGACACTTTTGCCTCTTTGCAAAGCCATGAAGGATGCTTTCTGAAGAGACACCAAGCCCTGGAACATTTAGTCATTCTATTAGCTGTACCTCCTCCCATCACTTCAAACTGGCACGGCCTCTCTTCAGGGTCAGCCAATGCGCAAGCCCGTCCTGTAGCTCTAAGGGAACTGGGCTGGCGGTAAGGCACACAGAGGGGTGACTCGCGAGGACCTATGACAGTGTGGCACAGACAATAGTCAGGGTGTCTCAATACCTCGCGAGGATTCGCTTAGCATGTGCACCGAGGGTCTGCCAGCTCTCAGACCCTGTGAGACCCTTTGAGGGTACAGGCTGTGATGACAGAGGGAGCTGATTGGGTGGGAGGGTGAGAGGCAGAGGAAAGATCGCAATAGCATCTAATTCACAAACCTAGAGACTTGCAGGGCTCCTAATGCTATTAATTACAATAGACAAATCGGGATGAGGAACTGATTTGGGGAGGAAGGTGAGAAATATGGCTCAAAATATCCTGGTTTGAGCCCAGCTGGCGTTAAGCATCAACCTATGGACCAGGAAGTCGGGGTTTGATTCCTGGTCATGGCACATGCCTGAGTTGTGGGCTCTATCCCACAGTTGGGGGCATGCAGGAGGCAGCCGATCAATGATTCTCTCTTATCACTGGTGTTTCTCTCTCTCTCTCCTCCTGCCTCTCTGAAAAAAAAAAAAAAATCCTGGTTTGAGCCAGCAATAGCATATTTTGGCCAAAGAGGTGACCAAAAATGTCCATCAGGTAGTTAGAAATGGAGAGTGAGAATGCAGAGGGTCTGGCTGGAGGTAAACAGGGGTTCTCCTTAAAGGGGTGAAGAAGATTGGCGTCCCTGGGAGGGAGGGCATGTTTAGTGGAGAGGAGGAAGATGAAAACAGAGGAAAGAATTGTGAAAAGAGGTCCCCGTTGTCACAAGGTCATGGAAATGAGGGGGAGCCTTTATTTTTATTTTAAATCTATATTTTTATTGATTTCAGAGAGGAAGGGAGAGGGAGTGGGGGATGGAAACATCAATGATGAGAGAGAATCATGGATCAGCTGCCTCCTGCACGCCCCCTACTGAGAAATGAGCCCACAACCCGGGCATGTGCCCCGACCAGGAATTGAACCGAGATCTCTTGGTTCATAGGGCAACGCTTAACCACTGAGCTACACCAGCTGGGCAAAAACTGGCGCTTTATCTTCATTTGCTCTGTATTCTACCTTCACCACTTTGAAAAGCCCCCTCCCCAATGTGGTTCAAGTTCATTAACATCTGAATGAGTGAAAGTCAACAGAATAAAAGCGGAATGGTGTTTCTCACGCTACTAAGAACATGATGCTGAGTCAACAAACATCCACTGAATGAATGAATGAATAAATGAATGAATGAATGAGTGAGTGAGTGAATGAATGAATGAGTGAGTGAGTGAGTGAGATTTTAGGGCTGAGGAGATATGTCTCCACTTGGAGGCAGAAGGCAGGAGCCAGTGGGGGAAAGATAGATAGTAAGTAGTTAGCTGTATGACAGGTACATCCATAATCATGGAGTCAAGACATGCGGGTTCTCCCATCCGAGGCACCAGGGCGGATGCTGACCAGGGAATCTGCAGGGTGGGTGGCGCACAGGAATCTGGCTCCTCAGGACCAGCTAATGAGAGGGCTTCCCAAGTTGGGGTGCTCCAGCAGCTGAATCCCGGAAATCACCGAGAGAAGGTACAACAGGTCGCCCAAGCCAAAGAAAGTTCTAGAAAGAATCACGGCTGGCACCCGATTCCTGGGAAGACAGCATTTAAGTCAAGCATGAAGCAGACAGGGTGGCGGCTTCCCTTCAAAGAAACCCATTTTCACAACCTGCAGATTTCTGATAAATGGAGAATATATTCCAGGCCTGCGACCTCGACTCTAGCTTTGGCATTTAGGTAGCGAGGAACACCCCACAACAGTGTATTACAGAGCCCAGCCTGACACCCCCTGCAGTCAGTCCCAGACACAAACCCTCCCGGTGGGATCCGTTCTGACCCAGCGGGGGTGTCGGCTGCAACAGACAAGCTACGTCAGCGGCAACTCAGCAAAGCCCGAGCCCTGATTGGCCAGTTCTGCAAAGGCCTCGCCTGGAAAAACCCACTGTTAGGTCTCCCAAAGCATCCCATTGGAATCAGAGATTTTCCTCTTGTATAACTGGCCACAAATACCACTTCTGAGGTGTCCAAACCATGCCACCCAGCCAGCCACCCAGCCAGCCACCAAGCCAGCCACCAAGCCAGCCACCCAGCCAACCACCCAGCCAGCCACCAAGCCAGCCACCCAGCCAGCCACCCAGCCAACCACCCAGCCAGCCACCAAGCCAGCCACCAAGCCAGCCACCCAGCCAACCACCAAGCCAGCCACCCAGCCAGCCACCCAGCCAGCCACCAAGCCAGCCACCCAGCCAGCCACCCAGCCAGCCACCCAGCCAGCCACCCAGCCAACCACCAAGCCAGCCACCCAGCCAGCCACCCAGCCAGCCACCCAGCCAGCCACCCAGCCAGCCACCAAGCCAGCCACCAAGCCAGCCACCCAGCCAACCACCAAGCCAGCCACCCAGCCAGCCAACCAGCCAGCCACCAAGCCAGCCACCCAGCCAGCCACCAAGCCAGCCACCAAGCCAGCCACCCAGCCAACCACCAAGCCAGCCACCCAGCTAGCCACCCAGCCAGCCACCAAGCCAGCCACCAAGCCAGCCACCAAGCCAGCCACCAAGCCAGCGCAGCTCCTGTCGGCTTTCTAAGAATGCTGCTCCGGAATGAAAACCACAACCCCCGGCTTCCACATGCGGCCCGGGGTTGTCCAGGGAACAGCACTGCCTCCTGCCAGAGCATCACCCGCCCCCCACCCCCCTCCCCCAGCCACAGCGCCCAGCACAACCTCCTGGCCCGCACAACCTCAACCTCACAGCCTGAACCCGCCCAAGTCAGGGTGCAAACTCCTGCTCAGCCACCGTGAAAGCGAATAATCAAAGGCCGTCTAAAGAGGCGACACTTACTCGAACCAATGTCTTCGGGAGGCGTCTGAAAGGTGCAGCAGGCATAAAATGCAGTATTGATCGTCGGGGCACAGTCCGTGCCACCCTTCACAGGCACTTCAGGAGGGCGAATGATTGGTTTGCATCCATGCAGGGCCCGGCTGCGGGACCCACGTGAGTTCCGGGCCCCCTGAGCGAGCGGAGGTTTTGCTTCTGTTCTGTCCACTAGGCTCCGTGGCTTCTCCCCTCCTTCCATCTCCTGGTTCCTCCATCCCCGCCTGCTCGCTTCTCTCAGCTCCTGCTCTAATTTCAGCTGTCATTTCCCCACTCTCCCCAGTGCTCTCAGCTCCTGTTCTAATTTTCCATGTCTTCTCCCAGGGCTGCCCTCCTTCCTGCCTCTCTGACCCTCTCCTGCTCGCCTCCCCTTCCTCTCCGGCTCTTCCTCTTCCCATCGGAGGCTCGGCCTCGGGTTGCGCTCCAGCGGCCGCTGGCTGCGCGCTGCTTAAGGCAGCAGGGTGTCCGATCTGCTCTGGGGAAATCCCAGGTTCACAGCAATAAAATCGGGTTTTCTTTCCCGTTCTTTTAAAGGCAAATGTGAATCCCACCTCCCCTAAATATTTCCTCCCCACCTCTTTCCACATTCTATCTGCAGA
Organism: Myotis pilosus; assembly: GCA_036010255.1. Lineage (NCBI taxonomy): Eukaryota > Metazoa > Chordata > Mammalia > Chiroptera > Vespertilionidae > Myotis > Myotis pilosus. The sequence continues at coordinate 5,549,033 of JASKON010000031.1, read as the reverse complement.
TGAAGTGATCTAAGATCTCTTTTTATATTCCTTGGTTGACAAGAGCAAAATAAAAGGAGTTGATGGAAGAAATCACATTTCAATACCATTCTAGTCTAATATTTTCTTAAAAAATTTTTAAAAAATTTATCTCAGAGCACAAGAGAGAGAGATAGAAACATCAATGATGAGAGAGAATCTATGATTGGCTGCTTCTTGCACGCCCCACACTAGGGATGGAGCCTGCAACCCAGGCATGTGCCCTTGACCGGAATTGAACCTGGGACCCTCCAGTTTACAGCCTGACGCTCTATCCACTGAGCCACACCAGCTGGGGCCAATGTTATTTTCTAAAGACGTTCAGGTGGATTTCCAATGGGGATCCAGGAAAGAGTGAGCACAGATCTGCTGGGATCCCATCGTTCATTCCAATAACACCTCAACGAACAGGTCACCTCTGGTAAGTGGCATTTTCCCAGGGTCTTTCTCCCCAACCAGCTGCATATAGAAACGATTGGCTTCTCACAATTACACGTGAGATGACGCACATTATTCTCCAACTCCTTCCAAGTGTGCATATAGCAGCGGTTCTCAACCTGTGGGTCTTGACCCCTTTGGGGGTCGAACGACCCTTTCACAGGGGTCGCCTAAAACCATCGGAAAACACATATATAATTACATATTGTTTTTGTGATGAATCACTGTGCTTTAATTACGTTCAATTTGTAACAATGAAAATACATCCTGCATATCAGATATTTACATGACAATTAATAACAGTAGTAAAATGACAGTTATGAAGTAGCAACGAAAATAATTTTATGGTTGGGAGTCACCACAACATGAGGAACTGTATGAAAGGGTTGCGGCATTAGGAAGGTGGAGAACCACTGGCGTATAGGCAGGTGGTCTCGGTGGAACCCTCAACACACTGGTCTGGACTGGGATGGAGGGAATTCTCAGGAAACGTGGCAAGGCATCCACAGCTGCCTTGGACATTGGACTTCTTCAGCCAAGGACGGGAGGGGGTTCTATCGCCCGGTTGTTTGAGCAATTCACCCAGCATCCGGGGTCAGAATAGTTTCACATGAAAGAACCCATTCATGCCCATATTCAAGGTTACAGAGACCAGCCGGTGTGGCTCAGTGGTGCAGCATCGACCTATGAACCAGGAGGTCACGGTTCTATTCCAGGTCAGGGCACATGCCCGGGTTGCGGGCTCCATCCCCAGTGTGGGGCGTCCAGGAGGCAGCCGATCCATGATTCTCTCTCATCATTGATGTTTCTCTCTCTCTCTCTCTCTCTCTCTCCCCCTTCCTCTCTGAAATCAATCAAAATATATTTAAAATAAATAAATAAAGATTACAGAGACTGTCAGGAGACACTGTAATTTCTAGGTTATTATCCAAGGATGAGGGTATCTTCTAGACCAGTGATGGCGAACCTATGACACGCGTGTCAGAGGTGACACACGAACTCATTTTTTTGGTTGATTTTTCTTTGTTAAATGGCATTTAAATATATAAAACAAATATCAAAAATGTAAATCTTTGTTTTACTATGGTTGCAAAGATCAAAAAATGTCTATATGTGACACGGCACCAGAGTTAAGTTAGGGCTTTTCAAAATGCTGACACGCCGAGCTCAGAAGGTTCGCCATCACTGTTCTAGACCCACCTAGAATCTTCCCACCCCTGGCTGTTGCCAGTGGACTGTTTCATTGTATGAAACTGGCTGGTTGTTTTGGCCTTCTCGTGGGAAACATAACATTTTCCATTGGTCGGGCATCTACACGTACGTAACAGAGGAGAGCGTTTGCATTGAAAAGGTCAGAGGTTAACACTGTACACACTGGTTCTTATTCTTTCCAGGAGTCCCGGGCCATCTTTCTGGAACTACTCCCCAAGGGCTCAGAAATTACAAATGACACGATTATCTTCGCTCTGGGCTCTTGTCATTGTCTTTGCAGATGGCAGATGGGAGTTGGGGGTTGTGACGTCTAACCCGCATGGACTCAGTCAACTTTCTGAGTGGCCACTTTGTACCCGGAGCTGTGATGACGGGGGCAGGGGTCATACAGATGAGTGAGCCCACGCACCTTCCAGCTAAAGGTCAGGTCAAGGGTCAACCAAGAAGCCTTAGCCACATCCGAAAAGTCTTTAACCCAAAGAACCCTCTTCACACAAGAGCCCTGGAGTTAAACCTCTTCCAGGGCATCTGACTTCTAAGAAAATGAGCATAAAACACACGAAGCAAAGGCTGTCCCTGTGTTATCTTTTTCACCCGCTACTCACAAAATCCACAGGATATGTACAAACTCCCCCAATACAGGGTGGAGAGAGAAAGAGGAAATGCACAGTTAGCCCCATGGAAGTTTCTGAGTATTCCCTGCTTCTAATTAAGTTATGTTCCTTGCCTAACAATCTCTAAATTGTTTTGTTTTGTTTTGTTTTTTCTCCATGAGAATGAGCAGAAAAACAAAAACACGGGGCAGGGGGAAGACCCATAGAAACGGGAAGTTATGTGAAACTGTGTTTGCCCTTTTGCTCTGAAGAGGTTTGCAAAGAGCTGCTACCCTGCCCTCGGCTGTCAGCCACCTACAGACATGGCAGGGGTCGGCGTGGGAACGAAGGGGCACTTGGGCCCAGAGTGACAGCAAAAGTCAGTTCAAACCAGAGACTGCTGCCCTGGCTGGTGTGGCACAGTGGATAGAGCGTCAGCCTGTGGACTGAAAGGTCCTGGGTTCAATTCCGGTCAAGGGCATCTGCCTCGGTTGTAGGTTTGATCCCCAAAAGGGGGTGTGCAGGAGGCAGCTGATCAGTGATTCTCTCTCATCATTGATGTATCTATCTTTCTCTCCCTGTCCCTTCCTCTCTGAAATCAATAAAAATATGTTAAAAAAACAAACAGAGGCTGCTTGCTTACTTCTTCTTTGCTTTTGTATTTTCTTTCCCCATTTCTCCTTTTTCTTTTTGTTAAATTCCAAATCATGTTGGTCTTTCCAAACATAGTGTAGTGACCTCAATGGAATCGAGACTGAAACAACCTTCTGTTGTGCTGCCATTTAATACGTTAGTTCCTGTTGTCTCTCTTCAGTTGTCTGCATTTCTGAGAATTAAGAAGGAAATGCCCTATAGCACGCGGAGTGCTCATGCTGCCTTTTCTATAATCCTGGGGAGTCAGAGATGCCGGGGGGATCAGGGCTGCTGAAGAGGGGGCTGGACTTCCAGCAGCGTCCTTTCTGGCTTTTTTTCTTTTCTTTGGAGGGCAATCCTCACCTGAGGATAATTTTCCCAGTGATTCTTAGAGAGAGTGGAAGGGAGGGGGGTATAAACAGAGAGAGAGAGAGAGAGGAATATCAATGTGACACAGACACATCAATTGGTTGCCTCCTGCATGCACCCCAACCCAGGCCAGGGATTGAACCTGTGACCCTCTGGTGCACTGACCGACGCTCTAACCACTGAACCACACAGGCCAGGGCTGCCTTTTTTTGTTATATGAATTGGGGTTACATTGTCAAGAAAGGGCCCTCGCTAAAAACAAATATGGCTTTGGTTTGGCCAATAATATTATGATAGCAACATGATTATTCACACCTCAACGTATTGTGATGCCCTATAACCGGCTGAATGAAGGGAACCCCATTATCTGATTTGTGCTAGAAAAGTCCACTTTGGTGACGACACAGGTGGAGTAAGTAGAATATAGAGATCAAGGCAGAGCGCCCATAGGAGGCGAACGCAGTGAGCCTAGGAGAGAGGTGGCCTAGACCAGAGAGGGGGTGACGATGTGAGAAAGACGTTGAGGTGGACATGCTACGGCTCAGCCCCTCACCAGAGGTGGGGGTGCCGGGGGGTTAGGGTTTGGGTGGTAAATATGGGATCCCTAGGCTCCCACCATGGCATCTGGGACGTGAACAATGGGATGATAGACGTGGGCAAGGCCAGGTGAGTTAGCATCCAGCCCATCCATCAACCCGGGATCAAAGCATTATGGCACTTGGAGGGGAAGGTGCTGGGTGGACACTTGCTTCCACTTCCCCCTCTAACTACAGAGAGGTCGTAAGGCGGGCAACGCAGAGGGGGAAAAACACCAACCGAGGTCACAGAAAGCGCTGTTACACTCCCAGGGGATATATTCCATTTGTTTTAAAATGAGTCTCATGCAAGTGGCAGAAAAATACCGCTCAGATTCTTTAGCCTGACTGCTCCAATGTTTAAAATACATTTTATTGATTTTTCACAGAGAGGAAGGGAGAGAGATAGAGAGTTAGAAACATCGATCAGCTGCCTCCTGCACATCTCCCACTGGGGATGTGCCCGCAACCCAGGCACATGCCCTTGACCGGAATCGAACCTGGGACCCTTGAGTCCGCAGGCCGACGCTCTATCCACTGAGCCAAACCGGTTTCGGCAAGCTCCAGTGTTTAATAGTGAGGCCGGTCTGCACCCGCACCTAACAGCTGGGGACTTGGTCCTGTATGTACGTGAAGCCACAAAAACAATCTAAGGCGACAAACTAAAAATGGGAGAATATACGAAAGGGGAAAAAATTTGGCTGTGTGCTACCTCGGGCTTGAAAACTCTTCTCATGCACTCCGGCACGAAGTCTATTAAAGCAGAATAGAGTGGAAATACAATAGACCGCAATGAATGTCTTCCAACTAGCAATTTAGCGCGAAAGCTGAGGGCAGTTCTTATGCACCGACTTTTAATACCTAGACGATTTGTGGCCTCGCGAAGCTCCTGCCTTAGGCACCAGTTGTGCCGAGTTCTAATAGGTCTAGTTTGTTGGCTGTCAGGATAATGGAGGATTTGGTGGCGGAGGGGCTGGGTGCCGAACGCGGCGGAGATAATTAGAAGGTGCGCTGGGAGGGAGAGGGGCTGACTTCTATGTGGTTGCGGGGGAGAGTGTCTGTTCAGCAAAGTCCTGGCTGACACAGCATCGTCTGGACCAAAGGATGTTTATTTGGGGACATTTTGTGGGTCACTGGACAGGTTACTTGCTTTTTTGATTATAATGCTGCGGCCATTAATTATAAGTTGGTGTTTACTGACCACCTACTATGTGCTTGGCCCTGCTCACCCAGTGCTTCTACACAGAAGCACCTCTGGGCTCAAGAAGGTAAAAGGCTCATTCCAGCAGGAGAGCTGACTGACAACCTATTGTGCTATTTTCCCACAAGGCAGGTTATATTGCCAATCAGAGTGTTTTATTTATTTTATTTTTATGTTTTTATTGATGTCAGAGAGGAAGGGAGAGGGAGAGAGAGATAGAAACATCAATGATGAGAGAGAATCACTGATCAGCTGCCTCCTGCACGCCCCGTACTGGGGATCCAGCCCACCATCCAGGCATGTGCCCTGATCTGGAATCGAACCGTGACCTCCTGGTTCATAGGTTGATGCTCAACCACGGAGCCATGCTGGCTGGGCCAGAGTGTTTTAAATGAGGATCTTATGCATGAATGTCTAGCTTGAATTTGCAATAACAGTAGAGGCAGGTGACTTAACAGACAGGGAATGGGAATCCAAAGTGAGATCTCTCATGCCTGAATTGTGCTTTGGTTTTTTTTTTTTTAATTGATTTTAGAGAGAGGAAGAGAGAGAGAGAGAGAGAGAGAGAGAGAGAGAGAGAGAGAGAGAGAGAGAGAAACATTGAACCCGCCTTCTGGTATATGGGATGACACTCTAACCAACTGAGCCACTGGGCCAGGAGTCTCATGTCTAAGTTTTGATGACAGTTCAAGGAATGGCCTTTCCTAGTGATTTGTTTTTATTTTGTGCAACTTATTATGGACGCTAGACTGTCCTTTAATAATAAAGCTGGTTTTATTCCATGCGGGTATGTTTGTTTTCTTGCCTGGGAGGGCCAGGTGGGGACATCATTGCAGCCTTCAGGTGTGACCTCCCCAGTTCCACTGGAATCGCATCGCTGATCAGCAGCCAGAACAATCTTTTAAAATTCCCAACAAATCACGTTAACTCCCTGATACAATTCCCTGCTGGTCCCTCACTGCTTTAACATCTAATCCAATCTTCTCCTCACAAACGCCAGCGCCTCCTGAACTTGGCCCTTCAGCCTGGCCCTCCACGGCCCCTCTCTTCTGCATCACAGGGAACCCTCCCAGGTCTCCTTTCCGCAACTTGGCCTCTTAGCTCCCCCTGGGCCCTTCGCTCTGCAATTTCCTCTGACAGGGAGGCTCTTCGTCCACTGATTCCCATGACCTCTGGTTAAACGTCATATCTGCAAAGAAGCCCTCCCCACCTGTCATCAGCCATTACTCCCTGCAGCAGGCTCAGCGCTCTCCCACTAAAGGGCCAGGCAGCGAGCATTTCAAGTTTCACGGGCCACAGGTCTCTGTGGCAACTATGTAACTGCAGTTTTATGGTGGATGGACCACAGATGATTTGGAGTGGGAGTGTTCCAATAAAACTTTATTGACAAAAGCCGACAGTGAGTGGGCAGCATTGAGCCTGGGGGCCATGGAGAGCCGACCCTGCCATGTTGCTTAACCCTGATAGTCTTTGATGTTGTTTATTGCGATGGAAAGGAAACCTGTGCTCAGTCACTTTGTTGTCTGTCCCCCCAGTGGGCTGAACACCCCAGGAGGCAGCAATCACGGCCCTTTTGTAACCACTGCGATGTCAGTGCCCAGCAGTGTGGGGCACACAGCAGACCACACGTATTTGTACAATAAACAAACAATAAGACAAGCCTTCCTGTTACTTCTCAACTCAGCATCTCATATATTTATAATTTCTTCACACCGCTGATCTCCATTTTTGATGGCTGAATTTATCTGTTTTTGCAAGTGCCAAGTGTCTGTCTCATTTAACTGATATGTCCCCCAGGACCTAGCACAGTGTTTGGCACACAGACATTCAAACAAGCGGGATGTATAAATAAATGAATGAATTTAGATTATGTCCACGAATAAAAAAAAGCATTGACCCTCAATTTTGATATTTTTTTACAAATAATCAATGTGTCCTGACGACATGGCTCAGTGGTTGAGCTTTGACCTATGAACCAAGTGGTCATGGTTCAATTCCTGGTCAGGGCACATGCTCGGATTGCAGGCTCAATCCCCAGTGAGGGGCATGCAGAAGGCAGCCAATCAATGATTTTCTCTCATCATTGATGATTTTATCTCTCTCTCCCTCTCCCTTCCGCTCTGAAATCAATAAAAATGTTTTTAAATACATATATATTTATATCAATGTGAGAATGAATGAGTATCAATGTGAGAATGAATGAATAAATATCAATGTGAGAATGAATGAATATCAATGTGAGAATGAATGAATAAATATCAATGTGAGAATGAATGAATGAATATCAATGTGAGAATGAATGAGTGGAAGTTGCCTATTGATTCTGTAGAACCATGATCAAAAAGTTCTCCAAATTCTCCAAATTAGTCAATCTAGAGAGTCCTATGGGAAAATAAGAATGCGAGTTACTTGTCACCAGCTGGCAAAGTCGGTGTCACCACGAACACATTTGGTAAGCACAACAATTCTTAGGTGTTTTCCAAGTAGCCTCTCAAGAAACTCAAATATTCCCCAAGCGATGACTCAGAGGCCACGTGACACCAGGGCCACTTGAAGGCTCATGTGACCTGCGAGGACATTTCCTCTGTGTCTCGTGGCTCTATGGTTAGCTGCCATTGAGACGTCATTTTGTTGACGCACGGCCATAACTAAGTCCCTGTCGGGACGGAAAAACGTGAAACTGAATTGATGGAGCTCAAAAGTGGAAAAGGACGAAATACACCATAATACAGAGGTGTAGGGGAGGCAGAGGAGGGTACAGGGGGGTTAAATGGTGATGGAAGCAGACTTGACTAGTGGGTGGTGAATGCACAGTACAAAATACAGATGATGTATTGTGGGATTGTCCACCTGAAACCTATATAATTTTATGAACCAATGTCACCTCAATACATTCAATTAAAAAAGGCATGAGTAGCGTGATGACAATATGTCCCAGTTTGTGGGGCAAGCATTGTATTTGTCTTCCTTTTTTCTTCCTGCAGTCATTATTAATAGCATCCCTTTTCCTTCTCAAAAGTGCCCGATGCGGACAATAAATTATGCTGTCACTGGAGACATCAGGAATAAGTTACCTCTCTTTCCTAAGGACAAGCTGCACACGCTGGGGGTGCCTAGTGAGTCCCTGGAGTTGGGGGGACGTCTGGCCCGCTCTGGATAATGCTCCAGTTTATGGCCACCCGTGGAAGCTCTGGCAGGCAATTCCAGCAAAGCTCATTTAAATATCTGATTTATCTGAAGGTGAACTCTTAGGCCCTTGCAGGTCTGAAATCCCTGAACTCAGACTGTGGAAGTTGTTAACGCTCCTCGCTGGCACAGGTCTTCAAGAGGGCCAGAGCCTGGCTGGTGTCGCTCAGTGGTTGAGTGTTGACCTATGAACCAAGAGGTCACAGTTCGATTCCCAGTCAGGGCACATGCCCGGGTTTCGGGCTTGATCCCCAGTGTGGGGTGTGCAGGAGGCAACCGATCCATGATTCTCTCTCATCATTGATGTTTCTATCTCTCCCACCCCGTCCCTTCCTCTCTGAAATCAATAAAAATATTACAAAAAAGGGAGCCAGACACATGGAGTTAAATAATTGTTACTTTTCTATCTGCATATGCTTAACGCTCTCTGGAGAGGATTTTCAATCATTAGGTAAAAACTGTTTTCAAAAGACTTGAGACGCTCTCCATCACGTGGCATTTTGTCCAACAGCCTATCATGCCTCTCCGTATTGGCGTGCTCGCTTTCAAGTTTATAAGAGGGTCCCAGCAGCTTCGCTAACATTTGCCTCCTTGTATAATGGGCCCCAATATTTTGCAAGTTATGCCCCTCGCTGAACCCAGGGCACGGCCGAATAAATTAAATTAATTAGAGCAGATAATTGTTCTAGGTAAGCATCATCCTGCTTAAAACACCAACTCAACAACGTTTCTTTGTTCCCCAAAACCCCGTTTGACTGACACATAAGAATAAAGTAATATGAGGCTCAATTCTATTTAATAGCATCTGATTGTATTCTCTTGATAAGCCAGATAATTAAGTAATTGCTCTGTAATTATTAGTATTAATTTTATATATCCTTTCTGGCTACCAGGATTCTTCTTCTGACTCTAAGAGTGGCAATTATTGCTAATTTCATATTCTACACTGCCTCCCGCTAAATGATTCCGAATCTTAAAACTATTGTGTTTGTTTAGGCTCTGGAAACACGTACTCCTAGAACTTGCCCATTTCTTAGCTCATTTCATTTGTGATTTAGTTTGGTAGTTTTACAAAATGAATTTGGCCATATCGGAAAGCTAGAGATTGTGGTTATCCTAATACTCAATTCATGAACAGCAATTGTTTTTTTCGCTGTGGTAGAATAACCTGTTTGTTTTGTGAGGGTTGTCAGGATGCTCAGAGAAGACACTGCACAACTTTTTTCTTTTTCTTTTATGAACACGAGGCCTGAAGAGGTCCTATGGGCAGTTGGGGGTAAGGACCACCTTCTACTTTCCACCCTTTTCCTCATCCCTTCCCTTCTCTGTTTTTTCAACTCTCCTTGTCTTGAGCTTTATTATCCTTCATCCTTCAAGCCAGATGTTGCTGGTCCACACAACAGGAGGGCAAGGAGAAAGTTCTAGAAGGTCAGCCAGAGAGACCAGTGGTATTGAGGAAGGCAGGGATTGGAACCGGGGCAGCTCCTGAGGATTCCTGGGTAGGTGACAGTACAGGAAGTTGGCAGGAATAGCCTGGAAGTGACATGAGGGCTCTACACACTCTAGAGCAGGGGAAGGGGAAAGTGAATTAATTTCTCCAGATCGGAGCTGAGAGCAGCAGCCTAGGACGCGGATGGAGTGAGAGCCATGAGCGAGCAGGTGACTCGGCCATCTGTCCCTGTCCCTGTCAGGTCCTCAGTGCTGCTCACCTGTGGGGGGCGGCACGCTGCTCTTCCCGATCGCCCACGAATGCCCCCCTCCTTCCCTCCTCTTCCCCAGAGGACGCCTGCTCTCGGGCACAGTCCAACCACCGATGCCACGCTGGTTCCTCCTTCCTCCCTTCCAGGTGGCATGAGACGACCCATTGTGGTTTCCCCATGTTGCCTGGTGCATGGCTCCGGGATCCGGCACTGGCTGCACCGGAGTGAGTCACTGATGCATGTGTCCGACTTAGCACTGGGTGTTCAGCGCCTAAAGCCAGGCTGGGAACTCAGCCGTTTCTCAATCAGTAGTTCTGGTTGATTGGCATACAGCTCGGGGAGAGCAAAGGTACAGGCACAAACAGACGGTGGTGAGACACAGAAGCCATTCGGCTGGTGAATGAGTGACCCGGCTGGGGAACACCTCCCCGTCCCAGGGTCACTTAGGCACTCAGGGTCCTCTCAGGGCGCATGGGCAGGTGGTGACCTGGGTCACAACCCTGGCTGCGTGCCAGCTGGCAGGAGGCATAGGAGGCAGTGACTTAGCCCAGGCCGGGAGGCGGCACGCATTGCTTCTCCCCACATGACACTGCACACATGTCAGTCATGGGGCCACATCTCAGGGCAAACGAGGCCAAACATGGACTGTATTCCTAAGCCCGGTGGAGCAGGGGACAGATCTTGGTGGGCAACTAGCAGTCCCACCCGCTTGACTTTTCATATATATATTATTGACTTCAGAGAGGGAGAGGGAGAGAAACATCAATGATGAGAGAGAATCATTGATCTGCTGCCTCCTGCTCGCCCCACACGGGGATGGAATCCACAACCCGGGCATGTGCCCTGACCAGGAATAGAACTGTGACCTCCTGGTTCATAGGTCGATGCTCAACCACTGAGCCACACCAGCCGGGCCTGGTGGACTTCTTACCTTTCTTTGGAGCCAAGTCACACACTGAGGCCCTCAGAAGTCATGGCCATAGGTTTTATGCTCCGTGTTGAGGAGTCTCATTCTCTATGCAAATGCATCAGCTGTCTGATGTCAACCAATCTTCTGTCTTCTTTTTATTTTTCTCCTTTAAAAATTACCACAAACTTCCCACTTCAGTTGTGAGGCTTGCTTTTCATTCTGTGTGAGAAGTCCCTGCACGTTCATTCGTCTTATTTCTTTGTTTAATTAGACAATCTCTATTTGGCATAACCCAGGCCCCATTTAAATTTCTCTTCCCCCCTCATCTATTGTCTCTCTTATGGCATTTTCCAGGACTTGTGCTAATTTAGTGAATCTTTTTATCTCCATCAGTTTCGTCAAGCGGAGAAGGTGATTTTTTTCAGGCAGTGTTGGTGAAAATTCTTTTGTACAGTAACTTCCTCTTCTGAACTGATCTTTCCGCGCTTCGTACTTCATGCCATTGCTGCTAGTTCCAATAAGGATGCCCCAAGCAGCTGGGCTGGGGTGGGCACAGCGCCTGGTCCTTTGAAATGGCTGGATTTTAAAAATCCTTGGGTGGCACCTGAACTCTCTCTGTTCCCCTTTCATACTTCCAGGGAAGAATTGGCTTTTAAAAATATTTTAATTTTCTAGTTTTTTAAAACATTTTTTATTGATTTTTTTTTAAAGAGAGAGAAGAATTGAGAGGGAAAGAGAGAGAAACATCTATGGAAGGGAGAGACATGGATTGATTGCCTCACCTGTACCTTGGGCAAGTGCCCTGACCAGGAATTGAACCGGCGACTTTTCGGTGCATGGGACGATGCTCAACCAACCAAGCCACGCCGACCAGGCCAAGAATTTACTTTGATGCTTACACAGATATAGCTTTTCAAGAGTCTCCAAGCTTGAGGATAGATTCTGGTTTGTAAGCAAATTCATGATGCAACTTTATTTTGGAGATGTGTCCTTAATCTTCTGTCTAAATTTCCTTAGAAAAATTAAAACATTTCTAAGTGTCCCTTCATAAGACAGTAGGATCAGCATGCTTTTCTCAGTCTTTTTTTAAAAAAATATATTTTTATTGATTTCAGAGAGGAAGGGAGAGGGAGAGAGAGACAGAGACAGCAATGATGAGAGAGAATCATTCATCAGCTGCCTCTTACACACCCACCACTGGGGATCGAGCCCACACCCTGGGCATGTGTCCTTGACCGGAAATGAAGCCAGGACCCTTCAGTCCGCAGGGTGACACTCTATCCACTGAGCCAAACTGGTTGGGCTGTTCTCAGTCTTACTGTTATTATTCTCCTCTTGCGTGGTCTGAGGGATAAGTGCTTCTTGGCTTGTGCACAGCACTCTGTCCTGTCCACATGTCTGTATTATTCACATCTGTGGCCCCATAGAGACACCATGACTTGCAGTTTAAATTTAAATCTAAGTCGAGCCTGGCCAGCGTGGCTCAGTGGTTGAGCATTGACATATGAATCAGGAGGTCACAGCTCTATTCCAGGTCAGGGCACATGGCCAGGCTGTGGGATCGATCCCCAGAGTGTGGTGTGTAGGAGGCGGCTGATCAAGGATTCTCTTTCATCATTGATGTTTCTCTCTCTCTCTCCCTCTCTGAAATCAATAAAAAAAATATATTTTAAAGTACAAATCTGAGTCGAAATCCAGTCTGTCTCTTATGTGTAATATAAGCAAATCATTTAACTGCTTTGACCCTTAATATGTGAAGTAGGGAAATAATAACACTGAACTCTCAGGTTCATAACAAGGATGAGACAGTTCAGTTGTGAAAGCTCCTCGTCAAGGTTTGTTAACTGTGACTCTGAAGTTGGTCACGTGACAGCTGTGTTCTGAAAGCCTGGAGCTGCTGAACCATCTTTCCCAACTACTTTTTATCTGAAATGCCGACATATCTCAGAAATGCTGCCACGTGCCCATCCCGTACAACCATAAAAATCGCTATCAAGCTTGTCCATATCGGCCCAGGGAAATCCAATCCAATGCCATCCTCCTATATAATAAAGAGCTAATATGCTAATTAGGCTGAACAGCAGAACGACCGTCCGGACGACCTTCCGAATGAAGCCGGGGGCTGCGCAGGCCGAGCTCCTTGCCCAATTTTCGTGCACCAGGCCTCTAGTCTTGAAATAAAATAATAAACTTGCCGTGCGGCCCGGTAAGTCATTCGAGTGATGGGAACGCTACGGGAACCTATTAGCTGTTGACTATTAGAATTATTAATGAGCGGGCTAGTGCATTAGTGTATAAATAGAAACCATTTTTCTCCCATTGGAGGGGGCATTTTACAAAACCTGCAAGGAGGGGATTCTGTTACTATTTTGTTCTGGGGTAAGAGATATCTTGCTGCCTTTGTTAGCCGATGAAATCAGTGCTGAGCTGGAAATGACCAGTTTTCTCCTAAAAATGTAGTCAGTCCACCATGAACTCAGCTGTCCCTGGCCAGACTGAAATTAACGATCAAGAGACTAACTGCAGTGCCTACTGGCGGGCCATGGCCGAAGCCTACAAAGTCACATGACCACGTCACGGAAAAGGCCCGACACTGCCCACGAAGACACGAGCTCTTACGGACTATTGGAAACACCATCTTCCAAACCAGCGGTACTTAGGGGACTGTGTGCTCTTTGTAATCTAATTTCACTTGACTCGCTTTTTACAATCCGTTCAAAATGTGTTTACGACAGAGAATCAGTATCGGAATAATTTTTTTTTCCTTTACAGTTTGCCTCCTCCCCACTTCCTCCTTCCTGTCTCTCCTTTGAAATGTGCTTCCCTCTGTTAAATACATCCAATAAATTAATGGTCCAAATTCCGCCCTTGTCCACTTTAGCATCTCCTTACTGTGTTTCCTTGTCTCATCCCTTCATCAAGAAAAGTAACTTCCCTTTCTTCAAGAGTTTTCCAAACGGTCTCTATGTGGGAGTTAGAGTCTTACAGATTCCTCTGAAATTGCCTCACACACAAATCTCTCCTCAAGGTTTTCTATACCGGAATCCTAGGCACCTAAGATGGATCAGTATAACCTGTGAGGATGGCTACTCACAAGAAGTCAAATACACAATATTAAATATGAAAAAGACATCCATGTTTCAGTATGCATTCAGGCATTTAATTTTTTGCCAGCATTTTCTTCCCTGCTCATCGCTGATGAGTCACCATGAACTTAAAACAGGCTGAGCCCTTTGGAGAGAGGAGAGCTATGAGCTAATAATTACAATAAAAACTACCATTCCTGCCGCATTTTATTTGTACCAGAAGTCTGTCTGCTTCCTTCAGAATAGAATCTCCGGACGCTAATAGAGATAAACATCCCGTACTTCTTCGAGTTCCTTGAAAGGCACATTTGGCTCAGTGCAAGCATCACTAACCTGCCCATTTTGATTGAATTGGACAGCAGCATAAATGACTGGACTGTCAACCGGCTGCTGAGTTCATAGGTATATTCCATGGGCTTGCGGGCCTGTTTCACCAGTGGGTCCCTTGGGTCACGTGTTACATCTCTCGGCATCGCATCTATTCTTGCTTTCCTCCAGAGGTGCGCGTCGGGGCCCCCGGGGAGTCCAACTTCACTCAATATTCCCTGGGCGTATGCTTTGTGGACTCAAGTGTGGCATCGAGGCTCTCATTAGCCACATCCACTCTGCTCTATTTGCCACAAGTGAGACTGAGGGGCCTAGGATGAGTGCTTATCACCCAGACCCTGAGGGACGCTCTGACCCACATTGTCTTGGAAGAACCAGCTCTGCGAATCGGGGGCAATCTTAGAGCCGAAGGTAGAATCTGTGCCAAATGCAGCCAGTGAATGTGGCCAACTCGGGTGTATGTTGTGGGATTCCAATAGCGACTTAGGCCCAGCACATGGTCGACCTGGACGATGCTCCAAGATAGAACTTAAAGGGAGTGTGTTCTGCTATAACCGGACGTGGTGTTTTAGGTCAATGATGGCGAACCTATGACACACGAACTCATTTTTTTGGTTGATTTTTCTTTGTTAAATGGCATTTAAATATATAAAATAAATATCAAAAATATAAGTCTTTGTTTTACTATGGTGGCAAATATCAAAAAATTTCTATATGTGACACGGCACCAGAGTTAAGTTAGAGTTTTTCAAAGTGCTGACCCGCTGAGCTCAAAAGGTTCGCTATCACTGTTTTAGGTCTTTCAATGTGGTGATGTTAGCTGATGGTGTTGTTCAATGTTTGTAAATCCTTCATGATTTTTGCTCTAGATCAGCGGTACTCAACCTGTGGGTCGCGGCCCCTTTGGCGGGCGAACGACCCTTTCACAGGGGTCACCTGAGACCATCCTGCATATCAGATATTTACATGACGATTCATCACAGTAGCAACATCACAGTTATGAAGTAGCAACGAAAATAATTTTATGGTTGGGTCACAAAATGAGGAACTGTATTTAAAGGGCCAGAAGGTTGAGAACCACTGGTCTAGATGTTTTATCAAATATGTGAATGTAGCATTGAAGTCTCCAATGGATATTGTTGCAATTGTCTCTTTTGCCCAGCTTTATAATTGACTGTTTAGAGAGAGGATTTGCTCAACTTCTCTGTCCTTCTGAACGTCCATCTCTTTATGGCTATTTTAATCAACATCTTTGAAGATTTCTTTGCTAGATTTTTTTTCCCAAACAACACCGGTTAACAGTTGGTATAAGGAGCACGTTTTGAAGACTTTGAGAAACATTGATGGGGATAAAATGGTTGCCAAGACTGGGTGATAGGGAGACACAGAGAATCAAACCCTCTAAATCTGATTGCAAATCACAGACAGAACCCAGCCGGCAGGCAAGGGCTGTCTAACCATCTCCAATATAAGTTGGGAGATTACAGGTAGACATCCGAATTCAGATTGTTCTTCCAGGAAATCTAGCCACATGCGCCATCCTCCACGGCCCAAATGAGCTCCAACTAGAAGTTTAAAACCACACAGGACCCTACGGACTCAGCACCCAGATTGGTTAACTCCCTGGGCCCGGAAGTCACCTGAGATGAGAGGGTCAGCACGGAGATGCTCAAGGAAGCGCTGAGAGGAATGAGGGCTGTTACCTCACTTTCCAGTATCTCTGCTCATGCCTCACTCACCGGTGGCAGGACACCAGCTCACAGCTTTCTGTTCAAGACCAGGATGGCGATGGTCACATTCTTAAGCTTGACTTTCACCAAGACCAAGGGCATGGGTGTGCCGAGGGCATGGGTGTGCCAGGTGACTGCCACCATTAGTGGTATTGTCAGTAAAGCAACGGAGAGCCTCCAGCTCCCTCAGTGATGAACTCCCTCACTGTTGTAGTTCTGGGCTGCGAATCCACGGAGATGACATATTCTCCGTAGGTGACTTTAAGTCACAGCCAAGCACGTTTATAAATGAATGCAGTGAGCCATGAGCTCATGTAGGAATCTCAGTCTCCAGAGAGCCCTTCTCAGGGGGTGACAATTCAGGAGTAATTTTTAGAGTCAGGAGGGAAAAGTTAGAGTTATAAAATAAGTAGAGGGCACAAGGCAGGCGGTACAAGTTTTTTTTTTAAAAAAGGGCTGAAGATGGTTAAGAAGTGACAGAACCAAAAAGTTGTTGAGAAAACAGTGATATTAAAATTAAAAGGAATGAGCAACAAGGAAAAAATACTGGGTATTCCTTTTATATTTTTATTTTTTTGTGATGAGGAATGCTTATAGCCTACTAATTTGAATGCACTTAAAATATTTTTTATTGATTTTTAGAGAGCTAGGAAGGGAGAGAGAGAGAGAAACATCGATGTAAGAGCAGAACATCAATCAGCTGACTCCTGCATGCCCCTACGGGGGATTGAGCCTGCAACTTGGGCATGCGCCCTGACCGGGAATCGAACCAGCAACCTTTCAGTGCATAGGATGACACCCAACCAACTGAGCCACATGGGCCAGGCCTGCATGTGCTTTCAGAGAGACTCCTACTTACCATCCCTATCTTACCACACAGCTCCCACCCCTAATCTTGCCTGTAAGACTCAGGAGAATTCCAAAGCTTTGGGACTGTTAGTAGAGATGGCTGGCTCTCAATTGACCTATTCATTTATTTTTTATTTTTTCATGAGTCCCAAGTTCCCCTGCCTGTTAGTTATTTAGCAGAAATGCATGCATTTCTTCTCCCAGGTTCGCTCTCATGCCTTGCAAAGTCACTGCTACCGTGCCGAAATCAATATTAATCATCTGCAGCTTGATATTGTAATTGAACACTTTTTTTTACACAGATGGTATTAACTGATAAAATATGGCATCCTCATGAAAAAACATTACCTTGAAATATTAGCGTTATGATATGTTAATTTCTTTGGAGGATATGACTACAGATATATGAGCAGAGGTAAATTTTCCAGCACTTCGCTGACAAATTCCATGTCAACATAACTCTCAAGAATTTGTATTACTACTTGGCGGTGACTTATATGATGATGTATAACAACTTAAGGGGTTTTAAAATGCAGTATTTTGACTAATGTGGTTTGGTAAATAGCATTTGTGATTAGGCCCTTTTCTTTTTCTCCCCCCAATTTCTGTGATCCTGACAAAAGCCGGTAATAATAATAAAAATCACCTCTCCGAATGGAAAATGTCCCACTCCATCACCAGCAGTTCCTGGGAGCGTTCCAAGTGCCGCGAGGAGTGGAGCCGTGGGAGCCGGCGAGCCAGACACAGGCCGCGCTCGCTGCCACGTCAGCACCTCCTGCTCCGATCAGCGCCCTGGCCTCCAGTTCTAGTTTCTGAGACCTTCAGCCATGTGATTCATTCTACACGGGCCATGTGACTCTGGGAAGCTCTAAGCCCCCTGTGTATTCTCTCACCCTTAGGGGAGAGTCTGTCATTCTGATGCCCTTTTTAAATATCTATATCTATATCTATATCTATATCTATCTATCTATCTATCTATCTATAGATAGATAGATATCTATCTATCTATATATCTATCTATTGATTTCAGAGAGGAAGGGAGAGGGAGAGAGAGAGATAAAAACATCAATGTTGAGAGAGAATCACTGATCGAATCACTGAGAGAATCACTCCTGCAGGCCCCATGCTGGGGATCGAGCCTGCAACCCCAGGCATGTACCCAACCGGGAATCAAACCGTGACTTCCTGGTTCATAGGTCATGGCTCAACCACTGAGCCATGCTGGCCAGGCTCAATCTGATGCCCTTAAACACAGGAACTGTGACCCTACCTTAAAGAGCTTGGCTCAGGAACGGCGCCTCCATGCCTTAGCGTTCTGCATAGTTCTTTAGATGTGTCTACATTTAGCTACTTTGGGAGACAACTGAAGCCAAAGTGGTGGTCACTTAGGGCCATTTCCTATGTCCCAATGAAGACAGCCCAGACCCTTGCTCCCGCTAACTGAGAACAGGCGTGGCCTCCTGGGATGTCCACGGGGTCCGTACCACCTGCTCTCAAGCCAGACCTGCGCCCATTTCATAATCACCTATTGGCCCACGTCATTTGGAAGCCATTAACTTTTCACTGAGAATTCGCTCTCAGAAATCTCTCCCCTTTTCTGCCCAGATGGCTCAGCCTGGCTCCCTCACGTCCTCTCCTCAGAGAAGTAGCCTGTCCCAGGCTCAGCACAGCCCACACAGCATGGCCGCCTCGCTCAGCCAATGCCAGGACAGAGTAGCTGGTACCAAGTGGAACTCCAAATCTCAGTAAAACCTTCTCTTCTCCTCCCCTCTCCGTCTTCCCCCATCCTGCTGGATCCTTCCCCCTGCTCCCTTCACCTCCTCGCCTTCCACCTCCCATTCTCTAGTGCAGCTCTCAACCTGTGGGTCGCGACCCCTTTGGGGGTCGAACGACCCTTTCACAGGGGTCGCCTAAGACCATCGGAAAACACATAGATAATTACATACTGTTTTTGTGATTAATCACTATGCTTTCATTATGTTCACTTTGTAGCAATGAAAATACATCCTGCATATCAGATATTTACATGACAATTCATAACAGTAGCAACATGACAGTGATGAAGTAGCAACGAAAATAATTTTATGGCTGGGGGGTCACCACAACATGAGGAACTGTATGAAAGGATCACGGCATTAGGAAGGTTGAGAACCACTGCTCTAGTGGGCTCTGGCCAGATGGCTGGCCCCTGGGTGTGACGTTAAACAGCCAATACCCTTGATCTGGGCGGCCAGCCGCTACTCCTGAGGCAGTTTCTGGAAAGCCTCCCCGTCACTAGACCAGCCGAAGGCGCATGGCAAGGCCAGAGAGCAGGACAGCGGGCCGGCAAGACAGATGGACAGCCCAGACACTGACTTGGGGACTATATTTAAAGGTTAACAGGCCATTCCTGGTCCAGGAACAAGACCATAAATCAGAGTGGGCATCAGGCCATGGAGGATTCTCTCCATCACCAAAGTGTCTCTTCACTTACGAAATAAATAGTCCTTCCATTTTATTCTTTTTTTAAAAATATATTTTATTGATTTTTTTACAGAGAGGAAGAGAGAGAGAGAGAGAGAGTCAGAAACATCGATGAGAGAGAAACATCGATCAGCTGCCTCCTGCACATCTCCTACTGGGGATGTGCCCGCAACCCAGGTACATGCCCTTGACCGGAATCGAACCTGGGACCTTTCAGTACACAGGCTGACACTCCATCCACTGAGCCAAACCAGTTTCAGCTCATTTTATTCTTAATATTAGGGCCAGTGATTTGCAACCATTTTCATCTCAAGGCACACATCAACTAATGACTGAAGTTCCGCGGCACACCAAAAAATATATTTTCCACCGATCTGACAAAAAATAGGTATAATTTTGATTCATTCACATTGGATGGCTGTTGTTGTGTTGGCTGTTGTCATTTTCTTATTTAAAAATCTAAGTGCCCCTGCCTAACAGTCAGGTATTGCATGTTTTAAAAAGTCACTGTCATTGGCTAATTATTAAAATGAGGCAAAGAAATCTTGATTTTTTAAGTGGAAAACTTCAGTTCTAGAGCGGTTTCAGGTGCAAAGCAACACTGATAGGGAAGTAGAGATTTCCCATACACCCCCTGGGCTCCCACAGGCAATAGCTTCCCATTATCAACATCACCAGTGTGGAGCCTCTATAATAATACAAGTGTAATATGCTAATTAGATCAGACAGCCAAATGACCTTCCGGACAACCTTCCAGACAAAGCCAGGGCTGCGAGGGCCAAGCCCCTTGCGTGAATTTTGTGCATTGGGCCTCTAGTTTGTTATAATCACGAACCTGCACAGACACATCATTATCACCCAAAGTCCACAGTTCGCACTGCGGTTCACTCTCAGAGTTGCCCATTCTATGATTTTGACAAATGTAAAGTGACGCGCGTCTACCATTGCCGTATCACCGTTTCATGGCCCTAAACATTCCTGGTGTTCCATCTGGTCACCCCTCCCTCCCAGCAACCCCTGGCAGCCACTGACCTGTTTGCTGACTCCATACTTCCGCCTTTTCCAGAAGGTCAGAGAGGATGTAGCTTTCCAGCTTGACTTCCTCCACTTAAGGTTCCTCCACGTCTTCTCACGGTTTGAGCGCTCATTTCTTTTTAGCAACAGCTGTGTAAAATGAGAAAAATAAGGCCACTTAAAATCTTTTAATTCAAGTAAACTCTGACATTCTTGTAAAGTTGATATGATGTGTCATCTCCAATAGACATTTAAAAAAATCCTTTTATTGCTTTCAGGGAGGAAGGGAGAGGGAGAGACAGAAACATCAATGATGAGTGAGAATCATGAATCGGCTGCTTCCTGCACGCCCCACACGGGGGATCGGGCTGGCAACCTGGCCATGTGCCCTGACCAGGAATCAAACCGAGACCTCCTGGTTCACAGGTCCATGCTCAACCACTGAGCTATGCGTTGTATAAGCTGGTCTTGGCTGAGCCAGAAATAGTGCCAATGAGAGTCTCATATCAAGCCTCGTAGGCAAGTGAGTTCAGCCCCTTTGTGACACATTAGTGTGTTATTTCTTAAATATCTCTACTGCTGGAATGAAGGCAGAGGCAGACCAATAATTTCTTTGGGGCAAACCCACTAATATGACTGAAGTTTCAAGCTTCCTTCCGTGAAAAGGACTATGACTAGAGAGGTGCTTGGTTACTGCCCAAGTTCAGTAGACAGGGAAACACTAAGATTTGATGATGGAAATAGCACAGCTTTAAAAGCCACTGAGATACAGAGTTTAAAGCTTGCGCCCTGGCCGGTTTGGCTCAGTGGCTAGAGCGTCGGCCTGAGGACCAAAGGGGCCCAGGTTCGATTCCTGTCAAGGGCATGTACCTCTGTTGCAGGCTCCTCCCCGGCCAGGGTGGGGGCAGGAGGCAACCAGTCGATGTGTCTCTCTCACATCAAAGTTGCTGTCTTTCCCTCTCTCTTCCACTCTCTCTCTAAAAATCAATGGAAAAATATCCTCGGGGGAGGATTAAAAATAAAAAAACAAGACAAACAAAGCTCAGCCCTGCTGCAGCCTAACTGAGAAGTCCTAACTTAACTTCTCTCTGTTTAAGTCTTCTCTTAGCAACTGGGGTGTTTAACCTGGTAAAATAGCCAGATCTGCTAATATAGTTGGGAATCACATGGAAAAAGGGCCTCATGCCAAAGACAAAAGTAGAACCACACACTAGGATAGAGTGTGTGTGTGTGTGTGTGTGTGTGTACTTGCTACTATATACCCGTTATATATGCCAACCATCCATTACGTGTGTTATTTCACTTAATCCTTACGACAACTTTGCAAAGTCTGTTTTATTGCCCATGTTTTACAGATGAAGAGCCTGACAATTAGGGTTGCTTCGGTGGATTTTGGACCCAAAACTGTTTTCCTTGAAACTTCATGCTCTTTCCGCGACACCGCATAGCAGCCTTCAAGTACCACCACGGAGCTGGGTTTGGAGTGTTTAATAAGGAAAGACTTTTTAAAAAATGAGCTGTTAAAACCAGGAAAAGGAAAACCTTATATTTAAAAGGGTAACAAAAACACAGGAAAGACAGGCAGTGGCTGCCTAAAGTCAACGTTTCAGTCCCTTTCCGATGGGGCTGCCCAGGCTAAGCCTCAGGGTAGGAAGACTCAGGGTAGCGAAGAATGACACTCAAGAGCCACAGGATTCTATCATTTCATTCTCTGGTGGGTAAACTCCCTGGAAAGGAGCAGAACACACAGGATACACTTTTTGATCCATCACTTTGCACTGTCATGCCTGGCCCTTTAATTCCCTTACTGTTCCTTTCAAACATGTCCTTGTTCAATCATTTCAGGGCAGATTTACATAAGGCTGAGCCGTTTAACCCATTTGTTCACAAGTTCATGGTAAAATCTCTTTTCCAGCATTCAGGCTTTATACCTTTAATTCCATCCGGGGTGGCTCAGTGGTTGAGTGTTGACCTATGAACTAGGAGGTCACAGTTCCATTCCCGGTCAGGGCACATGCCCGGGTTGTGGGCTTGATCCCCAGTGTGGGGCATGCAGGAGGCAGCTGATCAAGGATTCTCTCTCATCATTGGTGTTTCTCTCTCTCTCTCTCCCTCCCCCTTCCTCTCTAAAATCAGTAAGAATGTATTTAGAAAAAGAAAGGGGAATACAATTTTGGAGACAGGAAAGAAAAGGGGGCAGAATACAGACACAACTGAAGCAGAAACTGCCCAGTGTGATGGCAGGAAGGGGTATCATGGGAGGAGTGACCAGGGGACCCGGATTGCTGATGGAGATGAAGGATTAAAGGCCTTCAATTCTCCTGCACCTTCGTTATTACAATACTCTTCCCGAGCCACGTCTGCTTTGCAGTAAAGATCTGTGACGGTTGCTTTTGTGAAAGAGTTGTGAACACTCGTGTCTTACTGAAGTCCGAGTCCCTCACCACGGCTAGCCCTGAGAAATGACACAATTCACCCTAACCGGTGTGGCTCAGTGGATAGAGCATCAGCCTGCAGACTCAAGGGTCCCAGGTTCGATTCCAGTCAAGGGCATGTACCTTGGTTGCAGGCACATCCCCAGTGGGGAGTTTGTAGGAGGCAGCTGATCGATGTTTCTCTCTCATCGATGTTTCTAGCTCTCTATCCCTCTCCCTTCCTCTCTGTAAAAAATCAATAAAATATATTTTTTTTAAAAAGAAATGACACAATCCACTAAGCAGGGGTATTAAATTGGTCCTCTCTGGTGCGTGAGAACAAACGTGCCTCCTCCTGCTTCATTATGGCCCTTTGGGTCTTTCTCCAGTTTAGGGGCAGGAAGAGGTCCCAGTTCAGAGCTTTCGGGGTTCCTCTTCTATCCTGTTCTGCTAATCATCAGCTGCTCTTTCTCTCTTCATCTCTGAAGCACCCGGAAGACGCGCCTATCAGACACAGTCATCGTATATTCCTGTGCTACTGGAGTCATTCCCAATGCCACGCTCATAATCTGGTTTAAAAAAACCCAAACAACTCACCAGCTTTCTGCTACTAGGCTGATGGGGCCTGGCCAGTTTGGCTCAGTGGATAGAGCATTGGGATTTCTGCCTTCCACTCCAAGGACAATACCCTCATCTCCAGCGTTCAAATGGGGGGTGTTCTCGGAAAGCCTTCCCCATATTTCTCTCCACTTTGTATAGACGTGCAGCAGCTCGGGGTGAGGCCTGGGAATGAACCCCAAGTCTGTTTGGTCTTGGGCAGTTCGGAGCACCATGGGGCTGAACCTGTTGTATTTCTCTGGAGCACTGTGTCGCTCAGCTGGTTAAAAAGGCTGGGGAGGGGGGGAGAAGGGGGAGGAGGGAGGAAGCTGTACTTGATTCTGATGGAGGCCAGTTAAAATTAATTGGAAAAAGCTTTTAAAGACCCAAGATGCAGACCAAATGTATCTCCGACCGGCGGCCTCATCCCGCACGGAACACGGAGGTCACGGCGAAGCTGCAGATTTATGCGGACGGCCCGGGTGATGGAAAATGAGACAAAAGCATTTGGATTTTATTATTCCATTTACGCTGACCCTGGGCCATTAAGGGTTTGGAGAGCCTGTTTTATGTATTCAGCTGCTTGCCACACGGACAGGCATTTGGAGTCACTTAAATAAACCGCCGGGTCCCACAGCTGCAACAACACCGCCTCAAAGGCAGGTTAGGGCCGGGCCGGGGGCTGCGCGGCGTCGCCAGCAGGTGCACCGCGAGGAGCAGTTTTATTTGTTTGGTTTCTCTGCGGCCCCTGGTTTGGGGCGTCGCTTCCTGCCCCATCCAGGGATCCTGGTTTGCCATTGGGCTGGGCACTGATGCTGATTTGGTTTGTGGGTAAAGGGCGTGCACATGGGGGCTGACCCCAGCTTTCCAGGAATGCTGCTTTTTCCTTTTTTGTTTTGTTTTTGCTGCGTTTGAGTTGTGCTTTAGAGAAGTTGTCCAGTGGCAGAAAGCTGGTGAGTTTTGTTTTTGGGTTTTTTTTGAAGATTTAGGCTGATTTGGCCTGGCTGGTTTGGCTCAGTGGACAGAGCGTCGGCCTGCAGACTGAAGGGTCCTGGGTTCGATTCCGGCCAAGGGCATGTACCTGGGTTGCAGGCTCCTCCCCAGCCCAAGCCCTGGTCCAGGAGCATGCAGGAGGCAGCCAATCAGTATGTTTCTCTCACATCGATGTTTCTCTCTTCCTCTCTCTCTCTAAAAATCAATGGAAAAATATCCTCAGGTGAGAATTTAAAAAAAGATTTAGGCTGATCTATTTTTTTAATTTTAAAAAAATGTGGTCTTTTTTTTTTTTTTTTTTTTTTTTTTTTTAGTTCACTGGCTTCTTTGAAACTGGTCTGGTGGTGACGGGGCCTGGTACAATGAAAAAGCAGACACGGGGAGAATTCAACATGGAAGATAGTGACGTGGAATCCACAAGTGGGCCTTGTGGCAACAAAACGTCTGTCCTGCATTTTTTGTGTTTTTAAAATATATTTTTATTGATTTTGGAGAGGAAGGTAGAGGGGGAGAGAGAGAGAGAAACATCAATGATGAGAGAGAATCATGGATCGGCTGCCTCCTGCACGCCCCACACTGGGGATGGAGCCCGCAACCTGGGCATGTGCCCTGACCGGGAATCGAACCTATAACCTCCTGGTTCCTAGGCCGATGCTGTCCGGGCCCTGCCTATGTTGTTGTTGTTTAATTGTGGGCACATAGGAATTAGCAGAGAGAGGAAGCTGGAATCACACCTCCAACATGTTTCTTCAGTGAACATCAGCCTGGAGCAGCGGTTCTCAACCTTCTGGCCCTTTAAATACAGTTCCTCATGTTGTGACCCAACCACAAAATTATTTTTGTTGCTACTTCATCACTGTCATGTTGCTACTGTGATGAATCGTCATGTCAATATCTGATAGGCAGGATGGTCTTAGGCGACCCCTGTGAAAGGGTCCTTCGACCGCCAAAGAGGTCGCGACCCACAGGTTGAGAACCGCTGGCCTAGAGCAAGATATTGTTCCCATCCTACAGATGGGAGGACTGAGGCTGGCAAACGCTGAAGGACTTGTTCAAGAGCCACATGATAGAAGGCGAGTTTTTTCTGCTGCGGCCCTGCCCATGTACACCCTTCTTTTCATAACTCGCTTGGCCTGATGCTAAGCGAGAGGTGCAATTAGCAAACAGAATCCAGGTGCGCGGGTTCTGGAAACCAGAGCCACCCAAATGCGCAGGGGCGCGCCGAGAGCGTGGGGCTCGCCGTGCCCTTTCACCCCGAGCGCGCCCTCTTTCAGAACCCCAAAGAGAGTGTGGACAAGCTAATTGAGGATCTCTGTTTTATTTCAGACGGTTCCTCTTGGGTCTGTTCTTCATAGAAAAGCCATCAGGACTTTGAACTATTAATCACTTGCCACAAAGACTGATTTCCCCACTTTTGTCCCTCCCCCCGCCCCCACCCAGACACTCCCCCCAAAACACTCTGAGAGTTCCACCACCGTGAATTCTTTCTTTGATGTTCCTCCCCCGTGTCTGAAAATCGGGGCGATGACCAAGAGAAACCTCACATTCTTCAATGGACACTCGTTTTTATTCCAGATTTGTGAGTGTTAAACTGTAACTAGATCTCAATTGGGCTGCCACATCCAGCTTTCTATGGAGAGATTCAAACACCTGCAGGACAACGAGAGCGTCACCTCACGGGACTTCTTTTTCAAAGTAATTTCAAAATTTTGGCACAAGACATAGTCCTACATTTGCTTCCTGCTTTAATTTGAAAGCAATCACCCAGCAAAGAGTCTTGCTCTATGTTTAGGGTAAGCTAGAAAACCAAGAACATTTTTAGCTGTATTATTTCATTACTTTTTAAAAAATTTTTTAAACTGATTTCAGAGAGGGAGGGAGGGAAACAGCAGTGATGAAAGGCCAATTCATCACTTAGTTCTTTTATTTTTATTTTATTTATTTATTTATTTTTTATTGAGTTCAGAAAGTAGGGATAGAGAGAGAGAAACATCAGTGATAAGAATCATTGATCAGCTGCCTCCTGCCCCCCCCCCCCCCACTGGGGATCGAGCCTGCAACCCGGGCATGTGCCCTTGACCGGAATCAAACCTGGGACCCTTCAGTCCGCAGGCCGACGCTTTATCCAGAGCCAAACTGGCTAGGGCTCATTCATTTCTTTTCTGTTCGTTCTGTTAAAGGTAAGAAAGGACTCATCCTCTCTTTCCAGATGACAATGCCAGAGTTGAAAGTTCGGTTTCTGTGGAGTGGCCCCAAGATTCCACACTGGCTTACCCACATCCACGGCAAGCTGGCCATCAATGGCAAGTGGCCTGGTTTTCAGAAAAATCATTCTGAGACGCCCCCCCCCCCATTCTTTTCCAGAACCGCCTCCAGTCCCAGTCCCATTCAGCCCACCCCTGCCCCGATGTGAACAGAATCAGAGGTCAATGTCCTTAGGAACCAGGGCTGGGAATTTGTCAAGCTCTGTGACGAATCAGTAGTCTAGCATAGATTGAAATTATGTCCACCTGTGCTAAAGCCACATGAACACTGAGAATGAAAGCATAAAAAAAGAGCAAGTGATCATGTTGGTATGTTGATCAGGTTTATAGTATTTGCTGGAGGAGATAATTTTTGGGGGAAGCAAAGTTTGGGCAAAGTTTCAGTCTAGAGCAGCGGTTCTCAACCTGTGGGTCACGACCCCTTTGGCGGTCAAACGACCCTTTCACAGGGGTCACCTAAGACCATCCTGCATATCAGATATTTCCATGACGATTCATCACAGTAGCAACATGACAGTTATGAAGTAGCAACGAAAATGACTTTATGGTTGGGTCCCAACATGAGGAACTGTATTTAAAGGGCCAGAAGGTTGCGAACCACTGGTCGGCAAACTGCAGCTTGCGAGCCACATGCGACTCTTGAGTGTGTCCACGTGTGTCGCCTAAAGGTGGCCTGAGAGCTGTCATTCGGGTCTCGAAAAACAGGGTGGACAAGTCCCCTCGGAACCTAGTTCCTGGATATTCTGAGACTTTTTCCCTACATGGTAGACTGAGCTGCTGGGCCAACCGAAAAGCCATGAGGGCCTGTGTGAGTGTTTACATGCCTGGATAGCATAATAAAAGCGAACGGGGGTGCTTGATGGCTTTTGCTGAAATTGGGGCACCTGCATTTTAACTGACGTTTCCCTCCCTGAAGCTGAGTTCTGGAAGCCTTAGCCCAGCCCTCTGCAGCGGCGTGGAAAATGGCTGGGTCTGTGTTTAACTTCTGCAGCCGTCACATGGTATTCATTTGCAGTGACACCAGGCTGACTTAACTTCAGCTCGGAGTGTCCAATTTAGAGGGAAATTCGCCTGAGCGAGGGGGGTATTTTCTACGCTGTCAAGTTATAAATGCTCTGAATGGAGAGGCAGCTTTGCTCAGCCCGTGTTTTTGGCATTTCTAGGAAACGTTCCATAAAGAGAGACCCCGAAAATAAAACCTGACTGGACGGAACGACTCTGGCACGTTGGCCTGTTCTTGCGGTAAAACTACATGGAAACTATAAACAGACAAATTGCTACCACGTGAAGGGAACCTCTGCGTAGGGTTAGCACCTTCCTGGCAGACAAAGGGAGGCCAGAAACCATGCAGATTTCAAGCAAATCGAATTCCCACTCCTCTTCGAATCCAAACCAAAACAAAAGGCGCTTGGGCCCACCGGCCTGCTGGCGGAATGTCGTCCTATGCAAGTGGAAATCCTTTTTGGTATTTACACGACTGATTTCTTTAATCTCCACTTTGGAATTAATGGACAATAACATCGGATTGCTTCCTCGGCTGCCCAGCCCTTGTGCAAATTTACCCAAGTGTCTAGAGTCGGGATTGTACACATCTCTCTAATCCACCTGCCTGTGTTAGTTAAAAGCTCAGATAAAATCAGCAGCCCTTAGATCTTAACCTTTTAAGTCGGAAATGTTTTGAAAGTCTGACCCTGAAAGCTGGGGTGTGCATGGGGAGGTGGAGGGGGCTGAGGAGGGGAAGACTGAGGGGGAAATTGGGATAAAAATTGGGATATAAAACTTTTCCCAGCTAGAACCACAGTGGCACTGAAATAAACAAAACAAAACAAAAAATGAATAACAATAGTGACAATATCCACAACTGGGAGGCAGGACCTCAGTAGATAGAAATAATCCACTTGTCTGGCTACTTAGCTGTTTATCCGAACAACCTGAACTCCCTTTCAACTTTCACTGTTGGGTGTAGATGAGGGAAAAGGTGGCGGGGACAGGAGGCGCCAAGTATAACTAGTTTCCACTATCCTAATGACAAATGCTGAATGCCCTAAAAATGCTAAAAAAAGATGCGACATACCTGTTTCAACATTTAAGTCTCTGGGGTAGTCACTGACCACCATCATGCGCCATCTTTCCCCAGATGTCACCAGTAGACCTAAAAGAACAAGCTAGAATCAAACAAGAGATCATCGACCCTTTTACTGATCGCAACTCATGTGCTAGCAAATCAACTCTAACTCCGTGGGCCAAGCTATCCCTCTAAACAAGAGAAATGGTGGTGGGTGATGTTACTCCTAAATTGGGAATTTCTTTTTTGTTTCTTTTTGTTAATCCTCACCCGAGGATAACTTTTCCATTGATTTTTAGAGAGAGTGGAAGAGAGAGGGAGGGACAGAGAGAAACACTGATGTGAGAGAGACACATGGACTGGTTGCCTCCTGCAGGAGCTGCCCAACAAGCGCCCAGCAGCCAGAGAGGAGCCTGCGACTGAGATACGTGTCCTTGACTGGAATCGAACCCAGGACCCTTCGGTCAGCAGTCTGATGCTCTATTCGCTGAGCCAAACCGGCTAGGGTGGGGATTTCATTTTTATTCTTTATTATTTACTTTCTATTTCTTAACTAAAGGAAATAAAAAGAATCAAACAGGAAAGCAATGATAGGTGTCAGTACTTCTCTTCGGACATACCAAATTAAAATGCCGTATGTTTTCTGAACCTCATATTTTAAGCAACGCTGGCAGTTTTTCATTAAGAAAATTATGGGAAGATTGTTTTCTGCAACTGTTTATTTAACATATTCAGGTAAATGGGTTGATATTGTCAATCTAGCACTTCCTCCTTTGAAGAGTTCTCTGTTGTTAAGGATGTGGATGCTGAGTACACATTTCTCAACTAACTGCTTGAATAGCAGAAGCCTCAAAGCCAGTGGTTCTCAACCTTCTGGCCCTTTAAATACAGTTCCTCATGTTGTGACCCAACCATAAAATTATTTTTGTGGCTACTTCCTAACTGTCATGTTGCTGCTGTGATGACTTGTCATGTAAATATCTGATATGCAGGATGGTCTTAGGTGACCCCTGTGAAAGGGTCGTTCACCCGCCAAAGGGGTCGCGACCCACAGGTTGAGAACCACTGCTCTAAACGTTGGTGAAAATGCTCCCCTAAAATCCCACTGCAAGTTTGGCTGTTCTTGTTGCTTATTATGCTTATTTTTTAAATATAGTTTTATTGATTTCAGAGAGGAAGGGAGAGGGAGAGAGAGAGAGAAACATCAATGAGAGGGAAACATCAATTGGCTGCCTCCTGCACACCCCACACTGGAGATAGAGCCCGCAATCTGGGCACATGCCCTGACCAGGAATACAACCATGACCTCCTGGTTCATAGGTAGACGCTCAACCACTGAGCCACACCGGCCTGACTAAACACCCCATTTTTCAAAACGAAAACAAGAAAGACACACACACACAGAGCAAATCCCCCAAACCCTGAATTTCCTTAAAATCTATCAATCTGGTGGTCCTGAACATCATACAGGCTGAGAAAGAACATAACCTTGTTGAGAGAGAAGAAGAAAAATGTGGAGATATTCGGAAATTCAGCGAGTGATCTGACATTTGCATAGTAACGTGTTGCAGGTTCCGAGTCTATAATCATGCTTTAAACTGATGAAAGTGGTGAATTCTATGTTACATGGATTTTCCTACAATAAAGAATGCATTACAGATGTGGGACACATCCAGCACGCAGCTCCATCACCCGAACTCTCCCCTTGTTGACATTGCCCCTTTAAGAGGGCAGCCTCCCTCCCAGGCACCAGTGGGCAGCTCTGCGGATTGTGTGAAGTGAGCCATGATCATTACCTGGGAAGTTTCAAAAGTTGGGATTCATGGCAAAATCCCCAGTGGTTTCTCTCTGCCTCGAGTTCTGTGAGGCCCGGGCACCTGAGTCTACATTACGGGACATTTGTAATTGACAGTAACACACAAATCAGTGCCTCCCCTTCGGGTTCCTAAAAAGCCAGCAGGTGAAAAGAAGGTGCTGGGTGAACAGGGCTCACGATTCTTCTAGAAAAACAAGGGCCTGAAGTGCTTGTGCAGATTTTTGTTTGTAACCAGGATCCTGACCCAATTCCTTAGCAATTGTGTGGATCAGACACTGAACAAGAGGTAGGCTTCGGTTTTGCATCTGACCCTTAGGGTTACTGCGAAAAGAATCAGGGAGCCCTAGCCGGTTTGGCTCAGTGGATAGAGCGTCAGCCTATTCCAATCAAGGGCACTTGCCGCGGTTGCAGGTTCGATCCCCAGTAGGGGGCGTGCAGGAGGCAGCCGATCCATGATTCTCTCATCGTTGATGTTTCTATCTCTCTCTCCCTCTCCCTTCCTCTCTGAAATCAATAAAAATATATATTTAAAAAATAAATAAAAGGATCAGTGAGATACAAAGAACATTCCACAACACTCCACACTCTTACTTCAGTGCTCAGGGGCAGAGATCCATTCGCCACATTTCTAGATTGTTGCCACTTTGTGGAGGAAAGCAACTCCGGTGAGTGTGGAAAAGAAATATCCTGTGGACGCTGCGTCTTTCCTACCCTCTTCTGACTTTCTCTCTCAATCCAGGCCCAACAAGGGTCCCCATAGACACAGAAGAAAGCTGTATTGTGTGCTGGGGATTTAATTTCATTCCATCACAGGCGACCATCGCAGCCCTGTCATGGCGATTGGTCACACTTTTTGTGTGCGCTCTATCTGTGCCGGCCCGGCTCCTCTGCGGCCCCCGCCTAATCTTCCCCGGGGACAAAGCTCCCAGCAGAATGAAAGAGGTGGGATGGGGAACCGCAAGTCAATGGGCACCGTTATCCATTCGGCCCCCACAGCCCCCGACTCCTGGGATCCCGCCCCAGCAGCCAAAGAGGCGCTAGCAGGGCCTGCTGTGTCAGAGAAAAAGGCACCACCGCTGAGGATGCCCAGGCCAAAGGCAGAGCTGGTGGCCGCCGGGCTGGGGATTACATCCTGAGGAGACCACCGCGGAGAGGAATGCTGGCGGCCCCGCAGGCCTCTGGGCCCAGCAGCCCAGTTGTCAGGACAGAGCTGATATTCAGAGCCGCCTCTAAGTGCATCCTGAATGGAAAACTCGGGAGGGTAGCCCAGCAAGCAATGGCCGGCAGCTCAGCCCTGGGTTTTAGCTTCTACACAGGTCTCTGGCTGCTAACACAAACCAGACGCTACTTGGAGATGAGTTCTGGACGACAAATATAACCTAGGCCAAAGCACACTATCTCTTACGGGGGACACTCCAGCTCCTATCTTTAAAAAAATTATTAATATATTTTTATTGATTTCAGAGAGGAAGGGAGAGGGAGAGAGAGATAGGAACATCCATGATGAGAGAGAATCATGTATCGGCTGCCTCCTGCACGCCCCACACTGGGGATCGAGCCCGCAACACAGGCACGTGCCCTTTACTGGAATAGAACCTGGGACCCTTCAGTCTATAGGCCAACGCTCTATCTACTGAGCCAAACCAGCTAGGGCCAGCTCCAATATTTAACTGAATGTGTCGAAGGGAGTCTCTTTAGCAGTCCCTCCCTACCCGTGCAGTTGGGTTGATTTTAAGCATCTGTGTGACGTCTTTCATCTTTCTATTTCTTGCTGTCATTATCAGGGTGGGAATTTCCTCTCTGCCACTGGTTTTGTTGCTGTTCTAGATATTTCCAAAGAGCCACCACTGAAGGTGTGAGTGAGTCCCTAATTTCTCAGCCAAGTATATGAATTTTCCCGTATCGCCAGCCATCTGTACCCAGGGGTCTGCTTCTAGGACAGTGGAAAGGAAGTGAGCATTGCAGGTAATAACACTTCTATGTGTCAGTGTTTGTGATCAAGAGCATAACTGGTGTTACTGCAAATGCACAAACCCTTGATTCACCTACGAATCTACTTGGCAGGTCATACACAGTTGTGCTACTTTACTTATTCATTTTTAAAACAATAAGAAAACTGCTACGTCCTAAAAGAGAAAGGAACAATTTCTTTTATCTCTTCATTTTTACAAAAAGCCACGGCAGGAGCCGTTGTGGATGAAAACTAGGCTCTGTCACTCATCAGTGTATAAGCTTCGGGAGATTACTTAACTTATATGTTAAGGTTAGTCTCATAACTGAACAAAAAAGGGACATAATAACCCTCATCATTTAGTGGTGTCTTGGGATTCAATAAGGTAAGTTCCAAAGCCAACATTATAACTTATAGTGTCATTATTTACATAGGCCAAAATATTATGAGTATTATCAATGTATAATATATGCACTGTATGTGTGTGCATGTATCTAACCCAGGCTCCTTGCTGGTTCCATTTATAAACTACTATTCAAAATTATTCATATCTAATCTTCCCCTGGAATGTTAGCCCAAATCCTAATGGCTGAATCCTCCCTATCTATTAGGACCCAACTCAAAGTCACCTTGTCAAGGAGGTTTCCCGGGCCACCACCTTGCACCTAGCTTCATTCTCTTCGCTCTTTATCACATGACCGTAGGGCAGGGGAAAATAACCAACAAGGATACTGGAGACCCAGTCTTGACCCCAAACAAGCATCTGATTCTCTGATTGTTAGGAATTTCCTTGCCTGATCAGGTCAAGAGTCAGGTGATAGGAAGAGAAACTTGAGGAGGAGGGAGGCAGGGTGACAGGAGAGGGTGACAGAAAGCTCACTGTGACCAGCTCCCACCCTGGTGAAGCTGTGCATCCATTTTGTATGAAGAGTTTAAGCATCAGCAGTCCTAAAGGGATCTCCTTTGGGGCCACGGGGACAATGGGTGCTCATCTATATACATAAACGCCAAGTGACCGGAACGACCGGAACAACTGGTTGCTATAACGCGCACTGAGGCCGGCCAACTGGCCTGATCGGGGGCGGGGCCGACCAGCCAATCTCCTGCGGTCCCTCCCCCCAGCCAGTCTGGTCCCGATTGGCTCCCATCGGGGTGGGCTGGCCAGACCCCATCCATGCACGAATTCGTGCACCAGGCCTCTAGTTATGTAATGAAAGGCTCACAGGAACTTATGCTGGAGTTGGCATCAAGACTTTCATTATGAAATAGGAACATTTACCACAGAAATTATTTTTATTTTTAAAAATATATTTGTATTGATTTCAGAGCAGAAGGGAGAGGGAGAGAGAGATAGACACATCAATGATGAGAGACAATCATGGTTCGGCTGCCTCCTGCACCCTCCACACTGGGGATCAAGCCCACAACCCAGGCATGCGCCCTGACCGGGAATCGAACCATGACCTCCTGGTTCATAGGTTGATGCTTAACCACTGAGCCACACCAGATGGGCTAAGAGAAATGATTTATTGACATAAGTCGTTAGAAGTCTATCTCTTCAAGAAGTTGGCTATTGGGGGAGGGACCGGAGAGATGGGTCTGGAGGGGTGTGACCTTCTACATAATCTGGGGGACTCTGTCCAAGAGAACTTTCTCTGCTGTCCTCGCCTGGCCCCTTGTCAGCATCACTGTGCAGCCTGGACCAGCATCTGAGCTCCAGCCCCCGAGCCTGTGCAATGTTTCTCCAGGCAAGACCCTGGGTGGTCCTGTCTTGTGCAGAGGGAAAGGCAGATAGCAGGAGGCTCTCTCCATTGCTCTTCCAAGCTTCTGTCTTCAAAGGAAAATGGCCCACCTGGGAGGACAGGACATTGTCAAGAGACGGAGGAGGAAGAAACTCAAGGTCAGGCGTGCCCAGAACTGAGGCCTCGCCCCGTAACAGCTGTGCTGGGAGCCAGCTTCCTTTCTTGGCTGGAAAGATAATTTTTTAAAAAAATTTAAGCATTTAACATTTTTTAAAAATTACAGTTCACATCCAATTTGTTTGTATGTGAATTCTTTTGCCTTTTTTCCTCCACGTGAGATATAGCAATGGGGCAAGAGAGAAAAAAAAAATCATTGTGTCTACAATGCAAACCTTTGGGAGAGTGGAAGTCCTGAAACATAGATGATTTTTAGCTTTTAGGTTGAGGTTTTTTTTTCTGTTTGTTTCTGGCTTTCTTTTGTTTTCCAAAGTTGGCCTGATGTCAGAGAGAGATGCTGAGTTTGTGAACTGCTTGATCCAGAAAAAGATTTCAACGTCTCTTTGGGCATTGCAAATATGGAGCCATACCCTGCTCACAATAAAACCATTGTGATCATCTTTGAAGTGAATAAAGGAGCAATCCCTTTGCTTTGATGAACGTCTACATTTACTTTTGAAATAATAAGTATGTTCCTAGGTTCAGAACCAGTGATTTGGAGAGAGTAACGTTTCTCAGCACCGATGTAGGGTACAGTCCCACACGATGGCTTTATTCAAAGGTCCTCACTCATCAGAGCACCAGGACCCATGGGCTGTAACCACTATGGACTGACTTTTCATAACCATTTTTACAACTTTTCAGGTAAAGACACATGAGGATGGACAGAGAGGGAAAAAAACTCCTTTGGCAAAAGAGAATGATCATCTAAGAACTTTATTCTCATTTATAGATATTTCCAAAATACAAATTGATATACAAATTTCTTTGTTTGGGCCCTGACTGGGTAGCTCAGTTGATTAGAGAGTTGGCTCCATACACCAAGGTTGTAGGGTTGATCCTCAGTCAGGGCACATATAAGAATCAACCAATGAATGCATGGGTAAGTGGAACAACACATCAATGTTTCTCTCTCTCTCTCTTTCTTCTCCTCCTTCTCTAAAATCAATCAATAATTTTAAAAAAATTCCTTTGTTTACATGATATCCAAAGGGGAGTGGGTCATTGGCTTGTTTATGGGCCTGTCCTTGGCAGAGAGAAGATTCAATCTCCCAACTCCATGATTCGTTTCCGCACTTCTTGAACTCAACAGCAAGCTCTACCTAAGTTGGTTTGAAAGAAGCAGTTCTGTTGTGGAAGAAAGAACCCTGAATTTTTCCTGGATGCTGACTTTTAATGTTGGCCATAGCCTGCATCCTGGGACTTGCACCCCAGTGTGATCCTGGTTATGGAGGCAGGTGTGGAGGATGGTGGAGGGACAGGAGGGATGAAATAACAAGTGTGTTCAATGGACTTATTGGAAGGACTGTATTGAGGTAACGTGTTTAGCACAATGTCTAGCAGGCAATACACTTATGACCATTGTTTATTATTATTTATTAAACAGATCAAGAGCTCTAGATATTTCAAAATTACTGTTTTAAAATCAAAGTGCTCTTATGAGTATAACCATTTCAGTGACTGGGGGATGAAGGTTCCTTAGAACAAACTAGAAAAGGGAATGACTCTGGCTTGGGCAGCCAGTGGGAGAGAGGAGATGTAAGAGGAAGGAGCCCTTCCCAAGGCTGGAGAAGTTGATTCCATTTCATCTGAGGAGGAGGCTGTAAATCGATGTTCAGTTCAATGTGACTCATACTATCGTTTAGCTCTTCAGAAGGATTTTTCTCTTCAAGGGACACGAGGGTGACAGACAGATGCAGCTGGTCTGGTAAAGAATCAAGAAATGATGTGTCCCCAGCTCATGAGAAGTGTCCAGCTCCATGTCCCCTGGCCATGTCCACGTGCAATGATACAATCAGACAGGGTGGAGAGAGGGGCAGGAGGAACAACAGTCACTCTCCGATAGAGATGGAGGTATTCTGTCCATCAGATGCTCTTTGTGAGGACAGACACAGCTCCTCAGTGGTGTCCTTTGTCAGAGACATTCTAATACAACTTGGCTCTGACTTAGGGCGTATGTGGCTAAAATGCTCTCTATTTTTAAGAACATTTTGCCTTAATGTCAGTATAAGATGGTAACTCTGATTCCGATCAAGACCACTAATGAATTAGAAGACGCCTCATTTCTAATCAGTTGGACAGCACGCCCCCTGCCCCCCATCAAGACTGAATTGTGTTATTTATTAAAGTTCATGGAGTTTTCTAATGAGCAGCGATCATTCATAGTGAATGCTGCTATTTCATTCATAGGTGACTATGCTCTTAAGCCCATAGTTCTCCTCTGTCAGCTCTGTGTAAGGCCCTGGACTTCACTAGGGCACTACCTATATGCTGGGAATTCACAACTTAGGGAAAAAGGGTAAAACTATATCATAAATGTAACACAGAGTAATCTAAATCATTCAAATTAAGTCAGGGGAAAGTGCTGAAATGGTTGAGAGAATGGAAAAGTCCCAGAATGGACTTTCTTGATCTACCCCATAACAACGGACACTGCTGATCCTTAAATCTCCAAGCACCATGACTGGGGGTCTAGGTGCAATGTACTAGGCCAGTGGTCGGCAAACTCATTAGTCAACAGAACCAAATATCAACAGTACTTCTTCAAAATAGACTCGCCCAGGCCGAAAACTGACTTCTGTGCATGGGCCCCAAAGTTTCAATTGCACTGTACGCATGCCCGCATGTGGTATTTTGTGGAAGAGCCACACTCAAGGGGCAAAAGAGCCGCATGTGGCTCGCAAGCCGCAATCT
Source organism: Myotis pilosus (assembly GCA_036010255.1). Taxonomy (NCBI): domain Eukaryota; kingdom Metazoa; phylum Chordata; class Mammalia; order Chiroptera; family Vespertilionidae; genus Myotis; species Myotis pilosus. Next base: position 5,511,977 of record JASKON010000031.1, on the reverse strand, counting down.
GCTGACCACAGTACTAGGCACAGTTCTAACCATTTGGAATTCATCAGGAAATAAAATAGACAAAAATGGCTGGTCTCATGGTTCTTAAATTCCTGTGAGAGGTGGAGGGTGGGGATAGGCAATGATCAACACTCAGAATACGTTATTTCTGAACTTATGGGGCACAAAAATGAAAAACATTCTCCAAAAGCTACTCGTGGGACCATCTGTCTGGCCTGCCAAGTCTGCCCTTGTCACACTCTCTGCTATGTCGGAGCTCGAAACGCAAGCAGAATAAATGGATGTGAATAAATTATTTTATTTGGAAACTACGGCTACAAGGATGGGTGCTATACACTCATTACCGCTGGTAGATTACAAATATAAAAACCATTAATTGGCAGAGACCCTCACACATATATGCACATACGAATATATGTATAAACGTGGTGTTTCAGCATCAAGGTTTTTATTTAAAAAGTGAGAAAATAAGCGTGCTAACAAGGTAGATGGAGGAATTCTAAGCGCCTGCAGACTCGGATGTGGTCCTGTCACGACAAGCTGGTTTGACAGTTTTTGATGCAATCGACCAGTGGGGCTCAGCCTCACACCTGGGCAATTCAGTCAAAAATTCTGGGACTGAATTGACAGGTGTGCGACCGAGCGCGTGGTCAATTCCATCAAAGCAGTACGACCATCTGTGCGCGTGGACACATTTCAGACCCAATATAGAAAAGGAGAATTTGAGGAATTAGCCCTGGAATAATCGGGAGGACCATTTGGACTCAGAAAATGCGTAGTAAGTCGCCACTCCGTGATACCCTCCCACAGCCACGGTACTGAAGTCCGGGCCCTCCTTGAGAAACAATCCCTAACCATTAGCGGCAAGAAATCAATGCTATCGATTGGCCTGCCCTGATCTCCTCGCGCAGTGGGCTCCTGTGACTTAGTTGGCACTTTCTTGCAATAGCCCCGCTGTTCGGGGGCAGGCTTCAAAGTTTCTGTCTGACTTTGACTCCATTCCCAGGGGGGCGATATTGAGGAGGACGGGCGGAATAAATCTACATTTTTATGATCGCGGCGGATCACTCTCACGGATGAAGTAGAAAATGTCCATTTTCAATATTTTTCAACTCAGCACTTTCTCGCCTCGAGATGGTAATTTCTTAATGACAGAAAGAAGGCTCTTAGGAGGAAAACTTGGGATTGAATGGGAGCCAAATACGCTGATCCTTTCTTTATGACAAGTTTACAGGCTGATGGAAAGGAATAGCCCCCCCATTTCTGGTAAATTGGTAGGTGGCCCATGGGGACCAGTGTGAATGTTAAGACCCCATCATGGTGGCCTGGAGACGTCTCCCTGGAACCCGCAGGCCCCGCATCCATGTGCATCTGCATAAATCGTGCCACTTCAGACACCAAAGGGCCGGCCGGCCTCTCCCACGGTCTGAAGTTAACACTGGTCTTTGTGCGGGCACCGCTTCTCTGAACTTGAAATCCAATTGGCCAACAATTAAAGCCAATTAGCACGTGGGGAAAATAAACCCGGGACTCCCCCCTGGTGTCTTCCAGGGCCCACAGAGAGCCAGTGAGCTCGAGGCATTAGCGTAGCTGTGCAAGCGGGGCCGGTCCCCGAACGGCGACTAGTTGGCTTAAAGTCTTAGGCGGCTGGGGCAGCGGCTGGCGCGGCACCGCCGTGTTATTCTGAGCTCACAGCTGCCAAACATTCTTGACAGGGGACGAGGCAGATGTCCAAGGACAATCAAAGGGAGAAGGACGTTTAAGCCAACGTTTGCCTATCTCATATTCTCGGCCTGATCCCCGGCCTCAAAGACAACGCGCAGCTGCTGCACTTCAAGGTCTAGGGGGCTGCCCCCTCTCCCCCCTGCTCCCACCTCCCCCACACCCCGGCTTCTTCTCAGCCGTCCTGCCCAGTGCCTCTTGCAGGCCATCTCCCCGGGAAAGTGGGCCTTCTTGGGGGCTTTTTGCTTTTCTGGACGCTCCAGGTTTGGGTGGAAATTCCACAGCGGGTGATAATGCCAGGATCTAGGGCTAACCTATGTCTACAGGTCAACCCTAAACAGGCCAGCTCATCAAGAGACCAGATATGTTTGGGCCAAAGCTGTCCATTTTTGAGACGTAAGAAAGCGTGAGTTCCAGCACAAAGTGAAGGCAGGAGAAACAGTCCGTGTGAAATCTACACGTGGAGGATTTACCCTCAAAGCTGCAGGCCTTTCCCTTCATTGTAAATAACATGAGGAATGCGGGGTGAGAATTAGAGGACACAGGTCTGTCCCAGATAAAGACACATCGAGAACATCTGGGCTGAGGTGTTGGCTGAAATGCTGATATGTTGTCTTTCTTGGGGGGGAGGGGAGGAGCTTCATTTTCCATCAGTGCTGAGAGGCATTTCAGAGTCCCCAACAGGGCAATATGCTTATCTGCTAAAATCTTTTATTCCACTTTTCCCCGCATGACAAAAATCAACAAGTCTTGCCCTAGCCCCGTGGTCGGCAACCTACGGCTCTCGAGCCACATGCGGCTCTTTGTCCCTTGAGTGTGGCTCTTCCTAAGCCTTAGGAGTACCCTAATGAAGTTAATAACAATGTGCCTACCTGTATAGTTTAAGTTTAAAAAATTTGGCTCTCAAAAGAAATTTCAATCGTTGTACTGTTGATATTTGGCTCTGTTGACTAATGAGTTTGCCGACCACTGCCCTAGCTGGTTTGGCTCAGTGAATAGAGCGTCGGCCTAAGGACTGAGGGTCCCGGGTTCGATTCTGGACAAGGGCATGTACCTCGTTTGCAGGCTCAATCCCCAGCCCTGGCTGGGGTGTGTGCAGGAGGCAACCAATCGATGTGTCTCTCTCACTTCAATGTTTCTCAGTCTATCTCTCCCCGTCCTTTCCACTCTCTCTAAAAATCAATGGAAAAATATCCTTGGGTGAGAATTAAAAAAATAAAAATAGACAAGTCTCTCCTGTCATTAAAGTACAACTCAGGTGAAGTAAACTGTAGGATCTTCTCAAATGAGGAGCCCATGTCCTAGTCACATCGTATGCACACCATGGTCCCACCTGTTGCATAGTCGAGGAACAACTCGGTTTTGAATTTTACACAAAGTTTTAAGGATTTCCCTTGGTATGTGTTTTGGGGAGAATTAAGCCCTGCATGGTGTTTGCCATGGTCCATCACCTCTGGTAAGTGGTATGCACTTGCCATATTGAATTAAAATTATTCAATAAAAACATCAACCCTGCCCTAGCTGGTGTGGCTCCGTGGATATAGAGTGTCGGCCTTCGGACTGAAGGGTCCCGGGTTCGATTCTGGTCAAGGGCACATGCCCGGGTTGTGGGCTCGATCTCCAGTAGGGGGCGTGCAGGAGGCAGCCAATCAATGATTCTCTCTCGTCGTTGATATTTCTATCTCACCCTTCCTCTCTGAAATCAATAAAAATATATTTAAAACGAAACAAAAACACATCAACCCTAAGTGGGCTCCATGTGCATGAGCCTCGAGGAAGATGTGTGGTCTTATACACACCAGCGTCCCAGGACCCGGGTGTGAGACATGCGCAGTGTGCTTATCGAAAGAATAAAGGAAATGAAATAAATGAAAGGATGAATGAAAAAATCGAGTAGACTTGATCCCACGCCAAACCCATTGAAAATGCATGGAAATCATGCTCCTTAATAGGAACCGTAGAAAGATCTACTTTTAGTGGATTACCTAAAAAGAACTCAATATGAAATAGTTCCTTGTAAAAACACTAATTAGTTAGAATTAGAGAGGGTTTTAAAAATTATATCTATTTCTACCCGACAACTAATTACAGGGATAAGGCTCACACATACTACCCCTGCAGGTGCAAATATTTAATTGTGTGCGCAAGCCAGGTGGTCAGGTGGCTCCTTAACTATGTGTTCAATTGTGTCTGCTCTCGTCACCCCTTCAATTAGCTGTGGGTGCAAAAAACAGAGCCCGCGCCGAGGCCCTATTAAAGCAAGGCCTATATAGCCCGCCGCCTTTTATCTGTGAGGCTGTGCATTTTGGGTTTTATTTTAGTTGTTCCTGGCTGGGGCCCGGGGGAGTCACTTCAGCGAGCTAGTTAGCCACGAGCAGCTGGACTGGCCCTGATAAGCATTGCACACAGTTGGACAGAAAACGGCCAGTTCCCCTCCACAGGTCTGGGCATTAAACTGGGATTTCTGTTAAAAGCCACGGGGCTGGCTTATTCGGCAGGTCCTGGCGAATCACGCTGAGTTTTTCCCCTCGTGAGCTTCTTAGAACAGGAAAAGTTTGATCAGAACACTTGGAACGGGGCAGGCCCTCCTTACTGAATAGTCGTAATTATTTCAGCAGCTCCCATCACCCTTGAGTGTTTAGGCAACTGCATAGGTGGCTGTTTGAGGGATGGGGGCTATTTTTGAGTTTTGATTTTTTTTTTCTTTTCTTTTTGTTGGTATCAGAGAGGAAGGGAAAGGGAGAGAGAAATAGAAACATCATTGATGAGAGAATCATGGATCGGCTGCCTCCTGCACGCCCCACACTGGGGATGGAGCCTGCAACCTGGGCATGTGCCCTGGCTGGGAATCGAACCGAGACCTCCTGGTTCATAGGTGGATGCTCAACCAATGAGCCATGCAAGCGGGGCTGATCTTTTATTTTTTTTAACAAAGAATTCAAAAGGCTATTTTGGGCAATAAACCAAGTGTACATCAAACTGTCCCAGACTCTCCAGGGTTAAACTTTGACCAAGGCTGAAATGATAAAATAATCAATTTGATGTTGACGTCTATACATTTGGGAAGGGACTGGAGTGGATAAATAGCAGAAATTTGGAGTCCCTGACTGAGTTCTAACTTTCCCTCCCTTAGGTATGTGAATTCTGACATGTTACTTAAACTTCTCTGATCCTGTACAAAACATAGGGCACGTATGTCTACATCATAGGACTGTCTTAAGGACTAAAGAAGACAGACTTAGATAAGATACTAGACTTATGGGGGGTGGGAAATCCCGTCATAAGTTATCTAACTGTCTAACCAATATGCTATACACCAGGAAGTAATATAATACTGAATGTCAACTGTAATTAAAAAAATAAAAATTAAGGAGACGTACTTAAAGTACCTTGTTCTAAAAGCGTGTGGGTGCTCCACGGGGAGAATGCCTTTGCCTCTTTCCAGAGGAAAAGAAGGCCGTGGAAATTTCTCTCCAGCCACAGGCAGAAGGGCCGAGGCGTGGGAACTACCCAACATCCTGGACATACACCTAATGTTCCTGTTCCACAGTGGAAGACCATGTTCATGTCTCCTGTGGTGGATGACTGGATTTTTAGCGAGGGCAGTAAGTTACAGCTCCCCATCTTAATGCTAACATTGTCAGGGAGCTTAAAAATGTTTCAATAACCCAGCATCAATCTGTTTAGAGAGCTTTCCTCCCTCACCACTGGCTGCCCAGTCTTAGGGGCCTCGCATTTGGAAATGTGGAGTTCAAATTTGCATATATGCCTGCTTCTTGTATTTGAGTCTAATTCTGAATCTTATCATTTATTTACTGTTGTTGATTGTTTTTACGGTGCTTATAGTGTGTCATGTATCAAAGGCGATTGGAGCCCTAGCTGGTTTGGCTCAGTGGAGAGAGCATCGGCCCGCAGACTGAAGGGTTCCGGGTTCGATTCCCATCAAGGGCATGTATCTTGGTTGCAGGTTCCCTGGCTCTGGTTGGGTTGCATGCAGGAGGCAACCAATTGATGTGTTTCTCTCACATTGATGTTTCTCTCTCTCTCTCTCTCTCTCTCTCTCTCTCTCTCTCTCTCTCTCTCTCTCTCCCCCTCCCTCCCTCCCTCCCTCCCTCCCTTCCACTCTCTCTAAAAATCAATGGGAAATATCCTCAGGTTATTTAACAACAACAAAAAAAAGGTGATTGGAAGTGATGTCTTCAAGTCCAAGTTCAGGGTCCTGAGGTATATTATCTCACACACACACACACACACACACACACACACACACACACACACACACACCAGGGCTTGCCTAGGCTGTCCAATAATCCATTGTGGTATCTCGCAGGCATCAGTGTGGAATCTGTTGGAAAGAAATACTTGGCCTGGACACAGAAGGGTGGGGATGCTGTCTGGAGGTTGCCAGAGGGATGGTACCGCGTCACTAACGGTGCAGGGCTGGGGTGTGCTGGGATGGCCCAAGAAGAGCGCTGGCAGCTGGGGAACAAGCAGCCCCTCCTCCACCAGAGGCCTGGGAGCTGCGAGCACTGCCTGGCCTGACGGGGATGCTCCCAGGAGCTCTGGATCCTTCCATCAGCTCTTTGCTTTTTCTCTGGACAGAGACGGCCTCAGGGAGACTTGAAGAAAAAATAGTTTGCTCACGGGATGCTTTCACATTCCTGGTAAGACTTGGGGAAAGGATCAATGAAACCTCTCTGACCTCTGGGATGGGGAACAGGAGGCGGGGTGGGGGGTGAAAGCTTTGCTGTGACAAAGACACACACGAGGCCCTGAACCGAGATGCCACCTCGGACCTTCCACCGCTGGGGAGTGAGAGCCGCCAGCTGCTCATCCCGTAGCACATGGGCTCTGGCAGCGGCTCTCAGCCAGTTCCCAGCTGCTGCCCTCCCAGTTTGCCGACCACTGGTATAAACGTATAAAATGTATTCTGTGCATGTCACAGAGACAAGACAAGTGGATATTAAAGGCTTGGGGGGTGAAGATTGTCTTATTTTCTCAGGACGTAGAGCATGTGTCACAGAATCTATCACATAATAGGTGCTCACTAAAACATAATGGTTTATTTATCCAAATCCCAGGGGATATTTTCAATTAGTTATATAGATTTGCTCGTGAAATGTGAATAAGCTAAGATTTGTAAAACTGATTTTGAGAGAGAGAGAGAGAGAGAGAGAGAGAGAGAGAGAGAGAGAGAAAGAGAGAGGAAGGAAGAAAGAGAGAGAAACATCTATTTGCTGTTCCACTTATACATGCATTCATTGGTTGCACTGGGTGAGTGTGTGTGTGTGGAGGGGAGAATGGATCCTAAAAAGCTATCATGTCCTCCTTTCACATGTCTGGCTCCCCAAATGAATCCTGATGGAGAGAGAGAGGGAAGAGGAAGAAGGAGAGAGAGAAGGAGAAGGGGAAAGAGAGAAAAGAGAGAGAGAGAGGACTGAAACCTGTTTTAAATGTACACCAGACCAGAAAGAAATAGCCTAATAACTCCATTATCCAAAATATGGATTGGAACCATGGTATGGAAAACCAAAATTATGGCGGGTGGAACTCCCTCCCCCCCACCCCCCACAAGACATTGGCAGCATTAACCCTGGTATTTATTGCTCCTCTTAACTACAGTGCCTAGCAAGCACTTTCTGCAAAAATGTAATTCATATGCCTAATATTTCGGCCCAATTCTCCTTGCATATTTTACAGCGCTGGAGACTATTTGTGTGTTTGCTATATATCAGTTGACACCTCTGTAAAACCTTTATATTGAGTGCCTTTGGCAACGAGGGCTAAATAATAGCATTGCCATTTGTAATTTTTGTGGTTCTGGTTTTCTGATTTCCTGTGAGCTGGGCTCCGTGTGCTGCGAGCAGGGAGGATTTAAAAGCCGGATTGATACTTCTTCCTAAACGGCCCTCCTCAGCGGTAGGCGTCTCGGCAACTGTTCCACTGTGACCTCCCTGTCCTTCTCTTTCATTAATCAACTGAAGGACTGTCTTTTTTCTTCTCCTCCAGAATTCTCTTGGGAATTTCGACTTCGTTTGGAGACTTTCAGACATGTGTGTTGGTCTCTATAGTATCCAGAGTCTTTTAAAAATATATATATATATCTCATTGATTTAGAAAGAAGGGAGGAGAGAGAGAGAGATAGAAACATCAATGATGAGAGAGAATCATGGATCGGCTGCCTCCTGCACGCCCCCTACTGGGGATGGAGCCCGAAACCCGGGCATGTGCCCTGACTGGGAATCAAACCGTGACCTCCTGGTTCCTAGGTCGATGCTTAACCACTGAGCCACACCAGCCAGGCCCAAAATCTTTATTTATTTTTATTTAAGATCCTTCCTGCCTTCCTAGAGAGAATGTGAGGTTGTTTATAACGAAGATAATTAAATGATGAAGTAGATGGGATTACAGAGGACAAGAGCTCCAAAGCCACGTGGGGGATGGATACTAACTTGTATCCCTCAAATACAGACGGATTCCCACTCATCACCTAGGGCAGTGATGGTGAACCTTCTGAGCTCGGTGTGTCAGCATTTTGAAAAACCCTCACTTAACTCTGGTGCCATATCACATGTAGAAATTTTTTGATCTTTGCAACCATAGTCAAACAAAGATTTATATTTTTGATATTTATCTTATATATTTAAATGCCATTTAACAAAGAAAAATCAACCAAAAAAATGAGTTCGCATGTCACCTCTGACACGCGTGTCACAGGTTCGCCATCACTGGCCTAGAACATAAGCTCCGTGAGAGGGGACTGTCACTGTCGATTCCCCAGGGAGGAGTCGGTATGAGTCTGAGGAGCTCACACTACTCTGAAAAGGGGAGGTTTATCCACCTCGGACCTCGTCCAAAGCTTAGAAATAGATGATTTCATTTTTCCTCCCCACACATTGTTTTGCATTTCCAGGCCAACTGTCCTCTACAAGGTGGGCAGTATTTCCTACCACTGCGGCCTTAAATCAATGATGAGCCCGAGAGGGAAACTGGCCAACAACAGACCTAGGAAAGCATTGTGGAGTTACATGTACCTATAATGTTAATTATTATACTAGAGGCCCGGTGCATGAATTCGTGCACGGGTGGGGTCCAGTTGGCCTGCTGTGATCAGGGCTGATCTGGCTGGACCAGCCAGGGTGAGAGGCCTCAGGCCATTGGCTGGCCAGTCCCGCACCCTGTTCCAACTCCTGGTCAAACTCCTGGTGGAGGGGACAATTTGCATATTAGCCTTTTATTATATAGGGGATTTTTTAAGGTCGCCTCTTTTGTCTTTTTTATAATTTTATTAATTTCCGATAGGAAGAGAGAAATAGAAACATCAATGATGAGGGAAAATCATTTATCAGCTGCCTCCTGCACAACCCACACTGGAGATTGAGCCGGCAACCCAGGCATGTGCCCTGACTGGAATTGAACTGTGACCTCCTGGTTCATAGGTCGATGCTCAACCACTGAGCCACTGAGGCTGTAGTTATTATCTTTAAAAATGTCCCATGGCCCAGGAGGAAAATCCCACAATCTGGCCAATAGCATTCTATTAACTGACAAAACACCTATTTAGACGGCTGCGTTCACATGGCCATTGCACGCGCGCTCATACAAGTGAGGCCTGGAGGAGGGAGTCTGCATAATATTCCGCATCGTAATATAATCATTTCAGCATTCAAACTCCAGATTAGGAATTTGACATTTTAAAAATTCCACTGAAATTGGACTACAAAATATAATAGGTTTAGGCACCTGCTCTAATAAGATTGCGTAAAAATATCCCAACAGCCTCCCCATAAACATATTTTACAATATCAGAGTCCAGTTTTATTACATCATTACGAGAATGCTCCATTGGGCCACGTGATTGGCTGCTGAGGCCCAGCCGGATGCTGATGTATAGAACAAACAGGCCATCACACTTCCCAAATAAACGTTTTACTGGATCCCCACGCACATTAAAAACAACAGTAACTGCGTTAATACGTGGTAATTTACCTTTTTGTGAGAGAACGAGTAACAAACCGGGTGCTAATGAGATCATATTTTCCATTATCCTAAAGCAACCTGTGTGTATCCCCAGCCCTCTGAGATTCCGGCTCGAAAATGAAGCTGTCTTTTATTGTCCAACAGTGCACAGGAGTCTAGAATGATTTTACTTCCTACCCCACTCGCAGACATCAAATCGTGTTCTAAACATCTGTGTTTGTTTGAATGACACCGTTATAAAATATATTATTTGACTTTCACGGTATTACACGTTTCTCCCAATGAGAGCGTACAGGATTCTTTTGTTACAATTGTCTTTTACTTTGATAGCTTTTTCATGTCCCCATAAACATAGGTGTATTTGCAGCTAAAATACAGATTCAAACACTCATTGTCATCACTTTTCCCTTTGGCTGTCATCTGAGCGGGTGGGAGGTTTTTTTTTAGTGCAAAGTTTCAATTTGGCTGGTCCGAAGCAGCTGAAAGAAATCAATTTCTTATAAGACACGGGTGATTGTTTTTGTAACATCTTCTGGTCTTGTTTCAGCGCGGCTACGAAATGATGACGCTTTTTGCTCTTAGGAATTAAACCACTAACAAGAGGCATCCCAGCTTTCTTCGTGTTTTTTTGTTTGTTTGATTGTTTTTGTTTTTAAACATATTTTATTGATTTTTTTACAGAGAGGAAGGGAGAGGAATAGAGAGTTAGAAACATCGATGAGAGAGAAATATCAATCAGCTGCCTCCTGCACACCTCCCACTGGGGATGTGCCGGCAACCAAGGTACATGCCCTTGACTGGAATCGAACCTGGGACCCTTGAGTCCACAGGCCGATGCTCTATTCACTGAGCCAAACTGGTTAGGGCAGCTTTCTTCATTTTATTTAGCTTCGTGGGAAGGGCTTATCGCCCAGGCTTTAAGCATTCCCCCACCTATCAAGGCTCCCGGGCGTCTGTTTGGAGTAGTGGTGACGGGGAGGTGGCTGAAAGGGGCGACATGCAGATTACACAGCAGGGGCAAGATTTCAGAAATCCCAGAAGGAGAGGAGCCCCCAGCATTCGGCTTATCCAGAGATAGGCTGCTTCTCTATTGTAAACTTCAAACTGTGGTTATCTGGGGCCGTTCTGAGTTTGTGTGGGTGTCTCGTTTGCCCTCTGACTGCCCTCTGAGGGGTGGGTGGCGGAGGGTCTACAGGATAAGATAGGGGAGGGTTCTCTCCATTAAGTCTGGTGTTTGAACATGTGGCTATACAGTGCATACACACACACACACACACACACACACACACGGCCTGTTCCGAAGCTTATAATGATGTTGAATAACCAGTTTCTTCAGTTTGACTCTCCAAGGAGATGCGGACCCTGCCAAAGCCTATTGGATGTGTTCACTATAAAACTGTTCCAGATTTCAAATGAGTTCACCCTCATGATGCAATCTTACTATGCACAGAGTAAGATTACTATGTATTTTCGATGGAAATACGCCGTGGCTGGCGGATTTAAGACCTTGAAGCTTCACTTACAGAACTTCAGCACAATCATGTGTGTCCCCAAAGACCGAATTCTTAAGGTTAATCATAGTCTCTTTGGATTGTTCTATGTCTGTATTTTTATTTTTTCCCCAGGGAATATGTTGGGTCACGTTTCTGAACTAGGGGAAAATCCCTATGTAACTTTCCTGCTATTTACAGAGCAGTTAGCATTATGAATCACATGCAATTTTATTAAAGAAGAAATAATAATGATAATAGCACTTTTTGAGTGTCAGGCACTATTTTGAGGGGTTTGAATTTATTAACTTATTGATCTAAGAAAAGGCCCTCTGCTACAGTAACTTACCGGTATGATCCCCATTTTACAAATGATGAAACAGTCCCCGGGAGGTTATGTAACTTCCTTGCCTGATGTTGGAGAGCTAGGGAGCTGCGATTCAGACGTGCTAACCAGCCTCACGCGCCCTTGCTTTCAATTCCTACACAACATCCAAATAAAGTGCTCACCTGGGGACTGGCTTTGGCATAAAAGGATGGATTGTTGGTCTCAGGAAGGACAGAATCTGCCATGCACACCAGTTACCTTGACCCTGAGGATCCCTTCAGTTTCCCCATAATGATGAGCCCCCTCTGGGGACTGGAGGATTGTGAAGTGAATATAGGCTAAATCAGACTAATGGTCTATCAAGCAGAGAAAGACATTTTGTGAGGCTAATAAATTGCCTATTGAGACTATTAATTGATCCATCTATCCACCCATCCTTCCATCCACTCACCCATACTTCCATCCATTCATTGATCCTTCCTTCCTTCCTTCCTTCCTTCCTTCCTTCCTTCCTTCCTTCCTTCCTTCCTTCCTTCCTTCCTTTCCTTCCTTCCTTTCCTTCCTTCCTTCCTCCTTTTCTCCCTTCCCTTCCTCCCTTCCTCCCACCCATCCATTCATCCATCCATCCATCCATCCATCTATCCATCCATCCATCATTCTATCCACCCATCCACCTTCCAGCATCTCTTGAACCTAATACCTACTATCACCGCCTAGTGATAAAGACACTAGACAATTTTTGATTCTAACCCTCATCTTCTTACTATTTCTATTTAGCTAAGCACATCTGAGTTTGAATCACAACTTAGCCAACTGATGTTTCTTAGATACAGAGCAAGTCTGGTTTTTCACCTGGATATATATTTTTTTCCCAAAAGAATATATTAATAGGTGCCTTACTGTTTTGTTTTGCTTTTTAGAATTAAGTGAGATCATGTATACATCCCCAATAACATGTCAATATTGTTCATGAAAGATAACTGTTGAAATAAAATCATAAAATAATTAGGATAATATATAGATGAATATATTCTATCTCTATGAATAAATGCAAAGTGAGAAGGTATAAAAGTAGTATTTAACTAGCTTAATATTCAAATTTGTGTATGGTATACATATACATATAATTAAGAGACAATTAAATAGAAAATTTATAATCTACAAAAATCAAGTAGCTAAAGAACAAAAGATGGACAAAAGGACATATAGTGATAACGGAATTTATGCAATTAGCTAATGGGAGTATGAAAAATTTTCACTAACACTGAAAATCAAAGGAATAAAAAATATTTTTATTTGGAAAGAAAAATTAAAGTATCAAAGAGACCTTTTTAAGGCATTAAATTGGCATTGTTTATTGGCCAAGGCAAAACAAATTGCTTTTCATGTTCTTATTAGGGTATAAATTTGCATTTTTTTTTTCAGAACAGCATTTGGCTGTACTTCCAGAAAGCCTTGAAAATATGCATATATTTTTACTTAGTGATTTTTAGGACAATTTTAAGAAAAAAATTGCAGATGATGTTCAATGATTCAGGTATGAGGGTTACATTGAAGTATTATTCAAAATGGCAAAAATTTAAGATGAATTAAATATGTAACAATACAGAATCATTAAATTATATTAATAATGGTGAAACTGCAGGAAAGAAAAATATATGACTGAATATAAACAGGAAATATTCAGAATTATAATGTTAAATTTAAGATGCTAGAGAAGGAAAACTACATAGAGTGACATCCTAATTTTGTAATATATGTGTGCAGATAATGTGTATGTATCTCTGTGTGTTGTGTATTGAGTTCTCCCACGCTTTAGTTATTATGTTATTGTACTAAATATTCTCTGCACATATTTTTTTCATTGACTCCTCATATCAACTGTGAGTTGAATGCTTCATTGCAGATAAAAGAGGACGAGGAGGGTGAGTAACTTACTCAATATTATAATCTGAATGTTGTGGTCTCTCCCAAATTTCTATGTCGAAATCCTAACTCCCAAAGGTGATAGTATTAGGAGATGGGGCCTTGCGGTGAGTAAGTCAAGAGGGTGGGGCCCTTGTGAAAGGAATTAGTGGTCTTATAAAAGAGATCACAGAGTTCTTGTGGTAGAAGTCAACCACACAGAAGGTCTACCCGTGACCATGCTGGCACCTGATCATGGACTTCAGCCTCCAGAACTGCGAGCAGTCAAGTTTTGTTACTTACAAGTACCCAGTCTGTAATTATTTTGTTATTGTGGCCTGAAGGGATTCTCAATATCCTATCTCTTAATGAGCAGTAAGACCAGGAGTTTAACATTTACATGTTTGCAATAAAACTTAGGCTATCAACCAGCATGGCTCAAATATATGCTCCAATAAATTGAATTTTAGAAAAAAAAGATTTTCTCGCAACTAATTGAGAACAGCATGATTCTTGCTTGTCTCCCTCCTTATCACAGATGATATCACAGGAAGGGATAAAAACCATCCCCTCTAGAGGGAGATGGACTCACGTTCAAGGATGGTCTCTTTCACCTTATAATTCTGTGGTCTTGGGTAAGTTACTTCTTTCACCAAATGGCTATGAAGGTTAAGTTGCGTATGCCCGTAAGGCTCTAAACTTTATAAGGGTTTTGCAAATAATAAGTGCTCAATAAATGGTAGGAAATAACGTACGTATGCTTTGGGGCAAACTTTCTTTAACGAACAGGTTCCAGAAAAAGTGTAATAAATATTATTGTCAAAAACGAAGTAAACCAAGGAATTGATGTAAGCCTCTAAAAGTTGTGAGAGAAAAAAAGAAAGAAAAACAAGCAAAGCCACCTTTGTCTGATGCTAGATCCCGACCGTGGCTGCTAGCCACAGGTGGGTACCGGGCCCAGAGGGAAACCAATTATGTGCAAATCCCTTGACTTAATGAAAAATAAAATTAAGCGGCCTAATACCCAGCAGGTACTTAAACATCACCTAATATTACCAAAGCCAGTTTCTTAAAGAGGAAAAAGTCTCCGGGGGAACAAGAGAAAGAAGCAGCACTGACCCTGGGGAAAATGTCCTATATCCGGGACTTTTCACCAGGAAGAGCCCCCCATCATCTACTCATTTATCTGCGGGAGAGCAAGGGTGTTCACTCAGCCCTCAAAGCCAATGCCTTCATTCTGTGACTCGAAGTACTTTAATTCAGGTTCTGGCACATTCCGAAGAAGGGACATGTGTGAACAGAAACATCCACTGGAAAGCTTCATTTATTTATTTTTACTTTTTGTGAATCCTCACCAGAGGATATTTTTCCCATTGATTTTATGGAAGGGAGGGGAAGAGCAAGAGAGAGAGAGAAACATCAATGTGAAGAGACACATCCATGGGTTGCCTCCCCGCATGGGGATCCAGCCTGCAACCGAGGTACACGCCCTCGACCGGAATTGAACCCGAGACCCTTTAGTCCATGGGCAATGCACTAGCCACTGAGCAAACTGGCCAGGGCAAAACTTTTATTTTTAATACTAGAGGCCTGATGCACAAAATTCGTGCAAGAGTAGGCCTTCCTCTCCCTGGCTGTCGGCACTGGCTTCCCTCTGGCACCCGGGACCTGGGCTTCCCTTGCAGAAGGTCGTCTGGAAGGACGTCCGGAAGGACATCCGGTCTAATTAGCATATTACGCTTTTATTATTATAGATGCAGACACTGTTCTTCATATTTGATCCACCGAAAATCATCTAATTTTTGCAGCAGCCCAGGGGGAAGATGCTATCTGTCCGACTGTACAGATGCTCAGAGGTTATTCATCTGAACCAGAGTCCAAGATATCTCTACTCAAAACTGCTGGGACGAGGAAATTCGTGAGGTTCCCCCCAAATTCTTCAAAGGCCAGGCCAGCTCAGAGCTTATTCTTCCTGCATCCATTTACCCCTTTTTCTGACCAAAGTCCTCTACTAACAGAAGAGATAATCACCCGTTAAACTTCATGGTGTCATTTCTGTAACCAAATTAGCCGAAGGGGTTGAGGTGTCCCAGGACAGGAGAAGTCAGATGGGGAAGATGAAGAAAAGAGTGTCTCTGGGCCTGGCTGGTGTGGCTCAGTGGTTGACCATTGACCTATGAACCAGGACGTCACGGTTGGATTCCTGGTCAGGGCACAGGCCGGGGTTATGGGCTGAATCCCCAGTAGAGGGTGTGCAGGAGGCAGCCGATCAATGATTCTCTGTCATCATTGATGTTTCTCTCCCTCTCTGAAATCAATAAAAATATATTTTAAAAAAGCAACCACAGTGTGTCTGGAAGGGTCTGTTGGGTGAGCCCTGTTGGAGTCTGGGGTGAGATCACAAGAGATAAACTCCACCCTCCTCCCCACTAGAGTCTAGCTGTCCATTCTCTTCGAATCTGTCCTGAGAGTCGGCACTGATCTTGATCTATCTCTCAACTGACCTCAAAGCAGACAAGTGAAGGCGGTCATCTGGGGGCCCTGAGCTGGGGACCCCAGCTTCTTGCTCATCAGCGTCTCCCTGGTGACATTTACCGACTGTCCCCTGTCAGGGCCTGGGAGCACCCCCTTCCAGGGAAGTCTAAGTCACCCACTGATGATTCTGAAATGCCCTGCAGGTAATCTGATCCCCTCTCTTTCTGGAATGTTTTTGCAAAGAGGAACCCAGAGCAAAGTGGTTCCTCACGTTGTGTTTACAGGTCAGGGGGTCAAACATTTTCTCCAGCTCCTCACGCTTCTCTTTACCTCCCTTTCCCTGCTTCTTTCCCTTTTTGGGGGCTGCCTCTCTCCTTGTTTCTCTGTCTCTGACTGTCTCTGCCCTGCGGTCCCTCTCTCTGTGTCTCTCCTCCTGGTCCCTGGCCCAGTGGCCCCTCTGCCACCAGCCCCGAGGGCTCCGGCGGGCTGGCTCTCTCCTTCCCACAGAAGCAAACGCGTTTCTGGCCCAGAGCAGTGGCTGGCCATTTTGGAACTCTAACTACAGGACTCATGCCGCTTTCAAAGGCCCCCGCGGAGCTTTTCATGTGAGATGTGGTTATTAACTCGCCTTCTCCCTGCAAAGCCCCCGCCGGTGGGAGTGAGCGGGGCGATCCGCACCACACACCACACGAGGAGCTGATGAAATCGCGCCGATCTGTTATCTCCCGAACCTTTAAAGGTCTTGGCGGCGAGAGGAGAACAAGGTTATGGTGACAATTTGTTTACAGGCGGCGACAGATTAAGATCTCGTTGAAAAGGAATAAAAATAACATCCTCTGGAGCTGTCACAGCGTGAGGCCCATTGTAATCAACACTGGTCTGATTTCAAGGATAATTTAAGACCAATTTATTATCTTAATTAAAAAAAAGAGGGGCGGAGCCCATGGTTCAGATGCCAGTGAGATTCCTGGGGGTGCCCCACATGGAATGCCAGACAATCTCCCGGTTCCCTTTGCATTTTGTGAGCACAGGCGTCGATAACAGATTAAAAGGCAAAACAACCCCCCCCTTCCTATGGCCCTTTGAAAAGACAAATGGCTAAGAGGGGAAGGAAAGTCATTCCCAGACCCCTTTTGTTCCCAGCCTTTGGTATTTAAGGTGAAAGCCCGCTAACATTTTTTTTGTTCCTTTCCGCCTTCGCCTTCATGAAACTGGTTAAAACAATCTCACGCGGGGCAGGCCTGGGTTTCTAATTCCCTTTGGAACGAATCCTTTCACTCCTGAAGGCGGAGAAACTGGAACGACCCTGCCCTGAGCAAGTAGGAGGGAGAGTGGGGAACCCCGGTCCTGTGCTTTGTCAAGACACCACCCACCGGCCGGCCCCTTTCAAAGTTCCCAGGAAAAGTGTCAACCTCCCTACCCACTCCCTCCACAAAGGCAACCACGTTGGGCGCGCAGGACAGGGAATGAATGGGCCACAAAGGCCCTTCGAGAGCTCGAAGGAAATGTCCCACTGGGAAGCCAGGTGGACAGCCAACGTCCCTCTCCATTACAAATGAGTTTGGGGACAGGGCCACCCCCGGGGGACTCCCAGCTCCACGGACAGCCCAGAGCCAAACCCAACCAGCCCACTCACTGGAAAACCAAACGTGTTTCCTTCTGCCCCTGCCCGCCCCCTCCCCGCCCTGTTTACAAACACTTGCGAGGTGACCTTATTTACTTAGTAACCTGTGGGTTCATTTATCTTGAAATTAGTAGGTAATGAAGTGGAAAACCTCAACAGCCCTCCCACTAATTAACATGATAATAAGATTGTTTTGCGACAGAGGTACAATTAGCATGTATGGGAAGAAGGGTGGGGGGAGATCGATACAGTGTCTGGAGGGGGCTGCGCCCAGGTTTCTAGGAGAGAACAAAGAAAGGCAAGCCCAGATTTTAAGGTTTCATCCCTTTAAACATCTCCGGCTTGGAGACGTGGCCTGGATGGTCTGATGCCTCCCGGAGTAAGAGGTGGGAGAATTGAAAGGAATTCCTGACAAAGCACACTTTTTGGGGCTTTGAAAAGAAAAGGGAAAAACTGTGGCCAAGTTTCAGGCCCTGATCTCCCATATTCTTAGAGGGGGTTGGTGGGAGGTGGGGGGTGGGCGGTGTAAAGAATGCGAGCAGGTAACTGACACCCATAAAAATGGTCTCATTTCCTCCTTTTTTCGACATCCCCACCCCCAAAATCAAATGGCTCAGATATAAAACTTCTATGCGAGATTCTTCTGGAACATCTAGTGTCAACATCCATTTTCATGAGATGCTCTAACACACAGAGGGCACAGCTCAAATATTTATTTATTCCACAGGCCGAGGTGTGTAGAATAAATAAATGACTTTAAAAATTGCCTCAATATGTATTTACCCAGTAGACTCATTTCTTGGGTAAATTACATGGATTTGGTAACCTTCCATGACATTTTTCCTTGATTTTAAACATACACAAACAAAGAATTTAAATGTCCGAAGTGTCTAAATAACCTAATTGAACTTGTGACACAAACCAGGAAGAGCAAGGAGACTGGATGGTGGAGGAAAATACCGGGGTTTTCTGATGGTTAAAAGGAGGAAATTCAGAGGGTCAACAGTAACCCTCATAGACTGAGCATCACCAGTACTTGGGAGGAGCCTCTTACTACCTTGCATAGTCTTCTCCGTAAATATAAAAATGCTATGTATTACTTTTCTTTTTCAGTTTTATTTGTTAAAATGTATTTTTACCGATTTCAGAGAGGAAGGGAGAGAGATAGATAGAAACATCAATGGTGAATGAGAATCATGGATCGGCTGCCTCCTGCACGCCCCCTACTGGGGATTGAGCCCACAACCCGCGCATGTGCCCTGACCCGGAATTGAACCATGACCTCTTAGTTCAACCATTGAGCAACACCGGCCTAGATTTTGTTTTATTTATTTATTTATTTTTACTTATTTTAACTTTTTATTTGGATTGAATTTATTGGGGTGACATTGGTTAATAAAATTATGTATGCTTCAGAGGTACAATTCTATAAAACATCATCTGTATATTGGATTGTGTGTTCACTGTTCCAAGTTAAGGTTCCTTCCGTCTTTTCCGCCATTGACTGGCTCTTGTCCTCTCTCAGCAATGGATTTGCCTCTGAATTTCCACAATCCATGGTCCCTCAAACCAATCCTCTCATCCATGCCAACCATCTGGTCTAGCATTGAATTTGGACAGGAATCATTTTAAAATCTCTTCGTTGCCTAATCTCTTCATTAAAACTGGACAGTCCGAGTGTATCAAAAAGGAGTTTCTGTCAAAAAAACACTTTCATCTACATTTTTAATTGGGAAACTTGCTTGAGTGCTTACTAATCGGGAAAAAAAAAGTCACTTAAAGTGATGGAAGTTGTTGTTTTGCTTGTGCCTTTAAGGAAGACCTTTGGAGAAACAGAGTTTTCTATTTCTTTTTTCTTTTTCCTTTCCCCATCCTTTCTCCCTCCCTTCCTTCCTTCTCTCCTTCCATCTCTCCCTCCTTCTCTCTTTTGTTTTTCTGCATCTATAATTTTTGAAAGAACTTGCCAACATCTGTATGCTGAATGCTGCAAATTGATTTTAAATTTATGTGCATTATCACTGCTTTAAGTTAACATCTTTGGGGTGAGGGGGAGAACTCATCTTCATTTCTGAGAGGCATCTGCATGATTTTCTTTATCGTCCTGGATTTCATTTAAAAAAAATCAGAGTCTCTAGCATTTGGGAGTGGGGAGTGTCAGGGAGCTGGGCAGCACTTGAGAGAAGCCATCACTCTTTTAGGACCCAGGCCTGTCTGTGTGGTGGGTTCCCAAGCAGGGCTGGAACGAAGGATCCAGTAGGAAGGAAGCGGGCCTGAGCTGACAGAGGAGACCTACTCGCTCCCACCTCCGCACTCTGGCACGGGGAGACCAATGGAGGAACCACCCTGATATTCCCCTACTACTTAAGTGAGAAAAATCAACGTTCCCAGCTTTTAAACATCGACTAGACACCAGCACAAGTCTCTGGCCTATTCTGATGTGTTGAACCCCATCATGCATCCTACCTTTGACTTAGCATGTTGAAGAGCGTGGGGATCCTTCTAATGAGAAGAAGAAAGCCCTTAAAAACCATATGCTACAGCCCTGACCGGTTTGGCTCAGTGGATAGAGCATCAGCCTGCAGACTGAAAGGTCCCAGGTTCGATTCCGGTCAAGGGCATGTACCTTGGTTGCGGGCACAACCCCAATAGGGGGTGTGCAGGAGGCAGCTGATCGATGTTTCTCTCTCATCAATGTTTCTAACTCTCTATTCCTCTCCCTTCCTCTCTGTAAAAAATCAATAAAATATATTTTTAAAAAAACAACAACCATATGCTACAAGGATCCCCAATCTTTTTGAAAGCCCAACACCCATTTGTTCCTACATTCCAAAGCATTAGTAGACCCACACAGGGCACATACCAATTCAAAAACCCAAGTGAATTCATTTAAAAAGTCTTTTTTTTTTTTAATTTGAAAGTAATTTGAGAATTTCCAAATATCTCTAGAGATCATTTGAGACACCCTGGGGTGTCAGGCAAGCTCTCCTGGGTATAACTGTTCTAGAAAAAAATATTTTTAATAACTCATTCCTCCCAGGAAGAATTCCCTTTGGGTCCTGTAGCTTCAAATCCAAATTCCTCATCTGTGATCAGTTAGAACAATAGGATGGAGCCCAGAGGAGTCAGAACTAGAATTCAATTCAGAAAATGAAAACTATCCTGCATTTGTCCTGGGTCAATCTTCAAGGAATAAAATAGCCTCCACTTGTTTAGTGCTGTCCCACTCCACTCCATCCCCCCACCCCCGTCTCCCACACACCCACATACCTACTAATATTCATAAGCCCATTAAGTAGTGTTCCCATTTTACAGATGGAAAAATTAAGGCGTAGAAAGCCACGTAACCACTTTAAGGTCAAATACCTAGTAGGAGGGGGGCTTGGATTTGAGCCTAAACTCTCCTGGTTCTAGTACATCTCTTACAATATCTTCTCTTCTCTTCTGGAAAGATACACTCTCTTACTGGAGGTCCCCAAGAGCTAGTGTTGAACTTGCTTTGAAGGCCCTCTGACCTTGGTCTCCAGGAAGCATTTATTTCATTGGAGTCCACGCTGTAGGACAGATTTCTGTTCCCGAGATTTAAACCCACGGCCCATCGCGAAGTGCTAACCATTTCTTCTTCGGACTGAGACTTCTTCCACGGTATCTATAAAGGTTTCACAATTTAACAGCAAGGCTACTTCGTCTGGTTTTAATGACTCTGTAAAATAAATACCTAAGATTGCGCCTTAAAAAAATAAAGAGAAATTGTTTCAGTGGGAGAATACGGGAGATATAAATGGAACTGACTACAGCTCCCTCACTCCTTGTTAAGGGGGAGCACGTGACTGGAGATTTCCAGAAGGGCTCCGATGAGCTGGTTGCCGAGAGTAGCCTTTCTGGCCTAGATTTGCACCTTCCTTGAGAATAGGAGTAATTTTAGAGTTTCTTTCCAGGACTCCTTTCTTCCTTGCATATCCACGGTGCAGTGGGGGGTCTTGCACATTCCTACAATCACTTCGTCTGCCTTCTACTCCTGTGAAGTTCACGTATGAGCAACAGTGAATGTGCAGGCAGCTCACCAGACCACCGCACCCTCTGTCACGGGGCAGTGTGCGTCAGGCCACGTTGGCATTGCTCGTTGTTGGGACAGCCCTGTGGAGGCCCGGGTCGCTGGGCACTGCATTTCATCCACACGGTTTCTGAGAAAGGCGAGCAGGTGGCCCAGGCTCACGTTTCCCCGGCAGGGAGCCATCCCTCCCAGGAGTGACAGGACGGACAATGTGTGGGGACAGCAGCCCACTTGGATCCGCACAGGACCAGGGATGGTGGGCTTCGAAAGCTCTCACTAGTGAGGCATACCCGGCATGGGCCCCAACCCGGCTCCTGGGGGAGGCGACTGGAGGCCGAAAATGCGGGGTGGGAGCAGCTGCAACATGCGTGACCCTCCAGCCTTAAAATGACGGGTATGCCCAGCTGGCATAGCTCCGTGGTTGAGTGTCTACCTGTGAACCAGGAGGTCACGGTTCGATTCCCAGTCAGGGCACGTGCCCAGGTTGCAGGCTTGATCCCCAGTGTGGGGCATGCAGCGGGCAGCCGATTCATGATTGTCTCTCATCATAGATGTGTCTATCTCTCCCTCCCTCTTCCTTTCTCTTCGAAATCAATAAAAGTATTTTGGAAAAAAAAAAGATGATGGATTTGCCTCATCGTGGAGTTCAGGGAGGTTTCAGAAGAGCTTCCAGGAGCCTGTGGGTCTACACTCGCATGCGTGTAGGTTGGTGACTTCAAGCCACTCTGCCCGCGTTCCCTGGGCACATTCACAAAGTGAGCGACAGAACCCCTGGGGCAACTAAGCAAGAGCGCTCAGCATCCTACGCCTGGCACCACGGGGCAGGGATGACGTGGTCCATGGCTCTCGGTCAATCCTTTCGGAAGGGGAATACCTACTTCTGTGCTCACTAGTTGGCTGAATGGTAGCAGGAGACCAGCTAAAATGAATCCCGAGTGACTTTTACTTAGTTCATTGCAAGTGATCAAACTCCTGAACATACCCCACAAAGTTTTTCACGCATGATCAGTGCTGATGGGCTAGTTCAGTGGTCGGCAAACTGTGGCTCGCGAGCCACATGCGGCTCTTTGGGCCCTTGAGTGTGACTCTTCCACAAAATACCGACTTCTGCACATGGGCCACGAAGTTTCAATCGCACTGTACGTGCGCGCCCACACGTGGTATTTTGTGGAAGAGCCACACTCAAGGGGCCGAAGAGCCGCATGTGGCTCGCGAGCTGCAGTTTGCCGACCACGGCCTAAAAGATTGCTAATGTGAAAGAAAGCATAAAAATGGACATCCACCCCCTCGGAGATTTTGGGGAGGAGAGAGGATACAATTCCCCGACATTGGTGCAGAAAGAAGGCCCACAGATTGGTGTTCTTTATTTGGCTTCTGCTGCCTGTTAGCAAGTCACAGATTTCTCTGTAGCTATAGCTGCCCAACCTGTAATACCACGGTGGGCAAGTGGGTAAAGAATGAGCCTCCCCAGAAATCCATTTCACAGCCTGACTTTGCCAGAAGGGATTCATTCATTCATTCATTCATTCATTCATTCACTCACTCATTCTGTCTTGCTAACATCAATAAAATCAATGATTCCATTCTTTGGCATGAACGGAAGGCTTCGTGATGGTTCACATTCCACTCTAAAATAATAAAATGGCACCCTAACTGGTTTGGCTCAGTGGATAGAGCGTCAGCCTGCAGACTGAAAGGTCCCAGGTTCAATTCCGGTCAAGGGCATGTACGTTGGTTGCAGGCAAATCCCCAGTAGGGGGTGTGCAGAAGGCAGCTGATCGATGTTTCTCTCTCATCGATGTTTCTTACCCTCTATCCCTCTCCCTTCCTCTCTGTAAAAAATCAATAAAATATATTTTTTAAAAAAGAATAAAATGGCTTCATTATCTCCATTAAACAAAAAGGACCATGGTTTATTCCCTACCTGTTTTCTACAAATGGACACACCTAATGCATATCCCGGGAGGGTGCTTGCAATATAACAGAGGGAAAAAGCTCTCTTGTTAAAAAATATATATTTTTATTGATTTCAGAGAGGAAGGGAGAGGGAGAGATAGAAACATCCATGATGAGAGAGAATCATGGATCGGCTGCCTCCTGCACACCCCACACTGGGGATCGAGCCCGCAACACAGGCACGTGCCCTTGACTGGATTCAAACCTGGGATCCTTCAGTCTGCAAGCCGACGCTCTATCCACTGTGCCACAACAACTAGGGCCAAACTCTCCCTTTCTCAAGTGACAATTAGAGTCTCTGAATCACAGCTAAAGAGTTTCCATTGTTCTAATTGCCTTTTCCTCCTCTCTGACCGCACATGTAAGCATGGATCCCAAACACCTGGCAGGCTTCATCTTTTAAGTCCCAGATATGCAGAAGGCAGGCAAATGGAGGCATGGCCGCAAACCACCTAATTTACTGCCACTCTTGCAAGGGGGAAACACGTTCCCCCACAAATCTTTCTCCTTCCTCTTCAGTTTGATAAACCTTTGGCTGCTCTGTCGGGTCAGCCCGCCTCGAGCCGACTTGTGACAGAACAGGCCTTCCAAGTGGATTTTCAGTCACCACTCAACGAGGGGGCTGACAGCGCCCCCTGAAATCCTTCTGCAGGGAGGCAGGCTTTTAACTTGATTGATGAAATTATATCTAAATCTAGAAGATTTGGGACTTCAAAGGCATTTTTCCCTCCTTAGGGCATCCCGGATGAAGGGCGCTTGCTATTTGTACCAAACTCCCAGGCTCAAGTGGTTCGCAAATTGACCCCTTTGTAATAGGTTAAAGGTTTCTTGCTAGATAACGCGGGTTCGTTTTGATTAATTATGTCAGGGAATTAATGTCTGATTACTAACTTTTAGCAGACCCTGATCCTTCTGACCCCGAGCGGCTTGTTTGTGTGGCTGGTTGTAATTTTCAACCGATGGGTTAGGAGGGGTCACTGTGTGGTCAGCATGTTTTAAACAAAAGGAGAAAGAGAGCAGCAGAGGCTCCCAAATGGAGTGGACAGCGCAGTTCAAGGCCCGCCCAGAGGTCTGGTAAGTGTTTTAACAGTGGCCTTTTTTACAGCGACTCCTGCTAATAAAAGATGGTTGGCCAGAGTAGAGCGTGAGCTGGGAAGATTTGGGGAAATAATTTCAGAGGTTCAACGTTGGCCCATAAATTTCACTTCATACTGGTTTCAATGGCCTAGGACCCTGTTAAAGATTAAATGGCGAAGCCTTGAGTTTTGGCATCGGATGGGTCAGGAGCATCGGGAGGAAGGAACCTTGTTGACAAAGAGGTTTTCTGGTGGATGGTGTGAGGTTCTCACTGTTTTCCTGTCATTGCTAGACAGTTAGACAAAATGTAACAGAATAAGCTGACGGCACCTCGCTCTGAGTTAATTTTTTACCATTCATCGACGTCATTCATGTCATGATGCTTCTGGGAACCCGAATGATTCCATTCTTTGGCATCAACTGAGGGCTTCGTGGTGGTTCACGTTCCGCTCTAAATGATCAGCTCAAAAATGGCCCATAACCTTCAACATCAGACTAGTTTATATATATATTGATTTCAGAGAGGAAGGGAGAAGGGGAGAGAGAGAGAAACATAAATGATGAGAGAGAATCACTGATTGGTTGCCTCATGTATGCCCCCTACTGGGGATCAAGCCTGAAACCTGGGCATATGCCCTTGACCAGAATCAAACCTGGGACCCTTCAGTCCACAGGCTGACGCTCTATCTACTGAGCCAAACCAGCGAGGGTTCTTTAAAAAAAAATTATTATTGATTTCAGAGAGGAAAGGAGAGGGGGAGAGAGAGAGAAACATCAATGATGAGAGAGAATCACTGATTGGCTGCCTCCTGCACGCCCCCTACCAGGGATGGAGCCCACAACCTGGACATGTGCCCTGACCGGGAAGAGAACCGTGACCTCCTGGTTCATCGGTCGATGCTCAACCACTGGGCCACACCAGCTGGGCAAGAGAACTCTCCTTTCTTCTTGCCATTAAACTCTGAGGATTTCTCTCTACAGAATGCTGTAGATGTTATGTGGTCAATTGTTTGCCAGCCGTGACCTTGTTTAAACACACTTATTAGACTCAGATGAGGAAGGCAGGCCAAGGAGAAGGAGGAGACCTTCAGAGGGAACGTGGAAGTGCCCAGGGGCAAATCACCAAGGAAACGCGGGGAGGCGTCATTCTGAAAAGGGTTGCAACACCGTTTGGAGGAAGGAGGAGGATCAGGCTGTTTGGTTTGGGAGCAAATGCCACGTAGTAAAGAACTTGAAAGCAGAGATTGAAAACAAGAATCAGAAAAAGAAACAGAAATCGTTACAAATGGAAGGTGTTATTTAGACACTGTATTAAACTTTTAAACATCATCAAACACCCTTTCTATACGGTTATTCAGAAATGAATTGTGTGTCAGCGTTCGGATTTCGTTAGCACTGCGCAGGGGGCTATTGGAAAGGCCCGGGGAATGCCTACAACTGCTGACCACCCGTAGCCTTTATGGACCAACATCATCACAATTACTGTATTTCAAACAAGCCCCTTGCAAAAATTAGAGGTGTTGATGACTTTAATGGGGACATAGACCATTTGTCTGTTCCATTATTGCAATTACTGTCTGGCTTGGTATCTTCTCCCTGACAGTGGCTAATGCTGCCTACTTCAAAGGAAGATAGAAACCCCCCAATAATGCAGTTACGGTCCAATTCACAGCTAGCTCTTCAATGCCACGCTGGGCTGCCCCGCCTCCCCGACACAGGCCAGTGTGCGCTGTGGTGAGTGTAGGGTGGCACGGAGGGAGCATGCGCCTGCGCCTGCATGCCAGCTGGGAGACAGACAGCAGCAGAGGGCGAGAGGCACAGAGGTGTAGGGTGTGGGGCTGGAGGGATGGGAGGAGGTTACCTCACCCAATTCCCTGCGTGGTTGCCCCCATATCACGCAGAGAGCGGAGGAAAAAAATACCCCTTGGATACACCTTGTAATAGTTCTTAGGGGTTTTGCAACAGAAATCTACTTAATTAATCTTCTCTCAGCCCAACCTCTCACTTTCCTATTTGCACGGTTGCAAATAGGTATGCACATATTTATCACGTATTTCATATGAGGCATGTCAATCTATATCTCTAAATATCTCAAACTTAAATATATATAAATTTTATATTGCCATATAGATATATGTGTCTCCAAAATGTCCTATCTGTAAGTTTATACATCCATCTATCTATCTATCTATCTATCTATCTATCCTAAATATCCTAAAATTACCAAATGATTTTCTTCTTGACTCCCAAATCATATGACTTGCAACTAATTTGACTGTCAAGGTACTAGAGAAGCGATAACTGTTTTAATCATATATTAATTTTAAAACAACGAGACATAACATGGAATTGCTAATCCACATGTGACTAAAAATAGTGTGATTCAAGGTAAGGACTCAAGAGAACAGCTGCCTGCACAGCTGGGTGCCAGTTTTCACGAGAAGTTAAATGTTTCACCCAAAGTGCAGACCTGTAGGCGCTCTGTCCACCCGCATCCCTTCCAGATCCAGACAAGCCCAGCCACCCCTCCCTGAGCCTCTGGATTTTAACGGAAACACAATGATGCTTCCGCCGGGGTTTGAGGTCCTCGGGAAGGATCGAGGGTTTCAAACTCAACCTCTAAAGGGAGACAGAGAGACAGAGAAGCATTAGGGAAGCAAACAGTCCGACAGGAAAACACCAAAGGAGAAAAGAAAGCCGATGACCATAAACTATTTAAGAGACTTTTCTGCTTACTCGGGCTAATCGATTTCAAGATTTTGGAAATGAATTAAGGAAAACAGCTGTTTGAACAGGTTACGTTGAAGGCAGCTTCGCTCATTTGCACTCAGAGGAACAGATCAATGGATGTGCTTAGGTTTTGATTACCGTCTCTGTCCATTAACCCTCAAGACAACATTTATATTTAAGGGGCGCCCTTGGCCAACCTTAGGGAAAAGGAGGCAGAAACCGCTCCAGGTAGATATGAGGGCCATGGGGCGAGCCATCATCTGCTTGCCTGGGCCCAGGAGGCATCCTGGAATATGGGGCTGTCTATTTCTAGTTTATGTTACTTTTATCTATTGATGAGAGAGAGAGGGGGAAGGATGGAGGGAAAGAGAGAGCAAGAGAGAGAGAGAGAGAAAGAGAGAGAGATTTGTTGTTCTACTTATTTATGCATTCATTGGTTGATTCCTGTATGTGCCCTGACCCGGGATCGAACCCACAACCTTGGTGGTATTGGGACGACGCTCTAAGCAACAAGCTATCAGCCAGGCTGGGCTTTGTGTTTTCACACTGGAGACGTCCTGGGCCGCTATAGACACGGGAGTCCCTCTCCTGTAGCCAATTCCTAATGGAAGTTGGGTTCTCCCCGAGAAGACCTGCAATGACTGGACAGATTAAATATATCCTATCAAGGTAGCTCCCCCAAATGAATGAACTACAGAACTAGGCCCATTAATAATAACATTCACTTATTCTGCTCTCTGATGGCCTGTTGTTGGGCAAATAACATCTCACTCGCACACTAACTGAACTCTTCTAAAGTAAGCAAACCAACTGGAGATTGCTCAACGAACTTCAATCATTCTCACAACCAAACTTAAACTACTTGTCACATGTTACTAACCATTTGCAAACCTATCGTTCACTTGGCTTTATCGGCTTGTACTGATCTTTAGAATAGTCAGAAATAAGACATCATAAAGCACTATAAAGGTCGGCAAGGACATTTAAGAGAGAATATGTGAAGTAACCAATATTTTTGGATTTTTTTTTTTTTTGAAGTTCAGGGGTGACTTTCAAGAGAACTTCAAAACCAAACTGGGGCACCATGAACACAGAACTGTTCGTTTTAATCACAAGCAAAATCTGTCACACATGTTCTTTCAAGTCAAGTTTATTAGAAAGCAACTGCTTACTAGCGAACCACATGTTAACGCTGACTTGGCGAGGTCAGGCCAGGCCAATAAACCTTTGAACCTTACAAATATGCAAAGCTGACATAAATAACAAATTAAACGCAGCCAGGTATAACACTTGGGCCCGTTGGAGGGGAGGCAGACCCCGATCCCGGGGAACAAGAGCCTGTTGATTTGTAAGGAAAACCCGGTCTTACCCCCTTTGTTCGCTGCCCATTAGTTTTGCATCTGGGGGTCACCCAGCTCCTTTCCTGCTGAGGCAAAGCCCAATAAAAGGGATTCTGCTGCGTTCTGTGCCAGCGACCCCGTGTTACAGCGCATGGGCTGTTGGCATGGTACATGGGGCTAATAATGTAGCGTGTTTTTATGAAGGAGCGGCGGGCCTTGGGTGGGATTGACATGAGGCGTTTGGGGATTTTAAAGCCATTTCTAAGCCACGGAGCGTGGGATGTTCTCCAAGAAGAAGTGGGTTGTGGGGTAACAACAGAGTCAGCACCAGGGGGGAGTGGGGTGATACCTGATTCAACCCAATATAGGAAAGGGAGTAAGCATCTGTGAAGAAGAAAGCAAAGAAAAAAAGGTAAATTTTTTTGTGTTTAAAATAGGACAAACTCATCTATTTTTTAATGTGAAGGTTAGTAAAGGAATTCAGATGTCAGGGATGTGGAAGAGGAAAGGAGCAAATAACCTCAGATACTGTCCATAAT
Source organism: Myotis pilosus (assembly GCA_036010255.1). Classification (NCBI taxonomy): domain Eukaryota; kingdom Metazoa; phylum Chordata; class Mammalia; order Chiroptera; family Vespertilionidae; genus Myotis; species Myotis pilosus. The sequence continues at coordinate 5,482,760 of JASKON010000031.1, read as the reverse complement.
TCACACTAGAAAGCAACAATGGTATGACGTCATTGGCGAGAGACATGCGTTTTTGTTCGCTGAACATAGTATACTTTTGCTTAATAAGTAAAGTAGGAGTTTTCAAGAGCATTATTGAGCTTCTATGTGAAGTTATTCGGCCATTGCTCTTCTTAAGGAACATAAGTTTTGACAACTCTAATCTGTAATGCATTTAAGTAGTGAACACAGCCCTTTAAGCTCAATGAGTTGATTCAAGGGTTGCATTCAGGGCTTTTAGAGTCTCTCTGAGTCTGTGAGTCTGTCCTCTCCACCACCATGATTGGTGAGATTTCAAAATCTATTCATATAAAACAATCCCTTTGACGATGACTGTGGAAAGAGAAAAATCCTTTGGCCATACTATAAGTGGCCCAGAATAGCAACTCCCTTTCAAAGTCACCTTTTTCCTTACCAGCAGGCAATAGTATAGCATGACTCCAAACTCTTTTTGGGGATAAACCATTTGATTACATGGTGGGAGAAAGAATTAAAATATGCCAATATCATATCAAATTTTTGGTTTTTGAGAAATACCCAATGGACCAGGAAACAGGTTTGCAGGTCAGCGGTGAAATTCTCTGTTTGTTTTTTTAACATATTTACAACTTAAATTTGATATGTTTTTTCTAATGTATATTTTGTTTAATTTTGGATACTAGTCTTTTTACTTCTTGAATGCAAGTGTAGTTCACATCATGACTACCGAAATGAAATTATATCCAACACTGGAGATAAATTCTGAAAGAGGTTTTCCCTAAAACACAGAGGACTGCAAAGATCATTGTGGAAACTCAGGTGATGGATGGATTGAGGACGTTCTCGGCCGTGCCAACGCGGTTGTAATGAGGTGGTGTAGCCAGTCTTTCGACTTTGGGAGAGAGAAGAGGTGTTTCTCTGCAATTGGTCCAATTTAAGGACAAGAGGTTTGGCAGAGGCCTTTACAGGAGAAAAAAAAAAACACCATTGCAACACCATAAAATTAAAATAAGCAAATAGCAGGGATAAAACTTAGAGATTTTCCAAAAACTGGATGACAGCAAATGATATCCCCTTGCCACTGTCCTTTTATCTTTAAAAGTGCTCTATGTGTCCTCTGGGGATGTCAGTGATATCTTAGCAGAGGGACAATTTACATGTTTGTCTATTGTTAGGTAAGCTATATATAATATATAATTTTTTTTTCATTGCAAATGCAACTATTAGGCAGTTCAACTTTTGAACCAGACAAAAATCTAAATCTGGTCTCCGCTCCATTTTTTGAATTCTATGTAAGTGGTTCCTTGATAGCACAGAAAAACAGTGAATCAGTTGCCTGAAATTATAACCCATCCTGTTCTCTGAACAGCTCATTTTTAATATCAATTATGTTTCTCAGTTGGGCCGGTGGGTTGCATTTTATAATCCTTGGCCTAGTTCACGTTCATTATGCAGACCTGGTCTCATATTGGTAGACCAAGTTCTGCTGTTCTGTTCTCGTCTATGGGTTGCCACAGCTGTTTTAAAATTGAACACTGAATACATTTAGATGGGAGAGGTATGAGCATTTCAATCTTCCATTAAAATATATTTTTATTGTTTTCAGAGTGGAAGGGAGAAGGAGAGAGAGATAGAAACATCAATGATGAGAGAGTATCATTGATCGGCTGCCTCCTGCACACGCCACACTGGGGATCGAGCCTGCAACCTGGGCATGTGCCCTGACCAGGAATCGAACTGTGACCTCCTGGTTCACAGATTGACACTCAACCACTGAGCCATGCCGGCCAGGCGAGATTTTATGACTTATGTAGGGTGGTATCAAGCTGGCCTGCCGTCCTCAGGCCTGGTGTGGACTAATTAGTTAATCCACCACTCCAACCTTGACCCCAGCGCGATTCTTGCTTCTGGGAAACCTGGATACCTGACAAGTGTTGAATTTTAAATGGCAAGTTAATCTCAAGCGATTTTGGCAAAAAAACTGAATAACCTTGCTCTTGCCTCTCTGTTGATTCTGTGGGTGGGAGCTCACGGGGAGGGAGGCAATTAGGAGGCTTTTGTACAGGAAGTTGAATCAGAGCGTCTATTACTACCTTATTTATTCTTGGATCCAAGGCTGTTGCCTCTAAGTCTCAAGGACTAAAGGATTAGGATGTGCAGAAATACATATATATTACTAAAGAGGACGCCTTGTTACTCTTGTCTATTCATCTTTGGCCTCAGGGCACGTCCCCTTGAATTGTATTAAATATTATACGCAAATGTTTATTTAAAGTCCTTTCAACTGACAGGTTATTAAATGCCAGATCAAATGACAAGAAAGTTCAACATCAAACTGGTGAGTGGGTGAGTGAGGGTGGGATCTGTTGATTCCTGTATAAACAAACAGACATGGAAAGAGCCTCAATTCCATTTAACCTGCCGGGCGGCGGTTCCAGCGAAGGAAAAATGAGGGAAGCCATTTTTTTAAAAGTCAGCCAAGGGCAGTCGGAGTTGGCAGAGGTTCACGCGACTGTGAGAATATCGAGAAGGTGAAAGAGAGTGAGCCTAATTTTTACAGCAGATGTTTGGCCACTAATTAGGAGTAGATGCTTCGGTGTGCGACCCGAGGCAGTCACCTCAGACCTCAGCAGTTTGGACGGTGGCCTGGATGTCTTACAACAAAATGGCAATTAAAACAGAAAGAGCAAATAAGGACCAGAAAGTGATTCTCTCCTTGGTTTTTTCCTACAGAGCAGCTAGTGGACGGCCAACGTTTGGTTCCTATTCTTTTTTTTTTTTTTAAATAAATTTTATTGTTTTTTTCACAGAGAGGAAGGGAGAGGGATAGAGAGAAACATCAATGAGAGAGAAACATCGATCAGCTGCCTCCTGCACACCTCCTACTGGGGATGTGCCCGCAACCAAGGTACATGCCCTTGACCGGAATCGAACCTGGGACCTTTCAGTCTGCAGGCCGACGCTCTATCCACTGAGCCAAACCAGTTAGGGCTGGTTCCTATTCTTTATCTGTTTATAGTGAAATAATTTTGTTGTTGTTAATCCTCACCCAAGGATATTTCTTTCATTGATTTTTAGAGAGACTGGAAGGGACAGGGAGAGAGGGAGAGATGGTGACAGGGAGAGAAGGAGGGAGGGAGGGAAGGAGGGAGGGAGGGAGGGAAACATGGACGTGAGAGAGACACATTGACTGGTTGCCTCCTATATGTGCCCTGATCAGGACTGGGGACCAACCTTGCACCCAAGGTAAGTGCCCTTGACCGGAATGGAACCCGAGACCCTTCAGTCCATGGGCCGACCCTCTCTCCACTGAGAAAAACCAGCCAGGGCTACAGTATAGAGAAATAATCTGACTTTTTGAAAAAGTCTACCTTTAGTTCAACAATAGGTCAGCAGAAGTGACATGAATGCCCAAAAGCGGTCTCCTAGCAGAAGGTCAGTCGAGGAGTGCAATCCGTTTAGAAGCTGATGTTGTAACTTCCTTGAATGAAAGACTTTTCTTCGGGTGACATTACGATGAAATATTTAAGATAAACTGGAAGATCTGGCTGGAAATTCACAATGGCTCTCTGAAATAGTCTGCCCTGATTTACAGATCCTCAATTTTCAATTTATGAGCTCAGACCAAAATGTACCAGGGGAGGAGGAGAATAGAGCAGTCATATTAGAGGCAGCTCATATATCGTAAAGACAGACTTTGGAAGAATTAGAAAGTATAATAAAGTGCCTGTCCCTTTAAGACAAGACCTGGCTCCCTGCCAATTTCAAACCTAAAGCATTAGATATTTTTTCAAGCCCTTAAAACTGTCACTTTTCCCCCCAGACTTTTTGTCATCTCCAAATGAAAAAATGGTCCCGGGGAGATTGGCCCATACTGTTTCAAGTCTCCTCAGGATATTTCTGAAAAGTAAATATTTATTGCGGACAATAATTTTCTGCTAAGGTTAACTAGCCGTCCAAGTACAAAGCAGGGCATCTGAAAGGCAGAGAACGCCCGGCCACTCTCAACTTCCACATATTTACAAGAAACTTGCAAGCAAGACTGTTCAACACACAGATCATTAAAACTTCTTTACCCCTTTCCAAAGGGGACTGGGAATTATTTTCTGCAGAGATCAGCCAGAAGACATTTGGGGCTCAGAATAGGTTAAACGTTGGCCAGAGGTCACCGGGGCATCACATACAGAATGAGCACCACCGATGACCTTTCCCCGGCCTTTGACCTTGAGCTCCTTGAGGTGGATTGTGACATAGTGATCACCTTGAGGACCCTTCTTCCCTGAACGGCTCCCCGCCTTTGGCTTCTGTAGGGAAACTTCCAGAAAGCAATTACCCCGGGACCACGCCCTGTGTGATTTCCATTAGACGTTCAAAGAGGTTGAGCACCTGCCCTAGTTTGCTTTCATCTTGTGCTAAGAAATTCGGAGGGTTTCATGGGGGCAAAAAAGCGTTTTATAAGCAAATAAGTTATGAAAAGGCAAAGTTCAAGTTTATCTAGTGCGGATTTTCTCAAAGAGTTTGATAGGGACCACGCATCTCACGTCCTAGGAAGCCCATCTAGGTTTTGAGAAACTGTCAGCAAAGACCAGTCCTCACTGGTTCTACTTGGTTTTGTGCTGGCTAGAGGTTTCAAAACAATAAAACTGCAGAGGGCCTTCTGGGCTGTGGTGCTTGTTAGTAAGATAAATAAACACTGCGTGTCACTATATAGATTTTTGGAGAAGACTTCATAATGGTGTCTAAATATTTAAAAATAAATATAAAAGACATTTAGAGAGAAAATACTTTGAATACCATAAAACTCTATCAATGTACCTATCTATGTGCCTATATCTATCGGTTTTGGTTTTTTTAAAATATATTTTTATTGATTTAATTGATTTCAGAGAGTAAGGGAGAGGCAGAGAGAGACAGAAGCATCAATGATGAGAGTGAATCATGGGTTGGCTGCCTCCTGCACGCCCCACACTGGGGATCGAGCCTGCCACCAGGGCATGTGCCCTGACCGGGAATCGAACCATGACCTCCTGGTTGATAGGTGACGTTCCACCACTGAGCCATGCCGGCCGGGCTATATGCATCTGTTGATAAATGCGTGCTATAAATATAAATTCACAGTGATGTCACACCCACATACATCAGTTAGAATTTCTACTTGGCTTCGAGTAACAGCCACCTCAAACACTTAGTGGTTTAGACAACTTGATACTGTTTCCCTCATGTCATGGCGCTTCCTTAAAAATCGAAAGGGACCTGGTTCTGCCCTCTTGCTCCAGACCTTTAGCCCAGGGTTATCTCATGGCTGCAAAGTGACTTACTGCAGCCACAGCCATCATCCCTGCATTACAGGCAGGAAGAGTGGAACAGAAGCAACAATAAAAGATGCCTGCCCGTTGAGTTGGACCCCAACACCAAGCCCGACTCAACAACTTGTGTTGAGATTTTATTGACAAGAATGTGATCCCATGATTCTATTTGTAAAGAAGGCTGAAAAATGTAGTGGGAACCTATCAGAAACAGAGTTAGGGTCCCTTAGTAAGAAAGAAGGGGAGAATGAATATAAGGTAGACTAGTAGAGTTGTTATATTATGTTCTTCAGTTTTTCATGAGCCCCGCTGTCTCAGATAAAGGTATTGGATGAGCATCCAATTAACAACTGAATGTCTGAAGGCAGCAAGGGGAGGCACTGATTTTCAGTAGAGACTGTCAAGGATTACGGAAATAAATTTCTAGACTTCCAAATGCCAAAAAAAAGCTTTAAGGTCAACTGTTGAGAAAGCTATGAGGGGCGGGGCAAAAGTGTGTACATTCTCGGATGCCTTTGATTCAGGAAAAGGAAGGCAAAAAGACAGAAAGTATGTTAGGGTTTCTTAAAAGGTATGAAATACTAAGAACATCACAAGATGGTTCAATTTGGAATGTTTCCATTTTATTTATCCTTACATTAATACTCCATTACCCTTACTATATCTATAGTCTATAAAATTTACCTATATTTAGGCTAATATTTCAATGAATTAATTTTATTTACCAAAGCCCTCTTGGCTTTTGAAAGATTGCGAGAGGAATCCTCGCTCATCAATGACAAAAGATGCCATTGCCTGAGGTCTCTGAAACTTATAGTGCCATCTAGCGGTGATTACCTTGACCTGCAGATGCAAGGTCCTTGGGATTTAGAAATAGGGTAAGGTGACCAAATCCATAATGATTTCAGGAAATGTTACAGCTGCCATGATCCCAAGCCATCCTAGTTTATATTTCTTTCTTTTTTCTTTTTCTTTCCTTTTTTAAATTTCTCTGGCTCAGTTTCTTCCTTATGCTCCCAAATTATAAATTGTCTTATAAAGCAAATAGTTCTTTTGCTCTTCCCTTTTTTTCAATGACTGTATTCTTCCCTCATATTCTTCCCTCATTTAGCCTTGAATTTTTTTCCTAAATATTTTTACTGATTTCAGAGAGGAAGGTAAAGAGATAAATAGAAACATCAATGATGAGAGAGAATCATTGATCATCTGCCCTCTGCATGCCCCCTATTGGGGATCGAGCCCATAATTTGGCATGTGCCCTGACTGGGAATTGAACCATGACCTCCTGGTTCATAGGTTGATGCTCAACCACTGCGCCACTCAGGCTGGGCACATTTGGCCTTTATATAGATATATAATCTAGGAAGTAAAGGAGTTGTATGGTTACTTTCTAAGACCACTTTCAAAATTAAAATCCCACAATTTTTATTATTGTGACTCAAATCTACATATCTGGGCCTGTTATCATTACTGAGCTCTGATCACAAATTTCTAAATTCTCAGTAGCTATGTCTGCCTGAGGGTCCTTCTGTTATACACATCAGTTCTAAGAACAAGCTTAAACTCGAAGAGTAATAAAAATGATTCTCTATTCTGTTAATGGTGAGCATTTCTCTCTTTATACGCATTAAAATTAGTCTTTAAATTCTGATGATGATTCTTTTCTATTTCCTCTTAATGATAAGTAGAAAGAACACGGGCTCTGAACCAGATTGAGGAGTAGTATTTGAATGCTGACTTTGCCAATTATTGGATGTATAGTCCTAAGAAACACATACTCCATTGATTGGAATAAAGAACATATAAAAAATGAAAATACAAGACAGGGTGTGATTTCATATCTCATGGACAAAGCAAACATTCCATGAGAATATAAGGGACACATTGGTCACTCATGGGCTTAGGTAGTCGGTTCTGCAATTTCACTTTAGAAGTTTGGCAGCTTGTAAGAAAGGCATAGTAAAGGAGGGTGGTGTGTTGACTGAGGGAACTATTGTGAGTGAAGTTATGGGTGTTACACAACACATTCAGGAAAAAACAAGGAGCCTTGCATAGCTAAACTGGAAGAAAATATTTTGAAATATGGTGAGAAATTTGAGTTGTTTTAGATTATGAACAGTTTTGAATCCTAGGCCCAGGTATTTGCATCTTTTTTTAAAAAGTGTATCTTTATTGATTTCAGAGAAGAAGGGAGAGGGAGATAGAGATAGAAACATCAGTGATGAGAGAGAGAGTCATTGATCGGCTGCCTCCTGCATGCCCCCTACTGGGAATTGAGCCAGAAACCCAAGCATGTGCCCTGACCAGGAATCTAACCTTGATCTTTTGGTTCATAGGTCAATGTTCAACCACTGTGCCACTCTGGCCGGGTAGGTTTTTGCATCTTAATTTAAAATGATTTGAGGATTCTGAGTAACAGAATCCTATGATAAATGCAGCATAGTATTATTATACTTATAGCAGATTAAAAAATCCTTTGTAATTAAAAATTTGAAAAGAAAAATTAAAAACAAGAGCAAGCTAGAGTATGAATGTGAAAGAAATCAAGAGCCAAGAGCAATGAGAAGTCAGTAAAACACAGACACAGGAAAAGTAGTTGGGAAGGACTAAAAATCTGATGGAAGACTTGAATTGGGTCAAGCTACTTTAGACTGGAAACGGCTAACTTAACTAACATGTATCTATTTTATGCCCTGAGAAGGGCAATAACTCTAATTGGCTGTCTGGCATGTGAGCTGTGGTGACATTAGGGTAAGAGTTCAATAAAGCCTTGTTGAATAAATGAATGGGCTGCTGAGACCACAATCAAATCCAATCAATCTAAACTCGGCCAGCGTGCTGAATACACCTCCACAGGCACCCAAACAACAAAGACTCAGAGTGGGTTATCAGCCCGATAAAGTGGTCATGCCCACTGAGAAATGGTCCACAAACAGAAAATGAATAATAGCAAAAAGTTTGTATCAGCCTGCGAAAATCACCAAAACTGGAAAAGTTTGGAAGAATGTAGCTTGCTTGTTCTATGAGCCTTAGAGACCTTTGACTGATCTGAGAATGACCAGGGGACCATGACTTGGGGAATCCGATAAAAATTGTCATACGGACATTAAGCACATCTGGTTCTACCTTGCGATGTTCTTAACATCAAGAAGGAAACGGAGCTATGTCCAGGTTAGAACCTTGCACAATGTCATTGCTCAGTAAATACTTAAAGTCACATTTTATAAGAACTGGAAGGAAAAATGGAGGTCAGCTTTGGTCTTCCCATTAATTTAAAGATGAGGAAGCTAAATCGAGAAAATTGGGAGACTCGGTTTTTTGGTATAAGGATCTAGCAACTAGACCAGTGGTTCTCAACCTTCTGGCCCTTTAAATACAGTTCCTCATGTTGTGACTCAACCATAAAATTATTTTCGTGGCTACTTCATAACTGTAATGTTGCTACTGTTATGAATCTTAATGTAAATGTCTGATATGCAGGACCGTCTTAGGCGACCCCTGTGAAAGGGTCATTCGACTGCCAAAGGGGTCGCGACCCACAGGTTGAGAACCACTGCACTAGACGATGCTCTCTCTGAAATCTGTTGGCCATTTGTCTTAGAATTGAATAACTCAGAACAATGATCAGAAGTTCATTGTTTTCCCTAAAACACCTTCAATAAAGTTACAGTCCACCTGGCAGGAGGAACCTTGAGTGCAGGAGCCATGATGAGAAAACGCTGGCTCTCACTGACTTCCTGTTGAATGAATGAACACGCCCCTCCCTCTTTATATATCACAAGACTGAAATGAAGCAATGGTAAATTATTCAGGAATCTTTGCTGCTTGAAAACTATTCACACACATCTTACATCCTCTTCTAAACGGCAAATCGCATTTGCAATTGATTTCTTAGTTTATTTTCTTAAATACCGATTTACTCAGATGATTAAATTAGTTAGATGTAATTATTGGAAGTACATTCCCCGAGCTCTTGTCAGAAGCCATCCTCTTTTTCGTTGCTATTAAGCCAAAGCCATTCCCTTGCCTTTGGAATTTCAAACTGTTTATCATTATCCTTCTGGGAAGATGAATTCCATTTTTAATCGCTCAAGGATGACTCATATTTAGGGTTCCTCTTGCTCAGTGCTTGTGCAGAGTTTGAAGAATTTGAGAGGAATTCTGGTGCTTGCCCCAACATGGGAAGTGGGTGAGCCTTTCCCTTCCCAGGCGGAGCAGGGATTAGACGTGGCTATTACTGTTCCCAGGGAGGGTACTTCCAGCTCCTTCCCGCTGAAAGACCTGGTTCCTGCAGATTTGGAGATAATGCATCTGGGATAACATGAGCTCTTCCAGGTTTGCGGTCTGAGCTGCACATCAAATCACAATGATCTCACAGCCCATCCGGCTGCACATACATCGGGGTGAAGTTGAAATATCAGCCTCCACACAGAGCTCACAACGTTCCCAACAGGCAAGGAGGGGAAGCCCCATTTTTGTAAGCGCAGGCGGACCCCCCGGTGCTGTGGGTGGTGTGCGTTTCTTTCAGCGGCCTGAATGCCGCTGGCCGAGGCCTCTTCCCTGTGTTTGTTTCTCCTGCGGTCACGTTACTCAGCAGGCCCTTGGCAGCGTGAACAGAACCCAGACGTGGCCCGGGGCCCGGGCTGAAGCCAAATGGTAAAAGGTGTGAAAACAGGAATCGAGAGATCGAATAGATTAGCCGTTGGGCGCTCACTGTGGAAAGAGTCTCTCTGTCCCGGCTAAGGAGCCAGAGTGGGGCAGGGCAGCAGGCTCCGTGTTTGGTTAATAGGTAGTTACCAGAGCAAGACAGAAGCAGGCTGTTTAGTGCTAGTGAAGGGCCTGGAGTTTGAAATAAAACAGATCACGGTTCAAGGCCAGGCTTTGATGCGTGGGAGCCGTGTGAGGCTAAGCAGGTTGTTTACCCTCGCACGTTGTAGGGCACGGGGACGAGACGGAGGGGATGCCGTGGGATTCTTGTAAGCATCACACCGGGTGACGTCTGTGACGTAAGGGGACAGCATAAACCCCGGTGCGGGGTAAACACACGCTAAATGACCACGGGTCAGACGGAACGGGGCGCCTATGCTGTTGGGAAGGTATTTCTGAACGTGTTGTAGATTTCTCATGAAATACACAGATTTTTTTACAAAGGCCTATATGAGCCCAAATCCTCTCCCGGACATTGCTAATGAGAGTCAACATCAGTGCAATATTTCTGGTGGCAGTTTGTCAAAACAAATCAAAAGCCTTAATTAAGCAAGTGAATAGACTTTATCTAAAAATTCAAATGCTGATACCCTAAAGAACAGTCAGGAGTATACACAAAGATTACATGTAAAATAGCCATTGCAATGTATTTTCCCATGATTATGGATTATTTAAAATAGTGAAAATAAAAAAAAAGAAAAACAATGTCCAACCAACGTGATGGATTTGTACATGTAATGGAATAGCTCTGTAGCTATTCTAACTCTTGCTTCAGGAGAATCTTTCATGATAAGGGAAGTAATCTTAATATACTGTTAAAAGAAGCAAGAACTGCTACGAAGCAAGCATATATCCTATGCAATCAAGAGTTTTCAAAATCCAGTAAAATATGTACCAAAATGCCACTTCCCTGGGTGGTGGGATTAAAAGTTCTTTTTATCTTCTTAGAATTTGTATTTTTAAAAAGTTAACAAATTATGTATATACTAGAGGCCCGATGCACAAAATTCATGCAAGGGTAGGCCCTCGCAGCCCCGGCTTTGTCTGGAAGGTTGTCCGGACTGTCTCTCTGCTGTTCGGCTATTTGGTTGATTTGCATATTACACTTTTATTATTATAGATATATAACTTTAAGGGTTACTTACAGCCCTAACTCCTTCCTAGTCCCCCCACATGCCCCTACTACTAGAAATTTAAGTTATTGCCTGTACAGCTTCTGATATAACTAGTTAACATGCAAAAACACAGAATTCCTAACAGCTGAGTTATCTAACTTAAAGTATAATTGTTGAAACAAAGAAGGCAATAATAATTATTATACAGCTCTTGTTTTTTTTGTAATGAATAAATGAGATTTATAGCTCAGCTACATGAAATATAAACAGCCATCAAGTTCAACACGAATAAAGTCTTGGCAAGTATTTTCAAGATATTTCCAGAAATATGCGGAATCAAAACTATTCCACAGGACATTCTGGGACTTTTCTTGGTGTCTGAAAGGAACTTCCAGTGGCCAGACCATTCAAGTCAGTGTTAAGTGAAGTGGACATGGGATGATTTTCTCATCAACTTAATGGTATTCTCCATGTCATCTCTGGTAAGTAATGCTAACCCCAATATTCACTTTCTAGAATTTTTTCATGAGAGGTCACAAACAATTTTGTGGGCAAATATGAAAACAATGATAGCCTGATTCTTTGACGATGAGTTAGAAAATCAGGATTCCATGAATCTAAGAAAGATTCTTTCGTTTTATGTGCCTAGAAAATATGTTGTTTGTCTGTAGTCTAGAATTGGAGAAACCAAAATGAAAAACTTTTAATGTCCTCTCTCACCCCAATATAACTGAAAGCAAACGAAACAAATTATCCAAGGTCATGTGTAATAGCAAATGATTCTGTCACTTCAGTGGCCTCTCTAGACACGTGGTAAATATTTATTTCTTCTAGTAGTGGCTGTTCAGAGAACCAACAGAACCAGCTCAAACTGGTCCTGTCCTCTTTGCAAGGAGACCAGAAACCGAGTTTAGCCCTTGGGTACACCACTTACAATAACACTTGTGAACCCTTAACTGAACCAAAGGACGGACATGATCAGAACCTGAAGGCCTGAGCCCTTTCCGCCATAAGAGCAGCATCCGCTGTCCAGGGCGATCTGGTGCTGAAACCCCTTAAAATCCCGCCCGTACCTGGATTGGGGAGGCAGATTTGAGCCTTGCCTCCTGTCTCCTTGCTGGCCAAACTCACAGATAAAAGCTCTTTCTTTTCTCAAAAGCCGGTCCACAGTATTAGTCTCTATGCACGCTGGGTGGGGAGCCCTTACTGTGATACAGGTTTTAAGACACGAGACTCTAAGGTTTAGGCACAATTTGTCGTTTATGCTGGTTTCGGGCCCATGACCAAAGACGTACTCGAAGGGTGAGTAGAACAACCTTTAATTGAGTTTCAACTACGGTATAGAATCCCGTGCAGCTAAAACAAGGGTAAACACAAACACGGAGATTCTCTAGAAGACAGTACGCATGGCCCGCCACCAGCCACGGCAAAAAGACAGAAAGGCATTGTCAAGTCTAGGCGACTATGACACAGTGGATGTCTGCGGGCCACCAACCGGCCAGCCTTTTTCAGGTACAACCTGGAAAACAGGACTTGACAGATGGCTTGTGTCAACTCCCCCTGAAGTTATGGCTCAGCAGAATACAACCCTGACACATTCAGGCCACTTGCTGCCATGGTAGAGATTTCGTGACTCTTGAAGGACTCAGGTCCCTTAGACTCTGAGCAAGGCTTGAACTCCTGACCCTCTCTAACCCTGTGTGCCGACACAGCCCAATAAAAATACACGAACTGGCCTGGCAGGCTCAGTGGTTGAGTGTTGGTTGACCTATGAACCAGGAAGTCACAATTCAATTCCCCGTCAGGGCACATGCCCAGGCTGTGGGCTCTGTCCCCAGTAGGGGGCATGTAGGAGGCAACCAATCAATGATTCTCTCTCATCATTCTATCTCTCTCCCTCTTCCTTCCTCTCTGAAATCAATAAAAATATATTTTAAAGATATATATGTCTTGGTGCAACCCATGAGGGATGCAAATCCTGAGGGATGCTGGGAAGCTACATATAACTATGTATCAACTGCGCTGGCATGATCAGCAAGCCTTGATACTGAAAGAAACAAGGTTAGACACCTTTTTATTGATGCCGATGAGAAGCGAATCTATCACCGGGCTGTATAAACAAGTCACATTCTCTGAGGATCATGGGAGCATCTTCCTGACTTGCCGTGCCTGCCAGCACACAGCAAGCACCTAGTGGCCACAAGGTCATAAACTGCGGGTGAGGTGCGTGTCAGAAGTCGGTTTCCTGGGACATCCCGTGGGAGCCGGCGTGTTCATCCCCAGTTCAGAGCTTGTGCGCCAGCCTTTAAAAGCCTCACAGTTCGGCATCCCGGCCATAAAGTGGGGGAGCTGGCATTCTTTAGGACCTGGGGGAGTTGTTGAGTTCCACTGGAATGTGTTGAATGGCTTGTAAATTAGAGTCCCTAATGAAAACTCACTGGTGTCCAACTGCAGCCATCATCTGGTTAAAATCAGGCAGTAATTCCACTAATTTTACTGCCCTTCTCCCAGCCCTCAACGCCTCATTTAGGAAAAAATGTTTATGTTTCCCTCAAAACACCTGCATTTTAACTCCGGTCCCCAAAGCAATTACACTGTTTTATTTTATTTTTAAATTTTATTTCATTTCTTTTTCTCCTCTTTCTGTTTTTCTCTTCTTTTCTTTCTTTTGATTTGTTGGGTCTGTCTGCTGTGAAGGAAGCATTCCTTTCCTTCGTACAATGTAAGTAAGATAACCAACCCTAAGACCTTTCACTCTGGACATTCTAAGTCATTTTTTTTTCTTTTTCTTTTTTTGGTAAAGAGAGCCCAGTTTTGTGACTGTCGCCCAGAATCCTTTTGCTGTTTGTCAGAAGACAATAGAAGAGTTTACATGGTAACTAAATGAGTTCAGGCTGGAAAACAGGACTGGTGTGACTGCCACTTAGCCGGTTAAAAGCCTTCCAAGCAGACTGTGGCTTTTATCAAAATCTAGTCCCACCAAGACCTTCAACACTTCTCTCAATTTAATGTCACTTTTTTTAAGAAAGAGCTTTGACTGCCCTCTCCCCCCGAAAAGGAAAGTTCCATGGCAAATGTTGAAACTACAGTATGGGAGCCTGTTACTGGCTCGCTTTTCTGCATAAATTAATAGAACATCACCTGGTGGGTAGCTTTCTGGTTTCCATTTGTTTAAATTTCCTGAAAATAAGGTGATGAGTTTTCTCTCAGAGCTAGGTAAAAATTCATAACTTTGTATTACATTTTGTTTCTTGATACAAAACAGAGGGAAAAGAATTTCGAGTAACATATACACAAATCTCTCTGTTTGTTTCCAAAGCCTCACCTTTCCCCCACCCTCTCCTCACCCCGAGTCTGGGAAACATCTGTGAGCTGGGTAGGCATTCTGGGTAATGACATGCAAATGAGCCCACCAGTTAACAGAATTTCCTTGTCCAATAATGGAATTGGACCAACATGTAGGTTTTTAAATTGGAGCCAGGCTTACCCAGGCCAGATGTGCACACGAGAGCACGTGTTCCTGGTTTTAGGGATTGGAGCAGCAATGGCCCTGGGGGGAGAGAGAAGAGAGAGCCACGTGACAGGCTACAGAGTGAAGAACAAGAAAGGAATGGCTAGAAAGGCTCTCTCGGGTTGCCTGCCTATCAATCATGTTTAGTTATTTGTCAATATCTGCTGCCTGGGGGAGTCCCCCATGATGTCCCCCAAGCCAGCCAGCAGGGCCAGCTGGGAGTGCCTGCCCCCCACCCCCCGACTCTGAGAGGGCTCATTCTAGCTTAGACTGTCCACTTCTCACAGTCCTGACCGATGCACTCACGTCCAGATGCAATGTGAGGCACCTGGGTTACGGGCACCCAGCTAGCTCCCTCTCTTCCCTCACTCACCCTACAGATTAGTCCCGGAATACACAGGGAGGTGCCAAAACTGACATCCTGTATCCGATGCTATCCACTGGGCATCCTTAGAAGAAGGTGGTGGCTAATTCTTTTTTTTTTTGCTGTTGTTAATCCTCACCCGAGGACATTTTCCCATTGATTTTTAGAGAGAGTGGAGGAGGAGGAAGAGACAGAGAGAAACACTGATGTGAGAGAGACACATTGATTGGTTGCCTCCTGCTTGCACCCCGACCAGGGCTGGGGAACCTGCAACCAAGGTATGTGCCCCTTGACGACCGGAATCGAACCCAAGACCCTTCAGTCCTCAGCCCTATACTCTATCCATTGAGCCACACCAGCTAGGGCTGGTGACCACTTCTACGGAGGCTTGGCTAGGACAACGGCAGTTCCTACCACGTAAGAGGCAAGTCAATACCTCGTGCTTCTCAGTGAGAAACTGAAATGGATGCTGTTAACTCTGTGACAGTAAAAAGTCATGGAAAGTGGCTGCTGAAGGAATCCAAGGCGCTGATGAAGAAAGAGCAAATGGACTTCACTCAAGCTGTGGAAGTGGCTTGAAATAGGATTTCCTTTTGTGAGGTGAAGATTCCTTCCCGTTCTTTGTAACAGTGAAAGCCAAAAAGTATTATAGGATAGATGTCACAATTAATAATCATCATGTGACCAAGGCTCACTGAGGATCAAAAATGAGCAAACATTTGGATATACTTCTCAAGGATGATGGATATATTTAACTAATGGCGACTGAATTTATCGGGGTCAGTTAGCATAATGAAAACATATTTTATTAGGCCGTTAAAGGGATAAATTGTTTTCACATTTATTCATCTGTTCCCAAGGCTAATTTTGGGTTTTTTTAAAAATACGCTTTTCGTGTTCCTAAAAGGAACAGCTAAATAAATAAAGCATTAGTTTGGGAACAGAAGTAAGCACTGCAGACATAGGATTTCTCGGTACAGGCTAAGTAATGCTTTTCTGACTCACTGTTCACCAGTCACAGTCAGTACTCACCAGCATTCCAAAGCTAATGACAAATAAATAAAAGTAGAAATATACATAAGGACAAAAGAACAACCCTTAGGTCAGGTTCACGTTTGCTCCATGAGACACAACATCACTAGTATAATTATATTTTTTTATTTAGGCTGAGAACCTTTTTGCTTCAATTCATTTCTGAGTGCATTCTCAAATACTGAATAACACAAATCATTGGGGAAAATACCCATTTTTCTTTGCTGATTTAAAAAAAAAATGGCCCAGCTGGTGTGGCTCAGTGGTTGAGCATCGACCTATGAACCAGAAGGTCATGGTTCGATTCCCGGTCAAGGCACATGCCCGAGTTGTGGGCTCGATCCCCAGTGTGGGGCGTGCAGGAGGCAGCCGATCAATGATTCTCTCTCATCATTGATGTTTCTTTCTCTCCCTCTCCCCTTTTCTCTGATCAGTAAAATATATATATTTTAAAAAAACAAAACAATAAAAAACAACCACACTCTCCATTAAAATGGTGACTTTTAATACTGACTCCCAAAGCCTACCGGGGGTTGTCGTAGCTTTCAGGAGGCAAACTGTTGGAGGGGCGATGCCCACATCACCACCTGCAGAGGAGTCTGCGTTCACCTGTCACCTGCTCTCCAGCTGTCCCTCCATTGGCGAGGTCCCCCTTTGGATGTGACAGCGAGACTCCTGCTCTGACTTTCTCTGCACTAGTTTCTTCTCAGATGGAATCACTGACTCCGCCCGCCACCCACTGCCTGTTCCTTAAATGCTGGTCGTTTCTATGTCCCTGTTCCCAGTTCTATTCTCCTTAGATTCTCTGTGTGGCAATTCCAAGAACTCTATGGCTTTCTCACCGACCTCTCTCTCCGGCCCTGACTCCATTGGGCAAAGCCAGGCTGTGTTTTCAACTGTCAGCGGGCAGCTTCTCTCTCCCTAAGTCTCTCCCGGTCATTGTAGCTCCAATTAAATTGGGATACTGTTGGTAACAACTGTTCTTTCTCTTGTCCCCTCTGTTAAGGAAGTCATTATCTATTTACCTGGAACCCTTCTTTCCCACCCACCCCTTCAACAGAACAGAAGAACCATCCAGAAGTACCACCCATCGCTTTGCCTCAGGAATGACACCGACATCAGGCCCTTCTCTCTGTTCACACACTCCCACTGCCTCCATCGGGGGCACATCATGGCTTGTTCTGATGGTCGCAACAGCTTTCCTCTCTGTCACCATCAGAACTTCTTATCCCTGCCAAAGAATGCAATAGGGGACAATGTTTCTAAAAATCAATGTTTCCTTGATTCCTTCCTGCTGCTACCTGGGTGAAATCTAAATACTTAGTGCCTAAGAGCTACCATGATTGAAACATAATCTTTCTTTCCAGCTCGTGTCCTTCCAGTCCTCACCCTACACCAGTGATGGCGAACTTTTTGAGCTCGGCGTGTCAGCATTTTGAAAAACCCTCACTTAACTCTGGTGCTGTGTCACATATAGAAATGTTTTGATCTTTGCAACCATAGTACAGCACAGATTTATATTTTTGATATTTATTTGATATATTTAAATGCCATTTCACAAAGAAAAATCAACCAAAAAAATGAGTTCGCATGTCACCTCTGACACGCATGTCATAGGTTCGCCATCACTGCCCTACACCATCAGCTGCCATGATGACCACGCCTCATGCTCCAAGACCATTGGGCGGGGACATGTGCTCCCATTTTTGATTGACAGTAGGGAGCCTTCAAGTTGAGAACAACGAGACCGCTTCTTTGATAAAAAGCTCTTAGAGGGCAGGGGTGGAAGTCAGTTTAGTACATTATCATCCTGCTCATACTTGAAGAATTTGGGGATGCCACCGTAAAATAGATGCTTACTGCAGGCGGGAAATGGGGCTAAATTATCCTGCAGGCTTTAGCATGGGGAAGAAAAAAAAGAAAAAAATGACCATGCTAAGGAAGTGGGCTTGGAGGTCTGGAGTGCAGAGCATCCCCTTCTATGTAAATTAGCAGGAGAAACAAATGTGATTGGCCAAAGAACAAAACTATACGGGAAGCCCAAGAGGAAAGTGATGGATAACAGCGGAGCTGGTCCATCTTGGCTCATCGGGGCAGTTACAGAAGCCGGTCTCCCTCCACACTCCAGCAGCAGCAATCTAGGCCGCAATTTACATTTTACATTTGTGTTTGCGCTTGGAAGCAGGTAGTGGAGTGCGAGGGGTGGGAGATTAGGGAGAAACAGACCGAGGAGCCGCGCCAGAGGAACCGGCAGGCGTGCAAAATGTGCGGCAAAGGGCAGGGAGAGGATCTGCTTTAGCTTTAAAGCGATGTGGGTGTAATTAACAGTCCCCACTCATGATTTAATCTCCCCAGCATATTACTCTTTATTGCAAGCCCTTCATGGGACGTGGGGAATCGGCTGTGAATCCGAAAGACGCCCCAAATGGGCCTGACATAGTTTCCTTTGGTTTCTTGGGACTGCACTTGGTGCTGGTGACAGACAGCACCCCAATAGCCGAGCCTGGATCCCCTCTCTACCTCCGTGGCAGGTTGAAGAAATTAGCGGAACAACCCAGTGTTCTTGTTATTGTAACACTGCTTGGGGACTAGCAGGCCCACCTTGGGGACCGTGACTTCTTTCCGTTCAGTTATTTGTCTCTCTACCAAGACCACCTGCAATTGCCAATTAACACGAGTTATAAAGGGACTCGTGCTAAATGGATACCTTGACTTGACTAAACTTTGTCATTCCTAGCTCATTCCTACTAGCATCTTCCCTTCTAAGGAAACTAGATATAACCCAGAAACTAAACACTCCATTTTCCTTAAAAAACAACAACTATGTTTTATTATTTATATAGAGAGAGGAAGGGAGGGAGAGAGAGATAGAGACATCAATGATGACAGAGAATCATTGATCAGATGCCTCCTGCATGTGCCCTATTGGGGATGGAGCCCGCAACCGTGCCCTCCTGGTTCCTAGGTTTGACGCTCAACCACCGAGTCAGAGAGGCTGGGCTAAACACTCCCTTTTTCAGAGTGAAAACAAGACACACACACACACACACACACACACACACACACACACACAAATACACACACATATGCACACACATACAGACACACACACACAGAGCAAACCCCCCAAAACCTTAATTTCCTTAAATTCTATCAATTTGGTGGTCCTGAACATCATACATGCTGAGGTAAAAACATAACTTTGTTGAGAGAGAGAGAGAAGAAAAATGGTGGGATATTAGGAAATTCAGCGAGTGGCCTTACATTTTCATAGTAACGTGTTGCAGGTTCAGTTTCTATAATCATCTCTAAAGTACATATGAGCAAAGGGAGAAAACTTGGTCATAAGGAGACATGAATTATTTAAAAGATGACTCTCCCCACACAAGAATGAAATTAACATCAGACAATTCTCTTAACGCAAACAAAATTCTCTACTTTCCCTTAATCGACTGTATGTCTTAAATAAAGTATTTTTCTGCCTGAAATATTCAAGAGATTTCTTCCAATGTCCACTTTGTGTACACACGGGCAGAGTGTACACATCCGAGTAGGTTCTATAATTAATTTTGAAGCGAAAGAAAACTGTGCTAAGTAGCAAGTCCATTTTCTGAACAATGGAACCTCGCTTACAAATGCAGGTAAACTATTTCCCCCTCCTTTTAAACACACACATATTGTGCAAATAGAAAAAGGTATTTCCATTTGTAAAAGGGCTTTCTAATCTGGTACATTTGCAGGCACAAAAGAAACCATACTCAACCACAAATTAGATGAGAGAGATGAAATAGCTCAGATTAGCACGGGCCAGAGGTCTGTGAAAGATAGACTGTCATGTGGGGTTGGAATTTTTTTTTACATTAAAGCAAAGGAAAAGTCATTTTATGATAAAATATCATACCATCTGTTCTTGTATGTAAAAGAATTTGGTGAACTGATGCAATTTGCAACAAGTAAAATGGGTTGGTCTGGAATATCTTCACCTTCAAATTTTGGCCGTTCAGTGGGTGCGAGAAAAATACAGTAAAGAAAAAATAGAAAACAGAGAGAGAGAGGAAGAGGGAGGGATAGAGAGATATAAACATCGATAAGAGAGAAACATTAGCAGGCTGCCTTCTGCAGGCCCCCTACTGGGGATCGAGCCCGCAACTTGGGCATGTGCCCTGACTGGGAATCGAACCAGTGACCTCTTGGTTCATGGGTTGATGCTCAACCACTGAGCTACACTGGCGGGGCAACAGAGCAATTCTATTTTAAATTCTTGGCTCCATTCCTATCACTGTGTGGCATGTACCTGGTGTGTTTTGGGAGAACCTCAAATGTTTGCATGCTTTGGGAAGGATTGCCTTCTATCTCAAGGTAAGTGGATCCTCAAGCCCAGTGGATCCTTAACTTTAACTAGGAAGTAGGTTTGAACTGGAAACACTAAAAAACCCCACAATTTTGAAATAGCAAAGGATTGTCTAAAGTCCTAAATTTCTATGACTGTAACATTGAGGAACACTTTGAAGATGGCAATCACATTTTGATTTTGCATAAGACATGTTTGTTGTTGGGTTTTCCCTGCTTTGATCAGAACTCTATGCAATTCTGGAAAGTTACCACATATAAAGTATTTATCAGTGTGTTTTGATCTTCAGCTAAATTGTCTTCGGAGCTCAAGGAAGTATTAATATTCATGCACATGTTATTTTTGTATTATGCCCAGTATATATCAAGAATGATTACATAGCTAGTTAACAGATAAGAGAGCTATTCAGTGGAGAGAATGTAATGATGAGGAGCCTTCAGGCAATTTTTAAAAATTTTATAATTTCAGCTGTACCTTGTTTTGGTCACTCCTAGAATTGTATTATGATATTTGGCTTTGAAACAGCCCTCCACATTGAAGAGCCATTTAAAATAGAAGATTCTGGCATGGTAGGTAGGGTGGCTCAGTTGGTTGGGGTGTCATCCCAGACAGCTTGAGGGTCAGGGAACACACATAGGTTTTGGGTTTGATCCTGGTTGGGGCATATAGAAGGCAACTGATTGACGTTTCTCTCTCACATCAATGTTTCTCTCTCTCTCTCTTCCTTTCTCACACTCTAAAAAAAGTCAATAAAAACATATTCTTAGGTGACGATTAACACAATAAAATAAAATGGAAAATTCTGGTTATATTTTAGGTGGATAACCCTTCATCCTTAAGTTTCAGTTTTTTAGGACCATGTAATTATCCTGTATTTGCACCTCCAAAGAGTTCTTTGCTCGAAGGCCCTGAAATATTTGATAAAGCCTCTCATTCAGTTTTTATCAAAACTAGAAAATAGTTTTACCTCCTTCCAACCCCAAGATGGGGCAAGCCAGGTGGCATTTGCTCCCACTTTTATGGTAGGTAGGTTGTCCCACCGTAGATGAAACCCTAAGCAAAAAGGCAACGAGAAGTGGGCGTATTCTTTTAAATGTTGGGCTAATTTGCAAGACAGTGTGAATCATTTAGATCTGAAGGATCTGGTTGGGCCTTAGTACCAGTTAACTGAATAAATTATCCAAGGTCTGATCATTTACAGTGAACAAAGAGCAACAGAGAATTAAGATAAATACTTAAAGGATTCATTTACAACTTTCAGTCCTAATGGCTGAGATTGACTATAAAAACTGTTGATCTTATTTGCTGTAAAATATCATTGCTTAATATTCCACTCCAGGTTGTTGAGAGGATTAAATGAAATAGTATAAAAAAATTAGTCATACTTATTCCAAATATTACCTCTCTCCCAGTCCTCACTATCTTTACCACAACCTATCAGTGGTGGCAGGTCACGCCCGTAGGAGAAAACTACATCCCAGCATTATCCAAGTCTGCGCCATCTCATTCCATGCAAATCACACCCTAATTCAGTTGGTCACAGGACAACTGCCCAGATACAGCCATAGGCCAGGACCCCATCTGGAAACGCAAAGCAGAAAAGCAAGCTCCAGAAGCTTCCGTGAGTTAAAGGATTCGGAACAGAACCCAACAGAGGGGCTTCCACTTTATGGACGTAGTCTACATGCTGTGTAACTGGATCCTTACAAGAACCCCCTCAGGTTAAATGAACAGTTTGACAGAAGACACTAGTTTTCAGTGAGGTGACATGATGTGCCCGAAGTCACACAAATGCAGGAGTAAGATGTTAACCCAGATTTTTTTTTGTCTCACAACCTCTGTTCCAGAACAATGTGCTTCCACCAGTGGGTGTGGCATACATTTCAGCTGGTAAAACCTCTCTCATGGAGGCCAGTCTACGTGTGGCTGAAATTTCATAGATTAGGGCTGATTTCCTTTGAACTGGAATGATAGCAGCAAAATATGCCATCAGCCTAAATGTTCCACAATGGCCTTTAACCCCTTCCCCAACAATTTTTTTGTTAAAAACGTTTCTTTTTCAGACTAATTTTTTTATTTTGGTTCTATATAGTATTTTTGATGCTGGTTATGAAAACAGTTTGTAACTCGTCTTCCTATAAACCATATTTTTTTTAACATATTTTCTTAGTATACTCGTTGACGACTGAAAAAGAACATTTTGTGAAAACGTGTATACACGTTTCTGCCGGGGAAGGGGTTAAGTGAGATGATTTGCTTTTCTGTATTAAAACGAACACTGGCCAGTGAATGGAGAGCTCTAATTTCTATGAAATAATGGGCTTTAGATTAGTCATCCTTTGCTGTGGGATATCCAGTGGGGAACATTCTTTCAGTGGTGATCTTGGGGTGATGAACAGAATCCTGTGATTGTGGGGGGGCTACCGGGAAGAGGAGGAAGAGGATTTAGTGTAGTGAATTTTCTATCTGAATCTTGATGGAAAATTATCTGGCCTGAGGATCAGAAACGTGGGTGTAAATTTCTATAGTAATCTTTATCAGCTATGTCCTTGGTCAAGTCCCCCATCTTTTTTTCTTTTTTTTTAGTTTTATTTCCTTCTTCTCTTCTTTTTTAATTCTCACCCAAGGATATATATTTTTTCCCATTGATTTTTAGAGAGAGTGGAAGAGAGAGGGAAAGACAGAGAGAAACATCGATGTGAGAGAAACACATCGATTGGTTGCCTCCTGCACGAGCCCCAACCAGGGCCTGGGCTGGGGGGTGGGGGGGAGCCTACAACCGAGGTATATGCCCTTGACTGGAATCGAACCCGGGACGCTTTGGACCACAGGCTGATGCTCTATCCACTGAGCCACAGTGACTAGGGCAAGTCCCCTATTTTTAAATCTTGTTTTCATCATCAGGATAAAAGCAGCTTGGTCTGCGGGGCTGGGGATGGCGACCGAAGGGAAGGACAGACATAAAGGCTCCTTGAGACAGGAGACGAGGAAGCAGCGTAAAAACTTGAGGCTCCCTCGCCGCCTTTCTGTTCCAGGGCTGTTGCCAGGCAGAATCTTTGGCCACTTGCCCCGACCACAACATCCTCAGGGCAGGCCTGGTGCCGGGCAGAAACCGGAAACAGGCCACTTTCACATTATTTAAAAATTTGTTATGAAATTTTGCCAAAACTTTATAAATACCAGCGAGGGCAATGGGGTGCTGTAGCGCATTCTTTCCACCTCATGAACCATTGTTTTTTGTTCTGAGCCCGTCAGTTACAACGCGTCGGGCTGCAGTTGCTTGGTGGGGCCAGCTTGTGAAATGCCTGCTGTGTAATGCTTGATTCTGGCCAATTATCTCTAGTTCCTCTCACTTATGAGTGTTAAATCGGAATTACAAGGGGAGGGGTGGGAGTGGAGCGTGAACTATGCTCTAAATCTTGAAGGCAGTGAATCCGCTTGTATTATTTTATGATCCCTCTTATCACTATCCCTGGTCTGAGACCGCGGTTGGCACTTGCGGACTCCTCCGAACCCATGCTCCCCTTCCTGTCGCTTTAAATCTGTTTCCTAAAAGCGAGATGAGCTGCAAAGTTCGCAAGGACGAGAAACAACAACCTCACAACAACCTCGCAACAATCTTCAACTCGGAGTTAACAAAATAAACTGCAGATAAAGCCCCCGAAGGTCTTGGCTGCAGCCGCTTCCCACTGAAACGGAGCGCAGAGTCTGAAACAAATTAGGAAGCAGGGGGAAAAATCAACAGCTCTGGGGTGAAACCCGGGTTGCTGCTGCCTCATCATTTTTTAACCAAAAATAAAACAAGCAAATTTTGTTTAACTGCAGGTCAAATAAGAGAAAAAAAAAAGTAAAAATCCCCTCAATCTGTTCGGCGTAATTACTACCAGAGAGCAGTCTTACCAGCTGCAGGGTTCATGGATAAATGGAGAAAACCATAATTTTCTCCCCCTGGGGTTAAACCTCCACACTTTGAGTCGATGCCGCTCTGTATAGTATGCTTTTAATATACCATGAGAAGCTGGGCAGAATATTTTCAGCGTATGTCTCTATCCTTCTTCTTAATTTTATTTTACCAGAATGAAAGAATTGTGTGCACATATAAGAGTTCATGTTCTGAGAGGGAAAAAAAAAAAGCATTTGTTTATTTAAGATCATCTATCATGACACTCTGCCCTTCCACCAATGAGGAGAGCGTGCTGCCCACCGGCTTGGTCATGCAGAGAGGGGGGGAAACTGACTATACCTTAGATTTGTCCAATGTTGCCTATTTCTTGCCAAATGTTCTCAGTTCCCACAACCAGAGAGAGTTTCTTTTGTTTCCTAGTACTTCTTCCTTAATTTTTAGGCCCAAGTGTATATTAAGGAAAATTTGACCCTTATGTTTCTGATTCATTTAAACTTAACTCATGGAGCTTGTTTTTATTTCTAAAATATGTTTTTATTGACTTGAGAGACAGGAAGGGAGAGGGATAGAGAGAGATAGAAACATCGATGAGAGAGAAACACTGATTGGCTGTCTCCTGCATGCCCTCTTACTTGGGATCGAGCCTGCAACCCGAGCGTGTGCCCTGACTGGGAATCAGACTGTCACCTCCTGGTTCATAGGTTGATGCTCAACCACTGAGCCACCCTGGCAGGCTGAACTTGTTTATATTTTATTTTATTTTTATTTTTTAAAATATATTTTTTATTAATCCTCACCTGAGGATATTTTCCCATCAATTTTTAGAGAGAATGGAAGGAAGGGGGAGAGACAGAGAGAGAAACATCGACATGAGAGAGACATAGATTGGTTGCCTCCCACTCACACCCATGACTGAAGCTGGGGATCAAGCTTGCAACTGAGGTACGTGCCCTTGACCAGGACCAAACCTGGGACCCTTCAGTCCACAGGCCGAAGCCCTATCCACAAGCCAAACCAGCTAGGGTTGAATTTTTTAAATAAAACCTTTTTGGCGTTCAAAAATACCAATGGATGTCTTTTAAAACCATCTTTAAACCCTTACTCTATCGGCATCAAGATGTCAGATTTGGGCTAAAAGAAATCTGAGCATGAGTGTCTCAAAGTTGTGTGAGGTTGAGCTCATCAGGTTCCTATGGGGTCTGAAATGGAAGTAGAAAGAGGCTGTCTTTCACCTCTAGCCAGGCTTTCCTTAATGGATAATTTCACCTTGTCAACAGGATCTAATCAGAGAAACGTAGATCAACTGAGGTGTAAGTACTCATTTCTTCGTAATGTGAGTGGCAGGTGGGATTAGGGAGAACAGAGGCTGTCACATACTCTTTCATGTCTATTCCAGATGTGCTTCCCCTCCTCCTGTTCGGGAAAAGGACAGCTCGCTAGAAGGTGGGACAGAGGTCAATCACGTATGGGTGGTTCTGAGACATTTGGGAGAAATTTCTAGAAGATCCACACCTGAGCACACTGTGGAATAAGGCTGGGGAGGGTGTCCTTGGAGTCATGTCCAAGGTCATGTCCTCAACAACAAAGAGAAAGATAGTTCTAGTTCTTGGCATCATCATTGCCCCACTGAGAAAAACCCACTATTGTTTTACCTGTTCAATTTCTCCATTTGGGACGTGTTTAAAATTCACACTAAAATGGACGGGGCAATTAGACAGAAACCCAGATCGGATCCCATCTCCGTAGACCAAGTGAGAAGATACTGAACGACATTCCCGTTTTACCAACTAGTTGTTTGCTTAAAAGGTTATTTCAGCCCTAGCTGGTGTGGATCAGTGGATAGAGCGTCGGCCTGTGGACTAAAGGGTCCCAGGTTTGATTCTGGTCAGGGGCACATGCCCAGGTTGCTTGATCCCCAGTAGGGGGCATGCAGGAGGCAGCCCATCAATGATTCTCATCATTGATGTTTCTATCTCTCTCTCTCTTTTTTAAAAAAGGTTATTTCCCCATCTGTCCTGATGGCAGAGAGGACAGTACTGGAAAAGGACAGTGAGCACCGACATCAAGGACATGGAGGACAGAAGTGACACAGGAGAGTCACACTTGACTATGAGGAAGTACCCAGCATTCCTCAGCTCAGTCACGTGGATGTGTACACCCCTCCACATGCAAGAATGAAAGCAGGCAACAACGGGTGTACGCAGGCCTAAAAGCACCCTCTCAATACGTGTGACATCAACATTCGAAGTGGTAAGGAGCCATGTGCCATAGTTTCATTGGTAATGGCCTTTCCATTTTCCTTTATTTCGTAACGATACACAGACTGAAGGTTTGACTTACACTTGATGCTTAGATTGATACTGTGTGGAATTTGGGGGGGGTGGTGAGTGCTGTATTGGATGAAGTGACTATCATGAGACTTGACGCACTTTGGATATTGATCGAACACAGGCATCGCTCGGAGATATTGCGGATCGGCTCCAGACCACCACAGTGAAGCAAGTGTCGCAACAGAGCGAGGCACACGATATTTTTTTGGTTTCCCAGTGCACGTAAAAGTTATGTTTCCACATAAAAGCTACGTAGACTATGAAGTGTGCCAAAGCATTACATCTACAAAACAATCTCTACACCTTAATTCAAAAAAAGAGAAGAGTTTGTTGCTAACATAATGCTAACCATCCTCTGAGCCTTCCGCGAGTGTAATCTTTTTGCTGGTGGAGGGTCTTGCCGGTATGCTGACGGCTGGTGGAGCGGGTTGCTGCTGGAGGCTGGGTGGCTGTGGGAATTCCTTAAAATGAGACAACAATGAAGTTGGCCGCATCCACGGACCCTTTGTTCATGAATGGTTTCCACGGAGCGTGGGATGCTGTTGAGAGCATCGCACCCACAGCAGAACTCCCTTCAGAACTGAAGTCAATTCCCTCGGCCCTGCTGCTGCCTCATCAACTAAGTGTAGTCATCACCCAAGGCCCTCGTTGTCATGCCAACGATCTTCGATCTCAAGAAACCACTGTCTTTGCTCATCCACGGAAGCAACGCCTCGCCCGTTGAAGATCTTTCCTGACATGGCAGCCGTTCAGTCACAAGGTCAAGTTCCTTCGATGTGTGAAAACCACAGTATCTGGGGGGCACAACGCAACGAGGCATGCCCGCGCTTTCCAAATGTGGTCACCACAGCAGGGGGGCTTCGGACGGTCTAACCCCGTGGTTGGCGAACCGCGGCTCGCAAGCCACATGCGGCTCTTTGGCCCCTTGACTATGGCTCTTCCACAAAATACCACGTGCGGGCGCGCACATACAGTGCAATTGAAACTTTGTGGCCCATGCACAGAAGTCGGTATTCTGTGGAAGAGCCATACTCAAGGGGCCAAAGAGCCGCATGTGGCTCACGAGCCGCAGTTTGCCAACCAGTGCCCTAGCTGGTTTGGCTCAGTGGATAGAGCGTCGGCCTGTAGACTGAAGGGTCCCTG